>OY756248.1:14598543-16998543 GCA_963576845.1 Megachile leachella
TCCTTGGGGCAATTAATTATTGCCCTCTTTGTCCTTCTCGCCAGAAAGCATCCTCTCCTCTTCGAGGGTAAAAGTACACGCGATGAATTACTCAGCAAACTCTCAGTCAGGGCACCTGCTGATTCCCGGACGAAATCCGTCATCAATCATATCAGCACGCCTCGTTCGTTTCTCGTTGCTCTTTGTCGTCTCCTGTTTTAAGTCCTCGCGTAATACGGTAATGAATCAATTTATAAACGGAACGGGTGGCACGGGAATACGACGATTACCGAGGACACCACTTTCGAACTTTCAATTAATACGCACGCAATAGTGGTTCGTTCAAAATTAATAGCGGACTTGTTGCATCAGGCTTCACCGATGGATAGAATGCTAATCAGTGCTCAGAATTATTCAACATTTATACATAGAACATATCAATCCCTGACGCTATAACGAGACCCATTTGAAATACATATGTGACAAACTTTTTTCTATATTTTTCGTACACCTGAAATTTTAAGCTGATAAGTATAATTCGCATATTCAAAGATCGGTAAATAGGCAGTATGCATGATATTTTAACTTTCTTTATTCATTTATAACATAGTCAGTTATGTCTGAGGAACAACCTCTCCACAAGTTTCGATTGAGTTACACAATTTAAGATGCTTTTCGTAAAATCTACACTGATTTTTATTAAGCTGAAGAATTAATTCTTGTGCAATTTGTAGTTCGTTTATTTATTTTTCAATTTCATTTATCCATCGTTAACAGCCATCGTGAAGATGAACCTTGTGACTGAAAAACACTATATACATTTAAATATTACTCCCCATAACTCGTTTGTTTTTTTATTCAATGTCACACTGTTGTTTGAAAGTTCATAAAAATTTGAAGACCCTGAAAATTTTCCGAATTTCGCAAAATTTTTGATTGGAAACACAATCTGTCGTAACGTGCAATCAATCAAGTGCGACTAAGTGAAAAATCGGCAAGTGTTTCAATATTTTACAATCGCAAACGTATATCGATGGCGCCGTGCGAAAGTGCGCCGCAGTCAAAGGGCCAATACAGTTTGTCCCGCGTACCATATAACTGTCGAGTGGGTTTTTTACCCTGTAAATTCACAGCAATTTTTGTTACGAATGTCAAAATGGAACTGTAAAATGTGTAAATAAAGGATTCTTTTTACTTCCACATAGTTTATCTTGAATGAATTCATTTTTTATATGTTTTTTATGTATGTCGTAAATATGTGGACTTTAATATTTGCAAATACATCATGACGGTTTATCTTTCATGAGCGTGAAAGAATTCACCTTTTGATATAGTTGTAAATATTGTTTAAATTAACTTTGGATTATTTTAACGCGATGTGAAATATCAGGGAGGCTGCTGAAAGATGAAAATTGTTAGAGAAATGAGATACCAATATGCCGGCTGAATTTATATTTTACGTCAATAATATTATAAACTTTCATTAAAAAATGATTTTTATGTAAAGCTGTATAACCATCTAAAAAAATGACCAAAGTTTAACATGCGAGATTTCAAGTTTGATCTACTTCGGACAATCACATTTCACGTGCAATTCCAAGAGCGAAGTGAACTTACGTTCGCGATAAACTACGAATACTTTTTTACCGCGTAAATTTTCGTCATTTTAGCGGTCGTTCGTGGCTGAAAATAATGTTCAACCGCAAAGATGAATTAAGCCGCGCGTAGCTGGATTCCCGGGGATGAATTCGTTAAATCTCCGGAGAATATCCTGGAACTTCTTCTGGAGGATCATTGCGTTTCTGTTTCAATAACCCAGTCACGACTCATCGCTCGCGGCCACGAGCGTCGTTTAATTCTATTTCGCGTCGGAACCATTCCACGAGAGAATTACGAGTTGCTTTTTCTTTTTTTTTTTGCACCTCGCGGAAAGAGAGACCGACCATTCACGTTATTCGTTTCGCCATTATCTATCGCCACTATTATACCCCGGGTTTTTCGTCAGAGATTACTCTGCTGTTATCGATCTTCGAAGTCAACGATATTAATCAGTCATTTACAGATGAACGATATTTTTATGCTCACGTGATTAAACGCATTGATAATTTGATTAACTTTCAAAATAAAAAATTCTAAAATATTACATTTAAAAAATAAGTACACATTTTAAAATGAAATCGATTGTCGAAAATGGCTGTCAATTTTTCGCAGTAAACCGTAGAAATGTTTCCGATGATTATTGCGGGTCCTCTAAGACGGCGGATAGATTCGGTAAGGATGAACCGTACTTTGGAGGGTAGAAAAACTGTCTGAACTTATATCCCGTCAAATGTTCTATTAACCGAGAAACTGTCAAACACCTTCGAATGCTCTTCCCGTCTAGTCGGACTTTATGTCCAACCGGATGAAATTCACTGGAAGTCGACATTCGATCCAATCCACCAGATAATCCCTTAAAATACTGCAAGACATGTTGGTAACGCGACCCCTCAATTTCTCTATTACAACTTTCAGCTGCAGTTTCAAACTGACTGAACATTGCAGCGCTCTATTTCTCAGTTTTCACGTTTACGGAGATCCAAACGTGACTCCGCTTCAGCAAAGTTTTAATGAAATCGCTGAAATTGCCGTCGAATAATTAGAACGTATTTCACAATACAAAACATCGTTAATTGCATTATTATTGCATTATTGTTCCGACGTTATGCAGCTAATTAAATTCATGAACGCGAGAATTTGAATGTCCATTTAACATGTCATCTGAGGCACGATGGAAGACGTGGTTCTGAAAATAGTTCTTTCGTGTCTGGTCAATTTTGATAAATATTAATGAAGTGATTATTGATGTAGTGATCAA
The DNA here is from genome assembly GCA_963576845.1 of Megachile leachella. Taxonomy (NCBI): domain Eukaryota; kingdom Metazoa; phylum Arthropoda; class Insecta; order Hymenoptera; family Megachilidae; genus Megachile; species Megachile leachella. The sequence goes on from OY756248.1 coordinate 14,601,380, forward strand.
GTTTAACTTTATTTATAGTAAATATGTATTGATACTTGGTGATGTACTGATGACTTCTGTTTTAGTCAGAAAGAATGTGATTTGTACTAACAAACATTTGTTAAATAGTTAATTGAAAGGATGTATACTTCATACATATTCTATTATATGTATGTGTACGTTACTACTGGAAACAGTAATAACCATTGGACCTATTCTTACCATTAGTTATGTAACGTTATACCTAATATATCATACTCAGAAAATTAAAAAGAATAACAAATGACAAAAGTTTCATGTCAATATGTCAATCCGTTTTCGAGATATAAATCTACAATGCTTGCACTCGTGGGAACGCATGAATGGAGTCCGAAATATCCGGAAGCGTCGTGACCCACTCCTTCTTTCGGAAGTGCGTATGCCATGTGGTATATAATAGTAAACAGTAGTAGCACCTATAATAGTAAAAAGACGCTGACTCAGCGTCTGCAACGATCACGTAATCACGTAACAAGTTTAAGGCAGGTCGGCGTTGAGAAATAAAGCTGCGTTTACATTAGGCAACTTGTTATCGGCAGAATACATTATTTTTTCAATAATAACATAAACTAAATTGTTAAAAGTAATACAGTAATAACATAAACTTAATTTTTAATAGTAACATCATTTGGTAATAACATAAAGTTAAGTTGTACAGGGGTTGAGATTGAAGATTTTCATTATTAACATAAATTTAATTTAAATTTATGAATTTACTTCATTTTTAATCTACATTCAACTGCACATCGAATGTCTGCAAATCTAGTATTAAAACTAGTTTCCTCAATTTCACCACTTTCTATTTTAAAGAATACCTGCCATAAATTTAATTTAATTGCACAGCTCCATCAAACCTCGTACGAGTGAAATAAAAGTAAAGAACTTTAGTTTCAGAACTAAAGTTTAAATTTCTGTTTAAACTATGATTAAAAAAGCTCTGGCCGAGAATAGTCTGAATCGATCCATGATTGAAAAAAGTTTAAGTCCATCAAATAGTTTGAATTGATCAACTGAAAATAGTCTGAATTAATCAACTGAAAGTAAACGTGCAAGCGGTTCTTATTTGCCTAATGCAAACGTGCCTTAAGAGAGAAAGGTTTGAGTTTGCGAAGGAGAGAGTGTAATAAAGCGTTAAAATTTATTCTCCGCTTTATGCGATAATATCTCCGCAACGGAACGTCCTATCGATATGAAATAAAAAGCTTGTTAAAGGGGAGGGTACGCTGTTTCTTACGACGTTAATCATGCTGCCGTAAGTTCTTGTACGGTCATGTTATTCGATGCTGTGTTTAAGCTAATTTTTTGTGCCCTAATCGAATAATCGCAGGGAAGCAAGCGTTGTTAACTGGTTATGAATGATTAGTGGGCTGTGATATTTCATTGTTTGTGAAATTAAAATTGTTCTGACCTTCTTCCGAGTTTATTATGTAAATTGGTACTAGATAAGGTTTTGTAACTACGATTAGTAGTTTGGCGATGATTGATATTATTAACGCTCGAAGCTTTTATTTTATATTTTCTAAATACTTTAAACACTACATTAGCATAATTACATAGATAAGTGTATGGATAATTTCAAGAAAAATTAGCACAGTATTTTATTGTTGTTGATAATCTTCGTGTTATAGCACAAATTTAAAGGGCGAGGTGAATCATAGAATCATTTTAAATGAAAAGTTACTGCACGTTGCCATTTATAAATTTATCTCAGATTTTCAAACTGTATAAATTGTATAATTCAGAAACTTCCCCATTGTAGATATTTACTTAAATAAGAAACAAAAAGTGTACATAAGAGAAAATCACATTTGAAGACCGTGTTTTCATTCGAAGAAGAAAGACCCATATCCTTATCACCAACACAGGAAATTAGACGCTGGATTTCGAAGTTTGATGAGTCAACATCCTCGAAATAACTCTTCTCCGTTTCACTATCTTTTATCGAACGAGTGCAATTCACGTCCCGCCATCCTATCAACGCGTAACATAAGAATGCACTTAAGACGCGAGTAATCCGTAAACTTTAATCATAACAATATACGCAAGCGCGGATAACTTTGATCATCCGAGGAAAGACTTTGCCCGCAATCTTCAGCGAACGTCTCGAAAACCTAAGAAGTCTAAAAGGCGTCGCGACGACGGCAACAATCGACCGCTGCACAAAGGCAGAAAAAGAAAGATGCATGGATATCGGCGAAAAGAGAACAAGCTGAAAAAGTAACCGAACGAAGTAGCTCGAAAGTTTGTACGGTTGCCGATATTGGGATTGTTCGAAATTGCTGCCTACAACTTAACACAGAGGGTTGGGTTCGCAGTGTTGCCACTCATGACCGAGCGATTACGCTAAAAGCACTCGTATGAGCGAATCTGATTCGCGAAAGCTCTCTCGATTACCCGTGTGATGAGCGAAATGGGCTTAAAGAGATGCTCGCTGAAGTATATTCACTCGAAACTCGTGGAGCAAACGGGGCTGTTCTTGAGGGATTTTGCAATTTTCTTTCAGTTCATTTTTGGAGGATTTATGTTTATAAGAACTTCAAGGATTAACAAGTTCCATTAGAAGTTTGAGAGTTCTAAACTTCAGAAATTTTCAGCGTCTTTAAAAATGTACTAATTTTATCATTTTTAAATTTAGAAATTTATAGACGTAGAAGTTTCATGTTCTTAAATTTGCACATCTTCAAACTTAGAAGTAGTTGGCAAATTTTTTCAAAATTGATAGTAAATTGACAAATTTCTAAATGTACAACGTTTACATTTTTATATGTCTCAAGTTTTAAATGTGTTTCCAAATCTCCGAATATAAACATTTTTTAAGATTCAAACTACAAGATTTAAAAATCAGTTTCAAGTTTTTCATTCAAGTCGAAATGCATCAGTTAGAAGGGATTTATTAGAAACGATTGACATCCATGAAAAATACGTAATACATCTATACTCACAATAAAAAAGCAGCATTTTGTTCATTGAATTCATAGCAAAACGAGTTCCACTGATTTAGCAATAACGTAGATAACGACAATTGCTATCAAAGTGACTCGTTTCGTTTTTTATACTTAATTTCTCAGTTCCAAGCGATCGAGCACTGATGCGAGTACGAAATCTCTCAGTTTATTTTAATAACGTTGTATAGTTTATGGACACGTTTAAGAAGTAAAGCTGCATAAACGCACGATGCGGACGCAGGTGGACTTTCGTGGAAACGACCAATGAATTCTTCCTGTGGAAATTGCCGGCTGGGCACGAAAATGTTCATGAACTATTTCTTCATCGTGCTGGTGTAAAAGTCGACCGCAAATTCCTCGACTTTGCTCCATAAAAATGTTACCGACACGACTCTCTCGCTAAAGTTTGTCTTGTATCATTCGTTCTTCGATTATGTCGTCATAAGTCAATAAAATTATGAATTAATTATTTCTATCATTTTTCTGTGCATTTTTTTTCTGTCGCGAAATTGAGGAAATGGAGGATCAATATTTTGGTCTGTCTGTAAAACACTCGTTTTCGGACTTTTGTAAAATTACAGATCAGATTTTAAAAATTGAAATAAATGTCCAGAACAGATTCTTACATCAAGAAATTTCGAAGCTTGAAAATTTCAGATACACATAGACCATGTATACATAAAGTAGTTTAATACTTCTCTAACAAATTTATTTTCCAATGTCTATAAAAGTCTGTCTATAAAAGTAAAATTTCCCTGATTCAAACTAACATCAATAAATCTAAAATTCTATTTCCATTGGATAGCCCGTTATTTCTATTCTAATCTGTGAAATACTGACAAATCTAAAACAGGATCAGATAAAATCATAAAAGAATGTATACAGTGACTGAATTAATTATTTAACGCAGAATTTATTTGACCAAAATCTGAAAGGTATTTTAGATATATTCAGAATTAATTATTCAATGCAAAATTCAACAAAGATATTCTCTGGAAGTAAGATCGGATAAAATAGAATCGGTCGATAATATCGGGTTAAGCATGAAAATATGTACGCGAGTTCCATTTTACGTTGGACTCCGTCAATAAAAATGGTCCATCACACCTTCACAGCGATTTTCGAATCGATACCCGTTTCATAGCGATTGATGAAAAAAAAGAATTTATTGCACGCATGTAGACGCTGCGTGTATCGCACATTTTTCATCCGTTTATATCCGCAATGGGGTGGGACATTCGGATAATCCCGAACACTTTACCGCAACAAAGCCCCTTTGGGGAGAAATAGCCAGGGCCAATAACTAAAACGATGGTTGTCCTTCAGAAACTCGTGGACCACGGCTACGCTCGAAAATATCACGAATTCAAGCGGAAAATTGTAATGCTTTGTGGTTCAAAGTTTGTTTGAAGCTTTCACGAGATTCATGGGCTGAAAGTTGAATCGGAAGTGAAAATCTCCTACCGGGGTAAACGATCGTTCTAATTCGGACGATTTTCTTTTAAAACTATGAATGCTTGAAAAATGAACAAATTCACGGGTTTTAAACGATTTTGTCAATAGGTTATACGAGATGCGAGAGAGTATGTGATGTATTTAAGGTTGAATCGATCACTTTCAATCTGAACGTTTTGGAGAATAAAAAGTTCTCATTTATTTTTTATGTAGTAGTTGTTGGGTTCCAAACCTACAAAAATTCGAGCATCCGAAAATTGAAACCTCGCAAAGGGAATCCATGGCAAGTGCTTGAGGGCGTTATACATTGCCAGCAGACCATAACTCGCGAGACGCATTTCTCGCAGAAACGGAATAAAAGGAGTAAAAATTGAATCGTATCACATAACTGGTTAAGACGTGCAAATGAATTGGCATCGAGACAAGAACCGGTTCGAAAGCGTTTTCAGCGTTTCTTTTCACGCGAAGTCGATAGCAAGTAGAGGGCCGGTAACGAGGTTGCCCCTATGCACAACAGATTCCAACCCTATACGTCCATTCTCTTCCTATTCCGGGTACAGGCAATCCTTTTCGTTCCCGATAATGAAATTGAAACTCTCCCGGACGTTTCTCCGACGGAATGCAGCTGCAACGTGGACCGACAGGACGGAAAGGAAACACAGAGGAGATTGGATTATTTAAACTTTCGTTGCACCCGAGTTTCTTCGCGAAACTTGTTTTCGGATTCGATTGGTCCTTCCGTGAGTACCGGTGAAGAAAGGTCAATGATACGACGGGACGGCCCTTGAGAAACTTCCGGATATCATCCTGGTGGCATCCTTGTTGCCTGAAGATGATCTCGTTCCTTGTACAGGCAACCGCGTGGCCACGCGCCAAATTCATTTTCGACGAGTCGAGATTGCTGCCGATTCCTTGCTACTCCTTTTTATCCGATTCCTTTTCTGGATAGCACCTTGCTTTTCCTGCACTTTTTGTCTCGTTTTCGGCTGTAACATTCTCTACAATCTGGACCACTGTTCTCGAGGGGAATTTTCAGACCGAGGATGGATTCGGGTTTGATCCACGTAGTGACTCTGTTCGGCCATGTAAGATAGCTTCATCACGCTGTTGCAGTTAGAGGAACCTCTTCTGTGTCATGTAGTGATGGATAATCCAGTTTCTTAATTAAAAACTGAAGGATTTGAAAAATTCTCAAATTTTAAAATCTTCAGAATATCAGAAATTTGTAATTTTCTTCTCAAGTATATTTCTTAATGACTAAATTTAAAAATTCTAAATTGAATAAAATTATATTTATTGTATAACCGTGTAACCTGTATATCATCCAATGCACCTATGTTTTACCCAATGTAAGTTTTTGAAGTTCATCAGTGTTTATCACCTTTATCCAGCTCCATTTGAGAACTTGTTATAAAGCTCAATTTGGAACTCAATCACAAAGAATGTGATACAAGAAGTTGAAAGTAAGAGAGCAGGTGAAAATTCATTGCGGTGGATAAGTGTCTTATAAGTATCAAGCCGAGAGCGTAAATAATGCCCGAAGTCTGGCTCTGGATTCAGCGGAAGTGTCTGGGAGGAGAGGGCGTTAGGAAATAATGGAGGAAAGTGATTTCCGGGAAGTTAAAAGCCGCAGATCAAGGATACCCTTCGCCTGTAGCCACTCGTTCCCTCAAGCTTCTTTGCTGCACCACCTTTTTTTCTTCGCTGGAGAAAAAAGGTGAAAAGTTAGAGCGCTAGTTGTATTTCGTATTTCACTTTGAAATTTCTTTACTGTGGAACTCGAAAGCGATGAAAACATTGCTAATGTTCGCTCGTATCTTTTTTATTTCCGAAACGTCTGAATTATGTACTCACCTTAACTTGGTTTTACATTTACATTTATGACACATATCTTCTTTTTTAAATAAAATATATTAAATTTGATATAAATTCAAAACATAACATATAAAATTTTTGTGAACATGAAATATAAAATGAAATGCAAATTTTATATGAATACAAAATATGAAATATAAAGTTTATATAAATGCATAACATAAAATATCAAATTTTTACAAATTCAAAACAGGAAGTGTAAAATTTATGTAAGTAGAAATATAAAATGTACATAAATGCAAAAATGTATGTAAAATTTTATATTTATGCAAAATGTGTTACAAATACAAATTTAAATAAAATAGAGAAATATGAATAGGATGTGAAATGAAATATAAATGCAATTATAAAGAACATATGGTTAAATATTAAATAAAATAATATTCTGTCAGTTCTGAAAATTTTTAAATTTGTACATTTCAGATTTTTATAACTAGAAAAAATGTTTTAAAATCATATGAATTTCAAATTTTTATTTTAATTTTGTAGTTTGGGAATTAAAATTAAAAAGATATAATAGTATGAAGAGATAGAAATATTTGACATGTTGAAGTGTTCAGATTGATCAAATAATTAACTATATTGTGATATAATTACACTGTCAAATAATAGTGCATATAAAATACAAATCCTATTAACATAGAATTGCCATTATTAATTCACAGTAACATGACATGTTCTCATCCTAAAATTTTGAGAAAATAATTAAAATTAGCTCCATACAGAAATATATAAAATTCTCCAAATAAATAAATAAGTCAAAGATTGTCCAAAAAGGGAATCAATAAAAAGCAAGTAATATAAGAACAGCTCCTCTATCGATTGATTGAGCATCGAATTTTTTCAACGATAAAATCGCAGCATCGATCACAATCGCTTTTGGAAAGCGCAGAAGCATTCACATAGTTTTTGTCGATTAACTCGTCGCGTATCGAGCGTGAACCGTCGAGTTTTCACTGGAAAATCAACGGGGACGCAGAAAATTATGAACTAATTGAGCACGCTGCGCTTTTCACGGGAACCACCGGTGATTCTCGCAATTGGTCCACCCTCACTCGTTCAGCCCAGTTGTCCAGCCAGCTGAACGCATCCGCGTCGTTTGTTTTCAGTCAACAATCGAATCGTCATTGACGCCTAAATCGTTTTCACTGGCCGTCGAAATAATGTTATCCGTGTCGGCTGCGCGTTATTTCGGTTCAACTAAACAACAGCTTTCTAGCGGAAGAAAATAGCTAGGCTATTTTCTGCCGCAAAGAGACATACACATCCGTAAATAACTTCACTGATATTTACTATTATTGGCTAAAATCATTTAGTTTAATAGGTACTCAGTATATTGCAATATATGGTACTTTTAATATCTGCTTCTTTATGTATGCAGTTAGGACTTTAAGGCTCACATACAGTCAGTTCTAATTAATTTGTTTAATGTATAAGTTCTACTGAACATCATTCTGAATATCCCAACTGATTATATCTGTTTGAATGAATTTGTTCAATATGACATTTTTATTAAATATCATTCTGAACATCCTGACTAATTATATCAGTTTGAATAAATTTGTTCAGTATAACATTTTTATTGAGTATCATTTCGAATATCCTGTCATAATAACGTGTCATGACGTGTCATGATTAATGAACATTATTTTGATCATCCCGATTAATTACATAATTTTTAATAAATTTGTTTGATGTAACATTTTAAGTGAATATCGTGTTAATAATCTTGATTAATTATACCAGTTCCAATAAATTTGATTAATATGTCCTCTTCAATGAACATTTTGATCATCCTGATTATAAATATTTTTTAATAAATTTGTTTAATGTAACACATTAAGCGAATATCGTCTTGATAATCTTGATTAACAACATCATTTTGAGTATATGTATTTAACTGCATCATTTTTAATAAACTTGTTTGATATTACGTTTTGAATAAATTTCACAGTTGTCGTTTAATCATAAGAGTTTAAACACGAAAACTTTCCGAAAATTGAAAAAAATCCCGATAACGAAGGGTTAAAATAGAAGAACAAACAAAGGTGTCAGATTTGATCATGCGTTCAAGTGCGTTATGATCGATGATATAAAGAGGGTATAAAGTAAAAAGCGGTAGATGGATTTATCGATGAAGTCAGCAACGAACCACGGTGATTCTAGCGATTATTACGTTACCCTTGCGTTATAAAGTTGTGCCACCCACGGAAATCTGCGTTTCATCGTGAGCTGATTTTTCTTTTATGCCGTACTCCATCTTTTCGCTCCCCTTTCGCGTCGCTCTTTTGTGGAATAAATAATCCTCTCGAATGACGAATTGCTTTCACGCTTATCCTCTGCTCTCGCACATTAAGCCAGTACGCTATTTTTGCCGGGCTTTATGGCTGAAAATTAGTTCTGTCCTGCGGCAAATTGAAACGTTCCCATCGAATTGAATTTTTATCGAGGGAAAAATTGCGTTATATCGAAACGGTTCACCGGATGGTTGACACCCTCCGTGTAAACAACGAGGGTGTAATAACTGACGGATGATTGCCACGGTTTTTCTCGTTGTTTCGAAATTGTAATTTTCGTTTTGTCATCTGATTTAATAGACGGAGAAATATTTACTTTTTATACAAACATCGATTGCCTCTGGAAATCTGGACTGTTTGTTATTACAGAGAACTTTATTGAGTTGTGTGATTGATGTATAGTTAGCTAGCAATTTAGAAGATATTTTAGTACACAAGTTTATAATTTCTAGAATTTCTAATTCTCAAATTTTTGTATTTATGAATCTCCAAATTTTTTAATTCTTTAATTTCTAAACTTTCAAGTTTTTAAATTCACATTTCCAAATTTCTCAAGCTCCTAATTTCAAAACTATCAATTTTAAAACTTCCAAACCTCCAAATTTCTAAATTCATAATTTTCCAAGCTCCACAATTTTCTTCCCTAGCTCTAACCAAGCCTTCTCTTTCAAGACGAATCGTAAGCTCGACCGTAAGCATTTCTAACCTCAAAATTATTCCCGCAGTTCACGTTTGATCTCACGATTGCTCGAAAACAGCTACATTGCGACCGTTCTTTATTTCATCGATCCGGTCATTTTCATCTGCCCTTACATTTGTAACTGAAAAAAATCACATAGTAGCCTGCTCTGTATTCGTATTGCAATTGCAAACTTGCATAATATGTAGTTTTGTTAAATGCATACTGGCAATAATGCCTGGAAATTTTTCGATTTCTGTAGCTACACGATGGACGTGTCAACAATTTCCTGTTATTAGGCATCATTAGGGGTTCATGAAAGTTTAATGCGTACCACAGGGGACCATGAATTCGACCCGTTCGATCATTTCAAGCTGGGTCAGTCGATTTTCAAATTACGTAGATGCTACGACATCGTCGCACGACACATTATACGATCATTAATATTCCTTACTGCGATTTTATGCAACGAACACTCGCCTCGAGAGACGAATTAAAGGCGTGACGACGTGTAATTGTTTTTCGACGGTGCATATTGAATTTGAGGCGGCTACCTATTCCGCTTAACGAAGATGTAAGAACGGGAGATTGAAATCGTTGTTTGAGTAACGCCTTTTTACATAATTTTTTTTGGCATATGTTTGTCAGAAAGGGGGTTTCTATCAAGAGGTTATGTTTCTTAGTAAGCTCTGCATGACAAAATATGATAAAATTAAAAAAATATTGGTGTTCTATTTTGATTAATGGTGCTGATATATGTATACACTAATTAATGATATCCATTGATAACAAAAATTAACACTAAATCTACCGACATATAATTTGAAATTAAAAATGAAGTTAAAAAATAAATAAACAAACGACGAAACATAAATTAGTACACACGTATATGTAGAAGATACTACACCCTCATTTAGTAAGTGGTCTAGTAATCTAAGAAGTTAACATACAAGGTAATAGAATTTACATTGCATTAATTCCTAATGTGCAACACACTTCGTATACTAAAATTCATATTCTTGAATTTTCAAATTTCATAAATGCAGTGTTTGGCTGAGTTTTTAAAAAAGTATTACATAGTTGGATATGAAATTATCTAAATGTCCGAAACGACATTCTAACATCTTAAAAAGAATTTATCGTCAGAAAAATTTCAATTGAAACGTCCTGCCATTGCATTGCTGTTTGAACGTCTTTCATGAATCGCTTTAACTTTCAAAGCTGCGCAAGGCGACTAACGTTGGCCACGTTTTCTCGAGCTTTTACTTTGACAAACGTGAATCGATACGAAAGCTTTAGCACATAAATGACTCCTCACGGACTAAATACCAAGGAAACGTTCTGCAAATGTATCGTTTGTGCGACCACAACACTGGAAAAGTTTGCAAGCTGTAATACTAGGAATTTAAAAGTTTCTCCAGTGATATCTGTCATATGTTCTTGCAAAGCGTTCTTTATATTGCAGAATTGGCAAAGCATCTCACGATCAATGATATACAGGAGACATTTTAGGTTATTCGAAATGATTGCTGGGTAAATAATGAAATGGTACAGTTTTACCTTCTGAAAGTTTTCAATCTTCTAACAAGATAACAAAGGTAGACTTTCATTTTTAATCTGGACTAGTTCAAAATTTAAGTCTGTTTTTTTGAGTCATGGATTAAATTTTAATTTTGAATAGGTACTTCCAGGATAAGCAATCAAACATTAATCGTTGAATCAAACTGTTCTTGATGGAAAATTTAAATCGTAATTTGAAATTCATTGAATCGGAGATTTAATTAAAGAAACCCGTATAGTTAACGATTAAAATTTTATTCTTAATTCGGTCATTGCATTTTTAGTTAAATATTACCTGATTATTAATGGTTCGTATTATCAGAATAAGTGACTATTGTGGAACGAAGAAGCAGTCTGAACAGCATTAAGTGGCAGTAGTATGATACCTGAATAGTCAGACATGCTACTTCAGAAATATCTCAAACTTTCTATACGAGAATCTTTTTTAATTTTCTGCAATTTGTTGCATAAATACGGTATCTAATTAACATCTTGTTTAAATAGCTACTCGCTAATGATAACTTTTTTATTTACCGCGTTAATCACTGAAATTCTGCAGGATTTACCGTTCAAACGCATCATCAAGGAAGGAAGTTTCAAGCGTTGGCTTTATTCTATGAAGATAAATTTATCCTGAAAGCTTCTTTTATGCGAAGTATGCTAAGCTATAATCAAATCTAATTACGCTTTAATCTCTCTACAAGGATTTGCTTAAAACTTTCAATATATCAAAGTAACTTAATCAATGGAAGTTCGGTATTTTCATACACAGTATTTGATAACATTCCACCCATAAAGTTTCAAAGGACAATCGACATATTTCTTTCCTACCACTCTCACAAATATATTTATTTCAATGAAAGCTTTGTGTGGCTCGATTTCAGGAAAAGCTTCTTGCTTTCCCCGGTTACAGAGCTGGAATACCATACATTTTCCAGGAAATTATCACCCTCGTAAATACGCGAACCCATACACATTCCACGAGGTTGTCGCGCGTTTATACACGTCCCTGTAACAGGAAAGCGTTTTTTTCTTTTTCTTTTTCGAATAAAGTATTATGTGTTCGTTTGGCGAGAAACAGGATCGAAAATGACTAACGCAAAACTCGCCAAATGGAAATAAGGTAAAGCCATTGAAAATTAAAATTTACTATATTTATTTATTATATTTGTATTTTTATTAGAATCTAAGAGGTTTGTGGAATATTTGCTTAGGTTTGTGAAAGATTCAGTAATAGCATTTAATAAATACCATAGATAGAATTCTTCTATTTCACATATGTAACATATTGTGACACGTGGAATGTATTTTATTCGAACGACGAATTGCTTTATTTTTGACGAGCAATTTTTCGAGAGGTTAATACAGGTCTATTCTTAACGAGTAATTTTTCAGGTTACACAGCTTTGATAAATTTTTACGTTTTGTAATACAACTTTAAAAAGTTCGAAAGTTTTTAAAATATGTGTGACAGTTCAATGCAAAATTCGAAATGTCCGCATCTTTCTCATTTCCAAGCAACATGTACAGATGTCAACCCACAAGTTGGCGCACAATGTCTGACCAATTGCAGCCGTAGCTCTTCCACGTGGGTCACGCGCCAACCCAGGAGTTGGCATCGGTACATTGTTGATCAAGACACAGCGAACGGTGAGCAAGATTTGATGGAAATTCGTCACGGTTCTCCCCATTTTCGTTTCACTGACACACACCGGAATTACTCGTGCGTGTACGCGGAACACAGGTATTCTCGTTGCTGGCTGTTTCCTTCCTTTTTTCGTCTGTTTTTTCACGAGGCAGTAAAGGGCGAATAAATTGCCAGTTCGCTCACGTGTCGTCCCACCGTAAAAGCACGAGCCGTGTATGTACGTCCGACGAAACCGGGCCAACGGGCTGCTATTAATTATTCACGTTGTGTTTAAATGGTGGACAGTTAGCGGTGCCTACGATTTTATAACGTCGCGTCTCTCGGAATCGTGACGAGATTATACGTTGACTACGCGCGCGTCATACGTAATGGGTCGGAGGAATGAACAGAAAAAAAGAATATATATGGTTTAGCGTGGATTCGTGTACGCATATATCTATATGAAACACGGTGGATGCATGATGGTGGTTTTTTGAATAATCGTACGGTTCTGCTGACAAATGGTAAATAATATTTTTGTGCCCGCTTTTTAACGTTTCGTTGCGCCGTTGCTGTAGAACCGAATAAATACGCTTTAAAAATTCAATTCGACGTTGTTTTACTATTGACAATTTTTAATCCCTTGTACCATAGTTTGAACGTACTCGCGGTTCAAAGGCGATAAATCCGACTTAAACTTTTAATATACGAAGTCCTATTTTAGCATTGTCACGAATCGGTGAATATAAAATTTACTTTTGTTTTAAGCTTTTACGCTTGAAGGTATTTTTGCTGTTGATGTATGGAAATTATAAGACTTTAAATGAATAGTTTGACGAATTTCATTGAAATTAAGTTTTTATTATTAATTGCTACTACTGTTTAATTCGTTATGTTGAATAAACATGAATAGGCATTTATCATAACAGTGTAGATTTACAAAATTTCAGTACTGAATTTCAATTTTTACGACCCTTTTGGTGTGAAGGATTAATATAGCGGTACATAATTTTAACGTGTGACAAATAACTGGCACGACAAGGGGTTAAAATCAAAGTTGGAGCAAAAGTATGTATACGAACGTAGTAGAACGCTTTTGGCAATTCTATTTTTCGTAAAATCTTGCCAGAAGGAAGACAAATAGTGGAACGTTGTTCTGAAAGGGGACATCGATTCCTCTAGGATGCGATACGAGGTTACTTGACTCCGGCAAAGGCTGCCATCCAAAATCCATAACGTTCGCCTTTGTATATTAAACCAATATCCTCGGAATCCAATAGCTGGTGACCCGCGCCATCGAATAATATCGTCCAAGTATCGTTCCTCTTCGGTCACTGACCGATTTTATTCAGTTTACGATTGTCTGTAAATCACTAAAACTAACATTTTGCATCTCTGCTCGAGCTATATTCAGAACATTTACAAAGGATGCGGTTATTTTTGACAAATAAAGATGTTTACGATGTTGTACGTTGCTTTATTAATTATTCATACAAATGATGATAATATTATTAATTATTATAATTATTTCCTTTATAATTCCTCTGTGTCTAATCTTAATAAGAATTATTAATTTGATCTTCTTAAGTTAAATTTCACTTCTTCAAGAATTGTTCGACTTTCCTAAAATATTTTTTTCTTTCGCAAGCAGGTAATAAACCAGGTATTTATGAGTAAATTTTTTTGTAATTCAATAGGGGTATTAACCGAGGAAAATGAAAGGGTATGCTGCAGCGTTTTCGTAAAGTTTCAATAGCACTCGAGCCGACTAACGATTTCTCCGAGTAGGAAATCGATGAGTGCTACAATTACGCCGGTGGTCGAAGTTTGCTTTGCTTTCGAGTTTAACGCTTTGGCACGAGCATTAAAAGTTTCGTATCACGCGAACGCGTTGCCGGATTATAATCCGCGATAATTTGACGTTTCCACGAATACGAGTAGCCTCGTTTGTTCGGTTAAATTGATTGAGTCCGGTGGTTTCGCCAAGTACACGCTTTAAAGTTGTCGAATGCCTCGTAAAACTCGTTTTTGATACGTAAGATATTCTCGTTTCTCGTGACCGATGGTTATTAACCTTTCTAACCGTGTATCTTCCAGAAAAAGCGCAATCGATTGCACCAATGTTCTGAACTTTAACCTCTACACTATGGTTAAAATGCAGAGATACAAATATTTATAACTCGGTATTTATTACGTACGTGAAAATAACTTTATTGATTTAATACACGAAGAACGAAGTTGTGATTATCAAATTTAAAAGTTTTCAAATTGAGTCGTTACACAATTTTCAAATTCTCCAATATTTAATTTGCTGCTTCTAAATCATCCATATGTAAAAATCTAGTTGAACGATTGAAAGGCATAGAATTTCAAATTTACATACTTCATCCCCCAGTCTTCTAAAAAATTCAACGTTGCATCGACCTGTACATTTTAAAATATCTCTTATCAATTCACTCTGAAATCGGAATTTACCTTCGGATTCATATTTCATACAGAAATAACAACCGAATCCGACAAGTTGATCGAAACAAAATAAACGAACGTACATATTTACATTTTCCCGTCGGTTACAAAATAACTCGATATCCGCCGATCTCCGTTCAGCTAAAAATTTCCTTTCGGCACCTGTTTCCTTGCTCGACTTCCGTGCTGCATTTTCCGATCGAACATCCGTCTCGACGACGTATCCGCCCGATACGGGAGGAACATCAACCCAGAAGATGCGATAGTCGTGTAATATAACCGTGGCGTTGTCCAATGACGCGTCATCCTGTTTAACATTTAACGAAGCTCATTGCGAAAGCAATCAAAACTTGAGGGAAACTACGAAACACTTGAATTGCGCATGGAACACCATAGACGTTTGTGTTACTCCCTTTATTCGCGTACTTGTTCTTTCGACCCTGTTTTCGTGGGAGAATTATCGAAGTAACGAAGATTTTATAATGTAGTTTCTTTGGTTTAGTGAGTGGTGAAATTTCGGTTGTTTTTCTAAGCTGGGAGTGAAAGGTGCTTTTTTATGGGGATTCGGAGATTTAAGGAATTTGGGGAATTTGGAGAATTTGGAGAATTTTGAGAATTTAGGAGTTTTGAGAATTTTGAGAATTTGAGAATTTGGGAATTTGGATATTTTAGAATTTGGAGGTTTTGGAATTTGGAAATTTGGAAATTTTAGAATTTGGGAATTTGGATATTTTGGAACTTGGGAATTTGGATATTTTGGAACTTGGAAATTTTGGAATTTGAAAATTTTGGAATTTGGAATTTGGAAATTTTAGAATTAGGAAATTTTGGAATTTGGAAATTTTGGAATTTGGAAATATTGGAATTTGAAAATATTGGAATTTGGAAATTTAGAAATTTGGAAAATTGAAATTTTAAAATTTTGAAAATAAAAAATTTTGGAAATTTGAACATTTAATTCCAAACGAAGCAACATAGAAATTTAGGAATTAAAGAGTTTCTAAATTTGCATGATCTTTCTCTCCATCACTGTTTTAATAATTATTCAGAGAAACCCTATGCAGCACCCTAATATGTGTTTCCTGTATCTCAAACTGGTTCCACCATCAACGTTTATTTACTCAGTATTATCTACTCATCTAATCCACTTTATCATTACTTCATCTTCTTCAATCTACCTTGAAATTTTCAAACTTCAAACAAGTCTAATCTAACAAGCCCCAAAGACGTTTAATGAAGTACAAACAACAGAAGTGTATCCCTTCCCGTGTGTATTCAGCTTGATTCCACGTAACGAAGATCACTTCGTGTCCCTTTCAACCAAACACAATCAAAATTCACACGTAAGAATTACTAATTAAGTGACTGACATGGGTACACCTGAGTGCAACATAAACTTCCTTTGAATGTGGACAGGTATATAAACATAACAAAATTTCAATTCCCACTTGTCAATTTTATTCATTTCTACATGTTCAAATTTTCACAATTTTTTAATCATAAAATCATAAATCGTACATTTTTAGGTAGTATGAACTTTTGAACTTGTATATTTTTAAAATAAAAAGTTTCTAAATTTCAAGATTTTCAAATTCCTAAATGTGTAAGTTCCTACATCGATAAATTCCAAGGTCTTCAAATTCCTAGATTTTCAAATACCTGCATCCCTAAATTTCTACGTCTCCAATTTCTTTATCCCCAAATTCCTACGTCCCCAAATTCTGACGTCTCCAAATTCCTACGTCCCCAAATTCCTTCATCCTCAAATTCCTTCATCCTCAAATTTCTACGTCTCCAAATTCCTTCATCCCCAAATTCCTACGTCCCCAAATTCCTACGTCTCCAAATTCCTGCGTCCCCAAATCCCTAAACATTCAAATACCCACGTCCCAAAATTCTTACGTTCATAACTTCCTACATCCCTAAATTCCAAAGTCATCTACAAGTCACGTCAAAAATCTAAAGACTAAGAAGAACGATGCAGCCATCCCTCGTCGCAGCATTCAGTAATTTTGAACGGATACCCCAGATAGAGTCATGAAACTGGAAAGTTGTGGCCCGAGAGACGTCGAATTGCCGGCTATTCGAGTTTCGGCCAAGCAAAACGTTCTCGACGAAGTGCCGGACGATGCTCCCCGTCCACGTGGACCAACACCTGCATCACCACACACGTTCACGTACACCCACACGGGCGAGTCCAGCCACCGCTTGGCGTGTTCTCATCTCGTCTAATTAGCGTCTAGGTGGGGACACTTTAATTTGGTCAGGTAGACCAGCCACCTACGGGGAAGTTCGCCTCTAATTTACCTTCCCTGTCGAGAAGTGCCGTTCCAGAGAAGTCCAACTAGCTGTCTAATACGTTTCGCTGCTACTGCGAATGTATGCTTCATGGCCAGGGCAAGTGAAATAGCCAGAACTCAAGGGTGCACCAAAAGGGGTAAGAAACATTCACGCGGCTGTTCCTGTTTGATCCGGGAAGAACAATTAAGGGGTTCCAGCGTGTTGGATTGCATTCAGCGGACCGTATTTCCTGCATGGAAATTGTATGCTGCATTTAATCTGTTAACCGAAAATGACGAATCAACGAGTTAATATTTCGAAGGATTATATGTTGATTATACACCGAGTAATTTTTATATTATTTGTTTAACGTAAGAGTTGAAGGGTATAGGTTAGGTCAGGTTTATAGGTTATTAGTGTATATATGAGTATATATAGTGTATTTTGTATGTTATTAATTCATATGTGACGACATATGTATTGTATTTTATGGGATATGCACTATATGTTATGAAGTATATGTGAAGACATATGTATTGTACGTTCTCAACGCATATGTGTTGTATGTTATGATATATGTACTGTATTATTAAAGTATATGTAACGATATGTATTATACATATGTATATATGTATTATAAACTTGGTTAGTGGTCACAAGTTTGCAACAATGGTAAACGTTAAATACTATCTCAAGTAACACTATAAAATGTTAACTAAAATTAAAATGATTCTGAAACGTACATTGCATTATTATAACTACAACTTAACACATACGGTCATATTATTAAAATGGTGGAATGTACAATATAAACAGGATCAAATGTATAAATAATTAGAGTCGTAGAGATGTTATGAAACAGTGAAACCAGAATTACCAGAACTCTGGTCTCACCTACCATATTGTTTCGAATATGTATTTATACAACAATTTTACTTACAGCTGCATAAACACATCGTACAGCTGGACAGCTATCCAATAACAATCAATCGCTTCAAGGTTTTAAACTAATTATACGTTGCACGAAGTACACAGAGGTAATTAATGCTCTGTGTAAAACATATTGCAATATGTTACTCGCATAAATGGATAATTATGTCGACAATGCGTCCCTGAGCCGTGGGTTGTTTATAAAGGAACAATCAGCAGTACAACCTCGTGATATTAATTCTTACAAACAGTAACGTTTATGTAATTTAATATTTAATAACAGTACACAGTCTGTTTACACGGAATTATAATGTACAATTCTAACAATGGAAAGTCAAATATTTATTTATTTAATAATTTACTTGTTTTATTTATTGTGTACATATTATACTAATAAAATTATATACATACACAAATGATCGTTTAAGGTTAATCAAAGGAAGCTGATTTTCATAATCACGCATTAGACGTTCGTTAAGTGACTGCTCAATTAATGTCTGTTCATTACTGATCACCTCGCAATACACCTAAATTTATTTTCATAATTTAATGTCTTCAAATGCATTACAGAAAATACCAAGAACATCAGTAGAACAGTGTGCAAACTCGTTCCCTTGTAACACGTGATAACAAGATTCCGGCGTGTTTGATCATCGCCGAGTTAGACGAGATTGTAGGAACAGACGTGACGCAGCTGCGCTCACTTTTCGATAATTTAATTGGATCCTTTTATTCGTAGAGCAGAGTGATCGAACGACAGGTAGATAAAATCGTTCGATAACGAGATGACGAAGATGCTCAATAAGGATTCGTTAAAGATACACCAAGTGGCAACCAGTCTACTTGCGAGATACTTTATAAACTTCCAATTGTTTTTCGTTAATTGGACTCTTCTCGTCCTCTTTTCCGTGGTATCCATTTCCGTTGTTCGCATGTTACGGACGCGGGTGTGTACGGCACGATGTGCAGCCGGTAATTAAAACGATTTCATTCGACGCCTCTGGCTTTCAGTTGCAGTTTATCGAATCTTCATCGATACGAGATCGAATAAGCGTGAACAGAGAAACGTGGATTGCCGCTAAACGAGCAAAACTTGCATGCTTTTAATTCGTTGCCTGTATCTTTTTGCGAAAGTGATATGTTTGCTCATACTGTTTGCTCTATTTGGAATGTTAGGTGTGGGTTTGCAAAATTAATTTTTTAATTTTTCTGATGGCAACTTTACTAATTCACAAAATTTTCTTATGGAAATTTGACTAATTCTTAAATTCTTTAGATCTTAAATTTTCAAATTCTTAAATTTGTAAAAGCTTTTAAAGAATTGCTCAACCCTGGAATTCTACAAATCTCCATAATCCCCGTAAGTCCCGATGACCGAGGAAATCTCTCGCATAAATATCGAGTTAAACACGTCGAAATGAAATCATCGGCTGCAGATTGAACTGCCGTTTAATTCAAACCTTATAAATCAGATTACATGATCGGGATCAAAGGGAATTTTAGCTCGTTGATCGCTCGACGTTTTATTCAATTTCACCACTCGAACTCGTTATTACATCGATCGTGCCGGTAACCCGTAACAATCCATTTAGCACTTCACACGCGAGCTTATGATCGACATGGACAATGGAGGAATAAAAATCTATTGAAAATAGTTGTACGTTCGGGAATGCGAGGATGGCTATTTTTCCTCTTTTTTTTTTTGTTCGCGATCGAACGGGAAGAAAAGGGGATGAAATTCAATTGGTATCTCGACGAGCATGGCCCGCAACGGGAATGGTAAAAACGAGCACGAAAGCTCGCGG
Source organism: Megachile leachella (assembly GCA_963576845.1). NCBI lineage: Eukaryota > Metazoa > Arthropoda > Insecta > Hymenoptera > Megachilidae > Megachile > Megachile leachella. The sequence goes on from OY756248.1 coordinate 14,621,317, forward strand.
AGAGAACGAGCCGTGTAGAGGATCGCAATAAAATATTTATATCTCTATTTGCATTTTAAAAGCTCGAATCTCCGCTCTTCTGACCAACACGGCCTGGCTTTTAATTGCGAGGGCGCCGTCAGCCATCGCGCGCTATCGTTCCTTCTGTCCACGCTACATCGATTATAAATCCATGTTTTCCCTTTTTCTGCTATTATCATTCTGACCGTGTGAATTTGATTTATAAACGTTGCCAGTAGCGTCTTCGACTTGTACTTCAAGCTGTTACTTCGAATATTAGAACATGTATTATAATTTTAACACTGAAACCGTAAATAATGCACTCTTTTATACAATTAAAAATGAAGATAAGTTACGAATACACAAATGATTAATAACATTGTACACACGTTGACTGTTTGTCTTGATGAGGATCAACGTGCATTTCAAGAAAACTTTTCATGATTTCAATAAAACATGAAATTTTGTATAAAACACAAATTTCATAAATTGAAATAAGAAATTTATGAGATGATCGTTTTAAGGGTAGTTTTAGTGTTAGTGAGTTGAAATAAATCTGTGTTGAGAGTCACTGCGTCTACAATAAAGAAAAGCCCTAACTCCCAGAATTAATGGAGGCCAATCGGTTGAATTACCAATTGCTTAAACTATTTTTCCTCAGAAAATTTATCAATATTTGCAATAAGTTTTGTGAAAACTTTAAACATTACAAATAAGTTCTATGAGAAATAAATTTTACTATGCATTTTAGAAAGGTCTTTCACATTTAGTTTGATCTTTGAATCGTGTAGACATCCATCTAAGATACTAAGTTCCTTTTCTATTTTAAACCACCCCATACTTCAGTACAATATATCTAAAGTCGAACAAAATTTTAACAACTGTGGCTTGAGGTTTTGCTAATCTACTGTTTATTACTTTAATTGCCCATAAACTATCGTAATAATCCCATAAAGCAGAATACATGGAACATTCATTTTAAGCTTAAAGTTGAAACTCAAAAGTTTGAAATGCATGCACGTTTCGTCGGTAACAATATCATAATCATAATGCTTCATTTTGCAATAGAGATGAATAGAAATTGAATATTTGCTTACGAGTGTAATCAACTGAAATAATTAATTCATACATTAATTAAGAATCGTTTGATAATATGAGTTTAACCACAATATTGAAACAGCGAAATTGAAACTTTTATTGTCACAAATATTCGATTATTCAAGAGATGATATAAGCATCGACTAAAATCTTCAAAAATTTTTCCTTCCTTCGAATCTTGCTCATCAATCAACTTGAACCCGCGTCAAACTTCTTCGAACTATAGAACATAAAAATTTCCAAACGATAAAAAGTCTTCGTCGCTTATCCTATTAAAAAGCGATCTGTTATCAACATCTACGATAAGTTCAAAGATGTTTTAGCAGTGAATAGCGTTTATGCGATCCGGGGGTGGATAGTCATTCAAATAATTTAAATTTTAAAACATTTTTATTTTTCCACTCTCAAATTTCTAAATTTCTGAATTTTCAAATTTTCAAATTTCCGAATTTTCGAGTTTGCGAATTTGCGAATTTCCAAATTCAAAAATTTCCAAATTCCAAAACTTCCAAATTCCAAAACTTCCAAATTCCTAAACTTCCAAATTCCAAAACTTCCAAATTCCAAAACTTCCAATTTCCAAAACTTCCAAATTCCAAAACTGCCAAATTCCAAAACTTCCAAATTCCAAAATTTCCAAATTCCAAAACTTCCAAATACCAAAACTTCCAAATTCCAAAATTTCCAAATTCCAAAATTTCTAAATTCCAAAATTTCCAAATTCCTAAAATTTCAAACTCCTGTACCCCTAATTTCCAATTACCCAATTTTCTAAATCTCCAAATTCCCCATTATCCAAACTTCTAAATTTCTATCTCTCTGAATGTTCCTACTACTAAATTTTCAAACCTCCCTGCATCCCCAAATCCCGAAGTCCCTAGACTCCTAACTCTAAATCCCCAAATTTATTTCCCACTTGCGCATCCTTAATGTATTCCTGCAAATAAACTACGAATCAATATAATCACGTAGCAATCGATATTCGATTTTCATTCGAGAGCAAGTTTTCTCGCGTTCTTTCGTATTTCCTGTACATACTTCTTGCCATACAGCCATTTGGGAAATTAACGTTCTATTTGGAGGCAATTTCGCGTCTTTTCGCATCACGGAACCAGCATAGAATCGTGACCGGCCAAGTTTTCATTTTAGATTGGCCAATTGCCAGATTGGATCGCAAAACTGCCCTTTGGAATTGAGTTTCCTCTCGTTTCAGTCTTCCATAATCCTCTCGGTCCACTACAAACCCCCTTCCTCTATCTGCGTTTCTTTCCGCAATCTCTGTGTGTACGTGCGATCTGTATAGATGAACTTGGTACACGTGTATCGAAAGCCGCTTTTGTAGACGGACCATCGATGAATTGCCGTTATAAAAACTTCCAACGACAATATAATCAATAATTTTTATCGAACTTTCCCACTTAACCCGCCATTCGTTTTATAACTGTTGTATCGAGTGTGTCAAATGGACTATTACAAATCGATTTCGTTTTCTTTAAATTAAATAATCTTGTATTCTTATTCCTTGTGCAACAAATATTTTGAGTACTGCTGAAAAGCTACGAAATTTTTTTTTATATTGGTTACAGCCTTCTATGAATTTTTTTAATGGTAATTAGAGGTATCTGTAAGTTCTTTAGTTTGAAATTATGTGCATAACTGCGTATATTAACTTCTTATTTATTGCATATTTTGTATAATGAATTGCACATATTTCATGTAATTATAATTCACACTGTCTTTATACCTATTTCCGCTTTGAGTAACAGTGGAATGTATCGTTTGTAGTCTGGCACGCCAAAATTGCCATTATGATAGACTGTATTGCTGCAATATTGGGAACGTGCCTTTCATGTATCATTTATCACCCATATATCTATACTTGCAGTGTAGATCGTAAAATTTCCAGAATAATTTAGTAGTAATTGCAGCGTGATTTTTAATATTTTTAATATGGTAACAGTTAATATAAGCTGTCCGAGAATGAAACACAAGCTTATATAGCACGTGGTGATATGTCGCGTGATTATGTGATACGTGATGGTAGGGTGTGTGTCGATGCAACACGTGGTTATGCGATGCGTGGCGATATTATCGTAGTGATACTAACACGTGGAAATAGAACGTGTGATACTAACGCGTGGGAATACGATATGTGACGATATTCACACATGGTGATACTTATATGTGACGATATTCACACATGGTGATACTCATATATGAATATACCAACGCATGATACTAATGCACGTGTAGCGATATTAATGCATAGTAATGTATGGTGATTTTAATGTATACTGATTCTAGTATGTCATGATACACATATGCATCACCATACACAAATGTATCAACATATATATACATATGTGTACATGTAGAGATTCTAACACGTGGTGATACTCATACGTAGTAATTTTGACATTAATACTCATATGTAGAGATTCTAACATGTGAGGATATACATATGCAGAGATTCTAGCATATGGTAATATTTATGCATAGACATTGTAACATATGGTGCTATACATACGTATAGTTTCTAACACGTGGCATAACCTATGGAGATATTGACACGTAGTGATACTAATTTATAATGATACTAAGTGTATATTCAAACACATGAGAACACTGACACGTGGTGATTCTAACGCGTAGTGATACCAATGTGTGGAGACAGGATACATGGCATACAAATATGTGGCCTTATTAACGCGTACTAATATCAACACATGAGAGTAGAATTCATGGTAATATTAATGCGTAGAAATACTGATACCTTATAATGGTAGTGTGCATACATTCAAACTTGTGATGCTAACACATTCTGATGCTATTGTATGGGAATAGAATGAGCGTCAATATTAATGCGTAGCGCTACCAATACGAACTAATATGCACGAAAGTTCACATGAAACATTCGAGCAGCAGTATAAATTCTGATAATATAAGAATCCACATCCAATAACATTAAAAATCAACCAATAATCTTGAATATAGTAAACAAGTAATAATCTTGAATACAGTAAAAATGAATAATCTTTTCAATATTCACGAAGCATCTTGAAACGCTCCTCAGACAGTACTAAAAAATAGCAATGGCAAGTAGAAATTAATGTAAAACCGTGCTATGGAAGTAGCGCAGAAGTCAAAGTAATAGAAGAGCAAGTAACGGAAACGGAAGAATCCGTTGTCGGCGAATGAACGAAACTTCAACCCCTCTTTACATTCAATTTCATCTCGGTCGTCAGCGTGTTCCCTGTTTGCCTTTTCTTTCGCCCGCTGCTGGCTCGTTCGTCCTGGACCTGTTGTATTTAAAGGAGGGAAAGGAAAAATGTTTATTTATTAAGGAAAGTTTCGCGTTTATCTCGGCAACGACAAGGATCGACGCGGGGAATAAAGGACGAAGAAATTTCTATTTCCGTGGCGGGGTCGCAAAGTTAGGACCAACTTCCGTCATTGAAACTCGCCGAACAGAGGATCCAGGACGATCTTCCTTTTTTCCGTCTCTCTTCCTGATCTTTCCCTCGTTGTTACTCTTCATCGGTTCGCGCGTCGTTCCGTATAAAGCGTATTTTTATTTCAGTCGATAGCAGCAGCGGCTGGCGCGAAATTGGCCCGAACCGCGTACACTTGGGAAATTAGGAAGGTTCGCAATTATTGATTTTCCTCGTTTATTCCTCGCCCACGTTTGTCTCTCGTCTTTTTTCTCGGCCGCTGCACACGAGCGTTCCGTTCCTCCAGGACACATTCGTGATCGAACGCGGGGATGAAATAAAAGGCGATTGCCGGTTTAAATTGACGGTTTATCGAGTTCGAACTTCCGCCAGGTCATTTGTTCGCAATTAAATGAACGCTTCGGTATATTAAGGAACGGCAAGATGTCGAACAACTTCGAAAACGATACTCCCTGCAATTGACGTGAAATCGTTTCAGTTGCGATGCAAAAATAATTAAAATTTTAATTTTCTACTCTGATATTGATTTCGGAATTACCTACCTCCGGTCGGAGAATTCCTGCTTTAAACTTCGAAATTCGTTCCGATAATTCGCGACGAGGATTTCACTGTTTATTATAAATAGATGGAAGAAATTTTATTAAATTTGGACTGAAAACGTATACCTGCTCCCAGAATTATTCTTTTATATTTTTCTGTGAATAATTAATATTAAAATACCGTGACGTGTCTTGTAGATGTATATGTATACAGGTAGAAGTACAGACATACGAATTTTTAGGTTATTTTTCAAATGAGAAGTTAAACTACCCCTGTATCACCCTACATCCATTATAGTCATTGAATAATATATTTTAAATCAAACATGAACACATTATTTCAAGTCAAACATCACTGAATAATATATTACTTCAAACATCAGTGAACACCATATCTCGAATCAAACATTGAATATCATAGTATTTCAATTCAAGTATTGAATAATACAGTGCTTCAAACCAAAGGATCAAATATTAAATATTTTTCCGTATAATCCCGATCAATATATTCGTGTTTGATAAAAATTAAATGTAAATTAAAACATAACCTAGCATGCCAGTAATAAAGAATTCCGTGTTCCATTTAATCGCGGGAGGAAGATCTGGCAAAAAGAGACTATCGAAAGCAGGGCACAGTGATTAGAAGTCAGAAGCTCAGTGAATAATTCTTAATGGCGGTTATCGTCGCGGAAGTCGGCGATGTCTCCACGGAAGTCGGTCTCGCAATTACGCGATATCCGATTGTAAGCGTTCCGCCGTAAATTACACGGAACAATATCATCCGCGATAATGGCTGATAATCGAGTTATAGCGTGCGGACTTGCAGCCATTGAATCACTGGTCCGTTACACGAAACGCTTCGACAATCCTGTAACTCCGATAACCCGCTGAAAGCGGCGCGTCAAAAGTCAAAACGACAGGGTTCATCTCTTCCACGTTGCTTTTTTCTGCTACAAACGCAACCGATACACGTTACAACACGTGTTTCAACTTAATCCCATTTGATCGAGCGACCGTTACTGTGACCCGCTGTAAAAATCCTGCAGGATTTAAAAAACTGGCTGACTGTTATGTCGATACACGAGTTGATAGATTTCGATCGATTGTGCTGCGGAGTTTGACGTACTGCCACTGGGAAATTTGTGTGCAACTCGACGCTGGAAAGCTGTTTTGTGGAATAATCTGTAGAGTCGAAAGGGTGTTATATAGAATTGATAAACTGATAGATATTGCTGATAGTTTTATACTAGTTTGGTGATATCGAGATACTGAAATTATTGTGTTCGACCTTTAAGTTAATAGACAAGTGCACTAGCAGGAAAAAACACAGCATTCGTTTTTACGTTCGTTAAAAATTCCGTTGTAAACTGGTTGATTTTAATTTAATCCTTCAAGCACAGAATTTCTTCAAAATTGCATAAACCTTTTCACTGCACATGAACTGCAAAATGAAAAGTTGACGATGAACTGTAATTCATATCAAGTTTTTTATTCTGCTTTTTTTCGCGATATTAAATAACTTCTCTTCAGATTAAAAAATTTGTTGTTTCCTTACTAGAACAGCGTTAAAAAGTGCACTGAAATTGTAAATTAAATCAACAAATTAAATCATCAAGTCATGCAACAAAGGGTTAATTCAACACGGTAATTAAATTTGAATACGCAAATTGAATGTGCAAATCGTTAAAATTTTGTTCACGCTTAAAATTAAACCACGAAAGGTACCTATTAATAAAATCTCTCGTAATTTAAATATAAAATTAAATGTACAAATCGTTAAGACCTGTTCATTTTTGAAATTAAAAGTTTATCCAAGCCAGTAATTAAAACCGATAAAATTTAAATATAAAATGAAGTGTACAGATCGTTCACATTGTTGTTTGAACGCGCGATAAAACATTGTCCTGTAAATTGGTTCTCAAAATATAGTAATGGGAACAATCCGTTAGCATGCGGTGACCAGCAAAAACCACGCTGAACGGTGTAATTATTCGTCGCGGTGTAGCTAGCGGTTCGCAGCAGGCTATTCAAGTTTCTTTCTCGTGTCGTTCTCTTTCTTCCCCTCGCTGCGGTGGTTCAGCATTTAAGCGACCATATAACGACCATATACCACAGGTCGCATGAAGTTTCACCATGTGTGCTAATTTAACGACCCGGACTTGCCCGAAGTCCGATCGCGAGCCCATCTTACGACATAGCGACACTTAACCCCCGCGATTGCTCCTCGTGGAGCGTATTTTGACCCGTAAAGGGGCAGAAGCGAAGAAGGTTCGCTTCTTCGTTGGCTATGTACCCCCGTGACTACCCCTCTTGCGATAAGATCGCTTTGAGACGGTAATAAAAGGAAGTGGAGTCCATTGGGGGGTAAATCGAGTTACCTCACCCCTTAACTTACTTTCTCTCTTGCTAAGTCTTCCTCCTTTTACGCCTGTCCTTCTTGCGATCTTTGCTTTCACCTGTTTTTAAATTGAACTCTCTTAATAGACTGAAGGCGAAGGGTTGAAGGTGAGAAGGGGATGTCGTGGCGGAAAGTTTGCGCTCCTTCCACCGCGACGGGACAATTATCGGGATCGTTTGAAGGACTTGCTTTCCTTTTACTACCAAGACGATCGAATCTCTGCTTACCTAGGCACCTGAATACCACCGATCAAAAGTATTGGACGTGTAAATTAATTCCGTCACTCTATATTTACTTGCTTTTAAACTCTCTTCTAAATACCTTTGCGCCTTTCAAGGATCCTTTGTCGTAAGGCACGAGGTACATTATTGTAACCACTCAACCTTTCCAGAAAATATCCTTTATGTTCAACTTATATTTATACTTGCTTTTCTATTTTTTAGTAAGTCTAATAACAAGTTTGACACTACTTAATTACGAATTCGGTACAAAAATAATACTAACAATTTTCAACATATATAACAGGTGAATTAAATTGATTAAAATTAACCTACACAACTTAAACTAATAATGAACCCATTGTTAAAATCAGGTATTAACATTTCATACATTGAAATGAATTCTGCCGGTCACAACATACGCAAGTGTTGAGGAATACAAATGTACCAATGTAAAAAAAAATGGTAACTCATAAGTATTAAATAAAACAGTAAGTTACAAAGAGGAGTGAGCGATTGCCCATTAGAATTCGCATGATGTAAGCGGAAATGCGAAAACGGAATAGAGGTTGGTGGTGGCCGCGACATAAAACTCGGCCGCAGCCGGGCGTAGAACAGGAACAAATCGCTTTAAAATTTTATGAGCGGTAACGTTTCTACCTCCCCCTTAAAAGCTTTTCCTTAAACTGGCCATTAAGCTTCCTGCAGATCTAGGCTGGATGTTACACGAATGTTCTTATCCACTTATTGCGCCATCGCTACAAGCACGAACCGACTCCGACAGCGACCGAGAAACGACCAACTCGTTTTAACGTAATATCCGCTGAATCTTACGACAAACCCTCCGTATATTTTCTTTGTGTTTCAACGAGGAATCGATATTCCGAAGGGTCCAAGTATTTTTGAATATTTTAATGCGATATTTTAAGGCTTCGTATCTCGAGCACTTCTTTATCTTCTGTATTAAATTTCGATGAATTTTATGATATAATCGATTGTGTTTTATGAATTTTATAAGCTACGGGCTTTTGGAATTGAGCTATCTCGGTTTGGCTGAAATTTATGGGCTTTTAAACGTGGTCACGGTTTTCTGGAAATTTGGGAACTTCGAAGCTTGAACATTACAGGTATTCAGATTTTTAAATCGAGAGATTTGGGTATATGGAAATCTGAGGTTGGAGTACTTGGAGATTTGTGGATTTGGGGATTCGGGGTTTAGAGATTCGAGGATTTTACGGTTTTCACGTTTGCAAATTTAATAGCTGGAAATTTGAGAATTTGAGGATCAGCTTGGAAATTTATAGACTTGAAGATTTGCGAATTTGGAAGTTTGACGAGTTGGAAATTTTAGACTTTGAAGATTTCACAATTTTTACGATTTGAAAATAAACGCTACACATCCTTCAGTTACTCATCGCCATCATAAACTGCATGACACTTGCACATCTACCTCTGAAACGACACATAAATATCAAAATATAAGTCGATATTCAGTCGCTCAAAAATTGAAGACTCTTCACGTTACGAACGCGCAAGACCCCTTGTCAACGTCTCCAACGGTCGCAACCCTATAAATCTATCCCGAACGCAGAATGAGGATACTTTATCCTCCCGAAAAATGGTCGCAATCGAAAGTGTTTCGTAGCGTCGACTTCGATAGACAATCCAGTAACCGTAGGGTTAGAGGGAGATGGTTAGTTGGTAGTTTGGAAACTAGTTCTCCTCCAGGCGGAAGTACAGTTGCCGGAGACCCATTACTATTTCCAGGTTGTTTCGGTAATTTCAGTCGAGTAGCTACTTAGCCGACAAAGTTGAGCGTGGCGTGCTCGCTGTTCCAGTGATAAATTCAGTGCTGCGAACGAGGGAACTCGGCCGGTTTTAATTAGCACGATCAGTCTGAGTGCGTGATCTCGCGATTCGAACGTCGCTTCCCCTCGAACTCGTTATGTCGATAATTCCCGTTCGACTGAACGCCACCCGCGACGAGCCGATTACATTTCATTAGCTGTTCCTCTCTGAACTACATCGGGGGCTGCTCATGGCTTGATCAGAACGAAAATTCCCCGGGGTGATGTTGCGGCCTTCGATTTCGACCACATCGCGATTCACGCTTCGTTCATTAAGCCCTTATGCGAATTTTCGCTAAATTGCGCAAACCGTTAATTAATTTTTTATCCGCAGTTGGCTCTCTTCAACGTTTCAATTTTATCCTGGAAAATTTTTGTACATAAAACACAATAAATACTTTATTAGGTAATACTTCTGCAACATCAGGAAAGTTTGTGCGCAAATCAGTCGAATACTTATATCACTACGAATTCTTTTTGTATATACTATCTTGTTATACACTAAAAATCAATATACATTGACCATTTCATCTCAAAACTTATATTAATAAAAACTAAAGATATGTTTGTGCCCCATAGCAATTGTTGATACAGAATATAAAATTTTAGGGTTAAATTCGTAGCGTTCGTTTGCAGTGCAGATTTTGCATGGACCGCGAAGATGGAATGGTCCCTTTTTGTCGCAAAATCCCGCTGGTTAAGCAGCGAGGAAGGGAACACACACGGCGGAGGTCCTTCGTTTTTCAAAGCATCCTTGCACACGCGAGCCTCGTGTATTAGGGGGTCTTTCACGTAACCGCGACGCTCGACTCAAAGGATAAATGTCCGCCGGATACAAGCGGCGTTCATTAGCACTTACGAGGACATTAGACGGTAGCCAGTTTAAAGTCGAGTCTCGTCGTCCATTAGCAGCCCCATCTTTTGCATGTTACGAACGCGTATTAAGCCTCCGCGCTGTCCTCCATGCACGCCAGCTTTAACACGGGAAATGTGACGGGTCCCGTGGAAACGCGATTTGCCTAATTAAGCAATGTTTCAGAGATTTTATGCTCCTAACAATCGTCAAAGGAGATTTTCATTTTTACGTGTGTACACCGACGTCTGACCAGTGGGCGGTTGTTCTACTGCAGCCGTGACGCGAACGACGATACTTCACTTCAGAATTTTGCATATTAATGCTTTGGGACGGAGTTGTTCCGACCTTTCGTATTTTCGTAATTCATTCAAATTAGGCTCATTATTTTAATTTTAGAATAGGGTACTCCTGGGGACTTTAAAAAGATTGTATAATCACTTATAGACATTTTACAATTTTATTTTGTTTTTTGTAGTTAGGTAATAATATATTTCATTGAAACTGGAGGAACATATATTATAATTAAATAGCTTGATAACATTTGAAAGTTAACTTCAAGTATTTTATCGTAAATTGCAAATAATTTATGAACGAATTTATTGATAGGGTTTATTTAAAGGATGAATATTTATTTGCGAGAAATTCAGATCATGTAAATTGAAATATATGTAAATGCTCTAGGATTATTAAACACAAACATTGTTCAATGCATTTTGGAGCCGAACATTGTGATTTTGATGGTTTAATTTTGCTACTTGACAAAATAAATAAAGCCAGTATTAATTCAGTCGTGTTTTGATTAAATATCAGTAATGTATTTGTGGCCTGATGATATTTTACAAAGGCTATGTTGGAAACAGCGAGAGCGACATTTCATTCAATATTAAATTTAATGCTAAAAACAATTTCCGCGAAAATTTCACGGTAAATGCACGTACAATGGCCGGCGGTCGTTTAATCCCTGCTTCACCTGGGTATTCATTATTCGAATGAAATTTTAATATAACATTACACCCGAAAATGAGAGATATTAGTATACAGTGACCATTAAAGATCAACAGCGACTGTATTTAAATCTGTCCTCAGGAAATGCGAGTAATCATTCAGTTTCAAAATTATTACTTGGAAAAGTCATATGAAACATGAAAATTTGATCATTCTGCAAGTTTTGGCTTCTGAGAATTTTTTGGGGAAATTTAAAGGAGTTGGGAAGTTAGAAACTTAGAAGGTTAAGAGATTTGGGGACTTGGAAATCTTTGAATTTAGGGATTTGGAATTTGTGTAATTTTAGGACTTGCGTATTTGGGGATTTAAGGATTTGGGATTTGCAAAATTTCTGCTCTTTAGAATTTTTGGATTTGTAGATTTGGATATTTGAACATTTAGACATTCGGACATGTAGACACTTTGATACTTGGACATTTGGATATTTAGACATGTGAAAGTTTGGTAACTCTGGGATTCAGAATTTCCAAAATTCATCAACTAATAAGTTTTCTGCTGAGCCTTCACACAATTTGTATTACGCACACGTATCATTATGTGGCTCATTAAAAATTGTAAGAGCCTTTACTCGTCGACGAAGCGTTCTTGCACGGGAATGAAGGTAACATGATAAATCGTCGACTGTATCTATCAAAAACTCGCAAAGACGAGCTTTATCAAAGGCTCGTATCGGTAAGCCATTAAAGGGTTCTCCATAAACTACGCTGTGGATGCACTTGACTTAAGCGTTAAGTGTCATTAGCGCCATTATCCCTACTTTATGGAAGGAGAGCCATGGATGTGGGACGATTCGCTTCAACTGATTATCTGTGCGATCTTGCTTGAATCGATCAGTGTACTGATATTGTTGGAGAATATCGCTCCCCGCTAATGGGGATTTACTCTGAACTTCATTGATCGCTTATGATTATGTAGCACGACCTCGTGTTTCATCCTTTGCAGTAATTAATTAATATGTCCCGACTAACATATAATATATGTATATACGATTTAAATATTCATTAATACACTTCAATTTCATCTAAAATATTTTGTATATTTTCACTATGTATAGAGATATGAAAAATAATAAATAAAGATATGAAGGTAAATGATGTGTATAACAGTTTAATTTAGCTGTAGTATATTATTCGATAAATTTATATTGGTATAATAAATTATTAGTCTTAAAATTATTTGTTAATATGAGGATATCAAAATCGATGACTCTACAATCTATAAGAATATGACTTTAAGAAGAAATAATTAATAAACACATACAATTTTCATTGAGTGCTAAAAATATCTGATGCTGAAACACACGATTCAAAGACAAATATACATTATTCATTTTCCCACTTAAAATCTTAAAAAAATCACTCCACATGACGCCGAAGACATTCAGTCTCCACATAAAGAGCACACGATTCAAAGGTAATCGTTTCAAATTTCCCCGTTGAAAACTTCAAAAAATGAGAAGTAACCACTCTATACGTTGAAGTTACATACTCAAGGATGTCTACGTTTTTTGACCAGAAGTTCCAAAGTAATCCGTGAAAAGTCACTTTCAGCGTAATAAACCGTCTGTCCAATTGAAAGTTATGTAAATATTTGAGGGGATTCTTAACGAGGTGTAATTCAAGTTAAAAATCACCAGACGAGTTTACTCAAAGCCGGACCAGTTGGTTTGTACTTATTGCCGTGAAATATAGCGGGTGTAAGTACATGGCTGTATTTAACCAAGAAATACAGAAATCGACGGCACGAAGGTAGTCAGCAGGAATTGAAAAATGGCCTGGACGTGTTACGGAGTAGTAAACACGGGAATGAAAGTCGGTTTCGTTTTTCGTCCAGCCTCTCAACGTCGAACGTACTGGCCATCGTACTTTTTTTCTCTTGCCCCCTTCGTCCAGCTCTGCAGCTTCCCGGGGATCCTTCCTAACGTGAAAAATGAAGCTAAGTGCGATGTCGAGTAACAGGGCCGATGGGAAAATGTTTAGGTGGTAGACTATCATTTCTGCGGATCGAAGATGTCGATGTCTCCCGACGTTTGATGAAAATTGTCACGTCGGAACTTTTTGTGCCTTTTTTTCGTGAAGATACCTCTCGGTTCAATTAATTAATACTTCGTGTCAAAAAAATCCGATATAATTTATTTCAATTAACAGAAAGTGTCACTCCACTTCTGTCGAGTATACAAATGAGCACACGGGTCTCGAATTTAATTTGATTAAAAGATTGAATATTTTAAGAATTACTCCTTAGATTTATTGGACATAAAAGATACATAAAATTGCAAAGCCGGGTCGTTGATCAGGAAGTGAATTATATTCACGCGACTGCCTGCCCAGAAAAAGGCTGTTTACAGAATTACAGTAACCAGAAGCATTTATCACTTTGGTATAATTTATTTCAATTACTACGAGTGCACTTACTCCGCTTTTGTTGAGCTTAAAAATAATCGAGCGGATACACGTGAAATTAAATGAAGCATGAATTAAATATAACTGTTAAGGAGTCGAGCAAATAGAGTGTCGGATTTATTAGACGTAGAAAGGTACATAAAATTGCGAAGCCGTGAGAAAATATGAGGTCATCGATCACGAAGTGTTTCAATTAAACGCGCGCTATTATCGCGCGAAATTATCGAGAAAAATTTCATTGAAATATTTTCGAGAGGTGAAACGAAGTTCAGCGGCTAAACAAGTCCTGTGAATTAATTAATTATATTCTGTTCCGTATTCGTTTTCGCTTTTATTCTCTCCCTTCCGTCTCGTCAAACCTCGAAGAAAATTTTTCTCCGCCGTTAATTCGGTTTCACGGTTAGAACGTATCGGTTTTAGCGGCACCGCGTAAAAGAAGATTTTCATAAATTAAAAACTCATTTACCTAACCTTCCGGCGTATATACTTTTGGAAAATGGGTAATACGGTCGCGGCGCGTAAAACCCCTCGATCGTTCGCATTAGCATTTTTATGGGCGACTTAATACGTAGATTTTGTAGTCCCCTCTCGCGATTATGATCCTTCGAGACTAATTTGAACGTGACGGCTAGCTTTACGGAATGCCGCCAGTCACGAAGCGCCATTAAATACTCGGCTTAAGCACCTTCTACATTTTTCTTTTTTCACTGACCACCCTCGCGTTTTCTCTGAATTATGTGTTTCGCGAAAGACCGATTGCCTTCGCTCGTCATGCCACCTTCGTTAATGATATCATCAGGTTATTGTTTTCCCTCGTGATACTTATTTGCACACTTATCGATTATTATCTCAATTAATAATTTACAAGTACCGTTATTACCACATGTCTAGATAAGATCTATACACATTTCACTATCATACGACTTAATAATTAAAATCAACACAGAACTTGTTCTTATTAGAAGAACGTTTCTATCTCATTAATTCTACATATTAAATCTAAACACATTAATTGTACAACGTATTAATTCTTCTAATATTTTGCTACCATTGTATGATATTTAAAGTTCTTATTTAAGTATTTAAAGTTCGTATACATTTAAGAAGATTCTTAATTTCGATTAAAAAGTCGTAAAGCAACACTCACAAGAACACATTGAAACGAGCACGTATTACGAGGCTCGTTGCTACATTTCGGAGATAAATATGGAAGCTGGTCCCATGTAGCGTGCTCTTGTAGGGAAACGTGGCTCTTGCACGTACACATCCGCAGTCCTGGCTAGGTACACAGACTGTAATTAATCCAAGGTGTTAAATCAAGGCCCGTGAATGCCTCTCCCTCGTCTGCAGCCGTGACGCCTTCTCTAGCTGAGTGGGTCGCCCCTCGAGACCACCTGCCACGTCTTACAAGCTCGAGTGGAAGCCCGAATTCCTCTTCTTGCCGTCACCTCTTCCGTTTTACGCGAGATATCGTACATCGGGCCCACCTACCGTTCGCTCGATACTTACGTCTTCACGAACACTTCAGATTAGACATTACAATCGTTCTATATATGTACAGGAATGGTTCTAAAATAAATTCGGGAATATTCTTGGAGGGTGATGGTTTTAATTTGGGAATTTAGGAATTTGGAAATTTGAGAATTTAGAGATTTGGAAATTGGGAGATTTTGGAATTGGGAAATTTGGGAATTGAGAGATTTGGGAATTGGGAGATTTGGGAATTGAGAGATTTGGGAATTGGGAGATTTGGGAATTGGGAGATTTGGGAATTGGGAGATTTGGGAATTGGGAGATTTGGGAATTGGGAGATTTGGGAATTGGGAGATTTGGGAATTGAGGGATTTGGTAATTGGGAAATTTAGGAATTGGGAAATTTGGGAATTTGAAAATTTGGGAAGTTGAAAATTTGGGAATTTGAAAATTTGGGAATTTGGAGATTTGCGAATTTGGTAATTTGGGAATTGGGAGATTTGGGAATTTGAAAATTTGGGAATTTGGAGATTTGCGAATTTGGTAATTTGGGAATTGGGAGATTTGGAAATTTGGAGATCTGGGAATTGGGAGATTTTGGAATTAGAGATTTGGGAATTGAGAAATTTGGGAATTTGAAAATTTGGGAATTTGGAGATTTGAGAATTTGGTAATTTGGGAATTTGGTAATTTGGGAATTCTGAAACTCAGAAATTTGAGAAATTGGGAATGTAGAAAATTGGCAAATTAGATTAGTTTAGGTTAGTAGTTCAGGAAGTTAAAACATAAAGATTTGAGTATTATAGAAGTAAAAAAGTTAGAAAGTTAAAAGTACGATATGAGATCTACCATTTCCTGAAAAATGTCCGCATGCCGGATCGATACCGCAAATATACGAAGTCGAAGTGGATATCGAATATACGGTAGAAAATGTACGGAGTGCAAACTTACCACGATCGTCCTGCACATCCTGGTTCCCGTAAACGGAAATGTACGATAGGACAGCATTCGTCCAAGCCGACTTTATCAGCCGACTGATTTCCAAAGTAATTTGATCCTGGTGGCCATAACTCGTACCTTCCAGCTGCACAACGTACACGTTGGTACGTAAGTACGTCAACCAAAGGCAGACAGGTTACTGAAACTGGACGGCACTTTGTCACACTCGCACCATCCGGATCCGGATAAGATACGGGTTCTCATATGAAGCTGGCGTGTTACCGTGTTCTACTGGTCCTATATTTTTTCACCAACTTCGAACGAAAAACTTTCGTCACGGACGAGCGAAAAATTTCCAACGATGAGAAATCGAAGTCGATAAGAAAGGAACGTGAACCTTTTCTCCCCCTTTTTTCCTTTGCCGACTTTATTCCCTCACCGGTGTGTTTCCTACTTTATTGGCATCGAACCTGACTGCTGATGGAACGATTAACCCTTTTCGATCGAGTGACGTGATGAAATGGAAACATTTTTAGCTCTTTCGATTGATATGGTACCTTCAAACGAATTGAATTTTTTCTTTGAGATACTTACAATTATAATATACAGGGTGTCTCGCAACTCGTGTAGCTTCTGGAAAGGAGTGGTAGAGGACGCGATTCTAAGCAAGATTTCTCTTTGCAAAAATGGGGTTTGAAGCTTCGTTTTTGAGTTATTAAAGAAAAACACGGACCAATCAGAGCGCGAGGATTCGGCGCCAATCGCGGTGCGCAGCCGCGAGAGCGACGCCTTCGACCATAATGGCCGACTGGCCGTAATCCTCGCGCTCTAATTGGTCCGTGTTTTTGCTTAATAATTCAAAAACGAAGCGTCACACCCCATTTTTGCAAAGGAAAATCTTATTCAGAATTACGTCCTCTATCACCTCTTTCCGGGAGTTACACGAGTTGTGAGACACCCTGTATAATACAGTAATTATCGAGGATATGTTATTTTTACATTTAAGGTTTTAGGGTGATATACTGAAATGGTAGTATGACCAAGTTAATCTTTCTTGTTTGATAGATTTGTTTGATTTTCTGAATTTTTCTTGACATTTGTACTAAATGTACAGTTTGGATTGTATTATCATTAGCAATAAACATAAAGTTTGGATTACAATATTCTTTTTATATTTTTAATAATTCTTGTCATGAATCATAAATTTTATTGTCATATTTTAGCTAAACATTTGTCGCTTAACATTTTATTTAAAAACATTAATTTCATGTTTCATTTAAAAATTTTTATTTTAATGCTTTATGCGAAAATTATTTCCAGTTTTTAATTTTAGTATTTTAGTTTTAATTTTTATGTAATAATTTCAACTTCTGTATTTTCTGTCGAAAATTGCCAATATGTTTTCAATGTATACCTCGATATTTTCATAAATTTCATATAATGTTTTTTTACGAGCAGACTGAAAATTGCCATTAAATATTAAATTTGCGATCACGCACGGTGTTCATTCGCGGTGAAATATAAATTTTACAGAATTAATATTTGAACGATGAAACACACGGATCAAATATAAACAAATCCGTACCGAAGGTTCCCACAGCGTTCCCATCGACTGATACGAAATTTTGACACGCAATAAAAATAAATTATTAACTATCAAAGACGGCTTTCCGTTAATTAATACCGTTATAAATTTCAACATTATGGTCAACACAATAACCGGAAGAACAATATTTCGGAAAATTGTGGCCATAATGAAGAAATTAATTAATAATATATATTGTCTATTGAATCTCGCTAATTTACGACCGCGATTGTAAATGTTTAACCAATTATTGCAAAGTCATTCGCTGCCATTATGTTTCAATTAATTGTACAAATGTTTTGGTTGCAGGTATGTGTTCATTCTGTGTGAGCCAGTTGGATAATAATCGAGTATGTTGTATCTATTACAACTGTGAGTATTCTTTAATATTAATTCTAGGTCATTTAGTTACATATTCAGTGTGCAATGGTATTTGCAAAAATTTTAAACGAAATTCGTAATGAAATATAGAATTCCTTGTTGAGAAATGTATAGATAAATTTTAAGAAATGAGGTAGTATGGGAAGTAACATTAATATTATTTTGTTTAGAAATTAGTACTTCATTCAAAAATTTAAATAAAACAAAGAAATTACTAAGATCAATAAAATCCACCATATCAGTTAAGGGATGAAACTTCCCTTTCGTTTACTTTCATACAAAAAACTTTCATATAATTATTTTTCTCTTTCATACAAAATTTTTGTTGCAAGAAATAGTAAATGACAGAATATTATATTTAAACTTAATATTGCAGAATTATTAGTAAAATTAGAATATCGAAGATAATGTATTTACAACTGTTACTAACAATTTGATATTACTAGATATTATCAGTATTGCATGAATGGTATACTGATGGCATATCAGTTTTGAACGGAATCAAGTGTAATTGAATATTAGAATTTAATCATGGACATAAAGTACTACAAACCATTAATAATTGTTAATAGCACGCTGGCGATGTGACATTGAATTATAAGTCATTACACAGATAAATCATTGCGATAGCCTCTGTAGAACATGTTACATCTAGCCATATTTATAATTTATTGCTAATAATTCGATGATACATCAACGATTTTCTGCTACGTTTCCGTTTTGATGTTTCATAATGTCAAGAGAAATTTATCCGCCGAAATAAATTGTCTTTGTAATATTTTTTATTAAAACTGCGATATTTAATATTACGACTGACAAAAGCAGGTTAATTGATTATTATTACCATTCAAAATTTTAAATAAAATTTTTATAGAAATATTTGTGAAAACTTTTAACTTTAATTTTAATAGTATAAATTAATAATATATTTACGATATATGAATTTATTCTTTAAAATAAATACTTGTGTCGCAAGATCTGTGTCAGAGACTCGTTGTATCAAAAATCTCCACATGTAGACACTTTGATAAATAATTTGAAAATTATTTGAAAATTGCTCGCCACGAAAATACGAAAATTACTCGATTTTCATTTCATTCTAAAATGTTTGAAGATCATTAACGAAAACTTGTAGTTCAGTAAATATTGGCACCACACAGCTTTTTCTCGATAATCAGCCAACACGGATCGGCAATATCGTTGTCTCGCAGGCAGAGTATTTTATCGATCGGCAAAATAAATAGGGGCCGATAGGTATTGCCACGTTCGCTGTTAATTTACGACGCTACGGTATTAGTTCATTATTGAATTCTGCTAGAGAAGCAAAACGACCATCAGCCGAGATTCTCTTCCTTGGTCATGAGATTACGAGCGCACTAAATAGTTTGGTCAACGTACATTTAAGGAGCCTTAAATCTTTCGCTTAAATCGCCACTTTACTCTTTTAAAAAATAAAAGTGTCTTAAAGCTGGAGTTCCTTATAACATCATTAATTTACTGAAATAATATTTCTCAGACGTTTTATACATCTATCATAAAAAATACGTAAACACATTTTCTCTTTTTGTAAAAACTATTTATCGAGTTTCTCCTGGAAAGTATGCCTTACTTTTTATGTATGCAAGTAAGTATGCAAGTATGCATTATTTCTTACAAGCATCTACCTTTTATAAAGTATATAAACGTGCATAAACTCTGATGGAAAAATAGGATCAAATAGAATGTTGTGATAAACTTAATAACTAGAAAATTGATATCTAGTATAAAACTGTTATTGCCTAATTTTTTGTGTATATAATTAAAATGCCTTTTAACAAAATCTTGATGGGATGATGCCGCGAACTTTACTCCTATTTACAAATCGTTTTATAAAGTCGTTTGTGCATTGTAACCTGCATACTTGCAACTAGAAGCCCACAATCTCGTTTAGCGGCGGAGAGAATTGAATTAAATTCTCGGGTAAATTATTTGTCTTCGTGTAACAAGAAACTGCAATGAATCCGGTTTACTTAGGGAATGAACTCCAGGAATTCTGTTTCCCAACTTGCAAGGAATAATGTTTATCATGCGTTCTTCAAGGCACTTCAATTCTTTTGGATGCTTTCGTGCTTTCTACTTACATCATACTTTTGTTACCCTCTTCAGAAACTTTTATTTCTTTAACGTTACCAAACTGATAGAAAAATATGCAATGTTGCATATGTAGTTTAATTACCAATGTATTTTTATATTAGTAAATTGTAGTAAAGTTTGTACTTTTATTAAGTAAAAGTACCTTTGTATTTTTGTCTTATTAACTGATACCAAAGTTTATATTTTTGTGTTACTAAGTGATCCCAAATTTTCAGCCACCCAACTTTGCAACGTGTTAGCAAGGACACTAAGGTAGCACAGAAAGTACAAAAGTTTTCATTTGAAGACAGCTTGCCAACGACTTTCACCTAATACGTTGGCGAAAAAATTGTGCTAAAGACACGAAGGAAGAAAGCGAGAGAGAAACAGGAAAACATGAAACCGATGGTCCCGTGAAGCGTATCAGGATCCACGAGCTCATCGCGCTGCAGCTGTGCTCTGAAAGAAGCTAGTCGATTTAATTTAGCAAAGATAAAAAGAAGAAACAGACAGGATATCGTTACGGGAACGACTTAATTCACCGAATAAAACGAAACTGAGCCGATGTTACTATGGAGACGCTTGTGGCCACGGACAAGTGGCTAACGGACGAAGAGAGAAGGAAACGTTAATAAAAAGAGGAGGTTCGAGGAGACGAAAGAGGAAGAAAAATGTAGGACGAAGAAAGTGGAGGTTTGGAGGACGATTCGGCCACTCGAATTTCAGTCGAGGCGCAGAGACATTTCTCGTTGAAAACAAAATACGAAGAGGAGTGACGAGGAAGAGGAAGAGGAGAAAAAAATAAAGACGAAGGTTGGTGGGTTAGACTGCGAAGTTCAGAGGAGGCCGGGGGTGGTACAGATGGCTGTGGGTGAAGGAAGAAACGGGATGAGTGGAAACGTCGGTGCCTCGATGGAATTTACTGCTCGCGTCGGAAGTATTCTAAGAGGGTTGCTTCCACGCTGCTGGATAACAGAAAGTGGAAGCCAGCGCCTAGGTGGTTTATTTGAATGCCTACTTCAGAAGGCTGCCGTGCCGCCACCGACTTTTTACGGCGCGACCCTCTCGTGTGTTCTAGAAATCGTCTCCGTTTCTGCATACATATCGTGACTCGGATCGACTCGTTGCGATTCCGCCCAAACAATTCGCCATTATCGCTCTGTCGCCCGGAAACTAATATCGCAAAGACCTTCCGAAAACGTGTAATTTTCAAAATTCTCTTCTACGTGAATTCGCATAACGTAATCTTTAATATCAACAACGAAGAGGATAAAAAAAAGTAAAGTTTTCGTAACGACTGCAAACATTTGGGAGATACATGCAAACAGTCGATATAATGTTGGCGAGAAATTTCCATTGCGGGAAACAGGCGTCCCGTGGAACGCAGAGGATAATAACGTGCAGGTTCATCGCGTCAGCGGTGAGAGGAAGTCCCGCAGGAACGTGTGGACGAGCAAGTTCTCTGTCATGGCAGATAGCTCGAAGCTGCCACTCCTTGACCGCACGGTCGTTTGTCTAGATCACTCCCGTTTTGCGGCCCCGGAGATCCTCGTTACGCCGGTCTGTTCGATTTTATCCCCCTTGGGTCGAACAGCGCAGTCACCAAGTCCGGGTCTGGAATTCCTGATAAGACGTGGTCCATCCACCGGCCGCTTAACGTGACTCGACGAATTTTTGGTGGTTCCCCTTTCAAAGGCTTCCGCTTCCGTTCTAATTTTGCCGGGAATTTCCTCTTGACCGTACCCATTAATCGTGGATTTCTTAACCCTTTTCAAAATTCTATGAATTCTATTCGTACGGTATCTGATCCTCAACACGCGGGAACACCGATGTAACTGTCCAATTTACATGTTAAATTACACACTGAAAACGGCTGTGCCACGTTACGATATAATTGAAGGGTCCAGTGCAGGAGGGACTTAATGGAAAAGGAAACTAGGACTGGGGGCGCTAGTGCGCTGAACAAATATGGCGAGGGTACTTTTAACGTTAAGCCGTGAACATAGAAATATATGGACGGAGCTTAATAGTTCTACGCTCATGAATAGAAGATAACAACGTGAGAGTCACATTATTACTCTGGAAAGATTTTAGCTTTGTAATTGGTCAATAGACTGGGTTCGTTAATGCTGAAAAATGTATAAGGCATAAGTAAAATAGCCATTTTTATTAGTTGGCACTCTTAACTATTAGGAGGTACAATAAAGGAAATAAAAAATTTGATAGACACCTGCTGAAAATACTAGAAATAAATTTTGAATTATTTAAATTCGTACATCAATGTAGTAATTAAAATATTAATAAGTTGTATAAATACTTCGAACTTAGGTAAATTATGCACCTTTTAAATAAATTCAATTTATCCTCGCACGATCTATTATTCTACCAGTGCGAAAGATTATCGATGATTTGTGTTCATTTAATTGCTAGGAAACAATCGTTTATATATTTCTTTCAGATTTAATTGAGATATTTATAAAGCAAATTACTGTTTTGTAACAGAAAGTTTAATGATACTTCTGCGTGCATGAATAATTAGCAAATTATGCAACCTGTTTATTCGATACATCGTCATGCATAATGAAACGGACTGTTAATACAAATTAATTTGATCATCATATTAAATGAGAGCTGGCCAAAATCAACGCATAACGCTTTTGCAATCAACGTAATATTATTTTGCCGCGTAATGAAGTCAGATTAATTTTAACACTCTTCGAACTGTCGAAACTTCTAACGTTAATCATTTATTAATTCGCGCAGTTACGAAATTTTCGATATTTATTTAAATAACGGAGCAATTAACACATTCTGTTGATGAAACACAAATTGATGAAAATTTTATTTAAACATAGTACAATTAAAAATTTTTAATTTCTGGTTACTAATTAAATATGTCATTGGTTATTAATTCATAGGTAAATATTTCAGTTTAATTTTATCTAAATACTTTTTCCAAGCGACTAGTGTTCCATTCTTTTTGGGGTAAGGCTTTTTTCAATTCAGTCAATCTAAAACGTCGAATTAAGGCTCAGAATTGTTATTGCCAGATCGACAGATTTTTCCCGTTCTTTCCAGACGGCTGACGAGCTGTATTGGTCGTACGTATGCAAATTCGAGGATAAAAGACAAGAAGAAAAGACAGAAGAAAAAAGGAAAGTAGAAAGCCCGTGACGTTGCTCGATCGACGGTATTTATATTCATGCGACTGCTCGCGACGGTGTCCCAGAAAAAAAGGGAGGTTCGTTACAGCATTACCTCGTTCCGATCAATTTCCAAAGTCAATTGAAGCGTGACCGGGAAATCACCCTTGGGAAAGCGAAATTTAAAGGGGACCACCCGTCTAGTCTCGTTTCGATACATTCGATAAAAGATCCTCGTTCCCGATAGGCTTGCCCGTTTTAATTTCATCCTGTATCTTGAATTTGCTCGATTCACTGGGAAAAAGCCGGGGCTTTTTTATGGTTGTACAAGTGATACTGCTTTTTCGGTGAAACGTTTACATTCACTTGAATTAAAAATATGTGTTTGACTGTTTGTGTTAAAAATAGCCATTTAATCGTTTTATTAAATATTTATTTAATCGTTTCTCATCTATTTATACAATTTATCATAATCGAATTTGATCAAATTCTAATTTTGCAACCCATCACTGACATCTCCATGTTTCAAATTTAGCAAACAAAGTGGTTAAACAATTAAAAACACAAATCAAAACTTCGGTTCAATATCGAACACTATGAATCACAAATTGGCAAAAATTTTCCGGAAAGAAAGAAAAAGGTTACCCAGAAGAAACTAGCACGAGAGTTCACGGCGCAAAGTGAAGAATAAAGCTTGGAAGAATTTTGGCAAAACTTTCCGGTGATTCGAAAGATGAGACGCTCCGAATGAAATTAAACGCGACGAGAGGCAAGTTCCGGTAAAAAGGTGCGGCACTAACGGAGGGGAAAAAGAAATGTTGTAAGTAGAAAGGTGGTGTGTCAGTCGATGAAAGGCTCAAAGAGAATTGTCGATAGTGGAAGCGTGGAATTAGGATGGGCGTGGTCGTTTTCAAGTATCCTTCATCTTCCGCAAGAAGACTTTGATCTGGCCTGAAGCATCGTCCGTTTTCAAGAGAACGAATTGCATCCGCGATTGCATCGCACTTAAGGCGCCCCCTTTTAAAGTTCTTTTGCCCCGACGTTTCTTTTCTCCTTGCCTTTCCGTTCGGAAAACGAAATATTCGAGACGCCATTTCAACGTCATCGTCCAACTATTTATCTTACGTTAATTACGTTCGATCACGAGCCCGTATAAAACCGGCGAATCGTTTCTGTCTGATTTGATGCCGAGTCAATGAAAATTGCCGTTGGTTGTTGAAAAACTTGGACACTGTCCCGATAAAGATATTAAGTGGCGCTGATATCATTGCCGTCTGTAATTAATTGAACTATTTCAATGTTCTTCTCTGCCCTCCTATTTATTTGGGTTTACAATATTTGTCAATAAGTGGTCCTTTAGTCAACTTTTAATTAAATTGTAGAGAGCCACTTGTCGGGAGAAGAATGTTTATTTCATCGATTCTTTCGTGTTCTCTTCCGATTTTTCATTTTTCAAGTACTTCACAAATTTAAGTAAAGTTAAGACAGCATATAACTGTTTACTGTGCAACATTAGTTGTAATATAACTAATGAATAAACAGTTCGAGATTATACAATGGATCATATAATTCATGGGCAGTGCAGTCATTGGTACCAAGTGGACAGTATATAGTATTGTGATGATGTAACAAATGGTAATACGATTCGTAGGCGTATAATGTGTTAATACATAACGCATGGCCATATGGGTCGATATATAACGCGTTGTAATGCGACGCGTGGTGATACAACGGGTGGCAATATAACGCGTGGATGGTACAACGCGTAGTAATTTAACGTGTGGCGATATAACGCGTGGCGATGCAACGTCTGGTGACACAACGCGTGGATGGTACAACGCGTGGTGACACAACGCGTACATGGTACCACGCGTGGCAATACAACGCGTGGATAGTACAACGCGTGGCAATATAACGTGTGGCAATTATAACGCGTGGTGACACAACGCCTGGATAGTACAACGCGTGGCAATATAACGTGTGGCGATATAACGCGTGGCAATATAACGCGTGGTGATGCAACGCGTGGCAATATAACGCGTGGCGATACAATGCGTGGTGACACAACTTGTGGCGATAAAATGCGTGGTAGTATAATGCATACTTATCGCACTTATCACGAATATAAATTAAATCTTCCATAACATCATCTTTATAAATTGGGCGTTTGAAAATGAACAGCGCAGCAATCAAATAATTATTTTAATGCATCATTACGATGCACGGATTTATTTCAAAATATGATTACGCAAAATCAACCGGCCCCTTTGCGAACAAGCATTCGCATTTCTATTATATTTACGAGTACAATGGGAATCGTCCGAACATTGTGTTCTCATTAATTTCAAATGGCGAATAATCGACGGACGATGTTAATTGTTTTGACGTCCATAATGCACCTTTAATATCAGAGAATAATGCGTGGTCAATGCAAAATGGCCGAGATCATTATTATTCCGAATAATCCGCCGAAGCAAAATTTCAGTTCGGAAACTATCCGCGAAGGACAATTACGTATTTCGCCAGACATCTTACATCGAACAAAGCTATTTCTTATTCAAATGCTTTCAACCGCGTGCCGAACATGTTCGTGTCTCTCCTTTTGTCGCGTATTTTCGTTGCAGATAGAACGCGAGACATTGACGTTCCATCATCTCGAAAAGCGGAGAGGAAAAGGTTGTCGAAGGATGTTCCGGGTTTTTTACGAACGGAAAAAAAAATTCCGCAACGACGTTTCTTATCGATTGAACATTTGATTCGTTTTACCGATACGGATGCAGGAGACCGTAAGAAATTCAAGAAATAAAGGAAGCTATTCTTCTATCCGTAACGTCTTCTGCAACTGCACGAACCTTAATATTACAAGTATTCGCAATTAAATATTCCACAATATTCATAACATCAGTAATACCGCTAATGGCTTCATTGTTAATTCAGTTCGTTAACTTTTCATGCTGAACCGATTTTACTCGACTTCTCACTGAGGTAATTTACTCTTACCGTATCTTCTATAACACCCCAATCTTTTGGAGGAAATATATTCTACAGTAAAGTCATAAAAATATTTTACTATGCACTAAATAAATTTTTATGAAATTTTCAAACGTGGTAAAGAAACAGAAAGTTTGATACATACAATGGTGTACAGTTTTAATTTTTTAATCAGATTTTCTGTGATCTGTATGCGGTATAACACACAGTGATTTCATTAAAATTCGATCACAGGATCGATACTTCGTATCGCATGCATACCAAGTACACTTTGATCGTTGTTCTGTAACATGGATTCAGCGATCCGTAATTACAGCGACTCAAGAAATTACGAACCGCAAAACGATCAGAGTATCAGATCTCAAACAATTCCTGATACAAAAGCTCGGTCTCCTGGACAGGTGAATAATCGATGCGAATAATCGTTGATTTACGTGACGAGTTTATTGCCGGTTGCTCGACGATCGCCTCGGGTTTGTTTCAACGAGCCACGTACGCTTCAACAATGGATAAAGTGAAAGCCTGACGAATGAAGACCAGCGATGGGATCGAGTTCGGTGCGTTCTTATGGATCAGAATTATTTTTCGTTCGTGTATTGTTCAGCTGGAATCGGGTAACACTCGTAAAAATAAAATGTCCCGTGTGATTTATACGCGATACGCCCGACATCGTAACGTCGAACCGTAAAATGTTTGTAACACGACTTCTAAACTGATTGCACGCATGGAAATCGAATCGTATGAAAGAACGAAATGTACAGATTTAAGACATGTCCTGTGAAAGGATCCTATTACTGGAGATTTTTATGAGGCACTTTAAAACCTATCAAAAAATTGGATACCTTTTCTTGTTAGGGGTATGAGTTTGCAGATTCTGGTTTTTAAGTTTGCGAATTTCGAAGTCTAGAAGTTTGGTGTTATTTTAAAGAACCTTCAAATACACTAAAACTAGTATATTAGAAAAAATGTTAAAAAATTTTCCCAAATAACAAGTTTGATATATTCGAAAATTGACTATCCGATAATGAACCGCATAATACCGGCAAATTCTACTTACCCACGAAAATAAACGCAAAACGGTACCGTCTAACGAACGCCGAGTTTTGCGGCCATAAAATAGCTGAAAATACGGTCGAATCGCAGAGAGGGTTTGTAAGATGGAACACAGCGGCGAGGAAACAAATTTTCCCAGTGTAACTCGGAAAGCGATAACAAGCAGCCTTCATGCCGTTTCCTTTTTCCTTTTCATATTAACCGCGTACATTTCCTACGAAAGAGAGGAGCTCGCTCTTTTTTCCCTGGCCCGCGAGAGATCGTGCAATCCGACCGACTAATTCGAGCGAAAAGAAGCTGGCCAAATCCCGGTTAAAGTGTCTTTGAGATATTATCCCAGCTTGGGAGAAGTTTGGCCGGCTGGTATGTCCGTCTAAAGCCCGTCGCTTGATGTACCAATTTCGTGGTAAATATTTCTTTCTTCCAATTTCGCTTGGCTCCGTCTCGTCTCCACCTCTATACCCTCCGTCGCTTACCCTCTTAGCTAACTTTGTATTCATTACGGAATCTCGTCAACCCTTAACCTAAACAAATTGCGGCATGTCTGGTAAAACCACGTCGATTCGTACCCCTAAATTTTTGGGGCATGCTACATTTGTTTTCTTCGTTTTGATTAAAATGTTGGGTACTCTGGAATTCCTTGGGAATCGACACCTTAATGTGGTTAAATATTTCATGAAAAAATATTGCTGTTAGTAGTAAATGGTTAGCTGAATTCTTAATCTTGAAATTAAATTACTAAGGTATTTTTGTGTTATGATCAATGGCTGAGGAGCATCAATAACTGATGTTAACGAGTGAAATATATTTTACTGTATGATTCAGAGAAATTATTTCTTTATTTACACAATGTGTAGCAATATAACACACAGTGATGCATTGTCGAACAATACATGAATACACGACGACATAATGTTTGACGATGTAATAACAATTAAACTTCAAAGCAATTGTATAAAGTATTTATAACTTCGTAAACATTTTGTAAGATTTTCATGAGCAGTTGATTTTACTTATGTACTCCGTAACATGTAACATTTATTATCGTTTAGTATAAAAAGGCTTGTGTAATTTATTTCGCGACGTTCACTAGACGTGCACAATCTCGGACTCTTTTCTTTAAGCATTCAAGGGGCTCGAAACGTGAAATATACCGTGAGACCCGTTATCTTTCCACATACTTTACCATTCTGTTTTCCAATGTCTCCGTTTCCACATAAATAAGCTTCGTTCTCGTCGTTCTCGGACCTGATTTAAAATTTACATTTCACTTGCATTCGGCAAGCATCGGATATCGCATTCATAAAGCTGTTGTCTCGTGATAGTGCTTCCTCGAAGAATGAATCCTGAAACATTCAGCTTCCGTTATTGCGTTTCGTACAGAAACAATTATTATTTCGTTGTACTGCTCCCAGATTTTCTCGTTTATTTCTCCCGAGAGAGAACTGGGTACTTTTTGTGAAATTTAAATTGTTTGAGAATTGTTACCAAATAAAGTTTATAAACGTTTTAATTAGTATCAAATATATGTAGCTATATTAGTACGGACACTAAAGTTAGGCATATTGATTCATCTGTATTTTGTGCTCCTTTTTTTTGATTTTAAAAAATTCAAGTATCTCTAATTTCACATATTTTTGTGTTCCACGAATGTTGTCTTACTAACAGTGTTCCTCTACTTCAGGGACGTTAACGGTCCCCGATTCAAACGATTATCCAAATCTCTCGATTTCCATCGTAAGACGTTTAACCGTGGGCGGAAACGGGGTTCCTTAAAACGGCAACAAAGCACCGGCTAATCTTGCCAAGACAGGTGGAAACGCTCGCGCGCACGCTGCTCTGTGCTTTGCTTTGCAAATGCGATGCAACGTGCATGATGCACTCGCGGCCGACTTATAACGTTTCCGAAATCAAGCTAGCCGGGTGCAACAACAACGCGAGCCACACCTTCCTCATGCATATTCGCGGCCCGGTTTATGGAGCAACTTAGTTTATAGCCGCTCGACCAGGCTCCTGGTGTGCGTGCAATGTACACGCACTATTAATTCTCCAGCCACGACGTTTGCGTGCATCTACGCGTTCTGACAGCAATCCCTTCGGTACGGTTATCGCTGTATTTCCTCGAATTAGCGGCTTTTATCGTGTTAATTTCGGGCGACCTCTTTTCGAATAAACGTAGATGGTTAGACGGAGAAAACTACATGCAAACGATCTTCACCGTGATTATTCTGCTCTCCGCAAGCTTAATTTGAACGGTACGCTTTTATAACGATGCTTCTATTTGCGGTGTTTTCGCTATTTTTGTTTTCGTTGTTGCAAAGAGGTGTATGAACCTGATATCAAAAAAGTGGATACTAAGTTGCGGATTTAGGTCCTTCACCTATGATCTTCTCTATAATTATGTCAGTCAGAACTGAATATGGCATCATGTCGAGAAGACTTATTATAGTTCAAGTAGGAAATATGTAATGTGACTCGTAATGGATTTGTTTGTCTATAACTTTATCGGTGACTGTATATTAAACATGTTCTAACTCGATCGATACTCCACTTCATATCTCGAAGAATTTGATAAATCCATCAATTAACGTGAAAAGGAAATGATTTCCCACTAACTCTATACTAAGAAGCATCTATCACAGAACCTTATTTCAATAACTTCACTGAGCGACAAATGCAGTTAACCTCTCAAAAAATCGCATTGAATATGCGAATGATCTAATATCGGTGCCTTTGATCGTGAATGCATCGTGCCGCTCCGAATAAATTAAGGACCGCATAAAAGCACCCTAATGAACGCAACATTGTGCATATATCGCTAGACATCAAGTGCATAACAAGCTTCCAATGAAAGTTTGTTTACCGCCGGCAATGCACTCTCAACAACGTTGCAGAGCTAAACAGTATTACACTTGCCGCGAGCGTGTAGGTCGCTTAATAGGACAAGCATAGTACCGCGTACGCATAATATGACGGAACAAATTATTCGATAGACTTTCAATATAGCCGCGACGAAAGGAGGCGACGCCTCGTGCATATTGAGAGCAAACGGTAGGCGGGTTTCGTTGATCGGTGACAGTGGTATAGGTCAACGATAGATCCGACGCGTCGAACGACGACAGTGATATAAGCCAAGTACAGGCCGGGCCATCGGGAAACGTACATGGCTTTCATGTATGCAAACGCGTATATAATCTGTGTACCCGCGCTACGTTGTTGCATCCGTCGAGCCTCCTCTGTCCTACTATCAGTCAGCGTGCAACCTGATTGCACCCGCACTCACCCTTTTCCACCCCAATGCTGCCCGATGGCCACTGACCGTCCACGTGCACGTATATCTGCTCATCTGCACTGATTTACCGCATATGCATTGCGGTAAACCTGCACCACCTGTCCTCGTTCATTCGTTACGTTCGATTCTTTTCTGGGTTTTACACGGACTCACCCTTAGGACCAATTCTCCCTCATTTTCGAACGCATTCTGTTCGTAGGACTTTCGTAGATGAAGATTGGATGATCTTTGTGATGGAGGTCTTTTCTTTTAGAAGCCGTGGTATTGAAACATATCAAACTCCTTAATTAACCCTTTGTTCTACAATAACGTGTCTCATTCGTGACGCTCACAGTTCGAATAAACTGGACCAGTTCAATGCAGTTTTGTAGTCGTGACTTTCTTGTGATATTATAACGTTATAGGAATAATCAGCTAGCTGTGAATGCCTGTCAAAAAATTGTGCGTTAAGAAGTTAAACGATAGTAACATGAATTTTATTGGAGAATTTAAATTTGTACATAAGATGTACATAGCTTCAGACGATTCATGGGTTACTAATTTTAGGAACCATTAGTGTAGCATCAAAACTAGTACAATATAGCTACGAAGAATTTTTCGAATTTCCATCCCAAAAGTGTCTCCAGAGAATACGATATCATCTGCATTAGGACAGGCCGCCATGAAATTCGTTGAAAATTTACGAGCAAAACAGGCAAAGAATTCTCAAGACGAGGGTTGCTTGCCTTCGTTCGAGGATTTTGCCACGAATTCGAGGCGTTCGCTTTCTTTCTCGCCTGCCAGTCAGCCCAGAGAAACGATGAATGTGTTCCTTGCCTTTTTTCCGCCTCTTTTCGCGAGAGCTCGAAGGAGAACTAGGCCTGAAAACGACGACCCCGTCGGCCCATAGAACGTTTTCATGCGAACCCACCACGGTTGCAGCCAAGATGAGCCAGCGCCCTCCTATAGTTTGTTACGTGTGTATTGTGGCTTTCCTTTTTTCCTTCTCTCCCTCCTCGTTTTATTTCCCTGCCTCTGCCGTGTTTCCCCTTCTTTCTCTTCTTTTTCCTCAACGGATGGGATGATGGAGGCGCCGTCGCTCCGAGCGCTCATTTCCTTCCCATAAATCCAACCGCGTGATAATGGTCGACACGAAGACGACCATGATTGTTCGCGGTAATTTGTCGTTAGCGCCTTTCGGCCGGTATCGAGACGAGTAACAGTCAATCGAACTTCCGGCCACTTTATTGGTACACTATCGATGTCCCGTTGTGTTCAAGGAGTACTCGAAGTGACACTGATCATTTAGATAAACATGGTTAGGTTAGATTCATTCTTCCAAATAATACAAATATGTAAATAAAATATACAAAATTCATTATAGATAGTTTTAAGATACTGATATTAGAGATTTCATTCCTGATTTTTAGGAAGTATCAAATTTCTAAATTTCTCAGTTCAGAAATTTCAGAATGTAAAAATTTGTACATTTGATGATTTGAAAGTTTGAGAATCTGAAGCCTTAAATTTCCAACTCCGAAAATTTGCAAATCTATTAATCTATAATCTTAAAAACTTGTGGCATCCAAAGTTTTATTTAACTCTAAAATGTTTCTTGCTTTCACGCTAATTTTGGGAGGCCCTGTACAGTTTTGGGCGTCGGCGGTCAATAACTTAACCCCTTGGATGCGGATGGCTAGGGCCATTCGGCGTTCCCGGGTCAATTCGACCTCGTAAGCAATAACTGCCTTTACGCACACTCTTAACATAACATCACTTCTGTGTCACAATTAGTTCAGTCACTTTTGATTCTCAATTTGCTACTTAATAATGTAAAGTAAATACAAATTATTGTTTATCTTTGTTCAATCTGTTTTCATATTTATTTATGTGTTTTCATATAATTTCTTTTTACTGTGTTCATATGACAGACTACTGTGTTTACTCATGTCATAGATTTAAACCGTGCCACATTTTCTTGTGTACATCTACCGATTCACCTACACATGGTCACTGTTCCATTCATTTATGTCACCATTCCCTTGTGTTCACTCTTGCAGTTGATTCATTGTTTATTCCAGCAAAGAAGCAACCATTTCGTAACAAGAATATTAATGAAGCGTTTATGTAGTCACTTTCAACAAACAACCCTTTGACTGCGAAAGGCAAATATTTGTGTGTGCTCTCATACATTCTGTAGTATGTGGGAAAGAATAAATAGTACATTGGTATATTCATTCCAATATAATACTATACAATTGCTATATTTCTACCGTTGTAATATTATACTATATATAAATCTTTAATGTCAAACATACAAATGATGAGGCGAAAATGTACGTATGTTATAATGTTGATGGTAGTCATTTTGAATATGTGTAATTTTAGAATGGCTAACATAAGATTTAAATAACTCTTATTAGTTGTATCTGTTAAATTATTAGCTCATACAAAAATTAAGTCGTGTCCATTTAGGTTATGTTCTATTTTCTATTTCCTATTTCGCTTACAAACTACTCACGATTTAGTGAACAGTTATTCGTGTCGACATATAACTTGGTAGTAAGTTAGTAACGCAGAAATTACCTACATAGGTGAAATATAAAATATGTGCACTTTATCACATAGATTACCAAGTTAATTTCGGCAATATTTACACTGTTGT
Source organism: Megachile leachella (assembly GCA_963576845.1). Lineage (NCBI taxonomy): Eukaryota > Metazoa > Arthropoda > Insecta > Hymenoptera > Megachilidae > Megachile > Megachile leachella. The sequence goes on from OY756248.1 coordinate 14,654,745, forward strand.
ATGTTACACTTTGCCTGAGTATACGCGGTTATTCGAGTTCGGTAATACAAAAACAGGATGTGGAGCTCGATCAATTTTTAATTCGATACCGGTCCACCAGGATTAATTCGATTTCGTCGTTGGAAATTAAAGTTTGCGAAGCGAGCGTGTGCGGTTAATGACTAAAAACGTTCGACGAGAGCGGGAAGGGAGATAAAAAAATAGGTTTTATTCTTCCCAGAGGATTCACCTCGGCTCGCTATTTCGACGTAACGAAAACTCCATTATCTGAATAAGTTTCCGAGTTTGTACATTTCTCGTCCACATTTCAAAATTTTATACTTACCGAATTTGTACGTTTGTTTGGAAAGGAAAATGCGTTACCTATGCTATCAATCTACCGTTATCGTAAAAGAGAAAAAGCAGGAAAAGTGATAATAATATTATGAACAAGACTGAGAGATTGCTTCAATATAAATGTACTCGTTATTGATATTCTGTATTTATAAAAATTCATAAAATTTATCTCATGTAAATATGCTGTAATGTGACATATGTGCATACATGTGCACATGTGCATAATTTACATATAACATAATATTTACATTGAAATTAATTTATAACACAGACATTAATAATAATGGATTAAAAATAATGTACAATATTATAAATAATGTATAAATACTTCAATAATATTAATAACAATAATACAATTATAAATAACAGATAACATATTACATATGTATGATTGAATTTTAATACGATTACAGCAAAACTATAATATTAAAATACAATAAAGTACGTTATACATCAGAAATTGTTTCAACAAATTTTTGACAAGAAATCATAAGTCCATCGCATAATCTATGAAAAGTCTTCTTACGCAATTTCCAGTCTTGAAACACGAAACGATTTTTCGTTCGTTGACTCAGATAATTTGATTTACCTGGTAAAGGAACGCAGGAAGTTGAATAACTGCAACAACCGACGGATTATACGTGAAATAATGGAAGTGAACTGTGCGTGTGCACACCCATGGGAATATCGGCAGTGTAACGCGAGGCAGGATGGCATAGGGGACTCCTATCGCGTGCGGAATCGAATGAAGCGGAAAACTCGGTGGCAAGTGCTCGAATACGCGATCAAGCTCGGTATCCGTGGTTTTCGCATCATTTGCGTGACAGTACTCGATGAATTCGCGTCGATGATCAACGTCGCGATAGAAAATCTGCGAAATTGAGCTCCTTGCCTAGCATTCATTAACCTACCAATCTAAACTGCATCAACCGCGTCACATATTTCATATATTTTATATATTTCAGAAGAGACAATTTGTTCACTGTTAATAACTTATTTCATCGTTAAGATATAATTGTCGTATTCCAGTCAGTGGTATGTACAAGAATTTTTTCTTGAATTTATTTTTTGAAGTAGTCTGTTTAATAAATTCAAATTTTATGCTTCTGATAAAATTAATATAAAATTCTTGTGTTAGTAAAATTTGAAAACTGTACTTCTTAATTTATTTTCGTTTAGTTAGTTATTTTAATTCTAACCTTATCCTATATTCATAGACTTGAGTATAATTCACATCATCTAATAAATCATCTAGTAAAAAAATGACATAGAATAAAAATATATATTCCGTGGCTACAAGTGAAAATTCCGTCGTATTTCTCGAAAGTGAACTAATATGTTTCAGTAACAATGTTCGTAGGTGAAATTCACATTCGAACAGGGAACTCATATCGGTATCAGCGGTTTTCCTGCCATTTACGCGACGACAGTTGATGAATCTGTATCGGTAGCGAGCTCACCGCTCGACAACCCGCAGTTTCCCCAATTTCAATCCATGCCGTTCCGCAATAAACCCCATCGTTTTTCAAGGGAACCCGTCTGGTGTTCACGCGTACTACACACAACAATTCGGATGCATGTGAAAGTACGCATATATCCATGAAAAAAAGCATATTTGTGCTGGCGATGCGTGGAAATGCGAAGTTTACGATAACCCTTCTGCACAAATCGTATCAATAGACGTTGAAGAAAAAGCTGCTCGTGAACAGTCCGCATAAGCTTTTAATAGATTGAATTATATATTTTAGGATGTTTTGTAATCTTACTACACCATCTACATTGATTCTTATTTCATAAAAATTTGCCTTGTTTCATTTGAGTAATGTTCATATAACACAAAGATATTATATTAAAACAAAGAAATATTTTAATATTATAAAATAACAACTAACATTCCACGCATCGCTTGAAGTCGAATTTCCAGTATCAAAATGTTCTCCGAAATAATTTAATTTTTCAGAGGCATTGTATAATCGTATTGTAATTAGAGCCCGGTACATTTTTTATTAACGTAACAACGGTAAATTGAAGGTAATTATTTCGTGAAAAGTTGTTGAAATTTAAACCCACCGATCCGAATGGAAAGGTACGAATAACGGAACATGACCTATTCTGAAAATTTCAGCAGCACAGTTTCGTACCACGGTTGAATTAACTATTTCTTTTTTTACCGGGTTATTATCGTGATTACCACTGATGCTGAAATTTCAATCGCCCCAACGTTCAATAATATTAAATTTTGATCGTGTTTGTTTACCATTTAACCAACATGGCAAATTAAACAATTTCTAAATTTATCAATTCTCAATCTTTTAAATATATTGTCAGATTTTTATATTATAAAAATAATATAAAATTATATTGTATAGGAGGATACAATTCAAACGATTCTCATATATGTACATACATAATATGTATATCATATGTATATCAAAATAATTTCTTAGTAATTATTCTAAACAATTTCCATCTATTTTCATACAAGTTATGCAGTCTCCCAAATATCATAAAATCAATGTTATACATGTCGGAATAGAATTCAGCTGTCAAATGAAATCACTGAAACGCGTGTAATTGTCATTGAATGTCAGCGAATGATAAACGACGAGGTTCAGAAACGAAGTATAAACGTTTCACAGTCAAAATGGTAATATTCACAGGACCGTTGTAAAGCTAGGGGAAAACATTTTGTAGTGAATTTCAGTTAACATTCGGGTCATGCTTCGATCATACCTGTCGCTGTTTGAGTTCACTGCACGCTAATTTCGTCCGTTTATTCGCGTATCTCGAATTTGACTAGCGCTAATTTCGGCTGGACAAATTTGTTTCCGGTTTCCATGTAATTAATAAATTGTGCGGACGACATCGTTGCGTCGATAAATTCGACGCCTCGGTTTGCCATTCGCGTTAACACTCGGTCTCGATGAAATTCAGTTTCTCAGAGTTCGAATGAAATACTAAAATTTACAGGAAAAGCAAAATGAAATATACTCATATGTATTAGGTTATATATACACTTTATTTTTTATATTTTTCAATGAAAAAAACGAACAACGACTGAGTTGATATAATTTTTTAAAATTATTAATATTTAAAATAATATTAGAGTTCTACTTCTGATATTATCGTAGTCTAATACTTTTGTTATTATTTTTATATTTTATATTAATATATACGTATATATATTTTTTTTTTATTGGCACATCCAGTATAAGAATTACATTTAGTTTGCAATCAAAAAATTTTATTAACCTTCATGTTACACAAATATTCCAATAACTTCTATCAGTTTTAATATTCCTCGCATTAATACCGATTACAAATTTATCAGTATCAAAATTAATGGTCGACAGGTACAAATTCCGAACAATGCCAAAATGCAACAAGTTTCTCCTATATTTATTATCATGAAAACTCGAAGCATGGGATTGTAATCGAAACAACAGTTTTATATCCATGACAGCGCGCGAACGCGGCCAAAGAAACGCATCAAGGGTTTCAACAGATCTCCCTTTTGCCCGAAGAAAAAAGGGCAAAAGAGTGTATCTGGCATACGATACAAAGGAAATAAAAAGAATGTTATTTTTATACTAATGACGCAGCGAAACGTAATCAAGAAACGTGCCCGGGGGTGCTCCGTGCCATTTTCACCCTTAGAATGCCGTGGAGGGTTGCTTTCTATCGGTATCTTTTCTTACCGATGAAAGGAGAGGTTCATTCATCCCTAGGTCCTTTCATCGATAGTCTCGTCTCGAAACGATGCGTGCATCGTTCGCGTGTTCGCGCGCGTACCAAGCGTAGAATTAATGCAATCGTACGTCACCGAGGGGGTTTCACCGGCAGGAGGAGGAATGCTTTTATTCGTCGCCTCTCGTCGCTGGAACTATGTCAGTGTGAAATATTCGCTGCATTCGTTTCCACGACTTCCGACTCATTATCCACGGTCGAAGAACGACAGAGAAAAGACCAACACGCGTTTCATTCTACGTCGAGCTGCGTAATAACACGACTGACGAGTGCGTACGGTGACGATTAAAGGGATAATAGCGCTTCAACGCTTCATTCACTGCTTCCCCTTTTTTCTCCGCTTTCTGATTTTTGGAGATCTTGAGACTTTTATATTCTTTTTTAAATATCATATATAATAGCGTTCTTTCATCTATGTTTACATACACAACATTCAGAAACTTGTATATTTAGGAACTGTCATTGACTTTTGGAACACACTGTATTTATATTTTTCCATTCTCTCATTTAACCTCCTATACTACATTAGTATGTCTCTATAAAATATTAAATACCAGTTCACTTACACTAATTGTGAGACACCCTGTACATACTCTTCTATGTAAACAATATTTTTAAAAATTACAAGAATGCAGAAACGAAGTAGCTATTTATCTCTGCGAAATAGTTTAACGTAGGAGAGGATGAAAATCATTTGAGAGACTAACAGCTCGAAAGCGTAAGGAACGTTTCTCGATTTCGGATCGTGTGGCCCGCGGGCATTCGTTTCCGAGCGGAATCTCGTTTACACCGGCGGATCTAATCGGCCGCGAAATTTCTTTTTCCTGCAGCAATCTCGTGGGCCCTCCTTTGTAACCGGTGGCTCGAACGTACCACCAGTTCGTTTGATATCGCCTATAACGCGACTCTTATTGGCGCTGAAGGCGTCGTGGATCGAATCCAAGGAGAACCGACCGGAAACGCGTTAAGCTGCGCCATCGGCAACTCGCGTACCGGAAAAGGAACGCGCTTTGCCTTCCTGACGATTGAAAATTGCCCCCATTGCGACACGGCTGCAGGCGATTCTTACGATTGTAGTTTTTTATCAGTCTCACTTTTTATTACAACTTTTATTCGTTATTAAAAATATTTGCATATTTGCATTATTAGGAATATTTATATATTTGATCATTGTTAGGTATCTTACAGTGACGGTAATTCTACAATTATGTATAGACCATTTTTCTGTTCTTATATTAGTATTAAAGTGGAGTTAGAGAAATGCTGAGTGAACTGCGAGGTCACTGATGGGCGGGAAATTTGAAAATTTATAAGTCCTTTACTCTTTTATCTCCGTATATCAAATTATTTCCACTAAATTCCACTTTCTAAAAGTAGCATTTAATAATGTGAAAAGTTGACTTAACTGTGCTTCAATAATTGTTACATTTTTGTGCTCCGAGTTTTGAAATTTAAAAATTTCCAAACATCTCAATTCAAAGTTTCAATGAATCCGTGAAATCAATACAGTTTTCTAACGTCGAACCCCAAACATGCAACGGAATCCGTTCTTTACCCTTCAGTCCTTATTCGTCGTTTTCTTCCTCTGAGATTCCATCTTTCAACGACCATCCAGCGTTTTCTACTTCTTCTCGAGACGTTACTTAAAGCCCCGGCGGCTCCCTCGTAACGAGCCCTCTACAAAAAAAGGACCACGAATCTGGGCGATAAGGGAAAGTTTCGTTGACGTTTTAGGCGATAACAGACCGCGAGCTACGGTTCCCAAAGAACGAACGCTTATCGTCCTTCTCTCACGACTTCACGCCCCTGTTTTGCGGCTTTCTCTTATCGCCACCAATCTTTCGCCTCTTCGGCTCAATTAACCGCGATGTTATACGGCCTGCCACCCACTTGTCCCGTGGCGGGAAACTTTGAACGCCTCGAAAAACCCCACTGCTTCCTCTTTCGAAGTGCTAACTATTACACTTTCTACCCTCGTCAATCATTTCAATTATTTCGCGGTTCATTTTTAAGCGAAAGTTCGCCTTTTAAGCGAAAATTTTTCTTGGTTCAGTTTTAAGTGAACATATTTATTGTATTATTTAAGTGAAAATATTTGTTGCTTCATCTAAATGCACATATTTATTCATTTGTCTATGTCAACATATTTATTGTATTATTTAAGTGAACATATTTATTGTATTGTTTAAGTGAAAATATTTATTGATTCATCAAAATGCACATATTTATTCATTCGTCTAAGTCAATATATTTATTGTATTATTTAAGTCAACATATTTATTGAATCATGTAATTGAAAATATTTTTCGTTTCACTTTCAAGTGATATTATTCACTGATTTATTTAGGCAAACACGTTTATTGATTCATTTAAGTGAAAATATTTCTTGTTTGATTTTTAAATAGAACTATTTATTGATTCTTCTAAGTGAACACATTTATTAATTGATCTTAGTGAAAATATTTTTTAGTTGATTTTTAAGTAGAAGTATTTATTGATTCATCTAGATGAACATATTTATTGAACCCTGTAAGTGGAAATATTTCTCATCTGTAATCTTGGTTGAGATAAAAATTCCTAAGTATGAAATTTCAAATTGTAACTGTGTATTAAATATCTAGCTGTAAGTTTGTATAAAAATAAAAATTATTGTAATAAGTCTGTAATTAATATTGATTAAAAGTATCGCGCCACTGTCTGGTCGAAGGTATTTCATATCTGTACGCTTCCCTCTCGGGGATTGCTCTTCCGGACAATATTAATCCTCCGTGTATCCGCACGGTTACATCGTCGTTCGAGGAAAGCAAAGGAAAGTTAAAACGACAGGACAATGTAAACTACTCGAAGACGGTTCACCGAGTCGTCTTCGTAGATACACAGCCAAAGGAACAGAAGGATAGACGTGTACAAAGACCCGCAAGAAAAAGAGGAGAGAAAAGCGTAGCGAAGAACGAGGACAGATGTTCGTAGACGAGGAAAAAACATCGAGACTGTGAGGTATACACACATAGAAGAGGAAAGGGTAAGACAGAAAGTGAAGTTGAGCGACTGTCGACGGAAAGTTGGCAAGTCGGATAATGGCGAAGTTATGGCTGCAACTCGAGTCTCGCTTATACATGTATACATCGTACTAGAACGCTAACGATGCTTTAAGCCGTGTCGACGATCTTCCTCTGGCCGACTATTCTTTGTTTCATTATTGTTTTTAAAAGGGTGTGTTACCTTCCCTGGATCTACTGATATCGGTTGTCTCAATTATCGGTGACTCAATGTCATAAAACAATAATAGTTATCGATTTAAAGATACTCAATTTGTCGCCATTATTTCTAAATATATTTCTCAATGTTAACAGTGAGTTTGAATTTTCTCGTGTTAACAATGTTTGCGTAGATCATTTATGAAACATTCTGTAGTGAACCTAACCTATATTTTTTCGAGCGTTTTCAACGATGAAGAATAAATATCTGTCCTGTACAAACGCTCGAACCGGTTGCACTTAATTCGAGTTTTCTCTTTTCTGGTGCATCCTGTTTCGCAAAAACGAAAGTTTTCAGGACGCTGGTGGCGCTTAGAAATAATAACGAGACCCAGGAAAAACTGTGAGCGCATCGCGTCGTTAACGGCACCGAGAAATTGTTCCTTTCCCATTCCAGGGTAGATACTTTTTTCTGCAACTTCTTGCAGCGTCGTTTGGACCTTACATAAAATATATGGAATGCACATAATTTTTTGGCAAAGATTTATTAGGATATTTATTTAAAATTAATAGGTAAAAATGTAACACGCTTTTAAAATAACGTATTGAAGATATTTATGCAAATTTTAATTTTTATACAAAATTATGCTTTCATCTTCAAGCGATTATGATTATAACCTTAATCAATATATTTTGAATATTTTACACATTTTAAACGAATCCATTTGCTTTTTTTAATACGAATATACATATGGTACATACAAATTTATGAACGTTAAAGAAATAAAAGCAATCCTCAAAGTTAAAGAAATTAATTTAAATTATTTGCAAAAAAGAACGAACAGATTCGCAGATCACGTATGAAATTTCATTCCATAAATATTTACCAGAGAAATTTGCACAAGCGTGTTAACTTGGAATATGTTTATTTAAATAAATTACTCATTTGGGATTTTATTTGCATACGCGATTTAAACGATCAAAAATACACAAGTCGCATATTTAAACATTTCGCTGTGTAACAACTCTCGGGATATTCGATCAAATATGATTTGCTACCCCAACTTCGGGGACTGTTTACACCATTTCCACATAGACTATCGATATCAAAAAGAGAACCAAATATTTATTTACAGGTCAAACTACGGGAAAATTTTGGCAGGTAAATAATTACGCCAGGTTATTTTACGAGAAGTTTTAGAAAATTCGATTTTATTGTATCACGAATAATATCAAAATTTAATTAAAAAATTTGGCAAAATGTGAAAATATAGAATGTGAAATGTAGGGTGAATTCTCTAAAGGGGAAAAGATTAAATAGTAATGGAAAAATACTTGATATAACGGAGGCATTGGTAATTGATTCTAATTCGCAAATTCGATTTGGATTCAATATTTTCTTTCACGGATAACATTTGCTTTTATAATGTACGGTTATCGAACTGCGGGATGAAAGAGCCGGGTACAATGTTTCGTTCACGGAACAGAGAACGGAAACTGATACTTTTGCGGGGATATTTTTCAAGAGCTAAAAGGGATTGACCGGCTACCCTCTTGATCGCGAACAACGCATACAGAAGCCTTTATCCTTTATAATGGCATCCTCGGACAAAAGGGAGGACCTTGTACGTTTAAAAAAGCTGATACGATCAATTGAAAATATTGCAAGCAATCCCGAATCGTTATTACGTAAATATTTCATCGATACATGCAATATCTACACATGATTTACATACTTATTTATACATGCTTATAACGTTATCTGCAATACTTCACTCATAATATTATTTAGGTATAGTTTACATACTTGTAACATTATTTATATGTACCTTACATACTTATATTATTTAGACATATCATATATTATTTTACATTGTTACTCATATCTTTTGCAACAATAAAATAGAATTTAAATGAACTGTATTATTAATTAGAATCGTATTTTGTAATTAAACATAAACAGTCAGTAAACATGGCATCACACATCAGGGTATTTTGAGAAAATTACAATAATAAATTATAAAATTAACTCGGCAGTAAATTGTAAAACTAATTGCATGTGTTTAAGATAATGGCATAAAGTTACCTGTATGTAAATTCTTTTGTGCAAGAGTATCGTGGATTCTGATCTAAAGCTTCGTCGTTTAATCTCGCGTGTCTTGAAAAGCACGTAGCGCTATTTCACGGTCGTTGATAAATTTAATGGTCACCATCAAACTGCGGTATTAAGTTTTGACAGTCCCTTCACATGGGAACGATCGCAGAGTACAGAGTTTACACTGACCATGGTGAAAATTTCCCCCGGGAAATGCTACGAAGTATGCATCGCTCTTCTCATATGTATACATATGTACGATACTCGTCCTGTTCTACATACGCGATGGGAAAACGTGGCCAATTTACTCATCGAAATATAATATATACATTTGATCACGCGATTCTGTTGGCAATTCGATGATCATCGATGCAATCCATTAACACGTTGCTGCTCAATGATCGCGAATCTAATTAGAGATACAACATAATTAGACAGGGAGATAGCAAATTGTGTCAGAATTGCGGAAGAGAAATGTGGTAAATATTTAACACATTCGCCGTTGAAAATAATTATTGTTGAAAAAATATGAAATAAATTATTATTGCTCCATATTTTTATGTGGAATTAAAAATGATGGAAGATGATTATTTTTAACGTTAATTCCAATTTAAAAAATTTAATTTTAAGACTGAAAAAGTTGCAGCAATAACAGTGTAGAGATTTGGGGACTAAAAATTGAAATATTTAGTGTTTAAGAATTAAAAAACTTCTAAGTACAGAAATTAAAAAATATACAAATTAGAGAGTTTGAAAAGTTGAAATTTAAAAATATTGAAAATTTGTAAACCTGAATACTACAGACGAAAAATGAAAAAATTCTAAGCTTGGACACATAAAAGCGAAAAATTACAAGATTCCAAACTAGAATACCTAAAATTGAAAAATGAAGAAATTCTAAACTTGAACACAAATTCAGAAATACGAAAAATCAATTAAGATTGAAAACTCGAGTATGCAAAAAATTGAACATTCAAGAATTCAGGAATTCTAGAAAGTTTCATGAAAGTTTCAAGACAGGGAAGACTAAGTTGCACGTACAGAAAACACTGTTAGGAACCTAAACTGTGAACCTGTATGAAAGTTGCTGTCATTGCGGGCCCTACAGCAACGTCTGTCGGGTTATCAACATGTTAAACTACGTAATTCTGCGCGGAACATAAACTTAATGCTTTGCCCGTGACTCTGCTGCTCTTCTCCGATGCGCCCATAACCGAGCCATGACGGCTTATGTGCGCCTACACATAGGTGTATCTCCATATCCTTACCACAATCGGAGCGAACAGCCCAGATAATCGTGTTTGCTTTCGAGAAACTCATCGCACGAGATTGCCGACAGTCAAGTATGTCGCAACGTATACAAAATCGCGTATTTTATGTCTCTGCAAAGTATGACCGAATGGTCGAGCGTGTCGCTAATTTCTTGCAACAATATCGTAACTCTGATATCAGAGTATACAGAGTAACGATAACGAGTTTCGAACTTCACTTTCACACTTCACAATTTTCATATTTTCTAGTTTCTTCTTTATGCATTAATACATTTCTTAATTTGTGATTTTTCAAATTTTGAAATTGTGATTTTTCTTTCGCAAATTTCAGAATTTAGGAATTTCTGTTTTTGTTAATACTTCAATAGATTCGTAAGTTTCAGTAGATTCGTAAATTTCTGGGATCATTAATTTCTGGAATCTTAAATATGAATAGTTGTATTCCCGAAATCCTATATCTCCAAATTCCACAATCTTCAGGTCCCAAAATTCCCAAATGCAACAACCCTCAAATCCCAAAATTCCGAAATGCAACAATCCCCAAATCTCACAATCCCCAAAACCCACAATCCCCAAATTCCACAATTCCCAAATCCTAAAATCCCTAGACCCAAAAATCTCCAGATATCCAAACTCCCTCAATCCAAAAGTTCCTAAATCCTAAAATCCCCAGATTGCAAAACCCCAAATTCCCAAGTCCCTAAATTTCTACCTTAATATATCGCCAAATTGAATCCTTAAAAATTGCCAAAAGTAAAAAATTCATTCATTCATTACAATGTAGTGCACGAATCAAGTGTGGGTCAACCTGCCCAATCATTTGAATAGTTCTATTAAATTTTTATACCACACTGGCATAACTTCAGCGGAATTCGACCAATTTGCGACGGGTCGAAAGTTTTTTGAGGAAAAATGTGACGTTTAACGCGAAAGTTTTATCATTGTTCTCGACAAATTTTTCGCAATTTTGTGAAGTACTTTTTTCTTCCAAAAAGATCCAATGTTTTAACGTGCTTAATTAACGGACATGCCTGCCAATTATCACGATGTCAATTTTCATTTTGTTCCGAAAAAGCAGAAATTGTTCATTTTGTAAGTCTAAAATAATCCGCTCCTCTATAACCGATGTTAACGAGCACTTGCTTTTATAATGCGGAAACATTGAAATGGTGTATTAAAATATAAATTCGGTTCTTGTGCTCAATTCTCCACGCATTCGTGCAGCTTTGATGTAGAGTTTTCTCAGAATTTTCTTTCTCTACAGTGCATCATAATGATTCGCGTACGCCGTAACAAATACATTATAAAACGATTACATGAACATTATACCGTTTAATTTATAATCTCTTTGTAAATTAAAAATATACGTACACAATGAAAAACGTAGAAAAATATCAAGAATTCTTAATCAGACAGGTTTAAGTAATCGGTTTTCTTTCTGTTTCAGGTAATTGAATCTTTTGAACCGAAAGAAGAGTACACATTCGTTCGGAGTTAGATTAAACGTAAATAATGTAAGTGATTCTAAAACAAGGACATTTCTCATGAATTCGCAACATCTGCTGTTACAACGATATATGATGTCCTTAAAGGAGTTCATATTTCGTTCCCTTTACGTGACGTGAGACATAAAGTGGATCATTCAACTATGTTTTGAACTCCTCGTAACTTTGTCGTGTTCTTGCTCGATAATAAAGCTCAAAAGTTGCACGCAAGCTCGACTCTATATCTCTCACGCGTTGCGGTCTTTAGATTAACCTACTTTTTAAAGCACATAATTTTCTCGACCCACGTATATAAGAAATGTCGTCCCATAAACTTTAATCACACCATAAGCATACGAATGTCTGAAATATCAGCGAATGGAATTTGTGCATGAAGTCGTTCAAACGATAATATTCTAATTGCCATACTTTATTTCAATTTACGTTGCCTTTAATTTACATTCACATTTCGTGACTGTGAATTTTGTGGTCAAAATTTAGGGCTTCTTAAAATGCAGATTTCTTAATTTTAGATTTACTACTTTTTAAAACGGGGTGTTATCAAATTTTTTTGTTTATTCATTTTTAGGTGTTGAATTCACTACGTTTCTAAATTTCTAATTTCCTATGTTTCTGAATTTCTGCATTCTTACATTCTTATATTTTTGAAGTTCTGCATTCGTCATTTCCTAAATTTCTAAATTCTTCAAATTCCCAAAATTGTCAAATTCCCAAATTTCCAAATTCCCAAATTCCCAAATTTTCAAATTTTCCAAATTTCCAAATTTCCCAAATTCCCAAAATTCCCAAATTTCCAAATTCCCAAAATTCCCAAATTCCCAAATCCCCAAATTCTCAAGTTCCCAAAGTCCCAAATCCCACAATCCCCAAATTTCTAAAATTCTCCAAATTCCTAAAATTCCCAAAATTCCTAAATTCCCAAATTTCCAAATTCCCAAATTCTCAAATTTCCAAATTCCCAAATTTTCAGATTCCCAAATTCTCAAATTTCCAAATACCCAAATTTCCAAATTCCCAAATTTTCAAATTTCCAAATTCCCAAAATTCCCAAAATTCCTAAATTCCCAAAATTCCTAAATTCCCAAATTTCTAAATTCCCAAAATTCCCAAAATTCCTAAATTCCCAAATTTCCAAATTCCCAAAATTCCCAAATTCCCAAAATTCCTAAATTCCCAAAATTCCTAAATTCCCAAATTTCCAAATTCCCAAATTCCCAAATCCCCAAATTCTCAAGTTCCCAAACTCCCAAAGTCCCAAATTCCTCAAATTTCTAAAATTCCAAAAATTCCTAAAACTCCTAAAGCTCTTAAAATTTCTAAATACCTAAATCCCTAAATTGCTTTGGGTTCACTTGTCTCGTACCAAAAGAACATTAGTAAAGACAGTCCCGATCTAAATGTAAGTTTAATTTCGTATCATGCAGAACCAAGGGGAAACAATATGGTTAAAGAGTTAATTGGGTAATTTGTAGAGAACATAGTAACGTGTATTCAGAACGGGTCTCTCGTTAGTTCTTTCTCACAAAACCGGTCCGGTCGTACGCGCACGTTTGATCAGGGTCTTTGACTGTTGTTTTTCTACGAGAGAGTTCCCCAAACACCGACATCGAGTTGGATTGCTCCCTGAGAATTCCCCGGGGTAGTTTCTTCCGTTGGAAAACACCGTCGAGAAACGTTCAGGCTGCGAGAAGTTCACCGTCCACTGTTGGAAAAACTAATTCCACGATAGAACGGAGATCGCGTTGCAATATCGAGACCGCTGCGAGATATTTCATTGTCCTCGAGAAACGAGCCAGAAAACGGTTCGCATCGGGACTTCGGGAGTTTGTTTTTTGCCAGTGAATTAACTAACGGAGACACCGCAACGCTAGCAAGTAAACGAAAGTTACGTTTATTTAAAGTGGAATCTCTTTGGGATTCGACTTAATTTCTACGTGTTTTCCGTGGTTCTGTATGGCGGCAAGTTATTTAGGATCACCGGGCCGAGGAGGATAGTTTGGAGTGTGTAGTTGCCTCGGTCTCCTCGTTGATTGGAAACGGTTCCGAGTTTCGAATTGAAACTGATAGAGCTTGGGGTTTCCAACTACGATAGTTTTCAAAATTAAAGAATTTATGGGATTATTGAAGTTATGTTCGGGTTTCGAGCAATCGATTTGTGACCATCGTGTCATCAATAACAAATTTTCTTATTCATTTCAATCCATTAAATATTCTCGAAATTAGTTCCATTAACTGTAATATAAAAATCACAGTACTATAATAATCTTCCACATAGTTCACAATTTCCCTTTGTACACGACCATTATGTTCAAATTATAATTTGAACTGAGTGTGGTTGGAGAACCAAATATATCTCTTTGTCCCTCATGGTTACTATTATATCACAGAATAGCATATAACAAAACGTTACATGGCTCGTATGTATATATAATGACGTACTCTTGAATAAATATGGCGTTGGCGTTTCCATTACTGAACAGTTAAATGCTGACATGAAATTAGCTTCTTCCTCTGCCTCGTATCGGATTAATATTGACGACGAAACTCATAGAATATCAAGCATAGAAATACCAGTTTGCCGTTACCAGTGATCAATATTGGATAGCTTTGAACGCAAACAGGATCGATCCAATATACATGTACATCTGGCATATAGGTTGTTGAGTTAGCAGGGACTGGATAAACATATCTAGGATCGATTGAAGATATCATATGCTCGAATTCAAAGGCCCGTAATACTAATGAGACCAAACTAATCATAATTCTGTGCGAGTCTAGACAAATTCGATATTCATTAACAAACAGCAGTAAATACATTTTCCTGATTGTTCGATTGTAACGTTCGCGCGAAGTAGAATGTGCTTGAAAGTGGCACGTATTGTTCATTATAAAATTAATAATACAAATCATGCAGTATTAGTAATATAAAAACGTATTCAGATTATTTTTATTGATTAATAAAATATTTGTGTTGAATATGTATATTTTATGACTGTGATGTTTGCGAAGATGTATATTCTGTAACTATGATGTTAGCTTGTCAGAAACGAGTTAAGAAAACCTGTACACAGACGAATAAAAAAAGTCAAATGTTTGATAAGAGTTTCACGTTTCTGAGTAAACAATAAGTCAGGAGAAGCAAGCAAACTTTTCAACAAATCAAACATCTGTCGCCAGGTCGATACCAATGGAATCCATTTATCCGTACCCAGCTCAACTAGCGAATAATTATATTCAGTTGGGATCAGTTTCAGGAGACGTATCCTCTTCCTACCGTCGGAAAATCAAAACTTTTTGACCTAATAAGATATTCTCGGCGCGCCACAGTATTTGTTCTTGGGGACCTTCGTTGGCAAAGAGGTTTATGCAAATCCGTGAATACAGACGGAAATTTGCGAACCGTTTGAACAAACAGAAATGTAAGAATCAGAAGTTGTTCGAATTAACACGTTGATTGGCATGGAGTTATAGATGAGTGACACTACGTGTTCAAAATGGATGTGAGTGACAGAGAACCGCTTATTTTAAGAATTTTAAGAATTTCAGACATTTTAAGCATTTTAAATATTTTAGACATTTTAGACAATTTAGGTATTTTAAATATTTTAGACATTTTAGACAATTTAGGTATTTTCAATATTTTAGATAGTTTCAGTATTTTAAATGCTCTAAATATTTTGGTTGCTTCAAATATTTTTACATTTGGATATTTTATTCTACAGTAAATTTTTGATATTCTTATACTTTATCCCACTACTTCATATATCTGAATATTGTATTCTATGATACACTTGAGATATCTCAATATTTCATTTCCCTACACATTTTAGATATTTCATCTTCATATTCTAAAACGATCCTTAATGTTTCAAAACATTTATTTCCTAAATTTGTATCCATTTGTATACTATATGCAAGCCTCAAGAATCGTATAAAAAAAATGTTCGAAAAACTATAAAACCGACAGGTTTTCAATAAAAAAGAAAGATCCATCATTACATAAAACGGAAGGAATTTTTCAGATCTAATAAAGTATGTCGTGTCGGTATAAAGTATTTGACTCTCTGGCGAACTTATGCAAATCCACGTGAACCGGAAGAATACAGTGCGACGTGCGAAAAAACGAGGTAAAAGGCGACGGAAGTGGAACGAGAAAATGGAAAGACAAACGATACGCTCGTCCCAGAGGCGACCCATGATAATTTCAAGTCGTCGTGCGCGTAACACGAGCCTGTAAATATTTTATCGTACAACTGTCAACGGATGTTGTGAAATATTCCTCAGCCGCCTCTGATTGTAGATGAACCAGTTTTCATATTTAATCCTCGTCCTGTATAGACAAAAACCTCCGATGGAACATTTGTTTTGTATAGAGTTACGATGGAACATTTTTCCTGTATAGATAAAATGATATATGGCACAAGATACATATCTTTAATACAGTAACAATGTTCATTTGTTATTCACAAGCTTTGAGAACGTTTGATAATATTCAGTCAGTTGTGAACATTGTTTAAAGTACTCGTGAACTTTGAAGACTGTTTATGATATTCTAAATTATTTTTTTCTTACCTTGTTAATATGATAATTTAATTGGAATGTTTATAGATAGACCCACAGTGGAACCAGTTAATATATAAATATCTCTGCACAGTAAGGAATCAGATGTTTTTTGTTTTTTGTTGATGTAACATTGGTGATAATACAACGAGAATTGTATAGAATTTGAGGGATGATCAAATAGCATAATGTGAATTGTAGATGGTGTAAGTTATACAGCACCATATAGGTATACATATGTCTATGTATAGGTAGGTTATAGGTTATGTGGCTAATATAGGTTATATAGGTTATGTTTGTAGAAAGTAAGTTCAGGTAAAAATCTCCTCTTTGTCCACATTCAAGTAATCAGAAAGAATGAAGAATCATTCCTAATCAAAATCTATTTAAAATTCAGTTCATGATGTGAAGAGAAAAGTTCATTAAATCGATCAGAGCAATAATCGTTCGCAATAAAGGGATCGATATGTCGTATCGACAAGTTAAAGGTATAAAATTCCAGAGATTCGGGCAAATAGCTGTGCAATAACGAAAGTGGTGATAAAATATGAAACGATATCGCTAGAAGGGAAGATGGGAGTTGATTTACAAGAAGGATTATTAAGTCGGCACGTAAGCTCCTTGAGTTAGCACATAATCCGTCCACGGGATATAGTCGGTTTACAAGGCGCAATATCTCGATTTTAGTACTCTACCGGCTTGAACTGGCTGAGTCGGGAATAACAATCCGAGAATAGATAGGCAGTGGATATATGGATTATACGGGAGAATTATACGACTTCGCCGTAACGTCTTCGAATTTAATGCAGAAGCGACGAAGCCGTCCTCCCCTGTACCATACCAGCCAGCTATTCCATCTGAAACCCGATCGATGTTTAATTTCCTACGATCGTCCTTGTCGGAATAAAACCTCTGGTCGCTGCCTCGTCCCTTAATTCACTGTCGAGTGGATAGGTATATCGAGCCAGAATTTGTTATACCTTCTCTGTACCTTGTCGACGTTTCTTGATTAATCCTCCACTGCGAAACTTTATTTAAAACTTTTACACTTTTTTGTATCGACGTTTGTTCACGTTTCTTAGTGATTCGTCCCTTAATTAATCGATCAATTATACTAAAAATAATGATGCATATTTGTGTGCAATGTTTCCTTTCAATAAGAAAATTTGGGAAAATATGTGAAAATTTGACTCTTCTTAATTTTTAAGTATTTGTAAATTTCTAAATTTCTTCTATTTTCAAATCCCCACATCCCCTAATTATCGCAGATGTATAAAAAATTTGTAAAATCGAAATTTTCATCAAAGACACGTGCTCTCCAAACCAATTTCGCAGCGATCAAATTTAATCATTTTGCCAAGAAATTTAATCAAATTAGTTAGCAACCCTTGAACGGTAAACGAGATTCAATCAATATGCTTTTTGGAAGCAACGAAACGACACGACGGATAAAACACGATGGATTCAGAACGTTCCTGAGCTGACACGAGCAGCATGTCAAAGTGTAATATGTCTCGCACACTGTTTGTAGCAAACAAGACGCATCCCGTGTACGAGAAACTACACCTTGCGATGTTCAACGGCTAATTACATGGTTTCTCGTCAAACCGAATTCCAAATTTGCAGTGATATCGACGCGGTAATTAACGAAGCTCGTGAGATTTACCGCGGACATTCGTTTGATTCGATTACGTATCGCAAGTTTAATCCGCGATTCGACTACTTGACAGTTCCTGCCGTTAATTAGCGACGGTAATTAGTCGATGTCGAAATGTTACTCTACGTTAATATCTCTTTTGTTCGTCCGTTAAGTTTCTCATTTTTTTACTGACACGGGAATCTTGCTACGAAAATGTCACTTAATTATCGTTTCGAGGTTAGGTTTGATAGGAATTTATTAAAAATAGGACAGGTTTTAATACATTTATGTACATTTAATATACTACATAATTATACATTGTATACACATAAAAAAATTAGTATATATTTACATAATTAATGTATACATTAATATATGCAGTGAACGTATAAAATGTATACCATATACATTTAATAAGGTAATGCGATTAAAATTTCTGTATAATGTTGAACATAAATTACAAATTAAGCGATGTATAAAATAATTCATATAGGTACTTAAAATGTTTACAATAATTATAGGTAGATTGTATTTAAACAATTTACAGTAGAAAATCTGAATGTTAGCAATGCCAACAAAATTCCGCTCTGCAAGCAAACAGAATTCGACGCGACTATTATTTCAATTAAATCGTTGTAACTTTCGCCTCGAAAATACAGATAGAAAAGCAAACGAGCGTTTCAAAATTTAGTCACGGTCATAAACACTCTTTTTAACCAAACTTTTCCCATGTCACTTGTTACAACAGCCATGCGTGTTACGAGTTCCATCGAGCATCGTCCGACAAAAAGGTATCTCCAGTAAAATAACCAAACACATTCGATGAAAAGTAAACGCGTGCCGAGTGAAAGCCAATCATTTTGAGAGTAACACGCTCTGCATTCGTCGGATGTAGTGCAAATAGCGTAACAACCTCTACGCCTCTTAATAAAAACGTGCTACAGTGTATATACTATTGAACAAAAAATCTCTTCCCCGTCACCAAAAAAAAGACTGAAACATGAAAAAAATCCATCGATCAATATACAGGAAAATCGGGTCCAAATTGACAATCATGAAATTGCAGTCAGCACGAAACATAGCCGAGAAGCGGAAAAAACCGACTGGCAAAAAAAAATGGGGAAAATTCGATGAGATGAATGCGGAGAATGAACGAGAGACCGGGTATCGGGACCACGTGTATGTTCCAGGATCGAAGGGATGGATAGTCGGTGAAAAACTCATCGTTTACACGTTTCCAACCATGGGAATAGAAACGATTCGGTATGCGCGACGCTGCTGGCAAGATGTCGTCTTGCATATAAAATGTCTGTGCCTCGCGTTATCTGTCGTTGTTCGTTTCCACGTGGCCTCCTCTTTCATGCATCCCGCGAATGTGCATCGGTTGCACATTCCGGTTGCAACTCGCTCCCATGATAGAATTACGTGCACCAGCCGCAATAACAATGTTCCTGCTTAGTCGGTATTACTTGTATTAGCTCCGCTGCCAGAGTTGCATGGTCCTATGCCTCTGATGCAGTTCTGAAGCTGCAATTGCATTTTAGTTGCATGCACAAATGCGAATGTCTGGACACTTGCTAAGTTTGATGACGTTTGCGAATAACTCATGTTATTGAGTACCGTATATTCCACGATGATTTGTTAATCGAAGATCGATTTATTTATTTACACGGTACAGAGGCGATAGCTTTCATATTTTTGGCCAGACGTATCCTTGGATCTTTACGTGACGGATTCTAAATTGTCTATTTTATTCTACGACTCTTCTCTTATTTTCCATCGCAAAACTACTGCTTCCTTCTACGAGTATCACTGAATTATTTAAGTTACAACACTGATACGTGATGCATACGCCAGAAAGGAAGTGATGTGAAAGAAGACGACTTTCGAAAACGCAACGGAGTCGAGTGATCCATCTGTTTCCTTGAAAAGTTTATAAATTTCGATCAGGAGGTTCATACTCCATAGATATTCAAACTCTTCTTTATCGCATCTTCTCAAATTTTGCAAATTACTAATGTTCAAATTGAACTCGTTTCACAATATTTTTCACTGCTGCTAGCCTTCAATTTCACAATATAAGACTTCATGTAAACTTCATGTAACTATACAAACCCATAAAAAAATCAAATTGAAAATTCAGATGATCATATTCTGAGTAGCTGTAATCAGTGTTTCTTGCAGAGAAATTTTTTTACCGTCACATCCACGTTGCGAGACAACGACCATAAAGTTTCCACGCTACCACTGCAATTTCGGAAAGAGGCAAACAAAAAAGACACGAGAAGATGTCTTCGAAGAAAAGTTTGGTGGTTCCTTTTATATAAAATCTAGGGACGCATATAAAAGGTAGGATACAAGGGAGCTGTATCGCGATACATCACCTAGAAACAAGTTGGTTTTCTCCTGTGGCAATAGACAGTTCGAAGTTTCCGCAGGAAAATCGAGATTCGAGTTCGATGCCGAAAGTCGTGATGGAACAGCTGTACTCTTCTCGTCGTTCACGAAGTTACTTGCAAGTGGTGTAGGTTCGAAACATTTATAGGTTAATGCCTATATTTATTAACTTACATATAAATTTACTTCTTAATATGTAAATTTGTGGAGAAACATATATTGTGTCGTTAACGTACAATGAAGGTAATAAAGTTTTGATAAAGTACACTTGTACAACTTATTAATCGAAAGTGTAAAGAACATTGTTAATTAAAAGCAAACTTGTCGACTGAGCAGAAATCATGAAACAGTACCTCTGAAAGGTACTTGAATTCACTTGGTGTTCGCTTAGCAGAACGATATACAAATGAACGTTGCAAACGGTTAATATCTGTGAACAGATACTGGAGTAATCTAGCAATTATTTCGGTAATGCGTAATTCCGGCGACGTAACTGCAATTATAGTCGGCGCGTAATCTTCCTGTCTCCGTTTGCTATGTTGCAACAACTGCCACCCCAATGTTGGCATATCTCACCACGTTAACCGACCTAATCTCGTAGGACCGGCTAATAACAAGCCGGAGATACCATGATGCGTTGCAGATCAACAGATATTACATGAGAACCTAACGTTCCCTGACGTGTTGCTTATCGGTCATGCTTTCGTCTTAAACACTGTTGACCAGTTGGGCAGATCAAGTGCCTATCGAAGAGATTATAAGCTTACGAAGTAGACAAATACTAACTTTACTGTTCCCGAGATTTCAAAATTGCAAATTTGAGAATTGGGTATTGGGAAAGTTTGATATTGGAAAACAGGTGTGTTGAATTCCGCTCTGATGCACAATACAAGCAACTTTGATCTTCTATCGCAAGCTCCTCCGAGAGGAGGGTAGTAACGAATATCGAATAAACTTCATTTACTGGTAATCTCTGCATCCCAAGTGCAATCTCTGAGCACCGTGCAGGTCGTGAGAGTCCGTCAGAAGCCCGTATTTCCGTAGCGCCGCCATAATTCGTGTATCGTACTAGTTGGATTGTAACAAGGTTGTGACCAGTCGACGTCACGTATTTCGTTTGCGTAGGTATCTGGTGGAGAGAGAAAAAGCAAGGCAACGTTGGATGACGCGTCCACGAACACGAGAAACGCATCCAGCTAGCAACGTCGCTGTCTGCTGAGGGACTAACCGCTCTAAAAAATCCAATTTCCCGTGGCGTCGTTGACGTACGCTGCAACAGGTTCCGTTCCATTCCGTCTGTATGCTCGAGCGGGTTCACAGGCGGCATTGTTTCGGCGCAGAGCGCAAGGGGATTGCTTTTAAGAGCGGCAGAAAGCATCCCTTTTCCCGCTGGCATCGCCAACGCTATCCTCTTCACGGACCAACGGCTTCGGTCCATCCCCGAAAAAGAGATTAATTCTGACGCGACCGACCGTCCTGTATAAAAAAGGACCGGATTTTCCCGATAATCGACGTGTATCCTCCCGCTACGATGGTTCCTTTCTTTTAGGGTCGTCTGGCTGGCGTTTCGGCCACCGTGATCCATCGTTGCTTTTCGATGCTCCCTGTTCCATCGTGCATGTCGACACCAGAGAAATATCGCCGCTCGAATGCAGCCTTCGTCGCCTACATGACGTACAGTTATGCGCCGTTTAACTATGGAAATTAATTTTAAGAAATATTCCGTCGATATTTACAGAATCGTAGAAATTGCGAGGTGATATTTTAATGGATATAATTTAAAACACACGTGTATCAATCAAATGTAAAAACACCATAAAATCAGAAATATTCCACGCTCAATTGTTGAGAACAAATCTTTAACGATAGGTAACAATTTCAGCGTATAACGAATCTACATGTGTACAGGTAATTGATCGAAACAATTTCAATAAATCACACAATTCTCCCGAACATGAACAGTATTTTCGATACAACGTTCGAACCCATTAAATAACCCAGAAGGAAGGAGTAATTGGATCGTTTTATCCGGGCACATGGCAGGAAAGTTGAGGAGAACCGAGCGTATTATGGATCGATAAGCGATTTTCTGCGTTTGATACGATAATTCATTTGCCGTTACCGAATCCTGTTGGAAGCTGTCGTCCAGACACCGTCGTCTCTAGCGAGCACGGTCCTTTATTATGGTAATTTCATTCAGGTTCCTGACGTTGATATCCGCAATCCGTTTTCGATTCGTATTGAAATAAGCTCTGATCTGTTTTGCGAGAAAGGGAAAAGGGGGAGCGAAAAAGGTGCAACGACATCTCCGTCGACGTTGCGGCCTTCAGGATTCGACCTCTGCTCCCAACAACGGCACCACGACGACCAAGAAGCCGCGATTGTCGCCGAAACGACAAGCTCGAGTTTCCGCGATCGAAAGCGTTGTGAACGTAGACGTAGGAGTCGATTTTCGAGCTGTCGCCGCCACTGATTTCAACGGTGGACCCGTATAAATATAGAACGGGCGGAATGTCGACGGAAACGTCGACCTCCACATTTTTCATTTGTAATCATTCTTAATTCCTCGAGGAATTGAAAGCCGTACATCGGATTTTATACCTTATGGTTCGATGTGAACACTTTCGAGCTGGAAATTTTATTACTTCTTCGGTTACAGTAATTGTGAACTTCGAGTAATTTTATTTTAACTTATTTGCCTGAGGTTTTATTGCTAGCAAAATTAATAAATTGTTCTTAATGAAAGCCTGGTATATTATTTATTAAATATAAGTTCTTCAAATATGTATTTTTAATCGAATCCTTGTAAGAGGAGCGATATTTAATATATTGTATAGAATCTCATTTTAAAACAGGTAAAGCAAATATTTAATGAAAATTAATTGTACCTCAAAATATTCATTAAACTTTTATGAATTTATTGATTAAAATAATCAGCAAGTTAGAACTTTGTATCCGTCAGCCTCCATTACGAAGGTAAAGCGCGTAATTTAAAACTTGCGATCGACAAAACATTAATAATAAAATACTTTATAATTGTTCACGGCGTGATGTATTATCGATTCATGTTACGTAACAGTTCATATCCCCCTATTCGTGTATTGAAGAGAGTAAGATATCTTAAGCAATGAAATTCCATTTCCTGGACCTTTTAATTTTTCGATCTTGACGCGGCGCAATTAAACGTAGCTAACGATATCATTAAATTTGAATTTGAATTAATTGCGAAGCTTTCTTGAAGCTCGGGATGCTGGTAGAATTGTTAGTTGAATGCGACCTGACATCGCGAGCCCGTGATTTCTGGAACAAAGAGAGAGACTGCTCCAACGGAAATTATTTGCTGGAATTGTTTTGTTTCTGATTAAAGAAGCGACTGTTAGGATCCAGAGGAAGCTAAATAGACGCCGAGTGTGTCTCTTATTCGTAAACGTCGCGGACGAGATTCGTTTAGCGAACAATTTCTGGCTGAGATATGGCCGGGAGCGACAGACCAGACAACTTCGTAATCGCTTCAAAGGGCTGCGGTAAAACCTGACGCGTCACGCGTGTCCTGGAAATCGTGTCGTTTAAACGTGGGGAATATATTACACAGAGGCCGTGGACGAAAGTTAATTGCATTTCGGTTCGAAAAGTCCGAACCCAGCGTCGCGCTAATTTTCCGCGCTGAAAGCCCTCCGCGCGGGCTGAATACGCGATATGGGTCGACGTAACGCTGATAAATGTGTTTGCACGTCCCTGGACGACCCAGAAAACGTAACAACGAGGATGCAGATATCGCCAGAAAAAGAAAGGGAGCGCATTCAAACTGATTGCACGAACATAAACCCAATTGACGAGACTCGCCATATAGAATTCGCTTTAATACTGACATTCTTCGTGATCACACCTTCAGTGACATTATTGTTTAATACATTCTCAACACGTATTAGCTTCGAGCACAAGATTTATTTGTTAGAATTAAATTAATTTAAAGGGTTAATTCTTTAAGTCAATTTAAGAATCTTCTCTTAAATTAACTTGAAGAAATGATTGAATTATTTGAATTCTTTCTAACAATTTTAACCTCAATTCAGAAGTCCACCATGTCAAAACCACTTCAATATTAAACATGTATTAAACTTTGAACTACTATTGTGTATATAGCGTAATAACTGTGAAAAGTACCTAATATTCAAACGTTAAAAGCCATCCAGATTTTTGTACTTAAATCCTAACCTTAATTTAAAGAATCCACCCCGTAAAGTTCTTTGTGAATCTAGATTAATTGGATGTATGTAAAATGAGAATAAGATAGCTTGTTCGAGTAGAAATCGCATCCTTATCGCAAACAATAGTTCGTGGAGAACCGTATCGCGAATTCAGTTGCAGCATCTTCGCATTGAATCAACGTTACGACTAACTGACGCCATTGATAGGAATCAGGATTGTCAGCAAGGAATGCAAGCTACGTATTCGACCGCTATTAAATTGTAACCAGAAGATGAAACGTCGAGAAAGCTTTAGCAAGCTAATACCTCGGCCCTCCGGTGGACAACAAAAGTTATTCCAGTTCCTGAAGCCGAAACGATGGCGTTCGTTTTATCTCCGCTTCACTCGCCATTAGACATCGAAAATAAGGACGAAGAATATTCGTTCGAGAGCAGCATTATCCGCGATATACTTTTCGTCGACTTCTGTCGCGTTACTTTTACTCGACAATGTTCGTCATTTTCCCACTGTGTTCTCTTTATTTCGCGGAATATCGTTACTGCATTGCGGGAACCGCTTCTGCGAATTTTGTGGAATAGTGATTTGATGGAGTTCGACTAAAAATTGTTCTCTTTGATAATTCAGCAGTGTTCTATTTTCTGGAATTCTTCGTTAGACGCTTTGACATTTTACTGAAATATGTAATAGAATTAATTAAGCTTTATTGATTTATATTCACTAGTTAGAAGTGCATTCACAAGCATGCACAAGTTGGAAATGTACATTTCGTATTTTATCACTTTATGATGATTTATATTTGAAGTTCAATAATCTTTCGTTCGAACATCTTTTTACATTTAAAAAAAAAAATGACGGAAATTCTTTCAATGAATTTGAATGAATGAACTCTTTCTTTAAGGAACACTCCTTAAAATGAACGTATGCTAAATTAAAAATTAGTACGCGAAATAATATATTCAGCTAGCTAAGTATAACGGCAGAGATAACGTATCGCATCCCCTTGAATTATGAACCACTCTGAATGGAAGCTCATCCGTTGTTAGCGAATGCAGTGAGTTATTAACGTCTTGTGGTACGCCAAAGAATAATCTGTGGCTATTTAAGTTCGTCGTTGCTTGAAATATTGAAAATTAACTGGGGTATGAACGATGAACTGCTCCGCTATCATAATTAACTTATCAAAAATCGACAGTGTCTGTCTAAATATTTCATTTTAACCTGATATTTGTAGAAGGAATATTTTGCAATATGGGTACCATGTCTAGACGGTCGGGAATCATGTATAGTCGCTAGCTATATAAGTCTTTTGAACGTAGAATGTGCTTAGATTCCTCTTTTGAAAATTCAAAGTTACTTTTCGAAGATTTTTATTAGAGAATTTCCATTTAAAGTAATAATTTTTAATTTTTGAATTAAGAAGTAATTTAGTATTCAATTCTCCAGTCGTTGTTAGAAATTATTTATTAATTATATAATTATTAATTATAAAGTTACTACCAGAAGCAATGAAATATTTAAATATTTATTAAATTTTAGCATTGCTAGAGGCAATGTGATATTCGATTTTCTGGGCTGCAAATGTTAAATGAACGTGAATTTTACAGTGATGGTTATTTCCGAACGAATCAATATAAATTTAGTGGAGCAAATAAGATCACGTCGATTATTCTTTAATTGACAAATTGTTGTGCAGATAATCGTCGAAGAGTCGATTTTCCCGCGAGATAGCAATTGAATTTAAGTATCAGAACGTCCATTATTGTAATTAAAGATTGCCAATTATATCGAATGATTATATTAATTGACGATATAATTGTGTAATATTATAAACCGTTTCGTTCCACTCTTATACGTCGAACAATGAAACCGTGCGACAGATTTACATGAATATTTCGCTTGTTTTCCCCTAGACAGGTATACCGATGTGTTTGAATCTGTTATTCGATGACACGCCTTTTCCCTTTGAATATTTTCATGCATTTCAACGCACCATTTTCACGTATCATAATTCATTCGGCTGTCAGCGGTACGTCAATCACGTGAAATTCTACGTTAACAGTATCTTTTTTTTTCCCCCGAAAAAATGTTCGAATCGCCAATACGCGCAACGAAAAACTCTTGACGCGTTGATAAAAAAAAGAACAGAATAAATTTTTGATTTGTTAACCAACGAATGTGAATCAATTGCAAGTAATATATCAAATAATCCGCCTGGCTTTGAAACATTTTTAGGTCGAACAATTTTACCGTCGTTGGAAAAAATATTTTTCAATCATTTTTATAAAATACATGGGCCAATTTATTAATTATACATGATGAAGTTAAATTATAAACGAACATTGGATAACAGTTGTAATTTAAAATGACAGATATTCTGCAAATTTTGTACATTTTGTTGTAGATTTAAAAAAATTTAATTTATCTGATAAAATTTATAGATAGGTACACTTATACATATTGACATTATATATAGAAATTATTCATATTAACATTGTGTATACAGGCATTATACATTTTGATATGATGTGCATATACAAATATTGTAAATATTGGTATTATGTATACAAATATTGTACATATTGACGTTATGTATATAAACATTATACACATTGACATTATGTGATACTATGTTGCAAATGAACTGCAGTCTAATCATTACTCAAAACAGCTCCACATATATGATTCATTGTACCATATATCACTCATAGAATCGTTAATAAAAATTTCATGAACTTTCAACCTAGCCATAAATTACAAAACTTTATCCAAGTGTATCCGTAATATACCTAAATAAATAATCAGCAGAAATATCTCAAAGACCACCAATGAAAAGTGTCCATTAAATATAAAAATTGCAAAAACGTGTAAATCCAAGAAAAAAATTCTAAAGTCCAGCAATCTGGGTAAATGTCGATCGAAAATGTATCAGAACGTTCGACGTTAATGGAGCATTTTATTTAATGTGAAAGGCAGGGACGATAATGCGTGAGAACAGAGGATGCAACCCGGTAGCATGTTGCACATATTCACAGAAGACGCGTATTTCTAACCTTCGAGACGCTACAAGCGCTACAAGTTTTAATTATGCCGGGTAGTCTGGCTGGCATATCCTCTCGTTGCCGTTTCAGACTGCATCTGGCGGTGCGATGATAACATTCACCGCTACGGTTTCTCCTCGTGCCCACCTTCCCTTCATTCAAAGGGTGAGGGGGATAGAGAAAAAAAGCTGTTGGCAAGAAGGGTTCCGACACGAGGGTTAGAGAGGAACGGAGGAAAGAAAAAGCCGGCCTCATTAGAAGAGACCAGACTGCAAGAGCCTCGTGCGGTGTTCAAATGGGATCCAACGTCGACGGTAATAGCGTACGTCGAGATTTTTGAGGTCTCGTCCTTTTTGCTTCTGCTCTTCTTATTTTCCCATCCGCCTTTCTTGTCTAGGACTTTCGTCGATATCGGGATTCCATGTAAATTTATGAAGCGAACCGAAGGAGCCCTCTAATCCGATCGATCGTAAAAATCAAACCGAGAGCAAACCCTTTCTTCGTGTTTCGATTGAATCGAACGACTGAGGATCAATTTGTGGACCATGCGTTTTGTGTCCTCGTTTTCGTTGTTTAATCGGAGGTGGACGTTTGTTATACGGTTACAATTTATTGGGGATTATTCGGGTTCGTGAAATAATTTGGCATCGAATTTCAATAGCTATCCTAAGTTCTTCAAAATTACCTTTAAATTTTTGAAATTATCAGATTTGTAAATTTTCAAGATCGCTACTTCATATAGTTCTGAATTTTCAATTCTTTATTTAAAAGTCTCGGAATTTTAAAAATTCCACTAATTACAGCATTTC
Organism: Megachile leachella; assembly: GCA_963576845.1. Classification (NCBI taxonomy): domain Eukaryota; kingdom Metazoa; phylum Arthropoda; class Insecta; order Hymenoptera; family Megachilidae; genus Megachile; species Megachile leachella. The sequence goes on from OY756248.1 coordinate 14,683,548, forward strand.
AACTCCCTATGTCCCATACATTTGCTGTAACCATAATTATTGTATCTCACAAACAATTTAACGACCACTATGAATTTGCTAATTTTGTACACCGATCATGTTGTCTCAAGGCATCATCGTGTTAAACGAACTACTTGTCATGGATTTTTTTTCCAAAACGATTCGACTCGGTGAGAATCTATACAGAGAGATCTCTGTGTCAGTCAAGAGAAAATTCACGAGAAGAACTGCGATCCAATCAACCGCAAAGCAATCCCTCTTGATCCCTTTTGACGCTACCCAATGGAAATGAGGCTGCTCGCGTTTTATCGAATTCACGAAGAAACCCCGAGGTGACCGATATCGATCGAAGAATCCTTTAAAATCTGGTTTTGTAACAAGATACCTCTAAGGTATTGTAATTTCATTTATATGAAGTTTTGAAAAAATTGATTTCACTTTCTAAAGTAAGCTAAAGATAGCGTTTCGCGTATCTTGGTATGATCTTGAATGTGGTGAGAACTGGGTTGGTTTTGGAGGACTTGTCAGGGTTTCATTTATTGTTTTAATCGATGTGATTCAATAAGTTGAGTGTAAGATTTAGGTACTCTATTACAGAATGATTTTTGAGGATTTCCAAATCGTCACATTCCCAAATTTCCAAGTCCTCAATTTCCTAAAGTAGGTCCTCAAATCCTAAAATTCTTAGGTCCTCAAATTCCTAAATTTCCAAATTCTCAAATCCCTAAATTCGCAGGTCCTCAAATCTTTAAATTTCCAAATTCTCAAATTCTCAAATTGCCAAGCCTCCAAATTCCTAAATTTCCAAACCCTCTAATCCCCAAATTCTTAGGTCCCCAAATCCCTAAATTTCCAAATGTTGAAATCCCAAAATTCTCAGATCCCCAAATCCCTAAATTTTTAAATTTTCAAATTCCCAAATTTCCAAGTCTCCAAATTCCTAAATTTCCAAGTTCCCAAATTCCTAAATTTCCAAGCTTTCAAACTCCTTTCCAAGTCCCAAAATTTGCACCTCCCAAATTCCTAAATTCCCCGATCCTCCAATTCTCGAATCTAAACCTCCCCTAAATACACACATTAACGAACTAAATCACGCAGAAGTAGATTCCGAGAGACTAAAGGTCGGAAGAGTGTAAAGAAAAAAAGCAACTTCGTAGAAATATAAAGGAGCACTGCATGAGCACGTACATAAGTGCAAAGATATGGTACGCTCGTAACGAGCTCGCCAGTATTCATACATACATACATCCACTTTTCCCGGGCATTGCATTCAGGAGTGGCGTAAAGGGTTCTTCGGCCCTTGTCGCGTAACAGTTTGTAATGGTAATTTAATTCACAGTTTCCGCGGTGGTTGGAATTTACCAAAGTCGAGCTCGAACAGTCCGATAGTTCGTCAAAACCGGATGTAAAGTGCCGTGGGCGGCAGAAGAAGTACGTAAAAAAAATACAACGAACAGACGAGAGAGATTCACAAGAAGGATCGGTTGCTTCTGGCGGTGAATTTAATTAACATTCGTTGGTGGACACACGTGTTTCAAGCTCTCTGGACCGGGAATGAATTTTCAGGGATATTTTCGAGGATGCTCGACGATTCATTTTACGTGTCCGCCTCGGTCCAGCGTAACTGGATACAACTAATTAATATAACGTTCTCCATGGCCGGTTGTTAGTCGCGCAACCATTGAGCCAGTAATTTGTGACAGTTTCGCGCGACTACAAAGGTATAAATATTCGTTTGTTTGGTTTGCTCGACGGTACAGTTGTAGCCCGTGGTAACAACGATGTCGTTCCGAGCTAAAGAACGACACCGAACCGTGTTATAAATCCTGAAATTGTTTCGGCCGATGAGTTTGCGTAGCTGGAGGTCGATAATTGTACACGCGAAAGGCAGACGCTGCAATTAAATGCTGATAAAAATTTGAAGGAATAATGGGACAGGAAATTCTAGGAAAAATATGGGATCATATGTAACACGAACCATTCGACATTCATTTTGTCCCGCAAAACGACACTTTCAGAATTTATTGGGGTGAAGGCTTTGAAATACTCTGCGTTTATTGCTGGATATTTTTCTTCTCGTAAGAATTATAGTTAAAGTGTAATCGAATTAATGCTGCATTGTAATCATGAGGGATTTGTGAAGCCATTTTATCTTAAATATTTATCTATCTTTGATGCATGAATTTAATTCCTAAATTACAACTAAAACTGAAATTTCACAGAACGAGTTATCTTCTACAAATTTCATTTTAAACTGTTACAAATACGGTTGTTTCTACCGTGTTTTATTCGAGCAGACGTCGAAAGGATAATGCTAACAAAATTCTATTGGTTGAGACAGTATTCGAATGAGAAAGAAAAGAAGAACGGTTCTCTCTATGTGGATGAAATAAAGGAAGAACGAGGAGTCCAGCTTATGAAACAGCAGGAACCACACACAAACCTTTATCGTACACAAGCAATTTAAAGAGGATCCTGTCTGAACCAAAATGGTCACCACACATTGATACAGCCGCCGAATCCAATATCTTGCAGCGGTTACCGAGAAATTCAACTTTAGATCACTATGTTCCTCCAGATCCTCGTTTCCAAACACATGGCCCGTTTGCAATGTAATAATCGATCTACCACAGTTTTCACTGATTCGTCGCATAATGATACTTCAACTCTATATTGTCCTTTACCAAAAAAATCATTTAAGTTATATAGACGACTAATATATTTTATTTTATATTTTAGTCGTTCATATCAGATGTCGGAATATCACATATTAAATTTTACAAACAAAATTATTTCCTTGAGTATGACATTCTTAAAATACTACAAATTAATCCTTTTGTTATCATGGGTATACAGATATATCTACTTTAAAAGATTTTTCCGTACAAACATTTAATAAATGAGATTATTTCATTTCCGTTCAAATGTTGAGTTAATTCAACCCTTTGGTCTCGAGAGGCGCCTCTCAGGCACCATTCGGTTTAATACAATAATTTGAAACAAGCATTATATAATTAATTCTATAGTAGTGCTCATGTGATGTACAAATATAGTGAAATAGATAATAGTAGAAATGATTAGTAGAGAAATAATAACCTCATTTAACATTTTAATTAATATCTTAAAGTTGCTGTTTGCAAACAATAAAATTATCTTCGAGTGCAAAGGATTAATGTACAAATATTAACAGTTGCCATTAAAGCACACTTTATATGTATATTTCCGTCATTTAGAGAATCGCGGTATCCGCGAATCACCAACAAGCATGGCTGACTCGAATCAGTAAAGATTATTCTTCGCTAAACATTAAGCATATGAATTTTTAAACCCTATTTTCAAACTCGTATTTCTTTAAATTTCTCATTAGTTCCCCGTCACGCACGTACAGCTGGATAAATAGATTCTGCATTAATTCGAAGGGCGTGCACGTTCCAATATTGTTTGTTTAATATTGCAGCACAATATTCTGATTCAATGAACACCGCACAACAGATGTAATGAAACGGATGCACAGAGGTATACATAGACGAGCAAGTATGAAAAGCTGCGCGAGTGTGTGGTTCGAGGCTGGAAGCTTTTTATAATCCCGTCAGGCTTTCGTAATTTCAGGTATGCAAATGACTTGCGCCGACGATGTCAACCTTGTGGTTGGCGCTGATAAAACACGTCCGAATACTTTTGCCGAGCTTTTTTCTGAATACCGGTAGAAAGATCAAACGAGGTGTCGCTCTGTCAGTGTCTTGATTATTCAAACTCCACAGACACGGAAGGAGAGCAATACATTTAACCGGCAAAAACAAATTACCGAAAAAACGTTCTATTTATCAAAACTTTATTTATACGCGAAGTACATGGAGAAATTTATTTTTTACAAATATTATGTTTAAGAATATTGTGGTAGTACTTGTATTCATTGTTGTGTAGACACCCTCTGCAAACTGATAGAGGTAAACAACAAAGACATACCTGTCAAAGTAGTCGAATTAAACATATATGACAGCCTCAATAAATTTATAAAAGTAGACAAAAATGGCTACCTTAACAAACTGTCACAATTAGACGTAAATAAAAACCTCAACAAACTGATGGAATTAGACAAAAATGACACCCTCATCAAATTGATAGAATTAGACAAAAATGACTACCTCAACAAACTGGTAAAATTAGACAAAAATGACACTCATAGCCCTTTATATACATTCTTAAATTGATCTCTGCACCATATACATACTCCAAACTATACCATCAATCAGTTATTAATATTAATCTGAATAAAAAATTTTCACATATCTTTATAATATTGTGGTATGTGCCACAATGTGCCTCCCAATTGCACTCTTTCTAATAACTCCTCCAATTGTACCTTCTTCCAATAAATCCTACGATATGGTCAGTTTGGTCCTAAACTTGATTACCCCTATACCTATGGTAACGATCATATTGAAGCCTCAAGAAGAAACGATGTTGAAATAAGCAAGATTTTTCATTACTCGACGCAATAAAAAGAGAGTTAAGGATTCGTAGGAGGCAATATTGAATCGATGTGCTCGTTACAGAAGGGCTTTAGCGTTAGAAGGCGTGGTTCGTACGGGGTGACTTTCTGGCTAGCCGATGGATGTGGCACCCCTATCAGAACAGGGCTTGATGCGGTTTTAACCGCCTCCTCTGACACTGTCACAGGGATCCAATATGTTCGCCGTCGCTTTCTCGTGTCAGTTTTTGACCACGGTTACGTATCGATGGAATTTTAATGAACTCCTTTCGACCGAGAAGACGATCTTTCAAACGATCGTAAATTAATGCTCTCCTGGAAACGACGCCATCAAAGTCTAAGGATCCGCATCTTACGATCTCTTCAAAGAAATTTGCTCATTCAACTGCAGAACTATTCAGTGCCTTCAGATCCAAAATCAGCGAAGACAGAAACGTGTACAAATACTAAGCTAGAGGGATTTCAAGTCGTTTTAAATTTCCTTCAGAAAATGTATGCTTATAGCAGGGTACCGTTATCAAAATACAAGAATGATTGATGGTTCGGGTTCAGACATAAAATCTTGGGGAATAGATGTCTCTTTCAGAACATTCTAACTTCGTGATTTAATACTTTTAGCTCGAAAACATACACAGCTAAATATATAGTAAAATTAAAAATTATCTCTGCACAATAAAGATAATCCTCGGTATAAACAGTATTTTTTGTGACTTTGTTTTCCAAAAAAATTAGCGGTCGAATCGCGGGTAAATTGGGAAAGTATTAAAACCGGCCCGTTGCAAGAAGTATTTGATGGTAAAAAAGTTTGCGCTCTATGTAGAAGGAAACACGACTATCAGGTATGCCGGTAGAGTAGCTCTCTATGTTTCCAATTCCGCAGAGATTTTTTTCCGGGCTAACCAGGCAAGGAAAAGGGTGCATCGTTCAACTCCGGGAAAATAGAGCAATCTTGTGACACATGGGAAATCCATGCATTACCTGTGTGCTGCAATTGCATACGGATGCAATGCATTTTCGCTCGGTGTTTCCGACGAGTGACTTTGGCAACGATCAGCAAATGGATCCATTCGTTCGTTCGTGCATTTGATGGCTTAATGACAAGTGTTGAGAGTTAAAAAGCCCGTCGACCATTTAAAAATTAATAACTCGTACGATATTTCCTGGTGTTTCTATTTCAACGCAGTTATTTTCACTGCCGGAAAATCATTTTTCGCTCTAGATTTGGATAAATCGATCCATTAAAATTTTTTTCATTAATCGGATGATTCTTTACTTTTAGGCGAAGAATATTTATGGAGAGCAAGTTTACGAAAAATAACTTACTTTTCTGTTATTTATTTTACTTATTTTTACCATGTATAGGGCGTTCAAAGGTAGAGATCAAACTTCGTCAATTTTAACATTCATTCATTTCTATCAATTTTGCAATATTTTTATAACAAGATTTTACATTATTATCATATGACAATCTATCGATCATTAGAGAATACAACAAATATTTTAACTCATGTTATAAGTAAAAATTCCTGTATTAATCACCGTTTAAAAATAACATTAACAGTAATATATACCATGAATTTTACCACGAGGAATAATCGGCAGATCCGAAATAAATAGTTATTTCGGAATTTATCTTTATTTGTTCTGGCGCGAGCGGAACAATCGTTGAAACACGTATGGAAAATCTCGATAAACGAGGTAATGAAGCTGATTAGCAATTAAACGCGTAATCTGAGAATATTTAATCGATGTTTCAAGAGTTAATCTCGCACGATACCGAACAAAACCGACGCATAAATTTTTGAGAGACACGAACGCACCGTATCCAACCATAATTATCGTCCCGTTGTAAATCGTGTCTCATGCGTGTACCGTATAAATAATGCTCGCTCGTTCCACTGTATATTACATCATCGCCTGTATTTAACTAATTAGTAATTAACGAGCAACGACGCGTGCCGTGAATGATCATTAATATTTAATGCACCCGTGAAAAGACAGTCGCATGTTTTCAACGCGATCGATGAGGCTTGATAAAATATTTTGCATCCGCTGGACACCTACCTGGCCAAGGTATTGAATTTTAATTTTAATTACGCCCTTTGTTTAATCTGTCGCTCGAATTCGCGGAGTCACGCTAATGTAAATTCCCTACGGTGTGCGGAAATAACGTTGCTTTAATAATACGTACATTTAGTATTTAACGATTACAAATACTTTGATCAACGATATTTGCATGTCACATATTTCCGGTCAACAACGTTGTCTACTACAACTTAACAAATAACAGTTTTCAATCAATGTATGCATTACTATTACTATACAGAGTGTTCGGCTACTGGTGGGCATAATTTTAAGGGGTGATAGCTGGGGTGATTTTGAACAACTTTTTCCTGTACTAAAATGCTGGTTGAAGCTTAGTTTTTGAATTATTAACGAAAAACACGGACCAATCAGAGCGTGAGGATTACGCAAGGGTGTCGCCTTGCTGCGCACGCGTAATCCCCGTGCTCTGATTGGTCCGCGTTTTCTGCGCTAGCTACCCTCCATTCCAGCGACCTACTCTACTTGTGAGACGACCTGTACATCTCTTTTGTACATCCTATTTACTTATTTCTCTAATTTATTGGAATCTGGAAGATTTAGTATTCATATTCGAGGATTGAAAAAAGCTGTAAATTTAATTTATGAATCAAATATACTGATTTCCCCTTATAATACTTTATTCATTTCGTAATGTCTATTAATGTAAAAATTAAAACTAACGACGAGAGATTTCATTCTCTGCATTGTAATTTCCCAACTGCTGTACAAGGTATTTTTTAATATCAATTGTACGGTGAACGGTTTAATTTTATTTTGGCCATGAATATTAAAAAAAAGAGAGAATTGGAATTCGAGAGGTACAACGCGGAAGGTGAAATCGCGGCATTTCAATTATGGAAATTTTTAATAAATTCTTGCAACCCGATGGAAATTTCCATGTTTAAAACACAAATATCACGGCGAGGTTTGAAAATAAAATTAATTTCACGGTTGGAGTGTGTTCAATGAAATAATGCAGAGTTAAACGAAATTACCATTGTAGGTGTTACAGTTTCGGATTCGAGCGGTTGTTCATTTATTCTTGAAACGAATGAAGTATTTAACAGAAAATGCTTCTTTTTTAATGAACGCAATTAGCTCATTAGCCTTATTGAATAATAAATCTGTCCGTATTGTATATTAACTTGACTTCGTTCAATTTAAATCGACCCAATAAACTTAAATAGACTAACCTATTTAGAACACAATATTCGCATTCAATTCTTCTTTGAAATTGTTTCAAGCTTATACAAAAATAAATAGCTTCGAAGTGTAAAATATATTAGTTCAGATTGCGTTCTATTTCGGTTGTGTCAGCCTCAATTACCAATTTCGCTTTTACGATATGGCGTTTATCTTCTGATCTGACAAAAAATTCACTGACTCATTAATGATTGTCACCAAGAATCATTGCACAAGGTAGTTCGACATAAAAATCCTCATCAGTCAGCTATTAAGTATAGTCTGTGTACTGTGTGCAGTGTATGTACCTTTCCTGCATTACTATTTCTGTATAAATAAATGAATAATACAAATGTGTGAACATCCCGAAAAGCCCGTCCCCGAAACAGCCAAATCTTGACGACAGATTAAGGCCAGTTTACACGGCAGTAAATCAACTCGTCCGGTCCGTTTCTGATCCACAGCTCTTTCAAGGTGGATCGCAAAGGAAGGTTACTTCGATCTCGCTCCGAGATCGATAGAGAACGAAGCGTATCGTCTGGTCGCACAACGAAGCTGGTAAATCGGTTTTGCCCATCCCGATGATGGCGTCGGAATCGAGTTACGCAAAATGGATTCCGTGTTAAATAACCGTCGCTCGTTTCTCGTCGAACGACGCGTCCCGATGCTTTTCGTACCCACTTGTCCGCTTATTATGGAACACTACTACTGATCGAACCGTCGCGTCGCCTTGCTGAATATCGCATGAAACGCGTAATCTCGTCGCGCTCTGTAAAACGAGCGGCTATCAATTTTCGTTATACGGGAGGAGTCGACTGAAATTCGATCTCCAGGATCGGTAAAAAGCCTTCGTGTTTGTTTCGAACCCCTTGGTAATTTGTTTAATCAGATTTACAACTGTATTGGGAGTATCTGTAATTACGATTTTTATTTCGGCTGAGAAACGTTTCACGGATTTACGAGTGTCTAGCGTTTTACGCAGTTTAATTCTACGTTGTTGAGTTATTTAACTTTATTCTGTTTGTTTGAGATTTGTTTAGGGAAATGGTAGCAATATTTGGAAAATAATAAATTATTTGACGATGTCGATGATCTTTGAAAGTTTTAAAATTTGTATACATTTTAAAGTTTGCTAGTGCCTCAAGTTTATTAAAAAATAGCATTATGAAAGTAATATGACTCTAAATTATGAAAGTGCTGAGATATGTTGAGCAACCAATGGTACGAAACGAACGTAATGCGCGATAACTGTGAAGCGTTACAGCGGACAACAGGTCCTCGTTTCCTATATCGGCATTTTCCCTAGGGAAGCCTATCATGCTCCGTACTATACACTCGGTATAATGGAAGACGAGGCGATACGTTCGATAGATTGAGAAGTTGGTCAACCAAGTAGCTAGGCATTCATACTCGACAAAGATCACCGTCGAGCAGCATTTATCGCGATTCCCGGTGTATTTGTTTCTTTACAATAGGAACGGTTTATAACGGCTCTGGTAGCTGCGTTTCCTTCCACTTGTTCAAGAAGTTTCATGCCTCCATTGCTGCCAGGCTACGGCAGCGTCGCGACGTCGAGTATTTCTGTTGCAAAAGCAACGGCGCACGGTTCGTTAAACCGTAACAATTAAACCGGGAACAGAACTTTCGAGCTCTCTGTTCCTGATTATTAACGATCCTGCGTAAACGACTCGTCCCTTCCCTTCAGATGCTAACAGAATTTTCAATTTACCCTAATATTTGCTCCCCTTGTTTTCCCGCTGCCGGTAAATGGAACGCCTTTAAACTGGGGGTCGAATGCAACCTTCTGAGGGTGCAACGAAATTGATCGAACAAAACACCAACCCTCGTGCTATGAGCCGTGTCAAACCGACGAACTAATACGCCGACGTCGTTTCATTTCTGTTCGCTAACGTTGACAATCACCCCGAAAATTTCACATCTTATAATCGACACGAAACTCTATTAAATTCACTGCAAAACGTGCTTATGACAATTTTTGGAAATTTGTCACTTCATAAATCATCAAAGTTGATGGACAAAATCGACGGATGGATTGTTTGAAAATTGTAAATATTATACATCATAATACGGTGTACATGTGAATCTATTTACTTCAGCTTTGTTCAATGAACAGCAACTTAACATGTTAATAATAGTTTTCGTCTTTTCACCGGGACTGAATTAATGATTAAAAATTATTTGTATAAATTTCATTCTTAAATAAGAACATCATGCAAAGGCTCAACATTTTGAAAGTAACGCAACTTAAAAATTTGAGCTGAAGATCCTAGTAAGTCAGAATGTAAGATATGTAAGAATGATAAATTTATGTGAAGTTAAGAGATGATAAATTTATGTTATGCTAAGAGATGATAATTACTTGTAGTGGAAAGAGAGTCAGGACGTGTGTGGAATATTTAACGAGCGCCCGAGGACAAAATTGAGACGTCCAACTCGGAGCGTGCTGGTTCGAGGCATTTATCTGGCGAATGAGATCTTGGTTCCAGCGTGAAATTATGATTCACTGTCCAGGCCAAAGATGTAAACACGACCCCAAACATTATCGTTAAGCCCACGCAACGGCAAGGGACGCGAAAGTGGACACAATTGGAGCCGACGACGCTTGTTGTGGCGTCGTTTCGCGCGGATCGACAGCCTATGTTTTCCCGTAATAACCGCGTGCATGTTCTTCCATTTTAGCTGCGTTGAATGTCGACGTCGAGCGTTCTTCAATAATCGAAAGAGTAAATGAACACTGTGACACGCGAAAATATTTATATTCAAAATGTCCGAAATGTCCGAATTTGATTGATGATAACCAGTCATTTTATTTAAAATGTAAAATTTTAAAGAAATTTTGTACTTCTGCTCGGCTTGAACCATAAAAAATTTCTATCAGAAATGACTGTAATATTGAAGACATGAACTGTGTTAATTTTGAATCTCAGAATTTTCGCATATCTCACTTTTATAGGATTAAGTTTCAAATAAAGGTATCGTAAAATAAGCGCTGTTTTATAATACCGCTAAACCCTCTGTTTCAAAATTGACCATCGAATTTGCAATAACCTTATAATTGCAGAAAGAGTAAAACGAAGATATTGCAATTGAAGAGACTGCAGATATTACGTGTTATTATTATTATTTCATGGATAGGTCGGGTTCGCATTTAGTTAAACTGAAATTACCTTAGCGTTAAGCGTAGCGCGACTCTGGCTAATATCCAATTGAGTTTATTGGCTTAGCTGAAAGCCGGAGTAGATTTTGGTTAGATCTGGCTTAAGCTTGAACGAGAATCCTGTTGGATCTATTAATCTAGAATTGGGCTACCAACGAATCCGTGTAAACATCGAGTTTACGCTGCACCAATCTTGAATTACAATCGAGATGAACGTTCAAGATTTCTCGATAGAAGTTTTACCTAACTTTGCAAATGAACTTTTAACCTTCTTCGTTCTTTCATAATGTAAACGTGCGAACGCTGATAAAATCAGATTTACAAACTTGGAAATTTATTTAGAAACACTGTAATATGAAAACGTGGAAACTTTTAATGAGGTAATCAGGTTCTCCATTAACCTTGATAAAAAATTTATTTATTTCATATATGTATATTTTAATACGAACTTCAAGAAAATAATCTTACACCAACATCAAAATATTATCTCCTATGAACCTACATATTAGTTTTCTCTACTATAAATTAGGTTATTAAAATATTAACTTGTAAACTTCTAAGACGAAAATGTGAAAGAAATGAACATTTGAACAGTGCAGGATTAAACGAAATTCAAAGCGACGATCCTCAAAGGATTCCTCTAGCAAGAGCATAAAATGGCGGAGCTCAAGATTTGATAGCCTAAAATGTTCACGCCTTTCGAGGAGATTGTCGACGTGTAATTGATCGACAAGAGGTCGAGTCGTTTCTGTTCTATTCGTGAACCTCCCTTGATTCGTCTTTCATTCGACTTTTCCCTCTCGCCTTTTCTCCACCTCGTCGTTCAATGATTTTTTCATTTCCTGGCCACGGAGATACTCGAGCCAAGTGTCCTCGTGAACCCCTTTTCCGGTGTAAGGGCCATCCATTAAAAGCGAAGAATATCAGTGAAAAAATCGCAGTTAGATTATACCCCTTGCCTCTTCGTCGTTTCGAGTGGTTTCTTCGAGAACCGAATCGAAGTATCCGTAAGCTGCTTCTTACATTATACCGAGTACTTGCTTCGGTAATTAACTCGACCATTTCGTATAACATGGTGATAGACATCGTTCGATCAATTATTCAACAGAAAGGATTAAACCTTCGATACGCTTTTAATACAGAATTTTTATTTCGTATTTCTATTTTCATATTCATATTTATTTGTAAATTATTGGAATAAATTCTTGGTACTTCAGATAAGATTGCTGCTCAATATTTAGACACGTGCAATTTAGCCTTATCATAGTATTTTTAAGATATTTCATATTGAGACACATTTCATATTTTATTATCAGAGTCATATTTTTTAACAACTTTTCTTCTCTCAATATCGTTCTAAAAGATGTAATTCTTTACATGAATTTTTCGAAATCTGCAAATACGCAATATGTCGCATACCTCAGTTATGAGCATATTTTGAAAAATATTTGCCTTCAATAGTCGATGTTAATGTAGTTTATTGTTTCTTCAGTATCCATCTATTGTCGTAGTATTAACGGCAATTTATCACGGGTGTAATATAATCCGCGAGCTTTTGTTATTCTACGGTAAGAGCCAGGAGAGCCTCATTTTCCGCAACAAATTCTTTATTAAAAAAGTTTGGGAAACAAACGTACGAGCCGGCAATTTCCCCCAGTCTAAAACAGGAGCAATACACCATGGATTCATGAAAGCGTCGCTGCAACCCTTTATTATGCCTATCTGTTGTGCGTGTTTTAATGTTTATACGCGTAAGTATTCCGCTAATACCACTTTGCTGCATGTCATGCTGCTTTTAAAGTGAAATTATTTTCTTTACTGAGCCTTTTCATGCCGGATTGGCATGGAACGCTTTGACCGTATAAAGAATTATCAATTTCCGAGCTGCAGAATTACGTGAAATATTAAACGCCGTGTACTGGAAAATACTGTTTTTCTCCATTATTCCGTTTTTAATTTAGTACTGGAACGTTTTACGCGATTGTTTGGAAAGTTACTTCTTCTATTCGAATCTTTTTATGAAAAGTTTCAAACTCTTTTTTCTCACAAATCTTTATGTCCTTAAATTCCTAAATTCTCAAATTATTTTCCATCAATGTTTGATGAGAGTTTGACGATAGAAAAATGAAGAAATCAATGGAATCGAGAAAAGTTTTATTCGTACATTGAATAAGTATTCGATCTTTTCTATTTCTCTAACAGACAACGACTGAAAGTTGAAGCTAATAAATATCCTGTCTGTTTTCGCAAGTTTTTGAAGTTCAGGTTACACGAGTTCCGAGCGTTTCTCTCGGGTGACCCGTGTAAAATCAGGGCCCGGTAACCTTCCGTCGAGAAAATTGCGAAGAATACGGTTCCAAGGGATTGGCTTGGACATTAATTCGAAACTTCGCGGAGATGCAGGAACTCCAGAGAATGCCAGAGTTTGAAACTGCGAGGAGGCAGTTAAACGGGCTCGAGTCATCGGAGAACAGGGAACACGTTTCCTTTGGGTTCAAAGGGAAAGATGTATATAGCCCTATCAGCTTTGTAAGACATTCGTAATCCGTGGAAGCGATTCGGATTAGTTGCTGGATTTTCCGAAATGCTTTCGTTTCGCCTTGTTGACGATCGCATACAACTAGGTTAATGCTTGCTGGCCGCTTAAAACGTCGTTGAAATTCATCCCCGCTGTCCTGGGAGCTGAAATGCTTGTTTTAAATTCTCTTATCTCGGTAGTAATTCATAATCTTCTTATCGTTCTGACTTCGCTCAGCTACTGCGAGTCTTTTATTGTCCTTTAGACGAGTTGAACAAATATTTACTCATGGATTTGTACAGTAAATGATCCTGCTGTAAGGCAGAGAGGCTGCATTTAATAATAGTCGTATTCAAGTAATATACATTAAGTATATACAAATGTTTCTTTTAAGTCTTGATCATTCAATGTTGAGACTGCTATTGAATGTCTATTATTAAAATTATTAACGAAAATATGTATGTATGTGTGTACGGTTCTATAAATATGTAGGGTGTAACTGATGGTACAAGCAGGGGTTCCACATGAAAACATAAGTCGAAAATGTAGAACCTATTAGTGTTAATTATTGTCTAAATATTAAGAATACTAAGATGTTCAGAAAGGAAGAATGTTTCATATGTACCTATGTTTAATAAATAATAAATCCGACTGAATTTGAATTTGATAATTTAAATGTATTTAGACTAAGTTTCAGATTGAACTTCATACTAACAAATAAACAGTATGAACTTCAATATTACTTATAGAAGTTAAGTTTAAACAAAATTTATATTATTGAAAAACAATCTCTTAATTCATCCAATTCCAAAAGTGCATAATTATCTCAGCAAACTTTTAAAATAAGGTTCCACGTGTGATTTATAATTCCATGCACCTTTACAATTGATAACGACCCCAAAAATGACCATGCACGTTATCTCTTAAACGCGTCCTCGTCTTAAATTTTAACATCGGTGCGCCGGCACTTCGGTCTGAAATCGAGTTTCGTCCTCTCGTTTACAACTATGCGGCGAGCTACGGGGTCGAGGAAGGTGGATGGAAAGCTTGGGGTTGAGGTTAGTATCGCATATTTCCCAGCACCATATGAAGCGAAATTAGCAATGTTAGGGAATATCATCTAATACGAGAAGTGCCGGCTGGGATTAGTTCCACCCCTTGCAGCTTGCACATGCAAGCTGACCGCAGCGGTTTGCTGTAGATACGCTGGCTTACCATGCAACACACACCTACACGACTCTCTTTCTCTCTTCTCTCTTTCCGCTCGCTGATTTCTATCTTCCGGTTACTTTCTTCTTCCTATTTTCATTCTAATTCCTTTTACATGCCCTTCTCTGCGCTGCTTTTATGCATCTGGTTTCGTGTTGCTGGATGACGGAAATTTGGGATGAAGACATCTGCGGAACTGACTCTGCCGTTTTCGACCGCGATAAGATTTGCTGAATGCGGAAAAGCACATCTCACAGATTTCGACGATCTTGAAATATCTTGACAGCTGCAATATTATGGAGTTACTCTATGTATAGTGTATCTGGATCTCTGCAATTATTATTTCATCTGTTCTACTGTCTGTAATTCATAACGAGCGACTAAGAACCTTTAGTGGCTAATTGTGAAATTTCAATGTGTGATGTATTTCATTGATGAGTAAAGCAAATATTAATTTTTGTAGGTATAATTTTATTGTTTGACGTCCTTTTCATTATTTTGGTTAAATAAAACTAAGTAGTAAGTTGTCTATATTTATTCATTCTTTCACAAATAAAATGCAGTCAATAAAGAGAGATGAAGAGAACAATTTTCAGAAGTGGAAAAAAGAATGTACCTAATTCAACTCTCATTATTGGAACATCTCCTCATTCCAGTAATCTACTTTTATTTCTGTTCAAGCAATTCCATCCTCATATTCTACCATAATTTTCTCTTCCTTGCTTTGCGTAACCCTCAAGTGGCAAGAAGCAAATAGGGCGGCAGAGAAAATTGGAAATCGCTGGAAAATTGTACATCCAGACGGTTTACACGCCTTGGTTACATCGCATTTCGTATAACCGAGCTTATCTCGCCGTGTTATTATGTCATTCAAGTAAAAAAAAAACGGGGTAAAGGGAGAAAGTACAAGATTTAGTAGTAGTCGTTTATAGTCGGATCACTGTATCGAAGATACCCGGCTATGTGACATTTCCTGAAATTTACGTTATCCCGAGGAAATATGTAAGCCTGGATACCGGAATGAAAATGAATTTTTTAGAGGAATATAAATTCTCACGAATTCGTGTCCTGGATACCGGTGTAAAAGACAGCGGAATATATTCCACGTTTAAAGCGTACAAAAATTTCATGGCTAAACAATATTTAT
This sequence comes from Megachile leachella, assembly GCA_963576845.1. Classification (NCBI taxonomy): domain Eukaryota; kingdom Metazoa; phylum Arthropoda; class Insecta; order Hymenoptera; family Megachilidae; genus Megachile; species Megachile leachella. The sequence continues at coordinate 14,699,359 of OY756248.1, forward strand.
GATATACAAGTGGTGATTTTATGAATTATCACAAAAATTGTTTTGAATTTTTTAATGTATTGATTTCTCAAATCCAAAATTCCGTAAGTACGTAATTCCTCAATTCTTCAACTTCCAAAATTCGAAATTTCCGAAATCCATAATTACTAAATTCCAAAATTCCCTAAATCCATAATTCTCCAATTCGTCAATTCTCCAAATTCTGAATTCCTCAAATCCTAAATTTCCCAATTTCAAAATTCCCCAACTCCATAATTCCCCAATTCCAAAATTCCCCAATTTCGAAATTCCCCAATTCCAAAATTCCCCAAATCCATAATTCCCCAATTCCAAAATTCCCCAAATCCACAATTCCCCAATTCCAAAATTCCCCAAATCCATAATTCCCCAATTCCAAAAATCCCTAAATCCATAATTCCCAAATTCCAAAATTCCCCAATTTCGAAATTCCCCAAGTTCTCAATTCTCCAAATCCTAAATATTCCAATTCCAAAAATCCCCAAATCCATAATTCCCAAATTCCAAAATTCCCCAAATCCATAATTCCCAAATTCCAAAATTCCCCAAATCTACAATTCCCCAATTCCTCAATTCTCCAATTCCAAAACTCCCCAAATCCCTAAATCCCCAATTCCTCAATTCTTCAAATCCTAAATTCCCCAAATTCCCAATTATCCAATTCCCAAATTCCCAAATTCTCAAATTCCCAAATTTTCAAATTCCCACATTCCCACATTTCCAAATTCCCAAATTTCTAAATTCCCTGATTTCTAAAACCCCCAACTTCACCATTCCTAATTTTCTACTTAAAAAAATCTTTGAACTAAAAATGATATCATCTGCCATCACATCTGCCATCATCTGCATTTTTTCTAATTTCTCCTCCGATCAAGTCGTCAAGTCATCAATATTCCCAGTTTATTAAAAGGAGCTCCAATAATATCAATCTTGAAGTAGTAAGATGTTAATATTGAAATTTTGATTCATCTAACATCGTTTCTCGTTCAGTCGAACTCTCGAGCAAGATAGAACTGTATTTCGTGGAATAGATTTCTAGATGAATATCATGGCAATTCGTTGCAACCGCCTCGCGGGCAGAGTGCATCAGCCCCATGGGTGCACTGATGCACGCCGCTGTCCACAAATCATCGCATCTGTTGCTGCGGTTTTCAGAATACACGAACCTCCACGATAAATGGAGGGCTACGAGGGTGAACGGAGCTGTTTCAAATTAGATCGCGATGTCAGCCGTGTAACAAATTGATGAGCGGAAAATCAAATGAGATTTATAGATTCCACACTATTCGGACTGTTAAATTGTCGAAACATCTTTATTCTTTATAAAATTTTTTTTTCAATCACCGACATTTTCCGTTGTTCACGTAATATTTTAATAGACACATTCTTCTGTAATTTTTGAAAACAAAAGTTCTATTTTTATTAGAAAATATTTCTAAAAATTCTATTTTCATGTACCATATTTTGTATATTTGTGATAAAAGTTGTATATTCATAAATAGTGCGACTGAGTGCGAAGATATACGATGAAGAATTGTAACACACAAATGAGTAGAGCTTATAATAAAGCCTATACATATTGAGCAAAATGAAATCTTAAAACGAAAACGATTTATATTTCGCAATAAATCAGTGTACGGTAAAGCGATATCCTTAAATCGCCAATTGACTGTATGCATTTCGATAAACGATAAATCGCTTGAACGTCTATAAAGCGAATAATAAATTCCCCTTTATAATAAAGTCCTTATTCAATCGGTCGATGGAGTGCGTCATTGTTATATGAGAGATACTTTAACAAAGTCTTTGTTTTAAGGAAGATAGCATAGCTCTCGAGAAACGATTCAAGAGCTCGAAGCGCCTTGGCGAGTTCAAAAGAAATCGCCTTCGATTGCAATTTCTATTCGAGGACTTTGAGACGGATTCAGAAGGTTTGAAATGTTAATGGATACTTCTTTATACGGTCTGAGAGTTAATATTTGTATGCAATAACGTCATGTTTATGCATAGTGGAAAGGTAGCTGCACCGGTAAATAAATTTAAAATTATTCTATCTCTCGACAACAAACTGTTAAGCAATTTTTTATTAATTTAATAATATTTTTGGTCGATGGAAAAAATGAGTATTTATCGGTTTAGGGTAGATTATTATTATCGAAGATGTAACACATGTGTAGTTACGCACATATGTATATTTTTATACGTATTAATATTTATGTACACATGCCTATATTTATACGGGTATTAATATTTATGTGCACATGCATGTATTAATACAAGTATTAATATTCATATGCATATGAACATATTTATACACATATTAATATTTATATACACATGTGTATGCACATTTGTATTCATACACATTCAATATAGACGTATTATGTAAGATATTAGTACAAACATTCTGTAAGATAAAAATGGATAATAATAATAATAAGGTAGAAGAACGTAATAAAATTGAGTTACATTAATACTTGGCTTAAGAATTGTACAAATTCTACCATAGGAACGCGTCGAACTGGAGTACGAATTAAATTATGCTGAAATGAACCGAATTAAATTGCACTGGACTTGTAAAATTAAATTTGAAAAAATGATGAACTTCAACGTGGAAATGAAATTCGCTACGAAAATTGCACGCACCAGTGTGCAGAGAACATATTAATTCGACGAAGAGATAAAGTACAATTTATATAAATATTGCACAAGTCGCTATACCTGTATAACAAATAAGCTTCTATCAGAAGTTAAAGAGGATTAAAAATCGAGTCAAAAGTACGCGTAAAGTTCCATCCAATTTGAAAGGAGAACAATCGACAACGGGACACCGGGTGTTATTCTTCTAAGAAAATCGTTTAACGAGTTCTTTCATTGTACGGAACGAAGGTGTCTCCTTAGTATGAAGGAAGATTACAATCACGAATGAATAGAATAGGGTTTTAATTAAGTGTCGTAAATAAATCAAAGCAGACAAACTCAGGTTCTTTCGGAGTTGAAGAGAAAAAGGTGTGACGACGATGTTTCATCGGGGACGACAATGCTTCCGCTGATTTTCTCGCCGCGTATAATTTACTATATTAATGCGTTATCCACGTCACTGTCAGCATAATAGACTTTTTGTCACAGGCACACCGCACCGTGGAAGGTTTTACGTTATTACCATCACGGTTGTTTGAGATGCAAACTATCTATTTAAATATTCATGCACAAAACGTAAGCGTAAATATTCATATACAACATGTAAATATCAGATAAACAATAAATTTCGTGTACCGCGGTTGATAACGATTACATTTCACCTGGCCAATTATAATACTGATTTATCCGGGAAATACAAGCTACTAATTTCGTCTACTTTTTTAGTTTCATATTTACTATTAATCTTAACAATTACTACACTTATATTATAAATTTTACAATTTTTCACAAGTATGTTTATTGTAATTTTAATTGCAATGTTCTCATAATTGTTTACTGCGCTCATTGTTAAGTACACATTTTATAGTTTTATCATTTTTATGATTATTCATTATTACAAGAACAGTAGATGATTAATTTCAATATGACTTAAGGGTACAAATTGCAGTACACAACTTACAATCGATTTAAGACTTTAAATTTAACAAAAACGTCTAATATAAATCGAAGTAATATTTTCTGAGTAATTTTTTCTAATATAAAAAGATCATTGATTAAAATGAACAGTGATTAAATTAGAAGCCCTGAAGATTCAACGCAAACGCGTCCCAAAATGACGTCAAAATCAATTCACACATTAATCAACTTAACAAACTCCTTTCTATGGCAATGAATAATTATGCAATGCATCGCGCACTCAAGGGGAAACTAATAAGCATATTATTTATTAAGGGAACAATTCAACCGCGTTATTATTAGATAAACGCGTGCAAAGAACACTAGCTGGTACAATTTGCGACTAGTTATTATTCGATGCGTCAAAGTAAGCGTGTACGAGGTGAAATATGATAATCGTTATTCGTGCCACGCCCAGTTTATCATATTTCTTCGGGCGCATTATCATAATAACATCGTGCACAGAGATCAGCCTCATTCGACTCGATGAAAGACCGTGTTTCTAACGTGCGAGATTGATACTGATCTTAAAAAGAAATTCTCCTATATTTATCCCTATCACGTTTCGTTAATAACATAAACATTTGAATCTTTTTTACTGAAACATTAAACATGTTTCGCTTTATTTTGTTCTACAACTTTGTTGAAAATCATCTGAAAACTCAGATGAAAACCATCTGAAATCTTGCCTAAAGAAACATCACAGTGGCAGATGTATTTTATTTATTATTTCAAAGATTGTTTTCACATTAAGATGTTTGTTAAATTAATTTATATTGTAATGACAGAACATGTGTACATGTGTGTGTCTGCTATATCAAGATGCTAATGATGTTACGGAATTAAAAATTGCAATAATCAACGTTCAAAGTGATTAGATAAAAAGCATAGGTGAACCTTGTTCAATATTTAAATGAACAAAATAACAAAATTAAAGCAAGCGAGATTGAAATTAAGAAAAATATATCAATGAAATAAATAAAAATACAATACATTAATTAAATAAGAAGATAATTGAACATAAGACAATATAAATTGAAGAAGAAAAAAAATATAAATCAGTTCGTAACATTGGAATGAGAGGGGCATATCGAAAAATTGGCGAAGTAATTGATACCAGCAGAAACAGAAAATCATGTTGCATTTAAATCCATCTTAATACGACAGGATTAATCCGTAAAATTCGTGAGACCAGCTCGGTTTCCGCATGCGGTTCTTCATTTGATTCCCCCGGTTACAAATTGCATTACACCCCGCAATATTCCTCGGCCGGATAATGAACCAATTTTCGCTAGAATTTAATTTATCGCCGGTAGACTCGCGCGTAAGCTGTTTCTCGTTTTTATCGCGGAGTATCATACGTACGTACGGTACGTGGCCGGATTCTAATGAAGTCCGAAACCGGAGGAAATCCGGTTTTCGTATAATGTTCGAGGGCTTTTACACCGCGAAGCTGGTTTCCGCGGAGGATACAAGGCGTGGCTTATATTTAAGCCGGCGAGAATGGCGAGAAGGAAAAGAGAGAACACGTTGAAAGTGCTGCAGCTTTCTTTCTTTTTTTTTTTATTCACCCATTACAGGATTACTTTTTTACCCATTTGCCAAATGTTTCACCCATGGATATTCCGAGTGCGTAACCGGACGAACGGCGAATAATTAATTATTCAGGTGCACTGAAACTCGGGGAAAACTTCGAGTGGGTGCATTCTCCGTAATAACGAATGCCATTGTCCAAGTATCGTACTCGTTTCGATACGTGTGGATCGCGAAAAATATTTTTGTTTCGCCGCAAGCTCGTTAGGACGTGCTTACGCGCCGGCAGAGAAGTATTTCGAACGTTTTCTGAAGTAGGGTAATTTTTACTAATTTTGGTATCACTGTACTCAAAGCATACTTAATTTAGGTACTATGCAACTTCTCATAAAAACTGTTAAATGTCACTCTCCCTATCGTGAATATATTTCACGTACATTTCTACATATGCTCATTATCACTAATCAAAATTTAATCTTATAACTTTTACACTATGAATACGTAGGTCGTTCAAGACCCAAATTAAATTTGTCTGAACTTGTCTTGACTTAAAATTACAACTTTTTAATAATACAGTAATAATTATAATAATTGAAAATAATGACCCTGCAATCTACCTGATCTTGAGAGCAATTTAGAAAACTTGCGTAACGAATTATGATGAAAAAGTCAAAAATAGTTGCACAATACAGTAATGGCAAACTATCGATGCACATGTTCTCAGCGGTGATTGAACCACCCTTTAGGTAGCTCCATACTTTCCAAGCTTTTTTGCATGGAAACTTTTGTTCATTTACGATACAAGCTCACTGCCGGCTGGCCGGTAGTTCTCGTTATCCATTACATACCACCACGATTATGAAAAGTTTCAGGAAAACGATGAGGTTCGGGGAGGGCGAAAGAAAATTCCTTCGAGCTTTTCCCTGCTGCCTCTCGCGAACATAGAGATGCACTTGGAGTTCGTATTGCGGAATCAGAAAAGAAAGAAACAGGGAATGGCAGAATCTTGAAAATCTTGTTTTGTCGAAAATTCAGGAAACAAATTAAGTGTAATAAACGAAAATAGGGATTGTTTTATTCAAAATTAATAATCATCCTGATATAACGGTAATCGGTTAGTGCAACTTATTTTAACCTGATAAATTTGGTAAGATTGAATGTACAATAAACTGAATACAGGAATGTGATAAAATATACGGCAAATTGGACGTAGGAATTTAATAAAATTTAAGTACAGAAATTTGATTAAACGTGTAATAAATTGAATACAGTTTGATAAAATGTACAATAAATCGAGCACAGTTTAATGTAGAGTAAATTGATCAAAAAAATTTGATGAAATGTACAATAAATTGAGGACAAGTATTTTATAAAATGTTCAATAAATTGAACAACGAAGTTTAACAAAATGTGCAACGTTAACGATTTAACTGTTTTTTTTTTGTGGTTTCAGGATCAAAGTCAAACCTGGTCGTCGACATCGAACCGAAACGACAGACGGCGGTGAGGTTAGGCGAGAGTCTGCAGATTTTATGCAGAGTCGGTAGACCTCTTCAAGTATGCCGCGTCGAGATACCTGGCGAAGGTGGCGGTATGGTTTTGTCTAAAGGACAACCACCCGAAGATGGTATCGAGTATTATGGGGAGGGTACCGATGCAGGCCAATGCGGCGTCCGCATCACCAAGATCAAGGAGATCCATGACGGTATTTTCAAGTGCACTCTGACACCCACCGACAGTCGAACGGAAGTTCAGGCGTCTGTGAAAATTATTGTTGCTAGTAAGTATTTTTTTATTCTGTACTCTCACATATTAATTTCGTCAAAAAACCCGTTGTCTTCATGGGTTAAAATATAAAATAAAATTCATGAAATATAAGATAAAATTCATAGCAAAATGAGACAGTACTGTAATTCATGAATTCATCTTTTATCATACAAAAATTTGTGCACTTATTGCAATAATTTTAGTGTAGACCATGTCTGAAGCACATTATTTATTATTTAGTGTCCATGAAAAATTTGCCATTGACATATTACAAATAGAATGAAATAATTGAAATGGCACTATTATTTTAATTGTATTGTACTAGGTATGTACTCAGTATAGAAATAACGAGTTGAATTCTGGCCAAAATGAGAATGAATCGAACACGACTCTGATTTATCTGATGACAGTGCTGTAGTTTTCCTTGCCTCTGTTATTAAAAGTTTCAATTCAGCACGAATAAGTAACAAATCGAATCTAACAGATTACACGAGTTTCAATATAACGTGAGATTTATTACAAAGATATTTCTCTTTCAATTATCACAGTCATATATCGTAATCTTGCTCCAGATTAAAGAATTTGAATTTCGAGATCGATTTAAGAACAATTTTTCACGTCGCGTCTGAAACTCTCAGCACTTTGTTACACATGTACAAGTAATTAATCGTTGGGAAGTTCTTACGTGTGGCGCCGAAATTAATGAGAAAATAGCTGAAACTTCGTGACGTAAGTTGTCCGAGGAAAGTATTCCGAAGGGGGAAAAATATTACGGCGTTGCTACGTAGGAGTATTCGAGAACTAATTAATCTTCGTTAAGAGAATTGCTTACGGGAAGAGAAATAAGAGAGCACGGTAGAAGGAAATTACCGTTTTCAGATAAAGTCGATAAAGATAAATGACGGAAGGTAGTCACGATCGAGAGCTGGAAGTGTTTCAAACGAATTTAAATAAAGATCCGCGTGTTCGGTTATCTTCGTGAAAGGAAATTGATGACCATCCGTGTTGCCCGATAATTTTACGACGAACGTTTCAACAATTATAGCCATGTTTATCGCGTAATTAATGTTTCGAACTCCACTTGCAGAACCACCGAGCAATCCTGAGCTTCTGACAAGTCCTGGATCGTACAGCAGAAGTATATATAGAAAGGGGGAAAAGCTGGAAGTGAGTTGCAGCGCACCGTCCGGAAGACCTGCGGCAAACGTTTCTTTATTCCTCGGTAATTAAATAATTAATAATTTTGTGTAGTCCTTTTGGAATATTAAGTGTTCGGAGTTATAGCAGATTCATAAATTCATAAACCTAGACGGTAATACAGTTGATAATCTTTTTGTAGATTTTCCCTAAATTAACAGATAATTTCTATAAGATCCATCACATATTTAATATTTGATCATACAGAAAATAAAGTATATACTTGTTATTATTTCAATTAGACGACGAGCCTATCGGTAATGAGGAGAGACCGACGATTTACGACTCGAACTTGGATGACAACTCGTTAGCTGTGCAAAATGCATCCCGCAGTTTGGATTGGACGGATAATGGTAAAATTCTTCGATGCGTCGCCAACCATATTGCTCTTGACAAGCCGAAGGAAACGACCATGCAACTGCAGGTTTACTGTAAGTAATTTCTTATCTCAAATGCAATCAACTACTACACGCAAAAATGATAACTACTTGAAATAAAAAATACATCGTGATAAATATTTTACTGCATTCTTCCCTCTGAAAAATTGTGAATGATATTTTGCAGATCCTCCGCAACCACAACCAGACATCGAACGTTTCGGATATGTGATTGGACGACAAGGTATCGTGAATGTAACCGTTTATGCGAATCCTAGGCCACGTTTCTTGTGGAGAATAAATGACGAAAAAATCAGCGAGGGTCATCCAGACGAGAGCACCCGAATTGAGACCTCAACTGCTGTTGATCTGGTATATTTCTTTAAACTTTGACTCTTAAGTGCCTCAATATAAGCCTATACAGATCAATTTTATTATACATATTTTAATCATTGAACTAATTTTCTTAGGTCCTTATATTAAGATGGTCTGATGAGGACAAGTAGTTTAAGAATTACTTTAATTAAAATTTTCATTTACCCGAAGTTATGTTTGGTATAAATTATTAATTTAAAGCTTTGAGCAAGTTCTTGTAAATTTTTTTCCCGTAAATTAGCTTCTAATAAAAATGATCTGATAATGTCGTAAAATGTAAACATTCGTACTTTCCAGACATCACGAACCACTGTATACAGTGAGTACTCGTTATATTGCCGCAAACGGAGTCGTAGAATTTACAACACTAGGTCGACGTAAAAGTTTTCCTTTAATGTCCCAGAGGTTTTTATGGATATCGATGTCCTAGAAAGGTGGCAATATAACAAGCGTACTGCAATTCTATGTTTCGTACTTGCAATATAACATACTAACTTCAATTTTACTATCAGCCATTCTACCGCCATACGTAATAAAAGGCATAAAACTGAATCCAAAAATAAATACACGAAAATAATTGCGAAGATACCTGAGAAAGTGCAACGAAGTACAATAAAGCATCAATGAAAACACGAAATGACTGACAAAACAACAAGCTATCGAAGTTACATCTGCAATATGCATGAAACGATTCTAAAAGTTTCACGAAAGTGAATCCAACTATTCGGATGAATAAAATATCCGCTCACTTGGAAAGTTTAATAGAGGCTTATCAGTGAAACATTCTATCGATTCTGGCCCATAAATATTGAACAACTCTGACACGTTCCAGGAGGGAAGCGAAAAAGTTAAAAATCATTGAGAATTGGAAAAATAAAGGATGTGACCGGAAATTTTGTGGAAGTTCAACTCGTAAAGGAGCGACGAAAGAAGGACAAACGAGAGAAACAAGGACGGAGAAGAACAAGAAGGTTAATGGAACAATGGTTTCGCATTCCAGAGTAGCGGTTTGCGCGGTGCACTTAACGTTTTTCACGTATTTGCAAAGTTTCTTGCTAATCAAAAAGCTTTAATGAAATTCCGCTTGATACGAACGGCGCGATCGCTTGAAATAATTCAATTGTCTATGGTTTCGAAAGTTTAGTTCGTTTGCTGAAACATTAGCGGGCGCTCGTTAAAATATTAATGTGTCGCAACAAATGAATTTTGGAATTATAAATCACGAGTGACTTGCATTCTAAATACCGAAGAGTGTTGTTATTATTTATACTCTTGTTATTTACTATTTATTGATATTTGTTATTCATGCTAAGATTCCTGCAACTATTGAATGTTATTGTATTAATTAATTGTAAAAAGATCTGCACAGTCTCGAATATGTTTACGATATATTGATGTATAATAAATTTTCATGCGAACGGTAGTTATTTATAAAAACGACAGAATGGAGCATCGAGCGTCAAATTTATGACATCTGGGTATGAAATTAAAATTGATGTATGCGCGTGCACACTTCAGATCGTAGTACAGGGAATATCAATTGGAGAAATTTGTAAAATACGAACAGGAGAACCAATTGGGAGCCGGAATTCGCCAACGTTCGAAATTAAAGTGTCATTTAAATGCGAAGAGGTGTACGACAGCCCAGTCATCCATCAAACGGAGGCTAACGTAAAGTATAGATGCCTGAGTCAGTAATAGCATCGTTGAAAAAGAAGCCAATAAAGCCTTCATTCGAAACCGCTTGTCGGTTGAAACATGAATAGCCTTCGAAAAGCTAGGTTTGCCGACTGAAAACTGAAACCGACCCCAGCATCGAACGTGAATCACTTTTCTGTCGGACTGCAATTATCAATGGCGAGAGTTGCGTTTTTCTTGTATGAAAACCTTTCTCTATTTGTTTACAATCAATATTTTAAACTGAATCGATCAAAGATGAAATTTTTACGATTTTGAACGGAAGAACGTGTACGTTTTAAGGTTTCAATGCGCTTTAAAATGTTTTCAAATACTTTCCATTAAGTGTTACTTCAGTATGAAGGCTTTTATGTACTTTATGTTTGTAATATGCATTTTACAGGGAAGAGGAGCGTGGAGCGTTATCCTGACAATCGATAGTGTTCAAAAATCCGACACGGACAAGCTATACATTCTGGAAGCCCGCAACGACGAAGGAGCTAACCAATACAAAATCATTTTGTCGACATCCACAGAACCTGCAGGTAAAAATGAACTGACACATCATTTAAATATCACAAATTTAATCACACAATGCACTGAAGTAGTGTGCAAATCACGGCAAACTTCCAATTGCATTTAAATCCAGATATATTCAAAAACCAAAAATGGATCACAAGTAATAACTTTTGGAATAAATCAAAATTCATCAAATTTTCTATAAACTATCGAAAATACAGTACAATTCCATATACGCAGAATTTCATAAGAAAATTAATTTATGTTCGTTTAATTAAATTAATGAAATAATGAAAGACTAAATTGCAGTCTTTTATAATACAGTCTTTCTTTGTACATAATTAATATAAGGAAATAAATGGAATAGTATAAATTTTAAGAGCAGATACAAATAATAAAAAATTGTTCGTCTCAATGAGATGACGGGTAAATGATTTGAATTCGTTGGTAGCTGTCCGTCATGCAGTTAGTTCTCACACATCGCGTTTGTCACCTCCATTTTATCGGGCATATTCGCTAAAGCTGTCCATCGACATATGTACGTCACCGTTCATTGTCACCATCACGTACTCGATCGGTTCTCATCGCATTCAGAATTTCGTCGTACACGAATTAGAATATTTTTTCATTCTTTCTGTTGCGTGTCACTTTTGTGTGTCTATGTTGCGCGTTTCTAATCATATCGATCCTTCACCGCATGCTTTCACGCAGGGGCATTCAGCCAGTTCTATGGTAAGCTCTCCGAACACATGCACGCACTAGGTAATGTCATTTTTTCAAATTATTATACGTAAGTAGAGTGTAGTTTTGCACGCGTGAAGTTCCATTGAATTATCTACAAATTGCATTATACTGTGGAACAATGTCGTCGAAGTTGTTTGTATTTTTTTAAACAATCGGTAATCCATGACCTCTGTGAAAATTGTTTAATATTTCGAATTGTTTGAATATCCCGAAAAATTAGTTACTACGAAATTTGTGTATCCGTAAATCCTCTATAAAAAAGGTTACATAAATTTTTTTCTGCGAATAAATGGAAAACGAGAAACTGATGAAATTCTACGGAAACATGTTCTCTCGTTAGCAAACTGCAAAACATTTTGGTAGATTTTTTTAAATATTTTTATTACCCAAAATTATTTTATGTATTTCTATTTTTTTTATTATTTCATGAATGTAAATCATGAATGTCGTATACGTCAACATGTCAATAATTCAAAAAATCAAATGAAAATCAAACTCTTCCTATTCTACCATTCGTATTTGAACAAAACCTGTTTTCCAATAATATTTGCACAAAAAGTTTCACAAAACACATCTCGTCTGTTAAAAATTCTGATCGCAGAAAAAACCGTTTTTTCCCCATGTTTTTTTTATTCGTAGTCAAAGTAAATTCTGTAATAAAACGGGAGAGAAATCCGCCGGTACGTTCCAAATTTTGATAAAATTTAAACACGACATACTATTTTTCAATCATCAAATCCATGTCTCTCCTATGGCATTGTATTGTTTGCACCTGAAACAAAAATTGTGTAAACGGTAAATCAATATTTTTCCCTTCGTTCCTTTTTTGTCCGCTTTCCAAACAGGCTAACCGTTTTGCTCGAAAGCGATGCTATAAATACACAAAAATATCGGTGAATGGAACTTCACGTTGCAGAACGTGCGTATGCGTAACGTTACGTTTGTTATCGATATCGGTGTAAACAAGAATGGCAAAACAATGACTTTTTTCTTTTTCAAATAAACGCAACTAAATTTATGTGCGATCCGCTTTTGTACGAATCAACACTTTGTCGATATCAAACACAAACTCATGTCATCGATTTCTTTGAGTACATTTTTCATTTTGTTTCTCTCGCATCGAGTATACAATTTAATCTACAAATGCTGAACTGCCTTTTAACGCTTATTGATAAATGTTCAATCATTACTTTTTTTTCCACAAAAGAACGAATATATACAGCGCTTGCTTTGTATGGAGCAGTTATAAAATACGAGTACAGTTTGACTTTTGCGGAGGATGTTTAAAATGTTGTCAATAAAATTATACTTTAAAAGCATTCGTGCTTGTTCTGCTGGCTCGTTCTAATTTCATTAATTATTATACACGATGCTTTTATGTCGAATAACCGATGCATGTTTTTTAACGTTTCAGAAGTTCATTCGATTTGCGATGAAGTTGTGTGTATTCTTTTTTGTTGATGTTTCGAGGACGGGCAGGTTATTCTGAAATTTTTAAATATTCTTGCGAATGTTTATATTTTTTATTGGGGTGGTTTTTGGTATGAAATGATAATTACGCTCTTGAATACCTAAATTCTAAAATTTAAAAAGTTTCAAATTTCAAGGTTTCAAGATTTCAAAGCTCTAAATTCCAAGATTTTCAAATTCCCAGATTTCCAAATTCCAATAATTTTCAAATTCCAAGATTTTCAAATTCCAAGCTTCCCAAATTCCAAGATTTCCAAATTCCAAGATTTTCAAATTCCAAGCTTTCCAAATTCCAAGATTTTCAAATTCCAAGCTTTCCAAATTCCAAGATTTTCAAATTCCAAGCTTTCCAAATTCCAAAATTTCCCAGTTCCAAAATTTCCAAACTCCAAAGTTTCCAAATTCTACAATTTCCAAAATTTTCCAAAGTTCAAAATTTCCACAACTTCCGCAATGTCCATAATTTTCAAAATTTCCAAATACCATGAGTTCAAATTTTAACATTTCCAAAATTGAAAAATTTAAAAATTTAAAAAATTTAGAAACCTATAAAAAACCTACCCGTTCTTTACATGTTTAATTTTATTGATTATACTTTTGTACAGTTATGAAAAGAATTGTATGTGTTTATGAAATGTGAGACGTGTTAAAAAGTTGTCGCCTAGATGATAGATAACATTGTTCGTAATTTAACGAAAGAAAGAAGTGCATGAAACCTGATTATAGTTTACTCCGAAATTTCAGGCGTCGATTTAGATGCTGGTTCAATCATCGGCATCGTGGTCGGAGTCCTGGTGCTAATTCTCATCGTTTTCATACTAATTTTTGCCCGTGCGACCGGACGCTGGTGCTTCGCAGGTGAGTATCTACGCGTTCTCTTAAAAAATTATCTTCTCTTTAAAAATACTCTGTACAAACCACGTGTCTCCCTGTCCCTGTTGGCGATTTTTCGTGTACTCTTGCTATTTGATTATTAGCTGTAGAAATTACGATCAACTATGATTTAGAAATAGCAAATTGATCAGTATATAATCTTGGAAAGAAATCAACTTGTATGGATTTTTTTTTATTTTGATTAAAAATAACAGTCAGTTTATTTAATAAACAACGTTATTTTATTATTATTTTTTATATAGGAATATCTAACGATATTTGTATACTTAATATTTGATTTAATATCAGGTTGCTGCATATATGATCAACTTATAAATACATCTTTAATACAAAAATTTGTTATGAAAAATATTTGAAAAATAGAAAGCTATTAAGTTTATAGTCTGATGAAAATATATTTTATTAATGCAGTGATATGCAACAACCTAACAGTACAGGAAGTACCTGAATTTCCACAAGAATATTAATCTATTTTCTGTTTTAAGTTATTGAAGGATGAACGCCTAAAATGATTTACCCTGTAGAATTAAAAATGGAAAATTTCTAAACCGAGCAACAAACGGATATTATACGTGTGCGTGTGTGCATACTATTAGAGCAAAACGATCTCTTCCAGCTGTACACCAATCTTAATATTTAAGTGTCTATTATTTGATCTCTATATACCTGTATGTATACAAATGTCTTGTGTGTTGTGCCGCTACCGATAGGACAGCATGCAAGTCGGGCCAAGTAAAGAATAAGGAGAAACAACAACAATTACCTTGCGATTCCGTACTCTAGGCATGACACTGTCCAGGGGTAAGTCACCTCAGGCAGAAAAACAACACCCCCTCTGCAAAAAAAA
Organism: Megachile leachella; assembly: GCA_963576845.1. NCBI lineage: Eukaryota > Metazoa > Arthropoda > Insecta > Hymenoptera > Megachilidae > Megachile > Megachile leachella. The sequence goes on from OY756248.1 coordinate 14,714,374, forward strand.
TAAAAAGTATTGCTCGTTCCTCGTTCATCATCAGCTCGTCTGCTCGTCATTTGTTAACCACTTTTTATCAGCATCCACACGTTATCGTCCCTGATCTTGAACCATCGACGAGAAACACGATCGCTGCACCTGATCTTAATGTGTCCTTTCAAACAGTGATATGCTACGATTATCGCGAAATTTCACGAATAAATTTATTATTAGTTGCGTGAAATTTCAGTTTTGGTGTTCTCGGGGAAGATTGTTTGAGTAGGAAACTTTTGTTTTTTGTTCTTTGTGAAGTTGGAAATTTTTTAATTTGGATATTAGAAAGTTTGGGTATTTTTAGTGTGAAAAGATTGTTTGGGAATTTAGAAATTTGAGAAGGTGGAAGTTTGAAGGTTAGATATTTGCAAGTATGAGAATTTGTAATTTTTTATATTTGAGAAATTAAAGTTTCTTAATTTCAATATTTGTGATGCTGAAAATTTATTGATTTGAATATCTATAATATAAAAATTTTTTAATTTCAATATTTGGGGTATTGAAAGTTTCTAAATTTGAATGTTTGATATATTGGAAATTTTTAAATTTCAATATTTGGGGTATTGAAAGTTTCTAAATTTGAATGTTTGAGATACTGGAAATTTTTAAATTTCAATATTTGAGGTATAGAACGTTTCTCAGCTTAAATATTTGAGGTACTGAAAGTTTCTCAATTTGAATATTCGCACTGTTAAAAATGTCTAAATTTTAACATTTGCAATGCCAAAAATTTCCAAATTTACACGTTTCATAAAAAAATGTTTAAATCCCTAAATTTACATATATTTCAAAATTTGCACATTTCCAAATGTTTGAATTAAAAATTTGATCACTTCCATATTTAAAAAATTATACAATCAAATATGTAAAAGCCCGAAATTATTTAAATTTGAAAATTACAAACAATAATTTACAGAAATTTGAGTGACAATCACATACAACAATACAGCTGAAATTTCTCGTAATTGGTAATCTTTAAATTAAAATTTAATACGGTTAATTGAAGCAAGCTGAATCCAACACACTGCAAGAATCAAATTTGCGTTGCATACATTTCTCCAAACATTGTTGATTAAATTTCGTTCGATATACGGCAACGTGATCGTATTTTCGTAAAATCGCCCATGCGAAAAACAGTTGTTAAAGCAATAGTTGTCAGTTACCTAACGAGGAACGTTCGTATTTCGTTTTTTTTCGAAAAAACAAACAATAAGATAGAAAGCCGTGGGCTGCAAAAAATTCAACTACAGTAGAATAGTCACGATTGTATAGAATTTCTTTGGATCACGGATGCAACGCAATGAACGATCGATTTCTCTGATTCTGTAGTTTTTAATTGAGTTTTTAAAAATTTTCTTATAAAGTATGAAACAGGGAGAAGAAAGAACGATCTCGATAACAGCGCGTAATAATGAAAGCAACGACAACTTAATTATTTATGATAAAACTGCAGTGTGCGTAGAAAAATCGCGTGACGAATATACAATTTAAAATTTCATTGTTCGAAATGATTCGTTTGTCAGTTTACGAATTGGCCAACGTATTTCGAATAAAAATGGACGTTTTTTCGATCAAAAAGATAAACAAATTTTTTAAAACGAAAAATAAATAAATAAAAAATCGCTCTGTTTGTAATCGATCACGCATTGATGGAATTCGTGAAAGAGATTTTATTACGAATGAAATCTTTATATTTTCGCCCTAAATAATTGCGATACGTTTACGTATCGAGAATTTAAAAATTCGTTGGAAAAATATTGCGAGAAAAAATACCCGAATTTTAAATACAACAAAATGTGTTCTCGTTGAACGTTTGAAAACTGTTATCGGATGTAACGATAAATCGATTGATCTCACTCGAATCACAGACATACATGTTTCGATCATTGATTTGTGCATGCACGTTGTGCTTACGAGTTCCACCGCATGTACTAATACGATTTTTGTGCTCTAATATTCTTCGTTCGTGATCATTCGTACAGTGTTTTCCAAATTTTTTCCTCTTGGATTTATTTTGTTTAATTTCTAAATTTAATTAATACAAGGTTGCAAATTTTTTAACTTTATAAGTCGTAGATTTGGTATTTTTACATTTTTACATATTTTATCCACACTTCGCAATTTCTGCACTTTTAAATTTTTTAATTTTTAGATTTCAGGATTTTTAGATTTCTGGATTTCTAGATTTCTGGATTTCTGGATTTCTGAATTTCTGGATTTCTGAATTTCTGGATTTCTGGATTTCTAGATTTCTAGATTTCTAGATTTCTGGATTTCTAGATTTCTGGATTTCTGGATTTCTAAATTTCTAAATTTCTAAGTTTCTAAATTTCTAAGTTTCTAAGTTTCTAAGTTTCTAAGTTTCTAAATTTCTAAATTTCTAAGTTTCTACATTTCTAAATTTAAAAATTTTTAAGTTTCTAAATTTCTATTTTTCTAAATTTCCAAATTTCTAAGTTTCCAAATTTGAAACTTCCCAAAATTCCCAAGTTTCCATATTACCAAATTTCAAAATTTGAAATCTCAGTGAATTGGTATTCTCTCTGCCCCTTATCTACACACACCGTGCATATCTTTGCCCATGAAGTATTTTCGGGCACTGAATACACCCATAAATAGTTTAAAATATCAAACAACTATATAATTAAAACTTCACAGTGTAGGTAATAAAAACGATTGATGTTTGTAAAGATTATTTGGTAAAATCAATATATGGTGTATTTTGTGTTACTAACATGTTACTAACATAACTTTATATTGAAGTAATTTTAACACTTTGTTGTACCGTGTTATTGGAATGATGGTCTATTAACCTACATTCAATTATGATGGATAAATTTTCTAATACTTGGAATGTAATAAAAATATAGGGTGCTGAGATTGCTGGAGCAAAATATGTCGACGTATTAAAATACAATTTAATGCAAACCAGGCGTTAAATATAGTCAAAAGGGATTCAAGACTTCCCCTAGTATAATAATTCTTGAGATAGATTAGGTTAAGTAACCGTATAATAACTCTGTAAAATTTTACATATATAAAATGTTATCTGCCAGTGCAGCAAAATATTTATTAAATATAAGTATTTAAAACAGTTGAAAAATAAAAAAATTGTAATGAACTGAAATGCTATTATAATTAATTGTTATCAATGTATAAACTTCTATGTTATCAATAAAAAATAATTTGTCCATCCACTACAATTTGAATGACATGGTACAACAGAATATAAAAAATATCTGTAAACGTTTCAGAATAAAATTATGTTATTATATTATACAATATTCGCCATATAAACTTATAGGAAAAAATAATTTTATAAAACGTCAATCGTATTTATTCTGTTTTTCTACTGTATAAACACGTAAAAAGTATCGAACATTCAATTTATCGTAACAACGAAATAAAATATGAAGGCAAAGCGAAAGACCCGTTCAATCGTGATCGAGTAATGGGTCGCGTATGGAAGCCATTTGAAAAACACTGACACAAAGCACAATGTTTGCTGCGACACTTTGTCCAAGAAATCCCCCATGCGATTCTTGCAAGTTACAACCCCATGGGGATGAACAGAGAGCGTTTCCTTTTGCGACAAGCAACGATGAACAATCGGCGAAGGCAAGTGTGGTGACGTTTGTTCGAAATCAAACGACCAAATCCTGTCGATGTCTTTCTTTCTCTTTTTTTTCTACTCGCGACTGTTCCCGCCCTCCAAATTAGAAACAAGATTAGAACACATCGTTTTCATCCCTCGATACAAGCATGTTTGACACCCTTTTCGAAACCCGCTCGCAAATCAACCCCCTTTGCAATTTCTGTTCCGTCCAGAAAGTAACAAGTTTCGATTGTGTAACGTTTAGTCGATTTCCGATCTGTCCAGAGTTCTGTCACGCTCACGTTTATTCGCATTTACCTTGCTTGAATTGAAGTACATTACGTTAGTGCGATGACTTGCTTGTGAATGTTACTGTTAATTACATTAACGAACAGTCCACGCTCGAACGCAAACGCCCGGGCTACGTGAGAGATCGACGACCCCTGCTTTCAATTATCGCCATCATTCGACTGATTATGGTAGATAGTTACTGTAGATAGATCGATAGACTTTATTAGTTAAATGTTATTCGTACGAGAGAGATGTGTACTGCTTTCTCAAGTTATGTATGTACAGGTCAATTTGACACGACCGAAATATTAATCATTTTTTCATGTGTTATTTAACGGTCGATCTTGTGTGCTATGAAATTCCAATTTTGATGGAAGTCATGAATAATTTTATATACCACATTATGTTTCATTTTATATTTAATTTAGGTATTTAAAGTAAGTGTTGAACGCTAGTTCTAGTGTGAACCTCCAACAAAATTCACCGTTCATTTATAATTGATTAATGAACCATTTATTATGGAATTGGGGCAAATTCATTTTCTGCATAATTACAAATTAAAATTTTATGTTCTTTAAAAATAAAACAGTATGAAACTAAATTTTAAATAAATGTGACTCGTTTAAAAATATTTTGAATTTAAAGTTTAAAATTTGATATACAAAATATTTGATTAACATTCAGTTTAATATTTTAATCAATATTTAATTGAACGATAACATGATCAAATGCTAAAATTTCCTAATAATTTCCACATTGATACTTTCTGACCTAGTTACATTTTAACAATACAACGTTTGATTAAACAAATTCAGTAACTATTGACTTATACGTTGACTAATTGTACAATCTATTATGTACTGCAGTTTCATTGTTTCACAGTAGTTATTTCATAAACTATAATACAAAGTATTGTTTGAGATTTTTAGGTGTACAAGTACATTTTACTCTCACTACATATTGGATATATGTTGACAAAATAATATTGAGTTAAACATTGTTGAAAAACTCTATCGGTCGTGTCAAACAAATCCTTATGATACAACCTCAAATCACATCAAACTTATGAAGAAGAAATTCAGCACTTTCTTAACACTTTGACGATCGTTCTGTCTAAGAGTTTTGACAAATTTTTTATAATCTGTGATGTTAGCTTTAGATGTAAAAATTATTGGCATATATTTATGATATCAAAAAATTATAAATATCAAAATCCACAAACACCAAAAATTATGGTGCACCAAAATTGCATAGATACCAAAAATGGCACTGTAAATTCACAAATACCAAAAATCTACAAATACCAAGATCCAAAATACAAAAGATTTACAAATACTAAAAATCCACAAATACGGTAAATGACAAGAAATCCAGAAATTCCAAACACCAATCCAGAAATACGAAAAATCCACAAATACAATAAATTTCTAAAAATATCAGGAACTCCAAACATCCATAAATACCAAAAGTCCATAAGTTCCAAAAATCGTACCAAAGCTCCATAAATTCCAAAAACAACCAAAACTCCAATTACCACTTACATTAAAGATCCAGAAACACCTAAAAAGCCAAAGGTCCACGCGCTAAACTCCCGAGTACACCCGACCATCAAAGTGTTAAGATTTCTAATTTCTCCTCGTCCCAAAATCGCATCTCTCTCTCAAAAAAAAAGAGAAGCTCGCGCGTTTGCTAAAAGCCCTGTCACGAACAGTCGCAGCACGCCGCGTATTAACCGAGTAGTAGAATAGTAAGCAATCGCGGCGATGATAAAAGCGGCACTACGTTATCCAAGAGCAAACGCTTGCAGAGTAAAATCGTTAAAAAAAAAGCAACGAGTAAACAAAAATTAAAGAAAAAAAAACAGACAGAACAAACCAAGAGATCCGCACACACACTTTGCCTTGACCGATCGTGGCGTTGCTTGTTGCAGCGAGGCGTCGGGGCGACGAGGAAGCTGCGAGCGGTGTCGGCGCCGGAAGCGAGGCGCACATCACACCCGGGGACGAGGACGAGGAGGATCACGAGGACCCGCGTATCATCGACGAGAAAATACCGCAGGGTGGCCAGGAGAATCCGATACACGCGAGCACGGAATACGTGAACGGCCGTACGGACGTGAAGGAGGCGAAGAAGGACGAAAAAACGGACACGCCAGTTTAAAGATGGATCATCCGTATGACGGTCGTTCCCTCTTCAACCGCGGAAATAAGCTGTCACCTCTCTTATTTTTAGTTCGATAACCCTTTGCACTCGTACTCGACGTGCTGCAATTTTCGAAACTCATAGCAATTAGCAGTATTATTTTTGTGATCTGAAGTAGTGATGGGTAGATTAGGTCAAATGTCATATTTGAAAATTTGAAAATTTAGAAATTTTAAATAGATAAACACATTTCCAAATTGTCCTTCTAAATCAAAAATTGAAACATTTGGTAATTTCAGAATTTATAAAGTATTTTCGATCTTAATAATCGCAGTCCATCACTTATCTGATCGATAGATCTGATGTTTGCTCTTTTAAAATAACTATGAGATTTGCAAAGAAAAGATATTTCCTTCACCCCAGTTCAATTGATCAAATAGTTTGAGTTAAATCATTTTCAGTCTTCAAACTTGTGGAAAATGTAACACGGATAATTACAGCATTATACATACGAAAGTGCAAAGGGTTCAAACTTATTGTAGCTGACATAATGCACGTGTCAATTTATGTACACGTGTCCCAGCAAGGTATCTCGGCTGGAATCTCAATTTAGCATAAGACGAACGAGCCTCACGATTATTTTGCGTATTTATATTCCTCATGTGACACGCGTACAATCATTTTTCCCAACTGTGTTCGCAAACGATGATAAATCCTCGCGTCCGATAGATCTGATCGCTTTTTCTTTGTTTTGTCTATGACTTTTACTTTTTCTACGAAAATGGACAGCTGTTCTTAGCCTGGAACACGAACGTGCTGTTTCTACATCGCGATAATTAACCCTTTGCGGATGAACGACTATGTACATGTATTAAAAAAAATCATGCCGCTCATAAATTCATCATGGTTTTTATGGTTTTGAGCAGAATACACAATAGACATTGCATATTTATGACACATGTTTATCTGTTCGTTTTTACTTATACGAAGGAGTATTTACAGTTTCAATCTACAGATGTTTTCTTGTGTGTTACGAAAATATCGTTATGAATTTGTAACGTGTACATCGAATATGAAATAATACTCATTTTTAACAATAAGTAGAAGTCTACAAATATTTTCTACGGAAGTTATTTATATTTTAAAATGTAACATTGTATGGTCCTCACTGCAAAAATGTTAAAACGTTTCTCTCATCTCAAATAAAATTATTTCATTTGCGTTTGGATAGTAATTTAATATAAATACAGTTTTCAGCAGAGGTAGAGAAAGGTTGAAAAGGAAGCTTGTACGATAGACGCTCAATAATTTCCCGCTTTCGGGACTCTGCAGTTGATTCATGGAATCCTCAAGTAAAGTGTGTAAATATCTCAGTATTAACATTTATAAGTTATACAGTTATACATCATCACCATTTTGTTTACAAACAATCTTGAAAATAATGTGTAAATAACGTACGTGTATTTGAACCGTGTCTCGCTTAAAAAGAAGAAAAGAAGACTGAATATAATACACACTTTATGGCCGCGTCCATTTGTACGTTCCATGTATCAATGGATAACATAAATCGACTTTTATATCGTCTGAGACGTCCCTAACAGAGAATTATATAACGGAGAATTATCGAGCGTCTACTGTAACGGTAAACGTAAATAGGAATTTGTAACGCGTGCTCTGCAAACAAACTGTTACTCATTTAAACTTAAATAGAGAATGTTTCACAGGTATTCTCGCAGGTATACATTTATATTACAGTATTACTTATTTTAACTTAGAAGAGATAAATATTTTCTTATCTCTCTGGCGCAAAGAAAAATAACGTTAATTTATGTATTAACATTTTAAGTTGAACAAAGAAATATTTATAGAAGATACAAATATAAAATATTTATAGAATATTTTACAAATCTCTATATTTTAGGCACAATGTCTTTTTAAAGTTGAACGTAAAAATATCTGTAGATCGAAAAATTATTTCTTACATTTTTAACGCAAAAATAGTGTTCTAATTAAGGGAATTAAATAGCAGGGAATTATGGAGCGGTTACTGTAAATGTGTTTGTAGAAGAAACGAAAGAAGAAGTATTTTAGTTGAATCGAAAAATGTCCGCAAAGGGTTAATCACGATTCTCCGCCGGATCAATCGATCAATCGATCCCTCGATGCCTCGACAGCCGAGCAGGAAACATTCGGTCTCCTCCCTTTTCGCCGTGTAACTTTTGTAAATAGGATTTTGAGGCGGGACTGTCGCCTTTTCTCATTCTTCTCTCGAAGATTCACACCGGGGAAATTCGCTTGGATCACGATTATTCATCACACGTTACTGTACAACATTCATCGTTGATTTCTCGAGTTAACAGTTTAACACGTTCGCTGCGGACCCCGTGGACTCACAGTCGGCTGTGAACTCGACTATAGGTACACGCTGTTTCGTGTTACACTAATTAATATTATTAATAATAATACTAATAATATTATTAATATTACTATTAATGTTAATATGTATTATTTTTATTCACTTCGCTCATCCGACGAACGTTCACTACCCATGATCCGCAGCGATCGTGTCAACGAACTACGAAAAAGTCAAATCTTTTCGACAATTTTCAGCGATACAGGATTAACTTGTATCTTATACGAGATGTTTATGCCTCGAGAAGTTGAACGACGAAAATATCGCTAAGATATCGTTAGGTAACACGCGTTTACGAGCTGTCCTTAAAGTGTACCGTTCTTACTCTAAGAGAATCGATACATACGTCGTAAGAGATCGAGTTCTCCCGCCAAAAGGGTAACTCGACGATGCTGAATTCGAAATTTTGGAGACTGCTGAATCATTGTTCTCGTCTCGTTATGACTCGTGTCATAATCGAACGCGATTTATAATAAACAAATCTACATACGAAGAACAGTCTCACGCTAACGCGAAACAAATCAAATTTTTTGTAGTCGAGTTTTTTCTAAAAGACACATCAAAAATACAGGGCCGGGGGATATAGACGAAAAATATCGTTAAATTACTCGTGCACACTTTTCACGGTTTTCATAAATTCTTACAGTTTTATAAAAATATTTTTTCGATGGATTATTTTGTTTAAGAGATAATGGACCTTTTTATAAATCTTTTGTATTATATTTTTGGGACGATTTTAGAATTTTTTAAAGTAATACAAATTATGTTTGAGACATTTATAAAGTTTTTATTTTAATAAATTCTAATAAACATTCTAAAATGTAAATTTTATTCTAAGCTATAAAGTTGACAGACAAAAACATCAGTCATCTTCTCGTGAACCTAATAAATATTCGATGCCATCATGAAAGTGGTATGTAAATAATTATTATTCACTATTACCATAACTGAAAAATATGCATAATCTGAATACTTTAGCAGAGCCTATAAATCACAATATTTAATTGGTTTTCGATTTAAATTACTAATTTGACTCACAAAGTAAACGGGTTCATTATTTTTCAAACAAACAACATAAAATATTGAGATGATTTTCTGTTTTAGTGGCATCTTTAAAACAACCAAAATATTAATGCAACGAAATTCCAAAAATTTCCATCAAACCGTGACTTTGAATTATCATGGAAAATTTTTATTATAAAATTGCGTGATGTTTTGTTGATGTCATAACTTGATTCATTCGTATCTAGGAAACAGAATTATGATCACCGTGAGAAAAACGACATAAGTGCACGTGATCTATTAATTAATTAATATACACGATTACCACGTTCGACTACATACGAACACATTCCACGATGTTATTTTCGTTCGACGGCAAAAACTGCCCTCTTTAATCAGATCCACGTGCTGACTGAGACACGTGAATGCATCTCACGTTTTTATTGTTTAAATCGTTTCTCGGACAGTATTATTTAGATCGGAAATGATTAGATGTCTCGAAATACAGGACATTATTAATTTCCTTCGATTTTTAATAACGTCACTGTTTTTTATTCGATACCTGTACGCGGTGTATCAATGTTGCATGCTCAATCTATTCAATGACCATTTGCGAAGAAAATAATGTTTTTCACGAGTATACCTATTAATATTTCGCGATCAATCGCGATTCGACTCGACTGAGGTTATTGAAATTTTCCGATACATTCTCAATACGATTGTTGACCATTCAAGAATTTTTTTTATTACGGGTTTTCGTATCGGATATTTAATATTCTAATTAAGGGTTTATTCAAAATATCTTGATTTTAGAATTCTAAATTTTCATATTTTTATATCTGATAATATTTTACTATTTGTGTGCTCAAGCTTCAAAGTTGTTTAACTTCTTAATTCTTCAAGTTTTAGATCCTTTTTCTAATTTTTTAAATTTCAAGGTTTGTAAAGTTGAAAATTTAAGGATTTCTGAATACGAAAATTACAAAAGTTAAAAGCTCGTAAAGCTATATAAAGCTTCAATAACTTGAACAGTGGACAAATCGTAGAACACAGCAATGGTCGTCCCAGAAATTGAAAAGAACTGCATCCATCCAACATCAACTTTCACGTGGCGTCAAAGACTGGAAGCATTTCATCGAATATCGAAGTTTTTCTACTGGAAGCAATTTTTTAAATAGGCCTTTTTATACCGCTGTTCATTGTGATTTCACGATGGGTGTAGTCGCGAATGATTTCTATTATAGAAATAATCGATGTTTCGAAACTGCTTACGAACCACGGAGTCCTCGCGAAACAGGTATTTCACAAATCCTTATTCATCTTAACAGATATAATTAATTCATTTATTTATCAATCTCATTGTTAATTATTATTCTCGTGCGTCATCGATGTCCTGATCTGAATCTTTCTTTTTTTATTCGATCGAAAACATTTAATTATCTTAACCATTCGATGCATTGATAACAAATCTCGTACAATCGAATAATAACAATGGATAATACAAATGTCTTTAACTTGTATATTCAATGAAAAATAATTTTTAAAAGAGTGAAGTTTTGCGAGGACTCTGATGAAGCTTCAGTTCTCCCTCGACTCGAACAAATCTAAGGAGCAATTAAATATAAGGCTAACCGCGATTCGGATACTTTCGACATAGTGTGTTTCGTGATTTCATTATCATTCCCGTCGACAATAAGTGTTCTTTGTACTTTTGTACGAATCCTTGCTTAGCTCAGTCATCGCGACAAAACTCACACACACACGAACACATTACACGATACACTTTGGAAAGAAACTTGACGAACGTAGGTGTCCACGAGCGTGGTACGGAAGAATTATTAGAATACAGATAATAGGGAAGTTGCGAAAGAGAAAGAAAAAAGATAGAAATATGGAAGAGGGAGAAGCGAGAGAATCGAACCCTGTATCTTTGTCACTAGTTGACGAAACGTTTCCGAATTCTGCACATACACTCCTTCACTTTTTTCCCATATGCGATCGTGTTTTCACTTACAAAATGAAGCATCGTCTTGTCCAACGAGTTCCATACGATTCGTTTAAGAGCCGAATTTTTACACGATGCAGAAGAAATGTGAAACGACGAAAGGTGTACGGTTTTTTTTAAAGTCGATCGAAGGAACTGGTCGGATGAAGACGATCGAGATTACTGCGTGTTGTATATATTAAATATATATATATATGAAATGAATAAATAAATAAATATATATATATATAAATATATTATAAATATTATGGTACGAGATTGAATTATAATAGTATTGAATATATGATATATATTCTGTGTCGAGGGCACTTGGCTTGCAACTCGTAAATATTAAACTGAATACTTGTTTATCCACTTGCACTCCAATTGCCGAGCGACCTGTCGTTATTCGTGAACATTTTTGAGAGGAAGACTATTTGTCGGTCAGAGTAATAAGGATTTAAGTAATATACGTTTTGAGCGTGTGCGAGAATTCGCGAGAAACGATAAACAGCTATCGTTTTTTCCAATCGTGAATGGAAAATGGCGGACGCAGCGGAAGAAACGGAGGAACGTTGGATAGAAATGGTAAATCGATCTTTCACGTGGTTGTACGTTGCCAATTATGTACTTTGTATCGTTGTTCGCCATGTCAAAGTTGTTTGTGCCGTGGAAGAGGCTGAATTCGTGTTCGCGTATCGGTGTTTCGTGAACGACGCACGTTTCTACATTTCCTTTTAACCCAGTCAATGAAATTAGGGATAATTTCAATAAAGATTATCGCTTCGTGAAATCAAGCAATGATTAATGGTCTCTGTCAATTACTGTTGTGATTAATGATTACTTAGAGTAATCCTTCAGATGTTTATAATTTATTATATACTGATTACAGATTAGTCGCGAATTTAGCATTCATTACAAGAAATGATTTATGATTACAGATTAATTGATTGATAGTCGTAGTTATAGTCATTGCATTCAGTAATCAATTACAGAGGTGAGCATGAAACAATTAGTTATCATCTACTTGCACCAGTGATTACGAAGTCAGACAGTTGACGCAAAAATGTCTACCGTAAGATTTAGTGTTTTAAATAATACTTGCAAAAACTAATGTAGATAATCGACGCGAAAATTATTGGGAGCAATATAAATTCATAGGAAATTTTGAATATCTAAATTTTAAGTATTATTACGTTTTCCCCTTTAATTTAGCACGAAATTTTTTAAGCTAACCAAGAAGTTTTCTCCATTAAAAATTTCAAGAATTTGGAAACTTAAACCCATGTAAATTTCTGAATCTCAAAGTACAGAAATTTGTACATTTGCAAATTTAAAAAATTGAAGAATTAAAGAGAATTTAATAGTTTGAAAACGGGGTTAATCAAAAGGGATGTATTTTAATTCGTCGTTCACGGACCACGTGTAAATGTTAAGGGTACCTATTATACGAATACTGTGTATTATCGTGTAAAATGGAAACATCTTAATACACACGCGAGGGGTGATTCGAGGAAAAGATCAAGCGCGGCCAAGTTACACGCAATCTTCAACCATTTTACGGTGTTCATGATCAAGTAACAAGGAAAATGGCGAATTCTGAGAAGCTTTGGAACCGTATTTTACGAGTGTTGCAGTTAAATTGGCCATTCCACGAACGAGTGATTAAAGCGTTTTAGTGCCTTGATGATTAGAATCTTTTTATAGCTAATTTACGAATATTTCTTGTAACGCGTTTAACGAAACATAAACGTTTCCTCTACGGCCAATCGTATTTCTTTCCTTACTAGATCAACGCTTGTAACAAGAAAATTATTTACGAACTTTACAAGACTAACGTTCAAATTCTTAATTGTTTTTTAACATGAATGAAATTGGAAAAGTTTTAACGTGATGGTCAGTTTAACTGCAAAACAGTGGAATATAGAACAAAGAACCAGCAAGGTAAAAGGTCACTGCCAAAGATACGCACTGAAAAATTTCAGAATCCTTTCACGAACAAACCGAGACTCCGTCTCCCTCGAAGTCCCTCACGATTCTCTTTTCTACGCGCGAGAAACGAATTTTTCAAAGACTTTACCAGCATAAACGACGAAATCAACGAAACGCAGACGGGATTTCGTTGCCGTCTACTATAAAACGTTCAACCTGTTCAGCCTTCGCGTACAGCTACAATGAAGGCACGTCGAAACGATAATCGATTGTACGCGAAAGAGAGAATGAATGTGTGCGAGCGTGTGTGTTTAAAAATATTATGCGTGAATACGTTGATGTACAAAAAAAAAAGAAGATGAAGATGAAGAAAGAATTCCTTGCGGTACATTTTTAACGATATTAAGACACTTATTTTGTAATTGATTTATGTGGTTCATTATTTGTATAAGGCCAGTCTGAACATACATACTTTTGCCCGTGGATATAGTAAATGTATAAAATATGAGAATCGTTCGAGGATTCGTTTGAACGAATGTTTATGAGCTTCTGTTTCATTCGGAAAATGCTTTCGATGTAAAGAATTAATTGTGGGCATATTTTTGTGAGGGCAAATGTATGTAGACAGTCCAGTAGGCTTTACGATTAATTGTAGTTATTATTTAAATCGCGATGATCATGCTACGGTTGTATTTGTACGCTTAGATACGAGCATTTGTATGGATTTATGTGTTGTACATGAGTATACGGTGTCTTGCAGTTTTTTTTATACACTGATGATATATTTTTGCAGTGGATTAAAGGAAGATGCAAGGTGTTTGAGTAGTGATTGCAAATTTAGTGATTTTGGAATTTTGGGAAGTTGAACATTTTGGGATGTGGCGATTTGGAGAGTTACAAGATTTGGGGAATTTAGAAAAATTTGGAAATTTAAGAATTTTGGGAATTTGAAAATTTGGGAATTTCAATATTGAAACTGTAACAACTAAAAATAATCGAAATTATGAAACTTAGAAATTAAAAATTTAAAAGACTTGAAAATACAGAAATTTATAACTTTGAAAATGTTTAAATCTCTAACACGGAATATCTGAAATATCCCATATTCCATAAATCTACTCACCAGATCAATAAAACATTCATCCAGATTTTATCACAGTATTAAATATAGGTACATATGCACCTTGTACCGCAACAAATAACAGCAAAATTCATTGTAAAAACAAAATAAGGACAAGCCATCGCAAAATATATCGTCGTGATGTAAAATGAAAAACTTGCAAAATCCTGTATAAACATACGCATGCGAAGTTTTTTTGAAATATTTTCATTCATTGCGGAACATGAAAGCTCGAAGTTGAAGATTTGTAAAACATGCGATATTAACGGGAGAAAGATTTTACTGTAATATTATAAGAAAGCATGATCGTTGGCCATACAATGGAGTATATATATATTATATATATACATATATTTATGTTAAGTCTAGGTATTAAATAAGACTATAAAAAGATGATGGAGATAACGATTGCGAATACCTGAGTATGGTGTTCTCTGAAACATTTTTAGAATGTAATTTCACCGACTGTAGAAGAGCAAAAGATGGCTACTGAAATCCAACGATGATTTTTCGTTTGTTCAGTGAAGGTAACATTTTTCGATTTTAATTTGTAACGAGGGCCCAATGTTAAACAGAATTTATCGAGAAGGAGAAAACACTTTAAGAATACTTCAGAGATCGCTGCATTAAAGTTTAAAAAATAAAAAGAGAAGAAAAGCGATAAAAACGGTTACGAAAAGAGATTAAAATTGAATCGGAGGATGAAGTTTGAATGTTACACGGTCGATAAATGGAATACGATCAGCACACACGCGTGCGTATTTAAGCGTACACACGTGTGTAAATACACATACCGTATGTATGTACGTCACAGGTTTATACACACAGAAAAAACACATTGCGATCACACATTGAAACGAATACGAAATGGACATGAACATTTTGTATCTGTACTTTGTAGATACAACGCAATAGGCAGGAGTAAATCTAATTAAGAATTCAAATGAAATTAATATATAGAAGAGCTGTATGTAATTAACTGTAAGTTCATTCATCGCTATGATATTATACTTAGGTATTATATGATTTTTGAAATAAAACATTTGTTTTAAATATACAGGAGCGTACACGAGAATATGCCATCCCATCTGAACTTCGTCCTTTAATCACGTGATTTCATTGTTTGATAATTGTTATAAATCAATCGTCGTTTTTTTCGATTATTTTCAGGTACCTCAACGTCTCGGAACCTTGGCGAGTCGTGAGTATCTCTTCATTACAGGATTTTTAGTTCTATTAGATTTCGTGTGATAGCACAATGCACTTTCGATGTCTCAGTATTTTGCACCAAAGTCTTACTAATATTCTTTTTTCTTGCTGGTGCTTTCCTGTACAGAAAATTCCGTGATAAACTCGACCGTTCGCCTGACATACTGTTCTAAAACATGTGCTGACATCTTGCAGTTTTCGATATATCTGCTTTATAGAATTTGATGCTAAAGTTTAAACAATCGCATAGAAGAATAAATTAAATAATCATATTTACTGTAATTATTGTAATTTATTGAGAAGGATTTTCAAGCTTTCAAATTTTAAAGTTCTTAAACTTCCATATTTTTAAATTCGCAAATTTGTAAAATTTCTTCGGTCCAAATTTAAAAATTTTAAATTTTTATGTTATGGGACTTCTAAAACCTCAGATTCACAAATTTCCAAATAATCATCCTTCTTAAATTCAAAAATATTTGAATTTCCATGGCCATGTATTGATATAATATAATAATGCGCTGTTATAATATCTTATACATACAAGGTGTCTCACAACTAGTGTAGGACCCTGAAATGGACGATAGCTGACGTGATTCTGAATAAGATTTCCCTTTGCGAAAAAGGGATGTAAAGCTTCGTTTTTGAATTATTACGGAAAACCGCGGACCAATCAGAGCACGAGGATTACGCCCCGCGCTCTGATTGGTCCGCATTTCCCGCGTCAGCTACCCTCCATTACAGTGACCTACACTAGTTGTGAGACGCCCTGTACATCATCTTTGCATAAATCTCCTACTCAAATATTTCTCTAATTTATTCGTAATTTAACAACAAATATCCAGCGCGACTATTCTAGACACCATATGCCACATTTTCCCAAATATTCAAGTAGAAAATTGTACCCGTAATTAAACAACGCATATGGCAATAAAATAAGCCAGGAAAACGGTCGAATGAAACGAGCGCGTCTGATCCCGATTCAACCTGATTTATCAATCGGTAATCGATATTTATCCAGGAAATCGAACACGATCAGAGACATAGCGGATCCGGCAGCAAGCGTAAATCTACTTCGTTTTGAGAAATCAAAAGCCACAGACGATGACAATAGGCAAAGGCAAGCCTTTCTTTCTCTTTTTTGTCCTCCATTTTTTTCCTCGGAAATGGAAAAATAAGCTTACGCCGATGTCAATGTGAAATCATCATTTCGTATCGAAAATATCGGAACTAACATTTCAACGGTTCATTAACGATCGTGGTTTACGTATCGCAACGATCGAGTACATAAAAAAAATATATCGTCGATTATAAACCGATTATGAAAATAGAAAAAACTGAATCGCACTTTTTTGCGAGAGGTTTGATTTTAATATTCATTTTCACGCAACTAAACTATGAAGGATTTATAGATTTTCCAAGGAAATCGTGTCGCATCAATTGCAATTGCACGTTTATCACGCTTTAAGATCTTCACACTTCTGCTATAATTGCTTTTCTGTATGCTGTTCCAATGTATGTATTATTAATCGATCTTGTTAGAAAACTAAAATTGTAACACGTCCCTTCGGCGCTTCAATACTATCTAGTTTATTATTCATAATTTGCATTCTATTTAGAAGTTCATTGAGTAACTCTTTTAGTGTTGTATCTAAGTGAAAAAGAAACCGAACGAAATTTTAAAAATTTCGTAAGATTCGAAAAAGAAGATAGTAAAATAAAAAATTCAGAAAGGAACATATAGTGAATAAATGAATTTTGTAAATGTTGCTAACTATAAGTTATTGCACGACACTAAAAAAGTTAATAGCGAAGTAGCCTTTGCACCTATTCGAAGATTTTTTAACATATCTACGCACGAGAATTTAGTTCGAGAATGTTCGGTTGAAAACGAAGTAACAAAACATTTCCTTCGACTTCTCGAAAGAGAAGTATTCCGTGAATCGTGAGTCAAGACATTCCTTTCTCTCATAAACAGCTATTTAATCTTGAATTCTTAATTTAATGCATATATTTTATTGCACTATAACTGCACTCTAAAACGAACTTGTATTAATATATTATCAATGTAAAAGTAATATAAAACTAATATTTTTTGTTGTTTTTAACAGTATTCTTAATTATTCGAATACTTTAGATGGCATTATTACATATCTTTCATGTGCTATAATTAGTCATTATCGTCTGGAATCGTTAACATTTTCATAAACTAGACAGACAAACAAAAAGATAAATACTAATCAGCGAGATCCCACACGTAATCGTTATGTAATAGTCCTGTTTGCAGTTGATTTAGTAATGAGAGCTTCTTGTTGTAATTGGTTAATGAAGTCTGAAGAATACATGAAACAATTAGATTAAAATTCTTGAATGGTAAATGTAATGGAATGAGATGTTTCACGAGAGAAAATGGCGACGAATACAGCGCCGCGTGACGTGGGTACCAAAATGGAGGGGTTTCGAACTTAACTATTTGTAACTCTTTTGTTGTCATTTATAACTTCCGATATGGATTAACAAAATACACTGGTTAATGTATAAAAAGGTTCTATTTAAAAAGTAAATATTTAAAAATAACAATGGTCTCAAAATTGTTGAGAAATCTTTAAACATGTATCATGTGTTGCTGCATTCGCCATTTTATCTCTTTCATTCCTATTTTCTATCGTTTCAGAAATGTTCTTACACATAAAAAATTATAAAAATTTCCATACTCACAATATTTTACTTTCAATTCATATAAAAAATTGAATAAAAATAAAATATTGAAACATGCATAAAAATCTTGAAACAAGTGTAACATTCGTCAGTGATTCGTATTGAAAAATTGTTTCGTCTGATACGGCCTTGTCGCTTACAAAAACAATGAAAATATGGGTTACAAAGTTGAACAAACTGTGAAATGTTTATATATGTTAATCATAGAAGCGATACAGAAAGTGCCGGCCGTTACTCGAGAACGGAAGTGGATGGATCAAAGGGCGGGAAAAAATCGAAAATCAGTTTGTCGCGGCTGTTCAAACGCAACAAGGATAAAGTATCGGGTGCTGACACGGATACTATGAGAACTGTCGTTACTGTCGACGATGAAAAGGTAATTTTTTATTTTTTGACAATATTTAACTCAAGAACTCAATTGGATGGTAATCTTTCTATATTCCTCAGTTATTTTACTAATTTAGAATTGGAGGACCACGTGTCCTTACACATGTGCTTCTCACCTCACGTTGTGTTCTTGAACATCTAAATATCACCTAATAAATAAAAGTAAATAAGAGAAATGCAGGATAACATAAATAATGCAATACAGTTGTAATCGTGATACAAATAATAAGTTTTGTTTCCAAGCAAAAATGCTCTACAAAACAATTGTATTAAAGGTGGAATTAGAGGTTAGGAGTGGATGTACAGCAGTACAACCAACATGGCATCTTTGCTACAGGATTGTGTAAATTGAGAGAGAGATAAATGTATTATTTAACGAAGAAATGTAAATGTTTGCAGCTGCAGAGCTCAATGCCAGCTACACAAGAGAATAAACCTAATCCTTCGACGGGTGAAGGAGGAATAGTTTATGCGGAGCTAGACTTGACGCAGCAACAGCAAGGTGTCGTTGCTCCTCGTGTTCTCAACGAAGATAAAACAGAATACGCGGAGATTCTGTACACGAAACCAGCAACAGAGGAAGAAGCGCCTAAGGAATAAAAAGAGAAAACGATCGTTCGCGGATGAGCGTAGATTTTGCAAACAATCAAACGTTTATGTTTTCATCATTAACAAACACGCGTTTCGTTGTGGCGATCCTTT
This sequence comes from Megachile leachella, assembly GCA_963576845.1. Lineage (NCBI taxonomy): Eukaryota > Metazoa > Arthropoda > Insecta > Hymenoptera > Megachilidae > Megachile > Megachile leachella. The sequence continues at coordinate 14,733,890 of OY756248.1, forward strand.
TCAGTCCAACGGAAATAGAAATAAGAAATCATTTGTTTTGTCATACGTGCATATGCGTTTTAATTTATTTTTTTTTGTAGAGAATTTGAAAAATGTAAGTGTACGATGAAACGTATTCTTTTCGTAAATAACATTCGATTAAACCTTGGACGATTAGCTAGATTTAATGTTAGAGTACTTTTATTTAATTTTTTAAATGTTAGTTGCAATAGTTATTTTAAATGAGAAACAATTGTACTTATTTTCAATAATTTTTTAATTTTTAGATTACGGGTCGTTAAGGATGCAATAATTTAAAATTTTAGGCTATTGTTACTTCTTTTTTTGTAATTATTAGGAAATGTAAGAATAATTTAAGGCTTCAGCTGAGACAAAATGTTAAAGTTTCTTTTTAAAATCCATTTTACTCCCATTTTTTAAATTCGGAAATTTTTATTATAATAGTAAGGCAATTTAAAAATAAATTATAGGTTAAGTGTTTTTATTAACCCTGAAACTACGAATCACCAAGATTGTAATAACTTAAATTTAATTTTAGATTCTACTTCCATTTTCTCAATTTGTTGTTCTAGCTCTAAGACATTTTATTAACCAGTTCTTTAAATATTATGTTTAATCATACGAAAACTCGTTTAAAATTTAGCTTATTTGTAGTCGAAACTATGATGTACGTTTTTTAGGAACGGGTCGATTGACCGACTTCGAGGACCTATTAAGATTTATTCAATAAGTTTCATCGTACCATTGCATTTGACTGAAAAGGATCCAAGGATCAATTGTAGTTTCTAGTATTTTTTACGAGTTACGTTCTAAGTTACTTTGAATAAGTCTTTATAGTTATAAGAGAAGGTATATGACTTAATACCTATTGTTTATCGAACAATATGACAAATTTAATTAATATTAAAATGTTTGACGGTTTTAAGAAAACGCACTGATTTTTAAAGAGACAGTTTTTATCAGAACACAGAAACAATGATTTCTTTCAAACAGTTTAACTTCCAATTATTTCACTCGTAGCGTTTAGAATTCATATTCTAAATAACGAACATTTAAAACTAGTTTGTCCATCGTAGTTTTACAGAACAGAAGAGATACTTTAAAGAAAGTGTGTTTACGCGGATAAATAAATTTGCGTTACCATAAATATTAGTGTTAACCGTTTGCCTTTTATACTCGTCCAATAATCGTTCGAAGATTCAAGATGGTTGCATCGCAAAAATCAACTTAAAAACTTTACTCCATTCTCACAATTATAAGTTCCTAAATTCACTAAATTGTTCAACTATCAAAAAATAATTTACCCTCAAATTTTTTGAATTAAACTTCCGACATTTTGACATTCTTTTTATGAAGTGCACAAACATCGTCAAATTAAAAAATTACAAAGCAAATTCTCAGACTTTTAAATTTATAGATTTTCATAACAGCGTCAAGATTTTCAAATTTAAAAATTCGTAAACTTTCAAATTTTTATATTTACAAATTTTCAGAATGAAGATCTCAATTTTTGAAATTTTTAAATTTAGAAATTAAACTTTCTACTTCCATTTTTAAATTTAGGTGTTTACAAATGTAAGAATTTTTTAATTAACTTTGCACACTTTCAAGCGCTACATGAGAATGCTTTATATTGCCAATTACTGCGTCATCCACTTGAATGGAAGGTGCGTTATGTGTAGTCTTTTCGGAATTTCGTCAGTGTTTAGACATTATTATTTGCATCCAATTAAATTTGATGGTGGTTTCATAATGAATGTGTTCGCGATACAACCACCTTAAGGTTGAAGATTGAGCAAGCGGAAAATGAAATACCTCGTGTGTAGAAACAAATGGCCGATGCTGGGTCGCGAAAGTATATCCTGAATGCAACGACGAAGCCTAATTATATCTTTCGTGTGCAATTTCTTCTCGAGTAAAGATCGGAATTCACGAAAGTTGATGCAATTTTTAACAACCACCCTATTCTCAATTTCCCAACAACTTTTTTGTAAACTATTTAAAAATTCCTGTAAACTTCAATTTGCACATAAAATTCAAGTTGTTACAAATTTAGATGTGACAATAATTTCAAGACAATTTTATGAATTTGTACATCATTTGTGTAGTTATTATGCTTGATATTAATGATTGATATTTATAATTGCACGCCTTTCGGTATAATAATTGTGTCAAATTTCGTGAACTGACCTGGATATACCTCTTACACTTATTTACAGCCAAGATTCAACTTATCTACTTTTTACTGTAAGTTTTACGATTTTTATAATAATTATTTGTTTTTATTTCCTGAAATTGTTCACAGGAATGGTATATGTGATCCAGTATATTAAGATAAATTAACAACTTTTGAACCGTTTTCTTTCATAAAATGCTTTTATTAAACGAAGATAATTGTTTTTACAATGTACAATTTTTAATATTAATTGTATTTACTTATAAATACTGTTTGTCGTAATAAATTAATATGCTATTAAATGTTTTTAATAATGTGTATGAACTCCTGTTCCTCTTATCAGCAACTCTGTGGATTTATAATTAAATTGTACATGTTCATATGTTAAAAAAATAATTAAATTATGTGCTAAATCAAAGTCTAATAAAAATAAAAAACACTAAAACGCTCACACTGAAATTTATCGATTTATCAATTTAGTAATTATTTGCAAACTTTGCATACAGAAAATAATTTTTAAGTAATTGACATTGCAAAAGTATGACTTAGCAAATTGTAACATGCAAGTCATATAAAGGACAATAAAATAAAAAGATATAGACATCAATCATGAATGTGCGACATCGGTGATTAAGGCATTAATTATTAGTGTATGCCTGTTTTTATCCATCAAACAAATTATGACTCGATTTACAAGCTCGTGTAACTGATCCTTTGGAAGTGTACATCGTACAAAGAAATTCTTTGCGTGTTTGTGATTATCCGTTGACGTTGAATAAATTTTCCCAATACATCAGGTGCTTTCATCAAGGTAAACAACTTTTTATTTTATCGATTATCTCATCTTCTAAAACGTATATTCAACAGGATGACGGAATGATCGCGTTCACTGGATCATTTCCTAAATCGCAAATTGTTCCGATAAAGAACATCGTCATTTTTAAATAAAAACTTGTTCTTCCGTTCAGACGTGATGCAGTGAGCAAATAAAAAATTCATAAATATTCACAATAATAAATAACGTAGATTACGCACTTTACTTTGTAGGAAATTTATATTTTACAACTCAAGAAATTTCAAATATCAAGTTTACAGAATTAACAAAATATCGACTGAGACAGAATATCAATACTTTCCATATTTTTCAATTTTCTTTGCACATCGAACTTGTCAAACATCTTACAAATTCTCGAGGGACATAGGACAGAACTATATTTCCAGTTTTTGGAATTAATTCCACCTTGACAATACAGCAAGAAATTGCAGTAACCACGGATCTCCTTGCATCCCTTGATCTCCTTTCGAATCAACATTTTAATCCTCGCCGGCAGTAGTTTCCGCTTCATCTTCCCAATCTGTGTCATCTTCTCCCTCCGTCATCGTATCTTCTCCCTCCGTATCCTCTCCTGCCGTCACCACCGACTCAGCTTCTCTCGGGGTACCGGGATGATCCTTTTCCTCCGTCTCCTCTTCGGTAATCGTATGAATACCACTCTCTCGTTGTCCGGCATCGTCCTTCAGTTCGCTAGTTCTAGGAAGTCGATGTTTGTACGTTTTATAGACATTCCTCGCCATATCCTTCGTCCACGCTCGGAATTCTTCTCGAGCAGTTTCCGTGAGGAAGCTTCGTGCAGCGGTGCAATGAAGGGGCATTTCGTTCTTCAGGACACGATCAGCAGCGAAGTCCACGACTCTAGGATAATCGTTGCAGGCAGTCAGGAACTCGGTAACAGATCTCACGACCGGAACCTGCGGCTCGAAAGAGTCGACAACGCGGGCCTCGCACTCTTCCGGTACATGTTTGAAGGCATCCGGATCGAACACCGGTGTGGGTTTTTCCAGAGGCATGGCTTGTCCCAGATTGATATGCCAAGTGGTGCTGACGTGCATGCTGGTTTTGTTTTCCTCCTCCAGAACTGGTTCGACCGAAGGCCATTCGGGATTTTCCAGCTCGTGGCCCCTCAACAAGCCAGTAGTGAAATTGTTAGTGTACAACAGGTAAGAGTCTCCCTCGGGGGTCGAATGAGCACCCGGTATCGGTGCAACAGGTTCGTCCACCTTTCCTGGAGTAGTTCTCACAGGCTCCAGCAGGACTTTCTTCTTCGTCTCACGAACTTTACTGTCCATGAAGTTGAAGTCCTCCTGCTCGAACGTGAACAGGACGGGGGTCAAACGAAAATCGATCCTCTGGTTTGTGTTGAGCATCTTTATAACCGCGTAGACGAGTGAGTTCATGTTCCTGCAGCGTAGCACGTAAATTGCACCATGATCCCTCTCGAATAAGGGAGGTCCAACCCAGCAGGGATCCGCTACGTAGTATCCATCTTTGGCTGCCAAGGCGGCTAATGTGATCCTGTTACACTCGATCAGAACGTTCGGCGATTCTTCGAAGGCTAACACTAACGAGTTAGCTAGGCTCATTCGGTTTTTGGCGCCATAAAGGATGCCGCAGATGCCTTCCTTGAAATCGATGGACCACGAGTGTGGGAAGATCTTGAAGCTGGGCTGCAGGTTGAACACGTTGAAATACTTGGTGTACCTTCTCAAAGAGCTCCTCAAGCTTTCCGTGTAATAGGAGTCTCCGCAGATCACTGCAGAGTCCAATATGGCAGGACCCCATCTCGATGGATGACTCAGATATTGCATAGCCAGCACAGCTACGCAAATGGCGGCCTGATTTTTCCCAGCACGGTCGCCGAATCTTGAATCGTACGAACCGATAGTACCCCAGGCTGAATAAATCAGATTGGACACTTCAACCGCGTAATTGTTCCAGAATTGTTTCATCGTTTGATCCTCATCCTCTTCGGTATCCTTCTTTTTCCTCGTATTAGACTTCACGATGCTGGGAGCGTGTCTGAAGTTCCAGTGGTAATCAACGTACAACCACATCGGATCTTCCTTGAAGGTCTTAGAGGCTGGAACGTTGATCGAGTCCACGTGGATTCGGTGAATGAAGAAACCTGTCGTCTCTTCGAACTGATTCAAACACATGTTCTTCACCATTTGACAGATGCTTGGAAATATGCAGAGACACGCTTTGCCATTGCTCGATACTCTTCTTCCTTTCTCGTTGCACTGATAAGGATCCAGGTAGTAGTATGCATTCGTAGCTCTCGAGTACCAGAAACCATAGCAGCAGTTCGTGAATTGTAAAATACCGCTTGTGCGCGTTTTGAAGTATTTTCGCAAATGTCTTCTTACCTGTTAAACAATTGATGGCAGTTATTTACCTGAAAATTCGTAATTCTGAAATTTGTTCATCTCTAATAGAGAAAGGAAATTACTGTGCATAAATAGATAAGGAAAACACCCCTCATAAATCACAAAAACATCGTTTAAGAAGTAACGAAGAGAAAACTAACTTGAACGTAATAATCCGTCCTCATGGTCCGAGGATTCAACGTGAGTGTCACCAAAGGTGACGTGCAATCGCGGAAATCGAATATCCTGTTCATTAACGTAACATTGCGTAAAATATGCTTAGTATGAAACTTCGGTTCCGAGAATTCCCTATAGACCGCCTCAGCCACCTCAAGAATTTTATCCACCATCCCCGGTATGGGGCTTTGGATAATATCCCTGTTCACCATCACCGCTAAAATAGCAACGAAGTAACATCTTTTGACTCGTGGCTCGGTCACAGCATCCCTGTTGTTAAAAGCAACCGTTCCAAGCACGAATATGGGTTTAGAGTCCGGAACCGTAGGTCTGAAGATCGCTTCAAGATTATAAGGTTCGGTGGGCATTCGATGAATTTCCGGCAAAGAGGAACTGGGCACTACCGGTTCGTGAAGTCCTTTAGTATCGCTGCAGTCAGGGTCTACTTTCTGAGCATAAGACACCGTGATGACTCTCATCACGAACATCGCCTCCTCAGGCTGATTGATCTCCTGAACGATCAGCTTCAAGAACTCCTTCATATCCACGGTAGTAACGAACCTCAAGTTCTTCGTCCTCCTGACTGTCCACCAAGCGAAACAATTCCCGTTCCTCCTCATCACTCCAACATGAGCATCCCCACAGACTATGATCGCTCCAGAGTACGCAGGGGTTTCGAAAATCTTCTGCAAGGACATGGAAAGGTTCCAACCTTCTATGGAATACAGGGTCCCATAATGCAAAGGCACGAACACCACCCTGAACACGTAGTTAGCTATCTCGAATTCTGGAAGAAGACCATCGGTCATGTCGGCCACGGTCGAGTCTTCGGTGGCTAACAGGCTGTCGAAGGTGTAATCTACGCTAGCATCGAACAACCCTCTAACAGTCCTCACGGACCATGTGATGGGATCGTGGATCAAAGACCAGGCTATAACGCAAAGGTCTAACGGGGTCGTAACCGCCGAGTGAGGCTTGAAATTCCTGTCGTAGATTCTCCTTCTGACCAACAGTTTAGTAGCCTCGAATACGTCCATGCCTTTCGTCAGCCTCAGCGAAGACTTCTTGAAGGGCGCCAACCTCGGAGTAGTGATTTCGTTCTCCAGAACGATTACGTCCAGCATGGAAGCGTTGTAGTATTTGATGGGAGCGAAGCCTGGGATGGTCATGTCGTACACCAGGCTCGTTTTCGAGTCGCCCTTCAGCCAGTCCGACTGTTCGATCAGGGAGACCTCGGACTCGGTGGAAAGCTCCTCCTCGGGTGGCTCTTCTGGCCGTACCTCTGGTTCCATTTTCTTCTCCGAGCAACGGAAAATCTTCTTCTTCCGTTTCTTCTTGCGTTTTTTGGACTCCATGTGAGCTATGCAGACCGCGTAAATTCGGTACGGTTGCTTCTTTTTCTCGTCAAGAGTACGCTCGATTCGCTTCATCATTTCATCCAGGTCGCAGAACTCCATCAGACAGCAGAATCCCTCGTCGCTGGCGTTACCGTTTTCGTCGCATGCGTAAGCGTCGAACAGGTAAAATCGATCATTCGCTGTCCAGAAGGCATACGAACAATTGGGGAAGACGAGAATGCCGGTTTTGTTCTTCTCTAAGAAGCATTCTATTATGAACTGCAACTCGTCCTCCTGACAGTTCTCCGGGTCCGCGTAAACAGCCTGCTTCGTGATCACATTGTACATTGTATCGAGAATCTCGATGTGATCGTACCATCGGTACGGCTTGTATCGAAGCTTTCCTGTTCGCTGATAAATTTTGTCGCCGAGGAAAACCAGCTGGTCCAGTGTAGTCGGACGAAAATTATCCGGGTCCAATTTGATCTTCGCCAGGACGCAAAGTAATGCGGAAAAGAAGCAGGATTTAAAGTGGCATGTTTCGCACTCGGCTCGATTCTCCAAACACATGTTGCCTTGAAGTACTCGGACCCCGTCTGCGGTCAGCTTTGAATAACAAGGAAAATTATTGAGTAGAAGTGGATGATAATATCGGATAAATTAATGTGGTAACATTTAATGTAAGAGTCCTTAGTAATTTAGTGAATTAGTAAAAAAATAAAACAATGATGCGGTAACATAATAAAATAGCAAAATAGTGGTAATATACTAGAATAGTTCTATAGTATAATAAGGGACATATTTCGTAATTGATCTCGTATTTACTTGCAAACGAGCTGCATCGCGTTGCCGCTTTCCTTTCTTCTGAACAGTTACGGCACTCTTTCGTATCGTTGATCTCGAAGCGTCTAGCAGTGCTTTGCTTGAAGTCTTTGATTTAATATCAGCGGCTCTTTCCTCAGGTGTCTGTTGCCGCAACAACCAACCGCAACGTAAAATCGAATTTTTTAAACGAAATGCGACGGAAATATCGTTTAGATACCAAATAAACAAACTAAATATACGACCTCTACGTTTTTTACAGAAAATCCAGATCTGACAATTTACGACTAAAATAAATATTATTGACGTCTTTAATGTGTATGGTAATTTTACGATCGCTTTGCGAATCGAATTTGGAACGATTTCGAAGTAAAATAAAAGTTTAAATTACAAACCTGAACTTTCGCCTTGAATCCCGGAAAGAATAATTCCAACAACAGATCCTCGGTGTTACAGAGGATCTTCTCCATCAGGACATCTCCTTCATCGACTTTAGCCAGTAAGCATTTCCGTTTCTTTTTTTCCACACAAGTAGGCGGTTTCTTCTCCCGCAACGGCGTTTTAATAGTCGGTCCAAGCGGTAATATCTGCGGTCGTATCCGGATTCCTACAGGTACTTCCGGTATATCTTCAAGAACGAAGTCGCTTTTATCTTTCTGTTCCTCTTCCGTCGCTTGTCCTTGTCCTTCATGATGAATATACATATCATTGATGGCTCTGAGAGGCATCAAACAAATCGGCAGAATTCTGGAGTACAAATATCTCTGCGGAGACAGTTTAATCATCTTCGAGGGTTTCGAATCGTCCCCCGTGTCGGGAAAGGTCATCACCAGAGCCGATCTCGACATAAATATTGAAGCCATTCCTCCTTTCTTCTTCACGTCTAATCGGGAATCGATGGAGAACCTCGAGACCAAAGATGGAACCGATCTCTTCGCTCGTTTCGCTTCGAGAAGTTTGATCAACGTTTTATTCGACGGCATCACGTAAGGTGGCGGGTGATCGTATTTCAGCTTCTCCATTGCTATCTGCTCATGCACCTGTTTCTCTTCGTGATCGTTCTCCTCGAAGACTTTCATGTTGGACGTCAGCAGAATCAGGTTCAAACGATACGGAGCATCGGGTTGATCCTGTTCTTTGATCTCGAGCAAAGGATCCACCAGCGGTTTCTCTTCTTCCTCGACAACCTGTCTACCGCGACGTCTGCCTTCTTCTTCTTCCTCCTCCTCCTCTTCCTCTTCTTCTCCTAGCTCGATGTCCTCAATAACCTCTATCTCTTCAGGTTCCGGTTCCTGCAGTTCTGCCTCCAATTTAGATAAATCGTCGTCCGTGATTGGCAGAAACCTGGTCTTGAAGAGTTCTATCGCATCTTCGGGAACCTCCACTGGGTCCTCGGACGCGTACAGTCCCGGTTGTATCGAGTCTAGTCCCACGAAATGAACAGTGAACAAGGGATCGTTGAACTCCATGATACCATAAAGGAGATCGGTCAGTTCGTTGAGACTCCCCACCACGGCAAATGAGGCAGGATAATCTCGAAGACGCCAACCTTCCTCGTCGCTACCGTATGGATTAAACAGGAAAAAATGATCGCCCTCTTTCCAGATTCCATACATCAGTCGCTTATTTTCCAGCACTAACTGCGGATATCGATTGAAGTAACATTCCAGAGCCTCGGCGAGATTTGCCAGAGGACTAGCTTCACCTTGAATGATTTTCATCTTCGTCTTAAAAAACACATCGTTCTCGGCGAGTTTCAATCTGACCGGCAGCATCGTCATATCCAAGTGACTCGGCGCGGGCAGCAATCGCTCTTCCTCTTCTCCCTCACCCAGCTCCTCCTCCTCTTCCTCTTCTTCTCCTTCTCCGCCTATTTCTCTTTCCCTCGCCTCGGGTCGTCCTTTTCGAATCCATTCTATGACTTCCACGTAGGTCTTGTGAGCCACGTCGATAACTTGATCGACGTCTATGTTTCGCCATCGAGTAGGCTCCTTCAGTTTGCTATAAGCAATGGCCGTCAGGGCTGTTATCAATCCTTGCTTGCCTCTGGACGGTAAATCAAAACCTTCGTCTAAACAATTCTTTGAACCCTGAACGACCAAACGGTTGGGATTGATTACTCTGTAGCCTTTCACGATTCTCGTAACAGGTTCCACAGTTTCGGTAGGTTCGGCAGGTGCTTCGGGTTTTTCTTCTTCCTCGTCCGTCAACCCTTCGTCCTCATGTTCAGTCTGTTCTTCCTCTTCTTCTTCATCGACTACCTCCGGTTCTGGTGGTGGCTCGGGTGCTACGATCGTGTAAATTCGAGGCTCATCGTCCGTCATCATGAACGATTCTGCCTTCTTCATCAAGTCTGGACACTGAACACTCATGTCCCTCAGTTTGTCCATCGAAGGTCGTACTCTCGGCCTCATGTCTACCGTTGCATCGAACTTCTCCTCCGAGAACATCTGCATCGGCGGCGGTTGTGGTCTTCGATTCGTGCCCTTCTCTCGATAGATCACCTTCTCCAGAGGACCACCCGGAGTAGTTCCAGTTTTCACGTACAGAACCCTGACGCCATGTATCACGAAGGGATCCCTGTCTCTGCTACCGGTGTTCTCGATAATGGTCTCCATCACCTGATTAATAGAGCTATTCATCGTCACGCAAGCGGACTCGCCCTCCTTCATATGCCCGTCCAGTTCAGCCGTTCCGCTCCTGAAGCCCTCGTCGTCACAGGCGAAGGGGTCCATGAAATAATAAGTGTCGTCGTGTTTCCAAATAGCGTAATAGAAGCCTTTGATCTCCAGCAGGCCGTTCGTCTGAGTCTCGAAGAACTCGCGCAGCCCGTCGTCGATCCCGAGTTTGCCTTTTTTCTGCCCGTAGCCGGGAACCACGTTCGTTCGGATCTTCACCTTCGCGGAGTAAGCGCCTAGAATAATGTCGCCCATGATGTCGTCCAGACGCAGCTCGAATTCTGGATCGCTGAGATCCTTGTCGAGGACGCGAACCAGGTCAACGAAGTAGATGTTGGACTGATTGAAGATCAGGTCGATCAACGCGCTGGTCCATTTGTTGGCATTCACCAGACGCGAGTAGACCAGAGCCGCCAAGGCGATCACCAAGTAGGTCCGATTACGAAGAGGTTGCGGGATCGCCGGGTGCGTCACGTGGTAGGAACCTTGAACCACTGCGCGATACGTTTCTTGCACCTTGTAACCGCTCGGTCTTCTTTGCGGTTTCGTGTCCGGCTTTTCCGGTTTGTCGGTGTCGACCGGCTGGGTGTAATGGTCGACGCCGCTGATCGCTATGGCATAAAGAACGAAGGGCTCATTCTTCACCTTGCTCTTTTCTAAGATGATGAAGAGCACGCCTATTAGGTCTTTAACGAGGAACAGCTTCGCCGTGCCGCTGATTCCGTCGGCTGCTGGCTCGCAGTTTTCCAGTCTGGGTTGACCGTCGAATATGTTGTAATACTTCGCGTCCTTCCAGATAGCCACGTCCAGCACCGGCGACGATAGAATTCCGGCATTGTGACGTTTGAAGAATAAGTCCAAAGCTTTCACCAGGTGCATTCCTGTAGGTTCCGTGGAACGAAACGTGCCGGCGTAAGCGGCGTCCTCGATACTGACATTCACCGTCAGCTTATTCTGCACGCAGAGAGTCCGTTTCAAATCCAGAATGGACAGTAATCGACGATCATCCGTGTTTATGTCCTTATACGACTCGCAATAAAACGTATCCCCGTCCTCGATGATCTGATCGATAACCGCCTCGTTCCAACACCGAGACTTGTAGATTGTTGTTGCTGCGAATGCCGCTATCGCTGTTGCTCCACCCTGTTATTGAAATAATGGGAAAGCTGAATAGAACTCGAAGGCAGTAAGCGTGAAATTGCTACGATTATGACTGAGGATTTGATATGGTTTAAGGTGCAGGGAGAATGTTCCGATTCTGATACATCGAGTTCTCGATTGCTGATCGACCGAAATTTCGACGTAAACGAAAATTGTAACACAAAGACTTTCAGAACTTAATTTACCTGATGACCTTTCGACAACGGTGAAAATTTGGGCATGTTAATATGAGTTAATCCTGAGCGAACGCCATATTTGACGCAAGTCGGGAGCTCTGGTCTGATTTCGGTTAAAGAATACGTGTCATTCGGCAGCTGAAGATAATGATTCAAATCTTGATACTGTTCCTCCAGTTCTTCGTCGTACTCGTCGCTACTAGGAGCATTGTCATCAGCAGCGCGAACCACATCGGTCACTCGACCAATAGCATTCACAGTTTCATCGGAAACAACTTCTTCACATTCTGCGAGCTGCTTTAATTTATCTTTAAACATATGTCTCCTTTGTCGATCTATTTCGAACACGGATTTCGTTCTCGTCTCTTTTTTCTCGACCATTTTGATGATTTTATTTATCAGATTACCTCAGTTTGTGAGACTCAATTTGAAAATGTTTCTCTTGGAACATTTTTGGTACCCGTCCAGAACGAGTAACCTAAATGTACCTTTCAAATTTGACTGAAAATTTTGCTACGAATTTTCTGTAGATTACTTGTATTTGTCGTAGATTAGTAAAATATAAATTTCATCTTTCTGAATGTTAATTGACTTAAAATTTTGGCATGTTTCGTTCGTCGAGAATATGATACGAAGTTGACAACGAATGTACAATGAAATCTCGAAACAAACGATAAGAGTTGTACTTCGTGTTTCAAACAAAATTCGAAAACGTGGAAGAATGTAATCAACTTTGGAGGGACACCTTCGAAATTCAACATGTATTTAATGCACCGAAAACGCCATGTCAGACATACATCAGGCAACATTTAACTCATTCATGAAATAAATACACGTTTCAATGGCTACCTAAGCAATTCCAAACTGCAAACATGTTGCGACGCGTCGATTGCCAGAAATATTGGAAATGGAAACGGCAGCAGGAGAAAAAATCGAGTGCAAAGAGGAAGGCAAGAAAACGGAAACGTAAAGAGTCTGTGACTGACTGCATCGAGGTGGAAGATAGCGAAGCTGCAGAGACCGCATTGAAGGTTAGACGACCTAAGATCAAGAAGAAGAAGAAAGACACATGGTTGTCGAGACCATATATCAAATGTGTTCCATTGGAAGAATTAATGTTAAGATGCATTCAACCCCCCATGGAAATAAGGGAACAGTTTATTAATCCGCGTCATATTGACTGTCTGAATCTTGACGCGTTGGACATCAATATATTGTCTCCGGAAATCCTGAAAGCTACGAGTAAGATCACTTATAAAGTTAAAATTTATGGGATTGTTACAGTTGTATTGGGTCATTTTGTTAATTAATTTAATTTAGTTCTGTTTAGAGATGCATATGTACACGTATGATGTATGTGACGTACGTAGATGCACATCTCTGTTAATATTTTTTTGTTGAAACGAAAATTTATCTTTGTAATTGTATCAAACAATTCATCAATCTTTGATAATACAAAGTATGAAATTATCTAGAAATAAGTGTAACAGATTATACTAATTATCGAAATTTATTTGAAAACTCTTTGAATTGCAAATAAGGTATTCATAGAGTAACGATTGAAAAGAATTTTCCGTGAACAGAAGTGATATTTAAGAAATAACTGATTTACGTAAATAAAATGATTGATTACGTTCTTGGCGAAACTAGAGTATACAGATCAATTGCTGAAAGCGATTGAATTGATCAATTTTTTCTATATATTCTGTCAAAACAATTTTCTCACGTGTACGTAAAACCTGTAACCACTTTTGCATAACCAGACAGTATTGCGACATTGCCAGTAATATCTGCTCTAATTACTCGTTTCTGTGACAGCGTCGTTGATCAGTGAGATGCAAGAAGTCGATCAAATTAAGGATCGTAAAAAATGTAAGACTGCTATGAGCGTATTGAGGAAAAAATCGTCGCGTAAAATGATCGATGCAAAAGATATCGAGGACGCGGAATCGGAAGAAGAGGATTGTAGGAGTATTTGCTCTGCGGACAGTCAGATATGTCTTCAAGGTAACTTTTAATTAAAATTTAATATTTATGATGGTATGAAAAGATATGAATTCTTATTCGTATTTTTAAGTTGATGGGAAAATAATTGTTAATCGATGTTGGTGATTAAGGTCCTATGAAAATGGCAATAAGTTTTAAGGAATTAATAAAATGTTTATAATATTATTCAGGAATTAAAATAACGGCGAAAGACAAGGAGGAAATGAAGAAGTTTCGAAAGCAGAAAAACAGTAATAAAGAAAAAGAGTGATGGAGGAAGACGAAATAGAAATGAAAAAGGAAACGCAGATTTATTAGGAAATGAAGCATTATATTTCTAAACGGTGCATATCTATTAAAAATACATGTCACACTGAACCATAAGTTTAAAGGGAAAAGCAACTCCTATAAAGTATATGTATAGATTTAATAACATCAATTAAATATACTACCAATTTACTCAGTAATGATGTATTTATATTAAAATCTATGTGTACTTAGAAATTTCACAGGTTCATAGTAATAGCAATCTAATTAGCATCCTTGAACCCGAAATTATTTGGCGTGAAAGTTGTTCCTGTATATAAGAAAAAAGCATTTCCAGGGTTTTCACTCGGCTGAAAGTTGTCGAATATGCAATCGGGTGTATAGACCACTTGCATGGATTATGTTGCAATGTTAATGACTTGTTATTTAAAAATGTATGTGAAACCAGAAATACCGTAACAGGGCCAAGTATGTCGATTTGTAATACACTTTCGTTTGACTAGCCGCTTCGGGCTGAATCATAAATTCAAATTATTTTTATTACATTTCGTAGCACTGTGTGACACTCGTATTACTGAAATATGGGGTGTACACGCTGTTTTTAAAGTTGAAATGAAATAAAATACTCAATAAACGTCGACAATATTTCTTAATAATGTACATTAACAATATTAACCATATACATATGTTGGTCATCTGAGTTTTCAATTATAATGTAACAATCAGATTCAAGAAATGTGAGTTCATTTCTCGACACGCGATATGTGTGCCGTTTAGTTTAAGAATCACGTTTTCTCGAATTCTGTACGAATGCACTTTCAGTTTTATTTACTGACATCTCGTGCGTTGTACCGTCCAGCAATACGCACAAAAATACAATTGATAAGGCATAACAGTCGATGTACCGATGTCAACCTATGAGTCGGCGCGAAGAACTACAACAATTTTTTAATTTTTGACCGTAAACTTGGTAATCGTGTAAGACAATATTGTATACCGATGTCAATCCATGAGTTGGCGCGTGAAAAGGTGTTTAGAAGAGCTACAACTGGTCAGAATAGAAAATGGGCGCCTCACACATATTTTCGGTAGTGTTGGCTCGAGCGATCGCAATTAGGCGAAATACAATGACAGACAAACACGAGAGTGAGATAGTGCGAATTGCGTGATGCAGTAGTTATTATCATTATTCTTATTTGTCGAAATGTAACGCTGGAAGCGTTTATGGTGGAGCTTCTTTTACTTTGGGTTACGTGCCAACTCATGAGTTGACATCTGTAACTTGTTGGTGCTCATTCAAGGTATTTATGGACTCGGTTCGAATGCCTTGCACTTTTAAAGAATGAAGGTTGCACCATCTTTCTTCGGTGTCGTTTGACTCGGTCAAGTGTACATAGGAGGCACTTTTTTATTTTGGGTCGTACAATACATCACAGATTCGTCCAGCACGAATCTTTCATGTTATCGACGGTCGTAAAAAGCGGTTTTTAGAAATCCAATGGTTAAATTCTGCTTATCAACTTATTAAAATGTATTTATAAAAAGTGTAAAATGTATTTATACATAATGAAACGTCGATTGCAATGTTACAAATTACATTCGATTACGTTTAACCCTTAGTAACCCAAATTTTATGTTTGAGACAGGAAGTCATAAGGTCATGATACCATTGATAATGTCAGATCAATTTCATTCCTTTTACATAAATTATAAAGTCAATTTTGTGGATAACTGAGACAAATTCAATTCTTCGTTTTGTGAAAAAATATCTTAAGTTAAAATTAAATTTATGTATTGACCTAATCAAGTGTAATAACATTCGAATTTAATCTTTGAACACGCTGGGTCATTTATGACCTACATTCACGATATTCATATAAAGTGCCTCAGTGACTGCTACAGAACAATATCTTCATTACTATCAATAATATCTGAAAATGCTCGAGGAATTGACTTAAATGGACACGTACGACGTGATATATTTTTTCAAGGCTATTTCCGAGATTTCAGTCATGGATTTTTTAAATGGATTTGTATTCTTTTTTATGTAGATTCTATGGAACACTTTGTATGAAGTATTAGATCAATTTTAAAAAAGTTAACAATGAGTCATATTCAAAGGTTCGTACATTAATAAACCAGAAATGATGAAATTTCTAAAGTTTCAAAACTTCAAATCCCCAATTCTCCAAAGTACGAGAATCCCAATATTCCACAAGTCCCAAAGTCATATAAAAATAAATATCTCTATCCAACTCTGCAATTTTACATTTTCTTCCGTACACCACAAAGTCATCGGTTATCAAACAATTGATGCATCCAGTAAATACGGTGACCGGTTCTGACGTCAAAGGTTAAGTATCACAGCCATGCATACGCACTAATCATATTAATAATTAAATTACAAACCTATCTATGTTATTCCACATGAATCACAAATTGATACGAAGAAAAAAATAAAACGACATTCCCTATCGTTTAATTCAATATCTACGAGAATAACAAATTACAGAAACAATTTAATTAACTATCGACTGTTATGTAATGCATAGTGATTTTATAATAATATAGCGCCCACGCAACATTCTAATACATAGTATATTATTGCTCTAAACGGACGATCCAATTCCTTATCAGTCCGTAGAGGCAACTGTCGGTTATCAGTGAACGATTTCAGAATGTTTCGAAAAAGAAAGAAAAAAACGTCCCCGACGAATCGAGCTATTGCGTTCAGTGCTAGAGTGGTCGTCGTTGAAGACGTCCAGTACTGCACTGAAATTCTTCTTCAAAATTGAAATTATTGTTCGAAAATCGTGATCGGCTTGGTGTGAAGTGTGCATGAACGTGGAATTCCATTGGTCAAGATGTTCTGTTACACTAGGATACCGAAAATAATCCGTAAGTAAGACATCGTTTCATACGACCATAACTATTTAATGCGCACAAGTATTTTATTCAAATCTTACCTTAAGTCTATATGACCTTAAATAAAAATTACATTTCTATAAGTAACTGCATATGGTGCTCTCAAATATTTTGTTTACATTTATATACCTACTCGATACATATATTTGAATTTTACTATATATTTTACAGAAATAAATTAAAAATTGTTTAAAATGTAATGTGTATCAATTGTAGAGACTATAGGTACTCATAGTGATAACATCAGTAGAACGTTAAGAATTTTAAAAATAAATCTTCTGATGACAATTACGTTGCTCATATTTAAATAAAAATAAACTACAGACGAAGCTTCAAAGCTAGTTAAATTTCTTTTTAATTTATCAATTTAGAATACAAACTAATATCACCATAACTTCAGTAAAAATGAAAAATTTTATTTTTGAACATGTTACAATAATTTATAGGCTAACTCAATTCAGGATGTTGCAAACGCATTCTAAGTCTTATACATTCATTTTGTAATAATAATAAAATCACTGTACCATTCTCCATCTTATATAGTTGCACAAAACAGTTAGTTTTCAACATAACCTACAAGTTTCGTAAGTAGGTCTACTTTCTTCAACTAAATGCTTGGAAGTTATTTTCCCGTCAATTACATTAGTGCAATCAGTAAATAACGCAATTGTGACGGAAAGATTTCCTTCGAATTCCGCTACAAGGATGAAGTTCCTTTTTCGTTCTCTATCTGTGCGAACGAAGCTTGTAATCGTTATTGTTTTGATTCTTTCTTCCTCATTGAAGAGAATGTGACAAGAGCGGCGTGCTCTTAAATACAAATTGCGAAATGACCATAACCGTAAATATACCGGGACAGTTAACCTGAATTACAATTTACATCTCGTACAACGTCCGGGCGAAAATCAACGTGAAATGGAAATTCAATGTTTTCGGTTTCATCGTACGAGTTGCTATGCATTTAACCGTTAAAATTGGGCAGGTAACGTTTCGAATAATTATGTTGCTGTAGTATATATTTGTGAGTAGTTCTGGTAACTAGGATTTTTGTAAAGAGAATTTTGGGATGTTGGGGTCTAGGTGATTTAGGGATTTTGGGATCTAGCGATTTTTAAGTCTAGGAATTTGGGAATCTGAGAATTTGGAAATTTGGAGATTTGTGAATTTGTGGATTTGGGGGTTTGGAGACTTGGGAATTTGGGGATTTGAGGCTTTGGAAATTTTGGAATTTGAAGATTTGGGAATTTGGGGATTTGGGGCTTTGGAGATTTGGGAATTTGAAGATTTGGAGCTTTGGAGATTTGGGAATTTAGGAATTTAGGAATTTGGGACTTTGGAGATTTGGGAATTTAGGAATTTGGAGCTTTGAAGATTTGGGAATTTAGGAATTTGGAGCTTTGAAGATTTGAGAACTTGAAGATTTGGAGCTTTGGAGATTTGGGAATTTGACGATTTCGGGCTTTAGAGATTTGGGAATTTGAAGATTTGGGGCTTTGGAGATTTGGGAATTTGAAGATTTGGAGCTTTGGAGATTTGGGAATTTGAAGATTTGGGGCTTTGGAGATTTGGGAATTTAGGACTTTGAGGCTTTGAAGATTTGGAAGTCAGGGGATCTGGACATTTGAAAATTTAGGATTTCAAGATTTGAAGATTTCAGGATTTGGAAATTTCGGGATTGGAGGCTTTGGAGATTAGGTAACTGGAGAATTGGAAATTTAGAAACTTAAAAATTAGGAAATTAGTAAATTAGAAAATCAGAAAATTAGGAAATTAGGAAATTAGGAAATTAGAAATTTAGAAAACTAAAAAATGAGAAAATGGACAAAAAATCACAGTTCCCCGCAAAAATAGTGCTGACCTAAACTTGCTGAAGTTAAAAAGCAGGTTATCGAATTGAGTCTCGAATGCACAAACGAAGACGCAAAATCGTGCCTCATTTGTATCAACGTTAATAAAATACCAGGAAATATTAGTACTGCAATCATGACAAATCAATGGTTTTGACGTCTTCCGTGACTAAATGAACCTTGTATTGAAATTATTGAATCGTGGATAATTTATACAGATCACTATGACGTTAGCAGTTAACGAAGTACAAAAGTACACAAGATTTATTAAAATTTCCAATTTTTTGCTTGATAATTTCCCGAATTTCTGCATTTGACAATGTATAAATTTTTTAAATATTAAATTTCTACATTTAAAAATTCGAAATTTCCAAAATTTTTATATAAACATATTTAATTCTTTATTATGTCATTGTGTAGATATTTTAAGACGAAGTTATTTGCACTTATTTGTACAATAGCAATAATTTGTTTATAGACAGAAGGAACATTTGAAAACGGATATTGAAATACATATATATACACACATCGCGTTAGCTGATTTTTTTATACAAATGTATATTTCCTTTGTAGAAATAGAAACAGAATACGTCTGACTCTACAATTAGCGATCTATCATGTCTTATGAAGTCTAGAATTTACATAGTCTACAAGAAAACGACAAAAAAGCTGATAGAAGATTCTTTATCTATGAAGGATAATAATAATTACAGCACCAGCTAAGATTAAAATTGCAGTAATTTTTTTTATTCAATTACTATTTTTATCTGGTCTTCAATATAACCCTAATTTATGAAACGAAATTCTTCTTTGCTTCCGAAAAATAATTCCCTTTTTACCTACTTTTCAAATATTTATACTTCTTATAACATCTTTTCACAAAATCTATATAATGCATATTTATGATAACATATTTTACAACAAAATATTAATAAATTTCGAAAATACTGCATGCGAAACAAAACAGAAAAATGTTAGGAGACTTTTTAAAAATTATTTTTAAAAATTAACCATTATTTCCATAAACTTTATTACACAAAATACTCTATGAAAATAGTTATACAATAAAAAAGTTTTTACGTGTTTCTAAATCATTTTGTAACTTTCATTCCACTTTGTACTATATCAAATTAATTAGCACGTAATTGTAAGGTAATAATAACATCGTAAAAGCTGCTTTGAAAATTATACTCATAACGATCAATCAATCAAGGTAACAAGTTTTATTCCATTATTCACAGTGCATTAAAAAAATTTGACACGGTTCATCACATGTCATATCGTTTGATTAATTGCGACAAGTTAAGCAAACATACCCGGAAGGTTTGCAATTTTGTAATTTGTACGCTTGTTAGAGGAACATGAATGTTTACAATTGATACGTCTGGTGTTATAAAAGTGATCTGTAACACTGCTAGTTTAACGTCAGCAAAAATTAAAACTGAAAAAACTGAGTACAAAGAAAGATTCAAAGTCAGAACTAATTTTTCAAGCTTTTCCTATTTTCAAATTTCTAAATTTTCCAGCTCTTATGTTTCCAAGTCTCCAAATTCACAAACTTTAAAATCTTTTAATTTGAAATTTAGTAACAGCGTAGGAATTTATTATTGAATTTCAGATTTCGTAAATTTTCTACTTTATCCACGTTTAGTACTTCTGTTTTTATTATATTAAAAATATATTGATCGACAACGTGCAGGTAATACCACGTTTTAATTACCACTTTTTCCTACCACTATAATTTTATTTATTCATCGCGAAACTGGAACGGTAGAAAACGGAAGTCATCAATATTGACGACAGAGTGATTGATTACCTAATACAGCAGATTTCGTAGAAAATAACTTTTTTATCTTGCGTTAATTGTGATCGTATATGTCGATTAATTGCATGTTATTGATCCAATTCAAATGCGCAGTTATTTTGTTGCAAATAAGAGAACGTTTTATGTTTATCACAATTTTAATTACTTTCATGGAATCATCCCCTTTATGACAAAAGCACAAATATACAATTTTGTCAATTTTAGTCATTTTTAGTTTTTACGTTTCATGTAACGTGCGTGGAGTGTATATATTACGGTGAAAGACCGACATACACCAAATACGTCGATGAAAGACCGAATATTTTACTACATTCTTGTACATTCGGACCTTCACCGGTGTATGTCGACAATCACAGATATGCTCTGGTGAAGGTCCGAAAGAGAGGATCCGACAAAGAAGCGACTGGCTCTCTCCCGCCAAATCCTTTGGTCTGCTGGGACTCAGTTAGATTTGCCAGTTTAATACAAGCTTTGATGATGCGAGTAACGCTTTCTTAATTTTTTTTTCGATACCGTAACTAATACTGAATGGATACTGCTGGAAATCTTTTACTTGAAAAATTAAATGCATTAATTGCGGGTAAGCGAGAAGACAATTGTTTTTATTTTTCTCAAAAAAAGTACTCTAAAATACTTTCTGAAGTGGTTAGGTTAAATCTACGACATGTTCAACATTCACCATTAGTGCGTGGTGAATGTCGACATTCACCGGTGTAAGTCCGAAATAAAGGTATTGAGCAAATATTTTGGACATACACCAAGCGACTATGTGAATGTCGACATTCACCAGATTTCGGTCTTTCGCTGTAACATATACATATATGCTACACGTGTATCATTTTGAGGTTAAGTTAGGCAACGTTTAAAAATTATGTACCATTGTAGAATTAGGTTTAACCTTAACGTAGTTAATTCTATATTTTCTTGACTAAAACAAGAAAATATTGTGCATTATTAAAAGAACTAAACTTTACTGTTTATTATTCTTAGGAACCACTTAGAAGAACCACTCATATAAAAACCACATTAATAAATTAATAAAAGAATTATAAGGCGAGACTACTAATCCATTAAAAAACAAAAGACTCCAAAAAAAATATATCTACATCACATTTTGAAGCAGAAATAAAGAGTTTGCAGTTTACACTTCAACTTACACTTGAAAAGAAAGAATTTGCAATATATAAGAGTATGCAGAATATTATGTCCCCCATCGTTATACACAGATAGAGAGAAGTAACAGACCCAATAACCCCAGTACGACTCCTTTTTGTTTTTTTCATGCATTTGCATTTATTAAACGATAACTCGATATCATGCGACCTACGTTTTAATTACAAAGCGGCAAAGCCATTCTTTACTGCGGTAAAAGTGTTGCGAATTTTCGCTGAATTAATATGAGGTCATCCTTACTGGGTCACATAAGAAACATGAACATAATTCTTTTACGAACGATTACAAGAAATATTTCACGTCAAAACATCGCTTCAAAACGTCACAAAGATTTACACGCGGTATTACTTTCCTTTTAAAGTATAATCAACCGCAGACGTAATTGTACGATTCTACTGTATTTAATAATAACTCAAGTATTGATTTCTCATTTATCACGCAATAACATTTAATTCTAATAATATTAATAATTAACATTAAGTGATATATACATAAATAACATTGAGCCATATTATATGCATAAATATCATTAAGCGATATATACATAAATAACATTAGTAATGTGTAATATGTTAATACTGTATTAACATATATTACACGCATGCATTAAACTTTACATTCGATGAATAGAAATTGATATTTTAAATCAGCAGTTAATAACAATTAATGTCTCCGCTTAATTTTCGACGACAGATTTATATTATCTCAATCAATAACATTTCACAACGAACTGTCAATCGAATTAATCAACATCAAAAAATCCTTTATCGATGTTCAATATTTAAATAATCGTTCCACCTTTAAATTTAAACAAATGATACATTATTAGTCTCCTACATCCATTAAATGTCTTTCAACATTTGTTATCTTTTAATTTAATTGAAGTCACTTTTACTATCATATGTGACTGTTTCTGAAGCTCGTTGAAAAAATAGCTGCGCTTCCCAACAGTCTGTTTTTATGTAAAAGGAACTGGTTGGAAAACAAGAACAGGTAGACTGGCTTTGAAATTCCCCGTCCATTTGTTTTTCCTTTTCGTCCATTGACGTCACGCTGCGAAACCCTTTTAGCCTTTGTCCAAAATGCGGCCCTAGCTGAAATCGACATTTTTAAGGCTCGCACGAAAATAACATGCACTATAAACGGCCGCGATATGCGAACTGCTGCTAATCCCAACTTTTTATATCGCTGGGCAAAAATTAAAGAAAAAATCTTGTCTCTCGTAAACAGTTTTTTTCTTTTTGTGGACTTAATCGTAGTACGTTTGGGGATTCGATTGGTCTGCGAGATAGTGATCAGAAAATTTGATAAAAGAAATAGCTATAGTATTCTGAATTTGAAAGGTATTATAAATTTTTGTAGAAATAATATGAGATAAATGGGTATAATTTCAGTGATCTTAATTTTACCACTCATCAAATTCACTCATTAGAATTTACCAAGAGTGAAAAATGGTATAATTATATCAACAAGAAGAATTGCAAAGTTAAGTCAGTTTCAAAGAATGTTAAAGTAATAGATATTTCTTTCATATGTACTTTTCACATCACATATGTTAATATGTGACTAAAGTTCATTTAGAACCATATACTATTTCATACTATTTACTGTACATCATTAAAATGTTGATACAATGTAATTCTTATGCACATGCCACTTGTCACATCACATTTGCCACATTACATATGCTAATATGTGACTAAAGTTCATTTAGAACCACATACTATTTCATACTACTTACACCATTAAAATGTTGATACAATGTAATTTTTATGCACGTACCAAATATTAAAATTTCCCAAACTATGGCAAAAGCAGAACTATTTTCTGCGTCTTGTTTCTTTATCGAAAGCACCCATAACTGATCAATACGATAAGCTTCATCTTCATAAAAAAATCGTGTTTTAAAAGATACTATAAAAAGTGTCCTCAAGATGTCTGGATATCAAGATATTCTATAAAATTCGACGTTCTTTTGCATATAGGTGATGACAATAAATGAGGACAATTCACCTATTGTCCAATGTCACCCTGCTCATTAACCAAATGAATCGTTTTCAACATTTGAAATGCACCAATGATGTTTTTTATGATATGTAACACGGATTTAGAAGTTCTTTGTGAATGAAAAAAGGAACGAAGAGACGAGCAGTCAAGGTGATCCAAGTTCATCGACGAGAATAAGCATTTTATTCTCTTTTTTATGGATGGTTCCCTTTATAACCTTCTCATTAAGTGGAAGCTTGTTTTGATCTCTTTTGAAATATAAGACAACTGTGTAGCTAACTGCACTAGCTTAGTCACTATGGATTCAAATTTTATGCGAGTAGATTGTTAAAAGGATTAGTGTTGTGGCATTAATGTGAGATAAGAAATTACGAAATTAAATTTGAAAATTAAAACATCCATCATGTTGAGAACAGCAACATTTTGCCTCGCTTTATATTTAAATACATAACGCACTTTATTAAAAGTAAACTAACAACCAACCAATAAATTAAGAAACAAAACTTTGAAATCTTTGACTTAATCTAACTTATAAAACTTCTAACTCTCCCGGTATATTTTCTATAAAAATTTAAATGAAATTAAACTGTACATGACTGTACATGATAAAGTTTGAATCACGATTAACTCAGCTATTGTCGTTCAAGGATTAATCTTTTTATAGATACATAGTTCGATGGCATAGTCAATGTTTCTGTCAGGGAACAAGGATTCAATGACATAATCACGAAGAAGTGCAATCTAAGGAAGTTGCAAGATATCAAATTACATAATTTTCGATACGAATGTACAGATAATTCAATTGCCCGAATGTTATCGGGTCATCAATAAAATTTTCATTCATATTTTCTTCGGACATGAATCTTCCGCAATGATGAAACCTCGAGTTATTTATTTTATACGTATTGAATTATCTCTGAACTCTAATCTTGTACAAACTTCGATCGCAAAGTTTTGACCTCAAAATTGTAACTTGATTAATTGTTTTGGCGAAATCAGTTTCTCGATAAAATGCAGCTGAGATATTAACGCTGCAAGTGTCAGAAACTTATTTTAATCAGCTACAAATACTTTGTACAATAAAAATGTGGTTAGTAAATGAAACAGTAATAGGGTTGGTAATTTTTTGTGAAAAGAAATACGATGAAGGTTTAGACGATTCTAGACTTCGGATTACTAGTGTGAAATTGCAGAAATTATGTAACACCACATAGTGGGGCAGAATCTTAAGGAATAATAAGTCAAGATATACATCATGACAGTTTTTTGATATCGAATACCGAATCTCATTAAGCTAATAAAAAAAGTTAGATGATGAATCACGTATGTGTGTTTGATTATAGCTTTCTTAATGTCTCTGGAGTGATTTATCCGTTTACTGATTCTCATTAAACGGTTTAATCATACAAATATATTTTTGATAAATTTCAAACGTAACCAACTCGAGGAATAATATCGTCGCTAAAATTAATTCGTATTAAACTATAGATCTAGTTTGATCTGATATTAAATAAAAATAATACAATTTAAATGTATTATACATTGGAAGCTTACACGAATAATAATAAAATATTAGGTGACGTCACAGAAAAAATTCTGACATATTCATTGAAAGAAAAAGATTTATTCAGAATCAAAGTTTGAAACAACTAAATTGTCTTAATTATATCAATTATCTTATACTGTATTTTACTAAAGTAAATCTCATCAAATTATTATTTATGATTTATCGCCGTGAAAGATAGAATTATAATAAAAATCCGTAATTTCATGCAAGCACATGTTTATCGTTTATAACAACGTAGACGATTACATAACCCGGACAGCACGTGTGAAAGTAAAAGAATATAAACCAGATAAAATTATACAAAACAAATTATGTGTATCTAATCCACGATTTGACCCAGACCTGACCTACTTCTAACGTCAACTTAATCGAATAGTAACCTACATTCGACTTACCAGTTTGAGTTATCGTTTCCACGTTGAAGAAACATTGTATGGACAGTGTAGACGGATCATAAATCAAAATTTACATCGGAACGGATTATTATCCGTTCAACTTTATTGTTAGACTCCGTTGCCTGGAAAATAGATGAATTATCCTTTCGGTTAATTAACGGTTATTGCAACGCGTAATGCAGCGCTTGTTTTGTACCCAGTGAGCGCGTTACGTTAATATTCATGAAATTACACTCCTGAAGTTCTGAAAAATGAAAGGTCACGGTCGTTCAAATTGTTAGTCAGAGAACGATTTTTTCGGACGTTCCACAGATTATAGATAACAAAAGATCGACATGTTAATTATACATAAAATGATCAGAAATAGAATATACAAGAAACTAATTTGAATAGAAATATTGCTAAAAATACGAATGCATGTTTACATAGAAGAATTACATTCTAAATAAAAAAGAGATGTTATTTAAAAAATCGGCAATGGTGATAAAGTAGTCAATTTTTTCGTACTGATAAAATATTTGTTTTTCATGTAATTAACAGCTTCGTGATGTCACCAGAATGTCCTATGGTAAGAAAGAAAATGCGAATTAGTTCGAAAACAATTGTATAACACCCGTTAAAGCACTAATTTTCTAAACTATGTGTTTGTAAGATATAAACATGAATCCATAAGGCATAACCTAAAAATGTACGAACTTAATTAAGAATGTGTATAAATTAAGGAAACTTGAAAACCTGCAACTTCTTACAAGAAAAAGAACTGAAAATTAAAGCTGCTGATACTAATGCTATTTTTAAACCAAGATAAAATTCGGATTGTAAAAAACATCGAATAGAAAGCAAAACGTAGAAAAATAGGTTTGTGTGCCGTTTTAATTCGATACGTGGCACGAAACATTTCGAATTATACATCTTCAGCATCTACATCAATTACATTAGCATTACACGGGAATGTGAAACCATGAATTTATCAGTTTTCTTTTTTTCATTTGTACGATTTCAGTCGTAGATTGCTGATCGAATCATACTGGAATAGTTGGATAAACAAAGTAATTCTTGGTAATCTATCAAACACATCCTTTATAAACTAGTTATAATTATGCATGCGTGTGCTATATGTCTTACAAGTCGACGCAAAAAATGGTGACAATTAAAAAGAAATACAGCGAACATGTTTTCATTTTCATACTCTGATATTAGTACGATAGCAATTACATTGTATAATTCTTTGCTGTGCAACGTGGATTTTGTTTTAATCGGTACTTGGAAATTATGGGAGAGGTAAGAGATTATCTGTGATGAAGAATTCGATGGAAATTGAATTTCTTTTTTCATAGATGGGGGTAAATATTCATATTTCAGAGTTGTATTTTATATTATAATATAGACGGAATGGATTATTAATTTTTTTAAGATGGATACGTTTGGTGACGACTTGGGACGAAATATGATCTCGATAATTTCGCGCGTTCGGGGCTCCAGCACTACAAGATTGAAATTTTAAGCTTCCAAATTTTCAATTTCCTAAACTATCAAAATTCTACATTTCTACATTTTTACACCTTTAAGTTGCCAAACTTCTAAGTTTCTAAATTTCCAAATTTACAGTTAGGATATTTTAAAGTCTTTTGATTTAGAATTAAAGGACACCAGGCTATGAAAGCGTGAAGTCTCTCAAGTATCCCAAGTTGCACATCTGGAATTTCTATATTTCCGAATTTTCAAGCTAACAAATTTTTACATGTCTAAATTTAATGACCGTCTTTAATATCCTTAAAGAGAATCAAAATTTATTTGCGAAGGTTATATGCTGTCAATCGTATGATAAAATAGCGGCGTATTTCGCACTTTCCTCGTGTACCTGTTTCTTTCTCTGTCACCGAAGTTTCCAGAAGATACCCAAATCAGATATGCAAATTGACCAGCGAGTAGAAGCTATGTGGTGTACCGGAAACGATGGGACGTCACAGATAAACTGGGAATTTCGTATATGCTGTATCATCCGTAACTATTTACTGATTCTATGCCTGCCTTTACGTCAACCCGTAACAATGTGTTCATTGAATCAGTTTACAAAAAGACAAAACAGAAAACGAGTCGAAGACTCCGTCATCAAAAAAGTCAAAAGAATCTGTCGGATAATTTCTGCGTCCAAAGGGGAACAGTGAAACGGAATTGGATAAAAATGCTTTGATAAATAAAATAGTAAAGTAACGTAACGAATATTCTAACGTAATTATTATTCCCTCAGAGATTCGAATGTTCATTTTTGTGACGTTCGTTCAAAAAATCCCGGTTCATTGTCCCCGGAGGTACTCTCAATCTAATCACCCCTCGGTCAACAGACACTGCTCTGAAAGAGCAAAAGGGTTAACGAGTGAAGTGATATCGAGAACGGAATACAACCTTCTATCGCTTTTGTTGTGTTTCAAGAAATCGTGGCAAGCTCTAGTACCGTTAATCGCGCAAGGTTAATGGAACATAGGATCATACATGTTCTGTAGCAATAATTAAACATTTAATAATAGAATTCACAGTTAAGATATTTGATATGGATGTTAAATATATAATGTTGCAGTAATATTATATTTTTACAACTGTTTCGAAATATATCATGGGGAGTGACATGAAGTTGCGGAAGTGCAACCTGTAATTGTCAGGTCTAATTATTTCTTCCTTAATTTTACAAAAATGATGCATTTAGGGATTAACTCCTTGTTGAAGAGTTAATTTCATATGTACACAAATAACAATTCTATTTATTTGTTTATTTATTTTATTTGCAATTTTAAAGTATCATACAATGATTGATAGCACTATACAACAACTGTTAATTTTTTATATTTTGTATGCACTGAAAATATAAAATACATAATATGTATAATACATAAAATGTAAAACAGTCTGTAGAAAAATGAAACTTTCAGATGTTTTGTTTTTCATGAAAGCTTGTTTTACCTTCTGCGATTGTTATACTAATATTGCTTCGAGTGTATAGTAACTTGGTATACTGTTTAAAACAATTTCCACCGATTTTGCAAGATGTGGAGCAAACACGTGTATAGTGGCGCGGTAGTGGTATAATTGCCGCACATGAAGTCATTTGAAATTGAAAGTACCATAAACGTTTCTGCTTTAATCATCGATGCATGGATTACATCTTGTTTAATTTTACATGACGCGTTTAACATTAGCAAGAATTAGCTGTTGAAATTATTGATACCTCGTAAAATATTCATACGTCGTATTACTTAAGCGATAATGGCAGTATTTAAAAAAAAATAATGTTTATAAAATCATCGTGGAATTATCTTACCTGTTGTTTGTTAAAATAATAACAAAGTGCAATACTTCAGAGGTATCGTTTGCATATGTCTTGGAGGTTTATGCGCTGAACTTGTCGAAGGTTTTTCATAAATCGTACTCAAGCTTTGATTAAATTGCATACGACTTCATTTATACCATTAGTAAAACATTTGAATTCTTCAAACCTTTTTGCAGTCATAACTTATTTAGAAATCTTGGCTGTCTCTTGAATAAAATTGATCACATCGATCGTGCGCAGAATCGATTTTCTATAATTATACTTCTACAACGGGTGCACCATTTTGGTTCTGATTCATAATTAACGAAATTATGGAAAATTTATAGTTCCGCATAGTTTGGTGAATCTAACCTAACCTGTGTGACGATATAAAACGTGGTAGTATAAAAGAGTCACTTTGTTTACAAAATATAAAATCAATTGTATAATTACAATCGTATATCCACTCGACAGTCGCAATAATAAACTTCCTGCATTTAAGAGCAACAAAAAGTAAAAAAGTCTTAATTGCAACAAAATGTAAAAAACTAAAGAATATGCAAAGGAAATAGAGTTGAATACTTATAGAACTAATCGCATATATTGAACATAAGTAAGAAGTTTCTCGTTAATGCTTTTCTTCGCTTTTTTCAATATTTTCCTCGCGTATGAAACATAATGAGGAGTGCGCTGGTTCGACGAACTTTGTTTCGAGAAACAGAAGTAAAAAGCATGAGAGGAACTGAACGCGTGAAATACCACAGTGAAAACGAACATAATGCAATAATCGTAATTATTCAAATCATTAATCGTTTTTTTGGTCCCAACTTTCCAGGTGCTACATCAAGAAATTAATGTATACACCAGCCAAATTCGCAACCTTCACATTCTTTTTCTACAGAATTATTTAGCGAAAATGAATAACAATTGTAAACGTAAACATCATTCCTGTCATGCTCTCAGTAATTTTGTAATTTATTTGTTGCTGAATTTGAAGGATAAAAAATAAATGAAAACGTTTAGTGATCAGTGTAATGAGAAACTAAATTTAATTGGTTGACACATATTTGAAGTAAGCTTTTTCAATTTTTTTTAATCAAATTCAGTAGATTTTTCATTAATGAAATCTGTTGATAAACAGTTATTAAATATTGAATATTCAGTTTTGTTATTTTTTCATTTCGATGCTGATCAGAGAGTTATGACAGTGATTCAGCACGAGACATCGCGTGATTGTATAGCTGAGTTAGCAAGTGCATACGCGATACCGCGTGATCGTATTTCGGGTTAACGATCGAGTACCACGTGATTAGACAGTTCTGTTTTGTTAATGTGAAAGTAAGAATAGGATTAAATTTATGGTACCGATTACCTGTGACATTCATGGCAGTCAACGCGTTAACACGTTGACCGTCACGGTAGAAATAACCATATCTAGTACGGCACACGTTAAAATGAATTATTAATACCTTGATTGCCGTGAGGGTCATTGATGACCGACGTAACAAAAATGTAGTGTACTTGAGTCGTTGAGAAAAGTGAAAACAGAAGACAAGTTTTATATAGCATTGTGCACTCGCAAACTGCGTGTGTTTATATAGTTATTAATAGCGCATCAGAGCATTAGCAAATCGCATTCTTTTTTGTTCTTTTAATCTCTTCTAATTTCACGATTATTTATTGCTCTAACATTTTTTACCTACACATTTTATATTAATTCAGACGTATATTAATTCTTTTAAGGATTTTGTTACTATTATTTTTTCTCAATTAATGTTTTTTTAATACATGCACTTTTGTAACCATATCTTATACTATTGACTAACTGGAAAATATAATAGTGTTTTCATGATTTTATTATTATTTTATTCTGATAATTTTTTAATGCTCTCCAACTTCATCATTGTTATTGTTCTACTATTAAATAAAATTTTAGCACTACATCATATTTTGTTGTATCTAATAATTAAGAATTATATTAATCTTTCCTGAACAACAGGTATTTTGTAATTACATTTACACGCGCTTCATCAAAGACAATAAACTATTCGTTATTTCAAAAAGGATTACACTTTCATATCTCACTAGTCCATCACCGCCATTTTGAAAATACATCTTCACTAATAATTAATTTCCCCAATACAATTCTTTAAATAATACACGTTACACTGATTAAATACAATGAAATAATAGTTAAATATTATGTCAAAACTGTGTTCAATGATGTGACTACAGAAAATTCGCAGTATTATTGCATTTACAAGTGTACTTATTGCACAGTTAAGAGAGAGATTTATAGAGAAGGCAATCGCTCCTAAGAAAGAAATTAAGAGCAACTGGATTCTTTGGAATGGTATCATAAATATTTACAAGCTGGACAATGCACGTAGAAGGTCGTATTTACGTTACACGAACAAAAAATTATGCATGCTTGTTGAAAAGCTCCAGAATGATCTAAAGGAAAGGCGTCGAATCGAACGCAAAATTATACACCTGTGAAGTCATTTGACCTTAACATTTTATTAAGGTCAAGTCTATAGTATTTTACGGAATCTATTATTCTTCTCATATTTCACATAAAATTATATTAATAATTTTAGTTCTATTAAGAACTGTTTCCGATATAAAATTACAGTGACGTGCAAAATTGAACGCAATAAACTTTGTATGATATATTTGAAAATTTCACACCCTGCTATTTAAATTAATAAAACCTTTTACTTTCATTTCAACATTTTTTACAATTTGTGTAAATTACGGACGTTGTTAAGGATCATTACATTACACAACTGACACAGAAGTACAAAAGATTTAAATTTAAATACGTAATAACACGAAATTAAGGAAATCATTTATTTTTTTGCGAAGACAACCAGTTATCCAGGTGAACACTATAATTTCCACAGATTCAAATAATGACATAACAAATTTTAAATACTGAATTTTATATAAAAGTTGATCTAATTACAAGGATCCTTGAAAATTGATATGTACACTTCAGTTATGATTTATAAAATGAAGGATAACGGAAACTGCGTATTAAGGAACTTTCCAAAACCTTACTCTTTGATACTTCTTGTAAAGTCATCCAATTTTCATATTCTTTCCGACTCGTTGATCAAAGACGAAAACAAATTCTGATCATTTGAGGTCATTGTTTGGTAAGTCCTTTCAAGGATGCGGCGTGAAAGAATAGGTTGCCTCGCTCTTACGGGTCAATTTCATTAAATTAAAACAGGATCAAAAGTGCTCGTGTAGCTTACCCCTCGAACGGGGTCTTTCCAGTAATTACTTGAACCAGTTTGCAGTCAAGGACATCTTGTATTCTGTAAATTTCAAGGTTCCGCAAAAAAACTTCGCGTGGAATAATTGAAATTCTAATGTGCGTTTACTACCATTTCTAATATAGTTCTCAGCACTAAACTCAAATGAAATTGTTCTTTTTTATTTAAATCGTACGACTTCTTTAACGACGATGAAATTTTTAATTTGCTATTATTCTAAAAATTATACTACTGCTTTGTAGAAAAAAATATAAGTAATCTCAACTGGTATTATGTACATCGCGTGTAACCAAAAAATAATTCATATAACGATTTTTATTTGCTGTAATCTTTACACAGCACAATTCAATGACGTCACATTAATTGGTCATCAACTTTTTTAAACGATTATGTGGAAACTTCTTTAATAAGAAGATAACCTAAAAAACTAATTTGTTCTGGCAAAAAAGAATTCTACGATCATCGAATCATAGCAGACAAGAACTAGATAAATGCACTTCGATATAGCAAAAGAAATTAGTAATTAAGCAAGTAGGCGTTTACGTTCCGTCACGTTGACGAATGTCTCGTTTGTGGTGCGCAGCTGCTAGTACTTGAAACTGGATTTTAGACGGAAAAAAATGTTACAATTATATTCCCAGGATGATCGCTGACGTACGCAGTATGTACGTATCTACTAGCATGAATGCGCAAAATATGAGATCAACAGGAACATTTATCGTGACATTTTACTGCGACATATGTGAAAACAAGTAAAACTTGGCTACATGAGATATTTCCGGTCTTTGTTTATGGAAGAACTGATCTAGAAAATATTTTCGCTGACAAAGATACATAAATTAAATGAAAATATATTTATAAAATAAATTTGTAAAATTTAACGGAATATCATACCGAAGAATTTATACAGAAAAGAAGTTTTAGATGAGACTCGAGCTAAATTCTCTCAAAATCAAAGCCATCGCACGTCCATGCATCTTCAAGAACGTTCTTCTGCTACAAATGACGATTTTAGTCCCCTTTGGAAGTTTTACACGAGTTTTGAGACCGGAATTTAACTGAGAGGTTTTCGAGGTCGAAAACACAGAAAATAAAAGAATAGAACTCGAGTGAGGTTTTGAAATGGCTCCGATGCAAAAAGAAGTATCAACGTGATTACAATTTGATCCGGGTGTTCCAAGTACGAGAAAACGAATTCTGCATATCATTTTAACTCAATACTGCTATTAGCCAGAAATGATGATGCTCCGCTATAAATTATCCATTTTCTTCATTTTTTTATCGAGATACGATTTGGCAAGTCATTAAAAACAAGATATTTTCTACGAAATATGACATAAATATTCATAAAGCTTTGACAAAAATAAGGAAAAGTTTATTGGGAATGATAGTCGATCATATATTTTACACTTAGTAAAATTCCACAGTTCTGAAGATTCATAGTTCCAAAATCTTGTTTCAAAATCTTAAAGTTAAAATAATTTAATTAACCATAATTTCAAAGTTTTAAAGCTTCAAAATACAAAAAGATTACAAAATTCTGAAATAACAAAATTTTCTTGAAATTTGGATATGGGAATATCTTGAAGTACCAAACTTCCCAAATTTAAACACACATTCCAAATACGTACATCCAACGTCCCAAACTCAAAACATCCTACAATCCCCAAAATCCAAAATGGAGAAGTTCAGAAAATTCTAAAGTCAGCCAAAGCCTCAAGAATTGAAGTCAACGTCCTAAACTATCAAAGATTAGTCCAAACGTTGAAAAATTCCAAAGTCCCCTAATCAACCCCAAGAAATAACCCATAGAAAGTTGATCTCTCTAATGAGTTTAAACTCTCGCAAATTGCCCCAGATATATAACCGAGCACCGATCTAAAAACTAGCCACTCTCCAGGAATCTGTTCACGACACGCGAATCTTGCTCCAGATAGAGAAGCGTAACGAGCAAGTGTACACTACGTAGTAAAGCATCCGTGTATCCTATGACGCATAATCGATCGCAACAATTCCATTGACCTTTGATCGTTGCAAACGAACGGCACACTGCAATTGTCGAGCAACGGCGACGATCTTCGCGTCCACCACCAAAGGAAACGGTGATCTTTTTCACCTGTCGAGGTGGGGCCGTGGACCCGTTCGCCGATTGGCCGTCAGTCCACGTGCTACATACCATGATCGACCGGTAGAAACCGAAGTGGGGATCGGAATGACTATAACAGATTTTTTGGACCCAACCGATCCACGCTTTCATCACTTTTCTACAGAAGCGCTTCGCACGCGGTTCGCACCGGGATCCGAGAGAACGAGCAGCATATATACCGTGGACGGTGGACGAATTATTTCTAGCCATCTAATATATGTAGGCGTTCCGAAAGGCAGGCTCGTTGTTGGACAACGCAACAAGTGCAAGTACTTCGCGAGTACGAGTTCATCCGACGTGTTGAAGCGACTCCGAGAGCTGCCGTTGAAATTTTGAGGGTCGTTGCCGCTAGTGTGACGAAAAGGCTCCACATGCGTTATCTATCGTGATCGGAAAAATTTCGATACCGGTGCGGTCGATTAGCGTTAACATGTCGAACGACTGATCGATCCGAATCTGATACGTGTTGACAAAAGTTTAAACTCGGTCCCGTTTGTTTACCGTGCGAATAGGTGGACTATTGACTGTACGATCAGTGAATTCCCTCGCGTAATTTGTGCGATTCCTTGAACTTTCGTTATTCGAGTGTCAGGACACCATGAAGGACTTTATGATGATATGGAATCGAATCGCCGGCCGACGATACTCGAGCGTCAATATGAATCAGAACCAGAGCGATACCAGCGAGTCGGAAGACATTAATATTGCCACCAGGACGAGCAACTTGAGGAGAAAGTCGTCCATCGTAGTGAATAGATTCTTTAATGCGGCGATATCTGTGCATACCGAGGGAAGACCGAAATGGCCAAAGAGTAAGTAGTCGACGATAAATTAATCGGGTAACGAGAGGACGGGGTACACGATCGTTCGAAAGTAAAACTGTCCAGAACGTTTCTTGACCACCGCGTGAGACCGGTCAGCTGGTAAGAGCAATGTACGACCTTCGCAACATCGATTTCGTATGAACTTGACCCAATTATGGACGGATTATAATTTTTACGTGACACTGCGAATTAAGAGATTTATGTGCTCTGCAATTTTTAAGATTCGGCTGATTGAACAGATAGGTTCTCATCAAGTTTGAATATTTATGAACTTGTGAATTTAGACGCTAATTTAGTTCTTTACAAATATAAATATTTGAAAATTGAACAATGCCAAAGTGTGATAGAAAATGTAAAAACCATTTAATAAATAATTGAACATAAAAATTTGAAAATGCGAGAAATATTTAGGTACTCAAAATATAGCAATCTTGAAAAATTGAAAGTTAATTTGAAAACTTGAGTCCTGACGATTGAGTTTGCCATCTAACTGTAGATATGACTTCCTATCTCCGAGTTCGGAAAAATGATTACTCTTCGATTTGCTCGACCTCCATAAGTGCCTTACATTTAGATTAAACCAGTTTTCCGTAGGTCTTGCAGTGCTCTTAGAAGTGTTCTCGATAGCAGAGTATCTCCATAAGATTCAAATTACCAATTCGAGTAACAGGAAGGTATTGCAAATAACGAGTAGTTTATTCGATTAGAAATGTATATGAAGATTTTCCAATAAACATAAAAACCAAGACAGTTATTCGTAGCTGGTGTAACGATATAGAGATGGTATTTGCTTCTACATTTCACGGGATAAACCAGTTTAACGGTAATAAAATTAATGGAAACGCTTTAATGTTTTACTGACTCAATCGAAACGATGGATCAAGCACTGGGAACGAGTTAAATTGAGTAATTAAATAAATTAATTATTAGGTCATCTTGTTTATAACGAAATAGCGATTCAGGATGACAGTTCATAAAAAAAAATTGAATATTATGAAAATACAAAAAATTCATTAAGTCACTGAATCTTCCTTTGTGACATTAATAATTCATTTTGACAATGTTGGTACAAACTTTTTGTACGTGTTTTTGTTTTGTTTATTAAATTATTCCCATTCATATGCAGTACATTGTTCCAAGTCATTGGCAATGTAAAGTCGACGGTCATTTTTATATAATACTGCAGCAAGGTTGAGGCCTTGGTGGAAAAACTTGATGGTCAATCGAAGAACCAAAGCTTTTCCATCGTATGTTTACTTCTTTTACATATTTATGTTACTAATTCACTAAATCATTCATATTATTTTTTGCAGTTAATTTGATGAAAAATGAGTTTGAATCGTGACAAGTTAATTTTGATATCTTAATATTGGAAACATGTGACAAAAAATTGTTTAATAAATTTTGGGGAGGAAGACTAAAAAATTTCACGATAAGAAAAAATGAATTTAATTATGATAAAGAGTTAGCACAAATGCAAAATTTAACTTTTTCTACAGCACTGTTATTTAAAATATATTCGATAGCACCTACATATATGCAAATATTCTGCACGTTCATAATATATAGAACGAAGGTTAATCAATTATAGTACTTTAGCAATAAATCGTGCAAGGTTAAGATACAATACTTTTAATACCACGTTAAGCATATATAGGTCAAGTGTGAATTTTTAATTCTTTATGAGGATCTATTACGTATTTCAGTGGGAACAATTTGCAAGGTTAACGTAATAGACTCGTTGAAAAATTACAAATATAACAAATCTGAAGTATTGAGATCTTAAAAATTCAAAACCAAAAATCTAAAAATAATTATAACGTACTAGATAATTAACATAGGATGTACATTTCGTTAGAGATAAAATTGTTGGTAGATTTAGGGATTCCAATACAATATACGTTGAAATAGAAATCGGTATGCGGATGCAATATGAA
This sequence comes from Megachile leachella, assembly GCA_963576845.1. Taxonomy (NCBI): domain Eukaryota; kingdom Metazoa; phylum Arthropoda; class Insecta; order Hymenoptera; family Megachilidae; genus Megachile; species Megachile leachella. The sequence continues at coordinate 14,771,108 of OY756248.1, forward strand.
ACTACATATCTCGAAAGAAACGGTTGTAGCTCGGTGGCATTTGAGAACTGATTCTTTCATTCACGCATGAAGCGTCTTAAATATTAAAACATCCCCGGGATAAGAGTTAATTACTTCCTACTTCGTGTCTGTGAACTTGTAATACTTCTACATTAACGCTCTGATTCGCGCCTAGAATCGAACCGCTGCATCCGATAGAATTGCACGGAAGAATTTTTAAATGCGATTATAACACGTGCTGTATCGCGAGATTCGACATGGATCGATTCAAATTTAATTTCGTTAATAATTAATATTTGCGGTGACCAAATTATTTTGTTAATTTCATTGTTACTTATTACAGAATAATCAGTACTTGTCAGCCATTTTTGAGACCTCTGAGAATTTAAACGGTTTTAAAAGAAAAGACAAGGAAAGTCAATAATTTAATTATTAAGACGATAACTAAAATTCGATTCATGTTTCCAAATTATGCGCATCGAAATTACTTTTCACTGTGCTTGCTGTTTTAATAAGTGTTTAAAAAACGTATTTCCATAATATAATTATCGGTAACAAGTTTTTGTTTGACACTTGCTTCGATTTAGCATATTTTGCATATGACCTCTTCGGACCTTTCTATCACAAAATATTAAAAAAAATAAATCATGAAACATTTCAAATTTAAATTGGAGATAAATAGTTGAAATAATTTTTCAAATTTAAATTTGAGATAAATGATTCAAATAATTTTTTAACATTCCGACAATCTAATACTCTTTTTCACGTAAAATGATGCAACAAATTACTTAGAAAAACATAAATATGCAGCTTTTCTTCAGGAAAAGCAAAGGTCACTGCGAAATAGCGACACTGAAAATATCCATCTATAATAAGACTACTTTGCGCAATCAAATAAATTTTATTTATAAAATGAATAAGAGATAATGCTTAGATAAGTTTAAATAGAACATCAACTAACAGTCATTTTATGAAAGAGAATTACCAATATGTTAATAGAGGAAGTATTAATTTACGAACTGAAACAATTCAATTGCATGCTTTATCAAGAAAATAACAATTAGAATAGAAGTATCACTTCCAAGGCATTTCCGTGTCAAATGTCAGTAATCTTTATGTCTGCCACTGATATATCGAGTAGTTCGTTCGGACATTAATTCGATGCTTTATCTACATTCTTGTATTATTTCTTTTGTGTTCTTTTGCAAATATTCATTGTCACGCACAAAGATATTCGTACATCTTTTATTCAGAAATTTATGGTTTAGTAATTTTTGAATTTTTAGATTTGGAAGTGAGAAATTTATCATTTTTCTATTTCGGATTTTGGAGATTTAGGGATTTGAGATTTTTGGGAATTTAGGGATTTAGGTATTTTGGAATTTGGGAATATGAGGATCCTGAGATATAAGAATTTAGGGATGTAATGATTTAGAGATGTAAGAATTTAGGGATGTAGAAATTTACAGGTGTAAAAATTGAAGGATGTAAGGATACAGGAAAGTAGGGATTTAGAAATGTACTTATTTAGAGACATAAAAATTCAGAAATTGAAATTAAAAAATTTTAATTTTACAACTGTGCAAACTATCATCCCAAGCACTAAGTAAAAGAAGTTCCATCCATCCAACTCTCTCCACCAGTTACTATCGTTCCCATAATTCACCCCAGTGCTATATAACGAGACATCATAAATTCCATTAACTTCAAAATTCTTGACAACCTCAAAAAAATTATACACCTCATAACCGCAATAAGGAAACTGAAACTAATCAATATACCCTGTAACTTTCCTCTCAGAGTCAACGCTCCAAAAGCCAAATAAAAATGATCAAAGAACAGGTTTGAATTTGTTGAAAAAGGAATAGCACGAATGATCCAGGATGTCATTAGCACCTGAAATTTATCGTTATATTGCCATCGTAAATTCTGACCCATTCTTCCCAAAACATGCGGAAAGAATCACGTTAAATTCAATTATTTCTATGTTTCGATTTAATTAAGAAGCTACTCGCGAACGTGGGCGTGCTTCGATTCATTCACACTGTCGAAGAGAATAAAGATCAGGATAATGTTATATGTCTATTCTGATTCAGCTTCGTGTTTAAATATTTAAACGGAAGAAGTAACAACAAACAGTATCGAGTAATTTTTTCGTTACCGTACAATTTGTACAACAAATAGCACACTAGACATCAACAAAGCAATTACAATACCTTTCGAGACAAAGGAAAAAAGAAAGGAGATTGCCCGTCTCCATATGAAGATTTCAATGAAGCAATAAAAAAACGGCACGCGTACTTTATGCTAATAATGATTATCCTTCCTGGACACACGCATCGGAGCGTCGTAAAAACGCCTTCAAATCCTCGAATATGAAAAGCTTCCTTCTTCGTTCAATGCCGTGAACTGGTATTTTAACAATAAAAATTAACAACAGCTCGTTACCGCGGTACTTAACTTAAAGTGGAATAAAAACGATTCGTTTGATTATTATGAAACCGTTTACCTAACCTTACCGTCGCATCATTTCGCAGTAAATCGACGAAGAGAAAGCTGAACGGTGTGTTTCGATAAACCGATGGCAGACATTGAAAGTAACTTTTCATGGTCGACATAAAACAACTTGAGGCAGGTAATGGTTTCTCTGCTCGCAGTTGGTGTACAATGAATAACCGAACTTCAAGAAGTAAATTCTGGGAGGATCGGCCAGAATTTATATTGCAAGTGTAACAACGAAGTGGAGATGTAACGATACGCTGAATTATTTATACGGTCCTCTTCTTTTTTCTGGCGGGAACAAAGAAAAATGCAAAATGGAAAGATGTGAAATATGGTAGCTGCGGACGCTTTCGAATTTTTGTTTCATTAAATTTATGAATTTGGGAGATTTTACATATTCATACTTTTACATTTTTATATTTAGAAATTTAGAAATTTTCACGTTTTTAAATTGTTGAATTTAGGTATTTAGAAATTGTCATATTTTCACATTTTAAAATTTAGGTATTTAGAAATCTTCACATTGTCACATTTTTAAATTTATAAATCTAGAAATCTTCACATTTTCACATTTTTCAACTTAAAAATTTAAAAATATTGAAATCTTGAACTTCTCTACTGTTCAAATTTTCAAATTCACAAATTTACGCATTTTTAAATATTAGAAATCCTTATACGATTTTTCGCTCAATTTTCAAAGAAAATAAACAATAATTTAATATATATTTCGTAGAAAAAGAATAAACAAGAACACCCAGCCAGGCTGCATTTGAAATTCAAAATAGACTGTCCACCTATTGGTATTCGATAAATCTTTAATCTTATAGCTCGATACACCTACAGAATGTATATACATAAATTTTTACGATATTATTTGAGATGACTCAGTCGATAGTAGTTGGACAATGAACTATTAATACGATAACCATAAGTGTTAATGTTGGGAATTTTTGGCACAAGTTTGACTAATATTCTAAGAAAAAATGATCTCTTCTAATCATTTCATTTTATATGTATATATGTATAATATATGCTAATTCATTTCTAATAGATGTTCTTTGAAACTGCAAATATCTGCTCATCTTTAGCCTTTGATAAAGTTATCTATCAGCTGGTCAAACGTTGAAATATTTTACTAAAAGTGTTTACTTAATCTTAGACTATTAACCGGGTTATTATTTCACGGGATGTAGAACAATTTTAAACAAGTTATTTACGTCTCACCCAATTTCCCAGATTCGTCATTTCCTTTAATGGAGTCCAACAGCGACCTAATGAGCGATTTAAGTATCGTTCCGAATCTTCCAGATTTTATCACCGCAAATGGTTATTTCCCACTTAAGACCTTCCAGAAAAAAGGAATACTATGCCGAGTTAAACGACACCGAAGAAAGATGGTGCAACCTTCACTCTTTAAAAGTGCAAAGCATTCGAACCGAGTTCATAAATACCTCGCATGAGCTCCAACAAGTTACAGATGTCAACTCATGAGTTGGCGCGTGACCCAAAGTAAAAGAAGCTCCACCGTAAACGCTTCCAGCGTTACATTTCGACAAATAAGAATAATGATAATAACTACTGCATCACGCAATTCGCACTATCTCACTCTCGTGTTTGCCTGTCATTGTATTTCGCCTAATTGCGATCGCTCGAGCCAATACTACCGAAAATACATGAGAGGCGTCCATTTTCTATTCTGACCAATTGTAGCTCTTCTAAACACCTCTTCACGCGCCAACTCATGGGTTGACATCGGTATACAATATTGTCTTACACGATTATCAAGTTTACGGTCAAAAATTAAAAAATTGTTGTAGTTCTTCGCGCCGACTCATAGGTTGACATCGGTACATCGACTGTTATGCCTTATCAATTATATTTTTGTGCGTATTGCTGGACGGTACAACGCATGAGATGTCAGTAAATAAAACTGAAAGTGCATTCGTACAGAATTCGAGAAAACATGATTCTTAAACTAAACGACACACATATTGCGTATCTACACCTCTTCACGCGCCAGCTCATAGGTTAACATCAATATGCAGTATCATCTTACACGAATACCAAGTTTACGGTCAAAAATTAAAAAGTGAAGGCCGTAGAAAATAACATACCCTGAAGGTAATTTTTCATTACACGGAAATGACATTGAAAGCATTTTGCAAAAACAACCGGATACATTGATGGAACCGGTTCGCCGTGGCAAAGCAACAAAATCGAGCTATCAGAAGTTTCCAGACTTCCCTTGTGCGAACCCGTCTAAGACCTGTTTGAACAAGGCTGGGAAATACTTTAATGAACTGTACGTAGAACTTGAACCGTGATCGATGTATGTCGCATCCAATTTGCATAATTAGTATTCCACAACAGGACATTTTATCGGGAAACACTTAAACGGTACAGTGATTCATTTTTTAAACAAACTGCCGTTTAGAACAACAATCTATAAATGTTATGTAAATTAATTTGTGGTGATTTTATATAAATGAACTGTAGAGAGACTGTGTTACTTTGTTCGCGCTGAAGGCTCTATAATTCATAGTTGAATCAAGCGATCTCCAAAGAAGAACATCACTTTGTTGTTTTTGTAGTTTCTAGAAACCAGTTCCGGTAACTGGTAGATACAAGGCGAAGTTGCAATCCGTAATTTTCTCGCAAGTAAAAAATAACATAGAAATGTAGGAACTGTCTGAATTAGAACGTAAATTGCAAAATTAAAGGATGACCAGTAAGATAGTAGATGCTTAGATAATAGTCTTCCGTTTTGGTTTCCATGCTCTAATAGACTGTTTTTTGTTCAAAAACCAGTCACTCGGGATCCAGATTTTTTACCGTAAATGCTTCAACTTTTGACATATACAAACTAATAAAGTTATGCGATGATATAATAGAGTGGAACGGTGGAAAGATGGAATTTGGGATTATGGACATTTGAGAATTTGATGATTTGGAGATTTGAGGAGATTGAAATTTGGGAAGTGTAAGGGTTTGGAAATTTGTGAACTTGGAGAGTTAGAGATTTGAAGAGATGTAAATTTGAAAAATGTATGAATTTGAAAATTTAGAAAATTGGGGATTCAGAGATTTGGGAAATGTAAGGATTTGGAAGCTTGAAATTTTAGGAAGTCAGAAATCTGGGGATTTAGAGATTTGGGGAGATAAAAATTTGGGAAGCATAAGGATTTAAAAATTTGGAAACTTGAAAATGTGGAAATATACAAATTTGAAAATTTAGACAATTCAATGACTTTGATCCTTGGAAACTGTAGACTTAGAAATTTGTAAAAAAGAATTTTAATACTTGAAAAATTCAAAAATTTGAAAATTAGCAATCCTCTAAATTTATAAATTTAGACACTGAGTGATGGAAATCATTTAAAAGTCAAATTTGGTCAGAGACCCAAAATTCTATCAATCAACGGAAAAGTCATAAAAATCTACGTAAGCGCTGATCTGTAATGATGATACATGTGTCTAATTTACTGCTAACTGTTATTTTTCTCTTCGATAATTCAATCAACATTTAGTGGAATCGACAAACCGGTCCTTTAAGTCCCGTTAATTGTTCTTTACAAAGATACATATAAATTAAGCGTTATCTATCTAAGGTGCTTGATCTAGGAACGTGAAAAAACTTTCGAAACATTTTTTATTTTATGGTAATGAAGGAAGTAAATGATATTTTTAGTTTGTAATGAGTTTGTTCATGAATAATTCCATTAATCACGAACTACCGTATATTTCTCATCAAGATTACACTTCCTTGCTAAATATATAGTAAAAGAGAATAAATTTGTATTAAGTAAAAATTATAGATTTTGGAATAATTTTAGTACTGGATAATGAACCGAACTGTATGTAAAAAAATTTATTACGATATATTTATTTTTAAGTTTATTGGGAATAGGTTAGGTTAGGTTCATTAGGAATAAATGTTGTTAATGTATACTTTTTTACAACACTGTACTTGTGTATTAAGTATTCGTACAGGATATGCCCATATGAAAATGTCAAAGTGAAACTTTATAATTTGATCTTTCGTCGTTGGCATTTGGTGCGCCCATCGGAATGCTAATTCCACGAACTACCATGGGAAATTTTAATTTATTTACTTGCGTAAAGGACCATCGTGATTTGTGTCTCGTTTGTAGCTGAAATTCTATCGTTCGATTGAATAGACTTGATATTATTATATTACAGGTTGAACATTGAAACTCGAAGACAATCTGATGATAAATAGAAGTACTAATAATTAGAGACGTGGGTTATAAAACAATCAACAACTAAATTGATTATTGAGAAGTGTAATGTTGTATTAAACATTGTAACATGAAGAAGAACAGGAATAATTAACATCGAAGAACATGAAACAATAAGTGCATAAATTTATAAATTATAAATTTCCAAATTCGTGTAAAAACACCGAAAATTTTCAAATTGTAAAATTTGTAAGTTATTGAGAGAGTTGAAAAACCACGAACTATAAAATTAAAAAATTTGGAAATTACAATCTTTCAAATAGTGAATTTAAAAATTTCAAATAAAATAATTTATAACGGTAACGTAATTGTCAAGAAGAAACGTAGACACCGTATTAAGCTGAAACAATGAAAATGATAAGCAGAAAGAAGTATCGAATAATTAAACGATTTTCTAATTAAGGTCAATTGATAAAGCAATTAAAAATAGCAATTGCCTGGAAGGAAGAATAGTGTTGTGAAAGGAATAAAAACGATAAACAGCGAAAAGCGTGGAATAATTAGAGGGAATTTCAATCAATCTCCGCTTACGAAACAATGGAACGAGGACAAAATTACTCTCGTAAACTGTCATTACGCAAGTATTTCACAACTCTAAAGCAGTACTATTATATACCAAGATAAACGCCTACCGTTTATCCTCATTCATTACTACTTTCTATAATTTTATGACTGCTTTTGTTTTTCATAAAATTATACCTTCCACTTTACAGTAATCATTCATTCGTTCATTCATGTAAATTATTCTTTTTTAGATTTTCTTTTTGCTTTATAAATAGCTTGCTACAGATTTTGTTTAGTTCTATTTCAGTACTGTACATGCTATTTAAAACACACCATTTATGTAAATTGATAAGTGCAAACAAATTTTGCTTGCGACACAAACACTTCAGATAATAGAAGATTATATACATTTTCAAATAGGCGCATTGGCATTTCCATACATTGACTACTGATGTTCTTTTATTGTAATGCATGAGTCTATGAACTCATCTGCAATACAAAAAGAAAGAACTTTCTACAGATCAATGTTTTTCCAATTTCAAGGCTTTTTTATGAAAAACTTAATAACACCGCTGGTAACAAAGTAAGAGTTAGTAAACATCTCTAGCAAATTTCATCTGAAGTAAAGTGTTTGAAGAAATAAGTAGAAAGAATTATCGAAGAAATAAGTGTGAGTGATCTGCGAATCTCGCAACGAATGTAAAGGAAGAGAGAGAAAACTGCTACTATTTAAGAGCCAAACTTCTCAAGTACTAATTTCCCAAACTCTAAACTTTCCAAGGTCCAATCTTCTGAAGTCCCAAATTTACCAAGTCCCAAATTTCTCAAGGTCCAAACTTCTCAAATTTCAAATTTTTCAAGTTCCAAATTTCTCAAGTTTCAAACTTCTCAAGTTCCAAACTTCTCAAGTCCCAAACTTCTCAAGTCCCAAATTTCTCAAGGTCCAAACTTTTCAAATTTCAAATTTTTCAAGTTCCAAATTTCTCAAGTTCCAAATTTCTCAAGTCCCAAACTTCTCAAGTTCCAAATTTCTCAAGTCCCAAACTTCTCAAGTGCCAAATTTCCTAAATCCCAATTTTTCAACCCTCAAATCCCTAAACCTCCGACTTCCCCAAATTCCAAAACCGGAATTCTGTAAATCCTCTCTAAAACCTTTAAACATCTCTAAATAATTTCATCTGAAGTCTCCAATAAGTTTGAAGAAATGATTGAAAATAATTACCGAGAAAATAAGTGTGAGAACACGTGATCTGCGAATCTCGCAACAAACGCAAAGAAAAAGAGAAGTGATGCAAAACGTCGCGATAAAAATGTACTATTTACTAGTGCAAACTTAAACGAAGATAAACACGGGTGCCATTCACCACGAAAATGTCGCCTTATTATCCGAGCAAGTAGCCGTCTCGTTTGAAATTGACATTCCACGAATGGTTGCCCTCACCTCTTAAAAGGCCGCGCCGTGTCTGCGATTATGCAAAAGGTACGCACGTGCTCGTTCCTCTCTGTCTGCGTTTATTTACATGATGCAATTTCGTGAGTCGCGGCTATTGAAAAAATCCACAAACTGCCGAACTGAACACGGTTGATACTGCGCCACGGTGTATGGTAAACGAGTCGCACAGAGTCGTCAACCCCTGACAGCTTTGGAATAAATTGCTTGTGTTGTGCATAAAGTACTGGTCGTTTGCCACAATGTAGCGGTCAATGAATAGCTTTATCGATGTTGCGTTCGAGAATAAAAATGAGAGCTTATCTTAAGATATTCATTCGAATGACACTAGTTTATTGATACTTGACAGTCTAAACCAACTTTACATTCTTTATTTGCTTGTTGAGTTCTTCCTGATTTCTTTATTGCTGCAATTATTTGAAGGTTTATATTGTCTCATTATTATTCTTGTGTTTGAGGTTAGGAGTCATTTATTTACTATTATTTTATTGTGTTATTATACTACTTTCATTTCTACATTTACTGAGAAGTTGAAGGAAGATAAATTGCAATATTTGAAAATAGTTGTATATTAGCAATTTTGAAATAGTTGAATACTTTTATATTAGAGAGGTATTGGTGCTGGAAGTTTGAAATACTTTTATTCATTTATACATTTGAAATACATTGATCATACGATCTTTTGAGCTCATTAATAATGAGTCTATTATGATTCTAATGAGTGTATGATCATACTTTGTCAGTGAAATACATTGACTGTCACAGTGAAAATTAACATATGTGGTCAGACATCACAGAGATTATAAAGTCTACAGATCTCTTAATGTGTCACTCTGTATTTTTCTCAAAAGTTTATCTTGTCTTGCATTTCTCTTCAGGTAATGTACTTGCATTTCCAGCTTTGAAAACTATTATAAAAGTTGCTACATTAATCATACAAAACAATGATAGATTCATTAAACGGAGATCAAAGATAATTCACGTATCAGTATCTAATCTCTATCGATTACCAGAAACAATCGGAAGAAGTATTTCATAATTTCCGGTTCCGTACATGGAAACTTGTATTTCGACAATACATCCATAAAGGTGCAGTTAATCAGTGGATATAAAATATAACGACAGATCATATATGCACTTTCTATTGAATGACACATTTACAGTCGTGTCCCGATTGCCGCCGGAAAATTATTGCCACACCGTACCGTACTGCCAGCAATCTTGCAATAGTCGAGAGCAAAACGATCGTCTCTACGAAACTTACAAACACGTGGCTAAGCTTCGAAGCCCCTGCCTTTAGCATTCACCTGTTGAACCCAACCTCGACATCACTTTGACGCTTCAAACACAATATGGGGTTTTTATTGAGAACTTTTGAAAAGTCAAAATTTCACTCTTGAGAAATTTTCAAGTTTTCGTATTCTTAAATTATTAAATTTTTAACATTAAAATTACTCAAGTGAACAATATGTGCCTCTTACATTTTTTCTTTTAAATTACAAGGTTCATTATAATTTTTTTTTATGAATGCGAAACTGTATAAATATACTGTATTATGAATATAATTAATAGATTTATAAATATGATATGAGTATGTTAAATAAGTTACATTATATGGTATACAAATTTAATTTAAATAATTTAGACACAAATATCATAAATAAATTACGAATATTATAGAGAGAGAAGTTGTAGATAAAAATGTATCAACACCGAGGAATGACAACGAATCTTCTAGTAAACACAGCCTGAAATTAATCTAGAAGCTACTAGAATGTCATTAAACACTTTTTCAAGAAATGCATTAAAAGATAACCGTATAATTAAGAAGCAGTTTTTCTCCGCCGTAGGATCCGTGTACAATGCTGACACATAAAAAGTAACCGTTGGCTTCGTTGCATATTTAACAATCTCTTCATCGTGCTTTCAACACGTTCATTTTGCCAATTACACGTAATAACAACGTTCGCGTGTATAAACTGCTATAACAGGCTGTGATAACGCTATGATATTCACATAGTTTCTCCTCAACGAATCCAAAAGATTGTCATGCATTTCATGCGAAATACAGCCGGGTCTGAAACATATGTGTCACGATTCCCATTGTTTTAGCAACGACAAAATTACTGCGTACGACAAAAGTCATCATTCGACCTTCGCACGAAGAATGTTTGCGACTCTATTTCCGCGCCACCATTTGTATTCCTCATCATCTACGACAAGATTACTTAACGGTTACCAAAGCAATCAGTTATACGTCCATCGTTTCTTGATGAATCGTTGGTGACGTATAATATAGTACAATTACGTACGTACATTGTGAATTGATTCTGTTTACCTGTACAAAGCCAGAATCTGAAGAATCTAAATGGTCAGATTTGTACAAAAGATTTAAATATGTAAAATTAACGCGTTGACCGCCATAGGGAAATGTTTGTGATCAGACACGTTACACGGATTAAGGAACAAGATACTTAACCTTCCAATTTCTTTTAATCTGTATCTTTGTTCACGTTAAGAGCCTTCAAATATTTCTTTCCTTTGTTTTTTCTAGCTGAATTTGCAACGCTGGTCACATGTGACCGTCACAGTGAAAACTGACGTAGTCAAACACACTAAACACAGATTATAGATAAGCTATTAATACTGAATCTTTCAATTTTGTCTTTTGATCTGTTAATGTGTATCAGTGTTTCAAGTTTAAGAACTCTCAAAAATTTTTTTCTTTTGCTTTTTCTGTGCATGATTGATTTAAATGAAGTTGTAGCACTAGTCTCGTGTGTCCATCATGGCGATCGTGTTACATTTCTTCGTCAAGAGTGATCTCTTCTATAAAATTAACTACTAAACAAGGATCATAGCCACTATTATCACGTTGACTGCTACAAAAATTATTAGTCATACCACGAATTCAATATACATTGTACTATGTGGATCCCATTATATGGCCCGTTGAACAAGTACGGACTTTCACGTATGCTAAAAGCGTAATATCATATCATCACCGTATACAAACTGATTTGGAAATCTTCAAATATTCTATCTATAGAAATTTTTTATTTTCAACGTGACTAAAAGGGGGTGGCCACGATACTCTGGGATTCACACAGTTCCTCTTTAAGAATCATGTTTGTGGAATGATAGATGATTCATGCGTAAAAAAGAAGTCAATAAATTCTTCGCTAACAAATTCTGATGTAAGTGCACATTCATGTTTTCAATCGAATATTGTTAGAATGAAAAGGTTAATGAGCTGCTGTCTCCCACACGTATCTTTGTATCGCATCTCTTTGTATCTCCATAAACGTTCTCTTACCATTAACGATTTATGGTTTACAACTTTCTTCCGTGTGTTCTATAAACTGCAAATTCTCTTGATCTTCCATGGTGATTTCAACGCTCCAGATCCATCGAAAAGTGTAGAATTAATGATCATTGAACTAGTTCAAATTTCACTCGTTACTATCGCTGAACATGTCTGATTTGCAAATAGCTTACATGTTACACGCTGAGATCTCTCAGTATCTATCATTAATAACTTTAAAATTTTCATAACTGAACTAAAATTTTTTACCAGACGAGTACACAAATTTTATATACAAATAACGAATGGAGAGTTGTTTTTAGAATAAAAAGAATGTCTATGGCTAAAAATTTGATGTGTACAATTAACAGTAATTATGAGATAAAATTTTTGTAGGTTACAAAACTTCTCTAATTTTCTGCACTGATTTCAATATGTAAAATTAATTACAGATTTGGTCGCAGTGCATTTAATTTCTAACATTTCTCAAACTGAAGATTTGTAATTTTCATACAGCTCGCGTGTAGTTAATGAAGTTATGAACTTCATTTTCACAACTCGGATGTTCGGTATTTATACGCTCTAAGTCTTTCCAACTTAATTCACCCATAATTTTACTCTATTACAGCTCGATCACGCCATTTAGACTTATTGCCTATAATATTTAACGCTAATGATTGAGTAATAAATAGATATATTTTGATAGGAATTTTTGCATTGTCTGAATTCAAGGACATAAATAAGTTTATAAATTTTACATTAATTTATAGTGAGTTAAATAAACTTTTATAATTCATTATTCATGAAATTGACGCAATAGTTCCTGTAACTGCTTAAGTATTATATGCTTTATTAATTCACGTAATCACTTTTTTATCAATTGCTTCACGTGCTTCACATTGATGTATGAATACGTTTATAAGAATTCAACATTTTCATAATGTCTCACATTTATGTAGCCTTATATTACTGAAGGATAAATTTTAAAGACTATACATATATTTGTAATCAATTAAAAGTGTATTTGAATAAAATAATAGGTAGTACCAACTCATTCGCGTGCATCAGATTTTGCTCCGAATAAAGTGTACCCAAAGCTGATCAGATTTTACAGAAAAAAATTATTATTATAAATACTAAATATTATTGTAATAAATTATTACAATAGGTAATTATTACGTACCATAATAAACTAGAATGCTGAAGGTGCTGTAAGAGCTCATAAAACCAGTCAAGTCTATTATAGACCTTCACGCACAATTTTCAAATTCTCCATTCCATAAATTAAATTCCTTTGATTTCCCGCGTAGATTTAAACGCTCTAGATCCGTGGAAAAGTTCCAACGATTGAAATTAACAATTCGCAATTGCAAACACTTTATCTCTCTCTGTTATATCGCCATTACCCAGCATTGAAGTCTCCGAGTCGTTCGTTAAAGAATCGTTCACTCTCTGTTTTTTCCAACCGTAACAAATTTCATAAAAACTACCGTAACAATAATAGAAAATTACGCAGAATCCAACATCAAGAACCTTCATACCTAATCTTAAAAGAGATCCAAGGTTTTTCGTGATTCTTCTCGTACGCGCCGATAAATAACAAGCAAATCGCAGTGATACGCAACATGTCGTCGCAATAAATTTATTCCGTCAAGGATCAACCTCGTGCGAGAACACGTAAACGCTTAACGAATGAATTTAATGTCCACTCGATTAATTAATCGTACGTCGATAAGCTCTATCGATTTTCTTCTTCACACGATTCTGTTCGAGTGACTTTCTGACGCTCGAAAACAGCGTTTTCCGATTTATGATCCACTATTAATTTGTAACAAGTAAAATTGTAGCGTTACAATTGTAGTAGACATTAAATGTTACTCGAGTTAATAAGATTGGATTAAATGTTAATCCAATGATAAGATAACATTTCATTTTGTCAAATAATACACAGTCATATAATGATTTCAGTGATTTTGAACTTAAATATGTTACAAATTTGTTGAGATATCACAAATTTGTTAGATCAAAACAAGGTTGAGAAACACTGGTCTAAAGTGTTTTCCTAGAGTCATTTATTAGAAATTTATGCGGAACAGCAAAATATACAAAGCACTTCTTAATTTCCTGCCTCTCGAATTATTTAAATATATTCTTATGATAGTTGTGCCTCGTTTCCGAGCTAATCGATGTTTTCGTGATTTTTAGGAAGATTTTTGTTTGACATTTCTCTGACATAATCAGTAGAGCGTAACCTTGTTTATAACAAGATAATGTTTAACTCTAGATATATTTAGATCTCACAGATGTTTCCATTATTTCAATTACTGTCGAGAGTTAATTTGAATATTGTCGCATCTTTTTGGGTATGAAAAGAAATAATAATTATTCATTTCAATTGTCTCTTAATTGTGGTTCATAATTCACATCGAACAACTCAGAAGATACATAAAATGGCTTACTGAAATACATTAATTTTTTAATACTAAAACTACCAAACCAAATAACCGCTCCACCATTTTCCTTCCGCTCACCGTTATAAGGTACACATTTTGTTAAAGTACATTCTTTGAAATCACAGTTAATTTTCATCAAAATAAGAAATAACTGTATACTAATTTATGTTTCGTAGTTTGTTCATTTATTTTTTAAACCTATTTTTAATTTCAAATTAAGTATACGATGTTTAGTGTTAAAGAAACATGTTATTGCTAATACTAACACCACCAACTTAAGTTAATACAAACTTATAGTATCTTAATATTCGAATCATAGTTGAAAGTATGGACCATTGAGAATACATGTGACTTTCGTTTTAATTAAAAACCGAGGTCGGTGTCACTGAGATTGAAAAAAAAGATATTTTTGATAAAAAATGGCATTTGTTCGAGGAAGAGGGATGATCGCGTGATCGAATATTTTAAAGATCAGCATAACGTCGTACATCCGCGTTTTCCTTGAGTGTCGTTACGTGTTCTTTTAAAATTCATCAAACGATTTTCGACCGAGAACATGTATAATAAGATAAAGGAAGAATTTCAGAGTAAACCGGAATTCCCACGTATTCCAAGTATGTCTCATGCAAATCTGACGAATCATTCGCGACACGCAATATTTCCAAAGAACGTCGGAAGTATCAAACTTCGCGGTATAATTTGAAACGTACAAATTAGAAGGTTGCCCGATTCGAAGCAAAAAAAGAAAGGAAAAAATGAAAACAAGCGTAGAAAAGTAGAGCATCATTCTGTTACGCAATCGAGGCGTGCAAGAGTTCCGGTCAATCATTAAATTTGCAATCGAGAAATCATTAATGCGTTGTCGATCATTCGATAAGAAATAAACAAGCGTTACGCCTTGATCGATCTATCGACGTAATGCGTTTGCCTGTTTGCCACGATAAATTGTTTTGCAATATTTCGAATCGCATAAAATGGAAAACTTTCGAATGGTGTCACGTGTAACGAATCGTGAATCAGCTGTGTGATCGAATTTATTGACAGATAAAATATACGGGACTTTTATTAGAAACTTTAATAATGGTAAATACGTGAAGTAACCGACTCTATCTGATACATGTATTTATAGACACGAGATTATCGGAAGAATATTATTGTTTTCTTAATGATCTTGCGTCAAATCGTTTAGTATATTCTCAGGATTTGTGTTGGATAGAAATTTAAATTTGAATGTAGTGCTGTAATTAATATAGGATGTGTGATTATGAGGTAGAGTGGATCTAGTTTGGATCGGGATTATACTGATATTGTTGCAATGTAGTAATTTATCAATTTTTTAATATTGGGAGAATCACACCTCTCGAGTTACTAATTCAGAAATTTCTTCTTTATTGTATTTTCAAAAAGAATTATATTTTTGCGTAAATTTACAAGTTCTCCTTTATGGAGTATGGGATTAAATTTCACAAACTTCTCAAGTCCCAAATTTCCCAAGTTCCAAATTTCTCAAGTCCCAAGTTTCCCAAGTCCCAAGTTTGTCAAGTTCCAAATTTTCCAAGTCTCAAACTTCTCAAGTCCCAAATTTCCCAAATCCCAAACTTCTCAAATCTCAAACTTTCCAAGTTCCAAATTTACCAAGTCCCAAGTTTGCCAAGTTACAAATTTTACAATTTCCAAATTTTCCAAGTCCCAAATTTCTTAAGTCCTAAATTTTCCAAGTTCCAAATTTCTCAAGGTCCAAACTTCTTAAGTCCCAAATTTCTCAAGTTCTAAATTTCCTAAATCACCGAATTTTCCACCCCCCAAATCCCTAACTCGATAAATTCTCAGAATTTCATATCTCAAATTCCTCGAATCTCTTGCATCACTCAAATCTCCAGATATTCCACCTTTCAAAACCCAAATTTCCTAAATCCTCCAACTCCCCATGCCTTTGCAAATTCCTCAACTACCAATATTAAAATTTCATTTTTCCTGTGTTGTCATATTCCTTAAAAACACCATCCAAGCGTGACGTGCTAATCAATTTTTTCGTACATTTAATCACGTGCATACTCATTCTTTATCTCTTTCTGCGTGCAGGTATTTTTATGCTGATGACTTTGGGCTCGCTCGGACTCGCCACTGGTTGCATCCTCTTCGTACTCCAACCGTACGATCTGCTTTTCAAGTTGAAAGTGATATTCAGCGAAGGAGGCGAAATATTTGAATTATGGCGGAAACCCGATGTCGAACTATACTTGAAAGTCTATCTGTTCAACGTAACGAATCGCGACGAATATATGTCCGGTATAGCGAGCAAGTTGCGCTTCCAGGAAATTGGCCCGTACACTTACAGGTACGAGTACATGCTAATTAACCGATTGATACCTCGATAACATTAATGTATTTTGATGAGTTTTACTGATAGTGTCTGTCACATCTTATCAAAGAGTCGGTTGCGATATAATTAGTGTGTGGACATTTATAGCTTCGGTGCTATTTACAAATTTATAAGATAAACATCGTTTAAAACACTGCGGTTTAGAATTTGCATTTTGATGTGCAGAATGGTTTTAGAATGTGGAAGATTAATCGGAGTCCATTTTAGCGATTGTGTAATTCATTCATTTGGAATTATTATATTTAATTGGTTCATTTGCAATTATTGTTATAATGTATTCATATATTTGCAATTGTTATATATAATTTACTCATTTATTCATTAATTATTATATATAGGGTGTCTCTAGTGTTACTCCCTGAAAGGTGTAATAAAGGTCGCCATTCTGAACAAGATTTTACTTTGCAAAAACTTGATTTATTCATTAACAATGTGTATTAGTTATAGACTTAAGGACATTCCATTTTTCTGAGATGTCCAGCATTTTCCAATATTTTTTACATAAAATTTTATCTAGGATGTCCTAACTTTTTGCAACTATTAAATTACAGTATAGAAATGAAAATCAGCACGGTATAAATTATGCGAATAAATTACTTCGTTTGAAGGATGGCCGATTTAAACAAATTGAATAAATGTATTGAATATCTATTCAATACCTATTGATTTTTAATGAATAATTTGTATAAAATTTCAGGGAGGTGATCGAACATGCAGATGTGACATTCAATAACAATGGTACTGTAACGACGTTTCCTCGCCATCCTTTGAAGTATGTACCGGAAATGAGCGGTGGAAAGGAAGAAGACCTAGCAATACTACCAAACATCGCTTTATTGGTAAGTGAAAATGTTACAACTGCAATATGTTCTGAAAATCAATTTCGTTCCTTCGAAAACGTAATGTATCGCACAAAAAATTAAGTATAGGTCGTGTGTATTGTAAACTTCCATTATTGCATCAAATACTGTCCCCTTTTTTATTTAATTGCTGTTTTGAATCTTTCGGTCAATTAAAAGACTTGAGAAGCGCTTTTTTCGTGGCCTAGTATGTGTACTTCTCGATCATTAAGTGACTATCGATTTTACTGCACACGATATTACAGACGAGAAATGTTGGAATAAGTAATTGAAAAGAAGTTTTTAGCAATACGTATTAATTTGAAAAAAGGCATTATTTTTTAAATGTATTTCAACATGAAGAATTTAGAAAAATTTTTACATATTTTTTTATGATGCTATTCAAGTGTTAAATGAACAACATATAATGTTATTTCTGATATGTTAAAATTTTATTTGAGAAAGAAATATGAGAATTATCTGTAATTAATTAGGATCTCTAATTAAACAAAGTGCAACAATTTCATTGTACGTATTTTTTCACCACAATATTTTACTTGCGTAAAATAAGTTTGAATTCACAACAGATAAATTTACCAATGTCAAGAAACTCATAAGAAAAGGCACGAAAAAAAATGACAAACTCTTAGTCAACTCTCTCAAGATTTTTTGCAACATTAATAAATATGTATGCAAGCTAAATCGTAGCGGGGACAATCCCCTCGAGTGAACGAACCCAGTGTTTTTATTAAATGGAGTATGCGACCCAACGTATTTAAAACGATCCTTAAACCGTACACGAATCTCGTTTCGTTTATGTCCACATATAAATCATGTTTAAGGAAAAGAACAGCGTATTTTCAAGCGCAGGCTGATGAACCATTTTTTATCTAAAATTGGTATTGTTGTGTTCAATCATACATCCTTTAACATTAGTGAGAACATTTTGAATTTTGGGGTTTAATAATTTAGAAATAATGTAATTTTCAAAATTGGCAGATTCGAAAAATTTTTAGTTTCCAAAATCTCTTAAATTTTCAAGCTTCTGTACTTTCAAGTTTACAAATTTTCAAATTTTTATATTTCCGGATTCTCAAATTTTTAACTTTCCAAATTCAACTCAAATTCAATTCAACATCCCAAATTCATTTTGAAAATTTACAAATCAAATTAATTAACAATATCTGTAAAAACTAATATCGGAGATAAAACACGTGACTCTAATCTCTAAGAATACCAAACGAAAATAATTAATAATAAGATAAGACAAAACTAATTAACGATGTAATAATTAGCGTGGTCATTACTTTTATTATGTATAATGTGACATTTTAAACGTAAATACATCAATAACTTCGATCAACATCGTCAGACAAAAAAACTGTGATAAGATAACTCTATGAATATGTCTGCATTTTAATGAAAGATATACGTGTACATTCATATAGTATCTAATCGAACGATGCGTTAATGAGCGCATAAGACGCTCAATTAATGTCGATAATTTACATGTATATATTGTATATATATGTTTCGACGATAAGGAGTTGCACACGGAACGCGAGAGGAATATCAAAGTGTTTCTTCCGAAAAATTGTTTAACAACGTGTTCGTCAGAAATAGAACAATAAGCGGGAATGTGTCGATGCATACTTCGTTTGTAAGTGTTGAATGATTGCCAATGGGGTCGACGATCTATCAAAGATGGTACTTTAAATGGCAATGCTGTTAGGGAGGCGCTGTGTTGAACTTTAGGATTTGAAGAATTTGAGATTTTAGAAGTCTGGGATTTGGAGAAATTCAGATTTTAAGATTTCGGGATTTTGACAGTTTCAAATTTTAGTATTTCGAAGTTTTAAATTTTGGGATTTGCAGAGTTTGAAATTTCAGAACTTTAGGATTTGGTGTGCTCAGAATTTTCAAACTTTGTAATTTCAGTATGTTGAATTCAATACTCTGAAATTTTGGGAGTTTGATGTTCCAGAATTTTAAGACTTGGAAATTTGTAAATTGAGGACTTGGAAATTTAGTAATTGAGAAATTTAGAACTTTCAGAACCTTAGCAAGAAGCAAGAATTCTTTAAGAACTTTAGGACATTCAAACTTTTCTATGTTAGGTTTAGTGAACTATTTTTCTTTCTTTTACTAATTATTCGAATATATAAGTTTGTCTATTCCCACGATGAAATTTGTAATTCACAAGCTTTTCCCATAAATTAAATATTGGTCAATCGACTGTATGGAACGTGAAAGGTGTTCAACGCCGTAAAAATGTTCCCAAACGCTAGATCCTATGTTTCGGGCAATGAACAGCTATTGCAAAATCCATGATCATAGCATACAATTTTCGCGTACGAAATCTTAATTTCATACCGGTTTTCTCCTTTTCCTTTCATCAACAATTCCGCGTTGAATCTAAATCATTTCATCATTCAAAATATCTTCTGCAACCCTTAGACTATAATGTGTTGCAAAAATTCTATACAAAATAATGCACAATTTACATTTCACTCATTTTAATATCTTAACACAAGTCATAACACAAACTATTTTACTTAAATTATTGAAATTAATTTAAATTTATGATAAGTTTTGCAAACGTAAATATCAAAAATTTATTTATACATACATTCATATTACAAATGACTATTTTTACAATGTAAAAATTGAAAGAAATAATATTTGTTATTCATTATCGGTGTTAAAAGGCAAAAAAATGGTCTGGTGATACAATATTGCAAAACTTATACAACACAGAATTAATCACAGACGTTAAAAGCCTATTTAATTTTCATGAATAGTAACACATTTCAATCGAAGTATAAAAACATGATCGTAAGATATAATTGCATCTTCTCATAAAAACATCAATTGATATGATGCAATCATTCGTATATAATTACTCGAAATAAATAATAAATAGTGTAAGATAGTATGAAGATAAGAGATTCCGATTTATTAACCCTTTGCGCTATGATTTGTCAGGTGTCAGTCAAAACTAATCACAGCTACGACATTAAGACAAAGAAGGATGAAATGTTATGTCAATTTAATGTTATGCAATCCTTTACTGTCCAATTTATAATCGTACTTGAATTCCAACTTAGTAAACCAAGCAGTGTATTAAAAATTCGAGTAAACCTGTTCATAGCTGAAGAACGAATGTGCGAAGAGTCTCAAGTGAGGTTAAAAACAAAAATACAACCTAATAAAATTTTCATTTGCTTCAATATTGCAAACAACGCGTCAAAACAGATATACTAATTTGTTATTCGTTATCGCTTGCAAAAAAATCTGTCTTCCGCTACAAAATTGCAAAAATCATGCAGTGCAAAAATTAATTACAAACGCAATAAATTTTCATAAATAACATATCTCAATCGAACAAGTAATAAGTGCGTACGAGACTTAAGAATGAAAATAAAAATGCAACCTAATAAAATTTTCATTTGCTTCAATGTTGCAAACAACGCGTCAAAACAGATATACTAATTTGTTATTCATTATCGCTTGCAAAAAAATCTGTCTTCCGCTACAAAATTGCAAAAATCATGCAGTGCAAAAATTAATTACAAACGCAATAAATTTTCATAAATAACATATCTCAATCGAACAAGTAATAAGTGCGTACGAGACTTAAGAATGAAAATAAAAATGCAACCTAATAAAATTTTCATTTGCTTCAATGTTGCAAACAACGCGTCAAAACAGATATACTAATTTGTTATTCATTATCGCTTGCAAAAAAATCTGTCTTCCGCTACAAAATTGCAAAAATCATGCAGTGCAAAAATTAATTACAAACGCAATAAATTTTCATGAATAATATATCTCAATTGAACAAGTAATAAAGTTTGAAAAACATGACTGTAATATATGGTTATAAAGTAAGATTACATATTCTCATGGAAATGAGAATTATGGACAATTACAAGACGATGCATCAAATCGTTCGTCATCGCACAATCCAGTTAATTATTATTAGTTTACTATCTTTTCGATCACACCCAAACGGAATCAGATCATTAATTTACATATCCGCTTTTTTTTGCTTTTGTTGACTTATAATCAACTGCATTTGTGAACCTTGAGCTCTTCGATTAATAGTGATCACTTGTGACGTAAATTCAATCTGAATGATATCCATCCACACACTTTAAACAACTTCTTGGCATTTAAATTCATTTTTTCTTTATAAATTTGTTTCTTGTTCAGAAGAAAAACATAAAGCGGGGAATAACTGACGAAGTATAGGAAAATCAGTTATTTAAAATAAGTACAGTTCTGCATTTTGTTAATCGAACGATAAAGAAATTAATTGGTACAACTATTGATTAAAGTGATTTTGAATTGTTGATTAAGCTTAAGGCTTAAGATACTGTGCTGCTTTGAACTTGTCATTTCAAGTTTGATTCATGATTCAATAATTTAGAAGTGAACTTGGTAATTTGAAAAGTTTTTAAGTAAGAAATTTAGAAATTTGGAAGATGAAAGTTCTTGAAGATGGGAATTAAAGACTTGGTAATTTAGATAGTTAGAAATTTGGAAACTTGAGAACTTGGAAACTTGAGAACTTGGAAACTTGAGAATTTGGAAATTTGAGAATTTGGAAATTTGAGAATTTGGAAACTTAAGAATTTGGAAATTTTAAAATTTGCAAACTTGAGAATTTGGAAACTTGAAAATTGGGAAACTTGAGAATTTGGAAATTTGAGAATTTGGAAACTTAAGAATTTGGAAATTTGAGAATTTGGAAACTTGAAAATTGGGAAACTTGAGAATTTGGAAACTTGAGAATTTGGAAACTTGAGAACTTGGAAACTTGAGAACTTGGAAACTTGAGAACTTGGAAACTTGAGAATTTGGAAATTTGAGAATTTGGAAACTTCAGAACTTGGAAACTTGAGAATTTGGAAATTCGACAATTTGGAAATTTAGTAATTTAGAAATTCAGAAACTCAAACACTCAGAAACTTAGAAATTTGTATATTTAAAAAATTAGCAATCAGCTAATTTAGTAAATTGTTCAACTTCCTGATAAATAACTTTTTTATCGCTTATTTTAATTAAAATTTATTATTCGTGGAATCGTATAAATGAAAACCACAACCAGCTATTTCTGCGTATAATTAAAGACAGAAATCGAATAACACGTATTAAAATGAATCAATGAAGGGCGTAGAATATTCATTCATCGAAAATTCCCTGAATCGTGGAAAGGTATTTAACCAAACATTCCGTATGAATCATTTTGATTCTCTAGAAAAGCAAACCACGGTTTTCTACGCGTACAATGAGTACAATAAATTTTCATTCATTGCACGAAGACATTCTTAACGAGTGCATCATGTTCGCGGTGTTGAGAAAGCACCGTAACTATGATGAATCGTAGATTTGTTTCATAATGGAAGTATTATACGTTCAAAATTAACTATAAAATAACAATATACAGAACAGAAATAAATATTTCTGGACTTTAAAATATTTTGGAACTCTGATTACGATTTTGGAAATTTTTAAATTTGATGGTCTTAGAATTAAACTTGGAATTTGATGATTTTCCAAATATGCTTCTATATTTGGGAACATTGGAAGTGGAATATTAAAAGATGTAAAAATATCAGAATTAAGGGATGTGAAAATTTCAGTGTTTTATAATTTACAAATTTAAGAGTACGGGACTTTAAAAAATTGAAACTTTAAAATTTCTGAATTTGAAAATTTAAGACTTTACATATTAAAAAGTTTAGAAATGCCTAAATTAGAAGACGTGAAAATTTTGAGAATATGAAACGCTAGAAAATTGAAAACTCGGAAAATATCACTAAAATATTAAAATATCAAAAATTCGGAAATGTCGAAGTTATCACTTACACGTGGTACTGAAATGCCCATAACTCTTATACCTACCCTCCTAATTACTAATATTCCCAAGAAAAAATTTGCTACAACAAAAGCAGGAGAATAATAAAATTAAAAAGCACCCTTCAAAAATAACTGAGTAAGCGAGTGGTAAAACAAACCGTGTTGAAACCCTTGTTTCTTAAAAGCACCATTCGATGAATGGTAGTCCACAACAATTCGTCAAGAGCATCCTCGTGCAACACGTACACAAACTCGTACACCTGATGCATATGTATGCAATCAACAGGAACATTGACTCAAGGCGTGCAAGTTCCTCTTGTAGATTATTCGATAAACGTCTGATAAATTTACACCAGCGTCGATGAACTTTCGTATAAAATCAAGATCACGATAGCTCAGGCAAATGGTTAGCTCTTGCACGGCAATGGATACAAACGATACATCGTTTAACCTGATACTAGAAGAAAATGAAGCGGTATAACGAAGTGAGAAGACGATACGCGAAGATGAATTATGCCCGGTTGAATTTTATACCATAACAAATCATCGCTAATTAACTTCAACATACATTGGATATCGTGTTTCGTAATGAGGAAGATTTGATATGCGGCTCGAAAATTGGGGATATATGAACAGATGGAACAATAACGTTAATTAATACTCGTATTACGGATAGGGTTGTTCTAATAAGGGGTGAGATGCTTCCTACAAATTTTGGAAAATTTCTACTTAAAATAATAAATAAATGGGGGTACGAATACACATACTTTAGATATATACTTTATTATTGTACTCAATAGATACATTACTTCAATGAGTAAAACGAAAAGGGGTTAAAATTATTATTTCAAAATTAAAATTGTTAAAAATGACTGTCAGCAGCGTTATAATAATGCAATAATTTTTGCTATATACCTGCTGTGAAAAATTAAAAGAATACATAAATATATTGGGGGTGAAATGTATAGATACATGCTTTATTATTATATTCAATAGATACATTAGTTCAATGAATAAAATCAATAAGGGTTAAGGTAATTATTTCAAACTTACAATAGTTAAAAATGACCATCATCATCATTATGACCATGCAATAATTTTTGCTACGTACCTGCTGTGAAAAATTGAAAAAATACATAAATATGTTGGGGGTGAAATGTATAGATACATACTTTATTATTACATTCAATAGATACATTAGTTCAATGAATAACATCAATAAGGGTTAAGGTAATTATTTCAAACTTACAATAGTTAAAAATGACCATCATCATCATTACGACCATGCAATAATTTTTGCTACATACCTGCTGTCAAAAATTGAAAGAATACATAAATATATTGAGGGTGAAATGTATAGATACATACTTTATTATTATATTCAATAGACACATTAGTTCAATGAATAATAAGAGTTAAGGTAATTATTTCAAACTTACAATAGTTAAAAATAGCTATCATCATCATTATGATCATGCAGTATCTTTGGTTATATACCTGCTGTGAAAAATTCGCATTTGAATATAACTTTCAGCGAATACTGAATTTCCACATAAAAATTTATAAGGTGTAAAATTTGTTCAGTTAATGGTCGATAAATTTATGACGTGACATTGCAAGAATCGACAAAATTGTGAAATAGCTAAAAGTTCTAAATGTGTCTTTCACGTGTTGCACTTTAAACCGTTTACTGTCTGATAAAGAAGGTAAATTTTTGCCATAAAAACCGGAATGGTAGGAAAATGCGTATCCAGCTGGGAATATGTTCATTAACACACAGCTATGACCAGCGTATTAATATTAATTTATAAACAGTTTTAAGTAACGCATTAGTTACTAATTTTTTGGTTACATACAGAATTAAGTAACATATTAAGTGAAGTAACGTCATTTGCGTGGCATAAAGAAGAGTCTAGAAATTTTTCTACGAATAAACTGTTGTTAATTCTTGTTCATTTCTCTAATTACGTCAGAGAGGTTCGCAAATACATTCGTTGCCTTAAATATCTTTTTTCTTGTGTTTCAGAGTATTACAAACGTCATGAAGGACTCCAATTATTTCACTAGATTAGGTTTGAATTTGTTGATTACGAATACGAATTCACAACCCTTGGTTCAAATGACTGCTAAAGAGTTTATGTTCGGGTATGAATCTACTCTGGTTAGTCTTGGGAACAAAATGATGCCATCTTGGATCAAGTTTGACAAACTCGGTCTCATCGATAGGGTAAGTTTCTTCCTTGTCAACTTTGTCTAAATGTCACCCATTTTAAATGTAACAATTTTTACTTACTCACTTTTTCAATTGGAAATTATTTTATAATATGAATCGATTATATTGTTATACAAAAAATAGTTTGATTATGCCTTTACAATTCAACCTAACGAAAATAAATAAAATTAAACCATCGTAAAAAATAAAGTTAGACAACTGAATCATAAATAATTTTGTCGAATTTATTAGAAATAAAGTTACTAAATGAAAAGATTTTCCATAATCTTACAATGACGTTCAGAATATGAAAAAGAGGAAAAATATTTCTAAACCCGTTATCCTTCGAATGATGTATTTCTTCCTAAAGTCAAAAGTATGACACTTATCTGTCTGATAAGTGCTAATAAAAATCTAATGAATATGAAGAATCGTACAGTAGATAATTAATATTAGTCATCTGTAACAAACAAAATGATTTTACGTATTCCCTGTACTATGCATCACCGTTCAGACAAGTTTTATAATCATTTATGAATCGCTAATTGAATGTATAAATACTAACGCTATTTTACATAAAATTATTGGAAGATGACATCCCACCTCGTAATTAAATCACAAGACGCTATTACTTAACAAACATCCATAAATCAATATCAGTTTATTTCTTCTGTAGAGTATTGTTAGATGCATGTGTACAGATATTCATGTATTCTGAAATATTTATGTAACAAAATTCCTGTAGTACAAAATTGTTATATCCCGAAATTCCTGCACCCTCAAAAGCTCCGCACACCAAGTGACTGGAGATTTCTACATATATCCCCTGAATTTGTAAATTCCGAAGTAGTTATCTACCGAAATTCTTGTGACATGAAATTTCTATGTACCGATATTCTTATATTCCTAAATCTCTACATACCCACATTTTTACGTTTCGAAATATTTATGTACTGAAATCCCAATACGCCGAAATCGTTATGTGCCGAAATTCTCACACCCCGAAATCTCCACATCCCCAAGTTTCTATATTCCGAATTACTTATGTACCGAAATCTCAATACGCCAAAATCGCTATATGCCGAAATTCTTACACTTCAAAATTCCTACACCCCGAAATCCCTATGTCCCAAAATTCCTAAACCCCAAAAACCCAATATTCCAAAATTGTTAGTAAAATCTGAATTCTTCGTTAAAGCCCGCATTACAACATAATTCAATTTATTTGATAGATGTACGATTTTGACGGTGACGTCGAGACCGTTTACACGGGGGCAAACGACATTCGTCGAACAGGGCTAATCGAAAAGTACAACGGCGACGTGAATCTACCGCAATGGACAGGAAAATGCGCAAATGTGAACCAGGCCAGTGACGGTGTCAAGTTCCCAAGTTATCTTCGACCGAATGAGACTGTATTGTTCTACAGGAAAAGTCTTTGCCGCAGTGCACACATGGTATGTTGAAGCAACATTCAATTATTTAGAGAAATGTTCCTAATGTACGAAAGATGACAATATAGCAAGAATCTACTGTGATTGTAAACATTGGATAAAATACAAAAATATAGTATTTCAAATAGTGAAAGATTAGAACGATCTTAGAACAAAATTATATTTTGCTCCAGCAAGAAATGCATATATAAATTATAACATTTTGCAAAGTTAAACGAAAGAAATATTCATAATTATAATATTTTGCAGTATTAAACGGGAGATACATATATAAATTATATTTTGTAGCATCAAACTGGAGAAACGTACATAAAAGGATTGCACGCGTATCAGTACAAGTTCGTGGAGAACGTGATGGATAATGGTGCTTACAATCCGGAGAACAAGTGCTTCTGTCGCAAAGGATACTGTTTGAAACCCGGCTTAATCGACGTCACCGATTGCTACTACGGTAAGACGTTATTTTGATATTTATTTATTGCATTGACCTTATAAAGTATTATAATATTTATA
The DNA here is from genome assembly GCA_963576845.1 of Megachile leachella. Taxonomy (NCBI): domain Eukaryota; kingdom Metazoa; phylum Arthropoda; class Insecta; order Hymenoptera; family Megachilidae; genus Megachile; species Megachile leachella. The sequence continues at coordinate 14,798,846 of OY756248.1, forward strand.
TTATACAGTCGCTATATCTTACTGCGTTTATGCTATTTTTGATATGGCACGTGTACGTCTGCGATGACGATTAAATTAGAAGTGGGAAGATTTAGACTTTAATGATAATCGTATTCACCGACACACGCTATTACGGGTTAAAAATAAATAATACATTAATTCGGAAACTTCCAAATTTGCGAGATGTTTCGCTGAGCTTCGAATTTATGGTTTATGAAAATGTGCAAACTCACGATTTCAAAAGTCTACATTTACAAACTTTACACTAAATTTAGAAACACGTGATCTTCATTTGAAAAACTTTGAATATTTTGAGATTTGATCATTTTTAAAATTGGTAAATTTCTTAAATTGAAAGCTTGAGTTCAAACTTTTGAGTTGTACATTTGAGTGCAAGTTCAATAATTTGAAAATTTTCAAAATTACAGTGAAAAATTTTATTTTCGACTAATCATCTATCTTTATAACGTTCGCAGGTTTCCCAATAGCTCTGTCGTATCCACATTTTTACAAAACGGATCCAAGTATATTGGCTGCAGTGGAGGGTTTAACTCCAAACGCGGATCTTCATGAATCTTTCGCGTACATTCAACCACAATCAGGTCTTCCGCTAAAACTTGCCTTCCGTTTCCAAATCAACATGGCTCTGCAAAATATTGGACACATGGCCAGGGTGGAAAAGTTTGAAAACTTCGTTCTACCTCTACTGTGGTTCGAAATCGTGAGTATTAAAATTAATATGAAATAACTTCAATGTGTTTCAAATATCAGTAGCGCATCTTCGACATTGCATTGTCGACAATATAGGTATTTTTATATCAATGCATGATACCGATGTACCGGTAATATAGATATTGTATAGATCGATGTTCGATAATATAAATATTTTCTATATCTATGCACCGAAATTGTCGATGTCAGTGTTAATATTTAATCTCTTGATACACGCTTTTTCTTTGAATTGACTTTTATCTGTCGAAATCTTTATTTGAATATTTTGTACAATAATTACATCTATGGGGATAAGAACAGAGCCCATAATCAAAAATATTAATTTTATTTATTTATGTTACATAACATATTTTTATTTCAAATGCACAGCATAAATTTTATTTTGTGTCGGTACCTCAAACTGATTGTTAAAAAATCAATATGATTTCTTTTCTATTGGACACTGTCTTAAATCATTGGCCAGCACTAATACACAGGTTGTATCCTACTCTTTGACTAATAAATGAAAGTGTAAATTTAAAAATTCGACAATTCACAAGTTTTTAACTTCATAAATTAAAAAAATAGAATTCTAAACATGAGGACCAACGATGCTGGCTATATTTATGTACAAAAATGAATGTTATTTCTATAAATGTATTTTTAATGTACAAGAGGAATCTAATATCCAAAATGTTGTTTTCAGGGAATGTACGAGTTACCGCAATCGATGAATAATCGTTTCTGGATGTATTTAAATTTGTTACCGGTTCTTCAATACGTAGCGATTTATTCCCTGTTCATCGTCGGTTCTATATTCATAATGATCAGTATCCACAAAATCCTTGTATTTCAAACGAAAGGATCGTCAACGCCCCAGCAATGGATAGGCTCTGGAATACAGAATAATAAATTCTTCAACAATAACAGACGGATGTCGTGCAAAATCAAAGAAATGGACATCTATTACAGTTCGTTGCTTCAACCGAGCGATGCGAGTCCGATCTCTGAAGAATCGCCGCAATTACCATGTTCAAGGGAAGATGTAGTGTGATCGATAATTTACGGATGTAATTCTTGAAAGAGGCTATTTCCCGCGTAAAATTCATTTATGCTCAAAACCCATTAAACATATCGGAATCAAAATTCAAGTATATTGAAATTTATGGTTACAAATTTCAAAACATTACATCGAATTTACGTCAAAAATAAAAATATAAATGTATGGGTTATTTAGTAAGGAATTGAAATAGCTTTTTATTTAGCACAAACGCTAATATAAACGTGGTAATGGTATCATTTTTTCATATCTTTCTATCAAAATTTAATTCTCGTTTGTTATTACGAACGGTGCAAATTCAAAGTATTTTTTCGAATAAAATTCTTTTAATATACAAATTGCGACATGAGACAATAGCGGGTGAAATATCTTCTTTCATACATATAAAATCTATTATTTAAAATTTGTTTATTAATGAAAATTAGTTACTTTTTAATAGAATTTGTTTGCAAAATTATTTCATGAAAAAACCGGTGCGATTGTTAGACAAAGAAGAAGAGATAGATGCAATAATCGTTTACACCGATGGAATACGGTAATCATGCAAATCTGATTCTGGTTTGCATGAAAGTAAAACTATTCATAATCTTATATAAACGATTAAATGCATTAAGACTGATACTATAGACTGGTTGTAGCGATTAAGAGATTTGTACGGAATTATACAATAAAAGATGCTTGAAAGGAGATGGGACAATGAAAATACATAAAATTTGGAATTGCACCGTTTGTGTGATACGAGATCATGAAATTTAAACAAAATGTATAACAAATACGTTCACACAACGAACAAGGAAAAGTGATACTTTGAATCATTTTTGAAAGGGTTAATAAATAATTGTGTATCTTGTATAGATGCTTTTGCTCCACATGAGCTGTAAAAAGTATTATTTTATATTGTATAAAAAAACTGTCGAAATACTTCAAAACTACATCTTACATAGTTTGCAAATATTTCAATAACAAATGTGAAATTAATTCATTCAGTTGCAATTTAAATCATTAAATTGTAATCATAAGTAATCTCGTTTCAAAAAAATAATTCCCCTAATAGTTTATAAATTCAATTGTAGTAAATATATTTGTACATAATTATTCTGGTTTGTTATTACAAATTATGTAGCTATAAAATTTATAAACATTTTTGGAGCAGAATATTGTATTGTAGAATACAACAATTATTACCATGTTTATAATATATCAGAATATTATAGGGGAATAATAAGACTATTAAACTTTGTCAGCTCGAAAGAAATTGCTGCGATTGTAAATATTGTACATAGACTTTTAATTATGAATCGTTGATAGGTATTATTTGCATTGTTTATAAATTTTTAAAGTTTATACGTATTGTATAAAGTAATCTTAAATTCATAAATGCATTTACTGTGCTGCATATAAAATGGAAAAACAGTAAAGTTAGAAGCATTTCTTTCATCTGAAGTTGTATATGCTAAGTGAAAAATAGTAAGGTGTAATCTCGTAATTTATAAGTTATTTATAAGGTAATTAGGTGTAAAAAGTTATTCAACATCAATCTTGCCTCATCTACGTAATCAACTAATACTTGTGATCAGCTAAGGAAACAGTATTATTATAATATGAAACTAGACATGTTCCTATCAATTATATTCTCACATTAATTATAATAGAATAAAACAATTGTTGCTTAACCACTTTGTACACATAATAATTTCTGTTTCCTTTAGTTGTAAATTTCATGTTGTTTATGAGAAAAATTTTGTGCAATGAAATGTTCAACCATGTAATAACTGTTACATTCTTCATGCAAATATTGTAATTCTTGCCAGTGAAATTGTAATAAGTATTTATAAAAATTGCTCAATAAATAATGTTTCTAACAAAAGTTTCCATTAGATATTAACGCTGTAGTTTCTGTAATTTATACAATACTCACCAATCCTCCTTCCACTTCATTAAAAAAAAAATCACAATACATCGGATATTATATGTAAGTAGTTTGTACATATATAAATTTCATAATTACAATAGGAACTAATTCTTAAATACATATAAATAACAAAATATGGTTTATAAATAAAAGTATAATTAAAAAGTAAAATCCATATTAAAATGAGACCACAATGATAAATAAATGGCAGTATTTTATACATAGATAATAATTCTAAGATTTATAAAACAAAGAGGGTAATTAAATTATTATTTCATTTTTGTATGGGTTTATATATACAAATACCTTTTGATTGTTGTTATATGTATACTAAACATATTTTTTAAAGTCGCTAGTTCTGCGCCATGTATTTTACAACAAATTTTCGTATTCCTTCTTTATCTGCAAATAAGTATTACTATTTATCATTAAAATACAATACTGAATAAATATAATAAAGCGACTTAAAATTTTTACCGAATATTTTTTTAGCCAATATTTTATAATGCATTTCTCTGCAAGTTTTTGAAAATGTCGTTCTATCGGGAATACGCTTGGATGGATAGTATTTCATTAAATGTGTTTTTAAAATTTCTGCAGTCTTAAATTGCGTAGCTTTATCTGCGGGTACAAGTGTTTTCTTATTGCTTTCATTTTTTGATCGACGTGTTTTATTCTGTTTTGTTTCTAATTGTTGAACCACTGTATACCCTTCTTTTGATATTTCTTCTTCCACTGTTTTTATCATTGATAATACTTCTTCACATTGAACATCATTAATGTCATCCTTTCTGGTTTCACTTTCTATCTTTTTATTAATAGACAATTCGTTCACATCAACTTCACTATTATGATCGATTGTTCTTTCAGTATCAACTGCAACCTTTTCTTGTATAACGCAAACCTTTTCTTCGCTGAATTTGACTTTTTTATTGGGTTTGGCATCCGAATTGTCTTTAAACAAACTGATATTTTTACGTTTGTTTTTAGTTTGACTATTTACTGTTGCATCCTTAGTTATAACAGCACTATCGATACTTTTATTATCTTCCGAAAGTGACTCATTACCAACGTGTTCAACCGTCCTTTTAGGATTTGAATTTGCAGCTTGTAAAATTTGATCATAAACTGTTTTACTCGCAGATGTTTTTTTCTTCTCCGAATCTTTCTTCACCGACTTTTTCGAAGATTTGCGTGATTTCTTATCTTCAGTTTTTGATTTACTCTCTTCGTGAATTTTTCGGGCACACGTGAATCCACTTAATTGCTGAAGTTCATTACTTTTATCTTCTGTTATCGTCATATTTTTTTCACTGTCCACTTTAACGAGTGAATCACTGTCTTTATTTTCCGTCCCTAACACGTTAATATCTTTACTGTCATTTGTCAAAATACTCGAATCAAACAAATATTGTTTCTTATTGTTAGATGTACTTGCCATTAACTTTCTATCGTTTCTAAGTTCTAAAGCAGTCTTAAACATAGAACATGAAATATCTCTGTTTGTATTTGATTTTTGAAAAGAAATACCAATATCTTTATCATAAAACTTATTTATCGCATTATCATTCCCTACATCTTGTTCGAAACTACCGTTACTATCATTACTCTCTTCCTGTTTATTTTCAAAGGTAGTGCCATTATTTGAATTCACATTATCACTCAAACACTCATGAAGCGTATTAGTACTAGTACATTTTCGTACAGAGGAAATCTATTTTCATGGACAAAATAAACACTCGGTTAAAACTGTTGCATCTTATACGCGAATAAAACACTACATTACGTACCAATTTAGACATATCAAATTTATATTTATTTGCAACTTTAGTATTGCACAACACATTATACTCAAGGTCTTGTGCTACATTGTGCAGACGTTTCTCTTGAGATGGTCCCAATACGTCGGGAACCATTTTTTCATAATTATCTTTCAATGCTGAATTTAACTGATTGTAAAAATGTTCTCGCACTTGAACAGCTAAACCTTTTATTTTGATGTCAGTACTTTCAGCTGCGCGCACATGAGATTGTTTAGCATCTTCGCGATTTTGTTTTTTTAACTGGAATAATGCGATAATAAAAAAAATAGTTAAAATTTTTAAACATAAATTATGCATACCTCATCAATTTTGTTATTGTTTCTTCGAATAGAAAACTGTTTATCAATTAATTCTTTAGCTTCCCGTTTGCTTTCGGCAATGAGCCTCTCTCTTGAAACTGATTCTTCTTTGCATTCCTCGTCGCTACATATTTAAATAATCATTTACAATAGCCGTATCGTAACTAAAAGCATGTAAGCTTGAAGCAACCGTAAGTTACTTACACACAATCATACTTTGCTAATCCAAAACCCTCAAAATTACTACTAGATTTTTGGGATGTCCTAGTTTGGGACATTTCGAACTGTGATATCCTCGATTGAACAAGATCTTTGTTTTTGCACACATCACATCTATCTTTACATGGTGGCGGTCCATCCCCAAAATATTTAGAAAATACTCCATGCCGACATCTGAGCAATATTATATATATAAAGTTAATCACCGAATACCCATATATCCAAAAAACACGGAAAAGAACTTGTGATTCCTACTTTGCTTCAAGACAATATGCCACAGTTTTCTCAAAATTTTTCCATCTTAATTTTACAAGTTCCGAATTTTTCTTGGTAATTTCTTCTTTGATAAGAAATGCAATGGGCTTATATTCTTCGTTACTAAAATAAATTCTACAAAATGCCGGTTTACCATCTCTGCCTGCTCGACCCGATTCTTGATAGTATGCTGCTATATTTTGAGGAACTGTCCAATGTACTACAAATCTGTACAAGATTAATATTGTACATTGCTTATTTGAATAATGTAAATTGCAGTATATAGTTTTATCAAGTAATGTAATGTACCTAACAGATCCCTTATCTACACCCATTCCAAAACTGCAGGTTGCTGCAATAACAGGTACTTCACCAGATGTCCATTTATTTTGAACTTCATTACGTTCTTGATTTTTCAAACCTACAAACATGACTGTTTACCCCACTATATCCTTAAAAGCTATATATTTCACGCAAGCTCGAAATAATACTAAGGTGTAACCTGCATGATATGCTAGAGTAGATATTCCCGACTTAGATAATTTATTTGCAATTATTTCAGTCGTTTCCTTTTTTCTACAATAAATAATGCCACAACTTTTTTGTACCTAAAATAGTTTTTACAATGACTTTTTATAGAAGTGAAAAACTTTTAATTTATAAAAGCAACATATATTTGTCGTAAGAAATAAATATTTAGATTATGAATAATAACTTACTTTTGGAACAGATTCATCTTGGGAACCAAGAGCTTCTATTATAAAACTTTTTAAATGTTCAAAAGGCTTATCTAATATTTCTATAAACCATACATCATAGTAAAGATTAGGTCGAAATACAGGTACTGAGAATATTGAGGGACTTATCATGTTTAAAGATTGCATAATATCATCTTTCACCTGCAATAATATATTTTATTACAAAAAGCGTCAAGTATGGATTTATGAAATATCTACCTCCTTTGCAGCAGTTGCTGTTAATGCAATTATAGGAATATTAGGACATAATTTCTTAAATATTCCTAACTGTCTATAGCTAGGCCTAAAATCATGACCCCACTGACTTAGACAATGTGCTTCATCAATTACAAAATAAGATAATGTTTTCGCTTTCTTTAGTTTTATTATTGTATCCTACAAAAAATAATTTCAATAATTATTCAAACATATTCTATTATTTTAATAACAATGTCAGTTAAAAATATACCTGAAAATGTGGTTGTACTCCCATTTCTGGAGTAACATATAATAATTTTATTTTTGGAGTATCAGACATTAAATCTTTAATTATTGCATTTCTTTCTTTAGTAGTTGTATTTGAATTCAATGATCTTGCATTTATCTTTGTATTAACTAAGAAATCTATTTGATTCTGAAATAATCAATCAGTAGTACATTAGCTATTTAACTTAATTTTCTATAACTGTATTTTATAGAACTATCGAGCACTTATATACCTTCATTAAAGCTAACAGCGGTGAGAAAACAATTGTAACTTTATTTTCTTTCATTATTGCTGGCAATTGAAAACAAAGTGATTTTCCAGATCCAGTTGGCATACAAACAAACACATCTTGTTTTCCTAAAAATGTATATAATGTTAATTTATTTATTTGTGCAGGTACTATCAAAATCTACTACATGTTTACAAATAAATTAATTTTCATGCTGATTATTGTAACAATAAGTCAATAGCCAACCTTTGTAAATAGCAGTTGTTGCTTGTTTTTGAATATCACTTTTAAAATCATCATAACCAAACACAGACTTCAAAACAGTCGACAACATTTTTGGGGTAAAATAAATTGTTTTATTATAAATATTTAAAGTACAATTATAATAGCATTATTGAAATTAACTTCTAGTTCCCTTTTTATTACAAATTACTTTTTACCCACGTTGTTTATAATATGCTTCATTTCGCGAAAAGCATACTTCATAGACGAGTTTTGGTATATTCGGCGCATGCTGATTCTGATTGGTTCCATTTCGTTTTGTAACTAAGGGTAACGCAAGAGTTCTTTCAATGATTCAATTTTACAAAATGTAAACTTTGTATTAAACTTTATTTTATTAAAAAATTATAAAAATGTTTAATATACAAAATGGACATGATATTATAAGACATTATGTAGAACGTTGTAACATGTATAATACTAAATCATAACGTTTTATCCACTCAGAAAAAGTCGCATCATCTACTGTTTTGTCAACAATTTCCATTACTTTTTCAACTGTTTGATTTCTCCTGGAAATATTGAAATAAGAATTAGTCAAATTTTATATAAAAAAGAAACATGTTTATTTCAGTACATACCAGGCATTTAATATCTCATTGAACTCCTCAATTTCTGCTTTTGTTTTCGTGTTATATACTTTTGACAAGTTCAATAGTTCAATTGTATTGTAATTATTTTCTCTATTTATTAATGCTGGTAACTGCAATGGCTCTGGTTCCTCTTCAATTTCTAAATTCTCAAATCTTCTATATATTAACATTGCAACTAAATTCTTATAACAATCTAGTAATGTATAAATTGGTATTTGAAGAGTTGGAAAATGAGACATAATATTTGTAAGTTGAGGAGTGGTAACTGAAATAGAAGCTTCACTTAGGCAACTTTTTGTATATCTGAAACAGTTATGAATTATGTATCTTGCACATTTTAATGAATGTTTTAAATGTAAAAGCAGACTGACCTATGAATCCCAACATCTCCTTTCAGCATAATTTTTCTTAAAGCATTAAGATCGAAGCCTTCATGAAATATATTTAATTCAGTAGTTAAATCATTGTCCAACACTGAAAGATCATAATCGTTATTTCGCATTGCTGCTATTTTTCCCAATTCTAAGTTTATTTTTTCATTTAGTTTCATAAGAAATGTTGGTGCAGATTTCAAAAGACTTAACGATTGTTGTATCTCTTGCACACATTCCATCTAGAATTAGGTCAAAATAAATATAAAATCATATAACTCAAAATTACAACAATTTAAATATGTAAACATACTCTTTCTTCATTAACATTTTGTATTTCTGAAGTAATTTGAGATATCTCAGCTTTAAGTACATCACTTCTACATAAACTTCCGCGAATTTTGTTAATTTCTTCATGTAAAGTTTTTTCCTCACTTTCTAATTTACAGACCTCCAATGTTAATGCTAACCATTCGCTAATGTCCTCAGAACTATTTGTAGCCATCTAAAATCAAAACAAATTTAACTTACAATTATTTACAAAATTTAGTAAGTATGTAGTATACCTCAATCTTTTCTATACATTCTAAAACATTTTGCTGATGTTCTTTTGCTTTAGCATTATATAGTAATTGCTTTGAAACCATAGAAATATGCTGTCCATGTATTTTAGCGATACCAATATTTATATCTTTTTTATTTGTATCTATAGGTTTTGTAGATGTATACTGAATTAACAAGTCTACATCTTGTGTCAAATTTTCATACAAGTGATGCCACAATGTTGGCACTTCAATATGATCAAGATTATTTGACACTGTATTCCACACCTGAAAATACACGTTCAGTAACGTCAAATAGTTATTATTACTATGCCCATAACATAAATTCATACTTCTTTTTTGCCTGCACCAGCCCAAAGACTTGTTACTACATCAAAAACTTCCATCAGTACTTTAGGATCTAAATCTTTACCAGTACTTGGCATTAAATGTTGGCAAACTAATCTCATATCATTAGAATCACGTAGTTGCGTAGCAGTTTGATCATGCTTCAATTTAAATAAATCTTTTTTTGCTCTTGCTTCTGCTCGTTTGGATTTAATATCTTGCAACTTTTTAGCTAAATCAAAGTAGTTCTTTAAGTATATACATCATATTTTCTATAAAAAAAAATGTACCTTTTTGCCTAACTTTAAAATCCAGTTGTTCATACTCCTCTTCTAATTTAGTTATTTGATTTTGTAAATTCTTTCTATCAGATTTTATCTGAGATATTTTTTTTATACAATCAATAATCTTATCAGGTGTTCCATGTTTTAAATGATGTAAAAGAATATTTTTATGTATCGTTTTTGCTTCATCAGCAGGATAAATAAGTTCAGACAACTCATCCCAAATAAATGCACCGAGTCCTGTGTATAAACTATATGGATAATATGCAATAATAATTTACATTTAATTATATTTTATATTACATAAACATTGATGGATAAACATAATAGATAAATATTGTACAGACGCCTTTTTAACTGAATTATTCCATATTGCTGGCGGACATTCCAATTTACGAGTCCATGCAAATACATCTGATGATTTTTCCATTATAATAAGATGTAAATTATATTATCTTATAAAATATGCAATAAATGTATTATGATAAAATAAAAACACTTGTGCAAAACTGAAAATATAAAATGAATCAAACTTTATATAAATAATAATTTAATAGGGAAAAACAAAAACAGAAGAGAAAATACAAGCTGTTTATGCTATAAATAAATTTCTATTTTTCTTGAGTTATACAAAATACAATTATTTACATTTTGGTAAACGATTCAAGTTATTCAAACTGTTGACACACTCAAGTTCCACCAGATATCGCTGTTATCGCAATAGGAAGTTATACCAACCTGATAGGGATATTTATTTCTATAACTACATATGTTGGCAAAGAGTAGATATAAAAATAGTATATTCTTTTCTTTTTCAACTTTTCAATGTTATAAAGTTGATGCAAATACCTTAAAAGGCAATATTAATATACGGAAAATTTCTTATAAATATACTCCAAATTATTAGAGGTCGACATGAAATAATAATTTTAAATGAACGTTTCAGAAAGCAAACTAGTTCATTTTGTAACAAAGAACGAATTAGTCCAATGAAAAGTAATTAATAAAAACAGTTTCAACTGTTTTGAAAACATCACTTAGTTCTCTAAAATTTATATTTATGCGCGCTTTCTCTGAAACTACCACTATTGCCATCAAGCAGACAGCGGCGATATCAATAAAATACAAAACCGCATTATTCCTTACAATTAAAAACTTTCACGCTTATCTCGATCGAATAAAGCATCCCAAAATCTCAGTAGAACTGAATAGAAACCGTTATAATGCAACAGAAATGAAAATAAGAAAATTATATCTCATGAACCATAAAATACTAAAATCATTTAGCGATAGAAAGCGCGAATTAGTGAAAGTAGATTTGAAATCTCATCCCAAGAAATATGTATCGATTGTATGGAGAACAGCAGTGATTTTACATTTCATAGGTTTGAAACGAATTTAGGACACGCCTGTTTAGTCCACGCGCGTTTAATGCACGATTTCTGGAACCATGAGTTATTCATTTAGAGAATGTTCCAAAAAAAGATATTGAAAGAATGTTGAAATAACGTCAAGTTAAATGAAAATTGTATTACTTGGCTCGATATTTTAGAGATTATGAATTTAAAAAATGTTTAGAAATATCGATTATCCGGACACACCTTGTGGTGGCAGTGACTTATCCCCAAATCACAACCACCCTCCAATTAGTTCACCAAGTTCCGTTAACCAGATAAATGACTCTATTTAGAGTCCACTTAATAGGCTCGTTTAACAGAAGATACATAAAACCTGTATATGAGTTCATTACTACTTTACAGCATAGTACTTGTATCACAGACCATACAAGCTTTTTAAGTTTAACTAAAAACCCCCTTTACATTTCAAGGGTGCATATTTAGGATTTAGATAAAGAAGGAAGAAGGAAAAAAATTAGAACCTTCTATGCAAGGTTGAACAGCATTTTTTAAGTAACACTTTCCTAAAGAATGTATCAAAAACATTTCCATAAATTGCAAATCGAAAGTACACGAAGTATCATGAGTAGAGATAAATGATGCTTTGAAACATTGTTCGTGTATTTAATTGCAGGTTGTCACACAGAAAATTCTCATTTGTAATTTGGCCTCGACGAGATACTTGGTATGACAAAACGAACAATACACGTTCGTCTTTACGTGACAAGGCATATTCATGAATGACTGGTATGCAGTACATCCTGACTGTCGTGGTAGCAAATTTCTACTGATAATTTCATCTTCCGAACGAGCAGAGATTTAATTAGAGAATAGCGGCATCCGTAATATTTCGAAACGGTTTATTTTGTCTGCAAAACGGCCGAGTCACGTGAGTTGCATCTCGTTGCTGCGTTCGTTCACTTCTAAATTAGTTAACGTCTGTTCAGTGAATGGAGAAATAGCTTACGCTCTGTAAAAGACGATTAATTAGTCTGAGTGATTGATTATCTAATATTTAATCATTAGTGCAAGGAAAGGTTGACCGATATTTACTTTCGGAGAAACATGTCTGAAAATAATTCATTACACCTCGAATTTGAAAATTTGTCAATTCGTAAATTTATAAATTGAGATACTTAGATGATTGAAAATGTAAAAATACAAAAATATAGAAATTTGAGATAGTTTGAGATTACGAATTTTAAAAATATAAAAAATTAAAATATGTGTACACTCCTAATAAAAATCTTGAAAGGTTCAGGTAAAATAAACATCGCTCAAGAAATTATATTTTTATGTCAAATTTTTAATGTATTTGAAGGACACGTAGCTGTGACTCGCTGAACATGGAATGTTTTGAGTTACTACAAAAATGTATCAACGATAGGAGAAACTGTACGTTTTATTTCGAGTTCCTATCATTCTTCCTAATATCGAAAATCTTATAAAAAATATAAAATTTCATTCGTTAATACTCGTAGTTGGTCGGTGTCAGTTGCGCGTGTACATGGATTTCGATGAGTTGATTACGAGTAATGATTTCCCATTCAATGATTTTTATATACAAAAGTTTTCATCTAATTTCGCTTAATCAAGTACAGTATTGCGCAACGTTATTAGTGCTAAGTACCTATGTTTATGACTATTATATGATACATATCTATACGATCTAGTTGAAGAACCTTGTCTCGAGCTTAGACTAACAATAAATGAAACCTCGGCATAACATAATCAACGTTCGTACGAAATTTGGCGGTTTTATTGTCTTTATAGATTTGTCTCACTGCGGGAAAGAATGCGGATACTTGAATTAATACAAAAATACTCTAACAAGAATTATGATTCTTTTTACGCACGTAATATATTAGTAGTAACTATGGAGGACGTATCGAGCTACGTGGATTAATCCTTAACGCGAAATGAATAAAGTCATTATTCTTCATTAATACTTTTACTGCCTCAGTGAAAATAGTTATAAAATTATTAACAACTTAATATGAGTTTAGCATTTGATGCTTATCAGTCGGATATTAATATCGTTCATGCTGTAAATGGATCAGTTTACAAGAACCGAGTAGTGAAACTGTATAATCGGATTAAACGAGCAGTGTAACAAGTATTTAAAATGAAAGTCATAAAACAGTCGACGCGTTAAAAACGTTTAAATGTGTTAATGAAATGCCTATAGTCGTGCTTCAGTTTCGAGTCAAGGATCAATTTATATTCTCTACTGACACTGGTACTCGTGTAGCTTGTCCTGTGTGAGCAATGATTCCGTCGAATCGAAGTACCCGTTACACGTGATTGAAATTATTACAATAGTAAAAAGTTCGTGTTCGGAACATTAATCGATAAAACAGTTCAATTGTATCATCGTTCAGCAACTCAAGATACTATTTCCCGGAATAATGAGAGCCAATGTTTGACGGTGGCCCTCGATGATGATGATGATGCTTCTGTCCTGGACCAGAATATCGGCTACCAGGTCTCGAATGAACTATGGCGTAGTGATCGCTATTCGTCGAGATCGACCTCGTGGAATTCATCGTCGATCCTCCGGAAGCGTATCCTTGCTTTCCGTTTAAGGAATACCTGAACAGACAATGATTCATTTAGTTGCCACTAAAAAGCTTTACCTTAACAACGATTCATTGCATACAATGAACCGATGCAATAACAATGCTTAGAATATTAATATTAAACAGGGAACTCGGATAAAAAATGAAATCTTCTACAATTTGCATTGTATTCACTGTGCAGGTTGATAAATCGAATTTCAAGATTAATCGCGTAGAAAAACTTGTTGAGGGATGAAAGTACGGATTTCTGAAAAAGCTACGTCATAAATCAATATCCGCAGCACGAAGAAATTGATATAAAGTACACTCTGCTACAACGTAGGATACTTTAGATAAGAGACGTATATGGACTTTACAATTCTTCAATTCCTAAATTTTTATATTTCTAATTATCTTAAGTTTTAAATTTTCGAATTCTGAGATTTCTAAGTTTCTATACTCTTAAATGTACATATTTCTGAATGTTTAAATGCCAAAATTTCTACGTCCCTAAACCCTGAGATGTTCGTATTCTTACTTCTCCAAATCCCTAAAGTTCAAAATTCTTACGTCCACAAAAAAGATCCTCAAACTCTAAAAAAATTCTAAATTCTCATATTTCCATCTATAAATTTCTATATTCCTAAATTGTTAATTCATCGCTAAGGTCTCTTTCGATAGGGTCGTTTCCCCGAAAGGAGTCACATTTGTCATTGACTGTACACGCTCCTATCGCAGAGTTTAAGCAGTTTTTTACGAGCAGTCGAAGCAGAAAACTCCTGCGATTATATCAGGGCAATATTGATAAATATTTCATCGTAGAAAAAAATCATTGATTCGAGGCCGCAATTATATTAATGGACGATTGGTATCTTCATGGACGTCGTGCCTCGACAGCACTTAACTGTTAACATTTTTTACCGAGCTGCTATTTTGTTCCGTTGCTTCTTGATCGGTATCACGCGCGTTATTGCGTGGAATTGTCATCGTCGGAACATCTCAATTGCACAGAAAATAAGTGAAAATGTTTGAAAGCGATTACAAGTAACCAGGAAGTATCTGTCGTGCACGAACGAAACGGGAGAAGAAATAAAATCGCACCTCGAGCCATATTGAGAGCCATGCCAGCTACGATACGGATCGTAGTCCTCAATGATCGACGGCTCCTTCTCGATAATGTCGGTCCTGGTGCAGCTGCAGGTCATCGCCGAGCAGAGGAATATGTTGATTATAAGCATGATGAGGAACAAAATGCCGAGAGCTACTGCCAGCCACAGCAGCCATAACGGATGAACGCTTCCGTCCTCGTACAGGGTCTGCACAGCTGTTTTAACGAAAATAAAGACACGCGAAGGTTTAGTGCAAAATTTCAACGAGCTCGGAGCTAATCAAGCGGCCAAGAAAGAAAAGGTAGAAAAGTGATTTCAGGCACGATATCGTGAAGAGTAGCAGGAAGCGAAACTGCCTGCGAAGAGTACGAAGCTATATTTACATGGCGTTTGACCAGGGTCAAGAACGAACACGCTCGTGCCAGCGAGAAGCACTCCTTCCTCGCCGCTCACGCTTTGCCCATTAATTAAGGACGCTCCCTTTATTTCTTCCTCGTTATCGCCTTCGCAAACCGGGATACCGCAGCTTCCTGGAACAAAAATTTACCTTTACGTTTCAATTCTTAACTGTAATGTTGAAGGTTCGAAGAAACTGGTACGTGAGGTCTCTTGATTGGGACATTTTGGACAAAATTTGTTAATTTTCAAAGGTATCAAGTCTTTTATTATCTTTCATAAGGAATATGATAGCTTTTAATCATTTACCTCAAAGTCCTTACCAATGGATCTTTCAAAGATCAAGTTGTAAATTACACTTTTAAGAATACCAGAGTTCTCAATAGTTTAAATTCAGTGATGCAATTGACTACTATTCTATTTCGAAAGGGACTCATTAATGAACCATTGGATTGAACTTTGAGTAATACTCCGTCAATATTTGTCATTGATTGTCCTAGCATCGGAAACAGAAACTTTCGAGAGAATATGTTAATCGAGAGAGTTGAACGGCATTCTGTAACCCAGATTCGTAGTTGTAATCGAAACTCATTCAACAAATCAACTCACCTCTGCATACGGCGATGTCGCATTGAAAATGCACTTGTGGACTGTCCGGGAACCGGAACATCGAGAACAATGTCGCATCCGCCAGGCCAGTGTTTCGATCGTATATGAATTTCGTCATGACTCGAGCCTTTACGGGACACCTTTGTCATGGAAAACAAGAATTACGCAATCGATGCTTATGATCACGATCGAATCGAGGACACTTGAAAATGATTTAAGTTCCTATTCAAGTTATATAACCCTGATGTTTTAATACTGATTGCGAAACTGTTCGGATATCATTATTTGTACATTATCGATTCAACATGATAGATCAACTATTCATTCAGCACGTACAAATGCATTTCTACAGACCTGGTTCATACGAGTTCATTAAATTGGCAACGAATTAATGCGAGTAAATTGCCTAATTATTAATACAATTAGCAATTGCAAATATCAGTGATATATGTACTCCTACGTTTAATAATGTACGAATATGTCATTGAAATATGGTGTGCCATAAGTATGTCTTTTGAAATCATAGGTTGCAAACTTTTGAAGCATAGTGTACGTCTGAAAAGATTCATACGGTTGTTAGAACTGCTGAAAGGGAGACCAGTGAAATATTCTTCTGAGCTTCAACAGTCTGTGCATAATACATTTTCGACGCGACAAAGAGTCACGCGTAAATTCTCGTGCTAAAATACGCGGGAAAAGTACACTAGACCTGTTTGTTCGTCTGAACCAAGCTTCAATGCTATTATGGTACTTGTACCACAAACAAAACACTACACATAAGTGCCGTATAAAATTTGAATAGTCCCTTCCAGTTACTCGATTAATCGAATTCGTGGAATCGATGGTTGGTAACGATCAAGGCGTTAATTAACGGCAAGAAAGGAGACAAACTGTTCGACGTACCCTTTGTCGTCTATCAACTGGACACTGGTGTTTCGTTTGTTGAACGCGAAGCAGGATTTCACTTTGATCCCGTACATTCCTGCAACGAGAAGGATATCGATCAGAGCGTAACCTCGGCATCCGCTCGTGCGAACGTTTTACGCGTGCTCGTTAATTCCAATTAAGGGTAAAGGGTGAAACGAAGCGAGATATGTGGCTTACGAACCGTCCGGTCGCGAGATCTCGGCACGCAAAGTGTAGTTGTGACCGTAAATAGCCTCTTGCACCTTGTGACCCGCCTCCAAAAGCCGCAACGACACCAACGACGTCTCGTTCCTGCGAAAAAATGATCAGTGCCGTGCGACATTGCGGCTTTGGCCGCGCGATATCGTGCTAATATTAATAAAACTGTTATGTACTTGGCGTTTTTGAATCCGGCTTTTCCGCACGTGATCACGTAGAATTTATCGTCCGCCAGCTCCAGGGTCTTGTGTATCCTCACCGCGATGGGAACGGAACGTTCCTCGGTATCCTGCAAGAATTATGAGATTTAGAAGAATCTTTCTGAGGACACGTTTCGTGCTTGACACTTTGACAAACGCATATTTCATCGGAACTATGAGTCTCCTATTTGTACACATCATTTTTTGACTGAAAGATATTTGTCGGGATTACTTTTTAGAGTCACTGCGGTACATGATATATAGGTAGCAATTTCCAAATTGCAACCGGTACGTGACGCAGCAGCAAGCAAAAAGGATGACGTGGAAAGTTACGAATCGAAGTTGCATTCATGTGACACTGAATGAAGGTTTCATACTGGAGTTTACGACCAACACAAAATCGTGTTATAATATGAAAACGTAGAATACTGTATTCACTGTGGTTCTACGTGCAGGAACTTTAATTAAACGGTCTAGAAATGTTCTTACATTGTTTATGAAGACACCACAGTAATCCGGAGACCCTTTGGGCGCAAGTAGATTAATGGCGAGCGTCGCGTGTGTAGATCCATTTCCGGGCACCATGCATTGCGGCGTTCGAAAATCTCTGGCATGAACAGCTCCCACGAAACTCTGATTGAGATTCACCCGTATCGTCATGTGACCGGCCTTGCATGTCGCTGTAACCGTTGGTTGAAATTCCGTGTCCAATAATTGGCCCGTGACCTACGATCAAACAAGAACCAGATTGAATTCTACACCATCTGCAAACATGTGTTATGGTGACTGAGTCAATTGTAATGTAGATCTTTGACGCATCTACTGAAACCAACCATCCAAATTCTACTTTGAGTTTTGGCATTTTGGAGTTTAAAATTTTGGGGTTTTGGAACTTGGGAGCTTTTTTAAATTTTAGAACGTTAGGATTTTGGTATATTTTTTGTAATGTTGTCACTTTGTAACATTGACACTTTGGTACGTCGGTGCTTTGTGATACTTTGAAGTACGAAAGTTTCTAAAAAATAGTACGCTACAAAAAGTTGGATCTCGAAAAATGACCACTTTCGAAAGTGGTTTTGGGCGATGTGAGAATAATATACGAGCTGGATTATTAAAGATCGAACCCCGTAACCGAAGGGTTAAGTGAAATTCCATTACCCAAATCAATTTAAACGATTGTAAGTGAATTTCCATCGTACCCTTTAATAAACGTTAATACTTTGACCCCAATTGTCCACGGACAATTACCAATTGCGAAGATCTTAAGAGATTTCACTTTCGTTCTCCAACGTTCGTACGCTCGCGTATTCAACCGGGTGTATCAACAGTTGAATCATGGGAATCGCGTTCAGAAGAAGGGGGTAAAAAATGGACCATCCGTTAATTAATATTAAAATAGTCGACTAATTGTCGGCGTTTAATTATACTCGGTTAATTACGGCCGTGCCCTTTAAAAGCGTGCATCTTGGGATCTCATCGACCTTCGCGCGTCTGGTGGTCATAAATTATTTAATTAATTACGATCGGACAGAAGAAGAATTCGCGAACGTTGCGTACCGAGCAAAACGATAGAAGCTCAAGTTTTCGCATACCATTGGTGGTCGAACGTCGGCTCATAACGAAAGGTCGGTGATATTTTCACGGACCAACCAGTAACTTAACGTCGCGAGTAAAGTTGGACCGGTCTGGGCGGTAGCCATCGACCCACGCTTAACTTTCAATTTCATGTAGTTGGACCACTTCGCAGCACGGGCACGGTATACATGTACGTGTAGCGTCGTCGAACGGATACGCCAACAATAAAATCGGCCCGAGACGAGAGGATGCTACGACGAACACGAGACTTCTCTTGGAAACGAGACAGAGAACTGGAACGTAGGCGTTCGCAAGGCCACAAGTCCTAAATGCTTCTGGTGGAATTTCTATCTCTCTTTTTTTTATGCTTCATCCTTCCTCTTTATCTGTTGACGGCATCCTCTCTGTTCAACGAAGGATCAAATGTGGTCGCATTGGCGTAACTGGGATCAACACGAGTCACTGATGGGCAGAGCCCGCAAGAAAACTGAAAGACACTATGACAAAGAAAATATTAAACACTTTGAATGAAATTATATAACAGGACTTCAGGCTTATCTGGTGAAAGTAGCTTTCTACGTGAGCACGTAGGAGGAGATTTAAAGGTCAAGTTCTTTTTCCTTGTAATGGAATTATTTAATACATTCGACATAGCTTATTATTATCTGCACCAAGTCACTGACAGTGAAACATCACTAGTAAATCTGTGAAAATATAGAAATGTAAAAATGTAGAAGTTTGGTAATTTGACAGTTTCATAATTTGTGAATATTTGTTAATAAAAAAATTCAGATGAAAATCTACATAATTTTTTGCAATCTCCAAGTTTTAAATCGAGAACTCATTGTGGCTGACGAGCATCGTTACGTGATGTGTCACCAGCTGTTAGATCACCGCGAGTTAGATCACAACGTTGTATCATTACACATTTCGTCATATTAGAGAGTCTTTGATTCTAGGGATATTGAAGTCCATTCTGGTCCCTTCCTAGTTACGCCAATGCGTGTTGGGTTACAGAAAAGGATTCCTTTGCCTAGACGGGCTAATCGATTATGAGAACACGACGTGGTAAGGTATACGCATGTCCTAGACGTTTGGTCAGTTGCTCCTTTTTCGGTCTTGGAGATTTCATCTCGTATCTCATTTGCCATCTATTCTATTATCCGCAGGACACCGGGACCAACTCTCTTTGTCCTTTCGACGCTGACGAATGACAAGCGTCAAGGTATTTCTCGGTCGTCCATCGCTTCTCTCGTAGCGCTATTTCATTCGCTAATCCGTCTCGTTTGGTTTTCAACACTTTCATTGGACGTGTAATTGGAATTAACACGTCGACTGGCAAGCCATCAACGAACTTAACATACTTAAATAATTAAATAACAACTGACGACGTTATGCTAACGATATGAAGTGTTAAATTGAAAAGCTGAATTGGAAAATTAAACACTTGTGACATTAGCAAATGTTATGATAATGTGCCGTACTGCGCACATTTATTTACACTGACACAATGGACGTGTTAAGAGTTACACTTCCAAATGGGAATTACTTCTAAAAACCACCTTATAATTAAGTTATTTGATGTAGTTCTCCATTTGGCATAACGTCGCATGTCGAAAGCTTAACCTTCAATTAATATCGTAAGGGAGTGGTATAAGTCAAGCTTCGTTAGTTTCTTGCTAAATAGCATGGCAAGTATGCGATTTTCTCTGCTTCGCATTATCGAAGATTTCGCTAGATTCCTAGACTTCCTATAAGATTCACAAGCAATCTGGAACTTTCAAAGAATTTTTATACTATTTCTAGGAATTTTCTTTGGATCTGCACTAAACGTACGCGCCTATTTTAAAACATCATTGAGCTAATCCTTGGACTTGTAAAATAAAATCGTTCTGCAACGGCATTTATCTCCTTATTTCTGTATGATCAATAGGTGATCAGTCCCGAGTGATTACGGACACCTCTACTATGCAGGGAACGGTTAATGGAGGACAATAATCACCCTCGACAGAGAAGAAAGAGTTAATGGCGAAAGCCGCGAAAGATACGCAGGACCTTGAACGTGTGTACGGACAAAATTTCCCAGTACTATGCTATCAAGTTCATTCTACATAGCCGTTTAGCCACGTACCTAACCGCGGCTTACTTCTTCGCGACTCGTGACCGCTTCGAAAAGGAATGTACTAATTATAGCCTGCAGTAAACGCTTAAGGCTCGAGACTTTACGTAATCGATACAGTAGCTCCAATTAACGAGCACCGCGAACGAAATGTACGAAGAAACGAGTCAAAAGGTCTGCGCAGTCTCCGGAGGCTCGGAACGTCTCGAGCGAATCGCAAGAAACGCAATAATCCTTCGGCTTCTCTAATTTCCGAGACTACGAGCGGAGCCACGGCAAATACGTAATCACTATGATTCACGATCGCCTGGCCGGCACGCAACGTTCGACGTTGCACGAAATCTGTTATCCCTTTCGGCCAGCGAGAAAACGAACATTGCTCATACGATTGCTAGACCTAGAGGTGTATTATGATGCTGCTCGAGAGGCCGATACATAGCTGGAGCGTTATCGATATCGAAATCTTGATTGTATCGGTATGCTATCTATAATTTGATATGTCGATCAGATATCGTTGCCATAGAGGCAAAGGTGATGGAATTATCGGAACTTCAAACTTCTTCATTTTCAAATTTGATATATACTTTGGCGCAGATAGAATAATCAAATGATCGATGAGATCGATCTGACCGCGACAAATGCAAGAAGCCGCACAACGAATACCAGTTGGAAGATGTGACGTAATCGTTCTCTTGTCCACGTATCCCGACGAGCACAAAGGACACAGGAGAATAAAGCTCGCGATGCATGACGTCATGGAACCGGACGCTTACATAAACCGAAAGTTAACGCGGTCCAGCGAAGCGGTTAGATAACATCTTGGACGCGTTCGATTGGCGAAATTTCAGGTCATGAGATGCAGAAGACGATCGAGTTGGACGAACGAGTTTCGAAAGTAGTGACCATTCAGGAAGCGATAAACCGTACCCACGTTTTTAATTAGTCGCCGTTATATTTAATCTAAATTGGAAACAAGACGGAAGCAGTCGTGAAGATTAAATGAGGGAATAATGAGAGAGGAAGAGAATTTGGTATCTGTTTTACATCTGTTTAATCTCTAATTTCATCGAACCGATATTATAATGCAAAATTTTATATATTGGAATGTATGATGATAATTTAGATACTCAGATGATAGTCAGATACGATCTTGTCAAAGTTGAACTTTCTCACATCTCAACCTAATGTTGGTTGAGTATCGAACCATCAAATACAAAATAATTCATTTATAGTTCTGCTATAAGAAGTCTTGTTCGTACAATTACGTTTGAATTTTCCCGCCAGTGGCAGTATCCGGTTTAGATAAGAATGGCGGCTTTTTCCTAGCACTAGAGTTGGATCGCCAATCGTAACGGATCACGAGCAACACGAAGCGATGTGACGCAGCCGCTAACGAGCGAGTTAGCTCGTCGACGGAGAAAGCGACAATTAGCCGGCTTGGACGCGCGGTCGGTCACGGAATAGAATAATTCATGTACAAGGAACCGTGGCGGACAAGTGGCCACTTAGTAATTCGCTACGATAGAGCGTGCACTATCGACGATCAGAGACTTGGGCCGTCGATAAATCACAGGATTTTTCGACGATCGTAAGCCAACTTGCAACCGTGCGCGTGTGCACGTGCATCCATGTGTGTGTGTTTCGCCAAGAGCCGTGTCTGTTAACGTTTGGTCACGGTACACGGGCACTCGCGAGCGCGCGAATTTTACGCGTGGATAGCGGCAATGTATCAAGATTTAATCCGACCGCCTCGTGGCCGCAATGTTTCAACGCATTCCGATAGTACACACCCATGGGCGAGTACGGGAACCACAGGAACGAGGGCGGAATAGTATCGGCCGTGAAGCGGCTCGCATTTTTGGGAGACCAATGAAATATGCTGGTGCACTTATCGTAGTTACGCCAGTGTATTCTGTCCGACGTATCGGTTTTATTCAAACGCAAGATTGAGAAGAGCCTGGCCGTGTATGCCTGACCGTGCAATTCTAAAATGTTCTTACTTGCCAACAACCGCTTCGTGCAGTGGTTCCCAAACTTTTTTCCTTTACGATACTGTTTCAGGACATCAGTTTATTTGCACACATTGTTCTTGCAACAATTTTATTGTAATCGATAAATATTCCTACATGAACTGCGTGGACACTGCTGATTGTTCATTTTTATTTTACAGTCATACAGTTTTGTTTTACAGTCATACGTAGATACGTGAACCTCTAGTTATCATATTCATACAAACAATTCTTAACTCTCGACTTGTACGAAAGTACATTATATGTTTATATTTAATTACAATCATCATTGAAAATGATTTAAAATGCCTCTTCTAAGAGTCACAAATACTCATATGTGCTTGAACTGACTTTTGTTCAAAATATACAAAAAATGGAAACATCCCAGGTCATCGTCCTAAAGATTGACCACCATAGAAATATTATCTAAATTTATTCCTTAAAAACATTACTATAATTATTTTTGTCCTAACTGAACGTATTTTGGAGGATGTTAGAAGCGAATGCACGAGATAGAGAGTCAAGGAACCATCACTTATTCGCAGGAATAAAGGTACTCCGAATAGCTAGGACTTTTTTGCTACCCCACCGATGGAGGTCGCCGAAGAAATTTATAGCATGCAAGGTCCTGAAAAATACTAAACGTGCGGAGGAACACGTGGTGCAATGCGAGTAATTGAAAAATACGAGGAAGTCACGTCTCCTTAGAACAATGCTGCTGTGTCACACTCGCGAACCGTAATATACTATAGGTATTTACATTACTACTGGCCTTCCTAAGGAAGCCAGTTTCACGAAACAACTTGTAGTAATTGTTTACGTGCTTCGGGCCTTCGTTCAAGTACGATGTTCCATTGTATTCCTGTGAAGAAGCTCCCTGTGTCCCTTAACACTCTGACCATCGACCTATCCAAATCTGAATTTTATTTACATTCTGCATTGCAATTCTAATTCGACAACGTTAACACGTTGACCGCCACGGTGGTCACATGTTACTGGGTTGCGAACTCGGTTGAATTAATTATTTATGGGAAGAGCGGACGAAACTTTTGAGAACTCTTAATGTTGGGACAATGATATACACTGTTAGAAGGTAAAATTGAAAGATTAAGTATTCTTGGTTTTAACGTGTATTATAGCGTGTCTGACCATAAACGTCGTATTCTACTGGGGACATCAACGTAGCATGAATACTGTAAATCATGTGTCTATGTTTCTTATTAAGTATAAGTTAAATATAAGTTTAAATTCGAGAATCAACTGACCGCATCGTAAATAAGCAGTCATCTTGCCACACATGATCATTTTCACTGCGGTAGCCAACGCGTTAAATCGTCCAATATTTTCAGAGTGTGTCAGCCGAGCAAGAGATACGCGATCTTAATGAACTCATTGTTTACTGTTTAATTTCGCTTGTACTCCCAGCGATGGCGTGAAAACAATAATGAGAAGAACAGTTGAGAAAACGTAGCGAACGTCCTATCGAACTGAATCGCCAAGAATTTGAGCGTCTTTCATAAATAAATGCTAACTTTCCAAAGTGTGTTCGTGTAGAGAACACTCTTTACGTTTCTGAAGTATTCGTTTATACATTCGGAGATTTAGGTTTTTGGGGATTGGGAGATTTGGGGTTATAGGGATTTGTGCAATTAGGTATTTAGAGATTCAGGGGTATGTGGATTTGCAAGCTTCTAGATATGGAGACTTGTGTGATTCGGTGATTTTGAATATGTCGATTTACGTATGCGGAAATTTGTGGATCGGAGATACAGAACATTTCAGATATCAAAAGCATAAAAATATAAAAATAAAGAGATTTTAAAATTAGTAGTCTCGCAACTATTACAGTTAAACCGTTATTATCACATTCATTCTAAGTATAGCGTTTAATTTTTTTCCTGCTCACATCGACTCAGCTAATTACCGTAATTTATAATCTTGAAAGAGTGTGCGTTTACCGGATTCTCGTAAAAAATACATTTGCAATTTCAGTATACTGTAAAAAGGAGAAGAAGTACATGAACGGGATGTCGTTGCGTAGCACCCTAGGACGATAAAATTACGAACAAAGCACCCCGTCGGTTTTTAATGTAACAATCACGGAGGATATGGGACTGGTTGCTTTCTTTTTCATCGATTATTACAGGCCCTGAGATCTCGAGGCGTTTGTCAATGCAAGCCGGGGACGCGATACATGCAACGCAGAAAGTGCATTCTTTGGCCAGAGGGCTCGAGCCGGCTCTCGAATTATCTGGCTTGGAAAAAGGACGAAGAGAAAGGGAGAAGCCAAAACGTATGTTATTGACCCTGCTGCCTTCTTCGGGTTCTTTCGTCTAACTGCTCGTGTCGTCGATTTTCTTCCTCTTTTTTTTCCTCTTAATTTCGTCTCGTCCTTTTTCGTTTAACCAGCACCGAAACCTTTAGCCAGCGGCATTTTCGCCAGAAATGGCGAGCACCGTTTCTCCGCGAGGCGGGTAATTTGCGATCGGTACTCTTTGCAGCTTGGAAATTTAACGGGCTCGTGCATTGTTTAAAAAAAAACTCGACTGTTTATACGGAAGCACGGGGAACGGTTACGTTGAACGGTGCAAATATATCCGAGAACGACTTCCGCGAAAGAAGCTCCCTCGGTAAGTTTCCAACGGACCAAACGACTTGGCGAAACTTCAATTTGCTTTCTCGCCGTTCAACAATCATCTCCATTGTGTTCCTGTGTGCAGAACCGTTAATGCCATATACCGGCATTAATACGGTAGCGGGCACAATTTAGTTACATTTCCCTCGCTTTTCTATTTGTGAAAGGGAAAAGGAAAGCTGAAAAGGACGATGGTGCTACAGATTTTGGACTTTTCAACGAATGTACAATTTCGCAGTTATAGAATTATAGTTGTGGAGTAGTAGAAAAGTAGAGTTGCGGAGTGGAACACGTAAATGCAAGTGCCTAGTTGTTAATGACTATTATGTACGACTTTGACAGTCACAACTTTTAATGATTTCCTGTAATTCATTCACTGTACCATTTCTCAATTCACTGAGTTATATTAAATTTAGAAATGTTATCGAATCAAATATTTTCGTAATATTAATTACACCTTTCCAAGAAAATTTGTTCGAGGTTAACCGTGTTTCTCGAGGTCGTACAAACACAATATGTCCGGAGGAGCAATATAAATGGGCCTTTAAACGATAGATTGAAGTTAATACCGCGTACGATCAGTCGAGGTGAATACCAATGAGTTCGATTCACGATTATTTATTCGCAGAAACAGGTAGGTTCTACTTAAAGTAGATCGAGAACAAGAATCGACCGGCCGGATCTGTACTACTGCGTGATTACGAGTATACATACAAACGACTGATCGGATTCAGTAGTGACGTGTAATTTAGGTGTAGACGTGAAACGACGTTTCTATTGAGTCGCGCGTATCAACGTTACGTGCCGACGAGATGTAATACGCAAACATCTATTCGCATGTGGAACGTATTTCCTACTGTAACAGCGAAATATGCTAATTGATTTTCTAATATTAATTATTTTGAAGTAAAAGTATTTTAAGAAGCGGAGTTTAGAAATTTTTTATAATTTGGAAATTTCAGAATTGGTCATTCAAACTGTAGCTATCATAGAATTCTCTATTCCAAAAATTTAGAAACCCAAAAATGTTGAAGCTGAAAAATTTATAGCACTTTTCATGACACTGATTGATCGAATCGTAGAAGCATCAACAAAAGCAAAATTCGTCAAAAAGTGACGAATCGTCTATCGAATATCTAATTTTGACGGCTGTCAGTCCGAACGACGAATGGTCTCTGAATCCACTTTTAAATCGAAACCCGAAAGCGTGCAAGTGAAAGCGTTGTTTCGGTAGCCGTCGTTAAATTTACGCATGGTAGAAACGTTGTATACGAAAGAAAAGCCGAGACACGTGAAAGTGTGCGATTCACGATGATCTGCCCTGAAACGAGGCTCGTTCGCAGGCGAACTCCCGCATTCCGTTCTATTATGCCGTGAACCGTTCACGAGACAATGCGCTCGGAAAGATGCGTCGTTTCTTCTAATGCGCCGAGTGAAAGCACGATACACACGACGTTCGAAGTAATTAACGGGTCGCTAATGAGAATGATGTTCGTGTACGTATATTGATGTGTCGTGGTCTCATGTACATTGCTTTCCGATCGGTTTAACGTAACGCGGATCGAACATTACGAATCGAAGATAGTAGGTATGGTTTTGCGGAAGTACATTAGATTGTTATTTTATTAGAAATATATGTCTTTACATTTATAGATATTTATATTTGAAGATCTTCAAATTTCTGGAACTCGAATCGTGAGATTTTTGAGTTTTTGGATCATCGAATACTTAGATCTCCCCAAATGATGAAAACCTAGATTACAAATTTGTAGATACTAAGTACCAAAACTTTCGAATACCATGATCCGAAGTCTTTAGATCTCAAATTTTTAGATACCAAATCTCAATATCCCAAATCCCAAGCTCTCAAGTCCCAAGCTTCCAAATCCTAAGCTTCCAAATCTCAAGATCCCAAATTCCAAGCTCCCAAATTCCAAGATCCCAAATTCCAAGCTTCCAAATCCTAAGATCCCAAATTCCAAGCTTCCAAATCCCAAGATCCCAAATTCCAAGATCCCATATCCCAAGCTTCCAAATCCCAAGATCCCAAATTCCAAGCTTTCAAATCCCAAGATCCCAAATCCCAAGCTTCCAAATCCCAAGATCCCAAATCCCAAGCTTCCAAATCCCAAGATCCCAAATTTCAAGCTTTCAAATCCCAAGATCCCAAATCCCAAGCTTCCAAATCCCAAGATCTCAAATCCCAAGCTTCCAAATTCCAAGCTTCCAAATCCCAAGATCCCAAATCCCAAGCTTCTAAATCCCAAGATCCCAAATTCCAAGCTCCCAAATCCCAAGATCCCAAATCCCAAGCTTCTAAATTCCAAGATCCCAAATTCCAAGCTTCCAAATCCCAAGATCCCAAATTCCAAGATCCCATATCCCAAGCTTCCAAATCCCAAGATCCCAAATTCCAAGCTTCCAAATCCCAAGCTTCCAAATCCTAAGATCCCAAATTCCAAGATCCCAAGTCTCAAGCTTCCGAATCTCAAGCTCTCAAATCCCAATATCCCAAATCCCACATCTCCCAATTCCCACATTCCCCAAACCCCACATCTCCCGACTCCCACATTCCCCATATTCTACGTTCCCCAAATCCCACGTTCCCCAAATCCCACATCCCCCAAATCCCACATCCCCCAAATTCCACATCTCCCAACTCCCACATCCCCCAAATCCCACGTCCCCCAAATCCCACACCCCCGAAATTCCACATCCGCCAAATCCCACATCCCCTAAATCCCACATCCCCCAAATCCCACGTCCCCCCAATCCCTAAATCTAGACCTCCAAATCTCAAGACCCCTAATCCGTAGATCTCACTGTCGATAGATTCTAATACCCCTAATTCCACACACCTCGCAAAACATGGAAATTTAATTAAGTTTTAATGAAATATGTTTGTATAATGATCTGTCGTCTACTAACGCATCTAAAAATAGCCCAATCAGAATGAATATTCAATGACTCCTAGTGTAAGTAAACCACGAGGCAGCCATCGTCCTCCACGATCCTCCATCCGCAGGTTAATCAAGCTGCACGATCTTGATTAAATTACTGGTTTCCATGGTTTTGCCGTCATCGTTTCGATCGCACACAAAGAACCCCATCGATATTAAATTACACATTAGGCTCGAATTCAATGAAATTCAACTACCATTACAATGGTTACAGATCATCTTCATTTCTATGGGAATGAAATATTATTCCATAATACTGTAATCTTTTACAAAAATTTAAATTGCAGCTCTGTAAGTCATATTCAATGTATACGTATAGTTTTTATCTGTATTATTATTGCGATTTAAAATAGCATTATTTTCGTTCAGTTGTGACTTTGAAGTTCTATTAATACACGTGCATCATTACCATTTATATTTGGTTAAATTTTAAAGGTATTACGTAATAAAGTGTGTTTGCACGACTGGCTTAAACAACAGGGATCCCCAAGTCAGAATAGTCGATGATCGCGCGTTGGGAAAATAATACGATAACGAGTCCTGGGTAACGAGTGTATTTCTCGGATGTCGTATAAATTACAGAGCAATAGAAACGCGCGCGTACCGGCAAATACGCGAGAGTACGATTCACATATCGCATCTTTAATAACCGCATGCATGCGGACGCCGCAGTTAGGCGGCGAAAGTGAATCGTGTTAAATTATTACGATTATATGAAACGCGGGAGAGCATCGACGCTTATTACGTTCGCCACCTGCGTCGAAATAGATAAACGATAAGATTCAATAATGGCTATGGTGTTTGAACAGATGGATACCGATGAGTTTCTACGTCGGGCCCTTTATGGCGTTGCCTATCTTCGTGAAACGATCGTCATTTTTTTTCCCCCTTTCTTTTTTTTTTTGACGTTACACCATGAACAAAGAGATCGAAACCCGGCAAAATACGCAAACAGAACAGCGAAGCTTAACTGCGATTAAATCGATGCTGATGTAGTAGTTTGATCATCGTAAACTGCTGTTTTTAATTGAACCGTTAAGCTACGGTGAGGAACGTTTGTCCGTGTAATTAATAAATCTTCGGACAGATGTAATTTCTCGAGGGTGGAGAGTTTCTTTAATAATAGCGAGTGGGAAATTAAAACGATGCGTAGCGAATAGAGTTGAGCGAATCGATCCTTCGACAGCCTTTGGCAACGCTGTTTTAATTAATCTCTGGCATAATTGCAAATTCGTAGGCTCGCGATTAATACACAGGTACTCTCATTGATAAATCGTTGCGCGAATGCAGGATCGTTTATCGTTGCTGGTTGGCTTGCTTCATATTTTCTGTTGAAACCGTAGAAAGATGAAGTTTGATTGAAATTAACACGTGAATAGCGGTCGAAAGCCTGGGAAACTGTTACGAAACGTTGGAACTTAGAAATGTAAGTGTTTCGAATTCTTCTACCCTCAATTTTCTAATTTATAAAAAATGTGTTTAAAGATGTAGAAATTTGCTTAAACACTCATTTAAATTTTGCAACTACCGATAATTTCGTTCATCAATATTTTCCGTTTCTTGGATTAAATAATTAAATATCCAACAAAAAAGCCTTTACCCTGTTACGTCGATGGCATCATTTCTTCCAGGGTGCCAATTAAATGATTAAAACATAATAACTTGGCATCAATTAGTTGAATCTCTCCTATCAAAATCCCAGAACGAGAACGTAAATCGCCATTCGTCGTCGTTAATCTCCGGCGGAGCTCAATTAAATCATTAAAATACATGATACCAGGAGTAGCGACTAATAAATACACCTTCGGACTCAGCTTAGTCTTCTCACAGTAGCGGCGTACGATCTCGAATTTGAATATGAATTGCGTGCTGCTCGAAAACGTTTCTCTCGGCACCGTCTGTTTATACCGCGATGCGATTAATAATAAACGAGATCAAGTATTTCTCGTCTCGGGACGAAGAGAGAGGATCTCGTGGCGAGTGTATGCGGCAAAAGTTGTTATGGAACGCAAGCGGTGGCCAGACGTAAAAGTACGGCGAAAAGTGAAAGCGCGAAATCGAAAAGTAAAAAGGCACAAGTTATGTTCGACTCGATGGTTAAGATGAGGTCAATGGACGTGTCTTGTTCATCATGCTTCCACAGCGACTTTAATACAGATTCTCTGCAACAATTCTTGGTCACTGAAAGTCGTAGGAGGAACAATTGATCGACTCCCGAAGATAATTAGTTAAGTTCCGAACATGGTTTAATACTGTCTGCAGTTAATGCTTTCAATAAATAACGCTGCATGATGCATGTGATTTCTCATAGGACCCCTCAAGCGAACGGTGTACAGGATGTTTCATTTGTCTTCGACATTTCAATTATTTAGGAACGAAGGAGCTTATGGTCATGGTCAACTCAAGTGCATATTTTAGATGCGATATCGTTAATGTGATATTGTCTGTATAGTCTCATGTTATAATATCGGTACAACATTATAAGTACAATTCTGCAATTGTCTATGTGATATCAGTGCATTGTCCATGTCACATCATGGAATACCATTACAAGTACAATTCTGCAATTGTCTATGTCATATCAGTACAACAATGTCCATGTCAAATCAGTACAACATTGTGAGTACAACACTGCAATTGCAAGTTTTCAGTACAGTATTAAAAATGCAATGTTGTACATGTTATCTGTTACATCAATCACTGATCATCTGAAGGATTCTTTAACTCTGATGCTTTCACGTACCAGTATCAGTGCATTCCTCGACCCTTGATGAAGCTAAGTATAATGCTAGCAAAACGTCGGGAATATTTTGCTATTAGACACGGTGTGTACCCGGAAGCCGCAAACAGTATAAGAAGAATACATAGTTACAAGAACAGTACTTTGCTTCGAGATGATCTAAAACAATTTAGCAAATTATTCTTTCTTCATTTGAAATACCTTGTCAGTGTTACCCCAGTAATTCAATTTATTCACTTCTTCTACGTGCTCAATTAAATGATTACACACGTCTATAATTAAGGAATGTTTAAACTTCATTATAATACGGAGAATAAATACGAGTGTAATATAATCGCCGCAGGCTCTGGTTAACTTGTTTTATAATTCCTGCGAGGTGGTGTTCCGAGCAAATTTAAACGTTAATAGAACCAGCTAGTAATATCTCGACAAATCAGAAGGTGTATAAAATAATCAATTAATCTCTGTAACATAATTTGCACAGCAAGCAACTGGAGTTTCTCAATTATTCAACGAGAGAACGGTCAAACTTTGCGAAACCCTTGTTTGATAATCACAACTTGTCATCCGAAATTTAAAACTAGTCAGTCGTTATTAATTTAACGCGTGAAGAGTATAGGAGAAGTACAAAACTTTGTATTTAACTCGGAGTCGACTGTGCAACAACTTTCAGTTATAATTAATAGACTCTCCAAACTGTTAACGTAACTCGAACTAGCTGTCTACAACGATGGCTGAGTTTTCAAATCTCTAAACTTCTAAATGTACAGTTTTTTATATTTTTAATTTTGAAACGGTCAAAAGATTAAATGACGAAATCACCAAATTTCCAAATGTTTAAATTTCTCAGATTCCATTTTTTCTAAATATTTAAATTTCCAAATTTGTGAATGACCAAATGACGACACTTGGGCAAATCAAGTGTGGAAGCGAGGATGTATCTATATTTGAAATCTTTGGAATGCGAAGAAGGATTACCGATCTGAGGATGCTCGAGGAGGCCGTTGCCCGTGAGCTGTTCGGCGGGCAGATGATCTGCCCGTATCGCTGATACCAGCACGTTCACGCGATGCACGAGACGTGGAACGAAAGTCGTGGAACGTCGGTATAATTTCGTTCGCATCAGAAAGATAATGAGTATGTAGGACGTGGAACTGAGACGCTGCGATATTCTCTGGTACCAAAGCTATTCTCTTAACTCTGCCGTTTATCTCCTGCAAAATGGCATCATTACGGTTCCGAGCGGCGACACATGGCGCACGTTTATTGTTCCGGCACGCCGACGGTTCCGTACGCTGCGAACTCGGCTATATTTTATGGTAGCCGGTGAACGATCCGATTACCAGAACGCCAGCTAAGACAGGACGAGAAGGAAGAAGGAGCGGGTAGATGTCGAGTGGAAAGCGAAGCGCAATTTTCTGGTTGGTACGGGTCGTTCGTCGACTGAACGTGATTGGAAACGTCCACTTATAAACCGATGAGCAAACGGATGGACGCGTATCGAAGGGAAACAAGTCGAGGAAATGCTCGGTCCTGGAACGGGACATTAAAATAACGGCGTGGTTTCATGCAGTGGCGGTTCGAGAGCCGTTCTACCTCGTTTCCCAGAAAACGGAGAAGAATCCAGACTTGGCTGAATTCGATTTCGAGCCGAACGTAAAACAGCAGAATTCGGAGAACGCTCGCTGTACAGCCTATTCAAAAGATCCTCCACAATAAGTCAGGCTGTCTGGGTAACTTCCGAAAAAGAATTATTACCTTCGATTTTGAATTGGTGAAAGGCGAAACGGTAAATCGCTACAATGGTTAAGAGAATCGTTAACTGTAAGTTAA
Source organism: Megachile leachella (assembly GCA_963576845.1). Classification (NCBI taxonomy): domain Eukaryota; kingdom Metazoa; phylum Arthropoda; class Insecta; order Hymenoptera; family Megachilidae; genus Megachile; species Megachile leachella. The sequence goes on from OY756248.1 coordinate 14,832,263, forward strand.
TTTTATAGGGACGGTTAATTTTGTGGAACAGGAAGATCGATAACCATCTCCTGGTTTATGGACAAAGATACACTGTTATATTTGTACGTAGAATTCCCTGTAGAGTTTATCCAGGTGTAAAAATATACTGTTCCATTTGAAAAGTAAGTACTTCAATTTTTATAGAAGTCCGAAGAAATGCATTGGGACATTTACTGAAAATAATTGAGTAATAGGAGATCCATACTGTATGAATTATATCATTCATATGTTTCGATCTGCATATGACTTTTTAACAGATATTTGACCTAGCTATCTTGATACTAATGATCTTTTAACATTGATCCTGTAACAATGTATTAACTAAATATATAATCCAATTTCATAGCAGTGTTATTGATAATGAAATATCAGAGAAGATCATGAATTGATCAACAGGTTTGAAGATTTCTTTTGAAGCGTACTGTACACCCGCTTCAACCATCTTCTCTCATCCCGCGTCGCGTCGTATTCAGTGGATCCAAGCCCGTAGGTAGTTTAAACACTTGACATGCTCCGATCCATGCAGAACTCATATAGGTTTGCCCACGGCAGCCGGCAAATCAGCCACGTCAGTGGAGATCGTGATTTATACCCGCGGTTCTCCCAAGGGCGACGGAGGGACCAAATCGGCGAAGAGGGTACGTTCTTCACGCTTCGTGTGCACTACCCAGGCCAACCTTTGTGTTCGCGTGTGCACATGCACGTCGAGCAGCCTCGCAACACGCCTTGTACGAAATGGCATTGTCGTAAAGATGTAAGCGTCCGTGAATCCTAACTGGAAGTCCTGGCACTGCCGAGGAAGACGATCGAACGTTAACCTCGCTGCCGCGTCCATTGTGCGAGATTTGCAAATCGATCGTTAAAACTTGCCCAATAATTTTACTTTTATTACTTGCCCCGTGAAAAAATTTATGGCCTTTTGTAGCTCGATAATAATTCGATATCTTGATGGTTAGTCTATATTTATGGTACGGCAATGAAGCTTCGAAATCGGTGTTGTTGAAGGGACTTTTTATTGCGAACTTTGTTTAATGTAATTCCCTTGCGTTTGTATGCGGGGCTGACGAAGGTCATGCTGTGATTGGATAACTCTTCTTCAGGGATGTTGGAGATCGAGACAAAAGTCGATACTTCATGCATCATTGATAATGGATGTGCGGTTAAATTAACCGAAATTGAACTAAGTCAACAGTACATAGTGAATAAGCATTTGCTCAGAGTTAACAATGTACCTTTCCACAACCATTCGCGTCGTAACCATCTTTTTAAACCTTCTCAACATTAAAATTCTGGTATTATGAGCAAAAAAGATCAACAACATTCTTGGTAATAGAGCGGATGTAATACGCTTCATTTTTCTAAAAAATGACACTAAATTGTTGAAGAATGTGCACCTGCATTGTCACCAAGAAAGAATTATGACACACCTTCCCAGAACTTATGAATTCTCGTTTCATGAGATCGCAATTATAAAAAGAGAATTGGAGAACGGGAGAATTAAAATTTGCAAAATATTAGCCTTCGATCGACCTTTTTCCCAAGATTCTCCGACGCAATAATTCATTTTGTCGTGTCGCAAGGCTGCGAGTTGATCACGCGTATATGCGTGGCAATGTTATTTAAATATATTCACTTTCGTTGACGTTTAGTAATATCTTGATAGGCGTGGAATAATGTGGCCAGGAATAGCGGTGAAATCGCGTATTGTACGTAGTACGGTGCATAGCATGCAGGCTGCTGGAACGCGTCATCATTAACACCGTTTCCGTTCGCTCTGATACGCGGAGAACGCTCGTAACGCTGAAGCGATGCGTGATTCCCAACGACCAGATAGTTCTAGAATTTACCAATGCAAATCGAAAAATGCAGTATCTTTCCATCACCTCGGGTATCGGCATTCCTATGTAAAACAAGCAATGCCTGAGAAAAGAAACCAGATTCTGTCGTTCGATGACGAATCGTTGCTCTCTTACTGAACTCGTTAATCCTTTACACGATCGTCGATCATCGATTTATTATTTATTTATTTAATGAGATAGGCTCTTTTAATGGAAAAAATTTGATGACACTGAGAAACAACAAAAAATTCACTTAAATTAATCATTGGAACGCGCTTGATACTGTTGTTTGCTTGAGGCAATGAGGATTATGAAATAAAACGTCATTTTTAACGTTCCAGATTAACTTTTTTAAATGTGGAGAAACTTCGATTGAAACTTCAAATGATCAAATCTTCAGTTTTCAAATTATCAGATGAATTTCAAAATTCTTAAACATTTACTATTCTGAGCACGGATATGTAATTTTCGCGATATCAAAGTTTCTGAATATATCAATGTAAACATTTGAGAATATTTGAGAACCGATGACCATGTACACCATGCGTGTTAATTAACGCTGTTAATTTATTCAACAACGGTTTGAAGTACAGATAAAACTGATGGTCAGTAATTCTAATGGCCGATAATAAGGATATATCAAAACAATTGGCAGATTTATATCAACAATCAGCACGTTAATGGTGCCCGTATTTAACGTCTCTTATGGGGATTATATGTATAAATCGTCCGATCCGACACTTTTTCATTCCCTTATCATTCTTTAGCCTTAAAGCATGCAATTATTAGCAGTGAAACGTCAGGTATACACCGTACACGACACATACTATGGTTTCAAGTCAACGTGATAATAATTCCCAGTAAAACATCTCGTACCAGATACGTATCGTTTTAGCCGTGACGGTCGACACGGCTGGACGTTAAATCCAAGCAAAGTCGTTTTACTTCTCGCCTGTTCGTTTATATCCCGGCCGGTCCGTGTTACCCTATTTCGATAAAGCACCGTAACAAACAAAGGCTAGTCACGGACGTAAAGCAGAAAATATTCTTGCGAAACGGTTGATCGCGAAACAGTCCCGGCGTTATCATAATAAACCAGCGACTTTATACGCCTCGATGGGACGCGTTTTCTAGTCGACGTGGGACTGAAATCGGACAATATCGTGCGTTATGCTTCCGTGTCGCGATCCTGCTGTATACGGCTTGATCCTCCATGCAGATACAACGTATGACATAGTAGCCGTGATAGTTGGCCGTTGGCTGCGATGGCTGACTCGTGGATGTTCTTTTTCACTCGTGGCTGTCTCTTTGCGAGCTCGCAGCTTCGTGGTTTCGCAATCTCGAAGAAAAGACATATTGTCGCGGTTGAACGTAGGCCGCAGCGTAGGCAGACCTATCTGGTCCGTGCTCGTTCTCCCGAAATGGACACGCCGATGAGAGCAAAAGTATGCAACAGTTCCCGACCGTTTCTCCTGGAGAACTCTCTATATGGCGATGCACTTACACGCTGCCTTGGCGAGAAGATTCTTCGTTTACGTTTATTTTTATCATTTTCTGGACGAATTCTTTACCGATTTAACACTTTGATTCTTAATTTCATTGATTCTCCACTCTCTTTCATATTTATTATGATACACTTTTGTTACAATAACCTATAATAACAACAGGGGTTTCATGGTCTATTATAAATGTCTATTAAAAATGGTTATATTATCTGGTTATCAAAATGGTTATCTTAGGATAATTCTTAGTAAGGTGAACATCTGAAATGTGTTCTAAAAGGACGTCGTCAAGGTAGATCAAAATTTAACGAGTTAATGCAGTTAGAAATTTTATAATTCTGTTTAATATTTTATAGGAAAAAGTTGTGCGCAAATTTTTGAAACGTAACAAGGTTATTTAAATTGACGTTGTTCATGGAACAATTTATAAAACTTATTTATCTGGGATTGAAGATAAACTTGCTGACAATAAGATGGCAAGTAAACGCATAAATCTGATTGAATCGTTCTTCAAGTGTTAATCATCGCACTCGTAATGAACATGTATAAGCACACATATGGAAATTCTAACTATAAAAGCCGCGAGAAATTAATTTTCAATTCAATCTTCGTATTCATTAGCTGGAGTTATTACTATTATAATAGCACGGCCAGTAAAAATTCTTTGTCTCTGATTTATTAGTTGCTCCCATTAATTAGAACGTGAAACTTAAAACGATTGGAGGACGATCGTTATTATCCATTCGAAAGATCAAATAACGATTATTATACAATTTTATTGATCACCAGTTGATACAACGTTTGCGGAGTGAGATCGCATTTGTCTGATTAATGAAGATCCGTCTTGGTAGTATACGGTCCGCAATGAATTAATCTCTAAACTTTTCACCGCTTCTTTTTGTAACAAAGAAACGATATCGAAGAATATTTATCGCCGCGGCAAACTTGATCTTCAAGGTCTGAACAAAGTTGAACACGCTAAAAATCAGTGTTCAAGGTCTCGGTAAAAACAATTTTCCGTACGGGGTGCAGATGCTCAGCTCTCTGCCACGACGTTCGATCACTGTCTGTCGGATTCATAAACGATTCGTGCATTTTTTTTCAGACGAAAGAAAGAAAAATCGACGATATAAGAGGATTACAAAAGAGAGATACGCGCGCTTACGCGAAGGACGCAGGAAGCTTTAAATTCCGATCGCTTCGCCGATGCGATGCCAACCACAGCCATGGATTTTAGAAAACATTTCGCGGAATTCCCGCGGGAAACGTGAATTCCTTCGTTTGCCGAAGAAATAAGATATACGAGAAGCACGAGATTTTCTACATCGGGCTGACATATTCGAAGGACGTCGAACGATATATCATAGACACGAATGTGCGCAAGGACATAACGCATACTTTTTCCTTCGCACCGATTGAACGTGGTCAAATAATTGCAGCATGGATGCAAGGTCATATTGACCCAGCTACAGAAATAAAATGAGTTATATGGCAGATTTATTTCTGGACCTGTAGAAGATGAAAGTGCTAATATATCAGATGCTGATATCTACGTGAAAGTAACGTACGTGTATTTCATACTACAATAAGCGTTTCAATTTTTTTTTATCCGATCTAAACGGTTGAAAACTTCAGCATCGTTTAACCCGTAGGTCAAGAAGACAAGATACTGTCTATTTCCTGTTATGTTTCAAGATACTTAACTTATTTCCGACCTAACCTAACTCCGACGTCTCGATACAACACGAGCATATGTTTCACTTTTGTAGCATAGATAGATGGCCGGACATTATGAATAATGTCGGTATTAATCACTTCGCCCACGACGTATACATTTCTCGAAAATCTATTTTAAATTCTGAACAGCTTTCAACCTTCAAACCCGTATGTGTGTAATGACGTTTCAGTTGTGATTCAAAATGGCCCTGAAGGTTAAGTAACGAATTCTCACGACAATTGTAGCAAAGAAGCCACAATTATATCGGAAGGTTATATAGCAAAAGTTACGATTAACAGAAACTCAGATTGATATTAGAACCGCGAGATTGAAGTTTATCGTACAATTGTCACGGTCGATGAAACGGTATTTATTAAATAATCACGATACGGTCGTTAGCATTCTATCGGATTTTACGATTATTCCGTTTTACGACGTTCCTATTCATCCTTAATTGGCAACGTGATCGTGATCCTCGTACACCTCGTTCGTGTAGAAACGACACACCAAATAATTGCGCAACGAACCAAATTTATCGCTTTCTCGTGTCACTACGCTGGCCAACTAATAAATATTAATAAAGTGACGTTCGTTAAATCGATTATCGTCAGGCTATCAACGCTTTACCCATTAAAGACCTGTATTACGGTAATGCAACGTTTCATTCGTAATTTTTTTCCAATAATTTGCATCGTTAAATTCCATCTTTAACATTTTCGTAATGAAAGGAAATCGAGGGAACCGTACGATGACCTATTTCACACCTTAATTCCTCCACAGTTATTATCCACGATTAAACGGACATATCAATTCATGTGATACATTCGTACCATGGATAGATTAATCATAGTGCGTTTCTGATTAAAGAGGCTGTTATAGCGCTACAATGTTATTGCATTGAAACATCATGTCACAAAAATAAGTTTTATTTTACTGTTTTAACTTTTAAATAAATGTCAGATACATTTATACTCTACATTAAAAAATGAATATTATGTTCATTTATACTGTACATTAAAAAAGAAAAATAAATATCATGCACATTTACACTCTACATTAAAAAAATGAATATTATGTACATTTATACTCTACATTAAAAAAATGAATATTATGTACATTTACACTGTACATTAAAAAAGAAAAATAAATATGATGTACATTTATACTCTACATTAAAAAATGAATATTATGTATATTTATACTCTATATTAAAAAAGAAAAATAAATACCATGTACATTTATAGTGTACATTGAAAAAAAAATAAATATTATGTACATTTATACTGTACCTTAAAAAAGAAAAATAAATATTATGCACATTTATATAGTACATTTAAAAAAAATAAATATTATGTGTATTTATATTGAACATTTAAAATAAAACAAATATTATGTATCTTCACATTGTACATTTTAAATGAACATCATGTATATGCATAACCTAACCATATCCAATTCTGATAATATTTATCACAATAATTCGTCAAACTGCAAGAAGTGCGTTCTACAGCTTGAAACTCGAGTGTAAAAATAATTTTACGCTAAAAAGGAACGTTATGATACTATAACGCTTCAATTTCTTGAAAGTTTATAAAACGGAGAGATAAGTGGAAGTAGATATAGCGACGATAAAATGGGTTTTATATCAGTGGTTGATCCTTAACGGGTTAATAAGGCCACCTAGTGTTACGAATCACCGTAACGTCCTCGATCATGGAGTATCTACGTAAGAGGAAAGACTTAAAATTCTTGACAAGCCGCTACAAGCGTTTGCAATTAATTCGCCGGTGCCTCACCTCGACGCACACCGTGCAGCCCATTAAAATTCTCCACGAGCTTTCGCAAGTTGCTTTCGAGTCCAAAGGCGAAGCTTTTCAGAGCGTGTCGCGACCGTCCTGATAAGTTTACCCGCGTACGCGATACCTTTTTCCCGGCGCTGACACGCGCGTAATTGTGCGTACGTAAAAATGATTGTCGGCTCGCCGGCCACTCGAGCTTACCGTCTATTTATGTACCCAGGATTCGAATGAATCCTTTCCTATCTACGATTTACGTCGCAGATAACACCGTAACGAGTCATAGCCAGTTTCCTATCAAGAGACCACCTCGACCTCCGTTCAAAAATACTGCCTTTTTGGACATTTATTTCCTCTTTTACACTTTGTCACATAGATCTTCATTTTCTTGAAAATTAAGCTATTTGACAATGTACGTTTTCTTTAGTACTGCGTAATTCATCATGTTGGGGCAACATTGATATTGGTTCAAAACTAGAACATCATCTTTTATCTTTCTCCGTGAATGGCTAAATTATTCATTGCTGTTTGATGGCTGTTACCTTACATCCTCACGTTTCAGCAATTTACAAAACAAAGTCGAAAGTGGTCATTTTTATATTTAGCACAAAGTTGAGCTAACTTGGGCACGCTACCCAAGGTTACTTTTCTCTTCACAAGATATATATTATAGCAATATATTGAAATTTCTACATATTTTTGTAATACAAATTTTTATTTGGACAAGTGGGTATTTTTCTATGTAAAAGAAGTGATACAATTTCTTGGTTAAGATCATTGTCTTCTTGGTAATCTATGTGTACGTGTGTCTAAGAATGTGTCGCATCATGCGTTCAGGAACCAGTCTAGGCGAATAATAGCCGACAGTGACATTTTATGAAATTCGCCAGTGCCTTTGCATTATTCATAATCGAAAGTCTCAAAGGAAAGTTCTATTATGAATAATATAAAATTGCCCGGAGAAATTGTCATCTCGAAGGAATTTATCCGAGGAGGCAAAGAACAAACAGTCGAGCATACATTAGTTTCTCTTCTAATACAATACAGACGGCTTACATAATTCATGCTTACATTCTGCGTTTCTCTAAATTACACAGACTCGAGCTGCTCCCAACTCTCAATATATTTCCAAACTTTTATCTTCCAATTGCAGCATTTGTAAGTTATGTTCTCCAATTTCTACATTTCTAAATATTCAAATTTCTATGTACATCTGCATCTTCAAATTAGTATTCCAATCGAAATTTCCATATTCCTAAATGTTTGTATTTGTTTATTCTAAATAAAAGTCGTCCATTCTAGTTGTGTATTTATTGTAACCACGAATACGTGACCCGACTGACGAAAACGATAATGGGGGCCAGCGTAACTTCGAGTCTGGGCAACGCGAGCGTGCTCGCACGATTCTTTGCCCACTCGTTTATCCAACACACGTAATTGTGCAATTCACGCATTCGACGTCCGTTTAGTCGATTCATGCATATTCGTACACGCCTTTGTGGCACCCCGCATTCCTGCTGGCAACGACCACAAACGAAAGCTTTTCGTCGCGCGATATATTTCGATTTGGAACGGCGGGGCCACGTTCAGGGCCCCCCGCTGCACACGCATTCCGCTACCACATTGCGGGAACCGTCGAAGCTGAACTAGAGCCGATATCCAGTCGATCGAAATTTTTCTGTCCCCATCGTGGCATACAGTTTTAGCGGATCGCGAACAATGTGGACAGACAAGTATCGCGGTTGTTACCGTAACTCTTTGCCGATATATTGCCGTTTAATATCGTGTTACGCGGTAAGCAAAGCGAATTCCGAGCGATTCCCGCTTTTTTTACTCCTCGCGCGCAATTTCGCGATAGCACGAGCGTTCGAGTACCGTTCGAGCGAGTCCTCGTTCTCTCTCGCAGCCTCTCGTAAACCTCCACGGCTATCCGCGAGATCCTTGCCTCTGCTTTTATTTCGTTTGCAGTAGTTAACCGTTGCGGATACCGATTTAGAAGTGACGATCGTGCATGCACGCGAGATGAATGAGTCAGCTGGGGACGTACCGGTGAATCGTGGCGATTTATTGCTCGTGAACGTGCTCTATGCGAAACCCTTTGTTGACAGAAAATCGCGTTAGTCTGATTTTATTTTGCGGCATGAATCGCGTGTCGCAGATTTTCAACCGGCGATGAGCAACAGCGATGCATAAGATAGTATGGGTAACAGTAAAACTGCATCGATGCTGCATACCAGCGATATCTATGATCTACTTATCCCATGATGCAGACACGTCCAACGAATTCCATGGACGTCCGATTAACATTCAATCTAAGTCATCGTGTATTAACAGCTTATTGACTTTACATAATAATCGGTGCTCGATCTTAATCGAACATCATCGAACTTCAAACGATCGATCTTCCGACGAAGACTCAGACACTTCTGGATTTACCTTCGGTCTCTTCGAATTATGTCTCACAAGGATTCGACGCAATAGAGATCACATGCCACGGTACTACAAAATGAAATCTAGTCTCTTCCATGTCAATGTTACTCGCGGCATGCGGTGTTTTTGTGTCTATTAATTTCGTGATTGGACAACTTACCTGGACGACACGAAGCGCCACCAGGGCCAAACACAGTACCGACACAGGCGCACTGGAGAACGCGTGAAAATTGGTCCTTCTCACAAGCATTTTGATCGTAGTGCGTGCTACACTGAACGGTCGACTGCGAAAACGTGTCACGTTCTTGCCAAGGCTGTCTGTCGTCGACAGACTCAGGTCACATTTTCGTCGTTTCCCGAGAACAGTTTCATCGTATCGTTCGAGATGAACGTTTCGAGACGGCCACGCGGTTCGCCGTGCCACGAAGGACGCAGGAGGAACGCTCTTTGCACGCTCGGTGAATCGTGATCTCGTGGACGGTGTCTCGAAAACTCGACAGGCTCGTCGCCGAGAACTGGAAGCGAATGTTATACTGGCGCAATAATGACTGTTCCTCCTGAACTGCCCCCAGGGACGCTCAGGTGTTCCAGTGTTTTTGGAGGGGATAGATCGCACCGGAGCGGCCATTCCCTTTTCATCCGATGTGTATGCGATCCACGCATTCATGTCTCCGAATGCAACGATGAGACCCACCGGCTTCTCAGCGTTGTACAACGAGGACAGCACTGTGCACGATGTCCGTTGCCAACGAAGAGATCCGTCTTACCGACGGACCTACTGCATTTCTGAACATTCGAGAATGTTCCTGCAACCATGGCGACGAATTTGTTTAGTTTCGCTGACATTTATTTTGATATTTTTATTGACTAACATCTCGAGAATATTATAGTTTCATCAGAAAGCTAATATTTTAGTTATGAATTGATTTTTCGAAATAGGATTTTGGAAATGGAATTTAGATATTGACTGGGTGGATGGTTCATCCCCTTTAACCGGCTCTATGACTTTTTAAGTAATCCCATTTTTTAAGAATAAATCTGCGATTAAAGTAATGTACTTGTACTTTACATTTAACATTATTTTTATTTGAAAAAAGCGACTGTAAATTTGGGGTAGTTTTGTAAAAGTTATAAGTGGATATAAAAAATTGGGTTACGAATGAAACATTCAACGTGGTCTTTGATACGTGAATTTTGTTGATACACTTCAGAATTAAAAATTGTCTGAAAGCTTTAATATTTGAAATTTTTAATTTGGAAATTTTGGTACTTGAAATTTTGATTCTGCGTACTTAACGATTTTAAATTTTTAGTTTTGAAAGCTTCAATATGTAAATTTTTTTTTTCGAAAAGCTTGAGTATTTCAAATTTCTAGTTTTGAGAGCTTAGTATCTCGTTAACGGTTCATTTTCTAACGTAATACCTCTTATTCAGAATGCTTTAGTGAATTGACCTACATGAAAGTAATGTTCCTTGCAAGAAAATTAATTGGATCTATTATGTCTTTTCTACTGCTTCACCCGCAAAAAACTGTTTATGTCGTTTATTATACTAATCGCAAAAAAACTATAGTCTGTAAAAAGACTCAGTTTGAGTTCATTCTAATATATTCTAAGTTAACATATACTCTAAATTTAGTTAGAAGAGAAGCTGCATAAATTCCTGCCCTTTGTTCATATCCTAAGATCAGATAACCTTACATAAAACATAAAATTTCCATAATAATACGATATGACATCGTCTGTGAAATGTGACTATCATTCCGCGAAACGATTTTTATCGAGGGTAGAATGTAGAGTGGTAGACGGTCCATCCTCTTTAACATCTGAAATCTTTACCAATTCGATAATTGAATGAAAGATTCTATATTTCCGTTTTTAATTTCTGTAACGCTTTCGTAATATTTTATTCGACGGCACTTATGTAACAGAGCTATTATAATAGTATGACACGGGTTAATTTAACGACGTAACTGTTTGTGTCATCCACCGTTATACTCGACTCAGGTGTATGATTTTACACAGAAGATAAATACGACACAATGAAGTACCTGTACACCGATAGTGTTTGCGGAATGAAATTAGACAAACGATTCAATAGATATTGATTGAAGGAAGATTGCAGGAATTACAGGATTGTCGATAGCCACGGCGCTTGTAAAGGTACTGTCGCAGCACCTCTCAAGTTATCACAATGCAGACAAAAGCGAATATCGAAGACAATAGAAAGCTTACACGATCATTCGACGATGACACGAAAACCATTCAAGATATTCATCAATTGATACTTTAAACCAGGAATCATTTGAATGCGAGACGATTGCATTTCACCTGATCATTAGTTCTTTCATTCACTCTTGTACACGCAAATTTTCTTACATCATAATAGATATCCTTCCGGTGCTAGAAGGAGCAGAATACTATTTGAAATTCAAATGAATTTATTTTCAGCTCGTCGCGCTGAAATTATACTGTAAACTGTAAATTGTAGCATAATAAATAGATCACGAACGTCTATGCATTTATGATCTGCAAAGTAGATTTAAATTATGCAATTTGCTGACAGGCTTTATATTCTGTAAATTAATTATATATTGTATCATGAATACAAAATTATAGTCTAATAATAAAGTAGTATATAATCAATATGAAATATGCAAATGTGCCATATTCTACTCATATTTGATATAATATTGATATATGATATAATGACAATGTAGCATACATACATATACGTATGTTGCGGGTGTATATGTATATGTTAATAAACAGATGGACATACAATAAAAAAATGGAATTAAATGAAATTTATTTTAGTGAAGCAATTTATTTAAAAAATTGTGTATATACCCACAATTTAAAATTGCATTCGACTTCATGTAAACCCAGTTTTATCATCTTACAATTGCGCGATTGATTGAAAGTGGCTAGAAAAAGGAGAATGATCTCTCGAAGAAGTAAACCATGATTCACAGTTTCTTACGTAACCAGGTGAGACACGCGTGCGTTTGACGCGAGTCGAAGAGAATGCAATTTCGATGAAAATCCAACCGCGTTCGTTTTGCTCCCGAACGTTTCTTTACCCCGCAAAAATGTTACTGACCCACTTTCCCGTGGAAAACATTCCAGCATCGTTTTATCCGGCGCGCAAAAGAAAAGAAAATTGCATCGATGAAAAATACAAAGAAACGCACGCACGTTCGTGCCGATACAAAAGCGGAGATTGTTATGAATATTAATTCGATTCCGACGAACGCGGAACAGAAATTAAAAAACGCGGAACCGGAGGACAAAGGTTTCATTTGAAATGGGAGTTCCCGTTGCATGTTTTCCAGACGACCATCCCCAAAACCGTGCCCGGCCAGCTCGGAACAATAGAAATTCTATCTCTCGAAAGATTTCAAAGTACAGCCTCCATGGGTACAAAAGCTGCACGTAAGTGCAACGCCGAGGAATCGCGAATAACTGGGTCGTCGCATTAATTCTTTCATCCGACGTTGAAACGCGTTGTACGGTCGAGTGGTCTGCCACCTGGTACCGGATAAAGCAACACGGCCAGAAAAGCTGTTTTTTTCCAATGATGGAAAAAGTAAATTGTGAAAGAGAGAAAAATAATATTCTCGGTACCGTGGTACTCTAGAGTTCCGGGTGATTACAAAATAAGTTGCAGCTACCGATTGTCTGCTGGGACAGGGGTTGCATCAATGCACAGAGAACGACGGTATGTCGTCGTACTATGTAGCTTGACGTTTCATCTTCAGTCGGCCAGCAGGTGGAGCATGTTTGATGTGTATCGAACGACGTCACCCTGTACAAACACGAGGGACCGGGACCGAGCATATCGTGGAAACATGGAGGCTCGTTCCTTTTTCCCCTCTTGTCTTTAGCTGGCGACACTTAGGGAGGGTGGGGGATGATAAGAAGAACGCAAGCGCGGACCTATCGACCAGCAAACCCTCCGGGTAACACCCTCGCGATTCTCGGTCGAGGCTCACTGCTTCACCGGCAAACTAGTGGGTAGTACACGCACGCGACACAGGTGAGTACCGAGCTTTTCAAACTTCGCCTTTTTAACACGCTTGCTGTGATCGATGTTCGCCGGGTGAATGAAATAAATAATAATATTATCGGTAATATCGAAATCGGTACTGGCGATATTAATCGAGTGTGACACGAGTTATTGTCATATGATCAGTATTCGCATGCCGATCGCAGCGAGCGTGTTAATAATTGCGCTTTTGGATTATATGAGCGTGTAAATGACGCTTGTTGAACAAATATTTGCGTGTGTGCTCGTTATGCATCGATTCGAATCAACGTCCGTTACAGCGGACGTCACTTTTAGCGCTCGTGTGGTCTCAGCCTCAGGTTTACAGCATCTACTAGTTCTCGTTGGTTTTTGTCTTTATTCAGTTAGAGAGTGCGATGGTTTAGTTTGTTTGAAAGTGATCTTTCCAAGTGACGGGCAGGTCACAGGGCCCGTGGAGAGCTCGCGGGCACCGGCGTGCACGGTGCGTGCAGCGATGAGGCGTGGGACATATCGAATTACGTCGAATCAAATTTATAAGTTTGGAAGGGTACGACTATACATTTATTCATTTACACATTTATTCATTTATTCAGTTATTCATTTATACGTTTCCACATTTACAAATTTATAAATTTACAAGTTTACAAATTTACACATTTACACATTTATACATTTATATATTTACATATTTATATATTTACATATTTACACATTTAGAAATTTGTAAGGTTTCAAATTTACAAATTTACAAGTTTATAAGTTTACAAATTTACAAGTTTGCAAGACTGCAAGTGTACAAATTCATAGATTTACAAATTTACAAATTCATAAATTCCTTAATTTCAAATTTGACAAATTGTTAATATTCGTAAATAAAACTTGAGAAACATAGAAATCTCAAGTTCAGAAATTTCCAAGCTTAGATAGATAATTTGACACGAGAGCTCGCAGATTCACGCCACAGGACGTCCGCGTTCCGTGCGCTCGCGGGCGCAGTTGGCCATCAGTGATCAATCCAGTGTGTACTCAGACTACGATTGTGCAAAAATATTTCGCTATTCAAATTATCAAAAAAATTGTCGGTAACGTACATGTCAGATTCCTACGTGAAACGTGTGTTAGGTTAGGTGTTAGGGTTAATGACAGAGGATGATTGTTTGAGTTAGACAAGTGTCGAGAGGTCAAGCGGACAAGGTCCTTCCTTGCTCGATCATTTCTTGTATTTTGAGTTAGGTTCCCTTTTCTGCTTTCGATGTTAATGTTCCTACCATTTTTAAGAGTGTGTAATTTATTTAAGAATAAATGTTTATTAAATTTACTACATTAATTTGAAGAAAAATTTAGCACATCTTAGTATTCCAGGAATTGACTTTTCACTTTTCACTTTTGACTTTTCATTGAATAAAATTGCTGATTGTTATTCTAATGGAGACAGTTTGTGTATCACTGTATACACTTAGATATTAAAAAATGAACCTTCATTTGTGAAGTTTGATCCTCAGTGCACCGGTGAAATGAATTGTTTCACCATGGAAATTTAATCGAAGACTTATAAGATTCTCGTGCTTAGAAAGCTTCTATCTTCGTGAGGATTAAATTTTCGTACGAGCACAATCTAGATAGTGCTATGTTGATCGATGCTTACAAGACTTATAGTTGACGTGATGTGGTTATTCGCGAGGATTTGTTGCATACCTTCACGTGATTTTTTACTTTTAGTCTTCTATTTTTAACCCTTTATCAATTCTTCACCCTTCTCGCATTATTCACTATCCTTTACATTAAGGATATTAAGAAACTTTGTCAGTTTATAATTCACGGAATTAATAAAAGTTTCGTTATTAATACGATATTATTATTAAAAGTTCGTAACGATGAAGGTAAGTGGAGAAATAGAAGAAAGGAAGATGAGGAAATAAATGAATGAAAAGTACGCTCAGTCTGCTAGATTTAGATTAAAATATTTCACGGTTAAGAGCACAAACACATAACAGGGGCGATTAAAGTCTTCGTGATTTATTCGTGGTATTTCCGGTTTCTGCAAGCTTGCATTCGCGTACGTTTCCCGTTGCGCAGCTTTGCCAGTCAATACGCCTGCCTTTTCCTAACACCTAGGAACTCTTCCGCCATCGATTATTACTAGAGTCTACGCTAAACCTCCTAGAAATAATACGGATAACATAGATTTATAGAAACGTCACTTCATATTCAAATTACATCTTTATTGGTACTTTCAAGATTGAAAGAATATGTCTATTTTATGTACTGGCAACTTTTTAAAATAATCAGAAATGATAGAAATAGATGAAAAGATAAAAACATTACAAGAACACGATAACTTTAAAAGCTATCTCAATTATAAAAATGTGCAAAGTACCTGTCGCAATCATGCTAAATATTGTGTTTACAATTTGAAGCGTGGTTACAAATTAATAAAAAATTTTCACTTAACCTTCTCGAGTTTACAACAGTTCGAGTTTGTCTAAAACTTATTTTAGCAAACTTCAACGTTGCTAAAAGTTAGATCTACCACGAACAACGTTCATCCCCTAAATCCCTCGCAAAGTTCCGTCGTGCCAGCGCGAAAATTACGAGACGTTAGCTTATTCAAAATTAGAAACAATTACGGAGATCCATTATCCTATCAGTATCAAGTTGCAGGCGCAATTTAAGCAGCGAATAAATAGCACCCTCAGCGCGTCGTACGGGGTGAGTACAAATTTCTGTCCGCAGGTGGTAGAAAAATTGATACTCGCGTAAGAGAGCACGTAGAGATCCTAACGAAGACTGGAATTCATTGAAACTCATTTGAAATTCAATCAAGTTACCCATCTCCTGCATTAATTGAACGCAGACTGAGTTGTCGTGCGCGGCAATGGTCGGCCTTAGTTTAAAGTTTCAAGCAGTTCTGATAGGAAAACGCCTCGAAACCGGAAGCCAGATACGACAGTTCCAAGTTGGAGGAAATCGTACAAGTTTCCTTGACGTCTACTTCAAAACTTTTCGTCCCGATTCTTCGTCTTTTACGACATTTAACCCTTCCATCTACGTGGAAACTGAAGTCACGCGCCGTGTGAACCACCAATTATGCAAATTCCTGAATAACCTTTGACCTGTTTTAACCCCTCTTTGAATTAAGAGTCACCATGCTACTCCAAAAGTTTAACTAAGCATGAATTAATGTGTGTTGATATAATTAGAGACTCTCGTTATACTGCCGTGCGTTATCTTGTTACGCGTGGGATCTCGAGTTATGCGCGTTATGTTGCTACAGGTGTTAGTATGATGGACATTTATTGTATGATGTATTTCTTACGTTGTGTACTTGATACGCGTTGTGTTCTACACATGTCGAATTTTCTATGCGTTGTAATCTCTACGCGTTATATTTTCCACGCGTTGTGTTCTCCACACGTTGAGTTCTCCACGCGTTATATTCTCTATGCGTTGCAACCTCTACGCGTTGTATTCTCTATGCGTTGTAACCTATACGCAATATATTTTCCACGCGTTGTGTTCTTCACGTGTTGAGTTCTTCATGCGTTACACCCTCTACGCGTTGTATTCTCTATGCGTTGCAACCTCTACGTGTTATATTCTCCACGCATTGTATTCTCTATGTGTTGTAACCTCTACGCGTTATATTTTCCACGCGTTGTGTTCTTCACGCGTTACACCCTCTACGCGTTGTATTCTCTATGCGTTGCAACCTCTACGCGTTATACTTTCCTCGCGTTGTGTTCTCCACGCGTTGAGTTCTCTACACGCTATATTTTCTATGCGTTGCACTTCCTATGCGTTGTGTTCTACGCATTGTATTGTCCATGCGTTGTACTCTCTACGCGTTACATACCCCAAGCATTGTATTCTCCACACATTGTACATTCTACATATTGTACTCTCTACGTATCACATTCCCCACGTTGTATTCTCTACCTAGCGCATTCTCTACATTCTGTAACCACTGCTCATTGTATTTTCCACACATTGTACTTTCTACATGTTGAACAACGTATTGTACTCCCCAGTTATTTTCTCTATACATTGTAATATCTGTTATTATAATTTCACACCATATTCTTCACTCGTTAGATTCTCACACATTATATTCTTCCATTGTATCCCTTTACATTACCCTTTACATCACCATGCATTGTATTGCTACACACTGCATCTACAGCTGATAATATAATATAAGTCTACATTCAAAAATTTACATGCACGTCTACCATCTCCCTTGAGTAGCACCCTCAAAGAATTATGTATACAAAACTACCCTCGAAACATAATTTTTTCACGCGTCGACGAGGGGTTAATTATAAAGTTATCAGCAAATCGGTGCTCGGAAAATTTTATCACCGATACAAAAGCACTCAAAGTGTTAATCTTCGTTAATTGAGCTCGCATCACGATCACGGGGTTGCGTGTCGCGTTTTTCAACTTCAAAGAACTTGGACTGGATTTTCCTTCTAACGTGCAAGCCAATTACGCCTTTTTCTTCTTTGCATCGACGAAAACAATCGGTACCCTTTTGCAGAGCAGTCACGAGCCAATAACTCGTTATCTCTGGTCTTTATCGCGATTCAATATTCGAGGGTGGCTGAAATCACTGTTCCGTGGTAGTCGAGCAAAACACACAACCCGTGTAAAAAATTCTGTAGCATGTAAAGTCACGTTGTACGGTATCGATCAGTAAGGTATCAAGCTCTACTTTTGCCGTGCTAAATTTCTACCTACATCTCGAGCACTTTGAGCTTTCGCTTGGACGTTTTTATCTCGAGTATCACACGCTACATCAAGAAATTAAAAATCTAATTTTAGAGAATATTTGGAGAACAATGGATTAAAATCAACTTTTTTACAAGTTTACATTATTAGTTCTAATTTTTCAATAAATACAATTAATCATACATTTATTTTCTTTAATGATAATATATATTATTAATTTGATAGAAGAGTAGTTAAGGCAAGTTCAAAACCTTTTATTTAATGTTCAACGAACATTATTCCGACTTTGATAAAATTGACATAAAATTTGGACAAAAATATTTACCGTCCAAATTTATTAATTTTTAATATTTCTCTTCAATTTTGCGCTTAACAGTCTGTAAATTTTCATTGTTCCAAAGTTCTTCGCATCTGACAACAAAGCGAAACAAAGATATGAAAGGTCCAAAAGCTTGCACGAAGCCCGTAGAATGACCCGTAGCAGACATATTAGGGAGAAAGGTGCAATCAACACATCAGGTGTCGTTCTAGAAACCTAATTTCTTATCTCACCCTTTGCAGTTTCGCAACGCTTTCATCAAATGCATATTTAATAGCACCTCGTAACAATAACGCAGTGTTACGTGACCGAGCGAGTGTGATGTTAGTATTGAAGAAAATCCAGCGTCACGCTCGTTGATTCACCGATGTTTCCCTTCTTTTTGCAGATTTCAACTTGGATTATTTAGTTTCTCCTTTCTCACCTCTCTTATTTCATCCTTTCCTTTCGGGTTACCTTACGTTTCAAGCGTTATTCCGAAGACTCCGCAACGGACGCAACATCGAGATCTTCGAGCGATATTTAAAGGCTCCATTTCCGAAACCCCTTGGTAGTGTAACCTAGAGAACAGGAAGGGGACAGTATCGTCCGTTAGCGATCGACAGGAAACAGCAAGGATTCCACGGTTTTCGTCGGAAGGACGAAGTCGGCTTTAACCACCAAGATTACAGGCCGCGGCGGGTGCGCCAAATATTGTGGTACAGCTCCTTCACCCGGCAACATTTCATTCTCCAGCTTTCGACAGTCCTTCACCTCCAATGTTAACTACCTGAAACGGAGGTGAGTGCTTCCAACGACTGCGAACCTCTTTTTATGCATGGACCAGACTGATTTGTTCGAATAGAAGAATAGAATAGCCGATAATCGATAACTGGGGGACGCTATGAATAGGTTACGGGAACATCTCGTCACTTGTCTTCAATTTTTGATTTGTGCAGGCTGATTTTGGTAACTTACTCATTTTTTGTGTTACATGGTTACTTTTATTCTTGGATGCCTTGTTTTCAAGTTTTCTGATCTTCAATTTATCAATTTCTTAATTTTCTAATTTTTTAACTTCCTAATTTCCTAATTTCTTAATTTTCCAATTTTGCACTTTGCCAATTTCCTAATGGTCCAATTACCCAATTTCTCAGTTTCAGAATTTCCCAATTTCCCAATTTCTTAATTTCCTAATTTCCCAATTTCCCAATTTCTCAAATTCCCAAATTTTCAATGTCCCAAGTTTCTCAATCTGTAATTTCTTAACATCCCAAATCTCCAATTCCCAATTTCCTAATTTCCAACACCTCAAATAGCCAATTTCCCTAGTTCCAAAATCTCCAATTTCACAATTTCCTAATTTCCTAATCTCCTAATTTCCCTATTTCCCAATTTCCCAAATTCCCAAATTTTCAATGTCCCAAGTTTCTCAATCTGTAATTTCTTAACATCCCAAATCTCCAATTCCCAATTTCCTAATTTCCAACACTTCAAATAGCCAATTTCCCTAGTTCCAAAATCTCCAATTCTACAATTTCTAAAATCCCCAATTTCCGAATATCCGTAGTCCTTACATTCCAATTTCGCGAACTTCCATTTCCTCAAACTCTGGAATTACCAATCTTCCAGTTTCCCTAATCTCCAATTTACCAATATCCTCAATCCCCAATTTTTCAACTCAATTTCTCCAAATTTTCAAACTTGAAAATGATCAAACCGAACTTTTAACTTCTCAATTCCTACACTTTCCTCATGTATCTTCTAAACATTCAAAATTTTAAATATCCTAATCCTAAATCACATAAATTATCAAATTTTCAAGTTCCCCATTTTAAACTTCTAAACTTGATAATTTGAGAAGTTTTAAAATTCCAGCTCTGAAAAGTTGTAAACTTGCAAATTGCAAAATCTATTATTCATTCAACGACTATTTACCACATTTAAAGCGCAGGTCCCAATTTTGTCCGAAGAAAGATTTACACAGTTGTGCTAATTGAATTACACTGTAACATTAATTACCGCAACTAACTCTCGTAAATTAATTAACTACCTTGAATTTTAACTTCAATTAGTAATTCAATCCGTAATTGAATTAAATAATCAAACCATTTTGAACACCTAAATTACTAATTATGGCACTTCTGAATGTATTGAAATTACGTCAATTCCTGTTAGGATACGAATTTACGAATAATACTATGTTCACCTATATTCACTGATAATCCTTTTCAGTTAGAATTTGTTCTGTTCACTCTCTTATACCGTTTCAAACGTAATCACGTTTCAATAGCACTTCAATTAAAACACGAGTCGAATTAATTTAACAAAACGAGAAATCTGAATCATCAATTAAAACCTAATCGAGTACGATGTTTCCGAATTACTGAGTAATTATAATCTATGGAACAGTTCGATTGGAATTATGTACTCTGTGTAAGCACCACACGTGGCTAAAAAAATAAATATCTGAAAAAAAAACAATTTCTTATTAAAGCAAACTAAAATCAATACCCTCCTATTTTTCTCATTTTTTGATCCCTCCTCGTCTAAAAATACCCACATACATTTCCATAAAAACTTCGTTAATCTTAAAATTCAACTCATACTAATCTGTTCATATACATGACTATTCAATACATAAATAGTCTCTCCATAAACGAATATTAAATAAATTATTGAACAATAAATAAAATATTGATCTATCTATGAACACCGTAAAATGTTTACCTCGGAGTTAATTAATATCGAAGCACTGCTCATTCTGTTACTAGAACGAATAATCCCTTAATTGATTGTTATCGCGGTAAAAATAGCTTTCTCGGTAATTAAGAGGTTTTTTTAGTCGTGTAACGTTCAGATTACCGAGTTTCTCGAATCCCGGTGTACTCTGTTCCGTAAAAGATTAACGTTTTCGTGGCAAAAATTGTCGCCTTTTTTCTTGTGAACCGGGTCATTGCGAGATATAAAAGCCGGCGAATATATATGCACAGTAGCACCGAGGGGCATAGAGTTTCGGGTCGTTGTACCGGTGAAAGCTCGTGTTTGTCGGAGCTCTTTTCATCGAATCCGGTTATTGAGCGACGTAACAGCAGTGTAAAATAATGACCGGCTATCTTGATACAAAATTGGTCCAACTCGTGTCCACATTCTGTCACGCGATGCACCCCGCGATATCATAGACGATAAGTTGCCCGATTCAATTAACGCGAAGTGGCTACCTGATTTCTTAATTAAAGCAGGATCAACGACGATCGAGATTCTCGTTTCGCTGAGTGGTCATTCCAGAGCGTACATAATTAAACGTCTTTTTATTACAAATATCTCGATGTTTTTTCCTAGTTTCGTAAGTCTTGGTGTATGCATGAGTCAATGGAGAAACCGCTTTTGGCATCGTGCAAATTCTGCCTGAATATTCTCGACAATTGAGAACTCGAGAAACCTTGGAAGAGGTTCATTTCTTATCATCGAAATCAACGATTCGTTGGAACGTTTATGGACGCTACCCCTAAAGCTTTATCGAAAAGCATCCCCGCTGCGTTTCATCGAAACCCATTTGTCGGCAATCAGATATGAGAGCCATGGAAATTCGTCACCTCATCCCATAGAGCACGAACAGTCGTCGGCCCACGTTTCACGCGAAGGCACCGCGATCAACTAAATGTCCGAGCAACTGCTGCTCAGAGAAGCGAATGTGTCATCGTTCGTGTCACGCATGCAAAACCAGCAATCGCCATCATCGCCAACGCCATGTCCATGCCATACCCTGAGCACTGGCTGTTGTTCGATGTGCATTGAAAGTGCCGGCAATAAAAAAAGCGTGAAATCGAGGGACGAAACGACCGATTGCCACTATCACGACCACCACCATAGCTTGTCTTCCAGGTTCTCGTCAGGGGATTTGAGCTCGGAGCTCGACGATGAACCAAGCACAGACTCCGGGCTGGCCTCCATGGCCAGGGATTCGTCCCAATCGTATCAAGGGGTGCCAGATCGACCCCTGCAGTCCCAACCGACACCGGTACCACCTAGCCAACCACCGGTACCTGGAGCACCTCCTCCGAGTGCCAGCCAACCGGCTGGAGGCGACCTGAGTCTGAATCTCAGGCCTGGCTCCAGAACCACCAGCGCACCCTCTTCACCCGCCAAGACCAGAGAGAGCTTGCTGCAACGGGTGCAGAGCTTGACCGGGGCTGCTCGCGATCAGGTAAACTCCAATTCAAAATTTTACCAAATTTTATCAAACTCTTAGTATTTTCAAATTTTTTTATTTAGAAATTGAGAATTTTCAAACTTGGGGATGTTCAGGAACAATTTTCTAATTTTCAGAAATTTGGAAAAATGCAAGTTTAAAAAGAGCTATATTCACAAGTATTTGAGTTTGTAGTTTTATGGTATTTAACGTGGTTTAAATGATTAGGGTGCCTCCATCTTGGGAGCGGCAGTGTCCGGTGCAACGAGAGGGCCGTCGTACAACAAAGATCGATGTTTCACCTTGCTCGTAATCGACGACCAGAATACGGACTGGAGCAAGTATTTCCGGGGTCGTAGGCTTCATGGCGATTACGAGATTCGCGTTGAACAGGCGGAATTTCGGGAATTGTCGTTGACAGCTAGCGAGACTGGTACTGTTGTGTCCATGGCAGTTTATCGTAACGGGACCAAAGTCATCAGGTGAGAAATAGTTATTAACTCAAAATTATTATTAATTAGTATTCAAACAAAATTCTTAAGGTTCATCATTTAATATATACATCAAAAATGAATTTAAGCTACAACTTAGGTAAAATCATCATGATGATTCACGATGTACGAAAATACTACACATGGAGACTACGTGTGGAGAACACAACGCGTGGAAAATACAATACATGTAAATGCAACATGTCGCGAATGTAACCCTAAAAGAATACGATGCGTGGAATGTAACGCATGACTACCCAGCACGTGATCGTACGCAGTGATCTAATGTGTGATCAACTCGTGCGATCTAACACGTATTGTCACAGCTTTTCGCCATACACGTTGCTATCTGTATTTTTAACATGCCATAATGTTCCATAAAACTTATGGCGATCATCATTCAAAGAGGGATAATGATAACATCGACTATTGACTGAAATTCTGAAACGGCAACATAACGAGAATCTATTTACTGTGGCAGATTTTCAACTTCGCATAACTGATTCGAGCGAATAAAAATTTCACCCACAGATCCTTCAAGCCTGATTTCGTCCTGATACGACAGAACCTGAGGGACGCGGGAGAGGACTACAAGAACCTTCTTCTCGGTTTAATGTACGGCGGTATACCAAGCGTTAACAATCTCACGGCAATCTACAACTTCCAGGTAAGAGGTCTAACAAAGTTCGAAGTAGGGTAGCGATTAAAAGTTTCCGTGCCTGATGAGTGAAGTTTCTTAATCATTGTTCTTATTTCAGGATAAACCTTGGGTGTTCGCGCATCTGCTTGGTCTTCAGCGCCGTCTGGGCAAAGACAATTTCCCGTTGATCGAGCAGACTTTCTATCCCAATCATCGCGAAATGGTGAGTAACGAAATAAGTGTAATCTTTTGTGTGCTTACTGAAAGAACGACCATGCGTTTCTCGTTTATTTCCCGTGTTGCGATACTTACAAAAATTATCAAATGGAAGAACTATCAACTAAGTATACATCGTCTCGTGCTACGCGGGTTCTCGTGATAGGAAATGCGAACACTCGATTAATTTTCGATCTTTTGTACTAAAGTTCTACCCTGAATTAGGGTTTCGTTTTCGTTGCAAAGAACGTCCTTCAAAATGTGAGCGCTCGCTGTCATCAAGATGCAAAACAATTTAAAAACCTGATCTGAATCCAGATCAATTTATTATCTTGTTCGAAGGTGTACGATCGATCAGGTGAAATAACTGTAA
Source organism: Megachile leachella (assembly GCA_963576845.1). Lineage (NCBI taxonomy): Eukaryota > Metazoa > Arthropoda > Insecta > Hymenoptera > Megachilidae > Megachile > Megachile leachella. The sequence goes on from OY756248.1 coordinate 14,856,534, forward strand.
TTATGTTTCGAAAGCGACTGCTCAGACTTTGAACGATGTTCCTTAGTGAGACAATTTTTTACAAAGAAACCTGATCGATTATTATTTCGATAAGTTAAATATTCGACCATATAATTGTTGTTAGATTTCGGTGATTCGCAGACTCCTAGAAGCTAGAGTTCAAACACATCCTTCACGCAGTTTCATACATATAGACGAGACGATACTACGAAATAAACATGAGAATAATTTAAAAATGCATAATATACATGAGTAGCCTAATATGTACAACTAAGGGGATGGCCAATCGGTAATCGAATACGCTCGCTGCTTCATGCTTCACGAGATTCAGTCGATTTACATTGTGGCCGAGCTCGCCGAATGATTTCATTAAAAATCGAACGAGGTTAACATCATCGATTCTTCTCGTATAATTCTGAATCGATACGGACTGAACTCCTTTCGCGAGCAGCTATCTTTACGACGCGAATAAATAAAACATTGAATAAGGTTCGCTCGATGTTCTCGATTATTCGAGTGCGGTAGGAAGACAATTTGAAGGATGAATAGTAAGTAGGGTGGTTAATTGAACGCGAAAGATTCGACGACACAAACGCGATACTACTGATCTTGAAATAAGTTATTATGGTAATGTAAGCAGTTCCAAGAATTCGTCGGATTATATTGCATTAAATCGATGATGGTCAACTTTGCTCGGTAGGCATCGAGTACTGGCGCGAGTAGTGATGGGTCGACTTCAAGATTCCCAAACTCTTAAATCTTCAAATCTGAGAAACCCATAAATATTTGGATCTTTAAATATGCCAATTTTTTCAATTCCACAATTTTCAACTGTAACCAATGTAGGATGGTATCAAACGCATATCGTAACACTACTCGAGTGAGATCCTACACTCCTCGAATAGAATCAAACAATCTTATTCAACAAGGTACACAACATATACATCGTTCACACTTTCACCGTTCAATCAACGAACTTGCAATATATTGCAAGGGTTTTTTATACCGCTTTTTCCCCTAAATCGAATTTGAGCCAATAAATTATTATGATTTTTCGGGCTCAATTATGTCTAACAATTTTTTATTCACCCTCCGATCAAATTCATACATTATTCGAAATTTCTCCATGTTGGAAAGATTTCAATACATGTCCCAAAAATTCGTCCCAACAGGATGTTAAAACTAATTTAAAGGGAGAAAAGTTCATCGAAACTAGCATTGATTTCTCAACGCATGACCACGACAGTTCGCGTTCCACAAGAGTTTTCTCACGCAAGAAAACGATGATCGCAAAGTTTCGCAAAGCGTGCTGATGCTGGCAACGTCGTAGAACTCGCGTGCGTCGAAACAGAGATCTTTAAGGTTCTCGTGCCCGTTGCTGTTCGCGTTTCTGTTGATGCTCTTTGATGCAGTTCTTGTAAGGCACGGAAGGGACCCATGAACATCCGCCAGAACCAGCCTTGCACACGCCGTATTCTCTTTGGCAATCTTCAGGGCCGGGTTTGCTCTCCCATAGACACTCTTTGCCTCCCACGTTCGCTAGAACTGCACCCTTGTACCACCATGGAGTGTAATGAATCTGAAACATCAAAGACACAAATCATAAACTAGCTCTAAGCAATTCATATTCAAATCTGTAACATCGTCACTCGTGACGCACACTTCACGACAGATTGAAATTATATTCACAGAGTTTAACCAATTACATAATCAAAGATACTTAAGTTCAAACTATACCTATTTCAATTACCATTATTTGTTCGCAATAATTTTCTGTAATATTGCTGTAATGATATTGCAATAATTAGCTCTGACGCAACTGCTGAAGAAATGATAGGTGAAGGGGTTAACTGAACGTTCAAAGGATTATTTCGAAAAGAATTTGTGAAGCAGGTTAATTCGATTTATTCCTTCGGTAATGATGATTAGATAAGCCTGATGCTAACTGCCTAGATGTTGCAATGTTATAGCAGAGTCTCGTATCGACGCATTTGATTGCAATTGTTCACTTACGCTGCAGTTGCAACCGTGACGATACAGTTCCTTGAAAGCTTTCCTTTGTCTGCTTGGTACCGTTCTCCATTGCATCGATAAACCACAGATCGATATACGTGCTCGATCACCCATCGTACTTCCGCTTACGACGTACGTTTCTCCGATTTCAAGACGTACCCCGCACATGCCGTCTGAAGATGGCGTCCACAGGATATTTTTCTTCAGAGCCTGATACGACTTCGAACTGTTTACCTGTCAGAAAAATTATTTTTATTGCACCTTGACATTTTTACAGTTACTTCGCAGACAGATTAAAAAATGTAGTCGGTTTAGAAATATAAGGATTTAGGGACTCTAAAATACATATAACATGTAGATACATGTTTTGCTTTTGTAAAAAATGTATGGTAAATCAATATTATCCAGTTTAATGACCGAAAAGATTAAAAGCAGTAACTTTTGCGATCGATATACCAACCTTGAATATTTTACTGGTTTTCACATTATATCCAATCGCATGCTCGTTCGAAGGAAACACCTTCTTCACTCGGACCAAGGCAACTGCGAGGAAAGATTAATAAATAGTCATGAACAGAGAGATTAGATGAATCGAGTGTTGCTCGATTATTAATGCAATCGCTTACCGAAATCTGAATTGCAAAATAGAGTCTGTGGGTGACTCCTCATGCAAGAACACGCTATAACCCTCTGCACTGGTGCTAGCGATAACGCTATCAGCAGAAGATACGTCCAAAACCTTAACTGCCACATCTGAAAGCAGAAGACATAACTATTAACTAGCTGTATACTCACCGGTTAAGTTGAAAATGATTTAAATTAAAATTCGATCAAAAGAGTTTCAGAAGAAAAGTTCATTAAAAAGAGTCTCGAATATTAAAATTTGTTACTGTGACAAGTACCATAGTCTTTTCGGATGTAGACAGATGTACTGACAGATGAACAAGAACGATAATGCGAGTTTACTCTAGACAGCGTCAATAAATACCTAACTCTTGTAAAATAAAACACGTTTGAAGACACGTGTCATGAATAATTAATTACTCCAACAGTTGTTAGCAAGCACTTTCCTTTTCAAATTCTAATCATTGTAAAGAGATAAGTCAGGAGATAATTGGTGTTCGCCGAAATGTTTCTCCGTTCTCGTTCGGGTGTCATTTATCTTCGGAATCCGATTAGGCATATCCGACCGATTCGGGATAGTTGTCACCTGTCTGGCACCACGAAGCGAATAACTTCATTTAAAACGAAACAAGCTGACTAAGGCTGAGAATGCGTGTTTCTTTTCGATAGAACGAACGGAACGCCACGATGAATCACGGTCGTTCCTGAACGACTAATCTCAATTTGCCATTTGGCCATCTAAATCTGGTAGCCTAGCTGCCCACCTGCAGACCTTGTTAATTCAAATTTATTCGATCCTTGTCGCTACCATGAATTCCTCGAAACTGATTACCGACGGTTGCCAATGCACCGCGTCGTGAATAAACTAACAAAAGTACGAATAAGGAATTTGTCCGGGTAAATCGGATCAGTGGTAGTTCGTGAAATTAATATGAATCAAACCAGACGGGTTCATTCATGGTATACGTTGTTTTGTATTATCGACGAGGAATTTGGTCGGGACAGACAACACGTTATTACGGAAGCGTTCCAACCCGTCCTAGTTTATAGATGTCAGCTGGACCAGATCTAAACATAGATGCAAAACGGTAACCAAAGTCGAACGCGGTCCAGAAACATTCGTGAGTTGTCTGAAAGATAGTTATCGATGCGCTCCGTGGACTGCGAGAATAGATCGGTGGACAGCTAGAAACTAGGTGTTTAGAACCGAGTCGACAGTCATAAAATCAACGAATTCCATCAGCTACTACTTCATATACTATTTTATGCGTACAGAGATACTGCAGGTTATCAATATCTTCTTTGTTCTCGGTGATATATAATACTTTTCTTGTTTGAATTCCTAATAAGTTTTATCTAACTTGATACATTTATCTTATTTAATCTGATATAGATCATTCAAATCCTTCTAACCTATCGTAACTTCCTAACTTTATCTTTGCAGTTCATTTAATCTTTTAACTTCTAATCCAACGTAACTCGATTCGCAATCTCGTTATCCAAGTCCACTCTTGTTTAAACTTCAAATCACCGATACACAACTTCTTTCAAGTTTATTTAATCATATTTAAACTTTCTACCTTACGTTCTATACCTAACTCGACTCGATACATCTTATCATTCAAGTTCATGCTTCACCTTCAAATATAGCCTACCTTCAAACAAGAATAACTGATTTTGAATGATAATGTTATGTACCAGATAAGCTGGAGTAAAATTAGATTAATAATAAAGATAAATATTTAGCCATCGTTCGCCTTCAGTTATCTTATGACATTACCGATACTTATCGATAACCCTATTGATAGCAGTATCTCTACATTATACCTGCTACTATATTTTCGAAACAAAAGAGGAAGATATATCGATCAATCCCATAAGGCGCTCAACCTGAAATAGACCACCTGATTAACTTTCACAGGTTAATTGTTTGTGTGGAAATGCAGATTCTCTTATAAATATGGTAATGTGACCTTCAACAAATCATTCTATATTCACGCAAATTCGTATTTGTAATTTGCAAATTGTAAACGTAAATTACAGAACCCGAAATATATTTTTGGTGAATGTTTATCTTTTCCATTTTCGAGTAGCTGAAAGACCAGTACTCTCAAAGTTGATTTCATGGAAAAATTGTTGAAGGACAATTGTAAAAATACTAATTGGAGACGGCAATAAAAATGAAAAAGAAATCGATCGAAAATGGGTTCAATCCCTTCGAGTCGCCACGGTAAACATTTGACTTTTTAATTCTCGAGTTGCTGAAAGACTAGTGCTCTCAAAGTTGATTTCGTGGAAAAATTGTTCAAGGGTAATTGTAAAAATACTAATTGGAGACGGCAATAAAATCGAAAAAGAAATCGATCGAAAACGGGTTCAGTCCTTTCGAGTCGCCACGGTTAACATTTGACTTTTTAATTCTCGAGTTGCTGAAAGACCAGTACTCTCAAAGTTGATTTCATGGAAAAATTGTTGAAGGACAATTGTAAAAATACTAATTGGAGACGGCAATAAAAATGAAAAAGAAATCGATCGAAAATGGGTTCAATCCCTTCGAGTCGCCACGGTAAACATTTGACTTTTTAATTCTCGAGTTGCTGAAAGACCAGTGCTCTCAAAGTTGATTTCGTGGAAAAATTGTTGAAGGACAATTGTAAAAATACTAATTGGAGACGGCAATAAAATCGAAAAAGAAATCGATCGAGAACGGGTTCAATCCTTTCGAGTCGCCACAGTTATTAACATCCATTCCACTGGAAGTAGCTAAGGCTCGTTGTTAAGCGAGGATTGGCCAATAAATTTTTCGAAACGATCGCGGAACGAAGGTTTATCGTCAGCCTCGCGAAGGGTTCAACAGGGAAGCATAAATTCCACGCGAGCTTAAACGATGATCACCGGGTGCACCTACGAATTCAACAGTCGTTCACAAACACTTGTATGTCGTAAATGCACTTGCGTTCGTCGGTGACATTGCGCGTTACGCTTCGCGGCCAAGCGTTTCCAAGCGTGATGTATTGTCAACGATATGCACAGACGTGCCTTTATCGTGGTTGCCCGAGCGCATTAACGATACGTTGTCCGATCGTTTAGCATGTACAACGCGTTCCGAACAGCTTCAATCGCAATAATGTACACATCAACATTGTTACTGTGCAAACACGTTGCAATCACTTCTGCTGAGATCGTATAAATTGTTGGACAGACGTTAACACCGGGACTACCGACTGGCAATCGAGAACCTTGCTAGCTAAATGGGTGCAGCTCCATTTCTTATCAACGTCGAGCTAATTAAAAAATTATTGCGACTCTAGAGTATTCTATTGATACGTCGAAGATGGGTGATAAGTTCTTAGTTCTATTTTTGTCGAATTTTTTAAGAAGCTTGAAAATTTAGGGGTGGTTTGAGGTTTTGGGAATTTGGGGATTTGAGCATTTGGATTCTGAAGTTTGGAGGTTTTAGAATCTGGGAAATTTGGTATTTGAGTGTTTGAGGATTTGGGAGTTTGGAAATTTAGGGATTTGGAGATTGAAGTGGAGAATTTGGGGGGTTGAGAATTGGAGAGCTGGAGAATTCGGGGCTTGGAATTTGGGAACTTAGGATTTGGTGAATTGGAGAATTTGGGGATTTGGGAATTGGTGAGTGGGAGAATTCGAGGTTTGGAATTTGGGAGCTTAGGATTTGGTGAATTGGAAAATTTGAGGGTTTAGGAATTAGTGAGTTGGAGAATTGGGTGTTTGGAATTTGGGAGCTTAGGACCTGGTAAATTGGAGAATTTGGGTGTTTAGGAATTGGTGATTTATGGAATTTGGTGATTCAGAAATTGCTGAATTACAGAATTTTGAAATTTAAGAATCATTAATTTGGAGAACTCGCAATTTAGAAATTGCTACCTTAGAAATCTGGCAATTAAGAAATTCAATAATTTGGAAATTTAGGGGATATAACATTTACTGACCTATAGATTAAATTGCTAAGCTCAACAATTCATAGGTTATCTTTTTACCCAATGTTCAGACCAATGTTTGTCCACTCACCCCACAATTCACTTCTACCAACCGAAAGCGACAAAGTGCATGAAAAAAATAGAAGAAAAGGTCAATGTAATTGTGCTCAGGAATTTCCACAGTGTACAAAGCCCACACCCAGATGATCCCAACGATATTCTCACCGAACGTTCATTCGATGCACTTCATGCATCATCATGCAAAACGGATTGATTGGCCTGCTGATGTCATAGTCAGCTACGCACCACCTCGCATTATTTTTATTTCCGTCCTCAATAATAAACACATCGATGGCCCGTGAACGGCGGATCCACACCTCGTGACACATCCCTATGACGATTTCCCGCGGTTCCATGTGATTCGTCATACAGGATTTCGCCGGATATCGAGTATTACGTACATCACCGTTCATTCTTTCTTATTCCTCTCAATTTACATTCAATATTAGGTTTACGAACTGCGTCAAAATGACGCGACTTCTTTACTTTTAATTGCAGATATTGTTAAGATAAATGTATCTTGAATTTACAGAATTATTTAGTTATTTGCACAGTAAATTTCTGCAGAAATTGCATAGTCATTTGTATGAAAATTTTGTTGAGATGACAAGTAATTGTATAAGTTAATTCATGCTTCATCCCTTTTATCGTATCTTATTTTTAATATAAAAGCACATTGAATGTTTTCTACGTAGGGTTTTAATCTATTGATTTGTTGTGAAAGGAATATCGTACGCCACTGCAAAACGGTTTCGATTTACTGTCGCTGAGAGGTTGTTTACAGCATCCTGTGCTACTTTGTGAGGTTAAGGTATTCAGAGCGTCTCGCAACATGCAACGCGATAATTTCGTTATTTTGATACATGAAAACATCGCAGGGATGAATTTGATTTCGAGGAATATTATTAAAATATGAAAGTTATATTTTCCAAGAATTAATGTTAATTTTTATTTAAATGGGATTTGTATCACTTGTGAGTAAATTTACCGCCTTAAAATTGGCACGTATAATTAAAAACAATGAAAATATTTTGCAACGAAATTAGTGAAACGGTCTGTAAGTTCAAGTTGGCTCACAAAGTAGCACAAGATAAAATAAGTAAGCGTTCAAAGTAGAGCGCTAGTAAATTGAAACTCGACAAACTCACTGACTTCACGTTTTCAGTGACTTTCGGTAATAAAAAATAATCTCACAAAAGTTAACAAAATAAGTTTGCTTTTTCAACTGAATTTCGATATTTATCACCGTTTGCAGTATATCACTATTCGTTTTATCTAGTTCCATTACAATCAAAATGGCGAATTATCTAACCTACTTCTGCATGCAAATACTGCCATGATTGTATAAAACTAGTCTATCCTTGGAAACAAAAACAAACGGACATATAAACTCCCATTTCTTGAAGGATAGAAAACGTATGCTTTTAATATAAATAAATGCGTGTTCCTGTATGAGGATAAATGTTTGTTTTGTAAACACTTGTATGTAGATCTGGATCAAGTTTAAGAAAAAGCTGAAATGTAGAACATGGTGGGCGTCAAGGTGACGCATAAAAATTCCATTGAGCACTCTGCAGTACATTTTATAAACATTTCTTTTACAAATTAGAATGCACTCTGTCGAAATAGCACAAATAAACATATTCTTTTTGAAGAAAAAAAATTATGTTCGTGTTGAAACTTTTCAAAACCTCACTTTAAAAGAAAAATTATGTTCGTGTTGCTTTGAAATATCTCAGAACTTCAAACAACAATTTCTGAATGTTCGTTTAACATAAAATGTTATGAATGAAGATAGTATTTAGAGCTATTATTATTTAAGGTAATAACATAAATTATAGTAACAAATAAAAGTATCGACAAGATGTTGGATATTTTTGAGCAAACACCAGTGTCTTTAAACACGATATTAACGATCGGAGTTCACAATGAAAATGTTAATACAAAAGCCGGCGAAATTCGGTCAGTACGTTGTAAATCGTGAAAGAAGGACATTAAGGTGTTCCCCGTTTTATTACAGTCGAATAAGGACCCATTATCGTCGGAGGTTCGCAAAACGAGCAATCGTATGCGGTTACAACCAGCGTACAATGTACCACGTTATTTACGATCGATAATTCCCGTACAGAACCAAGATTTGTGATTGCAAAGATGCAAATGAGCACACAAGGCTACACCAATTAACCTTAAACTCCGAATAAAATTATACGAACATAAATGAGCGTCAGGCCATGTATTCGCGTTGCACCTCGTACTTATGGTAATACAGAAGCAAGGGTAGCGGGATATTATAACTCTCGCGTACCTAATAGAAGCATACATGTTTTCCGCGATAATTCACCTGTAACGTCATCGTAAATGACGAATCATCGCGTGTTAATGCGAGAAAACTTGTTTGACATTGTCTGACAATGTGTGGACGAGGTGCGCATTAGGGTGGAATGTGGATTTCTTATGGGAGAGGTGAAATGTGGAGAAAAGTTTCGGGAATTTTTGGATTCGGGAGATTGGGAATTTGGGGATTTAGGGATTTGGAGGATTGGGAATTTGGGGATTTAGGGATTCGGAGGATTGGAAATTCTTGGGACGTAGGAATTTGGGAGATTGGAAATTTGGGGATTTAGGGATTCGGAGGATTGGAAATTTGGGGGTGTAGAAATTTGGGAGATTGGAAATTTGGAGATTTAGGGATTCGGAGGATTGGGAATTTGGGGATTTAGGGATTCGGAGGATTGGAAATTTGGGGGTGTGGAAATTTGGAAGATTGGCAATTTGGGAGGTTGGAAACTTGGAGGTGTAGAAATTTGAGAGATTGGAAATTCGGGGATTTAGGGATTTGGGAACTTGGAATTTAGAAATTCCATTTAGAGATTTGCAAAATTGCAAATTTGAGGTTATAGAAATAAAAAAATTAGGGATTTGGCCGTAAGAACGCTAGCACTTCAGAAATTTGGAAATTCGAAATCTTCCCAATCTACTAATTTGGAAATATAGAAATATAAGAATGTAATTATTCCAAAAATTGCATACCTACATTCCAGAAATTTGTGCATTGCTTATAAATTGCCCAAAAAGGAAATTGCCTACATATCCTAAAGCCTATCAAAATAACTTCAAAGACCCTTACACCTTAAGAAAAGTTAAAATGTACTCTAAACCCCAGAGAAAGTCTCAAACGACTTCCGCACGCCTTTCACACTTCCTTTTACCCCAGAAGCTTGCATTACACTCCGATGTACCTACAATTACCTTTTTTCGTTCACAGCTCGTTTACACGTTCTTGCAAGAGGAAATAAAGTTTCGCGATTCAAAGTCATCCGGTAAACGACAGCGTGAATGAGGCTGAAGTGTTCTTGGGACTCGTTTCACCATGAAAGAGCACTCTCGAAGAGTGGTGAACAACATATTGTGTAATCATTCTAACGGCCATTGATTCACGGCTCCTTATTGAGCACCGTGGAAACATTGAATTCGCGCTCGGCTCTCGTTCATGCGATCCGTGACTTTACGCAACAACATAAACGCGAGGCGACAATTTATCGCGCGAAAGGATCGTTCGCGCGTCTTCTCGTAACGTTTATCGTTTTCGAATGTCTTCATTAACGCGGCATCGAAATGATGTTGTTCGGCTTTCAACCTGAACGATGTATTCCTTATCTCGGGAGTTTTTCACTGACTCGGATAGGTGTTGAATATGGGAATTGAGAGACGTATTGCATGGAGTTTGATAAGGTTCATTTTTACAAGCATTGTATGTTGTTGACTCGAGAAATTCTTTTTATTTCTTTATGATGAGAGGAGAAATATGATCTCGTAATTTAATAGTGAGCACAGTAGTGTGTTTCGAAGGTAAAAATATTTTTTTTGCGTGCAGAAGAGAATTATTATATTCTTGCAATTTAATATTGAAGGCAGCAGTATGGTTTGAGGTTAAAGGTATTTTTTTACATGTAGAGAAGAATTATTACATTCTTGCAATTTAACACTGAACACATTAGTATGCTTTAAGGTTAAAAATATCTTTTTACATGTAAAGAAGAATTATTACATTCTTGCAATTTAACAGTGAATACATTAGTATAGAAGTTAAAGATAAAGTAGAAAACTGAATAAATAAATGGTTAATCATTGAATATATGCATTTTTTACCTTTTAAAATATCTGCAAATGAAAATAAGGAGCTTGTGAACAGGTCATTTGTACAGTTCAATAGGTTTAATGTTAACAATAAGATTTTAATTATATATGGCATTTTTATATATCGTTACTTGCAAGTTTAAATGAGAGGTTTGGTAAATATTAATTTTTATTACTGGAAACGAAACTAATTCAATAACTTCATGTTGTTCAGATGTTAATTCTAATTGTTAGAGTAGTTTATACAGAAGACAATGTCTTTGAAGAAAATGGTAATTGTAGCGAAACTAATACGTCTAGCAAAGCAAGGTTTGGCCAGCAACATCTACTTTCTCCAACCTCACGCTTTCATTGTGGCTTTCGTTAGACTTTCAGACTCGCCGCCATACAAGTGGTTCTGCTTCTTGTTCTTGATAATTTCTATTTCTGTTCTAATCATGTATGTTGTTACGGTCTCAAACTCTGTTACTGACATATTGATACCTCGTTCAATGTTGTAACCTCGACGTTCAACATTGTTACAACGTTATTATTAGAAATCGATATAACGAGACAAAGAATATAAATAAAACATTTCATACAAATACTGTTGTCGATTATAAAAATATTGTGTGGGCATTATTATAGATCATGTAAATAAATATGGACGGTGTAAATATTATGTGGACATTATAAATCATTTACAATAATATTTATGTACTTATGTGATTTATAAATCATATAAGTGGTATATAAATATTATTTTAAAAGATGCAAACATTACATAAATATTATGGTTGCTCAAAAAAGATATTGGCATAAAAAATTACATACCTCAGACGAAAATCAAAAAAAAAATTTCAAGCCACAAATTCATTGGGTTCGACTCAAACAGTACGAGAAGATAAACGGTTCCACAAAATCCAATTCGGTGACAGTTCATAAACCTTCGTTAAAACCTCAAACTACGGGTTATTTTACCCCAAATATTTGACCACGTACAATTACCCCACGATAATTGAATAATCGAACGACCAGGCAGCTTTACCGAGCAATAAAAGCGGTTTAAACAGGTGATCCTCTAATTGCTTGGAACAACACTAACCGAAGAAAGTTTCCAAGCATCGAAGTGCCTAGTTTTACGCGTTGTCACGATGCGGAAACATCCGAGGAATTTCTTTCGAAGCAATAGCAATCGAATAACCACGCTCACGGACATTCTTGAAATTGTTAGTTCAGCACTGTGGGCGAATTTACGCGTCTGTTAGAACGCGTTCTCAGCGCGTTCTTAAGCTGGTGTATTACATTGCAACAGATAACAACGACTCGTGTGAACGATTTCGAATCGAGGAACTCGACTGCTAGTTTGCTCATTAACCTTAATGTTGACGCATAAATAACTAGTTAATATTAATATATAGCTGTTTGACCTAATTATGGAGGCTCTATGTAGGAATCTAGGAATGTGGGATTCTAAGAATGCAAGGATGTTAGAGATCTGTGCATAGCAAGGATATGAAATATAGAAATTAGATTGGAAATATAGAAATAGGGGGGTTCTTTAATTTGTGCATCTAGAGGTCTGGGTGTGTACTGATCTGAAGGTTCTGAGACCTGGAGATATAGGAATTTTGGGATTTGGGAGATTCGTGGAACTAGGGACTCGGATGTGTAGAGATTTGGGGATCTAAAGATCTGAAGCTCTAGGAATTTGGGGATTTAGGAGATTAGGAACTTTAGAGGTTTGGGGATTTAAGAGATTAGGAACTTTAGAGGATTGGGGTTTAGAAGATTTGGAAGTCTAAGATATGGAGATGTAGGTATTCAAGGCTGTAGAGATCTGAAGCTTTAAGCATTTGTGGATTTAGGAGAATAGGAACTTTAGAGGTTTGGGGGTTTAGAAGATTTGGAAGTCTAGGATTTGTGAATCTAGGTATTTAACCCCTAGCACTATGATTTATTTGTCAGGTGCGTCAGTCGAAACTGACTAACTACAGCTACAATAGTAAAACAGACCAAAAATGTTGAAATGTTATGTCAATCTGTTATTATGCAATCGTTGAGTACGCAAATTGTAATAGGACTTGAACTTCAAATTGAAGCATATTAAAAATTCAAGTAAAATTGATTACGGCCGAAGTACGAATGCGTCCCGAGTCAGACTCGTCAAAGTAGTGCAAAGGGTTAAAGGTGTAGATCTGAAGCTCTAAGCGTTTGCTGATTTAGAAGATTAAGAAATCTAGCGATTTGGGGAGTTAGAAGTTCTGTATAGCTAGTGATATGAGAAACTAATGGTTTGAGGGTCTAAAGGTTTGAAGATGCAGAGATCTAAAGCTCCAGGGATTTTAAGGTTTAGAAGACCTATAAATCTGACAGTTTTGAAATTTATACGAGCTGAAGGAGATTTGGGTAAATCTAAAGATGTAAGGATCCAAAGCTCTAGGGATTTGTGAATTTAGAACATTAGGAAACCGAGCGATTTTTGGATATAAGAGCTGAAGATCAAGTAATGTTCCGATCAAAAAAACCTTAGGGTATAGAGATTTGACGCTCCACAAATTTGGAGATAAAGAAACCTGAATATTAGTAGAGAGGATATACAGATTTGAAAACAAAGGCATGAATCTAGAATATAGGAATTCCTGAACCGTCAAGGGATATGGAAATCTAGAAACCTTAAAATGCAACAAATCTTGAGAAACAAGAGATAAGAGTCGACATAATTCAAAGACCGAAATTGTTATCGAAAATGAAGATCGTGCACGAACCGAAAAAGTATAAGAGGCATGGAACAAAACCTGTTCAATTAACATTTTCTTACCTTATCGCCGCGAAAAAGAATGAACGATGACAGCGTGGAATACACGAATATTATTTATTATCCAGCAAGCGAGGAACGATCGACCGTCTTGAAACCATAAAAACATCTATAAATTATGCTTCTTAGAGATTTATAAGTGGAAGATGGGCGGTATAAAACTGCTGAAAGATTCATTGAGATATCTAGCACGGTTGTCGGTTTAAAATAAATTGAACCCCCATGGAAAAAGGATAGAGCTTGTTTTTTAACGAAAATCGAAGAAACCGATGTCGAATGATCGATCGTTCTTCCGATCATCGGAGAGTAATTAATTGTTACCAGTTGGAACTTTCAAACTTCCGTTTCAGTTTTCGAGGTGTAATTAATAAAGGAAAATAACCTTACGTTATCCTGGGTTACCGATAACAGCGTTTCTTAGTACTCTCGCAAACCTTCCATGTTTCTCTTCGATAAAATAAATAATCCGCCATCTGATTCTCTTCACTTTGCAGGAATTTCATACGCGTTTATAGGCGTATAAATAAAGAATGCTTCGAGTAAAACGTCAAATAAAATATTCGTTGTATCTGGGTGACGCAGATTTGAACGACCATTAAAAAATCGCAGCAATCTTTCGGTGTCGAGATAAGATTAGACTTCATTGAAGGAATTCCATTGAAGAGTTCGCGACACAAAATAAATCTCCATATAACGTCGATTACGTAGTATTTCATTGAGGAGTATTTTCGTCGTCGCCAATTTGCATATTCATTAATCGCCGCGAGAAAAATACGGTTCGAATTTTCTGAATGGGACAGAATCGATTACGTTCTCTTCGGCGTGTCATCGTACAGGTTTAATGGCACATCATTTTCGCCTAACTCGGACAGTATAACGAGAAAAGATCTAGATTGAATGTAAATAGTTCCCACATTGAATCGTGACGGTTCGAAAGGAAATTGGTGCGATGTAATTTCCATGCATGCTTAACGGGAGCGAAGACGCGCCGTTTGTGTGGCTAGCAATTAACATCTCTCACAATCAGCTCGAGCTAAATGACCCGCAGAGCTTTTGATGCGGACTTTAACAACCGCGTTCGCTAATGACTTGAGCGATCAGTGTTAGAATTTACGTATCGTATCGGTGTAAATATTAGTTTTCGAGTAACGATGAAAAACGTTTAATCGCCGTGAGGAAATATTTGCAACCCGATGATCGCTGCGGTGAATGTCGTAACTCGTAATTATTAATACTCGGGTAAATTTTATATTCCTAATGACTTAAACACAAAGTATTGCGAAACGTTTAGTCAGCATTAAACGTTAAATAGATTATCGTAGAGCTTGTGACATGGATTGATAAAATATATAAAAACTGTTGCGTAAACAAAATCAAAGGTTAGGAAGTATCACCTTCAAGGTTCGCGTTTCAAGTTCTGCGACGCATTTCTGACTTCCTCTTTTATTCTACGAAGTGCATCAAGATATTAGATCTAATGTAAAGAAAGAAATTGTGTGATTAACTAAACCATTTCTAGTTATTACGAACGAGGAGATAAGAGTATCGGTGTTTTAGCAATCATATCGCGATAGGTCAAGTATGTGGACAATAAATCATTGTTTACAAAACTGCCTCGTATTATGTCACTGGTATTATTCGTATGGAAGATTTTGATCTTTTGCTGCAAGTTTTGTTTCATAAACTACTAATATTTTTAAAGTTGACAAAATCTTATTAAAAAGAAGAACAATCTTCTAATCTCCTAAGCTTATAATCGTATAATCGTGTAATTTTATAATCTTTACTATAAAGTTATCACAAGATTATAAAATTGCCTTGAAAGAAAGTTCAATTATTAACATGTTATATGAAGTATTCTTTATCTGCACATTTTTTAAAGAATGTTCATGTAAAAATTTATGATTATCGAAGATATTTTTGCAAACGAGTTTGAACAGCTTTAACTTTTTAGTTTGAAAGAATCGAAAAAATTTTCCTGTTGACATTCAACTTTTTTTATCTGAAACAGAAGGAATGCATCGGAGTGCAAGAATTTGTTTAACATTCTCGTACATCGCAATTTAAAACGAATAATTCGCTACATCGTACTTTGTGTATTCATTTAAAACATTTGTACTGCCTGACAAAATATAAAAACTGAGTTTATTTTTTGAACAATGCAAGAATGTGTATTACGATCAATTCAGATCAATTGATTAGATCAATGGTGTGTCAACTTTGATTTTCGAATAATCGATCTGCCGTTTCTACACGCACAGAAGGCAAATATAAAATATTTCGAACAAAAATATAAAGTCTACATACATCGAGAAACGAGATTTGTAGTTTTCCTCGTCCACAGTCGAATCGTTGTACACAACGTTC
This sequence comes from Megachile leachella, assembly GCA_963576845.1. Lineage (NCBI taxonomy): Eukaryota > Metazoa > Arthropoda > Insecta > Hymenoptera > Megachilidae > Megachile > Megachile leachella. Next base: position 14,872,476 of record OY756248.1, read on the forward strand.
TAAATCCACGTCGTATACGCAGATGTCCGGACAAGTATAAATTATACGTTCGATCAATCAGGGAACGATTGAATGAAAGAGCGCAAATCGCGAGTGATTTTGAATCATCGCCAGAAGATAAATCGATGACGCGAATCGTGGGGAAACGACGTACATTTTCCGAGCCATTTGAGACAAACAGCGTTCCATTAATGGGACAATTTAATAAACGGTCATTTCGACAGCGAAACCACCGTGCTAGCTGAACGACGTCATCGTGTTTTGTCAAGTGCTACGAAATTGGTAATCGCGTCGAACGTGTTCCGCGAATATTCAATGTATAGATATCTCTTATCGATGTTATCCAACGTCTGTTTGAGAAGACTACCTTTTTTCGCTGTTTGACATGACTGAATCATCGTTTTCAATTGCAAATAATTCTCTTGTACTAATTCTGTGAACTTTTCCGTAAGTTCAAATACTGGGAATAATCGGAGACAGGGATGATAAAAGAGTTTGCGAGGCCATGGGCAAAAGTTGAGAAAATGAATCAGAAATTATTGAGAAGATATAGTGCAAGTGTACTATTAGCTTTAGTTCTGAAAATATAATTTCAGGTTTACAATTTTTTAAATTTATAAATTTAGAGATTGGATAACCTGAGAGTTCTGAAAATTTAAAATATTCAAAACCTATTCTGCTAATTTCTTATCAAGAATTTGACACTTAGGGCCATATAGCGAGACTTTACAAAAATACTGCGTGATCCATAACAATCATGCATTTTTCACAAAATGCAAAAATTTCTGAGAACATGTTTAGGTCAGAGAAGAAGATGTAACTTGAAGAAAGGATATTGCAATGCTTTCCAGAAATTAATTTTTCTTTTCGCTTATCAAGCATGACGTACGTCTGAAAACAAACATTACTATCTGATACTCTTCCGTTTCCACAACTTGTATAGAAAGTATACACTTATGATATAAACGATGGTTGTGATAACCTTGAGGCAGTGTTCGGAAGAAAAACGAGTATTGGAGGAAAGTAGCGATGGCGGTAAACGTGGAAATTGAGCGCGAACGAGAAAGTTGACAGTCAACTATCTCGCGTAATCTAAAGATAAGATCAAGTTCAACTTGCTTCCACGAATTAATTATTCTACACAGAGTTTTCACTAGACAAAAGTTTATTCTATTAGTTAGAAATGATGTCAGTCTATCAACTACATTACTCACGTAATAAACCCTAAGTCTGATAACTAAAGATTAGTGTACAGAGTTAGTAAGCGAGTATCTGAATGGAAGATTATAAATATTTTTTATCCGATTCTTAAAAGATAAATAACTTCAGACGTCACATAAGGTATCTAGAAATATCTCTAGATTTCTGCAAAATAGTACTCATAAAAGATTCAAATACTTGGTCAAGGTTTGATAATACTTGAACGTTTCGGCTACTACTGCCTCTGCCATAAACTGTCCCCATAAATTGAGATGACAAATGTTGCATTCTATTGTTTAAGAGTGAAATCGCTATGCATCCTTGTTTTTTGAGATAAGACGTAAAATGGACTCCGTGATGTCTAACTCTGACCACGAACATAACATTTCAGTGACATAATATCAACGTGTCTTGACTTAATACTGTCTGGTTCCAATTTTACGACTTCTCGAATGCGACTTAATGTCATAAACCTGGGCATAGTGCTATATAGCTGGTATACTTTTCGAAGGTCCAAAATTATCCTAACGTTTGTAATTTAAGATCGTACGTCAGTTTATATTCACAGAAGTGAATGGTAATGTGAAACATCGACGTTCTGCAAGTTTTAATGGTATTGTTTTTCATACCATTGAAACTTAATGAACGATAATAATACTTCACAGATTTCGTGTCTTTTATCCTAGTAATCGTTTCCAATGAATTGAATAAGAAAGATATGATAGATGTATACATTGTTTTGAATTGATGCAACCAGGAGTGTATACTGTTTTCTCTTTCACAATTACACGGTGCTCTAATAATGTGTATGACACATTTTCAATATTAATGACAAATGTTAAATACTACATTTTTCCATGAAAGTGGTTGGGAAAATATCGTTGATTGATAGTCAAATATTTATTATTCGTATGGGTAAAATCCTTTGTAGTAGGATGTATGAACAAGTATGAAAAGTGCTCATCAGTGAATAGACAGAAAAAATATGTATGGCAGTATTAATATATATGTACGATTATATTTTGAAAATTTATTGTCATAAAATGAAGTTTATGACAGTCCAAATAATTTCAACCCCCGTATGTATTAAATGAATTGAAAATAATATACACATATTTAATTCCAAACCATAAAATTATCTATGTGTAAGTAAATTTAAAAACTCCATCCAAATATTTTATCCGAGCAACTACAAGAGTCAATTTTACTCAAATACCTCACCATTTAAACCAATAATTGAAACCACCAATAAATCACTATTTGAGCAAATTAATTAAAACTCGTGCACGTCCTCGATACCATCCGCCAATCCGACGTCCGCAAGTTTACACAATGTCTATTAAAACCGATTAGTATGAACTCACTCTAGTTTCCAAGAAGACAGAAACGGTCGTATTAGGTCCACTAAATAAATCAAGCAGAAAAAGTCACGTGCGTTCACAGCGAAGAGTTTCGATAAAATACTAGAACTCGATTGGTGAATCCCGAAATAAAAATTCGCGCGCCTCGGCAATCAGGTGGAGGCTTCTAAGACGCGCGTCAAAGAAAGACTGCCCCAGTTCCATCGTATTACCGCTATTATATTCCGCGGCAGCATCCGTACGTGCGTGTACGCATGAGCTCTGAGCTTGTACGCCGCGCGTGCAAAGCTCGCGATCAGCTCCGCTTCGGTTGCGCCGAAAAAGGAACAGCGACGAGAAACCGCGCGACTATCGGACCGCGATTAATCATAAATTCGGACGTTGCGTCATGTCGCGACGGCGGCGATGTACTCGGAAGTGCAAGTAGACGGACGGATGGATGGATGGATGCGAAAGGAAGAAAAAAATAATGATGATACGGTGTTTCTCGCGTGTTATGTCGCTCGGTGAAATTGGGACTCGCGGCTCGGAACGCGGAACTGGTTATTCCCGTGTGATATCAGGATCTTTTTATGGCCAGCCACTTCGATATAAGGAACGCTTCTGCAGCTGCGACCAACATTTCGCTGGTATTTAATGATAGATTAATTTTAATTCAGATTACTCGGAATGAAGTTGATATATTTCAGAAAAACTCTGATAAACAGACTGGGGATGTTCGAGATATACAATGTATCTACAAATGAAGCTCTTCCGTCGAACTTATGAGTTGCTTCTATTAATAGACAATAATGTATTTATATTTACATTAGTATTCAATCAGATACACTTAAATTGTTTGTTCGATGGAATCACGAATTTATATTTTGCTGGTAATGATTAATTTTAAGATTGTGCTCTATCTCAGGATGAAGTTGATACAGTGTAATATGAGTTAGGAAAATTTATGATAAGTAGATTGTGGATTCGAGTGTGATATGTAGAATATATCTATGCATTAGTGAAGTATTCACTTCCGTAGAAATGAGAGGATTTATGAGTTTGTTCTATTAATATAGTGTTCCATTCAAATTGAAGATCTAAATTATTTCCTCGATGAAACAAGAATTATTTGATCTAACATTCACAGTAACTTTTAAAATGATTACCATGCTAGTCGTTTAAAATCAATATTCTATAATTTACCACTAGTGAACATACATTATAAAATTCCTGCTACATTCTATTCTTAACAATAAAAATAATTTAGATATTCAAGAGACACCCTGTATATTTTAATGCCATATCCAGAACGAATTACCTTGGACAGTAAATGAAAGGCGTTAAAAAAGTAATGAATGTACGCATTAAGAACTAAACACAAGATTGTATAGAGTAGAAAGGAAGACAGCAATAACCTCTAATTACTTAACGATCGAGTATCAGCATCGCTTGTCAGCCTCGTTACCCGATTAATCATTGAATTTGGGCACCGTGTCGTGCAGCTCATTACTATGCACGTATTTTGAAACGTAACGAGTGGTATCAAGTCGATTACGAAGACGTCGTGATGAAGGAGCAAAAAATCATGAACACTTGGCACCGTTTCAAGTTGTACGGCAATGAATCTTTCGCGATCCCGTGATTTTGCATAACTGTCTTACGCAGTCCGCTATTATTAATCTCGCCCGTAAACCTTTAAATTTCGACAAGGTGTTCCTGCAACTTTTATCGAAACACTTAACTGCTCGTGAATCAAGTCTCAGAGTCCTGGGGTTTATCTGAAACGCTGATGGGCAACTGTGATCCGCCAGGGTGCTGTGCATTGACATGATAGTGGATATTTGGGTAGTCATTTCTTTTCTGTTGAAAATTTGCTTTTTGTCAGAAAAATTTTTGTTATTTTACGTTTTTAAATTTTCTATTTTTTCTTATTCGAACATTCGAATTTAAGAGGTTTCGAATAGTTAGATTTCTACGCTTTCTAATTCTAATATTTTTGGATACCTAGATTCCTAAACTTCCTTAATTTCTAAATTTCCAAATTTGTAAAGTTCTTAATTCTCAAGAGCTCCCAACTTCTAAATATAATTTCTAATTCCCAGTTGCAAAATTCTCAAGTTTGCAAGTACTTAAATTTCCAAGTTACAACCCCAAATTCTTAACTTTACAGTTTTCTTTCAAAATTCAGAAAATCGCAGATTGCAAAAATTGGTCTTCCAAAATTTCCAAACACGGAAATCTTTCATTACACCTACATCTGCGCCCACCACACCGTTGCCCGTGAATCCATCAGCGGCACTTGATCCGGCCATCTCCGTTCCGGAAGACGATCCCAGCGGATTCCGGTGATTTATGCAAAATGCAGCATAACCGGCCGACAAACGGAATTGCACGTTGACGTTGCAACGTTCTCGATCGTTCGCGACATTAAAGCGCGAATTTTTTACGGAGCGTCAAATTGACAGGTTGGAGCGTTTTATTACTGTGATCAAGGGTGTTAAGGTAATGATCGACGCAACGGAGAAAGTCGTGGCCCGCTAAAAGGATTCGACGCGTTGCAGTTCGCTTCATGAATGCGTATCTATATTTACGGTGTGACTCACTGTAAATAACGGTGGAACTGGCACGATACTGGTGGTCGACAATTTGCTGTTCGTCAAATCGCTCGTTAATGCGGCCCGTGTCTCGCCGATAACGATCCGCCACTCTTCATTCACTGGCCGAAATAAAAGAACGTAATCGCGTGGCCGATTCACTGTCCCGGCTTTAATTCAAAGGTTCGCGCGTGCATCGGCGACAAACACGACTGACTCTTCTTTCAGGCTTGTTTCGATCGCTAATAATGACGCGTGAATCATCCTCCATTGAAGCGAATCGCGGCTGCACGCAATTTTCGCGCGCGATCTCATCCATCTCGTACCGGGCGTCAACAGTACCGGGCGTTTCCACAAAACCGAGCGTTTTCGCGCCACGAGGGGGAAGTTTTTTATACGTTTGTAAAAATAATCGATACCCGGGAAGCACCGGCCGCAGGAAGCGTCTGCGAATTGTAACGGATGTTAAAAATTCCCTCGCTGGAAAGAATCCGATTCGATTCCTGGCATTATATTGGGAACATTTGTGGCGAAGTTTGCGGTCATCGTTCGCGTTTCTTGTATGTTAATTGCGGGTGATTAGGGAACGCGAGAAATTCTGCGGTTGCGATTTCAACGAAGTTTTTACGAGACTTCGCGTTCCAAACATGGTGTAATTTATTAGATTGCTGATTAAACACGTGACCTTCAGGTTTCTTTTTAATGTTGGGTTATTTATCAGAACGGTGAAAATGGAGCTGTGATATACGATACGCTGTAACTCTTGTGACGTAGTCAGAGTACGATTACTTTGGTTCATGATGAATCAGTTGTAAGAGTAAGATATAACGCATAGATAATACAAAAAAGTTAGATAATTTTATAATTTTTGAATATTCGAACATTTGGACATTTTTACATATTTGAACATTATTTAACATTTGAATATTTTTGAAGATCTTAACATTTGAACATTTAAAAATCTGATAATTTAAAAGTATGAAAACATGAAAACTTAAAATGTACCTTCTTATGAACTTTTAAATAATTTATAATTAAATAATAGTAATATCACAAAAATTTATAAAATATTTAAGTAAATGTTAAATTGTAAACAAGGAAATGAGAGAAGATCCTTTTGTAAAAAAAACGAGGAAGTTAACAGGTTCGAGTTAACTCGTAGCATGATACTGGATATATTTATTAGGGTGTGAGGATTTGGTAAAATAGAAGCCGAAAAATATAGGGCAGTTAGCGGTACAGGAATAAATAAGATGGCTATTTTTACCCACATCCAAGAAATAAAAGTGTTTCAAAACAGCTCGTGGGTCACAAACCGCTGACACGGATTGTCTGTAGCTATTTATAACCAGACAGGGAAAAAATAGAGTCGTTGACTGACGAATAGCTCTATCTTTGGTGTGAATCTGCAACGAGGCATTGCAGCGATGCACTTAACGTGCATGCCAAAGGAAATGGTCGAACAAGTTGTTTTCTTTGCCAAAGTGCTAATACAATGATTCTCCTCTAGTATTCTTTTTACAATCGTCTTCATTTCTGTGTATTATGAAATAAACAAGTATGTATCAGTTTCATTTCATTACAAAGTTAATTTAGCAACTTTCATTAAAATAATAAAAACCGCTAGGGTTCCATATCTCTCTTCTCTAAATAAAATCAGAAGTACATAAAACTTTGAATATGAACTAAAAAATAATATTGAAGAGTTATGTGTTTATGTTTTTAATCAATTATTTTTAAACTGTTTTACTACGTCAGTTTTTATTGTAATCAACATCTGAAATAACTGCACATTCATCGATTCAAATTGTCGTTAACAACGCTTCTGAAAACCATTTGTTTGAAAACCATTGAATCGGAAGTTCATTATAATACCATTATATGATTCCGAGTACGTTGGTTCTTAAATAATCAGCGCTGATACTGTGAAAACAAGCATCGCCGTTTCGTTCTAAGAACGCATATTGGCCACCTACTGACGACATTCGGTGAAAAATAACGGATGAAATCATTGCTGCCGATCATCCAGATGCGAATTCCGAATCGCTGTTCCTTCCGCGCGTGGGAGAATGTCGCGAACAAACTTTAAAACCACTTTGGTGTTCGTAAACTTTCCTGTAACTTTGGCTTCCATTGAGGAGAGTACAGAGTTCTCAAATTTTGAAATTCCCAATTTCTTTTTTCTATTTTCCAATTTTTCAATTTTTCGATTTTTCTATTTTCCAATTTTTCAATTTTTCAATTTTTCAATTTTTCAATTTTTCAATTTTTCGATTTTTCGATTTTTCGATTTTTCCATTTTTCGATTTTTCCATTTTTCGATTTCTCAATTTCTCAATTTCCCAATTTCCCAATTTCCCAATTTCTCAATTTCTCAATTTTTCAATTTCTTAATTTCTTAATTTCTCAATTTCTCAATTTCTCAATTTCTCAATTTCTCAATTTCTCAATTTCTCAATTCCTCAATTTTTCAATTTCTCAATTTCTCAATTTCCCTAATTCCCAAAATTCGCAAACACCGAAATTTTCAACCTCCCCACAGAACCTCCGTCCTCCAAGATGAAAAATCCCCAGAAGAGTCCCCCACCTAATCAACAAAAGTCTACGTCTGAAAGTAACGTATGCCGCTCGCGTGCGTTCATGCGACATCTGTCAAAACCATGTCTCGAATCGGAATCCTGTCCTTCATTCCGTGAAAGGAATTGCATTTGCAACACGCGAATCAAGTAGCGTCGTTCATTCCGCTAGAAAATATCACGGAACGTGAGCAAAGAACGTTTCCCAACGGACTTGTTCCTTCGCTAACGGCTAATTAATTCCCCGTGCAGAGTTACAAGCAACCAGTCGGTCGTGTGGTCGTCTAGGATTTCAGAAAACAAAATTTATCACTGAAAGTTCACGCGTGCGGTAAATCTTCCAGTGTCGTTTGAAATGTCACGAGCGAACGTGGAAGACCGTGAAGTCGTTGAAAGAACCAACGCTAATAGAAAGAGCGTGTCGGGAATGGGTTTGGATATAAATCAATTTTCCAGCATCTATGATTTACCTAGGATTCTGTACCTTTCTTTAGAAACCAATGGAATTAAGTAATGACTGGGAGATAAAGAATGCTATAAATTTCTGGTCACTTATATCTCGTAATATTTGAGTTATGCCGAAAGAATGAAGTTTTGAAGAACTTCTCTACTTAACCCATCATCGTCGTAAATCTGTATATTTATAAATCTGAAGTTTCTAAACTATTGCGTTTGAAGATACGTAAGACTTGAAGTTACAAAAGTTTCAATGTTTAAAATTTTCAAACTAATAATTTCTGAATTTGTTTGAGAACAACTATGACGATACAACAGCAAGAGGAGTAAGACCTCGGCTACATAAAAGGCAACCGCATGATCCATATGATAATAAAATCCGTTTGCTAATCATAACCCCATAATTGAAGAATAACCTTGATCAATGAGCAATTATTCATATTTTGCAATACACAAAAAGAGTGGGAGTGTAACGAACAACTATGATCGCTAAATCGCGGTTCCATCGTGGAAAACGTATCGTTCGGCGAAACGTCTTTGAGGAGGCGTTCATAGGCGGTTTTGACGCGGTCCGCTCGATGAATGAGATTGTTGGCCGCTGAGTCACGATCGTAGTAAAACAGTCTCGGTGCGTTAGTTGGGTCTCGAAAGAACGCGGTAGACGTCAGAACCACTCGTGTGTACGCGATCGAAATTTTAAAAAGACGGGAGGTCGTGCTCGAAGGTTTTTCTGCGTACTTGCCGAATGATAACTTACGCATACGGTCGGCAATCGGTGCCAATGCTGACTCACGGTTACGATTCGCTTCAAAGCGACTCGTTGAAGATTCATGCCATCCGCGAGCTGATTCCGTGTTCCTTGCGAACGTGAGCTGCAACGAGGCGGACAAGCTGTTCATAGTTAAATCTGTGGAAATTTCTTCGTGACTAATGCCGCGATAGAATTCCTCGGAATAGCCCTTGATGAAAAGCTGTTGGCAACTTGTTATTACAGACTGTGACGTGGACAGAAACAAATGGATAGGCAGCCATTAGTGGCCATGTCCTCTTTAGTGAATATTGTTTACCGATTTTACCAAAAATAACATATGTACCGAATACAACATCACGATTGTAAGTATTTTCAATGCCTGTTTATTTTTAAGCTCGTTAAAATTAGCAAGTATTATTACAGATTTTTGTAAAATGGGACATTGAATATTTTTATCAGTTTGATTATTTTGTCGTGTTTTTGCAGTAATTACTTGGTTACGTTTGCATGGAATATTCCGTATAATCAGAGGTTATAGGATTAATACCCTCCGATGTATCCATAATAAATTAGCCACAAATCTGTGGATAAACTTTGATAAATGGTCTGATGTTATTACGAAATCGTAAATGGACGAGCGAATTAATTAAACCCAATCAATACTCGCGTTTTAATGTTTCATTCAGCACGCTGAAATCGCATTCATTACGATATACAAGAGTGCGAATAAATTAATTGAACGGGAATACTCACGGTTTTATATTTTATACAGAAATTCCAAATAATTCTGTTCCAAATGAACGTACAATGTGCATTATTTATACAATACCGAATCAAGGATAATTGAATAAAATTTCCACAAAATCTCCAACAACCGACGAAGATCATCCATATATGAATTAAAAGAAATGCCTACGGTCAACGTATTACAAAACTTGAATGAAACAGTCCGGAATGAATTAATAAAGCTTGAAACAATGACGGTGAACATTTCTCAGGCCGCAGCTTTCACATTTCACCGGTTAAGGAACACTATATGAGGGATTACCTCGGCGGCGGAACAAAACAAGAAACTCCTTAAAATTCATGCGGTCGACCGTACGAATCGTACACAACTGAAATATGAACGGCTCGTAATTCGCGGGTAAAAACATTCCGACTCTCGGAGTAGCAATGATCTTAATCAACAAAGTCTCCGCTCCGAGCCATGTTACAACCGAATATATCAAGCCCCTAAAATGAAGGCAACACGTGCAAGTCGCCGAACAGCCGTTCATTATCGCGGCTTAATGCATCGGTCGCGCGTAATGCAATCGGTTCTCCGAGCGAGGATCGTGCCAACGAATAATCGCGAACGTTAATTAAAGCCCGTGCTCGATTATGTTCGCCACGTAATCCCGTGGCCAGCGAACGAATCGTGGCGTGCGAGGACTAAACAAGAAGAAACGAAAATGCAGAATAGCAATGCCAACCACCCAGAAAGTGCATGACTAGACTGGACGTATATTCGTGATGATGTAACGGGAGAAACCGCAGGGACCACACCCCGACGATACCGCAGACACGTGCTGTTTCGTAAGCTGCCAACTTTTAGGCAAGGCCACTGCGATGTGCTGCGTGTTCTCCATAAAACGTATTTCACGAGGTTTGACCTAGATGCCGTCGATTCTACGTCTCTCTTATTTCCTTCACGTTTTAACTTGCGATCTCTAGCTATTATTGGGCAATTTATAGAGTCACTCAAACTCTTTCATTGTGGCATTTGTCAATTTCAAAGTCAATTCGTGATGTTAAAATTTGGAGATTTTGAAACATTAGGTCAAAGTTCCAAACTCCTGTTCCTAAATTAAAAAATCTCCAAATGTAATATTTTTCAAGTTGTTATTCTTGAATTTCGTAATTTGAAAGCTTATTGATCCTCAAGAGTCGGTGAAAATGAACAAGTCTGACTCCCCTTGTTTGCCATATTTTCCCTCAGGAAGCCAGACTTGCTTTCGACTGTACACACAAGCACCTTATACACCTTCACTCTCTCTCTGTGTACCGTTTCAGGAGGTACACAGTACTCGGCATAGCCGGTAAAGCCGGTAGGCCGTGGCCGCCGGCAGATTAGAGACGCGAATCGAATTATTTATGACGGTCCGTTTTTCGTGATTGCAATACGTCCACCGTGCGTGTACACGCGACAAGAACAGCCACGAGATTCGTACGCAACGTTGTGTTTCGATAACACCGCGGGTGTTCGAGATTCATTCTTCTTCTTTACGACAACGATAGCGTAATCTGCGAAATCTCGGTGATAAATCCCCGAACTATTCCCGGATCAAACGTTCGTTACACGCGTGTCCGAGTTATTGGCAATTTTCTCGTTATTTACGAGCTTCGTCCTCCTGTGATCGTGATTACAACGTACGGAGATACTCGTTCTTTATCGGCGAATCGTTACCGCGCATTCGGTAATATTTATACCTGGCGTCCGTTCGTTATTTTCGGTGCTGGTATTAATTCAGGAACTCCATTCTGACCGTTCCGTGCATTTTCGTCAACGCGAATAGGTACGCACGCCGTGCCGGTGATTAACGACGTTCCCGCACCGTTGGCCATTTTCCAAACGGGGGACCCTGGCGCCAGTCGTGAATTGATTGTTTCCGCGGAATTCGCGGAACCACCTTTTCCCGACCGATTTTCCACGCTAACCCAGCGAAATGTCGGATTCAAGCGGACGGAATGCAGCGAACCTACTTTTACGTCACGGTTAATTCGAATGTATACTTCGCGAGACGAGCCATAGTAGTTCGTTGTTTGCGCTAACGAGCAACGCTACGAGGACTTTTAAAGCGAGCTTCGAACCGCGAACTGGGTAGTAGGTACTCTTTCTACCCGGAAACACTGCACGGCTCTTCTCGCTCAATAATTACCGTATGCACGGGTCAACAACCTGGGATACTCGAAATGAACCGGTAACGATCCTGCCGAGCTACTAGAATTTATCCGCTAAGCACAGATTTCTTGCAAATCTCCTCGATCGGTGACACAGAGGTTAGGTTGCGTCTACCAAGTTTACCCCTCAGTCATTTCTGTGCTTCAACTACGATGCTCAAAATTAACCGAAGCAACGATACTGGAATTTGACAATTTGCCAATGGCCACCATAAAGGTGTAGCGAGGAAATAGAACTTGTGAAAGGTCAATCTGATAATTGGGAAAATCTAAAATTTAAGAATTTTTAAATCTTTGAATTCGATAAAAAATAAAATTTACAAAATGTTCTCATTTTCAAATTTACAAATTTCAGAATTTCTAAATTAGGATATTTAGAAGCTTTTATTTAGAACATTTGAAAATTTGAACAATAACTACCGAATCTCACTGCATTTTTCGCTCACCAGCCATCATTTTCGAATTACCGTCAATTTTCTTATTGCAAAAGAAAAAAAGGTACCCGATAATTTAAGACATCAAAGGCAATTAAATTAAACGACGATATTTCAAAGGAACCATTTGCCAATACGACAGGGGATCTTCGAGGTGGTTCGTTAGCGCCACAGGATTTCCTCGAAGTTCAAAGAGGAACAGATAGCCCGGAACGCGACATAAATCCTCGATGGCCTCCCAGGTCGCAGCGTCGTATTGTTATAACGTCGATTAACTAACCGAGGAAGATATAATCCGTTGGGTTAGGTTAACGTAACGCACGAGCAGTATCGGCTTGTACGATATTACGTTTATTACGCGTAGCTCAGATACGCGGAGGACCGAGTGGCGCCAACGAGCCGGCCCCCGCCTATCTCCGCACAAAGCGTACTCGCTTGCTCCTTACAATACCTTTACTCTCTTTCTACGTGCCGATTTATAACTATTCCAAGGATACGAGACCGTCATTTTGCAATTTTACATTTTTACAATTTTTACTCATCAATTTTAGTTTCATTTTTAAAACATTTGATAACCACTGTCAAAGGAAATGTCTTATATAAATTAACCCACTCAAAGATCTTTGAAAATGTAGATGATATAAACTATTTTAACCAGAGGTTTTAGAAAAATTAACTGTTAGTGAAATTTGAGAATTTCATAAGGTAAATCTATCACAGCTTTCTTTTATATAAACGAATGCAGAAGATGTCTTCTCTTCGAGAATAGGTCTTTGACTTTTTAAATACACTTATGTATTGGTTGATGCACCGTTTGATGCAGTTCGTTGTTCTCTACATAAAAGTATTAGGTTAAGGATACCGAAAAATCAATGGTTTAAAAGATATTTGAGTATCACAAAATGGTGGCTATAGCCTTTAAGTAGCTAACAAAGATACATCTCACATCCTATATTTATGATATTTGTATACAAACGTTCAACAAAGTGGAGGAACCTTGCAGAACGTTCTACAGATAAGCATGTTACAATTTACTGAATATATTCCTCAAATGCAAAAATTACATTTAAAGACATTTTTTGCAAATATTGCAATCTGCATTCATGAGAGAGAACATCTCGTTGCACATTTATGTAAAGGAACCTCCTGTCTCATTCTGCATAAAATACAATGGCAGTCATTTTCAATAATCTTGAAGTTTGTTATTTAATAGTAGCATTCACTGCCACTTAATGTTTCAGCATGTACGAAACAAGTAACACATTATCAATATCTTGGTGCAGTGATATTTCAGAACCGGTGTCCTTTATTCTCAGCCGTGTCGTTGATCGAAATCGATTCTCCGAAAGCGTATCAAATTCGATTACACGGACGTCGATTTCGCCGATCGAACTCCGAGCTCTCGTTTCCTTGAACTTTACGACGGTTCTTTAAACTTTTATTACTCTTGATCGAACATGATATATGTCTTAATATAGATGCTCGATGTAACACCGTGATAAACGAGTTTATTTTAATACGATAAAATGTTGTGTTCTGGTGTTTATTTGATAAGATGTAAGCTTGGAAACGATAATTAAATCCGCTAGACCTTCTTGTCGATCGATCACCATGATAAAAATCAGATACTTTCGTAATTTGTTCAGATTTAGTAATTACTTGATTCCTTCTTCTTGTTTGGTCATTTTTTAATTTTTCGATAACGGGTTTGTTTCACAAGGTTTAGTCTTTCTTTCTATGTATTTCGTATTTTTAAAAGGCACTGGGTTATATGTTGTATGAAATGTTAAGGATGTAGGGAGATGTCTACATATCTGGAACTCTATAACCCGAGATCCCTACATTTCTATAATTGCAGATCTATTGTTTCCTCAGATCTTTAAATATCGAGATATTTGGTTTCCTAAGATACTATGTCCCAAGATTTTTATACCGGGTGCCTATGAACCTCTTTACATTCCAAGATTGCTATATCCCCAGATTTCTATAACCCCAAATCCCTTTTTTCCTACATCTTCAGATCCTTGGTTCTCCCCAATCTTCCCACAACCATACATTCCTACAACCTCATATCCTAAAATTTCTACACACCTAGATCTCCACAACCTGAGGTCCTTAGATCTTCAGCTCCCTCTAACCCCAATTCCCTAGCTGTAATTTTACTATACATATATGATTTACTTGCTATCCATTAAAGAAACGAAAAGGACATTTGAATATCCTAATAGAATGTTATTCTCACCTACGTAAAACCACCGTAAGATTTAATGAATTGAAATGTATGCATCCAATTCTCCAAATCAATTCTATCACCTTGTCGACAGCAATTGCCAATGGAAGTTCAATATCATTAGCATTCATTAACATATTTTGAGACTTCTTTCTATTTTCTCTTACAACATTTCACGTTTCGAAGCGTTCAAGGATTTATATACTTCCCTTATCGGAGGTATTCGGATTAGAATATTTTGTCGTACAATCAGCGAACGACTTCCGCTGACAATTTTCAGCTGTCGCTAGTAAATGATCGGACTAATTAATTCTCGTTCGATCGGTAAACAACTTGGTCGATTTCTTTCGTAACAGATCTATCTTCGTTATCGGAACCGGTGGACTAACTGGCAAAGGGAACGATGATCATCAGCCATGGACACGATAGATCCAAAGACTAATTAGTACTATGAATTATTCATATCTGAAGCTGTCGCTTAGAGAATATTACGATGATAAAATGTAACGAGGTGGGAGCTTTATTTATGTGTTACACGCGAATACTGGCTGTCCATTTTGCTTTTATGTCCGGACATGATATTTACACGAAGAATAGGACATAATGGACTGTTCCGTGATTGAAATTAGCATAATGAGACGATTCGCGTCTTCGTACGTGTTTTTGTTTGTTACTCGTTCGCGTTTCACCGTTTGTTTCCGAGTAAATTTTATCTGGCACTGTTCGAAGCTGAATGTGCACAAATCTCCGCAGTTTCTCGCGCTCGTTTCCGTTTATCGCGTTATTTACTACCGGGACCAGCGATATTTACTAATAATCTGGCAGAACGACTCGCATTGTTTCTAGAGTTTCATGCAGACGTTGCTAAATCGTTGTTTGGAATGTAATCGAATAGTGCGGGCATCGAGCGATTTACTGACGGTGCACTAAAGTCTGGTGACGCTAAAATTGATTGTGGATAGCTTGAGTGTCGGTAAATCGTCGATGTAGTATTGATACGTAACGTTGTATTATTCATTCTTGAAGCTAATAAGAATGATTGTGATAGAACACGTTTTATCAATCCAGTCTGCTTATATTTAAACTTCCTAACCTAACCCAATATAATTTGATCCGTCATTTTATTATCGAGATATCCTTACTCGAATTTCCAATCTAATCTCACAGCTCGATTACCAAAGTATAATAAGTTTTTACTCAGTGTGAACAATTACGTGTGACAGCGATATTATTTGTAACGTGATAACATTGTTCGTGTTATAATATCGAATAACAAAATGGATCAATAGGTAGCACTTAGTTGGAAGTGCACGTTTGCGTTTCTTTGTAGCACGATTAGCAGAGTTTATTTTCGCCTATAACCAACGGTGATATCATGGTTTTGATTGCGAGCTCAATAAAGCGTCAAATCTAATCTAAAGCCAAACGGAATCGAAGTTTAGCACTTCAACTCGAAAGTGCAATGCATATGTGCTAAATTCTCGATCATGTACGCCACTGGACTGAATAATATTCTGACATACTTAACCCTTTCAAATGTCTTCAACTCGACTATAACAAATATTTCATCCTCTGCAAATCGACTTTTCTTTAAACTTTTCTGAAAAGTAGATTGTTGCTTGTTGCTAAGATTTAATCAAATTTTTTCTAAAGTTTAATCATTCACCATAAATCGAGTTTTACCTATGAACACTATTCATGATCAATAAACTAATTTTTTAAAAATAATCCTCATTATTATACAAAACAATAATAAATTCAGAACACTATGCAAAAAAGAATAATTTCTACATGTTCCAAAAATTGCTATAAAAATAAGTAAATGAAAAGTAATTCATGATTGAGAAAGACACAAGAAGAAATTGATGTTACATAGTAAAAAGTTGAGACTATTCGGAATTTTTCAACAGCACGTTATCTCAAAGTCACTCGAGCGAACAATGGTTAAATAAAGTGTCACCTTCATAAGCATTAGAATCAACAATTGCAAACGATGAACGAGTCGGAAGAGTGTCGTTAACGCGTTGACTGCCCTAGTGGTCACGAATGACCATGCCATCAATTTGATTAAATTCATACAAAGCGAAAAAAGGATTGCAAATACCGCTTTTTCTAATTTTTGAATTAGGTAGCCAGGTCAGTAACAACACATAAATATATCAAGAATGAAATATTTTCTACTCAACATTCCAAGAAGGTATTTTAATGGATCCAATAATTTATTGTTTCTTTCAAGTCTTCGCATATTTCTTAAATTTTTTTAGATGATAATTTATTTCAATCCTTTTATATTGTCACATTATCCTTCAATATACTGTCAAATACCGATTTTCTGAATCTCATAGAAAATTTAAAGCAAATAGAATGTTGAACACTGCGTCTCCTATTTCAAAAGGGATGCCTTGAAGCTCAGTCAAAGAGTAAGTGAAATCCCAAGAGTAAATATAATTGTTTGTTCGCGAAAGAGTTGAATGGAAAGTAAAGACTCTTCGATTCGGTAAAGAAGAAATAATTTCCGATCCAGCAATTCCAGTAGTAGAAGAAAGATCCGAAAGGTCAAGAAGTTGAAGTAGTAGACATTTGCGGCGATGGTTCAGAGACAAGCGGGTACAAACGCGGAAACGGCACAATGGGAAAATCGCGCACGCGATGTGCAAGATACCTTTCTCCGTGACCCCGTGTGCAGATCCTTCCGCTTCGGCTTTCCTCGTGCGCTCAGAGTTTACTCGCACTCAACCTTCCTCACCGTTATCCAGCCCGACCTCAAAGCCTCGCGATCATTCTCTTCGAAACCGCGAACCAACGAATCGACGAGTCAAGAGTTCGATCTCGATCACGAGCTACGCTCGAGCCGGCGTTCCGCGTGATACGAGCACGCGTGCACCTCTCGCGTTCCCTTCGGAGCGTGTACGAGCGTTCGAATTGGCAAAGAGCGGCGAGTCTCGCGAGCTTCCGCGCGCGCGTACCAATCTCGACTTGGCGAACAGTCTCGCGCGATATAGCATCGGGCGTGAAAGAGGACCGACTGGATTTTCACGTGTGTTTATCGATCGACCCACACGCACTCGCGCACTCTCTCTCGAGAAAGAGAAGTCGACCGTTCGCGCGCGAGCTTCGAAAAGCAATGCAAGCGCGAACGACACGGGAGCCTCTCGTTCCTTCCTACGTTCTTACGTCGATCTCGCCGTTGAATTCTCTCTCTCTTTCCGCCTCTTTCCCTCCTGCATTCCCTGTCTCGCTCTTTCGCGCTCAATTATACCTGTCCTCCGTCTTCGTCCTCGTTTCTGACTTTTACCCGCCTCTCCGTCTCTCTCCGTCTGTCGCGTTACCCTGTTTTTCTCTCTTTTCGACTCGATGATCTTTTACCACTCGCCCCTCTACCCGTCCTTATTTCCATCGTTTAAATATATTTCGTTCTTCCTCGCGCTTCGCTATTTTCTCGTCGCTTCCTCGTCTACTTTCCTCGCGGCCTTGCTCGCTCTCTCTCCGCTTTCTTCGTCTACCGTTCGTGAATCTTTGCCCCGTCTCCTTCGCGCATTTTCATTATCGTTAGTACCGTCTCTCTTACTCTACCTATGTGATCTTCTGCATCCCCTCCATCAAACTTCACCTCCCTCCACTTCAAACTCACCTTCTCATCCCCCACTTTGACGGTGTATACCTTGGCTCGCTTTGCGTCTCTCGCCGGCCACCCACAGTCCTCCTTCTCTCTCGAATCGAGCCTCCCTGCTCCGTTTCACAGCCACGCCGCTTCGTCTTCTTCTTCCTCTTTCGCTTCGAACTTCGTCGATCTACATTTTTCTCCGATCGTCTGTCCTCCTTTTACCTATTCGCGATCCGGGGCTCTCGTTCGCCGAAACCGTGCTCGCGGGGGTTCCACTCGTCACCGTTTGATCCACGATTACTATCATTTAACGTGTCCGCCGGACCTTTTTTATCGTTCCGTTCGGCAAACTCCGTGGTAGGAAGGTCGATAGGGTACTTTGTCTCTTGGACAGTTGGCATTGTGCTGCTATCGATTATTACCGAGAGGTTATCGATTTTTTATTGATAGTTAATAATATGTCGATAATTTCGAGGCAATCGTTTCAAACTGATAATTGAACCTAACGTAACCTCAGATGTATATAATTTTGTCGTTACTGTCGATTTATTTTTGGCTCTACTTCTATCCTAACCAAAATTGATCTAATCCGATACCTGACTGTATCATTCGAATGTGTTTCTTTTTGGTTGAATCTCACTTTTAACCCGTCTTAAAGCATGAATTTATTATTCAGATCTATAAATTCGAACTTCAACTCTAATCTAACCTAATCGGATTTAACATAGAGTACATAACTACATCCATTTAATTTACTTTTACTCAATCTCTGTACTAAATCTAACTTCGAACAAGGATAATTAAGTTGTAATGGTACATTTATGTATCGGATTAGATTCAGCTACACCAGATCATTTATGTTAATTTAAAGTTCTGACCTTACTGAGTCTAATCCGATACATAAATGTAGCATTATCAAATCTATTTATTTTACCTCAAACGATAAAAGTGTGCATTACATTCCATTTCCGCAATTCTCATTAGCTTTAACGATACCTCAGTATTACCGACACAGTGAATCATCTGGATATTATCAGTACCCGTCGATAATGTAATCGGTATCGGTAACAACTTGGAACAGGGCGAATTAGCATTTCATGAATCTCTCTCTCAATAAATGAAAATCGATAAACAATCGTGTTAACATTCAATACACGTTACCGATTCGTGTAAATCCGTTGAATTACGCATTGACGTTTTGGACTGTTTTACATTTAAACTTACACCGGAAGAACTTAGGCGGATCATGAAACTGAAAGAACGCGAGGAATTCGTATCTACAAACAGTTAACGATGGGTGTTCCTCTATTAGCCATTACCCGTCCGTTCTTTTTTACCGTCGAGCATCGTTTCACCACGGATTTAAACGTTAGCTCGCACGAGATGAAACGAGCATTATTTTTAGTGCGTGCAAGTACGACGAACAAAATCGAAAGCGACACCCCTCGGTTCGCCGTCGAAGTCCTCGAGGGGTCCACGATAAATGATTTATCTCCGTGTCCCTCGCCGTTGATCCCGTCGTTGGTGTTCGTGCCACGGGGGGAACGGACACGCGTCCAGCGGTGCTCAGGAAGGCACTTTTGCGACACCCACGTGTCGGCACAAACACGTGGATACGATACGTTTCGAGCATTATTCTGTCGGTGTGTCAGCGTCGACGGTCTATCGTGACCGGACGCCAGCCTATCAAAACCAATTCATTGATCAATCGCTTCCTCCTTCTGCGTGAATACGCTTTTGTAAACAACCGTCAACGAGCCTATCAGACGATACGAAAACGGATTGTTTGGAAAAATTGCGCACGGTACAACAGGATAGTTCCGTTAACCGGGTGGTTCCGCTAATAGAAGATCACTAGCTCTCTCTTCTACGGTCAGTGCTGTCCAAGAGTTTGCCCTCGTGGCACTGATCTTATCGCTCGTGGTCATGTTGAACACGAGAATGTCGGAAAAAAGAGAAAGATAATACGAAGTGAATAGATTAAGCTTCTTCCCTTATTTATATTACCATTCGTGCCTCTAGGGACAAGCTGGCGCCCAGAACTACCATTTCGTGGATCTGGAGCTAGGAACGTTTAATGGATGTTGATTTAAACTAATGCAATGTGGACTTTCTTTGACCACAAAGCCTTGTATATATTCATCGAGAAATTACAACAATCATATACAATGGTGGTCAGATAAAAAAGGAATTAGACTTGTTTGTCCGAATTTATAGAACTCGAATTATGACAGTTTTTGTACCTCCTTAGACATGTATATCTCTGTCATTGATTTTAAACCCAATAAAATTCCTGTATACATTCTGTATAGAAATGTTCCCATGGTCTAAATGTTCCTACAGTCGTAGTAACACCTAATCAAGGGGTACTTAGCATTAGCTAGTTGGAACAAATGGAGTGAAGATAAGCATTCTACCGTATTGGAAAACGAGAGAGAGAGAAGAATCCCCGGGCTAAAATCGAAAATCCATCAAGCTTTAATGCTCGTTGGGTTGTATCGACGAGGAATTCCACGGCTATCTGCGCTAACGGGATAGACTAGCGAGCGTTCACATTTTACGTCGTCTTTACCCTCTTTTTCCTAACTCGATTACCGTGCAATCAACCGAGAAAGAATCGTGGTTGCCAGGGATCCTGTGCCGCGACTGATTCACGATTAAAAACCACGGGAACCGGTACGATTGGATACAGAGTACGCTTTTCGAACGCATGGCCTCGGGCGTCGTCGTATTCTATCAAAATGGCCAAGCGTGTCCATTACGAGGCGAAACACTTCTGTGTTCTCGAGCGGAGAGAAATAGATATCCCGAGGGATATCTGTTTTCGTTTGGTGAACTCGTTTCGCAAGTTGCGGCATTAGCATCGCGCGTAATAATCTTCTGTTGCCCACGCGACCGTACGTACTGTTTAATCAACCGCCCGCGTATCGGCTGACTTTGATCTTCATCCATAGATGTCGGTTAATGTATTCGATTATCGAAGACAAGAGGCCGAGATTGCGGTAGGCGTCCCATCCGACTGGTTTTCCGCTGATGCTTAAAGAGGAATGTTGAATACCGCGTGCATTGTTAATCGATTCTCCATCGGTCGATGCAGAAACGTGACAAACGCATTGCGAGCTGACACGCGTTCGTTATGTAACGGCCTGCAGTTGTCGTTATCGACGTGTAACAAGAGCATTACTAAATTTAAGTAGCTATTGGGAGGCTGAAGTACGTTTGAAAATAAATTAGGAGCCATTCAGATTGACAGTGATTACATTTGTCTCCTTAAGCATACTTCAAAATGATGTTAATGGAGATTTGCGATATGATTCTTTATGAAACTTTGTCGTTGGTGTATTACACAGTTCAATTTATAAATAATTTTAATAATTTTTATAACATCTTCGAAGTTAGAACGGTTCTTCAATAATTAGAAACTAACTAAAGCAAAAGGTTGAAGATATACAAAATATCGTCTGATTATAAATATTTTATTCTACTTATCGTTAGATTCGCTAATATTTATGCGTATGTATTTATGTACATCTGGATTATGTTTTGGCAACTGATTATTTTAACCTTCAGTAGAATTATTCTGATTTTGAATTTGAATCTATATTATTACCATGACATTACTGTCATTGAAAATTATTCTTTCCGTTCGGTGTTGGTGACAGACCCTTATGGTAGTCAATATGTTAAACAGCGAGCTTGCTCAGCGCTCCAATTTCTAACTCGCCAGCGTGCTATAATTTATAGCCGTTTGTATCGCATATTTACAAACTGATTCTGCAACACCCAGATCAAGCTTCCTTGTTTTTTTGAATTTCATTAATTCAAGGAAACGCCAACTCGATTTCTCTGTCTATTGATGCAACGAAGTTTTTTTATGATAGCTGGGCGACAAGGATGTACACCGCCGCTCAAAAGTGTTTCGTTCGATGTTTAGTGACACATTACTACTTATAGAAATTATACACTTTAGATTTGCGTACTGTTACTTTAAAATACTTTGGTTCTTAAAAATCAATGCAGAAAAGGGTGCAACTGGAAGGGGAAGCACAAGAGGTATACACATGTTATCCACAAACATATGCAAATATATGGCGAACATTTACATATGTGGAGTATGAAATAAATATCAATAACATTATTCACACACGACGAATGTCTATGATAATTTACTGAAAAATCAACAACGCAAAATTCTGCAGAATTCATTTAAAATTCCCACAAATTGCATATTCGAAAAATGATGAAGATGAAATTCGATTAAATGTGCCTTCACTCTTTCATCGAGTGAAAAACTTTTGAACAATGGTGTACATTGTGTCGCTCACTCGAAAGTCGCAGAATAATTTTCTCATCTATGAAATACATTTTTCACTTATTTTACCGTACGATTCTTATTTTTTTTAAACAAACCGATATTTGCAGGTAAGCGCATCTCGTTATCCAGTCGTGGTGAAACTTGGACACGCCCACGGTGGAGTGGGAAAAGCTCGTGCCGAGACGAATCAAGAGTTTCTAGATCTCGCCTCGTTGGCTGCTTTGGCGAACGTTTACTGCACGTCGGAACCGTACATCGACACCAAGTACGACGTGCACGTGCAGAAAATAGGCAATAACTACAAGGCGTTCATGTGAGTGTCACGAAACGTCTGTCACGAGTGTCACGGTATAGCTTGTCCGCAGTGGCAGAAATTTCAGAGAAAAACGCCCAACCCCCGGACGGCAAGGTGGATACAGTCCTTACGTAATTGATATCGTGGGGACATTTTTAAATCAGCCACTGTTTTGCATTCTGTCTGACCTAATATGTAACGATACTTATGTCTGCGTTGGTCTCAGAACAATACCAGTTTCGTGTATTTTTAAACGACCTACGCTGAAATAAAGCTGTTCCGCGGAAAAATTAACCTTTCGCAATTCAATCAAATTTATATTTCGATCTGATACATTTCGTAATGTAACACTCGTTAAATTATCCAGATCTTGTAGAGATACAGATCTTGTTTATTAGATTATTGTGAGTTATAGCATCTTAATTTATCCAGGTACTAGATCCTTTTGGATGTGGATCATATTTAATTAGATCGTCGAATTTTCACATCGTTGTTTTGAATTTGCATCGAGTCAAATTATATCAAACACATATACTAGAATTTAGTTAAGATTTCTAAACGCAGCACATTGATTTGCGTGAAATGTGTAGAAATCAAACGTGGGTCGAATCGGTTCAAATTGCAATGCTCTGACGAAAGTTCGACTTCAATTAAATCCCACCTCACCGCCCAAGGGTTAATTAATCAAACAATCGCGATCAAATGATCGAACCCATTGTCACGGTACTCGTTTCACCCAGGCGGAAGAGCATAAGTGGAAACTGGAAATCGAACACCGGTTCAGCGATGTTGGAGCAATTAGCCGTGAGCGAGAGACACCGAACTTGGGTCGATCACGTAGCCCAATTGTTTGGTGGATTGGATATATGCGCGATCGAGCTGCTGGTCGGGAAAGACGGTCGAGAATACATAATCGAGGTGAACGACAGCGCGTTGTCGTTAATGGGCGATTCACAAGAAGAGGATCGTCGTCACATCGCGGATCTTGTTACAGCGAAGATGCAGGTAAAATTATTTTTAAGAAAGTTATTTTCAGTAACTCTCGAGGTGAAAATTAATTGGTCAAACTGAAGTTCCAGTTTTTTCTTTGTGCGTACTTTACCATTAAGTCCGACGCTGCAGGCTTCTGGTTTCTTCGATTGTCACACTAGTCGTTTTTGTGCTCAGGCATGCTGCCGACCACCGAGCATGCTGACGAAAACAACGTCCAGAGGGTCAATGTCTGGATCCAGTCAAGCAACGAGCCCTGTTGAAGATCGTACTGCACCACCAACTGCACCACTCGGATCTCACGGAAGTATGGGCTCCATGGCGAGCATAGGGAGCTTAGGCTCTGTGGGGTCCACCACTGCGTTGGCTGGCGACACGACCA
The DNA here is from genome assembly GCA_963576845.1 of Megachile leachella. Classification (NCBI taxonomy): domain Eukaryota; kingdom Metazoa; phylum Arthropoda; class Insecta; order Hymenoptera; family Megachilidae; genus Megachile; species Megachile leachella. The sequence goes on from OY756248.1 coordinate 14,896,586, forward strand.
CTTCCGATAGTCATCATCAATTGCAGCGTCGTGATTCGCAAGGTTCGTAAATCGAAAGGAATATATTTTTACGACAGACCGTGCAAAGTTTTTTACAAGGATTATTTTATTTTTATAGTAACGAGTGCCATATGAAAAGAAAAAGAAATATTGGATCATTTCTTGTAGATAATTTGTAGAATATTCTGATGTGATCAAAATTTGAATTTATCCTTGATATTCTTTTTATGTATGATTGTATCTACTTATCTCGCGTGTGCGACCTATCTCATAACGCACATCTCATATCTTCATCTCATATGAGAATGAAGATGTGAAGAAAACTTTATTTTAAAGGTCCATTAATACTTGTTAACTTTTAACACTTCTATGGTTTTCTTTACGCACACAGTTCTGCAGTAGCTCGAACGGTTCACAAGTTTATTATTGTATGTCTGATTATGCACTTCTCGATCTACTTAAAATGTCTGACAGTGTTATGATTCTACTTACGCGTGCTTATTGTAGAAGATTCAGAGGTTTCATGTATCAACGCAAATAATAATGATTACCAAAACTACAAAATACCATTTTTTGTTGCATACAGCATCACAATCCAGTACAGTGAGCAGCGCTCCTTCAGTCGGCCGACGTCAAGAGGAACCTCCACCATCGAGAGTACCATTTCACAGACAAGGCAGTCAATCTCAAAGCGAGGATACCGAAGACACGATGAAGAATCTGCGGAAAACATTTGCTGGTATCTTCGGAGACATGTAAATTTACAGAACAGTTCAGACTGTTCTGTAAACTGGACGCACGTACTGGAGCATAGCAAGTCATATTACCTATTAAGTTAGTCAAAAAGAGAAGGTATTTAAGGCGAAAATGAGTTGGTTTAAACTCTTCCATTCAAAATCATTCCTTTTACACGTAATTTACCATTAACTTCTGAGAAGTTTACGGATAGTTTTACGTTTAAGTGTAAGAGCTCATTGAGAACACTCGGCACATAAATGTTTAAGATTTATTGAAAAAGCAAGCGCGACGCCGATATATTTGCAGATTATCGAAGGTGATTAAACGACACTCGCGATATAAAGATGTACATTTTGCCAACGGTCCACGGCGGTGAAAAACTCGTTAACGTTTTGTTTTCATTCAATAATTTTAGTTGCAATTCGGACGTTTTTGCAATTTTTATATTAACCTCTTCAAGGATACATATTTATAATACATACTTATTTCTCGTTAAATTAAATAATATGATCTTTTCTTTTGTATGTTTTTAAATTTGAAATTATTTTAAAATAATTTCGGTTTAAACTGATTAAAATATAATTGTTCATAAAAAATTAGATTCGAAGGTCCTTGAAGAGGTTAAACAACAATGGTTTTAACCAGCTATTCTCGGCTACATTGCTTTCAATTTTTCACTCATTAAAATCGCGCGTTCGATAGGTCTAGATGTATTTTCGATAAGGGAAGGGAACGAAAAAATTTCGGGGGGGATTTAAAAAAGAGTGCCGTGGTCGTTTATGTATATTAAAGAGAGAAAAATAAGAAAAGAGTAATGTAGATTCTATGTATTCGATGTATTCAGCATTTAAATAGCGGCTAGAAGTATTCTCAGGTTAATACGAGGTAAATCATAGTTTTCCATGCGTGTCCGGTTATGTTGGGTTACCATCGACGTATCCGTTCTGCATACTCGTCTGTCTCGTTTTACGGGAACCGCTGCCACTTGGGTTTTTCGATTCCAACAGGAAACAGTACCATAGAGGCCCCTGTCATCTCCTCATCCGACTTTACTTCAGGCGTCTACTTTTTAGGCTTAACTTTCGATTATAAAATAGACAGAAGGAAAGGAACGAAGAAACGAGAGAAAAAAAGAAGAAAGAAAGATGGAAAGGTTGGATTATAAATTGAATGGATGACGAAAGATTTACAGTGAAATATTTGTAAAATTGTTAAAAAGTATTTATAAGCCGACGTCATTCAACGATGATTGAGGAAACCAAAAAAGAGGAGATTCGGGCATTATACTTGAACATTTGGCTAGAGAAGACATCGTAGATCGGTTGCTGGCCGATCGACAAACCTTTGGCCAGTTTCTAAGAACAAGATCTACGAGTCTGTATCTTAAGCGCACAAATAGTCATTAAGATTTTGAGAACGGACAGTAGGTTGACATCGTGCGTGCGAACTAGGCAAACACGTTTGGACGAAACGGCTGCTACGGCGACAAAATTCTTCTGTAAATCGTCGGTTCGCGTTTCATGAATACTACATATTTTCGGCTAATTAAAAAAGAAAGGGAATTCCTACGACCGACGATCTTTCGATTTGGATAATGTCAAAATTTGGTCGCTTCGAATAGAGAGAGCAGCTCGATGTTGAAAACTGTCCTGCATTCCGATAACGGATCGCTTCTTTTTTTTCGACATTTTCATCGGAGAAAATTCGGGGGAAAAAGGAGACGTTCGTTGCTCCGTAGAGTTTAAGAACAATACCGAATGAAATCAAAATGTTTATAAACGGGTTCGTGAACTAGGAACGGCGTGGGAGAAAAAGCGACCGCCAGGCGTCGCGGGAGCGAAGAAAATACGGGCATTCTCTAATTTGCGATTTTGCGATCGAGCAAAAGAAATATACCGAGATAACGTTTGGTAATCTGCAAATATCAAAGCGTTCGCTTGCTTTATAATTTTTCGATGCTTCTTTGACTCAGTACCGGCTGGATAGAAGGGAAATCGATCTATGATCATTGACGTAACTAGGTAGGAGGGTGGCTAAAATGTGGGCCTACGAGAGTAGGATCTAGGATATTTTGAAATTTTGAAATTCAGAAGTTTGGAAATTATCGAGTCTCGAATATCTGATTCGAAAATTTCTGAATTACTGAATTTTCAGTTTTCTGAATTCCCGATTTCCAAGTCTTAGACTTGCGAATCCCAAAGTTTTTAATTTCCAAGTTCCTTGACCACTAAATTTTTTAATCCCTAAGCACTCATCCCAACTCCTGAAATCCCCAAATTCTTAACCCTTGAATCTGTGTATCCCAATTCCTCAAATTATCATATTTTCAAATTTCCAAATTCCCATATTCCTAAATCCTTAAAATCCCAAATTTCTAAGTTCCCAAATTTCCAAATCCTTAAATTCCAAAACACTCGAATCACCAAATTAGTAAACTCCCCAGCTCTCAACCCAAAACCTCAAACATCCTTCCAAATCCCCAAATCCTCCCAAACTAGGTAATGCTTTGCATAATCCTGCACTGAGATTACCAGTAAACTTACAGGAATCCAGCATAAAGAATCCTAGTTACGGCAATGTCGATAACGAAGAAAAAGAAGTAAACAGACGAACTTTATCCAATGATCTCAATTTATCTTAGCTTAAGAGCTGATAAACGTATTACGACGAAGACAAACCTCGTGGTGTCAGCTTTGAAAGGAAAATACAAATGTTATTCCTTCCAACATTATGTTCCTAGTTAATTTCGAATCTCGATATAATTTCATTCCGATAAAAATTGCGAAGTTGGTTTGAATTGGTTCAGTTAGTTGCAGGGATAAGATAAGACACGCGTAGGGTTGCGAAAGGGAAATACGGGACATAGGATTGCCTTTTTGTTTTCTGTTCGATGTAACTCATTAACTGCCAATCTTTTACATTTACTAAAGTTCTATTCAATAGATTCTAGTTATTAAATATTATCAAGTAATATTATATATTTGTCGAGTACATTTGAAATCATTGCACTGTGCTGGTACAGTAGTTGTTTATGCTTGCACAGTAACTGTAAAAGCGATGTAAATTAATTATCTTTGAGGTGAACGTTGACAACGATTTTTTGAGAAACAATATTTTCAATATATTATTGAAATTAGTGGAATAATTAAAATTTTTGTAATCATGTTTTGAGATCGGCACCAATGTATATCATATATGGTAAACATGAATAAGATATTTTACATTAAAAATTGTTAATATATCTTCAGTAAAAGTATCTGAAAATAAGTAATCTGAAGGCAGTAAATGGGTTAATTCTCGATGTTAAGTTAAATAATAAAACGTAAACAAAAGACGTGAACTTAATCCATCCTGTACTGCACAATTAACGATCGGTCAATGTATCACAGTCTAGGTTTAGTTAGAAAGTTAGTTACTCGTTAGAGCAACAAGGTGATCAATTGAAGTTAATTTCTGAAGTAATAGACGTACGACGATTTGGTTTTCGATGTGCCTTGATACTTAAGTGTCCTTCTTGTCACGTTTCTCACTGAATTCGTAAAACGCACGGAACACTAATCGCACCTACACACAACTCACCGTGCACTTAACCGTAAGATCAGTTGTTTGTACTTTTTATATATAATATATCGAAAACACGTGCACCATTTACACGATCATCGCAACGAGCTGTTTGTCGTTCATCGCGTCTCGACATCGTGGATAAACGCAGATACACCGTCCAACTATGGAGATCGACAGTGAACGAAGGTACATTGAATTTCGATCGGAATCTAACACATTCTAACACCGAGCGTTCGATTCGTACCGTTCGATCACGTTTCACGATAGGCACGGCATCGCGATAATTTATTCTACGTTCAACGATTTTAGTCGCTTCAGCATTAGTTTACCTCGAATGTGCACTGCATAGGCTCGGAACATTTTCTTCGGCTCGAACATTTTGTTCAGATCAATTGTCCATACGACAGGCAATGATTCGTAGGAAGGATAGAGCGTACGAGAATAGAATCGCGAGAATAGAACAGAAGCTTCGGGTTAGCTTTCAGAGCTGTATAATTTCATAATTCTCGCGTTTGTACGAATACGAGTCTCGTTATATGGCACTGAAAGAAATCTTGTGAAAAGTGCAATGTATACGGAGTTCATTCCATGAAGTGATTAACATGGGACTTTAAATGTCGAACATCTAATTCTAGTAAGTTTCGTTCTACTTTTTTTTATTTGCAAACATGCATATTTTAAGTCTATGAATTTCCATGTTTTCCAATTATCAAAATTTGTAAATTTAAAGTTCTTTAATTCCTTAATTTCTAAATCTCTTAATTCTTCAAACTTTATAATCAATTCTCAAATCCTGAAGTTTCTAAACACCCTACTTCCTATACACTCAAATTGTTACTCTCTTTAACTTCTAAATTCCCTAATTTCAAATTTTCTTAATTCCTAAATTAACAACCTTGAAACCTCATCAGTTTGAGTCTTTTCTCCATACGTCTGACATCAAAGATAAGTCCATGAAGTGAAAATCTCCGTAACCACGTAACTGACAGCCATATATCGAGACTGTGGCGTAGCGAACGCGAGATTTAGATATCGACAGTTATCGAAACGGTATTGTAACGATATATGAAATAGAAATTCGTACATACATCATGGACAATCTTACCAGCTGGAATCGCTCGGTCAAGTACAAAGCTTTCCGTAATTAGAAGCTGAAGAGACTCGCTTTCGGAGCTGACGCCACGACGCGGAGAAACGAAACGAAAGCTCGATAGACTGGTTAAAAGTAAAGGAACAGCACGCGTGTTCGATCCGTACTGTTTATGTAGACTTGGTTAAAGATAACGAATATCTCAGGGGTGCAAGTTCATGCACTAGCTAGGATAGAAACATAGAAGAGGCAGCTGGGTACATAAAAGTGCAGTCTAGACGAATCAACGGCATCGACTTCGATCACTGTGACAGCTAAAATTAGCTTCGTCGGAAATATCTTAGCGATTATCCATTTGAAGGCCGAATTTGGTATCGTATTAACACGTTGATTGACTACGGATTAACACTATTTAACACGTTTTCTCTCGGAGTATCAATACGTCATCGTGGCGCCAAGATTTGAATTCCCATATGTGTACGTCATCTACACAATTCTTTTATTGAACTGAAATTACTATAGAACGTGTGTGGGAATAATAGGGAAGACAAGTATCGAAACATGTGTGCAATCAACGTGTTAAACGATCATCCGTTTAATATCTGTGAAAACGGTTCTACAATTCCAGAACCAAACGAGAATTGACATCAGATTTCTGCATGCATATCGATGATTCCTGCGTCGGTAACCTTTTACCGACGGGCGTTTCATTTAGACAGTTAGTGATCGTATAATTACGATTGCACTAACCTGAACCTGATATTAGTCGTAAAAGAAATTAAGCTGGGGTCGATGCAATTTTCATAGTCAACATATAATTGTTATAACGAAATTAGTAGGTTGAATCGAAAGTTTGTTTCGTTCTTACATTCTAATTATAAATTGTAATCTCGTTTTTTAATTTTTAAATTTTGCTAAGAGTGTTTTATATTAAAGATGAAGATTCTACATTAAATTTCTTAATTTAAAAAGAACTTAAAGGGAAACAGTCTTAAAAGCTACTCAGAGCATTGAGAAATAAAATGAAATGTAAATAAGAACATTTAAGTAAAAATATCACAAAAACGAAACGACCTTTCGGTTCAATCAAATAGTTTCTACGAAACGATTAACTCGAAGATCGAAGATAGTAGGAATTTACATTCGCAATAATTAATTATGTCATAAGTAATCGTATACGGATGATCGTACGACTCGGACATTAATCAAACGGACATCTTCAAGCATTTCGTTGCTTGATCGTGTTAGAATCCTTGATCAACGACGTTTAACATTCGTTCTAGTGCCCGTGTGATGTAGTGAGCAGCCATTTTGAAATATACAATTTATTGTTCGTTAATTTCGATGGTGTTTTTCGATGTACGAGTAAAGTATGATTTGTAGATAACCATGTGCCAGCAATACCGAACTAGGCTAATGGATTCTAGAAAGAGAAAAAAAAAGAAAAATATTCGCACCGTCTCGTGTCTCGTTTTTTCACGGTGTTATCGATCTTCTTCGTTGTCTAGCATCATTTTCCTTGTTGCCGGAAGTAGCGTTACGATTAAGCTAACCTATTTAGGGTCCTTGCGTCACTTGATACCGTTGTTGGCTAAGATTTAACGTTCCGTAGATATTTTAAGCTCGTGGAACTAAGCTTAGATGCCTTGGATTAAAAGGATCTATAGGGCTTAAAAGATTTAAAGGATCAATAATGTTGCGATAGAGTACTTTCGTGTTATCGTCGTGAATTTCGATTCTTTTGCGATGCAAAATCGCGAGATGAATTACGAAATACATTGTATTGGATGATCTAGGGTAGTGGTGGATAAATGTTCTCCGATATGGGTGACGTGCTATCACTGATGATCAAATTTGAAATATTTTCAATTCACCAAATTATTCAATTTTTGTATTATAAAATTTCTATATTTGCTAATTTTCTTAATCCCTTAATTTTCAAGTTCTAAAATACTTGACACAGTCCTTAAATCTTCAAATCCCAAAATTTTCAAATTTCTAAATTTCCAAATCCTCAAATCATTAACTACAAAAATTTTGCTACCTTGAAATCCCTAAATCTTTTCATCCCTCAATACTTCAATCCCTATATTTTTAAATCCTTCGATCTTCAAATTCTTAAACCTTTAATTCCCAATCCGCAAATTCCTGAATTTCAAATTCCCAATCCGCAAATTCCTGAATTTCAAATTCCAAAATTTGAAAATTCAAAATCTCAAAAGTGATAGCTCCGCCAATTCTTAACGGGAAACTTACCCATCACTAGCTTGGAACAAATTAGGTGATGTCGATTTTAATAATCTCGTCGAGAATGTCGAGCGTTCGACGTTGTACAGTAGACTCCCGTTATACCACCATGCAAAGTACTGTAAGAGCGAGATATTCTTTGTTTTATAAGTGGCAACTGTATATGACCCTTATCAGTTAGGAAAAGAATTCGCTCTTGCAGTTATATGCACCGTGCACAGCGCTCGTGAGCTACTAAGGGTACTCTGTTATAGAAAAAGCTCTTTGTATCCGAGAAGTTCCATGGATCTCCATACACTGTATAATGGTAAGTGACGTGGAGAGTGTTTATAATGTGCATGGAAATGTAAAGGCAAATGAGCGAGAATCCACTGTACATCGAAACCGTATCAGCGTAAGTATCCAACGATCTTTACTTTAAATTTTCAGTGACTTTTCTCTTTTAATTTTTTTTTTACCAGTTCTATTACCAAATCGATATCCTTTAATAATAACATCGCTTCACCTTTGAATTCTTTTTTTATCAAAGTCTATAAAGTGCGAAATCACTACAACGAATATGAAATGGGTGAATCGAGAAGCATACTCGCACAATTATAATAAAAGAGTTCCGTTGGATACAGTACGCGTGATCGTTCGAATGCTCGTCCCTTTATTATAATTATTCAGTGTCTCTGTGTCACGAATCGTAAGAATAATATTAACAGTAACAGCAATGGTTAAGGTCAAATTCATTATAGATAAGCTAGCGAGTATGTTAGACGCTATATGTAACCTGTATGTTATCTCCTTGATTTCAAAACGAGTGCTAGTCACATGTACTATAATCACTTGACTCTGGTACTCTCAGATACATGACTATATAATGACGATATATGCATAAACGTATATTATATATTATGATACGAGGCAGTTAATAAATAGCTTATTGCCCGGGATGAACAACGGAGGAACCAACCTTATTGTTCGACGGACGTACACGACGTTGTAAGATGTAAGGAAGATTTCAGGTCTAATTAATTGTAAATCGGTCGGAATGCTATATTATACGAGGAGTAAAAACAGCGAATAATTATTACGAATTGGGGTTCGATCGGTATCTCTGACCAATTATATCGGGCAAACTTGTCCAGTGCAAACAAGATTCCTAAGTTTCTATTTCTATATTTTCCTATTTCCAAATTTTCAAGGTTCCATTTCAAAATTCTAAGTTAGATTTAAAATTCGAAAATCTTTACATTTCTGAATTTTTTAAATTATATTCCAAATCTGCCAAGTTACCAGATTGCTAAGTAAAAAAATTTGAATTTTTCATGCTCGTCAAAATGCACATTAGTGTCCATGAATTTGGACACTTTTGATCAATAATATTATGATAAAGCTTTAAAAGGTACAAATCGACTCAATTGGCTATTTAAAACTTGCCCAATATAAACGTTTCACGATTTAGAGTCACCGAACCGTGCCCCTGTATATGCCGATATTCGATATCAATTGTAACGACAATATAAGGTAATAACGAGGGAGAAACTCCTTCCGAACGAGACATGTGTGAGAGAGTAGGATTAGTATAATCTCGATGTTGTTCTCTTTCGCGACGCGCGTATCCCTGATGCGCCGCGAAATCGCATAAACCTACCCCTATGAATCCACCTCGATCGAGCCTCCGATTCAGACAATCGGGTTCGATCGCACGATTCGATCGTGTCATTGTCGATCGTTCTCCCCGCGCACTTTTTTCTTCTGTACCCATAATCAAGACTGCTCGAATGTACGATTTCGAGCGTCTCGATTACAGAATATCGAGGAGGCAACAACGAATGATCGATGGAGAGATAACGATCGTTGCTGGCACGATCGAATCCATCACAACTAATTACCGATCCCTCGAACGTACGACCATTTATTACCGTTCTACCTAGCCACTATGTAAAACGCGAAGAAGGAAGGAGAAAGGTTCTTAAGCGATTGCGTAAAATGCGAGTTCTATCTGTCATCGTTTTAGCTGTTAAGGATTCACTCATCACCGAAATATAAATGGAGGGAGCTCCAAAACCAGTAAACGTAAAACTATGTTAAGCGCAGCACATTGAGAATTCGAGAGACTTACAAGGAAATATGTAGTACAATGTATAGGACTGTGTATAGATAGGAGAGGACACGTGTAAAGAGATATTCGGGTGCACGTCGAGTGCTCGTTATCTCGCGAGTTCAATTTTAACAACCCTAGATCGTCAACTGTAGATCATTCCGGATGAATGTTCGAGATTGTCAATTCGATTGTATCGTCAGGGTATGGAACAACCGAAAGAGACCAGTAGATAACGAGCACGAAATTTCATCGAGCATCGAGATCTTTCGTGGATGACGGTGAGAAGGATCAACGACACTTGATGCCCGGTGATCATTTCATGGCCTTAATTAAATTTTCATCAGGAGTCAAGTATCTTTGTCGTCGCGTCACGGGTCTAGTTTATCAACGACGACGATTCGGAAAGGCTTACGATCAATCTCACGTTGATTCGCTGTTAACTCGAGTTCCAGCGTCTCGATACGCAGAGGATTCGATTACCGATTCACTCGATTTCGCGCAGTTTTCCACGCGACGCCATTCAGAGAATTTTGATACGTGGCGTGGCGTGCAAAATCCCTGAGCGAAAGATGCCGCTGATCGAGCGAGAAAACATTCTCGATTCTTTTGAATAAAAATCGATCGAATTTATATTGGATTTGTTGTTCGCGTGAGATGTTCGACGTGGGCCCTTGAACAACACGGACATACGTTAGACAGAGTTTCATCCTCTCATTGGACAAATATTGCCATATTTGACTGTGAAACGTGCGGAACGTTTTTGAGGTCGTTATGGTTGTTAATACATTGAAATATTACGAACTCTTATGACGGATTGAGCTGTCTCATTGTGTTATGTACACACATTTATAAATATATAAATATATATATACATGTTGAAGTTATAATTATCAGTAAATAATGTTCATACTAAGCAGCGTAATCGACGAATGGCATGCACTCAAGATTATAAAGAATGTTATGATACTTCCGCAGTTGAGTTGCGCAGAGTTGTTTCAGAACTTGACGATAAATCCTAGTAAATCTGTAAACGAAGACAAAGGTAGTGAACGTAAAATGAATAAAAAAAAAAACAATAATACCGGTAATCGTAACGAGAAAGGCACACTTTTAATCCTTACTAGCGTCGGGACACCGTGTAATCCAGGGTGGTCCGTGTAGGGTCTGTTAACAAATACGATTACCGCGATACGTAAGCTAAAATGTAATAATAAAACGAAAAATATATATATACACATAAAGTATTATATCCCTAAATCTTGTTAATTTCGAAACCTATACTCATAATCATAAAAACCTTGCCTCATTTTTTATTTAATTACTAGAATTTTTTTATCAAGTTTATTAGAAAGGTTCTTTAGGAGTCATTTTTTATGATAATATTTTTCTGGTAGAAGGAACCAATTTGAATACATTTTCTTTTATTAGCTTTATTAGAAAAAGTTTGGTTATATAGAGAATAATGAAATTTATGAATTATCAGTATTGATAGTGTATGTTGTCAGATTTATTTAAAAATTAAAATTTTTTAAAAGTGATTTATAGAAAAACAAATATTATGTGGGAATTTGTTACATATACACTATGAATAGAAAATCGTACATTGGAAGATAAATTATTAATAAGTTTAAATAGGATTTTTGTCTAATTCCGTGTTGAGGGAGCAGTTTCGATACATGCCACCCAGAGCTTGGCTATCACTAAAAGAAGTATTTCGAGGATAATATCTTGTGGGTACTGTGTGAATATTCGGTGCGTACCATCCGTAGTCCATCGACGTACTCCTGTAACAAGGATGTGGAAGAGGTTTCTCGTCCTGACGATATCCCTCGAAAACGCCTGGAAAAACAATCCTCATCGAATAAAATTGTTCTTTATTTCTCGAAAAAACTTGACTATACCCCTGTCCTAATGAATTCTATATTTCCGAGTTATTTTACATAAATCATGATAAAAAAATTCTTATCGTAAACAGGAACACACAACAACATTGAATCTTTCAATTTATATTTAGTTGGATTCACTGTCAGAATAATTAAAAAAATGTGTGAAAGTCTTAATACAATACTGTAAAACAGTGATGGGCAGATTGAATGCCTACTGAAGAACTCACTGGCAGTGGTGTGCAGTTTGTGCAGCAAGAAGGGTAGGTTTATGGTTTTCACAATTTTTAATTCAGAAACTAATTTGGTTGTTTAATGGTTTGACTAGTTCTTGAATTTTTGAGGTCTCAAATTCTGTAATTTCGACAATTTTCAGGTTCTCAAGTTCTCAAGTTCTCAAGTTTTCAAATTCTTAAGTTCTCAAGTTCTCAAGTTCTCAAGTTTTTGAAGTTTTCAAGTTCTCAAGTTCTCGAGTTCTCAAATTCTCAAGTTCTCAAGTTTTCAAGTTCTCAAATTCTCAAGTTCTCAAGTTTTCAAGTTCTCAAATTCTCAAGTTCTCAAGTTTTCGAGTTCTCGAGTTTTCAAGTTCTTAAGCTTTCAAATTCTCAAGTTCTTGAATTCTCGAATCTTCAAGTTCTCAAGCTCTCAAGTTCTCAAGTCTTCAAGTTCTCAAGTTCTCAAGTTCTCAAGTTCTCAAGTTCTCAAGTTCTCAAGTTCTCAAGTGCTCAAGTTCTCAAGTTTTCAAGTTTTCAAGTTTTCAAGTTTTCAAGTTTTCAAGTTTCCAAGTTTCCAAGTTTTCAAGTTTCCAAGTTCTCAAGTTCTCAAGTACTCAAATTCTCAAATTCTCAAATACTTTAATTTACAAATTTTCAAATATCTGCAAGTTTCATCTTCCTCAATTTAGTACACGCTCTACCCATCACTGCCCTAAAATTCAAAATTATAGTTCCATCTTCGTGCACTCGTACGGCAACTGATACTCGACGTTTTCACACCGAAACCGTCCCTGCACTTTCGAAACGTTGTCCAATACAAATCCACGTATCTTGAAGCCAGGATCAACGGTGACGTTCTTCATCCTAGCGAACGCGGCCATGTCGACGAATCGTAGCTCGTTGTTGTTCAAAAAAAGTAGCAACAAATTATCCAGTCCTTCGAAGCTGTCCGCCTTAAGCATGACGATCTGATTTCCATTCAACCATAAAGAGTTCAAGTTCTTTAGGTAACGGAAAACTCCTCCGGAAATGGTTTTCAGTTGATTTCTTCCCAAATCCAGTTCGTTGATTTCACCGAGTCCGCGAAATACGTCCGGCTGCAAGGAGGAGATTTTATTCCTGGACAAATATAAAAGATCGATGTGAGGCAGTCCATTGAACGCTCCCACTGGCACTTCTGTGATCTCGTTCGAGTCCAGAGCCAATGTTTCCAGATGTCTGAGTCCTTTGAACATGTTCCTTTTCAATACGATGTTATTATTCGTTGCGTACAATTCGTGAAGGTCGCCTAAACCCCTCCACATGGCTGGTCGAAAGGAACTTATATTGTTGTAATCCAACAGCAACGTTTCTAAACTGCGTAGTTTTATAAACGCTCCATCTTCTATATCAACGAGGCTATTGTTCTTCAGATCCAGGTACGTTAATTGATCCAGAGGAGAGAAATAGTGTCTGGAAATGACAGACAACTGATTGTCGCGAATGTAAAGCGCAGAAGAGTTAGCCACTTCGACGAAAGCGTCCTTGGCGATGTCCAGAATCCTTAAACCCTCCAAATGTAGCTCTATGTCCTCGATAGTTTGTACAGCGTTAACATCCTCGAACGAGACGCTGTGCAACACACCGTTGGCCAGACAAACGTACAGATGGTTGTAAACTTGGCAGTCCACCTCCTCGGTGCTAACGTCTTGAGCGGTGACCGATAACAGGAGATAAACGAGCAAGAGGAAGCACATGGTGTGCTCAGATGCTGGATACGCACTGAATGCGCGAGGAAGCGTTTCGACGTGCTGTCGACGGAATAAACCGACCGTTACCGTTCGACAGATACCACTGGATAAATATATCGGTTGTACCAGTGATGAGAACTGCGAGGGCGCGGACCTCGGGGTTTGTGCACCAGCGATCAGTGAGACCGTTGTCTTGGATGCAACTGTAGGAGGGACATTCTTGGAACATCAAGGGTCTTGTAGCGAAAGCTAATCGAACACTTCATTTTTCTCTAAATTCAAACTTTTAATTTTAACCTGTTTCAATTTTTGTACTCCACTTGTTTTCGAGATTTATATGTTAGAGAACTTGAGAGCTTTAAAGTCTACAAATTTGAGAATATTGAAAATTAATTTTTAAAATTTCTTGGGTATTTTTAAAATTTCTATTGCTTATCACTTTGAAAATTTACCAGGGTCTTAAACTTGTGATTTGTGATTTTCAGAATTGGAGAATTTTAACCTTATAATTTTATACGTTCCTAAATTTGCAAATTTATGACCTGATTTTCGTATACTAAAAATTATATTTGAAATTGTGGAATCTTGTTCGTGGAACAGTGCCCGTGAGGTCTTCGGTATTTATCCATCACTAGGTTGCAGTAACATAACTCGTCGATCGAGTCTCCATAGAAATGTTTTATTCATTTTAGAACCGTTAAACGCCAATTGCTCTCTGGAAACACAGACCCGCTGTTCCGATCTCGATGAGGTTAACGTTTTCAATTTTATTGAAATCGAGCCATGCATATTCTTTGAAATAACTTTTCCTCATGTTAAAATTCATAATTCTGGACGTTTTGTTTGCTCGATTTTTATATTCCTTTTCAAGCTCGGTTCAGTAAGAAATTTGTTAACCTTTGTTGCTTTGATCTGACAGTGTATTCCCGAAGCACGGAATAATCTGACAGATTGAATATGCATTATTTTCTTTGAGGGGAAACGTAGGTGTAATTCGATCAAGCGAACTTCAAACAAAATGGCTGTAGTGTTTTCGTGTAGACGATGTAATTGTTTGACGTCAAATGTCTGGTGAAAGTGGAAGAAACGCGTAAGCTTGAAACAATGACTATCTTGTGAAGGGTTCCTATGACATATGCAAAAATGTCTGCATCGCCGATAAGCCTCGAGGAACGTAACGATCGTCGGTACGGATTTATTAATAGCAGAACGTTATCGTTTCACTACGAAGAACTTCTTATTGCGGAGTCTACGGCGAAACGATGTGCTTTCGCGTTACGCGAAACTCAAGACGAATTTAAAGGGGTATAAAGTGATCCAAATGTTCTTGAAACTATTTCTCTCTTTACTCATCTAATTACTTAGATAACCTTTTACTACTGAATTTTCTGAAGCTTGGAGTCGAATTTTTAATTTTATTTTTGCTTTCTTGTTAGATTATTAAAATAGTGCTTCTGAATTACAGTTTAAAATTATACCTTTAAATTTTAGATTATTACAATACTTCCACGTTATAAATTATTATAATGATAATATTTCACAATTTTGAATTATTAAAATCACACTTCTTAAATTATTTTACAAATTTATACCAATCTTCAAATTGTAAAATCTCTGAAATAAATATTTAAAAAACATAGAATATTTGGTGTGCGAGAATTAAAATTAGAGAAGCTGGAAGAGGCCAGAAAAAGATTCTAGTTACGCCAATGTTATCGCATAATGCGGTTCTTTTTAACGAGCACCGTACCTGAAGAGAAATTTTCATTTAATACGAAACGTAATATCATGAAGGTGAAACTTAAATTCTATGGACTCATTTAACGCGAAAAGATGATAGCTGTGTAGATTTATAGTTGCTTTTAATCACTACTAGCGAATGAAGACGCTCATAAACAGACACATAAAGCAACTAAGTACTCTATTTCCAGCAATTAAATTTTGTCGACGTTAAAAAACGTGATCAAAGATTACATTAATGTCGAAAACGAAGAGATGAACGTTTCACGAAAGTAACGTTACAATTGCAACACGCTATTGATGAACCATTGATAGGCTAGTACCAATGAATTATTCAGACTCACGTGGGTACATGAATCGCGTCGGTAGATTACAGGTTCGATAAATGTCATCGGTGCGTGGTCCGAAAGAAACCTCTGTTTTCTCTTCTTCCTTCTTTTCGTCGCACACGCATGGTGTTTCGATCATTATCGGATTACGAGCAGCTCAATCGAGTCCTGAATAGGTCGTAATGACCGAATCGTAAAGCATAATATCTCCGTAGATTCCTGTGAAATCACACTGCAATTTCTGTTTTCTCGACGTCGGCCATAAATGTTCGGTTCCTATAGCGACAATATCTTGTGTGTACACGACCAACGAATCGATCAAACCATCTTCGATTCACCATGCAGTAAATTCTTGATGAAACGATGGAATTTCAATGTCCTTTATCGATTCGAACACTCTTTTTCCTCCAGAAAATTAGGTAACATCTCTGAGTTATGCTACAATCAAAAAGATCATAACGGTAGCAATATACCGACAGTCTATTTCGGACATAGTAATTATGGAAATGACGGCAACGCGAAAAATATACTGCATGAATTTATCAGACTGTGAATATTTTTATGTAAAATAAGAATCTTCTCTCGTGACTGTCTTGAATTTTATATGCATTTGCAATTTCAATTTTATTAAATTTTATTTTTATTTATATATGTACATATATCTTTCATAGTTCTTATTTTCTTTTATAGTAGTGCACGAAAGATTTTTTTATACTGTCTTTTGTGGTTAACTTATTCTTTGTATGCTTTGAGTTTTTATGTAAGTATGAACAGTTTGGTAAATGGAGGTGGATAGGATGGGTGCTTTTAGTACTAATTTAGTGCTGATTAGTTTGATATTTTGTGTAAAGATATTCTTTCTTGGCAACGTTCTCAAGTTGTCCTCGGTTTCTTTAGTATCCCTTAGCGTCGTCTTTTTTATTAGGAAAAGGGTTATTGAACCCACCAGGTGAACGACTAGTGCACACCAAGAGAGCATTTAAAATTCTAGCTGAGTGTGCACTACGTTACGTCGGTCGCAGTATCAGCGACACCGATAACAGCAGCGGTTTCATTGACCGCCTTAAAGTCGTACTTCCCATCGGGAAACAGTAACCAAAGCGTTCAAATGCAACGTGAATAGCAAGCCAAATACTTTGTCAACAATTTTGCAAATAAAGAGCGAATAAAAACTCAAACCAATTTATTTCTTTTTAATTATAACCTCATTCGTAATTACTCAGATCCAGTAAAAGTCTGCAAAATGAGAACCATTGTGGTTTACGTGTTCACACTATTATGTTAAAATGATTATCACCAACTGTTAGTGGATTATAACATGAATTTTAGAAACGTAAATAAATGTAAGATTATCTGAGTTATTTTTTTAAATAGAATGTGACGTGCTTTATAAAAATGAGGTTATGGTGCGAAAATATCGATTTTGATTTTATCGTGTTTTCTTATAGTAAAAAGTACGTGTTGTAGAGAGACAGAGGTTTACTGAAATAATTAGTAATTTAAATAGTAAGTTGATCGTTATAACTAATTGTAAGATTTATTTCAATTTACCAATTACAAAGTATTAAGTATTAGTGAGTATCTAGAATGCAATAAATACCAAATGTCAAATATTTTAATACTCCAGTAGCTCAATGTCCTGTACACCAATATACCAGCAGCTAGTGTTTCAATGTTCCAATACCACAGTATCCAAATATCTGAATACCTAAACTTCTAATTATCTAAATATTTCCACATCGCAATAACCCAATATCCAGACACCCTCAGATACCTACAGATATCTGAACAGCCTATATTCCAATATTCCAATATCCCAATACCTCATCCTAAAATTCTAAAATTTTAAAAACATAACATCCCAATATCCAGATATTTGAATATTTAATACCAAATAATCACTCACTACATTTTTCAATATTTTCCATTTTTACTCTCGAAAAAATTCGAGTAATTTTAAATCAAAATACGTAAAAAGATTGCAAATTTCCAATCGATATTTCATAAAATATGCAACTTGCTCGAATCGTTTTTTTATATTATATTTTTTATGCCCGTAAAATTTCACGCATAGCTGTTCGAGACGTTTCATTTTTTCCCATCTTCGCTATCCGTTTTTCCATTTATTTTTGAATGCCCGTAAAATTCCCTGTGCAATTTTTATTTGACGCTCCGAGAATTCGTCGCATCTTCGCATTGGACACGCGGTGATCATAAATAACGACAGCTGTGTCGTTCGTCGCGCTCGCCACCTCTGTCAACTTGCTGGCTGGCAACGTAAGTGTAGGGTACGGACTTAATGAAACGATTATCATCGCCGGCACTTCCAGTTGCGGTCTGGCCACCAGAAGCGAATTGCTCGCCTCGTGATAAGGGTTACGACGCGTACAGAATGCAATGAAACACCGCGGAAGAATATTCGAACTCGACGCGAAACTACGGAAATTACTGCAATTCTCGCGAGTACGATCGTCCGTTGAAAAGTTGTTAAATCGACAAAAAAGCCCGCGAGGAATAATACAATGTCCACAGTGTGCTTTCGTGTAATTCAAACATAACAGTGAAGATACCAATTAACATATACACCGTTAGAACGTGCGAACGGTGAAACGAAATTCCATTTAAAAATGCACACACGGCGGCTCTAATTGAACTCTATTAATACAGCGCGACATTTTCAAGTTTGCCCAACGGAAGTGCGAAACCTGTGACATTTAACCGCGCAATAAATTGCCGGTATTAATCCAAGTAAATATACTTACGTCGAATCATCGTTCTTTGTTAATCTTCCTCCCAGAAAGAATTACCGCTGTCTCGCTAGCAAATATTGTTATAAATTGTCACGTCTGTGATACTTTAATATTACGGACATCGTGTGACGTTCTTCCACACTTCCTAAGTCCTTGATTTTCGCAGGAACAATTACGAGTGACGGTTCTGATAAATGTTAGATAATTACGGAGGTCATTGTTTATCATCGTTTAAACGATAAACGATCTGTAATTTGTAGGCTAGGTACAAATGCACGCGTCCATAAAATTGCGTTTAAAAATAACGAAATGATTTACAAGAAAAAAACGTCTAGATGAAACTTTTGTATAACCTTTTTACTCGACAAGTTGTTCAGGGTGTGCAAGTTGGAGTCTGTATGTCACAGTGTATGTAATTAATAGCAAGTTGCATGCTGATTTGTAGAGGTACGGATTAACAAATGGTGGGGGGACAGGCAATCTGATAGTGGGGACCGTGTAACTGTCAGCGAGCGGACACTTGTTCATAACTAATCTATAACTTCGTTACTGTTATGAATCCAAACAAACGCAGATACACAAGAACCTGTATTTCTGCAAAATGTAAAATAAAGTATCTTAGAAAGTAACGAGAGAAAAAAGCAAATAAAGGCTTCATCCACCATTTTGTATCCGTTTTTCTGCACGCAGCTGCGAGTTCAGTGGACCACGAAGATTTGTTTGGACGGTTTCTTAGATTGCTGGGGTGCAAGGATTCTAGAAAATTTCTTATCGCCACTGAATTTGCATTAGGTATGTAAGCGATCTCGTGTTTTCTGCTAACGAGTTTCCGCGCTGAAGTTGTACGGAGATCGTCGAATCGAGAACGATAACCAACGTGACCCAACCCCTTCATTTCGACAGAAAACCATTTGTCCGCTCGAGCATAAACGCGCTGCGGAATAATGAGCGGACTTTTAGCGGATCGCGAACCGTACGGTTAAAAATTTCCGATGGACACGATTCAGCGAAAGAGTGAAACTCCCTAGGTAGCCATGAGCTGCAACGTTGTGACGCCCTTGAAGAAGTACGAAGAAATCAGTTACCGGGTAAAATGCGTGGCCGTGGAAAACGAACGCGTGTTCGGCGACGTTTATGTCACGCGACAAACGAGGAACCTTTTGTACTGCGCCGACGGATATCAGTTTCCTTCGTTGTACGACAAGAGAAAATGTAACCTGTTCGAGAAGTCCTGGCAGGGTCCGGATTTTCTGGAATTGAACAGGAGAAAACCGACGAGGAGAGCTAGCGCGTCGCCGGTCGAAGTTACGAAGAAATGTTTGAAAAGATCGAAATCGATGAACGATGCGAGGAATTCGAACGTGGACGTTTGCAATAAGGATGTCAAAAAGGAGACTACGATAAAAAATCCGAAGGTATTGTTACAGATAGAGATCTAGGGGTCTGGAGATATGCGGGTCTACAAATGTGGAGATGTAGAAATTTGAGGATATGGGATGTAGAGATCTAGAGTTGTAGGAATACTGAAATATCGAGAGCTACAGATCTAGGAATACAGAGATATGGAAATCTAGAAATTCATAAATATTGCAATGTAGAGATCTAGGAATGATATGAATCTATAGATGTAAAATTGTATGGTTATGTGAATCTAAGGTTATAAAAATCTAGGAATTTGGAGGATGATGGAATTTGAAGATATAGAAATCTCAGAATGTATGGACCCAGGGTTCTAGAAATGCCAAAATATTAGATCTCGTATTTTCATAAAATTACTATTAATATTAAGTCTACTAATACCGATGTACCCAGGTGTAATATATTGTTTGTCTGTATAAATCATAATTAACCCATCATCCAGTTTATCGCCAAATTTATGACGGCCATCAGACCTCCATAATTATACTACGTCATCATTAGCGTATTAATGGGACTGTAATAAAAACCATCATTTACAGACGTATCCCCCGCCACTACCCAATCCACCAGAAAAAAAGGAAAGAACGGTATCGTTGTTAGTGGATCAGTTATTGCTAGATATCTACGGGTTGCCAGACGGTGATAGAAGGCGATCGGAAAGCGACTCGACAGCTTCATCCCTGAGGATACATCCGCAACACCAGCATCTGCAAAAGGCGCGTCTGCTATGGAAAAGTAAGAGTAATTCAATATGAGATGGAAACGTTGTACGTGTGTATCGCGTAGGAAAAAAGGAGGGACGAGCCGGAGCGTGGGTGTCTGATAAACACGTTTAGCTGGAGGACGTTTATTGTGGATCCCGTTTCCCGTGGAAACGGAGAAAATGCTTATTTAACCGATAGAACTGGAGAACGAGGATGGCTAGACTTATTGTCTGCTCGTCGACAAATAATTCAGGTAGAACCGGGAGTAAATCTCACGTTATTATTTATTATTTGCTACACGTGAGATTAATACATTTGGGAATTTAGGGATTTAAGGATTTGGGAATTTGGAAATTTAGGAATTGGGGAGATTAGGAATTGAGGATATTGGGAATTGGAGAGGTTGGGAATTAGGGAAATTGGGAATTGGGAAAATTGGGAATTGGGGAAATTGCGAATTGGGGGATTGTAATATTGGGGAATATGGGAATTTGGGAGCTTGAAATTTGGGGAGCTTGGGATTCGGGGAGCTTGGGATTTGGGGAGTTCAGGATTTGGGAAGGTTGAGATTCGGGGAGTTTGGGATTTGGGGAGCTTGGGATTCGGGTAGCTTGGGATTTGGGGAGTTTAGGATTTGGGAAGCTTGAGATTTGGGGAGTTTGGGATTTCGGGAGCTTGGGATTCGGGGATCTTGGGATTTGAGGAGTTTAGGATTTGAGGAGCTTGGGATTCGAGGAGCTTGAGATTTGAAGATCTTTAGATTTGAAGAGCTTGGGATTTGTGGAGTTTGAGATTTGAGGAGCTTGGTAATTTGCAAACTTAGGAATTTGCTAACTCAGAAATTTAGAGCTCTGCCAATACTTAGCGTCCAAATTAAATTGTGACGTACGAAATTAGGCAAAGATGCTCTGATAGAAGCTGACGAGACAAGAGGTCGCGGTGCCGAGACAGACAAGCGACCTCGTTGACTTCGAAGCAAGAAGGTTCTTTGACTTGGAGTGCTACCTTTCTCCTTGTTTTTCTTTCGAGGAGGGAAACGCTTCTTTTATCTCCATACACGGCGCTGCTTCGTTCCATCTCGTTGAACATGCATAGCGTAAACCAGGGGGTGAGATTGCGTGAATTTTAAAAACCGAAACCCATGAGCACGCGTCAAGCTCATCACGCAGAATGGACGCTTACTGCTAAACTTAAAAATGGGGACTAAAATAAATGTTAAGTCGATTGGAATATCAGTGGTTCTCATTTTTCAATATCTTGTTGCTCAAAATTCTTTTTTTTTACAATATACATCCTTACTCATTGCATCAATGTTTTTGTATAATTAACGTTAATATAAACAAAATTTGTACATCTCTAAATAAATACACTTCTAGATTTGAACATCTACAGTCTCGTAAATACATGTAACTATAAATACGTAAATGTATAAATATAAAAATATAATTCTGTGTAAATATAAAAATATAAAAATATAATTAAAGAAAGTTAAAAATTCTATTTTAAAAACAGTCTTGACAGTCTTCAAACAGTCTTTAATTCGAGAAAACGTCAATGCATTGGATAGATCAAGTCTTTCGTAAAGTTGGATGAGTTGAATTTTAACGTTGAAGCGATCGTAATTTAACTTGGTTGCTAAAGATTTACTGCAGGGACCGAGAACACCTGAAGTCGTGTTCGGAATCATGAAAGAAAATATATAGGAAGGGGTTGGTTTCGTCTAGCAGGATCGAAGAACGCAGAGAGCATAAAGCGGAAGGGTTGAGAAACTTTAATCTTCCGGGGTCAACGTAAGCACGAGGATGAGTTCTTTCGAGCCGTTATCGAGATTGCGACGAGAATTCGAATATTTTCTCAAAGTGTCTCGCCTTTTAGGCGAACTCTAATTTGGTTCTAGATGTACTCCCTTAGATATTAATTTTGCGAAAAGTTTTTGTGAATGATATGCTGAGATCTCAATTTTAATCTTCCTGGAGCAACAAATACATGGATTTTACTTTGTAGTAACATTTATTAATGTATTAAATAGTTTACGAGAATTGATATTTTCATAAGTTGAGGACTTTTGGATTAATTTTTTGTAGTATTCTTTCTTTTGATATTTGTTAAAATTGAAGTCTGATCTCTTTGAAAGTTGAAAACTTTTAGGTTTTTGGGTTATTTATTTTTTGTAATGTTCTTTCTTTCGGTAGATATTAAAATTAAAGTCTGTTCTTTTTGGAATGAGCAAGTGTGATGGGAATTTAATTTTCCAGCGAACCACGAGCTTCAAATTCTAGTGTTGAAGTTGCGCGACCACATCAATCATATTGGTGGAATACTTATTCGACAGCTGCGACGAAAGGATTATCTAGTCATCAAACGTGAAAAACAGTGTGGCATAATTACGGCTCATCTTCAAGCTCTTAGCCCAAAACGTGGTGAGTATATTTTAATAATACCTAAAATTCCGTTGTTCAAAACATTCTCGTAGATCATAAATCTATCTTTTTGTGTACATTAAATTTTGATTAATACACTCAAATATTCTATCCCAAAAATCATCTCTTCACTCCTACATATTTTCTTACTAAAATCTGAAAGGCCTCAGTAACTTACATAAAATAATTAACCAAATATTTTAATGAAGTTCCAATAACCAATGAAGAGTTAAAAAAAATATTTCCACAAAATATCGTAAATCGATAATTTCGTAAAAACAATAAAATCGAATCACTGCTTTTTCAAAGTCATAAAAATCAACGGCGATAAAGTAACATTTTCCAAACAGCAATGCCTGTTTAACCATGGAGATAATGTCCGGGAGTAAACAATAGGCTTTCGCATAATACGAAGACACGTCGCTCGAAGCTCCGGGTTTCCTTTCGAACAATAAAACTGTCGTTCGACAAAAGCGATCTTCGTTTCGTTCGACGTCAAAAACAGCCACGCGATTTGTGTGGCTACTTTATAACCACGCTGGCAACTTGTTATTTATCTTATCGCTTTTTCACGTTCATAAATATGGAACAGTTGGAACAGCAATTCTAATGGACAGTAAAACTGACTCGAGTACCGGATGCTAATGCAGGTACACAAATTAAGTACAATATTAAGCACATATCCAACTAAGCTAACTACGAAAATTAAGTTAACCTTTCATTGTTATATAATGGGCTGTTGTGGTGCTTTCGATATTTCTTTATTCGAATATTTGCGATTTTGAAAATATTTGAGTAGGAAGTTTTGAACATTTGGTACGTTTGATTATTTGGACATTTTGGCATTTAGTACTTTTGATCATTTGGACATTTGGTACTTTTGAGCATTTGGACATTTGGTACTTCTGAAAATTTTGAAAATTTGAAGATTTGGGAATATTAATAATTCCAAATTTTTCGAGGTTCACAATGCTTTTTATGCTTCCTTTGTACATTTCTAAATTTCCCATAGTACCAAATTTTCTAAATTGCCTATGTTCCTTTTCCTATATTTACAAGTTTCTCAGATTCGCAAATTTCTAAATTTTCCACCGTTGTAATTTTCCCAAAATTCAGAAATTCTCACATCTCCAACTTCTAAATGCGAGAGCATGAAAATTTGTAAGTTTGATACCAGGGAGCGCCATTATTTCTCAGTCTAAACTAAGCAATGTCTACTGTACAACAAACTACGTATTCGTAACTTCCTTTACTGTCACGCTAACTCGATCAGATTAAATTCGCAACGCCAGCTGAATCCCACCGCCCACGCGCTTCATCTTCAATAAACGCGTTAAGAGCATGTTTGCGTCCCTCAGTTATCGCGCATGCCTGGAATTCAAAATCCCCTACTGGACCATAATTAAACAGCAAGCCATCTCGCATATAGCTCGTCAATTTGCTGCTATTCGTTTCAGTCGACCACGAGACACTTTCAGTCCAGAGTTGCCACTTAAAAGCTACCCACTTTAGAAAACGCGTTATCGATGCTTTTTAACGCGGTATCTGCGAGTGGCAAACACGTCGTGCACGGTCGACTCTTCCGGGAAACAAAGAGGCTGGTTTTCACGTGGCACGGTGCCGTCGGTAATCAATAATTAGACTTTGCCGCGCGTATACCGCCCAACACGCATGCCCGTCGCGTCGTGTGAACGCGCGGCCGAACCACCGGCACGTACCGTCATTGATAAAGTTTTAATGATGTTGCGCCTGCGAGCCGGAAATGCGGAACTTTCCTTGGTCTTCAACTTCGGATCTGCATTTAGTGCGATGAACTCGCATCGAACGATTACATCTACTTACAGACTGACACGCTTTCTATTGTCTCTGGAACGTTTCGACGCATCAAACTTGAAATGTTCTTATTTTTACGAGTTTAAGTTTGCACCAGGGAAACCAAACTCGAGAAGTCGATGAAGTTCAGGTTTGAAATTTGAACACCCACATTTTCTGATATATTTGAATATTTACAGTGTTTGAACTTTTTGGAGTATCTGAATGTTGGAAATACTTGAATTTTCTGAAAAACTTCAATAGTCGATGTACTTGAATTTTTCAGACTTGTACCTTCAAAGTACTCGAATTTAGCGAAATATTTGAGTGCTTGAATCAGTTGGATTTTCCGAAATATTTGAGTAGTTGAAGCATACATACTTCAAACGTTTTCAAAGAAGCTAGAAATTAATTAATTTAAAATTTGAGCGAGGCAAGATGAAGACAATAATTTTCAACAAGTAGTTACCGAAATAAAAATTTGAAAATTTATAATTAAAGTTAAAAAATACTCTTTGTAAGAGTATTGTATCTAAACTAGAACTGTACTTAAACTAGAAGTACTGTATTTAAACTTCTTAGATGATTAGAAATTTGATGATGTAAGATAGCAAAATGTGAAGCTACGTTTCAGATGTTAATGACACAAAATCAAAATAAATTAAAAGAGGTTATCTCGTAACTATCTATCATCGCATCGGTTTTACCACTTTTTCTTCTATTTTCAAGAGTAACACTTCCGTGGTCATTTGTCATCCTTGACTCGAGAAACTTATCGACCCCGTGCAATTTTTCAAACGCCACCTCTAAATTGTTCTTTGGTAGAAGCTTCTTCGATAGCGCAAACTACCGTGAAAAATATTAAATAACCGCTTATGAGTCGTTAGCCTGACGCGTTTTGCGAGTATAAAAACATAAACTCGTAAAATGAATGTGCATATTCATGAGGGTTATGTGATGATATTTTTAGCTGTCAAACCTAATTCTTGAGTCTGAAATATGCAGAAACATATGGCGATCAATGTTTTACTATACTGCATTTTATTAAATACTTATGGTACTTCATGCATTAGTAAATTGTATATTTTATTATTATGGGAGCGTTGAACTCATTTTATAGGGTATAGATTTATTTTTAAATCGCCAACTTTCTACGTGACCAAATTTCTAAATTTTTAAGTCTCTAAGTATCCGAACTCCTATTTCACAAAATCTTCAAATCAAGTAAATTCGTATATTTCTAACCTCAAAATTTCCCAAATTTCTGGATCTTCAAATTCCTAAATTCCTAAATTAAAAAATTTTCAAAGTCTATGATACCCAAATTCTTACATCTCCAAATCTCCACATTCCCAAATTCTCACATTTCCAAATCCCCACATCCTCAAACTCCCACGTCCCCAAATTCCCACACCATCAAATCTCTACATCCCCAAATTCTCACATTTCCAAATCTCCACATCTCCAAATCCCCACATCCCCAAATCTGCAAATCTCCAATTCTCGAACGTCCCAAATTTCAAAATCACTAATTCCCCAAATCTTCAAATTTGTTCCCATATCCACAAATTCTCACGTTCCTAAATACCCAAATCTCCAAATCAAATTTCAAATTTCCAAATTCCAAATCTTCCAACAAAAAAATTTCTAAATCCACCCCACAAGAATATAGCGTACAGCAATATACAACGACCATTTACATATCCACTTACATTCAGAATAAAATCGTATAAATTTCCATTAGGTTTCGTTATTTCCACGAGTCCATTCAACTGACCTTGACGTTATCTAGATTAAGATCAGAATTAATCTCCACGAGCGTGTTAAAAGACCTCTGGTTTCCTTTTCTCGAACACTCGTGGCTTCAAACAACGAGTATCGACGTTAACTATCGTCCATTGAAATTCGAACACAACGATCGTCAGGTGGACATGCGAAATGAGAACAATCGGTCACACAACGTTGCATCGAAAGCGGTCGAATTGGGTCGATCTCTTGCGCAAAAGGGATCGCGTGGCTCAGTCGAACTCGTACACGCAATTTAGCTCTGTTGACACCGCCGGGGTAATTTTACCTCCAAACAATACCCGATCGCTCGTCTTTAATCTATATTCAACAACATTTCCCGCTTTCGACATCGAGTATCGGAAAAATAGAGGGACTCGCTGGAATTTCTATTTTCTGTCGTTCCGTGAACAAACTTCGTATCGTTGATCTCTTGCTGAACCTCTTAATTGTTTCCGGCACCTAACCACGTGAACGATAACGTACTCTTTATCGTTTTAAACGATGGCTGAACATAATGATACGGTTTTTTGTGCACGTTTCCGTATTTCTGTTCAATGTACAGAAACTATATTATAACAATATGGTTGAATACGTATTTTGATTAAATTGCTGAAATGTCTACGCGTATGAAATTCTGACAAGATTAAGGATTAAAAAGTAGGCTTACTTCTACCGTGCGAACATCATTGAAATAACAGCCATATGGTGATCAAACTTCAATAACCATTAATTAATTGTTTCAAGGATACTTGCATTTAGCTCTTTACCTACATGTTCCACATACGTGGATATCATCACTTTTTCAGTATCAAACGCTTTTAGAATTAGTTATTAAAACTTGAATGGAGTAATAGAATTAGATCGCCTTAATCCTTGAAGTTAATTTCAAACAATGTTAATATATGTGAATTGTTTTAAAAGTTGTAGAAAGTGTCGTGGAAATACGGTAACGAGTTAGGAAAGAAATGTCGAAGAAGGCTTTCAGTAGGTAATTATATTTCGTTCTCGTCAGAGCAGATTCATTTCACGGCGAGCGCGAACAGCGCGCCAGTACACGCTAAATCCACGAACATATCTGATGGCCTTAGTCTCCGTGTTGCTACTGACTCTGACGATATTTCCGACTGACCCATAAAGGGACCGAGTCGATAAGTTCATCGATCCACGGTACACGGCTTTATTGTGCACGCGGATTAAAATCGACTACCGCACCGCGACGACGTCTCGATAAAATCTCGTATCGTCACGAATCCCCGCGGTAAA
Organism: Megachile leachella; assembly: GCA_963576845.1. Taxonomy (NCBI): domain Eukaryota; kingdom Metazoa; phylum Arthropoda; class Insecta; order Hymenoptera; family Megachilidae; genus Megachile; species Megachile leachella. Next base: position 14,924,370 of record OY756248.1, read on the forward strand.
CGCGCTCCCCACAAAAATTACCGATCTCGTTTGTAACGAAAGAAGAACTCGAATAATTTAATCAAGTATTCGAACCGAGCAATTATTCAAGCAGCAAAGAAAAGAGAGCATCGGAGAGTAGAGGAATAACGGAAGTAATCATCAATTTCGCTCGGCTGCTCGTTAAAGAGCAAATGAAGCAAAAAAGGCCCTGGTAATTTCCAGTCCCGTAGAAATTACGGCAGGATGCGACGCGACATCGTCGAAGACACGATGACGAAAATAAAAAAGAAGAAAGAAAGAAGGTAACAACCGGATTCGAAGCACCCTTAAGGAGGCAGCCACGGTGCTGGCCGCGAAGAAGGTGCACGCGAGCACCCCCACGGATACAAATTCCTCCGAACAGGGTGGTGTGGGCTCTGTGTCGCGCACGCGTACCAACGTGAACGGTTAGGATCGCTAAGGCTGTCGGAGCGGATGGTTCGTGAAACGGTTTCAGTGCCTACTGCAGGGTTCCACGGGACAACTACCCCTCCCGTGCAAGTTCACCACCGTCGTTATCGTCACGGTGGACGCAAGCGCGCTACGGAGCTTCACTTCCGCCGGCGTAGTGGTCGTTCAGCTGACTCGACGTACATCTTTCGAGCCGAGGGTCGTGGCGACCCTCTCTCAGCCGTGAAAACGAGACGAACGAATACGAGTCGTTCCGTCGATCGCGTACGAAATCCCTACATGGACCTGAACGAGTACGCAGTATTGTCAGTGTCCACCTTCTGGTGAGTGTTCGAGAACCGAGTGTGCTCGACGACACGAGGACAGATGAGTAGTCCGACGTGCGGTTTTCATGGGGACACCGCGTCGTCCGCTTCGCTTTCACAACGTCGATACGCGCACTGACAATGGTAAGACGTCCCTAGGAGTTGTCTCGTCGACGATGTGCGCTAGTTCTATTCTTGAAATCGACAGAGAGACGTCTGGTGAATTCGGGGGTGGTTGAACGGGAAAAGGGGTGTCGGACTTGTCGTAAATTCTGCTGGTGCTTTTGGAACGTTCCACGGGGAAACGTCTTTTGTGCTACTGGCATGAAAGGAAGTAGGCCTGGAAAGACTCGGGAAATCGATGTGAACGCCTTGCCAGAATGGGATTAGATAAATCAAAACGCTCGATACGGGTTCGGCTGGCGTTAATTCCTCGCTCAGCGATTCGAGCGTGTGCGTTCGTCCCTGTGTTTGTGCTCGAGATTGTGGAGAGGGTAGCAACCATATGCAACCACTTCAATTGTTCTGTTCTTTTTTCTTTTCGTTAGACGGAGAGCTGTTTTGGTGTCTGTCTGACCTTTGCGTTTCTGATCTCTGCTGTTCATGTATAATTGTTTATACGTGTCGTTAATTAACTAAATCGAGTCCTCGAAATAAAAGTGTCACTTTTTGGCGTTTACTACTTGCTTCACTTGTAATCAAATACTCTAACCTCGTAATCGCAAAAAGTCAGACTGTAACAGTACCTGAAACGCTCGTTTCTTCTTAAGTTTGCTTTTCTCGAATTTTCGCGTTACTACAGTTTGCATGGAACGTGATCATTTATTTCGAACATATTCATTCATTGATAACTCTCTGACCAACTATTGATAACTGTTCGTTGTGCCGTCGAAAATTTTTTCATCAAATCGACCTTGCGAACATTGTAACGTCGATACAGTCGTGTTACGTGCTTTGTAACAGGTGGTACATCTCGCACGGACGTGTTCTGGAAGTCTTGCAGCAAATATCGTTTAGTTTTGGAAAGTCGCGAAATGATCTTTCGTTTTTAATATCGTAATCGTGCATCTGGTACCGTTGCGAATTAATAACATTGGCTGTTCCGTTGCGCTTTGAAGAATTTAATACTTCCGTTCTTGCCTTCGATACGGAACAGCTGTTCAGTATCGTTTTCAGTGAAATCAAGGATTCTGTGCACGAGCATTTAAATAAACGAAGAGTTTCTTCGAAGAAAAATTCTGCAGCACCCTCTTGTTCTCCGATAATCATTGAAAGAATGAAACTTCCTTTGACTTTTTTCTTTAAATTTTCAACTTCGCGAATTAAACTAAGAAACCGAGAATATCTTATTCGAATATGTTAGATAAAGATTCAATGTTTCGGGGTCAGATTTTTTTTAGAATTTATAAGATTGCAGTATTTTAACAACTAGATAGTCGTTTTCGTGACTGCAGTTTTTATCGGATGATCTATTTCTCAATGTCTATGTAGTGCGAAAGTAATTAATTACGATTTAAAAAATAGTAGGTTTACGGCCTGCAATAACACGTTGTTCACAGTGATAACAAAACACCCTCTAATTAGGGTGGCCATTTATTTTCGTAGTGGTTTCGGTATAAAAATAAGGATCGGTTATAGAAAACTTTCGACCTATGTGGTCGTTTATTGCTGAAAATGAACGTTAATTTAAACTTGATATTGCAACGAAAAATAATTAATAGTAATTATGAAAGAGATTGTACGTTCACTTCAAATGAAATTTAACTTATGAGAAACGATGGTTTATAATAGATTAACTTAGTATCTTATTTACTTTTGTTCCATACATTAATAGTTAATCGTTGATTGACACATTAGACATCTATAGTTAGATTCCCGATTTATTAATGACCCAAAGATTCTAAATTGCTATTTTAACTAGTCTCAATTTCTCTCCTACCTACTCTTAATTTAAATCCAATCTCGTTCAAGACGTCAAACAGTTAATGCGTTGTAAAGGTCATTGCCTCGAGTGCTGCAAAGGTTTTAGTCGAAGGTCACCATTTTAATCAAAAGTTATAAAACGTACATAATTTTCCGAAGGGAATTTGATAAATTCTGAATAGAACCTTAATTTGAATTCGATCGAGAACAAGTTTGAGTCAGCTTCGGTTAGGTTTTTTAAACCTTCGGTGGACCTTTACAACGCATTAAAAAATGATCAAAGTCGGTGGCTTTCTTTTGCAAACATTTACCTTGTCCGTCCTAGGAAGAGCAAAGAGTGTTACAAACTTTTCAGCAGCAGCGTAAACTTTCGAATTGAATGCAAACTCGACGAAGGCGCCCTTACACGATTCTCATCCCTTTGCGTGTTTAAAGTTCGTACATGCATATAGAATACACAATTATGCAGAAATTTGATCGCGCGTACAAAGCGAATTCCGCAGCGTTTCGAGACAAAGAACATATAATTGAAGCTCGCGTTTCCTTTAGCTATCGGTATCTTTCTTTGAGGGGTTGTTCGTAGAAGACTATCGCGAGTTCGACGAATAAACAGAGCGATCGGAATTTCAGACACGCGATAGAAATGCATCTCGCGCAAATGAAGGTTCGCAGAACGCAACTGGCGTGCAAGATCTCGAGAAAATGAACCCGCGGCCGACGGAACATGAATCACGAAAACGGCTGAAAGGCGGCTGTACGCAGTGCAACAAAAGACGGGAGAGGTGAAAGTGACGATGAAGAAGAAAGAGTGGCGTTCCTAATTGGAGAATGAGCGGATTTTTCAACTCCCTGAAAAACTTCGCGTCAGGAGCTGCCAGCTCTGCCTCGAAGTACGAAGAACTGGAAGGTGAACAGTTGTCTTGCGAAGTTCGCTGCATGCGGGACTGTCTTATCGTTATCGATCAATGTGGATGATCGTTTCGTTACGTTTCGTTTGCACGAAACAACGTTTGATTTACGATTTTTCGCACGAAAGCTGTTTTCGTTTAAATGCTTTATCTTTTTAAATGTTTGCTTTAAATAGAATGCAAATTGTTCTTTCATACGGATGATTCTTCGAAATCTGATTTCGTATACTATTGTCTGCTTTATTCGTTTTGTTCGATTATTTTGGGAAAGCACGTTTATCTCTGGTGCGGATTTCAGGATATTCGAAATGAAATGAGGAATTATTTAACGATTTATTGAGAATTTGATGTCTTTATTTTGGAAGTAATAGGGACTATTGGTGTGATTTTTTAGTCGATTTAAACTGTTCAAAGGAAGTAATCTGACGTAGCTTATGGGGAGATTATCTGTTATTTGAATGTATAGCTCCAATTAGGAATATTTGGAGTTCATACATTTACTAGAAATGGGCTACGTGTGCAGACACTGCAAACAAATCCGTGTATGGCGCAGTTGACTATTATTTCACTGTTTCATTATTTTACTACTTTATTATTCTATTATACTACGCAGTTACTATTTCACTGTTTCACTACTTTACTACTTTAATATTCTATTATTCTATGCAGTTACTATTTCACTGTTTCACTGTTTTACTAATTTATTGTTTCATTATTGTACGCAATTGCTATTTCACTGCTTCACTGGTTTACTATTTTACTGTTCTACTGTTTTAGCATTTTACTGCGTTACGGTTTACCAATATACTATTTTAGTATTTTATTATTGTACTGTTTTCTACTTTGATATTTTACTATTATACTATTTTACTGTTTAGCTATCTGTACTTTGATATTTTACTATTATACTCTTTTACTGTTTTACTACTTTACAACTTTAGTATTGTACTATTTTACTATTGTACTATTTTACCATTTTACTAGTGTACTATTTCACTATTTTACAATTCCATTATTTACAGTATACTTTCAGCATCAAGAAAATAATTTTAACTTGAATCTCAAATGGAATACTCCACACATTCAGTTGTATACTAAACACATCTCTTATGCTATATTTTAAATGTGCTTTTGCACCCTTCACCACTTATTTCTGCAACGTATAAAAGTTCCCGTTAGAAAATTTCAATAATCACTATTAATCAATGCACCGTTGTACATGCATTTCGTACGTCTAGTTCACAATTCACCTAACCTCAACCGTTCAAGGGTTAATTAAATAAATTCAGGTCACTTCTATATAACTTGACATATTCGCCGTGTGTTGCTATAAATATTCAAATGAGACCTTCGCATTTAAAGGTTATAAACCGATTTCTATGGGAACTCATCAAACGATCAACAATCGAATAAAACGATGATCAAGTTCCTGGAATAGTAGATCGTACTTATCGTCTCTGATTTTATTTCGAGTCGAATAAAACCTCCATTAAGACGATCTTGTTGGAGTGAAATTACGATCGTTTAAAGGAGATTCGGTTACGCGACGCATAGAGATTCAAGTTGCAGAATTCACGTAGCTATCCTCGAATAACAAAGGGATAATGGAAAGCAGTTCTAGTTTGTATCGTGTTTAAAGTACTCTTTGATAGATGGACTCGTGTCTTTTGAGACGGATAAAGTGTATCACAAAATGAGTGCATTCTTAAAAATTGATAACGGAACGAAAGGTGTTTATTTATTCACGTATGGTAAGTGCAACCTGCATATGTACGTCCTATAAAAGCTGAACCTCAACAAAAATAGAACTACCTATTTTGTTAATAATTATTATTAATTGAACTGTTTCTTGATCAATGTAACATGAATACCGAGTCTTTTATAGCAAAAGTTTTGCTTGAAGAACTATGAAACATGTGTGTGAACGTAACATACACATATGCATTTATAATCAATTAATTCAATAAACAAAACTGATAGTGATTGAGGTGGTATTATATTGATTATCTAAAACTTACAAACACTTAAAATGACCACCATCAACATACTACTTAACAAGTTTACTATTAGTCTTACACTTGACACACACATAGTGAAAATGTATATTTCACTCCAACATCTATACTACAATTAAAAGCTCTCTAACTATAAAATGGTACTAAAAAATTTGTTTTATGAAGCATACCGCTAATAATTTAAGATCCTTGACAGTTGTTTCCAGTATCGAAAATAGAAATCGGAACGTAATCACCTGCAAAATTCGCGATAATTTAATAATCACACCAAAAGCGATTAGATCGTCTGGCCGGTTAATTTACCGATGACCCTCGAGTTTCATGACGATACCCGTTTAGTAGAACTATCTTTGTACGAATCATCGCGATGCGTTGCATCGAATAAAACGTCTGATTGTGAAACTTTGTAAATCGGGAGCTGACGTTCCCTATCGAATTAAGGACATTAACGCTTCTGTTTGTTGAACCCGACTCAACTACTTCAGTCACTTAACTAACGACTGTTTTCCCCAGCGTTTACGATCGTTTCATTACGATCGTTGTGTTTGATGACTCGTGGAACTGCATTCTTTAACAAGTTTAATTGAACTCATTGACTACCAGCTGTTTATTTTTTTACTATTAGCGACATTTTAAGATGGGCTCTTTATGTCGAGGCTGAAAGAAGATCGGAGGAGGATTAATACTTTGCAAAAGAATGAAAGTTGCACTTGGAAACAATTTTTCTTCTTATCATGTTAGAATTATAAAAATGTAAATATGATTTTGATGTTGATATAGTAGGTTGCTCTATAAGTTTTATTCGGGTTTTTTACGAAATTTGAGGAAGTTGAGAAAGTTGAGGAAAATTTGGAAATGCAGAGACTGAAGAAGTGGAAAATGTGGAATTGAAAAATTTGGAAATTTAAAGATTGAGGGAGTAGAAAATGTAGGAACCGGAAAATTTGGAAATTTAGAGATTGAAGAAGTAGACAGTGTGGGAATTGAAAATTTACAAATTTAGAGATTGAAGAAGTAGAAAATATAAGAACTAGACAATTTGGAAATTTAGAGATTGAAGAAGTAGAAAGTGTGGAAACCAAAAAACTTGGAAGTTAAGAGATTGAAGTAGAAAGTGTGGGAACCCGAAAATTTGAAAATTTAAAGATTAAAGAAGTAGAAAGTGTGAGAACCGAAAAATGTTGAAATTTATTACTTAAGAACTGAGGAATGTGAACATGACAAGAATCTGGTAATTCGAGAATGTGGGATGTTTTGGAATTTGATAATCCCAGAATGTGGAACATTTGGGAACGTGGGCTGTTAGGGAATTTGGTAACACAGGAATCTGGGGAACTGAGAATGTATTTGAGAAACCTAGAAATTTAAAAATATACAAATTTTCCAATGTAGCACTTTAAAAGATAACAAGTCTAGAATTTTGAAAATCTGAAAATGTAGAACTTGAAAATCTCCCCAAATTAAATTCAAGCGACACTCAGACAGTGGTACAACAAAGTTTTCTAAAAAAAATCCTTCGGTCGTATGTTTCCGAGCGTCTGTTAAATTTTCAGTCGAAGACACGAAGATGAGATTCAGTTTGACCCCGCAACCGGGAGAAAGCGGTTTCATACAATGGCTGGATGCAATGAAGATGGTAGCCAGGTTGCAGGGAGGAATTCCGCCGGAATTTCGGAAGAAGGCAAGTATCAGACAAGATTCTTACCGTGCCGGTAGCTTGTTATTTTAAGAGACGAGCGTATCCTCATTTTTCTCTCTGTTCTTTTCTCTAAATATTTCACAGTTATGGCTGACGCTGGCAGAACGTCATCTGGAACAGCGCGGTGTAGATTGGAAGCAGGCTGAAAAGATCTGCTTCAACGAGTGGAGCAATCCTGACGATGAAGAGCTCGGTATACAAATCGTTAAAGTAAGACTCAAAAACGAACATAAATTTTTCACGATATTTGTACCGTTGGTATTTTTTTTTTTGTGTATTCTATCTTGCTTGATTTTCTCTCTCGTAACGATCATTCCAAAGAAATCTGTTGAATGGTGCTTGATAAAATTTGAAATTCAAACTCATCAAGCTCCTTTACCATCCGTCTTTGTGTACGTGTGTGTGTGCTTTATCGATTAAAAGCATTAGGGATGACCCTATTCAAGTACCAGGTAATGAAAAGTTTTCTGTTGGATCTTTTAATGAAACGTCGACCGATATAAGTTCCAGAACCATTCATACGGGTCTTACATTCTTTCGTTCTCATCCATTAAATGTTCTAAATGTTCTGCTAACAAAAATTGAACGGTGTCTGCGAAATTTTGATGTTTCAACATTTGGAGCTTTTAGGATTTGAGGATTTGGGAAATTGGGATTTTGGGATTTAGGGATTTGGAGATTTGGAGATTTGGAGATTTAGAGATTCAGGGATTTGGAGATTTGGAGATTTGGAAATTTGAAGATTGGGAGATTTAAAGATTTGGAAATTTGCAGATTTAGAAATTTGAAGATCGGGAGATTTAGGGATTTGAGGATTTTGGAGATTTAGTGTTTTGGGAACTTGGAAATTGGGAGATTGGGAGATTTGGAAATTTGAAGTTTTAAAGATTAGGAAATTTGGGGATCTTGGAGAATTTGTGGGATTTGGAGATTTGGGGATTTTGAAGGTTTAAAGTTTAGAGTTTTGAAGATTTAAAGATTCGCAGATTTCAGAATTTGAAAATTTGGAAATTCATAAAAGGAACATTGTTTTCTGAGAATTTTATAATTTGAAAGTCTTATTATAGAAATGTCGAAATTTTTTACCTTCAGAATTCAGGCATTCAAAGTTACACCTTAGACGTTTGAGAATACATGAATTTATAAAATCAAACACATTACAAAATTCATACTTTACTTTCCTGCACCCGCAATACTTTTCAAGACAGTTTCCACAAAAAAGAAAAAACAACGTTCATCTTGCGTAAAGGCAAAGAAAACTCCATCCAGCAATTCTGTATCATGTCCTTAACGGTGTTCGTTGGCCATATAATCAGGGCCAATTAAATTTCGATCATTAATCACTCGAACGCCGGCCAATTAAGCATCGTCGATGAGCCTTTCAATTATTCGTTCGCGCGACGAACGAAAGCAACGGCTCCGAAGCGCAGTTCGGCGAACCACGCATTTCTCGGCTTATCGACATCGTAATTCAACGGTGGTGCGAAACGGAATCCTATAGAGCACGGAACGGTTGTCGTTTCAGGACTTACACAGAACAGGCTGCAGTTTATTTTGTGGAGCGGCTGGCAGAGACAATCAGGCGGTGCTACGTCGAGTTTTGCTCGGCTTCGCACGATGGAACAAGTCCGTCGGCTATTGCCAGGGCCTGAACGTGTTGGCCGCTCTCGTTCTGCAAGTTATGGATCGGGCAGAGTCCGCTGCTGTGAAGGTGATGATCTACTTGATAGAGGGTGTGCTGCCCGAGGGTTATTTCGCGGACAATCTGCGGGGCCTGTCCGTCGACATGGCGGTGTTCCGAGATCTCCTGCGGGCAAGGCTGCCCAAGCTCTCGAAACACCTGGAGGCACTGCAGAACGACGCCAAGGACAAAGCGACAGGTAACTATACCTACTTCTTTATATTTTATCACCTAACAAAGTTCTATTCTGAATGACTGCAAGGTTGATTGTCATCTTACTTCTATTTGGTAAACATTTTCTATTAATAATGTCATGTCTTGCAAATTGCTGAAGCATCTTTGAAGTCTGTTCGAACAATTTGTCTTCGACTCTTTGGTTACACTCCGATTTTTAGCGAATATAATTTACGACAGCCACAAAGTTCTAAAGTCCCGAAGATCAAAACTTCTGTCTTGCGATTAAAAAATGTAAAAGACCAAAAGTTCAAAGACCCGTTATTAACAATCTACTCGTTCACCCTACGACAGTGCATCAGTACAGTGCATGTCAGACTAGAAGGGTTAATAACATGTTGGCGTATCACGTCTCGCTACACGCGTCCACTTTCACTGTGGCAAATCAACGTGTCAGTCCTCGTTAGACATGTGATACAAATCCCCCGAACAACGTGTTAATTATAACCAATTGAATAAAGTATCGTTCACACGTCGCGAGACGTCCTGTCACAGCGTACTAAAAAGCAGCTGCAGTTATTCAGAGCGAACGACATATTCTCGCTTTACGTGTATTTTTGGCAGGAATCATACTAATGTTGCAGCCGTCAGAAAAGTAGATTTTCTAGAATTGAATGCGTAAATTGATTTTAACGAGAAAAATTTTTGTAGGCAGCAGCTACGAGCCACCATTGACGAATGTGTTCACGATGCAATGGTTCCTTACCCTCTTCTGTCATTGCTTGCCTCAAGAAGCAGTGCTGCGTGTGTGGGACCTGATATTCCTCGAGGGTGACGAAATACTGTTGAGAACGGCGTTGACCATCTGGGAAGGATTGTCCGAGTAAGTGGAACTGAAAGATTCATGCTTTGATGCGGTTACACTGAATCACTGTGTAACGTCATTCTCTTTTCGCAGTCGTATCATGGCCGTGACATCAGCCGATGAATTTTATAGTATAATGGGAGTTCTCACGAGGGAGATGCTCGAGTTCACGGACACGAATAATCTCATAAAGGTTCGTTTAAGCCTTTCATGAAAATTCATACCGTTTGTGTCTTTGTGAACTACCTTGACGGTTGTACATTTTAAACTGTCGTTTGCACGTTGTTCGTACAGAATATTGTTAGTATGGGGCCTTTGCATGGTGTAACGGGACTTAGAGAGAAACACAGGTACAATATCACTCCTTGGGCAAGAAAACTAAGCGACGACGATGACAGCGACACAGAGGAAGATGAAAGGCTGGCAGTGGCTGCCGCGATGTTCAGCATGGCGCAGCGTTTGAAGAAAGGTAAACATTCAAGACCGTGTATATCAGGGCGGTTCAAGTGCCATAAATAGGAAACAAAGTTTCGTGGATGCTTGCGGACTTTATTGCTTCTTTTGACGAGCAAATTTGTCAACATCTGTACCGTTGTAACGGCGGTGAAATTAAGAGTATGCAGGAAAGGCTAACGATCATGTACTTTTTCTACGAGTCGCATGTAGTATAATTACTATAATGGGTAGTAATATGTGGAACAAGTTTAAGACTTATCTTGCCCATTTAAAACTTTCTAGTCTGATACCTATTATTTTCTATATTTTTGTAACATTAAGGGTTTCCTTCTATAACGTTAAAGATTTAAGATCCTAAGACGAAATTCCGTGGAAATCTCATGCAAGATATTTCCTCGTCGAAAGAAACAAAAAATTCCATCAAGACGTTCGAATTTTTTTGAACTGTCCTGGTCTATGTTTAAACGATGTAATAATTTGATCGATACGTAATTGGTTGTTCTTTTTCACGTTGTGAAACCCGTTAGTAGATCGTATACCGCAAACGATTGGGGCGCTGCAGGCAATGGCACCCAGCAGCGATCGAGAACGTCTCGCTTTGGATATTAGCACTTTGAAACAGCAGTACGCCAAGTTACAAGAACGCCAGCGACAGGCGCACATTATACTTTCCGGTAATTGCTGATTCTAATCGCTAATTTAGTTTTATACACGTTCAGATTTCAATATACCAAAACGACCCTTTCGTCGGCTTATATGCTTGCATTTTAATAACAGATATTTACGCGATGATATTATGCAAACATTTAAGCTTGTTGCCCGCTTTAAGTGTCCGGAGGTGTAGAATAAGAGTTATTGCAATGACGTACGCTCGTTGCAAATTCAACGGGAAGAAGAATGCATACGTTTTTTCTTGACGCAGCTGCATGTGCAAGGCAGACCATGGTACCACCTCCTACTTCTCAGGCCATGAATCATCTTTTAGTGGGCAAAAGTGCGCTTGTGAGTGGGAAGAATCGACCCTTGAGTCTACCTTCTGGTACTGCATCAACCAAGACCAGACCTACGACTCTAAATCAGAATCGAAGGGACAGACAAGGCGTCACTCTTCATTGGAAAGACACCAAGAAACTGAAACAGAAATCTTCCAACTCCTCAGGTATAGGTTGCGATCTTCAAATCTTCGCGGAGTACAATCTCAACTTTTATTTATTCCAATAAAGATATTTTTTTACAAAGGTATTTCTTGATTGAAATACCGAGTACTGTCGGTTCAATTATTATTGGATTAAACGTGAAATATAACTCATAGATACGAAAGTTTGTTGATGACATACATTGCTTTCTTCCGTATTTACTTTCAGACAATTCACTTGTACACAATTATCTGCTCGTTGAGATGCTTCTTTAGAATTATATTTCAAAATGAGCAATATTATACTATTTCATATGTGTTTTATCGATTGAGGATAAGGTATCGTCAGTCGATAATGTAGAAATTTATAACGAAGAACCTTTTGTTGGTCGACCTTACTGGTAGTTAGTATGAAACTGTTTTACCTACAGCAAGAAAGAACGATACCATCTCGATCTTACTTATCTCATGTTGGAAACGTTGCATACAATCTCAAATAATTTTATCTATCTAATATCTACATATGGAAGAATATTATCTACATATGGAAGAATTTATATGAATTGCGATACTTGCTAAAATATTTATATACATTCAACTTGTAGATGTAGCCGAGGGCCACACAGCATCATACCAAGCCTCAGAAGAGCTGACATCTCCAAAACGAAACAACGCTGACAGCGACAGTGACAGCACATCCACCGAATTATGCGACGAGCCAGATCGGTTGAGCGACGTCGACAGCGAGGATCTTACGTCAGCTTCCGAGTCGTACGTTATGGCAGCTGACGAGGATAAAAGCAGTCGAGTGGATAGTTCACCGGTTCCTGAAAAGGTTGACCGATTACCGGAAGAAAAGAATGGCTCGAACGATGTGGAGAGTTCAAAGGACTTGGATGCTTCGGAAGAGAGTACTATGTCGATCGCGAAGATTACCGATCAGATCAGACGATTGTCGGCGGAGGATGACAATAATTCAATGGTTCCTCAAAAGTTCAGCGCGCAAAGCAAAGCGTCGCCGGACGATTCATCGATAGCAGTATTGGAAACGGAGAAGCCGATACCTAATTTATCGGTGGAATACAATTCGGATAGCGTTGTTAGAAAGTCATTGGTTTTGGACGAATACGATTACTTGAACGTTGGTAGTAGCACGATTAGCACGAAAGACGACGAAGTGTTGGTCCACGAGAGGCACCGACCTAAAGAGACCACGAAGGAACTCGATCTACCTCGAGACGAAATCGTCGCGATCAAGAAGGATCAAGAAGACAAATCACCTACGTTCCCTCGACAAGACACCGCCGCGTTCTCCAGTTACGTGACATCGTTGGACACGAAATATGATAAAGTAGTTGACAAAACAACCGACGATCTGCAGACGGACAACGAGAACCGTTTCAAGACGTCTTTCGATTTTTCTACCAGAGTTCCTCTAGAAATAAAGTCGTACGATGGTGCGAAGACGGGTAGTTTGATTAGTGACTCAACGAAAGTCGAGAGATCGCTGTACTGTAAAACGTACGTGGGTCACCTGCCCATTTTACCGGTGACGGTCGATCAGAAATTAAGCAAGCTGACACCGACCATACATGCAACCGGTATCAGCGGATTGACTTCTGAATCCTCAACGAATGCAGTGACAACGATGGACAAGCCGTTCACCGACAGGCTCCAGACCCAAACAAAAGTTTACTCGGACTTGCTGAAGAGTCCTAAGACACCGGACAGTAACAAGTCGTTCAGCTCGGGCGAAACTATGGGACCAGACTCGAGACCTTCCAGCTTAACGGTCAGCCCGAGGTCTCCGGTCAGGTCAGACTCTCGAGACTTCTCGATGGACAAGTCATTGTGTTCGTCTGTCAGTTCCGACTCGAAGACGTTGGTTCGTTCGATAGACTCGGATGTCACGAAGACGGACACGAAGAAGGGCTACGAGGTGTCCGCTTCGACGACCCCTATCAGCACCGATTCGTTGAAAAACAAGTCGGAGAGCAGTCCGAAGTTGGTGGTAAGCAGTTCCAGTGATTCGTGCAGCCCCGGTAAAATAAAGTCTTCCGAGAGGTCGTTCAGTTCGGACCTTCAATCGCCAATAAGTGCCAACTCCATAAAATATACCTCGAATTTCACTAGACGGGGCCAAGACGACGTTTCGGGTTCGTCAATGGATCTCAGCAGTGCCACTTCGCCGTTCTATCCGATATCGAATCCGAACCAGAAGACCCCGACGTCACCGTACAGCGGATCCAGACGAAGATCCAGCTTAGACAGCACGGAAACCTCGCCTGAACAGAAATCGACCAGCTCGAAGGAGTCGAACAAGTACCTGGGTTATCAGAGCAAATACGATTCGTTGAAGTCGTCTGATGTCAAGTCTTCTGATATCATCGATAGCGTGCCTAGGAAAAGCGAGAGCTTCATTAGGTCAGAGTTTAACGCGAAGAAGGACTCGACAACGAACTTAGTTAAAGACGGTGCTGGCGATGTCAACTTCTATCAATCAGGTAGCAGCGACTATTTTCGCAAGGATAAGGACTTTCTGGATGACGGAGGAGACGATCCTCTGTCAGAGAAGGACGTGGTACCATCCTTGCCTAAGGAGAAACTGGATAAGCACTACATGAACTATCGATACAGGGACCGGTCGAAGTTGCTGGAGAGAAGTTCCAGTAGTCTGGACAGCAGAAGGTACGCCGACATGAAATCGTCAGCGTCCACGGACGAGTTCAGTACGTCGATGGTAAAGAAGAGGTCCAGCGACATCTTGGAAGATATCAAACATCTGGAAGCCAAGGCTAACGAAGGATCCTCGGACAATGGAATGCTGACGAAGAAGAGCAGTTACATTTGGGAGGATCTAAAGAGCTTAGAGGCTAGGAGGCAGGACACGTTCAGCAACTCGGCGAGCAACTTCTCCAAAAGACGTCTGGAGATACCGGATATAAACGTAACCGGTGAAGGCAGGAAATCGTACGTTATTCACCCGAAAATCAATATCGACGAGAACAGTGACAGCATATTGAAAACCGTGGCGTGTAGCAAAGATAACGGCGACGCCGATGATGGTAGAGAATCGAAGTTAGGTGTGTGGACGAAGGTGAAACCTCGAAAGAAGAGCGATAACGGTCGTAGGAACAGTGATCGAGCTTTGAAGATCATTCAGGAGAATTCCGCGATACTTCAAAAGATTCTCGCGTGTCAGGCGAAGAAACGTTTGCCGGACCTCGAAGAGATATCCAAAGAAATCACCATTAGCCCCATCAATGAGGAAATCTCGAAGATCTTTAGCCCGATACTGGAGAAAATGGGATTGAACGAACACGAGATAAACGAGGAGTTAGCGAGGATCAATTTCAAGGATTTCGACAATATGACGGCGACCAGCGTGTCGGAGTTCGACGCGAAAATTAACGAAGAGCTGTCAAAACTTTCGCTGATCGATGAAACTGAACAAATAGATCATTTCGACGTGGACGAGGTGATATCTCACGATTACTTGGACACTAGAGAAGCCCTGATAGATCGCAAGATAAACGAGGAACTGTCGAAACTGTTGGCGAATTACGAACAACATTCCCCAGTCAGTATGGTGACCCTAGACAAGGGACCGTCCAGCCAGAACATCAGCGAAATCGAGGGACTTGAACTATCCAGCATCTCCACGAACGTGTTCTCCTACAAATCATCCAACGATTCCATCGAAACCAGAAGCGACATGGGATCAACGCAAGAACCATCCATCCCCGTTGATAAATTTCCCACGTATAAGGAGAACGTATTGCCGTACACGGCGGTTTCCAAATACCGAGTAGACGATTCGTCACCGAAGAGCGACATAGATATCTACAGGGAGCTGGAGAAGCTCGACAAAATCTCTTCTGCTCAAGTACTACCCGACCCGATCCTGGAGCTCCCTCAGAAAGAATTCTCCTCCATTCCATACGTCCCTGACACGTCACCGTTCAAAGACGTGTCACCGTTGAGATACACCGCCAAGCCGATCCAGTACGACACGTCACCCTTGAAGACTTCCTACGATCCCTACAAAAGCTTCGACTTCAAACCCAAACTGTCACCCAAACACACACCCAGCAATCCGTTCGTGACAACGACTTTTGAGAAAACGGTGATGGACCCCGCGTACGACTACATCAACCACAAACCAGAAATCTCGATCAATACGTACGATCTGCATTTAAAGAGTCCTATGATGACGAAGGAGTCGTTGGAGTTCCGAGTGAGATATGACGAGCAACCGGTCCGAGATGTCAGCACGGATTATATGTCTCTTCAGACCGACAGTAGACCTATCATCGGCTCGAATAAGTCGTCTCCATACTTCAGCAACGGCAACGGCGAACCGTTGACACCCACCAAGTATATCGCCAAGGAGGACAGGTGTTTGGAGAGCAGCGGCACGTCTTTCTTGGATTCTTCGGAGCTCCTCCGTCGCAAGTACGATCAACTGTCTCCCAAAGAGTACTCCCACGGAAAGAGCGCGGAATACGATAAACATGCCAGCACGTTGTCCCCCATAGAAGCAGAAACGTACATGGGGTCGTATTTGGCGAACAGACACCGGGAACACTTTCCTAGCGCTATCAATCACTATGCTTCGAAACTCTCGCCCGGTTTCGATGAATCGAAACGTCCCGTCTCTCATCCGGAGTTTCCGGGTAAAATAAACGTCGGGAAATACGCGGACATGCCTGACAGAACTGGATCGAGCAATTACAAAAAATCCTCTCTGAGTCTGGGTAACATAGGGCACTCGAGTAAAAAGGTGGAGGACAATTACGAGTCTGTGATCAGCCCGAAGTCCCAGTTCAATCCTTTCCCTGTCAGAAACACCACCAGGAAGCCGAAGGAACTCACGTTGAAATTGGGTCTTTATTCACCGAAGGGCACAGATTTGGGACAGTTGAAGAGGTCATAGTGCAAGAAGGTGACGTTTTCGTTTCTTTGGTTTCCGTGTCGTATCGACGATTGCGTCGATGAAAATGAATGGATTTTCTGTACAATTGTGCGAGATGTGGTCGTCAGAGTGATCATGTAATGAAAAGTGGGCCTAAATCGTTGTTTCTCGTTCGTGGAGTCTGATGTTGCCAATCGTCGAAGTTAATGTTATCGGTCGTGTGATGTTATAAGTTAGAGCATAAGTGCCGATGATGAGAACCTCGAAGTCTACTTGCGTCGGACGCGAGTATCCGAAGAAAAGAAATATTAAAGAACGTGTATCGTTCTTATAGATTTAAGGAAACGTTATATCGCGACGAACGCAATTTTCACGATTTATCTTCCTCTCTCCTAATCGTTAGCGATTTAAAGTCCGTTTTTCTCCGAGTCTTTATAGTCTACGAATGTTGACTAATTACCAGAACGTTTTCCTTTCCTTTTTTTTATGAATTCTGCTCGACGAGAACGCGCCCCGTCGTGAGACGAGAGAAAAAGCTTGCGGAACAGCGTGGAAATCCTCGACTAAACGATTTCTAACGCGATGCCTTCAATCTCCCTCCAATCACGCAGGAAATCTGGTTATCGCGGCTCGATCGTTCGGTAAATTGCTGTAAGTAGCTCGGAAAGCGCACGAAGCTTCGTGAAAAAGAAACGTTGAAACGAAATGCCTTCCATTCCCTCAAACTCGGTTCCCATTTGCGCGGAGCGATCTCGCGTGCGATCGTAAATCGCGGGATCGATCGCGGGAACCGTGCTAACGCGAAATTTCCTTCGAACACAGATACATTATATAGAATAGTGATAGGCAACTGTGTCCGCGAGAGAGCTTCGATGTGCAAGCGATACCCAAATCGTTGGTAGATTCATCAATTTAAAAATTTGAAAATTTATATATTTTTCCTAAATTCTGAAATTCCTTTATACATTTTTACAACCCCCAATTTCTATATCCTTGAATTTCTGAACCTTCAATTAAATTTTTACATCCCTCAATTTCTGCATCCTCGAATCGATCAATTTCTATAATTCCGAATTTCTGAAGTTCTATGTTTCCAGAAGTTCTGAATTTTCAAACTTTCCAATTTCTACATCCCTCAAATATTTGTATAAATTTCTGAATTTCTACATCTCTCAAACATTTACATTTTCAAATTTGTAAATTTGTAAATTTTCAAATTTCTAAATATCTATTTCCATCGCAGCAATGCACACCGTTGCCCTCTCGGGCGCCCGCTTGATGTGCCCGTCACCGATATAGCGCCACAGAAATTGTATAAAATTATCGAGCCTGTTACAGCAGCTAACAGATAGAGCTTAATTTGTCCGTACTTTTGCGCAAACTTTCTCGTGCACAGGTGCAACAACAAAGTGTCACAAGCAAGCTGTACACACGAAAGGGGCAAGTGATGTTGAAACAAACTGTATATAACTACATAGTTGTTAATTGTATATTATTAAAAAGGAGAACAGAGAGAAATGGTGAGGATTGGAGCTTCGAAGTTGCTCGAGTCGATCTTTTTATATAAAATAAAAGTAGTATTTTTAGATGTTTCTAATATGAGATAATCCTCGTATTGTCGCCGCCAATGAACGTTCGAGCTTAGCCACGCTATGCTTACTCCTGATTACACTGACGAGTGTAGTGAGTTTCTGTGTATAGGGAAAATGGCGATGTTTGTGAGGGTAACTGAACATTCGCGTGCAAACGTTTACCCGGGAAAGTCGTATTGTTTGTCGAATACGAAAATGCCCCGTGCGAGCTAATTAACTCTAGAGTAAAAGCAAGCTAATTAACTAAGTATTAATTACCTAACTGCATAGTGACTCTCGATTATTAACATTCTCACTGCGTGCGGTATTTGTTACGATTTTGTTGAAGTTACGATATTAATACTGTTATTAACGTTAATATTACCATTTATTATTTTACTCGATCGAAGGTTGGACTTTGCAATTACTCTGCAGCGAAAATAGTGGAACCTTTTACGTCGCCATTTTGTCTAGGATAACGTACTATGCTCGACCGTGTATGATTCTTCTGTAGTTCTCATTTTTCATCACCGGTTCGATTTAGAATTGATTTTTAACACGTTGACTATAGGCAGGTTATTCAAAATACAGATTTTTCATTTCTATATAATCGATTCAATGTAGCTTTTGAAAGTTTCTTTGTTCTTCAATTTGAACGAATTTGAAGTGCCAATTGTCCGTGACCATGGTCAATGTGTTAAGACTCATTCACCATTTTAAAGAAATTACACGTTCATTGCTTTGCAGTATTCTAATTAAGAGGCGGATTTGCATGTTCTCTACAAGCTGGTAGAATTTTTGATATCAAATATTACTTTGTCAATTTGAAATTGTTAATTTCAGAAATATTAATTCCAGAATATTATTAATATTCAGCGTTCATAATGAATGCAAAATTGAACTAAACGGCAGAAGACCAGGAACTTCTTTATTGAAATAACGAATTAGGTCAAAAGTTCAGACTGCTTTTCATATCGACAATTTACTCAAAATACTGTCTTTAAATGTTATGAAAGAAATACTCTTTTATTTCGAGGTTTGAAATTGAAAAATTTCCGCAGATATACATGCATTACGCGTTATAAATTGAGTCGAACGTTTTTAATGAAAACTTTCAGTTTTAGAACATGAGTGACACTTTTCAAACATCCCTCGAACAACAAAGAAACGTAAAAGCGTACAGAGATAACCCGTGATTTATTTTTATCGGCTTGCATAGCGGTATAGATGTTGATCTGTCAATCATTACGTCCAATTTAATCACCGTTGGCAGGTAGACCCGTCAATTCGCAACTCGATGCGTGTAGATTTTTATACGCACCATTTTAAGCTCGAGGTATAAACTAGTCCATTGATTTCGTAGAAAGCGAGGATCGATAAAAAAAAATTTCGATGTAGCTGCGTTAATGTGCCTCCAACGATCATCTCGCGAAAATTCGATTAAATCGTCGATACAAGAATCCAAGTAGAAACGCGCGCAAACATAGATAAGGCAATTCGTGCGGTCGTATACAGTCGCCATTTTCTCTGTCGAATTATTTTTCAAGAATCACGCTTCCAGAGGACATTGTTTGCTCGTCTTCGTTTATTCGCGAAGAATTTATCAAATTTATCTACTTAACATTTGGATCACGATACGCAACGCTTCAACTGCGATTTTACGCTTGATTAACGAAATCGTATTAGCAGGACAGATTATGTCGATCGATGAAACTTTCAGTAACATTTGAGACGTTTCAGTGATATTAATTCTTTCAATTTTGTAGCTATAATTGATTATATTATATTTGTCGTAACTGTTTTTATTTGTTTTATGTATGTTCGCACATGAATTATTTTGCGAATTTACATAAAAATTTTTTAAATTAATTCTTCAAAAATATTATTGGTCCCTGACGATTTTCGAGGCGGCCATTAATATCGTTCATTTATTTATTCAATTGTATTTAAAATGTATCCAAGATTTTATTGTCGATTAAATGAAAAGCTTATAAATGATATTGACAAACAGGGTGTTGAAAATGTTATTGAAAATTTGGTTGATCAAAGGCAGATTTAGCGGAACATTTGGTTGGCGAACGAAGACGAAGTCGAAGAAGAATTAATTGACAAGCGGACAACTTCAGTGAACCGAATCGGTAGAGGTTCGAAAGCCTGTGAGGAATAGAAAGTATTCGTAAAAAGGTGCTTTAACAAGGCATTGGCGCGTTAAAAGATGAAACTATCTAGTCGTAGGTAGTCGATAAGCAGTAGTAATTAATCGTTCGTCGTGTCTCGCGAATGATCGTTTTCGAAGGATGAGTCGACATCGATTAAACTTTTTCATTTTCGGGTGTAATTTCGGAGCGGTTTGGTTAACTTTTGAATGACGATGGCCTGTTGTCACTCGGGACTTTTGAAATTTGGCGATTTGGGAATTTGGGAAGTTGATCATTTGGGAATTTCACAATTTGGGAGGCTGATAATCTGGGAATTTGGTAATTTGGGACTTTAATAATTTAGGAATTTGGTAATTTGGGAATTTGATAATTTGGGAGGTTGGTAATTTGGGAATTTGACAATTTGGGAATTTGGTAATTTGGAAGGTTGATAATTTGGGAACTTGGTAATTTGAGAATTTGGCAATTTGAGAATTTAGTAATTTGGGAATTTGGAAATTTGGCAATTTGACAATTTGGGAGCTTGATAACTTAGTAATTTGGTAATTTAGAAATTTGACAATTTGGAAGCTTGATAATTTGGGAATTTGGGAACTTAGTAATTTGGTAAATTAGGAATTTGAAAATTTGGGAATTTCAGAACATTGATAATTTGGAAATTTCTTAACTTGCAAATTTGAAAATTTAGTGTTGTTGAGAATTTGAGAATTGAGGAGTTTAGAAATTTATAGGGTTGAAATTAAAAAATTTAGAGATTTTACTATTTGAGAATTTAGAGAAGTACAAATAGTACGATTTAGAATTCGATAATTTAGAAAATCAAAAGTTGAAAAATTGAGAATTTATAAAATCGAATATTAAGTCCTATATGAATCCTATAGAATCTGAAAATAATATACATTAATAATCTAAACCGTAAATTGCATATTGTATCAATGAGCCTCCGTCAATCAAACGTTAATAAAACCGACTTAACTTCATTTTCTCAATAAAATCCCTACTCGTTTCTCGTAAGACAACATTCCTGAATTTACCACAAAACCGCAATACAGAAACATACTGTTTTGACTCAAACTCTGAAAGAGGGAAGGTTGATTTAGTTGGAAGGAAGGAAGAATGTATTCAACGTATGCCCGCCTTCGTGTGACGATTGTTGCGAACGTCGATATGACGAGAGTACACGGATCCTACAAGAGAAATCATTTATAAAGAAACGTTATATTTACAAAAGGTGTGTATGAAGTTGTTACGTGACGTTTGTGAGAATTGTTGTAAATATCCGTGGATACGAGTCATGCCAGATATAAGACTGTATATTTGAAGAGCATAGAGATATAAGTCGTTATAAATAAATAAACGGAATAAATATATTGAGAGAGAGAGAGAAATTTGAACTGTTCTTTCAGACATCGGTTATGTTTTTATCAAACAATCCTGCATATTGTAACATAACAAAAGTTACTCCGTTCCATATTTCTTTGCATGTAAGATACATTTTATGTTTAGCTCGTCTCCAGTTTCACCTCAGAATTGATTCTCAGTCTGGTGCTCGAAAATAAATTTTATTGAATTTGTATTCATAGTTACATGTCTTGTGTGTCGTGAAGTCGTTTGGAAATTATAAGTGAAACGAACTTTACTCCTTTAGGAAGAAGTCATTTACCTTTTACTGAGGTGCTGTTATCCGTACACTTTAATGCTGGTGTCGATTTTGAAATACATTAGACAGAAATTTATTATTCGATTTATGTTGGGTTAGATTAGGTTTCACCTTGTTAGCAAACTCAAATTATACTAAACTTACGGGGTAAAAATATCGAAGACTTTTTTTATATAATACTTAATATATATGTATATAATAATTAACACATATAATTTCAATATTTAATTCGTGTTACTTCAATGTTTGAAAATAAATTTTTACCGAGTAAAATCTATGTAGGGATGTAGACTATCTAGTGAAATGTAGCATATGTTTTGAAACACCCTGTATGTCCATAAGGCAACAGAGAAGCAGACGGCTATTTATTTAGAGAGGTGAGGGCAGGTGTATAACCCTGGACACCTTTTGATTGGTAAACATGCATATTTTATCCCGTCTCGCAAATCGGATAACGTGTTGTTCGTATCAATTATTCTCGAAAACTCAACGCCGCTGATTAATGGGAACGGAGTTTTAATTGAAACGTAATCCCAATTAAAATCAGTTGGTGATCCCCTCCCCCGCACGAGTACGCGTAATCGCGTTAACGAAATGAGATGTCTACTCGAGCACAAGATACCGTCGAGTATTTTATACTAGTCGTTCTGCGCAATTTCACGATACCTTCAGCAACAGAAAGGATCGTATTTCGAACTGTGAATACAGTTTCCTATAACATCATGAACGTGCAGTAGTGTGCAGTGTACAAGCTTGCGATTTTCTTTGTATTTATTTTGGACACACAGAAAATTTTGCAAATTTGCAATTTAAGTATTTTTAGATTATTTGCAATTTTTTAAATTTTGAATTTTTTATCTGTTTCAAGGTCACATGTTTTCACATTTTTAATTTTTCTAATTTGTTAATTTTTAATTTCTTAATTTTGTAATTTCTTGATTCTACATTTTGTTATTTCTTGCTCATTTATTATTAAAATTTCCGCATTCCCGATTCTATAAATTTCGAGAAGATTAAATGCTAATATTATTTCCCTTTCTCATAAACGTTTATCTCAGTATTCCCTTATTATTATGAATATTTTTTTAATTAAAAGCACAGTTGGTTGTCAGTTAAACAATACACTAAATTGTAATAGCGTTCTCGTTTCTCACGGATCTCTTTGTTTCTCTTTATTTTCGTACCACCGATTTGCAACTGTGCTTTCATTTATAAATTAAAACGTATTCGAAGCAATTACATTTCCCTCGCTTTCAACGGAGAGTTATCCGGTCATTTTAAATTTTATTCAACGCTGCGTTTGTCGGTATCCATTTGAAATTCCTCTGACGTTGAAATTGTAATCCATTCGATGGGGATTGAAGCACAACATGCATTACCTTGCATAATTCCTGCAATCGTAAATATTGTTCCATTAATGATTCTGTTGAATTAAAAAAGAAAAGATTAGCAAAGATTATTCCACTGCACGAGTAATTAAAAACTGCCGATAGCGAGAATTAATGTTCCACCGAATTAAATAATCAATGATTGGTAAATTGAGTTCTCATTAAACAGCTTACAGGAAACAATATGCACCCTGAATAAAAATCTTCAAATTACTCTTTTGGTAATGTGAAAATTGAGAAATTTGGCAATTTGGTGAGGTTAACTTGTAAGTTTTAACAGTTTGATTATATTGAAATTTGAGCATTTAACAATTTCGATATGAAGAGGGATACGGTAGAGATATGACGCGTGAAAATACGGTGCTTAGGTTGCGAATGCATAGAAATGGGACGCATGGAGGTACGAAGCGTTAAAATACAGCTACGCACCGTATATGACGCACGGAAGTACGGCGCGTGGAAATATGATGTGTAGAAATACGACACGTGGAAATATGGTGCGTAGGTTATCAACGCATAGAAATTCGGCGCGTGGAGATACAAAGCGTGGAAATACGACGCGTTGGAATGTGACGCGTGGGAATCCGATGCGTGGAGATACGACGCGTGGAAATACAACGCGTGGAAATACAGTGCGTAGGTTACCAACGCGTAGAAGTACGGTGCTTAGAGATACGACGCATGGAAATTCGGTGCTTGCAGATACGACGGGTGGAAATACGGTGCGTGGAGATACGACGCGTGGAAATACGATGCGTGGAAACACAAAGCGTGGAAGTACGGTGCGTAGGTTACCAACGTGTAGAAATACATCGCCTGAAATTACAACACGTAGAAGTACCACACGTGAAATACAACTTACACCATCACAGTACGTGAAAGCACAACATATAGAAGTACCAATCAGTATAAATACAGTACACACAAGAGCTACACAAGGAAATACAATGCGTAAAGGTGCCAATGCGTGGAAATACATTATACGAAACTAGCAATGCGTGAAAACACAGTGCCTTAGTTACCATAAGAAGAAATAGAGCGCAGAAAATTCCACACATGTGCTACGAGATTGCAATCCTACACACCTCGGTCAATAGACAATACAATCCGTCGTACACAATCCGTCAATAGAATTCATGAGACACTTGTGACAATAACGTAATCATACAACGTATGGTAAGCGGGTGGCCGTATAACATAATTATGCAACGCGTGATAATGCAACGCGAAACCATGAAATGCACAGTCACGCAACGTATAGCGATAGAACGTATATTTCTGAAAAATTGACAGCATCTGTCCAGCTGCGAGTACTTTTTCCGGGTAAAAATAAAAATGTGTGAATTGCTCGCTAGTCTCAGAATTTTCACGGGAATTACGTGACCGGTTCGTAGTTAATCAAACGAGAACCGTGAAAAAAAGTGGTAGAAGGTAAACGAATTTATTACGGGATAGATGAAAAAAACGAGATATATTGAATGGAAGGATCGGAACGCGCGAATGGGACGGTGTCCAATCGACGAACCGACGCGTTATGGACGGGCAAACTGTCGAATTGTCATTTTGCCAAACGGATAAATTGCTGGAACGGATATCTCATCGAACGGACAAATTGCTGAATATGTTGTGTCGCCAATAAGCGACCGATCCGTACAGGGTCCTGTATTAAACCATGCTGAATGGATTTATTAAACTTTTGTACTCTTTCGTGAAGCCGAGTCAGCGCGGGCTTGACGTTCTCAAAGCGAGCGTACTGATCAGGGATCCGGCTAAAATGAAACAAAAATATTGAATGCGATAGATTTCGACGCATCTGAAACACCGTCCATCGAATTCATGGTAGTCATTGTACGACAATTTATGCTTTCGTTTGCGTTTTGTCTGGTTGATTGAACGCCCTGTCAAATTTCACTGTATATTTTTCGTGCGAGGGAGTAATACGGACTGTCGGGAACAGTTATTAAGTTGACGAATAAAACCGAGACTCTTTCGGTCATTTCTGCTTTGTAATCTCTCGAATTTTACACGGAAATGGGACAATGGAAAATGTGACGGATGAGGAGTTATTTGTGTTGCGATTGTAATGATTTGAAAGTGCAAAGCACCGTATTTCCACGCGTCATACCTCTACGCGTTGGTAACCTATGCACTGTATTTCCACACGTTGTATTTCCACGCGTCGTATCTCCACGCGCCGTACTTCTACGCGTTGGTAACCTACGCACTGTATTTCCACGCGTTGTATTTTCATGCATCGTATTTCCACGCATCGTATTTCCACGCGTCGTATTTCCACGCACCGTATTTCCACGCGTCGTATCTCCACGCACCGTATTTCCACCCGTCGTATCTGCACGCACCGAATTTCCATGCATCGTATTTCTAAGCATCGTATTTCCACGCGTCGTATCTCCACGCGCCGTACTTCTACGCGTTGGTAACCTACGCACTGTATTTCCACGCGTTGTATTCCCACGCACCGTATTTCCATGGATCGTATTTCCACGCGTCGTATCTCCACGCACCGTATTTCCACGCGTCGTATCTCTACGCACCGTATTTCCACGCGTTGTATCTCCACGCTCCGTACTTCTACGCGTTGGTAACCTACGCACTGTATTTCCACGCGTTGTATTTCCACGCGTCGTATCTCCACGCACCATATTTCCACGTGTCATATCCCTATGCACCATATCTCCACGCGTCGCATCTCCACGCACCGTATTTCACGCATCGTACCTTTACGCGTTGATAACCTACGCACCGTATTTCCACGCGTCGCACCTTTACGCACCGTATTTCCACGCATTGTATTCCCACACGTCCTATTTTCACGCGTCATATCTCTACCATATTGCTCCTCACACTTCCACATACCCTAAAATCCCTCCCTCAAGTGGAACATCCATCTAATTTAATACGAAAATCTTACCCTTCACTTAACAATAACCTAAAATTAATGACCGTAATTTTATCGCGCTTGGCAAATGTGTGTCACCGATCAAGGATAGTAAGAATTGTACGCGACCCAAAAAGCGAGACGAAGAAGTTAGGCGAACAGTACAGTGGCAGTTGGTAAATGATAAGAAAAAGTAGGAAAGAAAACAAGCTTGACTAATTGCGAACACTTTTCACGAGTTTAAAACAGCTTGACAAGAGTTCCTGGAACGAGAAAATCTTCTCTGTTTCGTCCTTCCTTTAAATCTCGCGAAAAATCTCGTTACGATGACTGTATTATGTAGCAAATTGCGACGAGCAATATTGAGAACACGCAAAGCTCGATGAAAATGGTAAAAAAGATAGGGAGAAAAAAACATTGCAAAACAATCTCAGAGTTTTCTCCAATCATCGAACTTCCATCTCGCGATTCTCGTTGCAGCTTGAATCGTGGACTGGTTACAAGAGCTGAAAAAACGAGCGTACAAAGCAACGGAAAGAAACAAAGAATCCGGGGGACCGAGAAATAATGGTAAAGCTGAAACGCTAAATGGTAAGAAAAACGAGAGACGGGAACAAGAAACGTTACGGGGAAGGAGTAAAAAAGGGTATACAAAGAGAAGAAACGGCAACAGAAATCTTAGTAAAGGCGGACGCAGAATGGAGTAACACTGTGACGTAGGTACGCCAGGTAATATGTACCTATCCTGTTATGGAAATGAGCATGACCGAAGGTGTGTGCACTAGCGCACCAGCACTATTGCAACCTAAAGACATCCGTTGCATCTGTAATGTCGTTGCTGTGCTTCAAGCTCTCTCGTTTCTTGCACTCATATCTCGTCCATTGACAATACGTTCTGGACGCTTCTGAATTCCCAGTTACACGCCGTGAATCTTGTTACCAGATCGAAATGAGCGACAGAAATGACGTGGGTTATTTACCGCGTCGCAGATTGCGATTTTAGAGCCAAATAGAGATGCAATCGGGTTTGATGTATCTACACATAAATCTGAGCCAAATTCGAAAGAATTTGATAGTATTCGATGTAGGACTCACACAATAGAATTATTTATGTCTGTTGTCGAATGAATGGATTCACACATGGTTCATAGACTCATGATTTGGAAGTTTTACATTTTTTTGAAATGATGATGCGTTGAATTTCTAAGTTACCATAATTGTCGAATCTACAAATTCCCAAATTAAAAAATTTCTAAATCTTCAAATCTCCAAATTGTGAATTTCTGAAACTTTTGAGTCTTCAAATTCTCCTCCACATTGACTCGTAAGCCCTCAAATACTACATTTTTAAATATCCAAACCCTAAACCTTCAAATTCTCAAATTGCCTGAAAAGCTCCGCCTTGAGAGCCCCAAAAACGGTGAAATATCGAGTGTCTCCTGTACTCGAACAAAAAGACCGACTCACGGAATCATTAGTGTCTACAATATCGAATTTCCATACTTCAAGAATACTTTCAAAAGTCCATTGGTGTGAAATAGAAAATATGCAATTTATGCATTATCGAACCATTTTTATTGACGAAACATGAATCCTGTAAAAATCGAGTTTTCGAAATGACTGAAAACTGGTAGCGAGGAACGCGATTGATCTGCATTGTAATGGGAAAATTTGAAAGTGAACGGACCCTAGCGTTCGCGCGAGTTACCAAACCATTTTCGAGAAAATTTCGAACGGAGAAATGTGGTTGGCCGGACGTAGGCAACGTCGATCTGCATTTTAATACGAAAATACACGGGGGAGAAGATGGTAACGTTGTAACGGGAAAGATAAAATGGTTTCACTTGCACAGGTCGGTCGATATAAAAGTTCAAACTGTTTTGTACAGATTCGACCATCGGAATTCATACATCGTCGCCTCGGTTTCCACGAACATTCATTGTTGGGATTAGAGACTTGTATCTTCGATTCACTATGTTTCTTGGCTCAGTTAATAGAATTGAGTCAAATAAAAACAGTCAGAAGTTTACTTCTATACACTGATTCTACATACTCTTGTAATGTACTGATTCGATACATAAAATCATCTTCAAATTTTGAACCTCTGTTAAGAATATTCTGATACAAATTATTGGGACTGAATTAAAAATAATAATACTTGCAATACATATAAAATATAAAATATTTTCTTGCAATACAATTTTTTAATTTATCCCAACTTTTATTGCTATGTATATTGTACAAAATGAAAGATATGGTAAACTTGCTATTTTGAAGGTTAACTTCTAATGATCTTACTTTGATATGTAAACAAAAATTCTTTCACGCAAAAATACTTAACTAAATACCTAAGATCATTCGTACAGTTCTAAATGTTTTTTATTAATCTGAAGTGCACCATGAGCAAGTAGCAATTATCAAATTTCCTGAAATTACAGATGTTTGGTAATTTAATGAATAGCGAATGATCTTGCATGATGGACGGAAGACAGAGCAGCACGCATTACAATACGAGCGTGAAAGTTACAGGAATATCGATCAAAATCTGGGACATGGTATCCTATCCACACAGCATCTAGTTGTATTGAATTGATGCTGAATTGATAGTAGCGAAATATACGGAAGCGCGCGAGCGCGTTACACAGGTCGCTCGTTGTCTACTTGGAATTATGCAATCAAATGACACAATGGTTCAACTATTATGTATCAGCCAAGCGACCAACTTGCCCGCAATGAATACAACGGTGACAATGCCAGGTCTCGTCTCTTCTCCTGTCTGTTGCAGCAATGGCGGGTTCGATATTGCCGAATTCTCGTGAATAATAATTGTACCACCGAAGGGACTCGTTGTGACGTGTGTCATTAAAAATCTGATCGTCCTGCAATATTCGGAATCCATTGATGTTTGCTTCCTTTAGGCTCAATTTAGTTATATGTCAATTTTGAGAGAGTAGATTAGGTTTCAGTATTAATTTAGGTTATTATTCAGTACCTTAGTATTAGGCTAACATAGGTTCCTTCAGCATCAGGTTAAGATAGGTTTCAGTATTTCGGTATTTGGATAGCTTAGATTTTAGCATTTCAGTATTAAGTTAAAATGGGTTACAGTATTTTAGTGTTAGGTTAAGTCAAGATTCAGTATTTCTTTGATAGGTTAGGTTAAATTTCAGTATTTCAAGTAGGTTAAGTTTCAGTATTTCAATATTATGTTAGGTTACGTTTCAATACACTAATGGTATTGTATCTTAACTTGAATCATTGAAGGACCTTAAGTTCCACTTTCTGCAGACTTCTTTCCCAAAGATGGAAATACTTGATCGACAACAGCTTCAATCAAATACAATAGAAAAAATCTGTACTGTTGAGCAAACACTTATCCACCCTTATCGGGGTTCCAAGGGTGTTGATGATTCCGAGGATTTGTGCACGAGGGGGATTGAAAGGTCCTGAGGGATTGATCATTCCGAGGATAGCAAGATTTCTAACACCTTCGTAATGTCGAGATTCTCCCCAAGAACTTCGACCCTTGTCCTTTCGGCCAAATATTTGTGAACCTTAGAACCTTCGCAAACTTTCAAACCCTTCGAATTCTTTTACTGCGACTTCAAAGTCGTGAGCATTGTTCGGCTTTAGTGGTAACTATTAGTCCAATTCACAGTCATAATATTAGGTGAACCTGAATCATTTATGTTATCAAACTTAGCTAAACGAATTGGATCTCAAATTTCTTAAAAAAAAAATGTATTACAATTTTTCAAGAGTACTTTCCAAATCCTAAAAAATCACATAAAACTTGGAGATTATCACTCAGATTATCGCTCCAAAGTTCATGACCCCTTTGAAAAGAAGTATAGATCTGTTTCATGATTAAAATCGTGTCTGAAATAATATGTGCCTTCTGGCAGTTCGTGAAAGAATCGTTGGAATTTTGATGAATGTTTCCGTTACTGGGGCTACCGGCCACCCTCCCGTAGTCTAGCATCGGTTAAAGGGAAAGTGTAATGGGATGTTTAAATTTGTAAAGGTAATAATCGGCTGACGGCTTCAATTGAGATAAGAGAACCTCTGCCTTTTGGCAAGGAGCATTAGCATTGAAACATCGGCGTGGAACTGAGGCTCCGCTGATGCGGAAATGAAGTTGCAGCAGGGAGGATAAAAGTTGCGGACGATAGGCAGCCGTCTGCGCCGTTTTTTTCATCCAGCAGAGTGGAATCGCCAACGCATCACCATTATTGAAAGATGCAGACTCGCGTTAACACAAGGAGGAGATGCCGGACCCGCTGCTCGAAAACTTTTCATTCGTTTGAATTACCCGCCCGGATGAATACATGAAAAAAGAGGGTGAGATCGCGGGAGGAAGAGCGACCAAGTGGTGCTCGTTGCGTGATCTCGGAAATGGCAAATGAGAACGGGGCAAGAGATTATCATCGAAACGCTATCGTCGAAAAAGGCAACTCTTTGAATCGCGGATTGATTAGCGGAAAAACGCGATATAGAAACAATGAACCTCGGAATTATCGGAGCCTTTGATATCTGCTGGTCAAAATTAGAAGCCTTTTTATCTGGTTCTCGTGAATAATATCATTGAATGTTATCCTTTATGAATAATTCTTTGCTGAACAAATTATATAACGAGAAGAGATTTTATACGTATGTAGGTTAACTTTTTGTAGGCTAGATACGATTTTTAAGGAAAATATTTAGTAATTAATTGCTATAGAAATTGCTTTCAATAATAGACTGGTTTATTGCGGCTGATTAACTAAAAAACAAAGTTTTTAATTAAATTTCTACTCGAGAAAATGACTGCGGATAATTACTCCGGAAATTGAATATTGAACAAGATTATTAACATAAATATATTTGAACAGAGAAAAGTAGAGGGTATTAACAATTAATAATAGAAAATGTAAATTCAACTTGTTATTCTACAGTAAAAATATCTTCAAACGTAAAAGATTAAAATAGATTATAATACAATGGGTGCAATATAACATAATCTAATGTTGACACGCGGTGCAACATCGCAAAATATAACGTTGATATACGACATCAATATAACACAATATAATCTTGATATATAACATGAACAAAAATAATATAATGTTGATATACGATGCAACATAATGCGTCTTGCGATATGACGAATTATACAATATTTCATAACAGAAACGTGATTTTGCACACGAAGTAACTTCCACGAAGTGCAAATTTTCCCGATAATAATCAGTGTTCCAAAAGCCAAATGTGCTAACATTAGCGATAATTAGTTGAACGTGATCATTGAATCACAAGCTGAAACAACTATGGAGTCTGAACATATCATTACCCCTAATTGATTTCCTATTCATTGAATCGTAGGAATGATAACACGTTTGGGAACAGGGTATCAAAACACCCCTCGAGGCGGACCACGGACTTTAATGCCCGTTCTTATTGGTCGCTCTAATGATGGCTGGGGTCGAACTTCGTCTTCTGTCCCCAAAATTCCTCCGTGCACCTGCCAACGATTATTACTCATCGAATACTTCCATCAAGAGTGCTCGGACGAGTTTCGATAATGACGCCTCTTGGAATCGCCTGCATCGATGATGAGCAGGGCGCGTGAAAGCGAAGTGCACGCACCATGGATTACAACTCATAAATTTTTAAATAAGTAAGTACTAAATTCGCAAATTTTTGAAATACTAAATTTTCAAGACACGAAACAAGTTCTCACATTCCAAATCCCTAAATCCCAAATTCCAAATTTTCAAATCCACATATCCCTAATCCTCATGTCCCAAATCCACACGTCCCAAATCTCCACATTTCCCTAAGCTCCACATATCCCAAATTTCCACATATTCGAAATCTCCACATGTCCGAAATCTCCACATGTGCCAAATCTCCACATGTCCTATATCTCCACATTTCCCTAAGTTCCACACGTCCCAAATTTCCACACGTCCCAAATCTCCACACGTCCCAAATCTCCACATGTCCTATATCTCCACATTTCTCTAAGCTCCACACGTCCCAAATTTCCACATATGCCAAATCTCCACATGTTCGAAATCTCCACATGTCCGAAATTTTCACATGTCTCAAATCTCCACATTCCAAATTCTCACATCCCAAATCTCCACATCTCAAATTTCCAAGCTCTCAAATTTAGAAATGCCCTGAACTCCTAACTTTCCAAATTCCAATATAACCAAATACTCAAATCCTCAAATTCCCAAGTCTCCGAATCCTCACATCCTCAATTTCCCAACCCCCAAACCGCCCAACCCATAAATTTCTTAACCTCCCAAGTTTCCATATTAAAAAATTTGAATTATGTGCGCCGCAGGCACCATCTCAGGCACACGATGCACCCGTCACTGTTCTGCATTCATAAACAGGTAACTATCGGTCGAAGAAGCCGGCTTCCGCAAGATGTCGGTACGATTATCGCGCGTATAATATGTGGCTTGTTCGACGATCGGAGTAATGGCGATACACGACAAACGATCGTGATCTCATACGAATTTTAATCGGGATCTCCGGATAAAGTGATGGGAAACGGAGGTGAGCAGAAACGAACGGGTTTTGTCGTGTTAATGGCGAGATAAACGCCGTCGTAAGATTTAATCCTGTCGTGAGCTCGAATGTGCCCGAGCGCTGTAAAATATCGGCGAAATTAATTCCCCAGTGATTTACACATCGAACGATGAAGTTTATGCCGGCGTACGAACGGTGACGGAATTAATATCTGCGTTGCTTCACCAGCGGAATGTTGTTTATTAACGTCGATGCAACAGAAAATAGTAACTGACATTGTTTGATCAGCGAGATTAGGTTGATTCTTTAATCCCGCGTTTAGCTACTGTTTGAATAACAGTTTCATTGTATTCCGAACGTTCGGTGTTTCATATTTCGCTTCTGGTGCTAACAATACGTTCGCGTTTCGTGCCGATAATACCGCATCAGTGAATTCAAAATGATATGCCGTCAATGCGTGTTGATAGAACGGCGTTATGTATCTCAACAATCACAGTTTTATCGCATTCGTTCCAGATATTGTTTTCGCAAATGTTCGTGATTAATTAATTTTCAACACCGACCGCTACTTTATTATTGATAATGTAGCAAAGTAGCTAACAGAAATGGCGGGTCTGTTTTCACCGAGGTTTAACCCTTACACGTCAAATAACGATTTTTACATTTTTGTAGAAGTTGCAATTCGAAACAGTTAATAATAAAATTGTACTTTTAAATTATAAAGGAAAATGTGTATTTATTGCTGCACAGAATTTTCACAGTAAAATGAAGCAGTATTGTCCTCGTACACAATAAAGGTTTCAAAAAATGGAAGAGGAAAAAGCTGTAACTATATTTTACCAGCAACACGACCTATATCAACTTTTTATACTTGCATTACTTTTCGAGAAACGAAAAGTTTTTAAATGGAATGCTATATATTTCATACAAAAGCACGTGTCAAGGTGAATTTATTCGTGTAGCATAATTATGCTCTTTAAGATTACGCAAAGGCAGAAATGAAAGAAATGCAACCGATAAAATAACAGAGACTACACATTTCGTAAACTATATACGTGGTCATCAGTTGGTGCAGTTTATCCGGATGGTCGGCGACGCCACGGTATGATACCCTGCTCTGTACTTTTATTCCCGTAATTAGCGTTAAAATAGTTCCTTGTATTACACGACTTTCATCTCACTCCTCGCGCAACATCTAGCGTGTTAATTTTTAAATATCCCGCGGAGCACACAATTTCGTGTAATGCATACCTGAAAAAGACCGGCCGCAGAAACTTCTCCCTCGATACCTCTCGCTGTTTAATTCTCGCAGTGTGTAGTTCTGTGAATAAAATTAGCACCTCCGTTACACGTTCCGGCTTAATACAGACAACTTATTACCGTCTATCTGCAATATTCACAAAGATTCCGGTATCTCGACTTACGAGGAGATTCCCGTTGTCTTTTGTTCCGAACGTAATAAAGTTATTAAAGTTAATAAAGGACGTTCGTTGCTACGTTATCAGGTTCATACATTTGCAAACACACCGAGCTGTAACTCCGATAACGAAGCTCATCCTGCATTCCCTCTTCCAGCCAGACAATTCTCCTGATTCCCGAAACGGATATTGCATTACCACGATCCGTTGGACCGGCCGCGAACGGGCTGAATTCCCTCCTCGATCCAGCGAACTAAAAGAAAGATAATCCCAGGACGGGCCAGGCCTTCGTAAAAGTATTTCTTCGGCACTCTCCGTTAAAAATGTTCCGTGGAAATAGTTCAGGGGAACAAGTTTGTCGCGAGAAACTTTGCAATCACGACAAAAGGGACGAACGCGTGATGCACGCGTGACTTGTTGTACTTTGCTCAGACGGTGGACTCCATTTTGTCGAGCGTGGACTACGCGAGACGGAAAGTGTTTCGTACAGGTCCTTTTGTCCCCGTGGCGACCATTCCTTTAAAGGTTTGAGTGGTTTCGCGAAAGAATAGTCGTGGAAGTTCGCTTTGACCGGTTAAGGTATAATTTTCGGATACTTCCCGACCACTTTCATCCCCGGCCGCTTGTCAGCCAAACCAATTTCGCGTCGAGAACTTTAGAACGGAGCTCATTGGCGGAGCGGCCGAAAGAAGTTCAAGCAAGAGTGTACCGCTTCGCTCGGAATATTAAATCCCGGAAATACACGGGGAACCAGGTGAATCGCCTTCCCTGACAACCGGAACGATACTTTTAACTGATCGATACCGGATGCTGACTCGACCGAGACTTAAATCCCTTTTATATCGTACTTTCCAAGTTTCGTAACCGGAATACTTTTCGAATCAGTCATTTCTCTTGATATACTTATTCGTAGTGCTTTATGTACTTTAAAAAAATTTCTAGTTTATTAACTTCACACATTTTCAAAGGTGATCATTAAAAAATGTTGAATTGTCAAGTTGTCAAATTATCGACCTACTTATGAAGTCTCAACCAGCGCTCCTTCCGTCTCGTCTCCTCAATCAGTCTTCTGTACCTTATTCACTACCTTGCTTAGCAACACGTCTCTGCAACGTGGTTTGAAGCATACCTTTGTAACATGTCTGTGCAACGTATTCAGCAACATACCTCTGTAAAATGTCTCTCCAACATGTCTGCCTCATGTCTGCAACATACTCTGCGTCACGTCTCTGCAACATATCTAACAACATTCCTGGCATCATGCCTACTATCATACCTAGCAACATGCTTAGCAACATGTCCCGATTCCTGAAATTCCGTATCGAACTAACAAAAGAGCGTCAGCTCGCTTCGAGATTCATATTCACAGGAGTATAAAGGGAGTCGAACAGAGAGAAAACCGCACGTGTTTCCGTAGGAAAGCAACCTGCAGATATATATTCTCACGGGAGAAGACGGGAGTCCCTGGCTTCGCCGAATAAATTGCGTGCCGTTTTATTTACGTCTTCACGCAAGCTGGATACAAAAGGCGGACAGGAGAAGCGCACCGCAGTTTCCAATGGCAGTGCAAAGCGGCGGATGTTCGACGAAAGAAACGCTTCTTCGCTTCTTCCCCCTCCGTACACGGTATGGACGTTTATACCTATTTTTCCTACGTGCCTCTCGCGGCCTGCATTCATCTTCCGTTCATTCAAACGACGCTCTGCCGGGGAAACTCTTGGCTATTTTACCGCATTTGTCCTTGTATGAGCTCAGACCCTCATTCTGTCGACCTTCTATTTTCCTGGTTAATCATTCTCAACGATTTATTTTTTAACGTTTGCCAGGAAACGTTGATAATTTTGATTTTAGGATGATGCATTTGGATGTTGCGAATGT
Organism: Megachile leachella; assembly: GCA_963576845.1. Classification (NCBI taxonomy): domain Eukaryota; kingdom Metazoa; phylum Arthropoda; class Insecta; order Hymenoptera; family Megachilidae; genus Megachile; species Megachile leachella. The sequence continues at coordinate 14,960,376 of OY756248.1, forward strand.
AGTCATGCAGAGAATGATACTGTGGATGGGATCATTTCGCATGATTTTCGTGTATGAAGCATTTGACGGAAAGGACTAAATTCTCAGTTAATAGCCTTAAGAAGTCAAAGGTGGTCTGATCTTTTATGTTAAAAAAGTGACTGGTGTGCAGAGAATGGTTTTGAAATGTGAAGTCTTTAATTTGATGAAACAAAGTAATCATTATCTAGCCACAATATCACGTTCATTTGAAGTTAGACCTTACATTAGTGTTCTTATTACAACACAGTGTATATGACTAGAGCTACAAATTCAATTACATCAGATTTATGAGAACACTAGAAAGAAACATATGAGAACCCTTGATATTAAAATATGAAATTTATCCTTAACAATTTGTATACCAGTGTGTCTGATTGCAAACGTCAGTTTGCACTGTGACGGTCAAAAGGTATTCCACACACGTACTATTAATGCATGATATTAATAATTGGGTAAAGAATACAACCGTTCAATTAAAAGGTCACAATTAACATGTTCAAAGACATTCCTTCTCGCAGCGTTCGAAGAAACGACAAAGAGGTCCAGCAAAGGGCGAGTACACTTAACATTCCAGCGGCGCACAGCCGTAGATAGCGTTACGGCGTCATTAAACAGCGCCGAATATTTGCATTATAATGGAACACCGAGGCCGTGATTCATTGAGTTCGTCTGGTTCGTTATTAATGGCCCTGGGCTGCACGGATATCGTCGCGCGAGTCGCATTGTGTGTCAGTCCGAGTATACCCGTTCCTCCGGCTACACGGTTCCCTTTCGCATTAACATAAGCACCGTATCTCTCAGGGTGTCAGTCGGAGACACCGGCCTCTGGCATTCGTATACTTTCTGCTCCCTGTTCGGATCACAGAGTCGAGCACCTCTAATGATGACGTCGTTCGAACCGATGCATTCTAAATGCCGACACGCCTCTAAATTAGTGTCTCTTCTAGAACGACCCAAAGAGTACGTCAACCCTGGTGACGCGCAAAAAGAGCCGCGACCAGTTTACTCTGTTGCTCCGTTTTAAATTGTACGTACGCAGGAAGAGGATGTTCGACTCGCGTGGTCGACGTCCGTTACTCGCGTCACCGCCTCGAAAGCCGAACGACGTGAATGAGAAAAGGGTAACAATGTAATTCGCTCCTCCGCTTCGATGCGAGAGACACTTGTGCAGCGTATCCGGAGATCGATGAACCCGGAGGCATGCGATTCTGCATCGAACAGATTTTTTTTATTCTTTCTGAAATTGCGCTTCTGAGAAGAGGGCCAATTTTTGAACGAGAACGTTGGAACTACCTGGATTTTTTGGAGTGGAGAAACTGGTACAGAGGATTTATTGAGCGTCAAGGGAGTGTCGAGCACTCGCCTGAATGCTTAGGGATGTCAGGAATTGGGGACTTTGGGAATTATTTTGGTAGTTTACGATCGTTGACATTTGAAGAGGTGGAGGTTTAGGGATATAGAAATTTAGAATTTATAAGATTTGTAAAATTAGAGTTTGAGAATTTGGAATTTGAGAATCTGGAGATCAGAAAATTTGTAAATTTAGAATGAGCTTTTACAAATTTAGAAATTTTTTAAACCAGACATTGGTGATTCAACTTTCAGAGAACAGAAAAATATTTTCTTCGAATCTGAAGCGCAGTTAATATCATCGAATCGTATGAAAAATGAAAAGTTACGTAAACATGAGAAATGAAGAAAAATATTTTGCACCGATTTCAATGCTCTATCACAGAAAATAAATTATTGCAAACAGTTCATGATTAATACCCTTTCAACAGAGTTCAATTTTACTTCGCACATAAACTCGTATCGAAACGATCTTTATAAACTGCTGTTTAAAAATATTGCCGACTAAATGCTGACGATTGAGCGACAACCACGTACGATGCGAAGTAGGGATATTTCACGAGGAACAGAGTCGATTGTATTTACCGTGCAGATTTCGCATTTTCTGCAAGACAGATGGCAAACATCGATAAATTTCATATTCTGCGATTGACGGTGCGCCATTCCTGACCTCATTTGGCTATCATCGGCTTTCTGTGCATGACATGGCCGGACAAATTGTTAATGTCGGATTTATCGACGCGTTTTCTACGTTGCAGGGAAAATTTATTATTCCAACTGCGTCAGAAGTCTGCTGAAACCACGTTATGCGAATAAAGTGCGCGTTTAATTAAATATCGTGTGCGAGGTAAAATATTCTGTAACATTGTTACGATTGTAAAAGGTTCCTTAAAAAAAGGTTCCAACCGAGTGAAACTTGAAAAGAAAGACAATTGTTTAAGATTTATTCGATACGAGACGGAAATTTTTCTAATTTGCTGACTTCTCAACAAATTTTAGTCAAATTTTCTACAACTTTGTGCTCATTTTGTGTAGACTGTTCTTTGCCCTTCAACTACCGCCATCTTAGTTTTAACACTAGAACCAATATCGAGTAAGCATACGATTAACCAAATATTTTTGACCAAACAGCAAACTTCAGATAACAGAATAAATGCGTCTACAAAATTTTGATTTAATCATAAAAGCAAAATTGGATTATATAAAATCTGAATTTAGGCGTTATTGTTTGCAGTAAAAGGAAGCAAAAGTGTATTTCGACATAACAGCAGCCACGTAGAAATATTGATTTTATAATGAAAGTTTCAATTTTTGAAGCGATAAAAGAGCCTGTTACGGGTGTTGACATAATTCAGTTATGGGCGATAAAAGGGACATTTACTTTATACGTACGTAAAATTCAAAATAAATTGGTCAACTTACTATCCGTAAATCATGGCGGCTGTTGAAAGCGACTCGCGCAAAGAGCTTAATAACTTAGTCAATATAAAATCGCACAACAATTTATCGAATCGATAAACATTGTACGAATAATTATTTAAATTTTCTTTTCTTTCAAAGAATCTAATTTGTTTAACATTCAAAGATTATTTTATACATCCTTTTTGTGTAGATATTTTATTTGCAAAACGATTTGCATTTATGACCTCTGCAAATTTTATTAATGATCATCGAAACTGTTGTAAGTTAAATAGTTCATTTTACCCACAGCCACGAAGGGATTAGCGAAATAGTCAATATTTGATATCGACTGCAATTATACGTTACGAACGCTTAATTGCGTTCTTTAATACGTAAAATTATTAACGATATGAAAATTACGCGTCGCGTAACGGGCATCAATAATTATATCTCGTATGATTTCGCTACGAATCCATCTAAAAAGCGGAGGGTATCAGGGAATGCGCGAAATTATATCGAACGTGCAATATATGTAGCTGTGACCTTTCGACCCCGTATTTCGAACGCGTTGTTAAATATATAAGGGCTCTTTTACCTCGAGTTTCCGTCCTTGTTGCATTCGTCGTCATTTAAAATTTTGACTAACAATTTACTTGTTAACAGTCGTGTTTTCGCTGTAATAGCTCGTGGTACTTGAATTAAAAGAGCGTTTTGCATTCTTCATCTACCGTTCCAAATATAGCACCATCAAATTTGACAGCGTTCGAATAATATTCCGTAGCTTGAACTCTCGAGTGAAACTTCGCGGGAAATAGCACACTAAATGTCTCGGTTTACGTGACTAAATTCGCAGAAAATTCAAATATCGAAATACGATGGCTATGCATGAAATAATCGTTCCATCTGTCAGTTCGAAGTTCATCATCTAAATTTGGTAATATTCCAGAACGTTAGAAAATTGCATAAAGCAACAATGTTTTCAAGACTCGTAATATTTTTAGGTAGTTGATAATTTCAGAATATTGGAACTTCAAGGACTTAAATATTTTGAGAAACTAAATGCGAAGTTTAAGATGTGTATGAACTTAAGATTAAATTTAGATTTTCCGAAATTCAGGTACTTGAAAAGCCGCAAAATCAGAAGTTTATGAATTCATCAATTTGGGAACTTAGGTGCTCGAGCCGACAGCAAGTTTTCGGTAATTGAAAAGGTCTTTCATTTCAAGCGGATGCACACCGGGACGTTTATGTATTCTACGCGTTTACCGATGCTCCTTGTTGAAAAGTTTCATCGGTGTTTCAAAGGTGGATTAGGATCAGCATAAAATACGGACAGAATGTTTCGTATCGCGGATACCTCGGAGATCTGCTTCGTCTAGACGTTTACTTTACTCAGGTTACTGCAAGATAAACCGAACTTTCTACGATGAGATAAGTTCGCGAAGAATTAATACACAGCTACCTATGCAGCTGCGAATCGCTGCAAGCTAAACTGTGAATATTCCCCGAGTTCTTGTAATTATCGAAATTCTGTTCTGTTTCGGGAGGCCACGCGATTTCTCGGTCCGATCAGTAGTTTAGAAGTTAAGCAGTGCCGTGTTAACCTGCAATTTCCTCGCTTCGGGAACCAACTAGTGCCAAAAGTCGAACTTATTAATTCTCGCTGAAACAATTCCAAGGCATTCTGGTTCGCGAACACTTGCAATCGGCATAACTTGATGCACAGAGTTTCGATACTATCGGCCGAAGTGAAACTGCTAGATCAGATGATTTCGATAACAGCTTCAAGTGTATCTATTTCCGCTTGCTCCATTTTCACTACGCCGCCATTTTGATTCCCCTTTTACCTACATCTCGACACCTGATTACATCTGCAACTATAAAGTGCACGAATTTTTAATTTAAAAATACCAAATGTCGTTATTATACTTTACAAAAAACCACTAGTGTTAACTTCTCATTTTAAATCACAGGACCTAACCTTTTAAGTAACACATCAATCTATCTATGTATTTGACAAAATGTAGAAAGTTTGACATTGCATTATATTTTATGTACGAAGTCTGACACAATTTAATGTACAAAATATCATTTTAAATTACAGGATTTAACCTCTTAAGTTACGTATAAAAGCATCTACATATTTGATAAATAACATACAGTTTGACATAATATTATATTTTACGTACGAAGGTTGACACAATTTAATGAACAAAACACTATGCATTCCATTTTGGTAACAATATTAATCAATCATGCCAATTAAGTAATGCTTATAATAAATTAATTATATGTATCGATATCAAATAATTAATACAGTTAATTACACTAATTACAAATAATCGACCACAGTCGAAGGTCAATTTGCTGAGTAAACGTTAACAGTTTCATTTTCCTGAGTGAACGTTAATGGCGGGTTTAACGAAATTTCTGCAATTAACCAATTAATTTGCTAGGGAAGGGCTGATATCGTGGAAGTTGTTTGTAACAATAGCTTGGCGTCTATCTAACTGAAACTAGCCGAATGTCAGGACGTCGAGAAGCTCATGAATTTGCATGGGCCAAGCCAAATATAATCTTAGTGCACACAGATGGTTCTCTCTCGGGCTATAGGTGCTCTACGCCCGAGGACTCGGCTCATTCTCGCCGTTCATGCGACGTCGTGGATAGGAAGTGCAGATTGTTCTGTTTAATTACTGGCGAGGGCTGGACGAAGGACTTTGAGGGCAATCAGCTTATTTGTATTTGCTTACAGATTTACATCGGTTCGGTCAGGAGCTGACTAGCGAATTTCACCGAATCTCATCCTGCACCTTGTGCACGTTCAAGATCCATCTACCGATAAACACCCATTCATAAATGTACAACAAATTATCACTTTTTCGAAGTTCGAAAGTCATTTGTAAAATACAAACACATTGAGCGTCTACAAATTTTTTAATTGCAAATTAAGGATCACAAAATTTTCATGTCCTCGAATTCTCAAAGTGAACAAGTGCTGGAATTAAAAATGTCTGAATCACAAAATCCAACTTATGTTAACACAGTTTCAGCAATCTCAGCTTGAAGTCTTTTTCACAATTTCTGTCTTACATCCCCATCCATATGAACAACTCTTGAAAATATTACATGTCACTATTTGAAAATTCTAAATTTTATTTAAAAACTTCGTTAAAAGAAATTGTTTCTAGCTCGAGGAAAGCAGATTTTTCCGCTCTTAAACTTAAGGTAGGGGCTCGAATCAATTTGCATTTAACATCTCATTATGCAGTGGGTGGGAAATGACGCTCGGTGCAGTGGAGATATTCAGTTCATCGTTGGAGCACGATTTCCATGGAAAAGCAGCCGCGTGTACGTAAAACAAACATTCTATAACGCGTAACAGGAATCATTCCTCCAAGGATGAAAACTCGCGATACGAGCGGTTAGAATTAATCAGCTTTTGTCCGTGGTACAGAGATCCATGAACAGGTTTTCAACGGGATGGTTCTTTCGAAAATTGGTGGCTCCGATCTTTCATTCCGCACGCAACGCACGTGAGCTGGCTACGTAAACATAAATCGAGATGGTCCAGAAACGAGGCAGAAATCTCCTCGGGCTCTTCCTTTACGTTCCAGGCACGCGATGGCCTTCGTCTTCATTAGTGCACTCCATTATCTGCACATACCTTTTAATAAACCTCGCGATACGAGCAACGTGTATCAATTCCAGACCAGGCGACATTTATTCACTGATTTTCTTGCCACGTTTCGTGTTCGTTTCAAAAGATCCAAATTACTGCTACCTCTAAAAAGGATAATCAAACGATATTTTAAATAGAACACGTCCATTACGGAGTTACTGATTAAAGCAACGAGTGTCATTTAAAAAGAATTTATACTCGTTAACGATCCATGTAGAATATCGGACTATCTACTGCGACGATTAAGCCGATAGAAGATAACGAGAGCACTGGTTGTGGAACAATACACACTTTCCTGTTTGTACAAACCGATTGAACGCCGAATTGCAAACAACTAGTTTTAAATGTCTACATGGTACAATGTACTCCGTCAAAATGTGGGCATTATTCATGTATATGTGTGCATTACGTTGACGTCACACAGGCCATTCAAGTCCACGTTCGATCAATAATAACCAATACCGAGAAATTCAATATCTTAAATGCATAAGCGTGTGTCTGTAAACAACACTGAAATATTTGAAACACCGGAATACTTTTCCCACGGGCGTATAATTAACCTTGTTGACGATCTCCCAAGTCGCCGAATGTTAGCCGAGCGATTTTGAAACCGCCTTTATTCTTTTGTTCGATTTCGGGCAGAATGCACGGAGCATCGAATCGATTCGTGAAAAGGGAGCGAGGAATCCGTGGATGCTCTCCTTTTACGTTTCGGGCACGCGATAGCCTTCGTCTTAATTGGTGGGTTTCACCATATCCGACGTTTGTCCGCGGAGCATCTCTCTGCTAACCGGCGAACGTATTCGGTCCACGTCGTACACCCGATACTCTAATGAAGTGAATTTGCATCCATACGCGACGCGAGTGAACAAGCACGGAGATACAATAAAACTGATTTCATGTCTCTTGCCGAGGACCCGGTAAGATGGATGCGTCTGCACGACGAGCTCACGGTGCATCATAATGATTCGGGCGCAATCCTGCAGCTGGAAGGTCGGTGTATCGGTCGACCGTTCGCTCCTGCATTCCTAGAGTATGGAGACCCATGGTCTGGAATTCTGCAACTACCGAAACGATCGGAATGCTCACGACTTTTGCCTCTTCGTTCGCCGAATGTCTGACATTGCGCTCTTCGTTCGAAGGATAGCTTTGGGAAATCTTTTAATCTTCGATGGACGCTCGGATTCTGCTCCTGAAATTCCAAATTTAAAGATTTGGTGATTTAGGAATGTGGATATTTCAAACGTTTAAATTTTCAATTTGGAGATATTGAAAGATAGGATTTAATTAAATAGAAATATAGATTTTCCAATGTTTAGGAGGAGTAGTTCAAAAAATAAGGGGTTTCTATGAATTGGGTCACTCTTTCCAAATTTTCGAAGTCCAAAAGGAACCAATTCATTAAATACTTTTAACACTAATTTACTAAGACCCGTTACTAATTGGTTCCATACAAGTTTTGCTACTCCTTACTGGACAACGTTCAGTACGTGAACTAGTGATACAATTGCGGAGAGAATGAGAACGAAAAAACTTGGAAAAAAATGAAGTAGCAATCTCGGTCGCCCCAATTGTTAAAAATGAATAAAATGGAAACCAAATTACGCTGAAGTGTCCTAGGGAGTAGAACGAATTTTCAATTGAAATTGGTACGAATGCAACTGTAACGACTCTCTTTGTTCTATAAAAATCGATGGTGGAAACAAACGTAAACGTGGCCATCAACGTCGAGTAATTTATGCAGAGTTCACTATCGATTGCGCTTTCCCGGGCAAAGTAGTCGAAATTACGTTTCGATTAGCGATCTTGAAAAGAGGCCGCGCGCGTTATCGTGCAGCGGAGTATGGCTTGCACAATGGACGTGAACAGTATCTTTGTTGGCTCATTCTGATTGGACTGTTAGAGGCTCTGCTTATGTTAGTTATGCCGGTGCATTCAACCAACAGCCAGAACTGCTTTGTTGGCACTGGAATATCAGGATGTAACGAGGTTCTGTATTGACGTTCTATTCGCCCGGTTTCTCTGACCGTGAATCTCCCGCTTTTCAACAACTACCATTACCGCACACCTTTGTGTCTGCGGACCGTAGGCTTTATACCATAGGAAAGTTTTCCTGATACCCGATGCAAGTTTACGGATAACAGAGTTAACTCCGCATCGCGGCGAGGTTTGGACGCGTGAAACACGAAAACGATCTCTTGCGAAAGCCCGCGAATTCAAGTCGCGTTTAGACAAACTCTCTAATACCCTGGCTTTAGATAGCGGCATTATAATTGGCAGATTATTCTCCGATACTTTGAATATTCGAGAAGGAGGATGAAGAAGTCGTGTTTCATTATTTTGCTGTTTCACCTTTTACATTTGGTTATTTTACTATTTTATTGCTTTACTACTTGGTTATCTTACTATTTCAATATTTTACTACTTTACTATTTCACTATTTCATTACTTCATTACTTCACTATTTCACTACTTCACTACTTCACTACTTCACTACTTCACTACTTCACTACTTCACTACTTCACTATTTCACTATTTCACTATTTCACTACTTTACTACTTCACTACTTCACTACTTCACTACTTCACTATTTCATTACTTTAATACTTCACTACTTCACTGCTTCACTATTTCATTACTTCAATATTTCAATACTTCACTATTTTACTATCTCACTATTTCATGACTGCACTATTTCAATTTTTCAATACTTCAATACCTCACTATATCATTAGTTCACGGCTTCGCTACTTCACTACTTCATTACCTCATTCTTTCCTTAAAGGCCATTTAACTATATTACTTTCTTATAGTCCTTTTACAGTTTTTTCGTTATTTTAACGCGTTCAAGCGTACTATTCAATTATGCAATTATTTCATTACCTCACTACTTTGTTAAATTTCTATGCTGCTACATTACCGTCTTACAATCCCATTGTTCTACTCTTCTATTGTTTTATTATTCCATTATACTATTGTGCTTCTATCCTGCTATTCTAGTGTTACATCACACAAGCTGGTATATTATATGAGAATACACCATTCATTGCATAAATGAGAAATATATACCATATTGAGTTTCTATCAATCCATATCCTCGTACATCAATGTACCCATTCAACGTACGTAATATCAGGTATCCAATTAAATTGTTGTTACTGACCTTGAATCGTCTAACAATACACGTTCTAATAAAAACAGAAAACACAAAAACGAACTACATTTATACATGCTCGGTAGTATTGTTTGAACCTCTTCGAGGAACAAACCTCTTGTTGCTGACAAAAGCAAACTTTCTCCATTACCTGATACAATAAACGTGTAAAATAAGTTCTTTATTTCAATGGTACCATAAAATACATAATAACACAAAGAATTATCCGGTAGATTAAATGTTGGCAGTAGAGTTTGCTCTATTTGAAGAACCTTAATTGAAGAAACGTAGTATCCGACGAAAGATTGAAGGGTATTCATAATTCGCAACGCGTATTAGTCTCGATCTCGATCACGGACTGGCAAAGGTAACCAATTCCAGCTGAGAAATTTCCCTTTTCGGGCCGCTTTTGCTCCCGTTCATTTCCTCGGGAACCACCGAGCCGCACATCCTGAAGGAATTACGGACAAGTGGTAGTCGTCTCTATCCATCCCCTGGCTGAGGAAATGAACGTTATTCGAAGCGGTTTAGCTTTCGGATAGACCGTCGAACGATAGAATGAAGGAATCACCGATGAGAAAGAACATTCTGAGAGCTATAATTACAGGGCTACGTGAGGTAGATATACTACGTTGCCGGTCGATTTCTCGCTCACACGGGGAAGAAAATTGTCGCGTCAGCCCGTGGACATGACGAGAGGAAAACAATTAACGGCGTATGCAAATGCACTCTTCTTTCCTTTTTAAAACTGGATCAAGCAGATCCCCCGATTCTTTGATCGAACGTTTCACGGAAGATTGCGGAAAACACAGGATTATACGTAAGTCATTTTCAGCAGCGTCAAATATTGAGCAGCTTTTAGCGGCACGGCTACGAGCGCGTGACACGAGCTTTGCGAGCGGAAAAAAAAATGCTAAGTGAAACGCGCGCAAAAAAAGCCGATCCTTTCGCGAAGCAGAAAAATTTATGCGTCGCTACGGACTGCATAAACGATGAACCCACCGTATCGCTTCGTATGTTTACCTCGAATGCCAATTCAAACACGTTCCGCTGAAATTATTTCAATTAGCTTTGCTTTCCAGTTATCTCTTTTTCGCGACACGAAAAAGGACCGTGCGATCCGTCTCTAATTAGACAGATAGTCGGGTAAAGATGTCAGCTCGTCATTTTGTTTCAATCCTGCTGGAATTTGCTTGACAAGGTGGCTGGACGGTGATTAGTCGTCTGCAAAAGAGTTCTTGCAAAGAGTTGATGCTATGGCTGTATACATATATTTACTCTTGTGTACAATTTGTAGAACCTGGAAAAAATAGTGATTTAAACAAATATCAGATACAACATAAAGTTTATTCATATATGTACAAGAATGGAGGATGGAGCTCTCCACTGTTTGCTTTCGATTTTGCAATTGTGAAGTATAGTAATACAAAGACTATACAACTCAAGAATATGTAATCTTATACATTTCCCACCCTTACAGTGACAAATAAACATTGTTATATTATATAGATATTAATATCAAGAAGAATAATATTATATTCTCGAAGTATAATAATTTAGACCATGAATGTTTTCACTGCACTTATAATCAGTGAAAATGTCACCAGTTTGATTAGCTGCTTTATTGCTGTGATCAGCTCGCATATCTACGTACGTCGTTCTTAGTGACGCCCATTGATCGCAACTGGTTCCGCGTTCATTGTCTCGATCGTGTAATAAACGCACAAAGGACCATTAATGAACGGGTAGCAACTCGTTAAAGGAATTAACGGGAATGTAGGAACAAAGCGGGTTAAAGGGGACGATTACCGGGGAAGAAGGAGATGGCGTCGATAAATCTCCGGGCGATTATCGATTCGTTGGTAACCGGAGATTTCTTAATCCAACAAGTTAACCGATAAATTAATCTCCAGCAAAGTTCTCGCTTAATCGATAGTCTCTCGCGGTTAGCCGAGTCCCGAAATTGACACCGGGAGCGTTCTTATCGTTGCCAAGAAGCTCGAGAAAATGGAAGGAACGATTACTGTAACCGTAACGTACTCGGTTCTTGAAGCGTCTAGCAATATGGTAGACAAACGTGACTTAATTCTCGTCAGAATCCCGTAGGACAGTTTGATAACAAGGTTCGTCCCCGACGCTGGCAACTTTGATTTCCTTGTAACAAGGTTAACGCGAGTCGTTTTGCGAGAACAACGAAAGGAACGTAGAATCCGCGAAGGAAACGTATTAGGTATTTGCGTCTGTCCCCGGTTCTGTTTTCCTCGGTGACGGCAAGACCTGGAAGGTTTAACAGGGGAAGGACGAGCTGTAATTAAAATAAGAGCTCCCGAGTTTGCATTGAATGCTATCTTAGGTAGGTGGTTAACCTCGCGGGATCCAAAGGTATTTTGGCTCACCTACACACCGGCAATTGACAGGTACACCCAGAGCCCGGCTACGTGGTACTTACAGGGAATTCCTTCTGTGCTCGGTGACACCGCATCGGGACAACTTGCGGTAGACTTTAGAGTTTAGAGTTTAGTTAGCGGCGGACTTCCGCATCTCATGTTAGCGTGATTACTCGGGGACACAAATGTGTGGCTTGTTGCTTGTACGTATCCAGATAACAGCATCGGCTTGGATATAGGCATCGCATAGAGAGAGCACAGGCGATAATAACGCGTATTTCTCTGGCGTAAACTCCGATCCAATTAAGGAGCCATGATTACCGCTACTACCACGCTAACGATGATGAAGTGTAACTTCCGATTCCGCTATCCTACGCTTAGATCATTGCTCGATCCTCGCTCATTGATCGATCGAATCGATCATTCGGTCAAATTGTCTGCGCGATGCTAATTAATAGTACAGACATCGATGCCGTATAATCGTATCGCGTATATTTTCGTTCGTTAAATTGATACCCACGCGATATGGAATTTCATTTCGTCTAGCGGAGTGTTAATCCGACGGATAGCTCCTGGTTACGGTAATATCATTTGCATCCATTTTTACCACATTTTCGAGACGTTTCGAGGAAAATCAATGCCAGACGTTAGCTTTCTCATCGTGGAAGGATTTAAATTCAGATTTCTATTCCGAGCACTGCTTCACTTTTTAACTTATCGTCCGAAGTAAATGTCTGGCAGTCTTTTCTTTGAAACGTTCGCGTTCTCTCTCTTATTTCCTGCGTGTTTGCGTTAAAAGCTTTTCTCAATTTTCCATGAAAGTTCCCTGGCTTTTCCGACTTTCAGCGCGAGTCGACAGAGTATAAGTAATCACTGGGTAAAAAAATATTGTTCCTGGTGTATTATTCGATCGATATAGTCTCGTTGATTTCGCTTCCCTTCGTTATTATCGTCGATGTTCACATAACACTTTGACAAATCAACTGCTCTCTTAAGAACTCACTAGCCGTATACACAAATCCAGAGACATTCTAAATTCAAACTTAAATTAAATTTATAATTACATAATCAAATTTTCAAACTGATGAACTTGGAAATGTAACACAAAAATTGCAAAATTTATTAAATTGGAAATTTTGAAGATGTGTTTGTAATGCAAGTTGGTTCTTCGTCTAATAATTCTACTTATGCTATTATTTACGGTAGTTCGAGAGAATTCATTTTCTAAGTTTCGACAAACGTTCATTCACGATTCGTGCGTAGTTCCCTTGGATTTCCATATCTCTGAAGGGTTATAGCAGCTGGAATACCATCGCTTGTGCGAACACGTTTGATATTCACCGCGCAACTTTCTGACGCGACGTTTCGGGGCGAACTTTGAAAAATCTTAATTCATTCTAAGTCATCGGGCAAGTGGAAATTGTTCCATCGTGGCCAGGGTCATGTCTGGAATTTCGAATAACACCGGAGGGCAGAGATTCCGAGTTCCGAAAGTTACCACTGCCATCTGCACTAATCGCGAACCTGAACGTTGCTGTCTAATTCAATGTAACAAACTTCTGAGCCGGACTCTGGCTGGTTGCTTCGCTTTCGAACTGAAATAATCATTACGTAAACAACGGCCGGGATTCAGTTACGAGGGAAGAACGTTTCGAGAGAGGTAACACCGACGGATTACGTTAATTGCGTTCGCTTCAAGCGTTGAAATACGCGGCTCGAATTAAAATCGAATGAAACTGCTTTCCTCGATCAATTCCGAAGGCTAATTAAAATTAACTTTCACTCTGAATCTCTGCTCCCGGGTATAGTAAATTTGGTGCTTTTCACTTTAAACGATTTATTACAACTTCCCGTTACAAACTTTGTTATATCTTTTCTCGTACCAAGTTCCGTTGTCCAATTATTTTAAGCTGTTTTAACCCCTCGATTATCGGAGATTTGTAACGATGTTTCAAATATTCAACTTCTGAAGTGGGCAAATAAATTGGTAGATGTGTTATTTGATCGAAGTTCAATTTCGTCTCCACATATGTTGGAATCAAATTTTTGCCAAGTATTAAAGACTTTGTTGCTCAAATGGTACAACATTTGGATGTCAAATTATGCTTCGGAAATTGAGTTTGCTCTCCTGACCAAGTGACATAGAAACTGATATTATTCCCATGTCATGCAACACGATATCACATAGGAATTCGTAAGTATCCTTTACCAATTACGTACCAACTTCCATTTCCTACGGTATTCTGTACGCAATTTGAATGCAAACTCTTTACCGCAGGAGAGCCATTCACAATTAATCAAGAATCCGTTTCTACGGGCCACTTGATAGAAAGGTCGCTAACAGAGAGGTGAAGATCGAGTGTGCACAGCGGATCCTCCGCAAGAGGCAAATACATCTTGTTGGCCAAAGTGACCATTTCCATGCAAGGCCAAGTGTACGTGGAAACGGGCGCCCGCGTCGAACGAATTCAATCCTCGACGGTCAGGAATTCTCCCAATCTAACGTGCTTCACCAAATAGCTCCTACGATACCTCGGTTTGCATTACTTTGACCGAAATACTAATGGATATTACTTAAGCGACAGGTGCGTTTCAAATTAGACTGCAAATTGGAGCGATGCTGGTGAATGATTGTACGCTCGGATACTGGCGCAAAGTCGAAATATTCGGGGTTGGTTTGCATAAACGACGATTGAATTTTGTAGTCTCTTTACTTGTAACGCGTACTTGTAATTGTCAAAGTTTATTCGGTTTGAATCGAAGGCAGATTTGCTCTTTACATTTATGTTACATTATGTTTATTAGGATTTACGTGTAGTTACATTTGCATTACGAATATCCTAATGTCCTGTTAGTAAGATTGTTAAAGACCTATACATATTTAACAAATAGTACTATTCTAAATGTGTAGTACTTTGTATTCATACTTGCATTAGGAAGACTCACTCTTCTGTTATATAATAAGATTGTCAACATTCTATTTAAAAAAATTATAAATTTAAAAAATGACGTCAAAATAAAAAATTATGTGTGTATTCGTTGTTCAAATTGTCCAGTGGTACAGAGTTAGAATATATTTAAGAGAAAGCACTTCTTATTTGAAGCCATTTAATATTTGTGGATGTATTTGAAATACAGCAAAGACAATGGAGTAACATCGTAATTATAAGAAGCCTCGAATCGTTTAATTTCAGGCTTCTTAGTTTAACGTTCATTGTCTCCTTTTGCGCTGGAAATATTATCACAGAAGAGCACAGTGGAAAGTAATCAAGCAGCTGGTTCGATTGGATCCCGATGACACAAGCGAAGCGAGCTCAGCTATAAAGCTAGACCGTTCGTTGAGTTACTTCCATGTCGAAGTTTATAATTACACCGAACGATGGTAGTCCTGAATGCGTAATTAAGGTACGCGGTTAAAGCAGGCTAGAAGAGTTTGTTACACGGTACCAGCATGCTCGTAACAGTTATCAAAGGGTACAAGTGGAAAACAGGCTTGTAAAGGAGGCCAGCAACACAGGCGTTTAAATACGGACCGTTTAAATGGAGATCGCCAAACAGTGCGAAGGACTCATTAAAGCTTGCCTACCTTCGTGAATACAGAAAAGAACGTTTCGCTTGCTACTTTTACGTCGAACGTTTTAACCCCTTGACACACCATGCTATCTTTTTTACCCTCGTACAATTTTTAAGCTCCTTTACAGAAACATCTGTTTCATGACACGTTGTTTTAGTGCGACTCAATCATTTTAGTGCCTAGGAGAGAAGTAAGGATAATTCGAAATATGAGGATACACTATAAGTTTCTAATAAGAAACTTAGGACCACACAGAACTATTCCGTTCATAATAGTTAAAGTATTAAACGAATTTAAATAGCATCGTAATTAAATCGCGCCGTATGAAAGCTTCTGATTAAAGTAACAATTTTTGCTGGAGTTCTTTATTACAGAAAATTTACTGGTCTCGCTCCGTTATGATTTTACGCCAGCGATCGTATTTGTTCGACATATTGAAACAGCCCACGGTATGAAAAAGAACTTCCCGGCTTTTAATAAAATATAAAACTCCGAGAGAAATTTATAATTTGATTCGAAACTGCAAACTGGTATGACGTGTAGCACGAAAATATGACTAAATTTGCTCATAGAATTCCGAGCTCGATTCAAACTTCAATTCGCTTTCATCACTTGTCCTCGTCCCTCATTTTCTCTGTCCATCTTTTTCCGTCCGCGGTCCGGCACGGTAATTAATTCAAGAATTAACGCGTAAAACTAAATGGCTCCATTCTGTGGAAGTTTAAATGGTCCGGACGAAGTTATACAAAATTCGTAAGTTAGCCAGCCACGCCATTCATTTCGTTCGACAAAACGGGGGCTAACTGAAAACGCGCCGGCTCACACTATTGTGGCGGTGGTCTAACCGGAAGGATTACGTTGTTTCAATTCGAATAAAGACGAGGAACAATGAATTTAAGGAGTATCGAGAGAAAAACTCTTTGTATTTAGCTTTAATTAAAATAACGTGTGCGGTCTCTCACTAACTGGTCTCGGTTTTAAAAAGCCTGTTGTTCCACGCGGAACCGAGTTTCTCCATTATCGGACCAGAGAGTTTATCGCTTGGCTATGTATATCCAGAGGTTTGCGTGTTTTCCGAAAAGCTGCCACTTTCCTGGAGAAACGCATCAGCGTGTGCTCGTCGTTACGGAATCCGATTACCAAGGGAATGCGCGAGCTTCCTTTCCTCTTGAAAAATAGAAACCCTTCGTCTATGCCCGCGATCCGTCCGCAGGGTCTACTTACTTGTCTAAACTCCACCCTTCTGTTCCCTAAACACGCGCGATTTAAATTTAACCGCTGAACAAACATGTCCTCTACATCCCTTTACTGTTTTGCCTTGCACCGAAACGCTTTTCGCTTGTAACAAAATAATGTACGTCTGCATAATTCTCTCATGTTAATGTTTACAACAGCTGGACCGTACGCGGAAGATAACTGCATGCATGTGGATAATTTGCCCGATATACAAGCAAGAATTAAGGACAGGGGTAGAAATTTAAAATTTTCTCCTGACTCTACTTGTTTACATATATTAAAATTTTATAGAGAAATTTTCTACGTTCACGTTTTTAATTTTCTAACATACACTCATGTTTTGCGATGTTTAATTCATTTATCTATCGGTGACGAATTTGAAATCATGCACACCTGTCTACTTTTTCGCTCCATATTTTCTCACCTAGAAATTGTCGACACCGCAGTATCTATTGCGATGCTCGATTCATAAATTTTCTATCGGCGATGAATTTGAAAACAGAGATGAAACCGTGCACATCTGTCTACTTTTTCCCCCCATATTTTTGTTAAAAGCTTTAAACAATCGGATGAGCTCGTTAAATTTGGCGTGAAAATTTCTGTTCGAATAAATGTGACGAGGTGTCTCGTACGTAGTTAATGGAGTTTCCATCGGAACCAATCAGCGCGAAAAGGTTCCATTAACCGTTTCAAAACAGTTTCGTCGTTATCCAAGCGTGTAATTTAAAGTTAACCCTAAATAAGCACATGACCTTTTTCGTCTAAAATAAACGTGGCTCCTTTGGAGCGAGGCAAAACCGTATCACTTTACCGGACGCGTTGCAGCGGGTAGAGCACGTCAGTCGAATATAGGAATTTATTCTCTTTTGTTGACGTAGCCACTAAATTAAGTATGCCACGGCGATAGAGACAGGCCGCATTCTCCAAACGAGCCGCTGACGTGCCATGTATTTTTGGTCGGTGACCACGCGTGTGAGCAGAGGACCATAAAATATCCATAGAAACCGGTGCACTAGGGATTACACACACTCCAACAGTTTAAAAATTGTTCCCAGTTGTTGTAGGAATATGACCTAGACGTCATGAACGTGCTGGATGGATCCGCGAAAAACCTTGTCGATATTTTTGTTTCTCTCCTGGTTACCCTGCCACAAAGTTAGACCTTTGAAAAAACCAGCTCACACCGCTTTCCACCCATTTTGTTTCGAGTTATTGTATTGGTTCATAGCACAAAAGGGCATACTGATACCTATAAAAAAGAGAGCGGTCTACACCATTTTTATTTTATACTAATAAAGCTTTATATGGTCATACGTTTCGAAGCTGTAATTTTAGCTAGTTTTTACGTTTAAAAACTTTTCTCCGATTGAATTTTTACTGGGACTTTGAATGATTATAGTTTTTACTTTTTATTGCAAGCGCGTTTATTTAAATCTTGCTACATCAATAACTAAATAACTAATTTTTTTTATTTGAAAATTTAAGTTGTCCATATTTCCATGTTACTACATCTCTACATTTCTGAATGTATAACTTCTAAGTTTATGAATTTGAAAATCTTATATTCAATTTAAAATCCAAAAATTAATGAATTTGTATTAAAAAGTTTGAAATTGTAATTAAAGAAAAATTTGACCCGTATTGGGTTAAGACGTCTACAGTTTTCGTGCAAAAACGCAAGAGAATGCTTCGAGAAGAAATAATCCTCTTTCACGAAACATTCCGAGAATATTAATTTAAATGTTGCCGTCCGATCCGGAGCTTTGAATACGCTTTGTGCTAAGTTTCTTCTCAGTTACTTTGGTGCGACATTCTCTGCCCGGGCCTTTGAGAGCGCTGTAACGTCATAAATTTTTCTGTTCGAAACTATGTCCACAACTTCGAAGTAAAGTTTCTTCGTGAATACGTTCGTCGAAGAGGACGAAAGACCTGCTCGAAACGAGCGATACGAACGCCTTGTACGTGTTCGTTGAAAATCGGAACAAACAGGTCAACTTTCTGTGTACGTCTTTTTCGAGCAGCTTGCATTCTATCATGACACGTGGAAATCCTACGTGAAAATCCTACTCTCTGAATTTCTTCCTTTCGAAATAATTTAAACTACAATCTGACGCTTCACCTGTTAACATTAATCCTTCACTGGTTGCATACATAAGTTGCTTACAAAAGTATATAAAGTAAATTATGAAATTTATAAAAAAAAAATGATCAACCAGTTTTATTATTCATATTTTTACTTAAAAAATTTGTTGTAATATACGAGTAACTTTTTTACCTTTTAAAGCTTGAAGTATTTTTGGTGATGAAATTTTTGAGGAAGAAGGTGTTTATTTTCTTCTCATTGTGAGAATTCAAGCGAGATCCTTTAACGAAGGGTTAAGACCTTAGAAGCCTGGACTACTGTCTGAGTATGGGTCTCCTGATTGCATTAGCGGTTCGTGGTTGCAATGATGATGATAATAATGGCACTCTCACTAATGAACAAGAAGAGAAGGACCCTTGAGTGCTGTCGTGCATGGAGACTCTTGTATTTACGCAGCAATCTGAATTTTCTTCGGAATGAACATTGTAGA
Source organism: Megachile leachella (assembly GCA_963576845.1). Lineage (NCBI taxonomy): Eukaryota > Metazoa > Arthropoda > Insecta > Hymenoptera > Megachilidae > Megachile > Megachile leachella. The sequence goes on from OY756248.1 coordinate 14,979,756, forward strand.
ACAAGCTCCTTGTTTGATGAACATACTGCGTAGCCATTAAGATCTCTATGGATTTCATTGTGCAGACCAGTGATGGATAACTGCAACCCCGAGGGTGCGATTCATGGATGTGTTAACGACGTACACTTACGGACATCATTGAATACAGTACACATTTGCCATATTGCTATTGTCGGAGTCGAAGGGGCGGGAATTTGGTGGGTTGAATATGCATGGCTTTGTCAATTTGCAAATTGAAGGATTTTAAAATATGTAACTGTACAAATTGCAACGTTTGTACATTTTGAAATTAACTTTTGCAATATGAAACATTTGGTAAATGAATAAATAAAAATTTTACAATTTAAACATTTGAAAAGTTGAAAATAAAAAAATGGAATATTTGAGTATTTCAAGATTTTTACATCTGAAAAATGGATATTTGAAATTGATGTATGTTCCAAACCACATCCTTTCTACATTTCGATATTTAAAGACCTTATTTGTATCACTATCTGATAAAATAAAGAGAAATAAATGAGAAATTAGTAATAAATTACGAATCTACTAACGAAGGTAGAAATCTCATTGATCGAACAAGTAGAATAAATCAAAGGAAGAGTACTAAGGCAATATCAAGTCAAACGATAAAAAATGCAGTAATCTTCAGATCAGGATACTCGTAAAATATTGTGGACTTTATTGCTATTTATTAAACTTCTGAACGCAATTACATTCCTTCATCCTCTGAATACCTTGAGGCATTCCGCGTCAAACGGTTCCCCGTACCATGGAGAAGGATAATCTCCTGACATTCCCGTTTCCCCAGATAACCGTTAAGTAGTAACAATAATAACAAAGTGGCTCCGGTGATAGTCGAGATATGTCAGGTTAGTAATAAGGAGGTTTAGGGTTCATGTAAGGGTATACAGTAGATAAGTTCCTTTAGCTGAATCTCGGATTTCGTGACTGATCGACGGAGAAACGTTAACTTCTCAGAAACATAATCTCGCTTAAGATTAACAGTATTATATGCAATTATTTCCAACTTGTTTTATAAAATAACTTTTTAGTATTATTTTTGAAGGTACTACTGATGATTCTCAGGGAGAAAATATAACTAGTCTGATATTTCTAATATTATCTGTCGATTAATATTGTTTGATTCTTTCAATATTTCTATGCTCAGAACAAATAAAAATTCTGAAAGCTAAAATTTACTAATCAGTATCTTATTATCAAGCCCTTCAAATTACCCGAAATTCACGAATCGATGGATTCCGAAATTCGTTCGTTAAAGTCGAAGCAGCGTGACTGCAGGAACTTCGTTCCCATTTGATTCCGCGCGGTATATATAGTTACCGGAATATAATATCGGAATTAGCTCGTTTCCAGGGAGCTGCGAGGCCGGCGAGTTACGAGATTTCAACGAATTCTGAATGAGAATCCGAACGGCAAAGGCTCTAGGGAGACACGGTGTGCTGGGAATCGCAAAATTCCGTGAGACCAGTGCCCGTTCAATATCGGATTATTATCGATTCAGGGGATCGTTGTTCGTCGGGAATGTCTCAAAGGCATTCCACGGTAGCGAAGAGGTCGACTGGCAAAAGACTCGACAGAGAGAGAGAGAGAGAATACAGCATCCATGGTGAGGTTAGATCGAGGAAAGTCGCGGCACGAGTGGAAAAGCGTGAAAGTGGGTCGCGAAACAGAACGCGGAAAGAATTTTCACGGAAACGTTGAGACCTTGCGTATTTCTTGTCGCGGCAACCAGTCAGCCTGGTTGGTCTGTTTCCGGTGGCGTGTTTCCGGCCACTTCGTGGCCTGGGTACAAGTGCGAGGAAAAAAATCCAGGAAGAAGAGGGCCACGAGGAGAGGTAGAAACGCGCGTAAGAGAAACTTCGTGCTACCAGGCGGCTAAAAGAACGTGCAAATACACGCGCGGCACCAGAAGGGAGGGGGCGAACCAAGGTAAATGCAGTCGTTTGTACGTACACCGGGACTCTTAAATTTTCTCCGGTATGAATTTTTAATTTTCCTGTACTTTACGACTGCCCATTAAAACGCAAACGGAGAAAGGAAGCCGCTGGGATACGGACAGAGGGCGAGAAAAGAAAGTGCTCGAAGCGATGCCCGGACTGGCTCTCGAAGGCGGAAGCGTAGGAGAACGTGGATGTATAGAACCCTCGGGAATCTCCGGCTCTAGGTTATATTTTTCTTAGGGAACGCCTCTGACTGTGTACCACGATTGCCCTGAGATATGCGGTTACACGAATTTATTGCTGTATAATACCCTGCCGGCTGCCCGAGGACGCACTTATGCACGAATGCGAAATCAATACAACAAGCTTCACCTTTATCCCCACTCCATTTCTTATTCGGCCGTTATTAACGGCGCGAATATACGGTTAATATCGCGATGTGTTTCAGGAAAATGACCAAGCTGTTAACAATTTAATACGAGAACCATACAGGTCTGAATCTGATTTTATTTCAACATCTGTTGAAACGTTTTTTAAATCTGCTAAAAGTTTTTTAAATTTGCCGCTTATTTGTGGATATATTTAGAACATTTGCAGAATATTTTACAGAGAAAATTTAGATAAATTGAACGAAACGTTTGGTTTAAAGTATAAGTATCGTAACTTCTGAAAGTTCAATTCACTTTGTACTAATTGAATTTCTTAAAAGTTCTTAAAAGTACCACTCTTAAAATAATCTGCGAAGAAAGTAAAAACTAGTGGGATTAATAAAAGTGAGCTCAGACATTTGATCATAATAAAATTTAATTTCCACCGCAATTTTATGAATGCTAAATAGAATTGTTTAGAATCATCTTAAAACAGTTAAGTGTATAAAGTAAGAACATATTCCCGAGGTAAATGATCAACAGCACACCGGTTGCTTTATTTTGTGTATTTCATTCCTCTCGAAGTTTGTTCTCTGCGCTAGCCAATCTAAGATATTAATGTTATTTCCACTCTTTCACTATGTGCAACTTCAATATCTGGGGTCATTGACCTGTTCTAAAATCCAATTTTCTTTCTCTGGTTGAAACCGCTTCTCTACGGCTAGAATCAAGAATTTCTCGTAAAAACACACAAAGGGTCAAAGGTTTTCTTGGAAAAGCAGCTCCAAACATGAACCTTCATCGCGAGTTTAACGATCCTCTGGAGGAATCTGTTGGTCAGGTAGTAGATCAGGTTTGAAATGTAACAACTGACATTCAAAAAGGAGTTTTACACGTGCAAATGGCTATCTCGATTACTGTTTACATTTTTTTCTACATTCTACATAATCGTTTGTATAATCATTCTACATAATCATTCCATATAATCATTCTTATAATCATTCTGTATAATCATTCTATATGTATAATCAGTTTACTTAAGAATTTGAGGTTACTGCAAAAATATCAAACAACGAAAATGTGACAGTAAATAAGAAAAATTCAAGCTTCCTTTCAATAGTAATATTCATTGAAATCATTTATTGAAACATTCATTGAAATGTTAAAATAAAATTGCTAACATGTATGATATTTTATGAATATCCTTTAATTTTTCAATTTGTGAATGAACTTCAATAATTATTTACAGAGAGGAACAGCTTGCTTCTAACTGTAAGAAATAGCACATTTGTAGCTGAAATGTTAATGCGATACAAAATTATTTTGCATGATTATTGTTAGAGTTTGCTATTTATTAGTAACCTTGTACATAATTTGTAATTGTTTGCTTCAGTAAAATCAGTAAAGTATTACTATAAAGTTCGAGATGTTCCAATATCGTTTCTTAAAAAGATTCCAACGTATGAACGAAAATGAGGTGAAAATATTCCACGATGAATCTTCGTCTTCTATTAAGCGGGAAATCCTGGTGTCCTTTGCAGCATCGTGTTCTAAATACCGAACGGAGTTGAGAGTACATTTTCATGTAACCCGTACTATGCAGATAAATCACGCGTTATCGAGCGTCCTAGCTGGTTAACCCCGAAAGTGTACATCCGTCTAACTGTCAGGTCCACGTTCCGGTTAGGCAACCGAATCGAAAAAAAGTCACGTAACGCAGACGGCGGGTCGTCGAAAAATCGAAACCGCGGTACGATGTTCAATTTCCCGTAGCCACCTGGAAAGCGTAATGATCTCGAAATACGGCGATAAGATGATTTCGAGCGTCTCGCAGCGGGAAGCTGGTCCGCGTTTCTGGTCGCGGAAAGCTGTGGCCGGTATTAGGTGCAGAAACCGACTGAGTTACGAGCGGTTATAAATTCCGAATATTGGAGTTCTGCCTTGCGATCCCCATGCTATCCTATTCCCATCCCTCCATTTCGTACAATGGAAGGAATCTCCTATCCCCGCAACTCGTCTTGACCTACTATTATGTCTGTCCATACAAAAATAGAACCTCCATTCGACTGAACCGCGTAAGCCACCCTTATGTTGACCCGGGTCGTGTGTCCTTTGTGCCAAGGAACGTTGAAAAATGCAACTTGAGAACTCTGCTATTCTCTAAACACGTATACACTTCTTTCGATTTTTTATTATCACTCATTCAGATTTTACTTCTGATAAGACTATTACGAACTGTATCGAAGATATGGAAGATGGCGCACTTTTTTATGGGGCAGTTGCTGCATACGAGATGGTCAGTTTCGTGACACGGTACTATATGAAAATACTGCTAGATTTATGGCACATTTATAGTACGCTTAACACATATTTCGTATTTATAAAATAGTTTAGTAATGTTATGTTTCTTGAGAAAGTACAAGTTAAGATTGAATTATTTAGAATTTGCATACTACATCTACAATGAGGGACTCATCTATGAGAGTCTGAAAAGAGTTTTCAATATCCCCTGGTTTTCTAAATCCCTCCTGTGTAGAGAAATTCAATACCAGTTGATGCAATTTGGTCTGACGTTGTCACACGAAAGAATAGATCCTTTGTTCCGGTGGCTTCAGTTTTTGATGAATAACCTCCAATTCGTTACTATATGACCGTACGGTGACAGCGATGCTTAACCTACTGAGTAAAGCAACCTATAACTTTTCGATTACGTTCGATCGGGTAAAAGCAAATTCTAGAGTTTCAGATTGATACGTATTTTCGACTGGTTTTCGTGTCACGTTTCAAAATCATTTGGTATGCAACGAGCTAATACTCATCTGTCTTTTGAAGAAGCAAAACACAGGAACACAGCAAATGACATCCAAAACTTGCGTACAGGGTAATGCGAACCACTGCAATATCAGAGCGGAGTGCTCGTTGAAAAGCCCGTTCTGGAAAACACTGTAATATTCCGAGCGGGTCATCGAAGTAACAGAACGCAATCTCTTTCGCGAGGCAACTCGATCTCGTTTTGAAATTGAATGGAACCAGGTATTATAGCCTGCAGCCAATTAACCATTGCATTCGACTGTCGTGTGTCCTCTCACGAACCGAGGGAAAACAAGCTTGGTCCTTCAGCGAATGCTCGGAGATTCGCGGCAGCTCGTCCGGAACCGCACTACTGATGTCTACCTACTGCTAGAACTCGGTTCGTCGGATAGAGCACTCTAATTCGTTGCAATCAGGGGAGCCTTGGCTGCTGTTTGCCCACCTTGTTGCGCCTCTATTAGTTCCGCGTCAGAAAGCATGCTCACGTGATTTGTATCCCCAATGCGATGCTTCGTCTGGACCGGAACGGTGCGTAAGATCCGCATTCGAAGAAGCTGTCCTTTAACGGACCCTCAAATTAATAAATTCGTGCTCAAATTCTTAACGAAAAAATTCTTTATTTCGACGAAATTATTTTATGCATTCTTCAAAATACTTTTTACGAAAAAGAGTTAACAATGAGGAGATTGATAACTTCATTTTCATTCATTTTGTGGTGGATGTTGTTTCTTGATGTTCATCAGTAATGTTCTACTTATGTACAAAATGGTGGACTGTTTACTCTTATACAAAATGGCGGACCATGATCTACTTATAAAATGGTCTTAATTTAATTTACACTTTCAATATATTTTTATGTTCTTTTAGAAAATTGTTCTTATAGTCCTTTTAATACACGTTATCAATATATTACACATTTCTTGTAACACTCACAGCAATTGTTCGAAGAGAACCTATCAGTATTTCGAAGGGTAAATCTTTAACGATAAGTCTGTAACGATTCTCCGAGAAGAAGTTTCCGAAGACGACATGAAATAATTTGATCGGTCTAATACGTATCTCGTCGGGATAGCGTTTCTATCAAATCTGCTCGAAAGACTTCGATAACAAGCTTTTCCCTGTTGTTCTTTTGCTCCTTTGTCGTGCGTTTAATGAGTCGTTATTACCGATGATACTTAATAACAGAGGGCTGATATCGGGAAACCGAATCGCGCCTCTTACGTGGAAAGATCGCGTCGAATAAAATGATCGGAAGAACTTTGATCGTTACGCAAGCTCCACGAACAAAAGGAAGAACGGAATTGCTCAGTCTAAGCATAGACGAGCTTCGTTCGAAAGTGCAATTGCGCTTGTCAGAACTTATCGAGTACCTGATCTCGTTACTCATCCCCCTTCGTTTCTCTGTCTAACATTCCTCCCACCTTTCTACGCTTTAACTTTAGTCCCTCCTTTCCTCTTGTCTGCCAACCTCTGCTTCTTTACCGATCTTTAGCTTCTCATGGCGTGGCAATCTTCTATAAAAGTTGATCGAAAATATCCATTAACGATATCTTCACAGAGACATTCTCCTCCCAGAATGGCGATTTGTGAGGCAGCAATTAAATCCTTCAACGACAGACAATAGTTACGACGCTGAAGGAAAATTAAGATTGCACTTACTATAGATAGTAGCGGAGGGATTCTATGCGTCGAGAAAGTAATAATTACGGATGTTATATAAAATTTAGAGGATATTTGAAATGTAAATTAAATTTGAAAATCTTTGAATCTTGGAGGGAACTTGGAAGATTTGGAAATTTGGAAGTTTATAACAATTTGGAAGCCCGAGCATATAAAAATTTATAAACCTAGGAATATGTAAATTTTCTCAGAAGTTCGGATCGTTTTGTGGTTACCACGTTTCAAAGATATTGGCAATAGTAAAATAGTTGGACACTTTCCTTATCCAGTTCGGATAGGAAAGTTCCTCGAAATCGAAAGGTTCGATTTGAGAAACGGGCAACCATCAGAGACGTGGACTAACTTACTTCCAGACGCTCGCATCATCAGTTGATATATGTGTACGGCCCTCGGTGCATTTTACCGGAAGAACATCCTGTCTCATTGAGTAATGTTATCAGACCGAAACTTTTATCGCTGATGAAAGTTCGGCCGTAACTTCGCGCTGCGAGGGACGTAAGATGAACTTTCATACGAAAAATTTTTCCACGTTTTCTATTAGGAACGAACTACCCTAGCGGTGCCAGCCAGGTGTAAAGTTATTAATGCAACGGTAAAATGATAAGATTGTACCGTGAATTATGATGTTGAAAGTGCAAATGTTTTAGAATTCTTAAGTTAGGTTTAATATGCATCTTTTCGCAACTTGGGATTCTTAAAACCTGGAGCTAAAAATTTAGGAATTTCAAAGATGAGAATTTGAAAATTTTTAAATTTATAAATATGTCAATGTAGGATTTCTAATTCATGAAATTCATAAATTCTCAAATTATCAAATAGAAATATTTTAAAACTAAGAAACTGAGTACATCTGAAATGTAATGGAAGATATTACGATTTACCTTGACAAACACTTCTTATTTCCGACTCGTTACATTTCGTAATTGAACATTCAATATTGCAAATTATAGAGAAACATATACGGGTGGCTCGTTACTAAAATCTCTTGTAACCGTTCGGTGGAAAGTGCTGCTTCCCTTTGTGAGAATGCGTAAGAACGTACAGAAGTATAGGACACGGTTAAGTTATCGAGGTAGCACGTAGCTGTTCCTTTGCTAATTAAAGTTTCATTCTTTTGATCCCAAAAGCACAGTCTGACAAATAGAAGAAACCGTCGATTTTCCGGACGAACGCTCCGTTGCGCAATTTTCCATGATAGTTCACTTCCTTTCAGCCTTTCCGCTCTTCTTCCTTTCATTTTGCTCGTGACGTCACTCGACCGCCTTCAGAAAAAAATCTATTCCGTTCAAGACCGAACGGAAAAGCTTGCCCGTGACGTCGAGCACGCTTATCTGTGCTTCCTGCACGCTCGATCATTGGCTAATTCGACTTTTGTCATTTTCGCAGAAACAAACTTTTTTACTTTGCTAAGATGTACAGACATGAAGCTATTAAGTAATTGGATCGTGATCAAATTTTTAAACTTTCAATTTTTTCAATTTTTCAATTTTTCATTTTTTTAATTTTTCAAATTTTCAAGTTTTCAATTTTTCAATTTTTCAATTTTTCGGTTTTCAATTTTTCCATTCTTCAATTTTTTGATTCTTCAATTCTTCCATTTTTCAATTCTTTAATTCTCCAATTCTTCAATTTCACCTTTATTAAATTATCAAATTTTCAATTATCAAATTCACAATTTCTCATTTTGAGTTGTTAAACTTTCAATTTTCCATTATTACCATTTCTAAATCACCAAGTTTCCCAATCTTTGAATTTTAAAGATCTAAAATATTGAACTATTCAAGTTCCCAAACATCCAAATTTTGAACTCCTTATCTTTTTATATCCTCAGATATACTCAATGTGATAGGAACGATAAGAAAGTATGTATCCATCCCAGTGTAGTGAAATAACAACTTTTTGCTCCTAAGCTTTAATGACAGCATAACAAGAATTCACTGTAATTACATGAAAATTTAATTTCTAGTTTTGCCTTCAAATGCAGCAATTTGTACGAGTGCATCAAACAAGTTTCGTTAAATAAATTTAATATCGTAGCAGAGGTAATGCAGCAATTTATAATAAAGTCTGGTTTTTTGCTCGAAATGGTATTTACTCTCACTACTCGTAGTAACTTGCATCAAATTTCGCTCAGCAAAGATGTGTTAATCTTCTTCAAACCCACATCCATCCCCTGTGTAAACCGCCCTGCCACGATATACTCTCTAGGACATTATTTTATAGAAAGCATAAACACTGAACACTTTATTTACACTGCTTACAAGAAGTGGTCTAACTTTTCTTTTTGCCGGAAAGACGACTAACCTGGCCAGCCATCAAGAGAACGTTCTCTATTTAAGGAAACTTTCAACAACGTTGCAATTAAACGTAGACGCATTTGATCCGTTACTTGCACCTTGATTCCCAACTGCAAGTGTCAACTGACGATAGATCGAATGATTAATTGATTCAGCTGTTAATTATAATAATTCGGTCTCCGATGGGAGGTCTGTTAACGTTCAGTCTTTGACATGGTAAACCTTGCACTCTAGGAAATGGCTGGTGTGTCATCCATCTTAAGACGTAATCAACACCTTCGGATATCAAAGCTCGAACGTCTCTCGAGGGGCGTCTATCGAGCTTAGTCGATGCTTCGAAGCTGTTAACTTTGGAACAGGATGCTTTTTCAATGAAACTGTAGCACCTGTTTGAGAAACGGATAACGGACGTTGCGATCGATTTTTATCGAGAAAACTTAGTCGTTTGCTCTCCTAACTTTAGAAAAAATTTTCGCAATTAAATAGAACCCGTATTCTCGAATTTTTTCATCATCGTTTTTAAGTAGTACGAAAGTCACGGGGGTCTCATTATGTCATCGGACATGCTAATTGAATGACTGTCAATTAACTGGAGTGCGCTAAGATTGACTGCAGGCAGACCGATTGACGCCCGTTCCCTCGGACGTTTAATCTTCATTGTTTAGGATCCAATGACGGAAGCACTCGACTGACGGCGCGAATTTCGTCCGCTTTCGGAAAATCCTTTATTATCTGCCAGCCGCTTTTCTCGTTACTTTCCCATTTCCGGCGGTATCGCGTGACACGCGGCATTTCAGTGCACGTCCCATCTCTGCAACGCCGTCGATCTATCTTTGGTTATTAAAAAATATGGGGAGGAAGCACGTGCATTTTCGCTTATCGCGAAATTAATAAACATTTCTCGAATTTAGCTTCAAATATTAGGGTAAGCTTGCTTAAGTCGTACCTATTCTATAGTTGAAGTGTTATGGCTGCTACAGCTACATTAGAATTAATTTATATGACAACACAAAGATTGTTCAGAGTTTTCTAATAAATAAAAACAATATTTACACTATAATAGCAAATATAGTTTTTACATATTTACTAAATATTTATTGTTTTTTCTTAGGGAGTACGACTTGAGCAATCTTGCCCTAATGTACTATTAATTCACATTGCAGTTAAGGTAGTTTAGGTTTATGGCGGTTGACTTGATGGTAGCATAATAATAAAGATGAAAATTCAACTGTTTATTATTTAGAAAACTTGAACATTCTATTAGCTATGGGAGAAACATTTAAAAGATTTAAGACAGAAAAGAAAATGGGGGAGTATTGATAAATCGCTGGAATATCTATTACCAGCTACCAACTCGTACAATACATCACCCCTCTTTATTCACACGCATATATCTCCGTCCCTAAGAATCGACTACTCTCTTTGGAACTTTCTTTCCGAACTCTGCGTCAAATTTAGCCTTTTGGATCTGAATCACGTCCCGAAATACAATTCCCGGAACTTTGTTCAGTCTATCACCCCTCGTACCTTCTCCAAAAACTCCAGGGACGCTCTCTGATTGAGTATTCAAGCTTCAGTTTGTAGTCGGCACGTTCATCCTTTAAAACTATGCAACCCTAACCTACGTGGGTCATGAATAAAAGACTGTTCCCTTACAGTCATCGATTCATGCAAACTTTCGTGCATTACGTTTCTTATAAAATATGTAGAGTACGTCAGTACCATCCTCTTCTTAAATATTCTATCCACCATTTCTTTTATCAAACATACAATACTATAACATTAAAACATACAGGTACTTCACATATTTATTATCTGTGAAGACAAGTTATAAATACGCAAAAATGTGACTTAACAATTTTTCAAAAATAAGAAAAATATTGAAACTTCCACATCAGTTATAAATTAATAGAATCAGGAGATAAAATAAAAGGAACTAAGGGAAATAAAATATATTTTTCTATGATTGTACAATAATAGTATGAGAAGTTTGTGAGAAGCAGGTGCGTTTCCGCGAGATCCTCTCTGAAATCCGAAAGGTGTCACGATCGGTTCCATCCAGGCAGGACCGTATAAAACGATTGGTACCGGAAATATACGCAACGACACGTATCCCGAGGGCGGAAGACCCTTGTCAAAATATTAAACCCTTCCCTGGGAGATCGAATTTCGAATAGTTTCACGTCATAACAAATCCGATCCTCTTTGCGGGTGTATTGCAAGGGATAGGTGGAAGGACATCCAGAGGGAGCGAGTGCTGAAGTGTTCAACCGGCCGGTATCATCTTACAACAGCTTTCCACGCGTTCTCTTTTATGAAAGGACCGTCCCATATTTCCATTTATTTTTGTTCCATCTTTGAAATCATATACCCTTTATTACGAGGATATGTGACTGTTATCCGTACGGATGTCGCATATCTTCACTTTGTATTCTCCTTTCGTTGCTGGATTGTCGAAGAAAGGAACAAAGTTGAATGCAAAATTAATTGATACTCGTACTGTAGCTTTTGAGATATAAATTAGGGTTTTGTGGGTAGGACTTCGGAACTTTGTTAATTCAAATCTTTGAAATTTGGGGTTTAGAGTTTTTAGGAGATTGAGACTTTGGGGGTTTGGAATTTTTGGGAAGTTGAAGGATTAGGACTTTGGAGTTTTTGGGAGTTTGGAACTTTGGTACTTTGGAGTTTTGGAAGCTAGAGACTTTGGGATTTTGAAGTCTTTGAAAGCTTGAAACTGTGTGACATTGAAATTAAGAGATCTTCTAATTTCAAAATTTCCAAATTGTAATATTTAAATATTTTGAAACTACATAACTTCAAAATATTAAAGCTATAAACCTCAGAATTTTAAGAACTCCATACTCTAAGAAAAGGTTCCAATAACCATAACCATAGTCCGCCATCTTTGTTCAGCAATCGATGAATTTAATTCTCACAGAAACATAACCTCATAAAAATTAAACGATGCCATATTCTCGTCATAATAATCGGCAATTTAAAAGCATTCATTGCAACCGTGTACCTGCGTTTGTCTACGTATTTCCGTCCGTAACGGAAGAGCCCAAAGACTGGTTTTTGAATACCCATTGTAAAACTTGTCCTAATATTTTGATCGTATTCGTATGCCACGCTGTTCACGTCAAAATAATAGAATTTCCGTTTCCCTCCCAGAAACGTGATCCAGGATCGTCTCGTTATTTTAAAATTGTTATAACGGCGCTTCCGCTATAACGGTGCTTTTAAACAAATATAAAAATACATCGCAGCTCGTTCAATAGCTCGTGTAGAATTTTTAAAATCCACGTCTGAGAAGAAAATTCAAAACACGGAACAGCGCAATAACAGAAACTTGAATGGACCGTTTTGCCAGTGTTTCTCTCGTTTCTTCGACCATGTTCGTATTTACGAGGAGCTTAGGGTGGTTTAAAGCGATCATCTGTATATATTACCTAAACTAGCGGCCATCTAGACACATTCGCACACGTATGCGCACTCAGGTACAATGTAAGCTTGCCTTGGATAAGGACGGTCGTAGGGAATGGAATCTCTCACCATTTGATTTCGAGTCTTGGGGATGTAAGCAATTTTTTAGATGTGCTAGGTTTTGTACGGATGGATTTTTTAATTTTTTAATGCTTGAAGTTTGGAATTTTTTAGTTTTGAAAGTTTTGAATTGTAAATTTCTAAATTTGTAAATTTCCAATTTTCACATTTCCGATTTTCACATTTCCAATTTCCACAGTTTCAATTTCCACATTTCCAATTTCCACATTTCCAATTTCCACATTCCCAATTTCCATATTTCCAATTACCAAATTTCCGATTTCCACATTTCCAATTTCCACATTTTCAATTTCCACATTCCCAATTTCCACATTTTCAATTTCCACATTCCCAATTTGCACATTTCCAATCTCTACATTTCCAATCTCTACATTTCCAATTTCCACATTTCCAATTTCCACATTTCCAATTTCCACATTTCCAATTTCCACATTTCCAATTTCCAAATTTCCAATCTTCCAATTTTCACATTTCCAATTTTCACATTTCCAATTTCCACGTTTCCAATTTCCACATTTCCAATTTCCATATTTCCAACTTCCACATTTACAATTTCCACATGCCCAATTTCCACATTTCTAATTTCCACATTTTCAATTTCCACATTTCCAAGTTCCACATTTTCAATTTCCAGATTTCCAAGTTCCACATTCGCGACTTCTGTATTATCAACTTCCACATTTGCAATTTGTGAATCTTCAAATTTCTAAATTCCCCACATTCTTAGATCCTAAAATTTTTCGAATTCCCAAATTTTCCTGATTCCCAAACTCCTATGTTTTGTATTTCGAAATTATCAATTTTCCAAATACTGAAATTTCTTGATTGAAGTTCGCCTCTTCACATTCATTATAGTCCAATGTACAAAGACCGAGCATCCTGCGTTCTTATGGTTTTATTAAGTGAATCGATTAAAACAAGTAAGATTTCGAATGTGCACACCCTCCTATTTCAAATATGCAAATAAATGAAGGTTAACGTCAATTTTCCGGCAAGTTGTTGGTACCGCTTCCATCAAATCACGAATGTAGATGCTGCGGTGTCCACGACATATTAACTTTGACTCCCCCTGTACATTCGTAACGCGGTAGCGATATAACCAAGGCAGTTGCAGGGTCGACTGGGGCATAGATCGATAACACTTTCCGGCGGAAACTAAGCTTAAGCGACGTACCTAACAAGAGGAAATTAGGTAGTACGTGGTGCACGGATCGAGAAGGGGTTAGTTTCAGCAAAGAAGCTCGCGGTTACCCGTAGGGACTGTACACGACGAGGATTGCTTCAATGCGGACGAAAGGGTTGAAGCAGATCGTGTGCTGGTCAAGGTGTTGGTTCACACATTTTGGCATAATCCGTGCACAATATATATACTATATACTATATATATATACATATATATATAACAACACGGGCTTAGGATCTTCGGTCAGCGAGGTGCGGTTTCTCTGGACTAGGCAGCTCTTAAGCTTCCGGCAGCTGGAAGGTTCATGGAGTTGGAAACGACCCAGTCCGTACGATTTCGTACCGTGGACACGATAAACGTTCTACGGTCCGGTCATTCGTTAACTCTGGCTCGTATATATACGCGTCGTACAATTTGTCAGGAACAGTTAAAGCCGCTATTAACCTACCGACGATCATTGCCATCTCTTTTCGTTTTGGCGACTATTTTCCAACGGTGCCAGAGGTGTTTCGCAGCCAGAAGTGGATCGAGCTGTAAAATTAAGAGAGCTCGTTGCGACGGACGGATTTCAAATTCGTTCTCGCGATATGGCGCCTTCTGGGGATCGCTTTCTTTTATATGACTATTAGCCTCAATGCGGGATGCCAGTCAGAAAATTTTATCGACGAATATAATTGAAACATTCATTGCTTATTTTAAGCATTTTATATTAGAAAGGTTTCGCGTGGCTTTAGTATGATTGAAATAGGATCTCTTGAAACGCTGTTTAACTCGTTATCCTATTCTTCTTATTCTTCTTCACAACTTATTCCTCACAATTCAAGATATTCGTTGAACGAGGAGATATGTTTCACATCTTTTTATTCGATGAACTTCAAATTTTTAAAGACACGTTAAAATTCATAGATTCTAAATCCTCAGAAATAAAATTGTACGAACGACACCACATTCTTGGTTACGATATTTTTCGCAGGGAAGCCATATTTGTTGTCGACTGCATGTGTCCTCTTTACTAGACGTATAGATATAGTATATCATACTTAGAAGCATAAAAGAGAATTGGGTATTATTTCACATAATTTTGAAACTATCTTACTTATCGAGTTAGTGTCTGTTCTAAGGTTAAAAAACAGCCAAATTAAAAATTGAAAGACACATTTAATTAAAATTTCTTTCGACTTATTCCAACAAATTATTAAAGTTCTTTGAAATTCCTTTCGTGCCAATTTTCAAACCTTTCCCGAAAACGTCGGATATATTTATGCACGAATTTATGATCGATACTGCCTTCATTTCCTGTGTTTTCATCGTTTTCTCCATTAACAAGACCAAGAAGAAAACGTCGCCCGCGGCGTCGCACAACTTTTTACAACAATTACGTCCGCAACGGCATCGCGATTAATATTCCATCGGATATCAACGTCGTTATAGGTAATCAATGAATATTCTCCAATTTTTTTGCCGCACTGCTTACTCAACGAGCACATCTGGATCGTATAATCCGATCGTCGAAGTGGACCAGAAGAAATAATTCACCCGTAAAATCGTAGAACTCTATCGTCGACGCACGACCGTCAACGACATGATACCGAGTTAATCGCGGCCAAATAACGTTCCGGGTTGCTCCAGGGGATATCGAACGGAAATTTCAAATAATTGCAAGATACGAAAAGCTCGTTGACGATGGCGACGTTAAGAACAGTCCACGAACGCTAAGCTCTTCGACGTTCCTTCCTTAGGACCTATGGACAACCCTCGGGATTCCGAATAATCCGGGAGAGGTTGGAGGTAAAAGGTACGGAACATCCTGGACGAGAAGTACATTCCCGTTCATAAGTCACAAGC
Organism: Megachile leachella; assembly: GCA_963576845.1. Classification (NCBI taxonomy): domain Eukaryota; kingdom Metazoa; phylum Arthropoda; class Insecta; order Hymenoptera; family Megachilidae; genus Megachile; species Megachile leachella. The sequence goes on from OY756248.1 coordinate 14,995,465, forward strand.
CTCTTTCAAGACAAATCTAGATCACGCTCTAATAATTCATTTCGTGTTAAACAGCTATTCATAGTTGTGCATTTAAACATATAAAAATGATAAAAAATACGTAAAATATCGTATGAAAATTCTGTACAAAATATATAGGTTCATAAATAAATTATACGCATACAAAATTTGGGCCAAGATTTGAAACGTGTAGCTCTCATCAACATGCACTTCAAAAATGCTATGACCAATGAGATAGAAATTTCATATGTATAAAAATTTGTACACATGTTCCTACATATCGTCACACCACATAGTTCTTCAGAAGCGTATCTTGGCTCACAAGTGTTTTCTTAAGCCTTTGTCCAGGAGTGTAATCTGTTAACAAGTACAGAGTCCAAACAAAACGAATGGCGGAACATTGTTTCCCGTCCACTACCCTTTAACTAAAGTCGTAAGTTGCACCCGAGTGCATAAAGGGCACGATCGAAGGAAGACAGAGATCCAGGTAGAGGATGGATATAAGACGTAGCCCAATAGAAAGAATCGAGTTGCGTTTAGTCGGTCGAAGTCTTTCCTCGCTTCAATTGAGCTTCAATAATTTGTGGCCCCGTGCCAGTGGGCTGGCTGTACGATAAGCTGGTGTGGGTAAAGGAGCGTGTGCAGTAGAAGCGGTGTGTACGTGGAACGACAAGTAGAAGGAAGGAAAATCGGTGTACAGAAAGAGACTCAGACGCCGGAGGGTAGTCGGCGCAGGCAGGATATGCGAGGCAGTTGAAAAGTTTACACGCTTCGACGGTGATGTATGGAGATTGTGCGTGCGTGACTTGCTTAGTTCCGAGGTAGAAGCTCGCTCACCCTCTGCTTTCTCTTTCTTTTTCACCCCTTTCTCGGCCTGTCTCTCTCTCAGCCCGGTTTCGTTCGTCGCCACTTTGATAACTGGAGTTTTATCGGTCCGCTAGCAGGGATATACCGGTATTTCGCTCGATCGGTCCGCGTGGCTCACTCGAACTTCACTTCGGTAATAACTAGTTTGAACTTCGCGGCAGAAGTGGCTCGTTTTAACGTGATAAATGCTCCTTACGGAATACGTAGCCCACTTGCGGAGTTCCTGGCAGCCGAAGATTAGAGAATATTGATTGTAATTAATTACCGGCCCAAGTCTCTTCCCACTGCATGCGAATGATTTTGCAGGTGCCACCTGCGAATCAGTTATACGAGTACATTTAACTATCGGTAGTTTCTGAGCCAGTCCTATCGATCCGTGTATAACTTTGTGTATAAAAGGATTATACAGGGACAAAAGAAAGTTCACTCGATGCACACGAGCGACCTTCTCGCGATCATGTGTCTGTTTTCTCAGTCAGAAGTAAGGAAGATGGACATATGATCGTAGAAAGTATGAATAAAAATTGTATATCGGCTCTGAAACGTAAACGATGCGGAAAATTATCATAATTTTACAAAATAGATTTGTATTATAAAATAAGGAATTTTTTAATATGAACTGATGAATGAATTTTTATTTAAAATAAAAACATAACGCCAGATAAAAGTACAGAAATACAGAAGTGCAGTGTTCATTTAATGGAACACAAGATATATAGAAATTTAGTTCATCATCATACGTACAATAAAACCCGAGTTCCTATAGTCCTGTTTAACAACGAGCAGGTCAAGGGGAAGCTCTACCTAAATCTATGTTTCATGCATCGAGCCAAAACTCCGATTGTAAGTTCAGCTATTATTTCCAACCCAATTTGATGGAGATATCGCCGGCAGCCGTTCAGAAAGGGTTAGCCTTCCAACCTCGAACATCGCGCACGATAATTAAAAGCGTCCAATGGCGCGAATTAATTCCGCTAACCCCGTAACGCGACAGTAAACGTTTACAATTTGCCAAAGGGGAAACGCTCGAGTAAACTTGGACTGGCCGATTACCGGAACAATACGTCGTCTGGCTGTATACATTTCATAAAACGGTTAAGAAGCACGAATTCAGAGTCAAAGAACCTTAAATAATTATGATGTTTGCACGAGGACCGTGGGCGCGGTCGGGACCTTCTAATTCCACGGGCGAGGACGAACAGTTAATTGGAGGCAACAATTAATTTACGATGTTGAACGAACTCACACAACTCCGACAAACTGCTAACGATGAAGGACGAAACGAAAGAAGGCTGCTGTAAATAAGGACGAAACAGGATGGAGGGATCGCGATTGGCGGAAGCGGAGCGTTGGAGAATGTGGCGGAAGTCTCGTGACCGAGGCACAACGGGAAGTCTTAAGCCGTGGAACTAACGAAAACCAGCGTACTCTAGCCTCGTATTAGTCGCGCTGGATTTACTCGTTGCTGGATCAGTTTTTTAATCTCTCTGGGAAGCCGCAAATAAATCCGTGGTGTGCGTGAAAGCCTCGTCTGCGGAGCCCTTTATCTCTGATGAAAGTTTTTTCAAATCCCTCCGCCGCGTTGGTAGGTACTTTTTTCATTCTACCGTGATCGAATTTATTTCAAGCCAGCAACTGCTTGATGGCGAGTATAGCTTCGCTAGAGAAAATTATTATGTAGGAGACTCGTTTCGAAACTTGACGACAATTTAGAATTTCAAACGTATGAAAATTTGATCAATTGTAAACTTGTAACTGTAAACTTGCAAATTTATAAATTTATTCGATCCTTAAAATAGTAAACTGCTTGTCCCTATTATTTTCCATGAAGAAACATAGTAAACTGCATATTTTATATTATCGTAAACGAAGTAGATAAGTGAAGCCAAAATGTGAGGCGCGACACATGCCATAACGCTGGAAAAGTGATCCATGCAGAAATCGAGTGGGTTCGAGCGTTTAACGATCTACTACAATCTTTAATATTCCTCGACGATGGAACACGAACCATTTACCTTGTTACCACACCGAAATAAATCACTCGACCGATTCGATACGATGAACTCACATTTCCACCGGTTCTTTCCACCTAGTCGTGTGCTTCACCGTTTGGTATAGGCACGTGGCAATTTTTTTCCTTGCCATTTGCGAGGCACTCGCGATAAGACCGGGACGTAGGACAATTTTCAGGAAACCTTGTGCAACCTTCACCCTCTCTTTTCCCCTTTTACCCTACCGCTCTCCCTTTCACGCCTCATTCCCTCGTTATAAAGTGCTGTTCGACTGACAGCTCTTATCGGCACTTCGCACAGAATCGATACGAACGGCTGGGTACGCGATTTCCCTACAACCGGGCTCATTTTGGTCAATGCACTTTTCGCTGGTCGCTCGCACGTGATTCTCGCACGATCGCGAAAATCTAGCTTCAAGTGCAATACGGTAGACGTACCATTTGTGGACATTGTCGTCGCTATTGTTTCATTAATTTTGGAGACACTAGATGAGATGACTGCGATTAAATCGAATAGTTACATGTATTATAATTATATTTGAATTTCTCGTTAACTATGGTTGCTCGCACACATATAAAAGGTAGATTGTGCTATTTTATTTAGTTAATATCAATCGAGGAATTAAGGCTTTTTATTATAAAAACGGAGTACGTTATTATACCATGCAAGTATTGAATCGATTTGCGTAATTGAATTTATGTTTATTTTCAATGAACAATTGATTTGTTCAAAACAGTATGTACTACTGCAGCCACAAATAGTATGAAATGTCTTGTGAAATGATAAAATGTTTCGTTAAACATGGCAACTTTTTAATATAATGTTCAAAACACTGTTTAACTTACCTGCATTATTTAATTTTCTACATTTTTTGCAGTACATTAATATACTTTGTTATTATACATATTTTCTTTTGTAATAAAGTAGATAAATACGAAAATCTTTAGAGTGGTCACAAATGGGATATGTACCATACGTCCTGTCGGTGAATGAAGTTGGACGGCCATCTTCCTCGCGCGTATTTCTCGAAATGGTGCTGGAAAGCTGGCTAAGATAAATTCAACGGGTCCATTTGTCGATTCGACTTTCATTATTTCCCGTACGGTGGATTGGCGTGCGTTGGAACGCGACGTATTAATGCACTCGTCGAGAACTACGCCCGCGGGACATTTCGACGCGTATATCGAAACTTTCGAAAGCAATTGAAACGTTCGTAGGGTGAAAATGACATCCAACCGTGGCCAGAGCCCGTGTAACAGCGGCGGCAACTCTTCAATTAACGCGTTCGTGGTTGCTGATGTAGTGGTATGTATTTTCACAGCTTTTACGTTTCTAGTTTGAAAGTTTATCGCTTCTTTCGTTTCTATCATAGAGTTTGACATCCGTGACTGAAGTTTGCGTTTTTGTGCTGATTACACTTTCAATAACGTGTTGGACTCGCTGGCGTCCATTTTATTTTACAATTGTGTTCAAATATTGAAATATCGAAACTCTCTTGTTCTAAGTCGTGTTAAATTTAAAATATCGACAACTTATTTCATTCATTCGATTCTCGGCTGTGCATTAAAACGAGTGATAGACATTTTTTCTATATAGTTTCTTCTAGAGAAAAGGAACATCAAGCGTACGCGGTATGAAATCGAAAACAAACATTTTCCAGTATTTAAACACTGAGTATGGTAAAATTAAATATAAATATAGTACAGTGTTGTTTACTAAATATGAAACAGAAATGGCTATTCGTTCAGACCATTTGTGTACATTAAACGCGATCTTCAACTCCTGGGAGCTTAAACAGCACATCGTTTTATAAAAGCGACGATAAAACTCAACTCGCTATATTTCTGAGTATCCATATTTCTCGAAACATATCTCGATTACTATATTGTTAAACGAACACGTTAAACCAGCAGCATAAATTCGACTTATACAGCGCGAATAAATGACGTCGCACTAAAGTGCATTAATAGATCTTGGACGATTATAGGCAGTTTGTTTTGTATCGCAAGAAAATTTATTCATCGTATCGGACGGCACGTTTGCTCGATAAGATGAACGAAATAATGGTAGGTGAATACTTTCAACCGTCGTTCGGTTGCGTCACAGGGAACAACCAATTTCCAGTCGGTAACGATTGCGATTATTTATAGCGGAACGCGCGTGATGCTAGCAAACTGAAATGGGTCTTTTGAAATATCGTCGATTTTAGTACGTGCTCCGACGAATCGTTCCTTTTCTCGTAAGAACTCTTTTATGTATAACATAGATGCAACCACGTGTAGAGAAGAGACAGATATCGAAGATAAATTAGAACGTTCTAGTCCAGTGACGGGCAAATTTAGCGTCCGCCAAAGCGAACGAAGTTAAACATTCGGGTTCACAAATTCGAAAATGTAGAAATACCGAGTTCTTAAATCCCAGCGAAACCGGGACACGGTTTCTACGGAGCCAACGAAGTCTACCGTGCTCCCTAGTGTACTTACCAGCACGATTTGCGTCTGCTTTAAATTCAATTTATTCATCGAATCATCGTCCGAGTAAAATTTTGAGGAAAAATCGATAAGACGTTTTCATTCATGAAATCCATGAAGTCCGCCGGCTCAAAAGGGACGGAAGCCGTTATCGGTTACCCGAGGGAAAGAGGGATTCTAGCATCGCAGGCAAATTACTTTTTCCCCATCGACAAAGCGAGTTCCTGTACGCCACAATGACGTTTCTGTTTCTTGCAGCTCTTCTCAAAGCGTGCACCGCGCTCTCGATACGTGCCAATATTCTTTTGGCGAGCGTTCCACGCCCGGCGAAACACCGGCCGGAACTATCAATATTTTCCACGAATTGATAACCACCTTGCACGATCCAAGCACTATAAAGCGTATTCGGTGGAGGGGCATACGGTTCGGAAAGTATTGCGTAGCTACGTGCAAAGTGTCCGAACTGCAAATCGCGGAACGTGAGATTCGCCGCGAATGTATTTTATATGCAGGTCGTCGAGCTCGCCGCGTTCGAAAGCCGGAGGAACAGAGATGCCGGAAATTTTACCGCTGCTTTATTGCGGCCGGCTTGTTTAGAAACTTGCCGCAACGCGCGAAATATTTAACACGACCGACCGCTCAACCGTTCCGAAGAAACGATATTAATAATAAATTTTCCTGAATACGGCTGCGGGAAGTGTTCGGTGATGGCGAAGATTGCGCACGCCCGAATTTTCATGGAATGAGATGAAATTTGATACGGTATTCTAGCAGCTGATTCCCGTCACAAAATTATAAGAGCAGAAATTTCGAAACGAAACAAGAGTACATAATAATATAAATTTTAGAGTGTACATCATTTTTAAACTACTGTAACAGTTTAAACATAGCGGTATTATTAATAAATTCGCTTAGATACAACGACAGAATATAGTAATATTACAGCGATAATATTTTCCATTGTCAAACAAAATATTTTCTAAATAGCGTTATTTGTGTTAAACGTCCGCAGAGGACTAGAATTAATTACACACAGTCTGTAAAGTACTTCTCCGTGAAATCCCACAAATACAAATCTATTTCAGCGAAGCACGTGCAACATCAAATTTCCAGCTCGTTTCGTTCCGTCGTGGAATTTTCATTAGAATCCTGGAACACCGAAGAGAACGTACGAACGGGTTGTAGAAGAAAGGCAGAATAAAGAGACGGAGACGGTAATGCTATTGCTGCATTATTGCAGACGGCTTGTTTAAAAACTTGGAACGTACCACCGAGAATCGTCCGCGGAAAATAATAGAAAAGTTACGCGGTTCGGGGCTGACGATTGTACATGTACGGAGGGGGTGGCGCGTGGAGGAAGTACAGTCAGGTTCATGTACCAGCCGCTTTATTTGTGAATCTACCATTCATCGTGAAAATTTTACGCGGATTCCTCATTGTCTGAGAAACAGGAAGTCCCAGCTTTTATGGCCGGTTGTAAACTGCAAGACAGTTTAATTAGAAAGTTAACAGAGTTTCGACAACAACCGCAAGAAGCATTCCGTTACGTGCTTCAGCTTATGTGTTGTTAAGGGAGTTCTCCGCACAGATTACGTGGAAATGCATACGCTGGATGTATTATCTGGTTTGCCCGCTTTAGTTACATTTCACTAGATTTCGCTTTAGGGTTCTGAACTTGCTGGGTAGTCATACTCTTTGCTGTGCAAATGAAAAACTTATCTCTTGAATGCGGAATTTGCGTAATTTCAGAGGTTGTGTTTTGAGGATTTAGGGTTTGAGGTTGTTGGGATTTGGAATTCTTAAAATTTGGGAATTCTTAGGATTGGAGGATTTAGGATTTATGGGGTGTGGGAATTCTTGAAATTTGGATGTTTTGGGATTTAGGATTCTTGGGATTTGGAACGGTTGGAAATTGGGTCGCTTGGGATTAGGGACGCTTGGGATTTGGGACGCTTAGGATTTGGGATGCTTGGAATTTGAGGCGCTTAAAATTTGCGATGCTTGGAAATTGGGACCCTTGGGATTTGGGACGCTTGGAATTTGAGACGCTTAAAATTTGGGATACTTGGAAATTGGGACTCTTGGGATTTAGGACGCTTGGAAATTGGGACGCTTGGGATTTGGGACGCTTGGGATTTGGGACGTTTGAGATTTGGGACGCTTGGGGTTTGAAACACTTGGGATTTGAGACGCTTGGGATTTGAAACGCTTCAAATTTGGTACGCTTGGAAATTGGGACTCTTGGGATTCGGGATGCTTGGGGTTTGGAACGCTTGGGATTCGGGATGCTTGGGGTTTGGAACGCTTGGGATTTGGGATGCTTGAGATTTGGGACGCTTGGAAATTGGGGCGCTTGAGGTTTGGAACGCTTGGGATTTGGGACGCTTGGAATTTGAGGCGCTTAAAATTTGCGATGCTTGGAAATTGGAACCCTTGGGATTTGGGACGCTTGGAATTTGCGATGCTTGGAAATTGGAACCCTTGGGATTTGGGACGCTTGGAATTTGAGGCGCTTAAAATTTGCGATGCTTGGAAATTGGGACCCTTGGGATTTGGGACGCTTGGAAATTAAGACGCTTGGGATTTGAGACGCTTGGAATTTGGGATTCATGGAATTTGGAGTTCTTGGGATTTAGGATTCTTGGAACTTGAGGTCCTTGGTATTCACAATTGCGAAATGTCTCCCCCATACTTCTGATTGTCAAAAGCTATCCTACATTTCACTCGAGTGTACGTAAGATTATTTCCATCGTAGAACGTAAGTGAAAATTTTAACTTCAAAATGGCTTCTATTCTCGTATTATCGTTCGCTGTAAAATGCATGCTGTGAAATGGAAAGCCCCGAAGAATTCGTTGAATAACTCTCCGTATGGAGAGAGCTATTTTACGGTTATGTTCCGATTTCTGTTGCACAATGCAACAGTGACACTATTTCATTTCTGTTTTCTAAAATTATTATCTAACCATTATTTCATTCTGACACATTTTCCTGTCGAATATATTGCGAAAATTTATCTTACCTATTACGTTATTGCGTACTGAATAACAGATTTGAAGAGCTTGGGAGGAGCGTATCATGTATTATAAATACATTTCAATTTTAATAATTAATTATGAATCCATTTGAATACTAAATAACTAATTATTAATTCAATCGAACAGTTAAATTTCTATTTTAATCGTTAATTATCATTCTACATTAATTGGACAACGTAATCGTTAATTTTAATGATAATTAAATATTTCTGTCGCGATAGTTATTTAGGTATTATACTAAATATTGTCCAACATTTTGAATTTTAATAAGCTTTGTCATCTGGCTACTAAATTTTCTTCTAAATATTCTACAATTTTTTTGAAAGCCTTTTATATTAATTTTATACGTACAACTTGTTTTCTGAACAGAATCAACCCTTTCTTGTATCACTAGTTGCTAACAACCCTGTGTAATTATAACTTCGTTCAGAAGATAGCAGAGGAAGTTTGATCTACGCAAGTAACTTTGACTGATAAAGGTCTTCAAATTTGAATTCCGAGGGTAAAATAATACAGCCATAAATTTGAATTAAAGTAAGTTTTACCTAGACTCAAAGGTTTTCTCAGCGAAACAGAAAATAAAGGAAAAGGATTTTTGAATTATATTCGGTTTATCGAACCTTGGCTATATTGCGAAGACGAAAGATATTTCAGCGACATAAATCGAGGAGGTAAATACATTTTGCTCCTTATACGCGACACGTCACCTGTTCGCGAATACTTCACTCATGGTTCAAGGTATGGACACTTTCTTAGGTGCTCGCTGTCTTAACTCAGGCCGGGCATGAATTCTGCATGAAGGTCCTGGGTGCCGCGTGTGCTTCACGAGACCGTCTCCGTCTACTTGCCAAGTTTGTAGGGTAAATTTATGTTGAACACCTTTCACGTGCCATTCCCTCGATGGTTCCATTCTCGAACATAAACAGGAACAACATAAGGAAGCGAACGAACGACGCTCATTTAATATCGTTCGTTCTTGCTCGTCAAGTAAAATGTCTGTCGCGATTCGTATGCATCAAACGACACACGAGATATGTTCGCCTGGATATAACTGGCTAGCAAAACGCACAGCACGAGATACGTATCGCTCGAAATTGCTTGGCACAGGTCCGTTCACGGTAAAACGCTCCTTAGGAAATATGTCCATAAAGAATTCGCATCATATTTAAATGGGTCACCCGTTGACAATCGCGATATCGCTGGCGCCGATGCGTCGCCGCGATGAAAACGTACGCAGACGCCGTGACGTGTACTTTAACCTTTTTAATTTCTTTCGATACACTTACTATTTAATCACTTATTATAATAAATCCAAATCTCTTCTTATAAAAAAAATCACTATGACTTAAACTCTTAATTAGCTTAGAGTCAATACTCATTTTTAACCGACTTCGAAAAAGGAGGAGGTTACTCAATTCGATCAGTATATTTTTTTTTTTTTATGTATGTCCGCCGATTAAGCCTAGTTGGATGGACCGATCGGAATGAAACCTTTTGCATCTTGTAGGTTCTGTCTCCCCATTGGTACCATTATAAAAAAAAATTAATATTTCAATTGCAAAGTATTGTTATTGCAAACAAACCGGCAACTTTTGAAAAAAACTTTTCTCGATTTTAGTGCGCTTTAAATATCTTATCACGGACATGATTCTGAACAATTTTGTTCATATACAAATTTCACGAAAAGCTTTAGTTTACAAGATATTAGCGAAAAATTGTTATTAACTTTCGAAATCAACTTTGGACGATTTTAATGTCCTTTTAATATGTTGTCAGGGGCATGGTTCTGAACAACTTTTTCCTTATCCGCAATTAACGGGAAGCAATAGTTGTCGAGTTATTAGTGAAACACTGTTGTTACTAATATATTAAAATAACAAAACAATAAAAAAAAAATAGGAAAAAAAACCGGAAGAACTGTCTCACAATATCCTACACAATTCTCAGCATTGCACTAAAAAGCGTGAAATAAAATAATTTTTAGAAAAAAAATACACCGACTTCGAAATGCACTAAAAAGTATAAAATAATTTCTATTTCCTAATGAAGTAATATCTATTTCATTCAATCATACAATTACGTAACAGATATGAATGAAACCTATTTACTCGTTAGGTAGTATATTAAATACATTTCAATCTTTTCGGAGGCGGGGCAAAATTAAAAGGTTTTCTTGAACGTGTCAACCTTTGGACAGTCGGACGTAGGCAAAGCTTATATAGCTATTTTTTTTTCTATACATGTAAGTCGACAGTCATCATTTTTGCTTCCAATCATCGAGATACCGGAATTATTTACGCTTTTTCTCTCGCATACATATATATATTATAAGTAAAATTACAACTTAAATTCTAATTGCAGCTCTTAGCTCGATATCGCTTTCTAAAAATTATTCTGTAAAACATTTTTAGAACACAATATCGATTACCAGGTCACACCACGTGGAGGTGGCTACAATAGTGACCCACCCTAACTCCAAATCCCTTCCACCCTCCAAACGCAATCTCATTTAGCAGAAGGATAAATGAGTTTGACTCTACCTATCCCGTAGGCTCGCATATACAAGTCCTTTACCACAATCCAGTAAGAAACTTGTATCGCACGCACGCACATACATTAATTTAATACTAATCGCATATTAACTTAATCTAAACGCCGCAGTGTACCTCTTCTTCTAACATTGCACTCAAATAATCTATAACGAAGCGAAAAAGCAAAGAGAAGAAAGTTAGAAGAACTTTCTGTGGGAAAAAGGGTTCAGTATTTTTCGCCAAGAGACCTCGCCTTCCATGGGTCAAAGGGTAGTCCACAGTGGCTTACGTGAACCACGGAGGCAAAGATAAACCGAAATGTACTTAAGGTAAGCTCGAGTGACACTCCCGAAATGGCGGAGGGTATCCATTTTGCCCCTCTTGTCTTTCACGTGTTCCCGAGGGGGGGACACCCAGACCGTAATGCCCCTTGGCAGGATGGCGACCGTTCAGGGAGCACATCGGTAAGGATTGGTACTACCCCGATCGGCCCCGCCGAGATGAGTCGTTCGCGCTATACCAGTACTTCCAGCCCACCTCTACCGCGCGTTCACGGCGCTATGAACCCCCAATGATCCACTTGGGTTCGGAACAATTGACAAAAAATACGGGGTATACTACAAACTAACGCGTACAAAGTTTGAGAGTTGAGAGTGCAAGTTAAAATGAGAGATACTTACACTTACGCATACAATTAACTTAAAACTAACGCACGCATAAAATTCGCTTAAAAATAACGCACGCAGAAATTCGCTTAAAAATAACGCACGCATCCCTCGATGATCCCTCGATGATCCCTCGATGCAATACAATATGTTACGCAACTTAAAATTAACGCAAAATATACTTAAAATTAACGCATAACTTAAATAAATCCCTCGAAGGATGTCTTCAATGATGACCTATTTACCTATAAAATTAAAAATAGATAATATACATGAGAAATATACAATTAATACACATATAAATACATATAATTAATACACATATAAATTAATAAACTGCGTGCATAAAATTAAAACCTGAAACAGACAAAAGTGATTAAGACAAACATTAAACATTATAAATTCCTTGCTTAAAATTAAAACCTGTAAAATACAATAAATAAGATAAACCTGAAACATTAAAAATTATTAGAATACAAAAGCCCTAAATGTGCCTTCTGTTCTAAAATTAGAACAAAAGACACTTACAATTTGCGCAGGTTTTTTGTCACATATAGTGACGAAAAACCTGCGCCCGAGCCCACCCTGTCCTCCCACAGCTCGGAATTAATGCAATTAAGATATGAAATTGAGAAGTCTTAATCGTAGCTCTTTGCTCGATATGGTTTTCTAATGTTAATGTCGCGGAAAATATTTAGAAAACAACATCGATTACCGGGTCACACCACGAGGAGGTGGCTACGATAAGTGACCCACCCTAACTCCAAGTCCCAACCACCCTCCATTGCAACCTCATTTATCAGAAGGATAAATGAGTTCTGACTCTACCTAGCTCCTAACTTAGCTCGCATTAACTTAATACGCTTAACTTATTCTATACGCCGCAGTGTACCTCTTCTTCTAAGATTGCACTCAAATAATCTATGACGAATTCAAAAAGCAAAGGGAAGAAAGTTAGAAGAACTTTCTACAAAAGAAAAAGAAAGTTAGAAGAACTTTCTGTGAAAAAAGGGTTCGGTATTTTTCGCCAAGAGACCTCGCCTTCCATGGGTCAAAGGGTAGTCCACAGTGGCTTACGTGAACCACGGAGGCAAAGATAAACCGAAATGTACTTAAGGTAAGCTCGAGTGACACTCCCGAAATGGCGGAGGGTATCCATTTTGCCCCTCTTGTCTTTCACGTGTTCCCGAGGGGGGGACACCCAGACCGTAATGCCCCTTGGCAGGATGGCGACCGTTCAGGGAGCACATCGGTAAGGATTGGTACTACCCCGATCGGCCCCGCCGAGATGAGTCGTTCGCGCTTACCAGTACTTCCAGCCCACCTCTACCGCGCGTTCACAGCGCTATGAACCCCCAATGATCCACTTGGGTTCGGAACAATTGACAAAAAAATAACGAGGTATACTACAAGCTAACGCGTACAAAGATTGAGAATTAAGAGTGCAAATTAGAATGAGAGATACTTACAGAGCCTACGAGAACACTTAACTTAAAACTAACGCACGCATAAAATTAGTTTTAAAATAACGCACGCTTAAAATAAACTTAAAACTAACTCATAAGTTGATGAGATTCCTCGAAGGAAGTCTTCAATGATGACCTATTTATTACCTGTAGAATAATTAAATGTAACAATAACAAATAGAGGAAGAAATGCAAGATTAATAACATGTTAATAATTAGGCATACACAATTCATATAATACACATGCAAAATTCATATTAAATATACGCAAATAAAATATACAATATCGCTGACAAATATTCAGTCACTTAATTCAGGAGCTGAAACATACAAATACAATTAAGACAAATATAAATAAATAAATTACTTATATAAAATTAAAACCTGAAATAGAAAAAAAATGATTAAAACAGATATAAAACATTCAAAATTATTTACACCAAATTGAAACCTGAAACAGATACAAATAATTAAGACAAGTATAAACCGTTAAAAATTACGCTTAAAATTAAAACTGGAACATTCTGAAAAATGCAAAAGTTAAATTAAAATCACGATCAGGTATGAAACCTGAAAACCCGAATTAAAGTCCTGAAGAAATCGAACGAAAATCGAAGACAAGACTGGAGACAACAGACAACACGTCTGTCGCGTTCGAAAGGTAAATAACGACTGACTCCCCGCGCCTTCGTACTGCTTCGCTCGCTCCTCGCTTAGCGCCTATAATCCGGCACGAATAGACATCTGTTGTTATGTTGTTATCGCTCTCGGCCGCGCCGACGCTCCGTTTCCGAGAAATACATTCCGAAACACGAAATATAATTATTACGAAGTACGAAAATCTCAGAGCTCGAAAGAATGAGGAAAAATTCAAGAACATTAGAAAGCAAAATAAAAATTCAATAATGTCTGAAAATAAAAACATTTACACATTTAAAAAATGTAATTGCAATTGCAATTCCATTTCAATCACACAAATTAAAATTTTTAAAGACTCTACATGTGCCTCTTGTTCTAAATTTACACTCGTATAAGGTGAAATTAAGTGAAGGAAAAATGAAGGAAATATAAAATAATTTCCCCAATTTAGTGCATTTCGAAGTCGGCGTATTTTTTTCTTAAAATTATTTACAATTTTAAATGCAGTGTTTGAAGCGGTATTCTCAAAAGAGTTTTTGTGCAATTTTGTAACAGTAATGATTTTAAGAAACATAAAATATCTAAATAAAATAATGATTTAATCATTGACTAAAAATAATAATAGATTTTTTTACAGTGAACGAAATTCATCATATTTCGTAATTTTACAATTTGTTTTCGTTGAGAATGTTGAAAATCCTGCAGTTTTAAAATAATTTTAGTTATAATTGCAAAGTATTGTTATTGCAAAAAAAACCGGCAACTTTTGAAAAAAACTTTTCTCGATTTTAGTGCGCTTTTAATATCTTATCACGGACATGATTCTGAACAATTTTGTTCATATACAAATTTCACGAAAAGCTTTAGTTTACCAGATATTAGCGAAAAATTGTTATTAACTTTCGAAATCAACTTTGGACGATTTTAATGTCCTTTTAATATGTTGTCAGGGGCATTGTTCTGGACAACCTTTTCCTTATGCATAATTGACGGAAAGCTTAAGTCTTCGAGATATTAACGAAAAAATTGTTATTAACTTTTGAAATAAACATGGAACGATTTTAATGTCCTTTAAATATGTTATCAGGGGAATGGTTCTGAACAACTCTTTCCTTATCCGCAATTAACGGGAAGCAATAGTTGTCAAGTTATTAGTGAAACACTGTTGTTACTAATATATTAAAATAACAAAACAATAAAAAAAAAATAGGAAAAAAAACCGGAAGAACTGTCTCACAATATCCTACACAATTCTCAGCATTCCACTAAAAAGCGTGAAATAAAATAATTTTTAGAAAAAAAATACACCGACTTCGAAATGCACTAAAAAGTATAAAATAATTTCTATTTCCTAATGAAGTAATTTCAATCTCATTCAATCATACAATTACGTAGCAGATACGAATGAAACCTATTTACTCATTAGGTAGTATATTAAATACATTTCAACCTTTTCGGAGGCGGCGCAAAATTAAAAATACCATAGTAAACGTTGCTCCCAATAGCTAGTTGATTGTGGTATCTAAGAACCTATAAACGGAGCCCACGACGAGGGAATTACCAAATTTGCACCGCCTCCGAAAAGGTTGAAATGTATTTAATATACTACCTAATGAGTAAATAGGTTTCATTCGTATCTGTTACGTAATTGTATGATTGAATGAGATTGAAATTACTTCATTAGGGAATAGAAATTATTTTATACTTTTTAGTGCATTTCGAAGTCGGTGTATTTTTTTTCTAAAAATTATTTTATGTAAATGTTCGGTTGCAAAGGTATTCAATATTTTATTACAAAAATCTCCTCATAATCAATAGTATTCTATTATACAGAGTTCCTTAGAATCAATAGAAGTTGGTATAGTGAGAATTTATATTTAATTCATGAATTTAATTGAATCGATTTTATCCTGGATGCTACCTCAAATTGATTACTATGATGAACATAGAAAAGCTTGCAATTTAGAGATGTATGTAAGGGACTAACAAATACAGCGTTGCTTTACGAGCGACCTCTCCTGCTTAGGGTCTTAACCTTTTCTCAAGGGTTCAATCCCGCTTCTGCTCAGCGCAATCGGACTATACAGCACGGAACGAGTCGACGGGGCGAAAGGAGGAGACCGGAAGGAGCATAAAGGCAATGCAAAGGCTACAGCACAGAAATTACTATTAAGGTCACGGTTTCGGTTGTGCTAGTCGCGCGACTAATCAATTCAGCAAGCACTCCCGCCGATAGTTTCGAACTTGGATTTATGGACGGTGTCTGAATTCGTAGCTGCCGAACAATTGCATTATACAATTCTGCCACGGAACAATCAAGACGTACGTAATCGATAGAAGAGCATTCGTATCGGTGCTGTTAATCGAGATTTAGACATACACGTAGTTCTGCCGGGGACAATCGTTATCAGCTCATGAGTAGTAGACTGAAGTTTAAGAAATCGAAACACATTCACGTTGCAACATTGCAAATTGTGATCAAATTGCTTTGAATAAATTGTTAGGTTGTAATCTTAATTATATTAAGGTTAAAGTTGATTCGAAGTAGTTTGGGAACTTTGGGAATGTTGCATTTGGGACCTTCAAAAGTCGTTTTGGAACTTTGAGATTATACATTGACATGCAAATTTGAAACTTTGTGTCCCTAAAATTGAGAATTTTAGACTTCATAATGTATTGAGAATTTTGGAATTTCTGAAACTTCTGCAAATAAGCAGCGAATCGGAAAAAGAATTGAAAACCCATCTAAGTTTGAAAAGATCTGGCTTAAAGTCTAAATCCAAACCTTCCGGACAAATCCATGTTATCTACAAAGAAAAATGCTTTGAGTGATTCGAAATAATTTCTAAACATCTATTTTTGAAATCATAAGTACTTTTCAAGGGCCCAATGTCCCTGTGTTAATTATGTGCCAATTAATAATGTTCCGTAGTTAGAATCGGTTCACTAAATTCTATCGTTTCAATTTCGCATTTCTGCATTTATACAGAAAAATGTGTGTCACGTAAGTGTTCGGTTCCTCATCAACGGTTGACAAATATCGATATATTCACGCAATGCGACACCGCGTCGTCTGTACTCGCTAAAAATTGCGATTGGTGGAGGCTGTCGCGAATAGAGGTCAAATCGATATAATCGGGTAAGCATACGCGGCACTCTTGCAGGTCATCGGGTCAACGATCTTCTTCGTTAGATACTGTTCGTCCTTGGATAAAGCCAATCGTCCAGGATATGACGTAAGTTTTACCTAAGGCGATCTTTATTGGAAGGTTGCGATGAACGATCCATGGGTAGCTGCTTTTGTTAATAATGGATATTAAAGGATTCACGAGTAATTAGAAAAGCTCCATTAAATTCGCATTCCGGAATAACTTACAAAGACAGATTACGTTGATTATGTAACATACGCCAATTTTGAATTTAACGTTAATTTTCCTCCGGACAAATGCAATGAATGTATACAAACATAATTAATATTAATTTGCATAAACAATTCTGACAACAGATATTACACCGAATACTCGTACACGTAATTGCGTTAAGCGCTCAATTAGCGTTTGATTAACGCTTAAACGAGTTTTTCAAATCAAATATTATCGCGAAAGGAGAACTTCTTGGCCAGTGTCAGAGAAACGGTGTTATTCCAGGCGTTCTTTCAAACTCGCTTAACTATTAACAAGTTGTTCGCCAGCTATTAAAGCGCGAACAAACTGCTGCAAGGAGAAGAAGAGGAACAACAACAACAGCTGAATGAGTCGTTCGTGTAACGGTAATGTAAGTGTTCCGGAAAAACCATTTCCTCGAACGATCTTATTATTCGGAAAATTGGCGGCAGCGTTGTTAATCCGACCCGCGAAGACGTTTCTCATCGTCTTGCCATTGCGAACGCTTCGTTACGGACTCGTTCGACCAATCAGGAACTACACCGGCGTCGATGCGTTTAACATCATCCACAATCTTGCACCTTGAATTTACGCGTGGCTCCGAGTGCGCATCGAGGTATTATGTATACCGTAGCCCTGTGGGTATGCTTTAATGCGTCTAGGCTCGCATTCGCGAGAGGCCAGCTATTCACGCACACGCGTTCGTTCTCGTCCTTCGTCCTTTTACAGATTCCATCGTGTATATGGCTACATCGTCGCGTCGGCTACGAGGAGTTACGACTACGTTCGTGTCACGGCTCGTACCTTTGCGAAAATTAATGGCCACGCCGTTATAGCCGATTTGAGATACTGAATAGTGAGAATGTGCCCCAAGTGTTGCAAGATTGCTACTTTCATACTTCATCAAACGGTATTTGACTCTGGACGGGGAAATTGCGATTGGGTCAAGAACTTATTCTATGAGCATTTCATCACTAATTGTTATTCGTAAATATGGACTTTCTAATTCGGAAAAATTTTGGGTTTCAAACTTTTAAGATTCATATATTCTGGAGTATATTTGAAAATGTGAATATCTACTAATAAGTCATGAAGCGTATGAATTTAAGAATTGAAGGCCATACATTTTTAGAGTTGTGCAGTTCTAAATTTCTCGCTTCAGAGACATGTAAATTTTATAATTTTTAAATATGTAAATCTGCAACTTTTAAAATTTCTAAATATCTGAAATTTTTAAACTTACCAAATTTTTAATTTCTAAACTTGAATATTTTAACTCAAATATCTTCCTCTCAAAGTGAAGACTTGCGACCTATTTCATCTTCCCCAGTTACATCTCTCATTCCAAAGAATCACAGCTAATAAACGACCACGTGTTATATCGTCTGAAAAAGGAGTTCTCTCCGATCGCTAAAAGAGTAATCAATTAGAATGCTAGTCTCGTCCGTTATTTATTGCCTCACGCAAAATTATTTACCCCCGTGTACGGCAGTACGTTTTCAGCCGAGATGCAGTTTGCTCATCACGCAGATTTATTTATTCCTCATTCGTCCCGAGCTGCAACGATACACATTCGCGTTTCATTTTTGCAACGCACTGACGCGGCTTCGCATACCGTCGAAGAAAACCCTCGCGGTTTCAATTTATCTCTTCCCTCTGCATCTTACGTAATTGCACAACGAACGCCATAAATTATTATGTCCAGCCAATGGCGCATCGCAGCCATTTTGCGCAGGATATACGACTCAAAATGTTTGAAATACCGTCAATTGACGAATATTTAAGTGGGACACTTTTGATTGAGTTTTGAAATGACACGCATTCTTTTTCATTTGCATTTTAAATATCGTTGGAACGAAAGGCAGAAAAATATTGGTGTAAGCACGATAAGTGACTTTACATCTCGCATGGTTAATGTAATAACGACGCAATTTTACCGAGGCTTCTGTGGTTAGATTTTAATATTTATAAGTTTTGAAGTTAGTGTCTGAAATGAAATATTGCTCACTGTCTAGTTATGTATGTCCGACTCTTGACTGTAAAGGGGATCATTAAGCACACTTTCTTTATTAACGGTTCTTACGTGCAGAAGATGTGAACTTGCGAGGAACAAAGCACAAGATTGATGATCTGTTCGGCTGATTGTATTCGTCATTTATACCCCTGTACGTACTTATTACGTCTCGTATGATAAATTAATATATAAGAATATTGAAACGAAAACAGAGCTACGATAAATTCCACTCGTTCCACATTTACGTGATTCTACGATGGATTAATGATTCAGCACCAGACAGTTTTATTGATCGTATCTAATTGGACAACTTAAACTTATTGTTTCCTAAATGGAAATACCATAATATGCGTGTATGAATTGTTATTAGGTTTGATTAATTGAATGTACTTGTGTACAAGATTGTACAAGTTGAATACTTCGAACATAAAATCAAAAGAATATAAACGTAATTTTAGGGATGAAAAACAAACGAATATGCGATGTGCAAGAGAGGCAGTCAAAATGAATATTCAAAAAGAATGATGATTTATAAATTTATAGAAATTTTAACAAGGACCTATAACAATGTAACAAATGAATATTGTTAATGTAAACATTGCAAATTTAAAGGAGGTACACATTCTAAATTACATATTACCTGTATTCATTTAAATGAACAAACATACCATGTGTACATAATGTCAAATTGCTGCAACCCCAAGAGATTCAATAACCAATATCTATAATTTGTAATTTATGGATTTCTGTGTTTCAAACAGTGATCTTGGATTCAATAATTCAG
The DNA here is from genome assembly GCA_963576845.1 of Megachile leachella. Lineage (NCBI taxonomy): Eukaryota > Metazoa > Arthropoda > Insecta > Hymenoptera > Megachilidae > Megachile > Megachile leachella. The sequence continues at coordinate 15,015,333 of OY756248.1, forward strand.
ACAAAAAACGACCGACCAATAACGATCGGCAAAACGTTCGTCAGACTCGACGTGTGTGTTTCCAAGTTGAAACAACGATAAGAAAGAATGTAGGGACGAGTTGAGCCGAGAAAAACGGCTTTCATTAAGGACGTAGCAACGAGTGGTAATGAGAAAAACAGGTTGCACGGGAAGCAGTGGAATCGTGTTTTTATCGAAATGGAATGTGGTTATCGAAGGACAGCCGTTTTGCTCCGTATTCCTTACACTGAATGAATCCTGTAGCAGGCTTGATAACAGTTCAATCAGGTGCAACGTATAAGGCAGATCATTCATTTAACGCATTCTTCTGCTAATACAATTTGGCAGACTTTAATTATTTATACATTACTTCAAAACATTTTCTTATCTTTTTTGATTGATGTTGGTACATGTATTTATTATAGATAATGTACATATGTATATTTGTTACACATGGTTTATATATGTGAGTACATGTATGTATTACACATAGTTTACATATGTAGACACATATATTTAGTACACATGGTTTACATATGTAGGTACATGTATGTATTACACATAGTTTACATAAGTAGACACATATATTTATTACACATGTTTCACATATGTAGGAATATATATTTATTGCTCATGGTTTACATATGTAGGTACGTGTATTCATTACACAAAGTTCACACATGTAAGTGCCTCATTATAGTGTCACATATATTGATAACACATGTACATACACATGTTCATGTATTAGTGATGTTTCTCATTTGAACAAATGCATAAGTACAACATTATAACACTTTGGGTAGCAAAGTTAAAACTTATTTAAAAATTTTACTAAAATTTCTTGCTATAAATCAATAGAAACACTAAAAACGTAAGTATTCACCGATAAACCATAAACCGTTCAAAGTTTCGAATCGTTCAGCCGACTTACCCCGCGAAAGATCCGGAAGCGAGAAGTTTTTCGATCAAAAATACGGGCAGCCCCTTCCTGTACCGCGAGCTGTTAAAGTAGGAAAAATAATCGGCCACGCTCACGCGAGAGGAAACTACTGAAAGATCAGACGGTCTGGATCGAAGCTGCGTGAAAATTCTCTGGCGGATACGCGAGCGGAAAAATATAGGCTGAACTATGCCGAGCGCCAAGTTATTGGAATGCGATATATAAATGTAAATGAGTGGCGCTATCGTGGTATGTGCAATTAAGAGGTTATGAAATTCTTCGCTGTCGGAACATCCTTCTTTCGTCTGATCTCTTTATCTCCTTTTATCTTTCGACCACGTTTGTCTTCGCCTTTTCTTTTCCTCCCTTCCAGGTTTTCGGAGAAAGCAAAAGTTTTCCGATGATTTATGGCGTCTGAACGCGTGACGGGATTACACGATTGGTCGGCGTTGCCGTTTCGACAGGTAAACGAGGATTTCCGGTCGGCGGACCAATAATCGAAGTAAAAAGTATTTTATTTATGATTTCTGCGGTGGGGTGACGTCGTGTACGAGCGGGCCGTGAATGCGGTTCAAATTCGGGGCTATGCCAATTTCAGTGAATGGCCCGTGTTCCCGGAGCAGCTGAAAACTATCGTTGTTCGTATTTTTCATATTTTTTTTCGTTCCTCTTTTTGTAGATTGCGGTTACACGTTTGCCACTACGATTTGCTCTATTTTCGCTGCCGTAATGCTATCTTTTCACCCGAGTCCTTCCGTGTTTGAAATCGCAGCCGTTCGATCCGTGAATATAGCGAATTATTCCTCTTTTTTATTTGTTGAACGTGAATATCGGTCTAATTTTAATCCTCGAAAAGAGTGCTGGTTGGTTGAAAAGAACCCATCAACGCGTTCGCTGGTAGCGTTCATTCAAAAAATCTTTTGTTATAAATCTACATCCAGATAAATTAAATACTTCTATTTCTTTTAATAAAATAATTAGTTAGGAAAATCCGAATATCATACACATGGAACAAAAAGCTGTAAAATCCATTTAAACATTCTCGTATATCGATGAAGCATAGAAAGGACAGGTTGACATAACCTAATATTCTATACATCATTTGTATATCACTCCATCTTTGTTACGTCGTGTTCATCCATATTTATGTGTTTATTCATATTTAAATGAAAATTCACGGCTATCACCTATTTCTGACGGTGTGTCCTGTTATAGTATCTTGTAAATATTCAAATCGTTAAATTGCTAAACTTAAATTCGTAAATTAGCGTTGGGTGAAATTAGGATTTGTTTTTATCCACGTCAGACATCTTCGCGTAAATAAACGGAAGAACGGGCCGAAATACTGCCGGGTAAAATAGGAATAAACGAGCTGTTCGTGTTTAGCTGTGACTGTGTTGTTTAGAAAATTGCTACTCGGGCGAATGAAGCGGTTGAATAATGGTCGTGGATGCCGCGTGTACGTAGACGAGCATAAAGACTCTCTTTATGTGTAATTAGTGCATAATGCGAGTGAAGTTTTAAAGAGTACCGCGAGCAACATTAACTAGAGCACTTGGATTAAACTTCGGAGAGGATTTTAGCGAAGTAAGGTATCGCACGATATTTATCAATGTCTGCCTCGCATTCTTTGTAAATCCCTGTCGCTTGTTATACCTTATTACGTAACTTAAATAACTTCCATTCAAATTAACGAGTTGAACATTCGTTACAAAATATCAAAATTTCGTATCTAAAAGGAACTGGATCGGATTAATTATCGCGGTGAAACCCCTTAAACCATGAGTAAGATATATTATCGATTGCAGAGGTATCGTTTACACAGCTTTGAAAACGATACGCAAGACGATCAATCTTAGCTTACTCTATGTACCAAGAATCATTGAAAGGGTGTACATGTAACATAGTATTATATAGATGCCACGGATTCTGATATTCCCTGAGCTATGCTATATCGGCATCATCAGTTTGCGTCATTTTGTTAGAAACGTCTGAAATCAACGATAATTCTCTACGTTGCCTATCGGTTTCCACGATTATTCTATGATCGTGTCGGAAGGTGCTGATAACTCCACTGTTAACGATACCTGCGGATAATAAAGTATAGGAACCGTAGGAAACTGGTGAAGGTACATTAATTTTACCTTGTTCGTTTCGAGTAAAAATTTTAACAAACGATGTATGTTATGTGAACTGATTTTGTGGAAATCGTTTAGTTTTATAAAACACATTTCTGGGATTTAGTATGTCGTCAAATATTATTATTCTTAAGCAAAATTAAATTCGGAAGTTGCCATACTTGAACATTTAGAATTTAGAGTGTTTGTAAATTTTAAATTATTAAATTACCAAGATTTTCAGAGCTCAAAATTAAGGTAGTATAAGGATGTTGTGTATGTAAATCTGTACGGATGTTCATCGTGCATGTACATCTCTATGGATATTAATCGTGCTCTTTAGGCGCCACATCACACGAGTAAAATGCATCATAAAATAATTGCAAATATGTCTGCATTAATCTTTCCATAACCACCAGCAATTTCTAATAAAATAGAAAAGTGAATTTTGTAAATTAACCTCCAAATTAGATGCGTTTAAGATAATTTCAAGAATCTTAGTAAATGTGATTAGCGTCTGGCTATTGTTAGATGCAAAGATAATAGGAGTAAACAGGACGTTCAAACCACTTCCATTACAGAAGACAAGACAATATACCCGAAAGCTACCGCAGCACACATTTGAATATACTTGGATATCAGAGATATCCGCAACTTCTGTCCCGAGTGAATACTCATTTCCAACAGAGGGATATAGTTGCAAACCGAGTGCGCCAAAGCGTTTCTGGCATCTAGTCGAAACAATCCTGAACAGGTTCGTTTCGAGGGCCCCGTTATACACGTTCATTATTCCATTTATACAGCTCGCGTTTCACATTCAATATCTTAACGATATCGATCGATAATCGTTAGCGTCGTTCCTCCAATTACCCGGCAGCGAATTAATAGCGTTACCGACGAGCTTTTCGCGAAACGCGTCCTGTTCCGTTCCCGCGGCCGACAAATTATAAACCGCGAAGCTAAAAAGGAACGTGCAATTAAAGGCACGTATCCTAGTCCGCAGGATAGTGCGCGCATACTAATTACGCTAATGAATATTTATTCAATTGCTGTGTGAAACCTCGGCCAGACCGCAGGACAAAGGGACGCGGTCGCGAACCATCCGACACGGATAATATGTTGTATGCCAGGATCACGACCGGCTACGCTTCTATGTATGTCCTCGTAACATTTATTGCGTGATTTTCCCGCGAGATCGCCATAGGACCCGCGGGTCTTGCGACTCGTGTCTAATTGCGGCATTCAACCACCACAAAATCGAGTTACACGACCTTATTTTTGCTTTGACCAAGCATTCTGTCACGCGTACGCGAGTAAACCGCATCAAGTCTGCTTCACACTGGACAAGAGTCTTGACGAATGCTCGTAACATGGGTTTGCTTCATAAAGCGAGGTATTAACGTATAATCACTTTTGAAGTAAACATTTTTACGGAATATTTTATCTCGAGGGTCGAGACACTTGTATACAACGTGGTGCTTCAGGTAAAAATAGATTAAGATCTACATATTAGCTAAATGAAGTATAAGACGTATTAAAGGTTTCCTAGAGAGAATAGCACGAAATGTTTCAGAAAAAACTCGTGACAGTCATATTAGTCATTAGTGACATTTCAACTGAACGTAATTTTACGGATGTCGAGTCTTAAAAGATTTCACGGACTTTGTGTTATTAACGACTGTCTGCTGAGCCTTGAGCTAATTCATTAAGATTTGCATTGCTGATATACTGAGCTAATTCATTAAGATCTGCACTGCGAATATTAACCCGAATATTAAATTCCACTGTTGCTGAGTTGTTTCTATCATAAACTATATTACGAATTTTTTCAACCCTATGTTCTATTTGTTCTTCTTCCTTAATGAGAGTGCCTTTGTTTCATTCATAATTTTATTTTCAAGATTATTCGTATACTATTCAACTTTAGTAATAATCAACAAGTTAGATAACTCGTTATACATGACTACGTTGTTGCCTAAACGTGGGTGATGTATAAATTTTCTCTGAACTTTATAATGTTGTTATGTTTTCCATAAAGTGGCTAAGGATCTCTCGTGAAAATTCATGCAGCACCCATGTTTGATTAACGCCATACACATAACGAGTATAGAAGCTAAAGAAGCAATTACCACCATAGCTTAACTACTTCTTTGCATTATCGACCCACAAAAGATCCTTTAATCCTTGAACTGGGCTGTTGAGTTAATGATGCCTCCTACATACGAAAAATTAGGGATTCAGTTAGGATTAGATATTAATATTATCTGTAATAATAATTTACCTTTTATAATCACTATTTAATATATTCAGTACAGCTTGAGGTATGACTTCTTAGCTGATTAAATTTTCATGTCAAACGACAACCCACGCTTTTATTTCCGTAGTAAACATGTTGAGGCATTATCATTTTATACAGAACACTTTAATCTAGCTTTATGTAGAAGACTAACCTAATTTTTATATAGATCAACCTAGTTTCTATATGGAACGCCAACTTAATTTAATACAGTACTCTAACCTAATTTTTCTTTAGAACGCCCCACTTTAATAGTTCTGAACGCCAGTCTGAAGAAACTATTTCTAACTTCATATTTTAGACGAACTATCGTATTCTAATAATCAATACAAGCTCTCGGCGCTAATTACTTTGTTAAGTTATAATTATTCCAAGTTTCATTTTAACAAAAATGTACTCACAAATATATAGTAAATTCGAATTTCAATTAAACATATTATATAAACATAAAATAGTTCATGTTACACAATAAAATTTGACAAAATATGTATATCTCAAAAATAATATCTATCAAACGCATAATTTTAGATGCAGCTACCTTAGCGATTTATCGTCCGAAAAATAATTTAAAATTCCTCTCTGCAATTCGCCGAATTGCTAATACCGCGTTTGGGTCATAATTTTCCGGTCCGAAAAAGTGGAGTATCTTGAAAGTAATTAAATCCACGTTTGTACAAGTTGAGAGATCAACAGATAAAATTTGCGTAGCAACCTAATAACAGTGGCGTAGGAAGCTCGCAAAGGGTCCACGCGCGGACGTGTTCCTTTAAAGCCCGACAGTATACATGTTAAACGCGGATTGTACGCTAATTTTCGTGGAAGCTCTTTAGACAGAGGTCACCGGGGAGTAGCGTAATTCCATACCACGATTCGCATGTTGCAATACACGAAATTTACGAGACAGCGGCGAGCGTTACCATTTCTTTTTCTTCTTTTCCCGTTTTTCACCTCTTAATCGTACGCTTTAAATTAATTTACGTTCGGTCGTGTTTCTTGCACAGTTCGTATAGGGATAAGTGAAGGGAACTGAAACGTGGAGGATATTCTACGATTTCGTGGGCCGCTGGAAATAACGCGAAGAAACGGAACATAACCTCGCTGCGCGTGCATCGGGAAGAAATATTTTCTTTTTTCGGTGGTCGTATGCACGATTTAATTCCGACCCGGTGTATTTCCGCGGGATTCAGTGCCGTCGGTGAACCAGTTTCTGGGCTGTAATGCTCCAGGTTTTAGCGGTCCCGTGTTTTTAACAGTTTTATGCGCTGAATATTTAGAGAAACATTTAAGAACCGTGGCACGTTCAGCGGAAAATTGCGAGGAAATGAATACTTTCTTTACGGGATTCAGAAATAAACGTTTGCGATAATAATTTCGTCTGTCTTTTCCACGGAAATATTAAGTGTACATACTACACTATTTCGCTCTTCCAATTTTAATATCGCTTTAATCCCCTCTGCATCAAAGACTTGGTTTAACTTTTTCGAATAGTTTATCGAATAAATGGAATTTCCAAACAACTCTAACTATTGAATAAATACATTTATGTACAAATCGAAGGTTGCAGTCAAATAATATGAGCGATTTGAGATAAGACATTTAGTTAAAATGTACGCCCAGTTTGAAAGAAAAGAGCGATGTACAATGTCTATCAATTTAATTACGAGCGAAGGATATTAAATTATTCGTAAGACGTCTTCCTTTACCAGCGTCATATTCTGATTTTCAATTCCGTACCCGATGGAGGACAATTAAATTTCATTTAATTTCACGCTTAAGATCCGCTTCAATTTTTAATTTCCGTCCCGACGACAGCTCCGGGATGCAATCGACGTTACGCTCTATCGTTTCACGTTTCACCGACGCTCCAAGATACTCGTGCAAGATTCACGAACATGCTCGTAGAACACCGATCCCGCCGTTCTTCCTAATTTCAGATTCTCGTAGATACGTATGCACGAGTTTCGTGTACGAACTCTGCTATATAACGTAAGTTCGTGTTTCATTCAAGTGTGCTCAGAATCCCGTTCGTGTGTAGTATGTCAGGTTAAAATGGACCCGTTGAAATGCAAGAGGAGAATCACTTTGCACCATATCATAGCTTTTTTATTGTTAACGGTATCAGATTCAAGGCGCACGTTTAGAATTATATTCTAATCGAAGAAACTAATCGGTTCTTCGAGTTACCTGTACGGGATTTCGTATTACGGGATTAATCATGTTTCGTGAAATTAAATTGCATTTATTTTGAAACCAAATTATATCGATGATACAAAAGATAAATTTTATAGAAAGACGTCTTAAATAGGAAAATATTATTTGAACTCAAAAGTAAAATGTACGAAGTGTTCATGGTGTGATCTTCCAAGGGGTGCTCACCCCAAAAATATTTTCGTAGATAAAGTATGCAAAATATGTTTTATGTAAAGTATGTTCTGAATATTTCAAAGTATGTATTGATTTAATGTGACATACAGTTAAGAGCAATTTAAACGATTAATAGAGTGTGGAGCAAAGTGTCAGCTGACAACAAATGGAGTTAAGAATTTAGATAAGTTTTGAACTTTATCAGAAAAAGTGTTATTTGCCCAGTGCAATATTCCTTAGATAACCGAACTGTTCCGAGGAATTGGTGCAATGATTCTCCGAAGTTTCGCAGAATTTTCCACGATTCGACCGTTGAACCGGGAATAAGTTTCCAGACATAAGTTCACGCGACAACTTACAATTAGGAAAGTTTAGTCGTTGGCTATCTCAAAAGACTGTTCCGCCTTTGGTTCCTAAAGATTTTAGAGAAACACGAATATCCCATGGAAATTGTTCGGAAGTCCGATTCCCCGTGTTCGTTCCATTACGTTTCGATCATTCGTTGTAGGATCTAGCGGAAGTTGCGACGGAATACGTTTGACAAGCTTCCAAGTCGATCGTTGGTTCTTTCGTGCGATGAACGTTGTCCGGAGAAAAACTGGCGCGGGAAGGGAAAATCGACGACGATGCAGACACGGTTGACGCCATTTCTGAGTCCAGCGTTTTTCCGCGAGCGGGCTGAGCGCGTCCTCCTACAGAAACTCGCAACAAGAGTCCGGCACCGAGAAAGTTTGCGGTCCAATTAAAAATATTCTGGGCTTTTTCGCTTGCACCGCAGCGCCGTTAATGGAGTCGACACACGGATGCACCGACGCGCCGGCTTTCTCGGTACATTCGTTCGCGACTTGAACGTGGTAACCTGAATTAAAAATGATGGTAAAAACGGGCGACCGAGTAAGCGCCAACCGAAAAACTGAGACCACTTTTGGAACTTTCACGATGTTTTTTCTAGACTTACTTCCTATACTTCACTTCATTTCACGACTCTATAGCATTTTTATTACGCCGTTTGTTCGAAGAGTTCATTCACAGCTTTACCCGATTATGGAGAATACAATTTTTATTTGTAGACAAATGAATACCATACATGACTTGGCTCTTTGTCATTCAATTCATTTAACAACTCTATATTCTTATTTCTTGTTTTGTTTCAAGAGTTCATATCTATTTTACTCAACTATGAATTCAGGAAGAGAATTTTGATTTTCGTTGCCTATGCACTTGTGGAGAAATAAATGAGCTATACATAACTTCATATCGTTTAATTTATTTAACAACTCTGTATTTTTATTTCTGAGTTTGTTCAAAAAGTTCACATCAACGACTTTATTTCACCCAACCATGAAATCAAGGAGGAAATTTTATAATTTTTGTTACGTACAAATAAACAAGCATACCCCTGTATAAAAAGAACGACGAATGAGTTTCAACGAATAAATAAATAATAAACAAACAAACAAACAAATAAACTAATATTTTTCATAGAAGTTTAGTTACTTTTTATTAAAGATCCGATTATATAAAAACTGATTGCGGAAAAAACTTGCGAATTAAAGAGAAAAAGACAAGGAATTTATTTATTGTACTTTCGGAACTTTTTTGTATATTGCCATGTATCGTCATGTTACAGCCCGAGTTGAAATGTTGCTTTTAAAATCCACTCAGACGGTACCACAGTTCTGTAACACGACAAAATTAAAAATGGGAGTATTAAATGTGTTAAATACCTTGTTTTTTCCTATTTAGTTTTCAACAGTTTTCCGCAGCCGGTTTTATATTTTTAAATTTTTATACGTCTGGGTGACGTATGAATTTTTGCATAAATCTATCGTTTATTTTAGCGACAGAATTAGAATTTAACCTTTCTTTGCATGATTTCAATTTTGACAAGTTACATTAATAAGTTGCCATATTAAACAGGTTATTTTAAACAACATATTTGGAGACAAAATTTGACATACGCTGACAGGAAAGTGATGATTAAAATTTGGCTTTTAAAGACACGATATATGAAACCTATCTTAGAAATTGATTCAATACTTTGATACGATAAAAATGTTTAATACATTCTACGTGTTCATATATCCAATATACACGAAGCACGCGAAAAATTCATAATCATTAAACAAAACGAAAATTAAATGTTGAATATTTCTGGTAATTTTTACGAACGGATATAATTAAATTTCACGTGAAACAATAGAGAAATTTTTCAGGTTATATTTTACATTCAACCTTAATACTTTCATGTACAATTTCATACGAGCTTTATTTTAAAATCTGGAATAGGATGAAAGTATTTTTTGTCGTTAAATAAATTGAAACCACGTTTGCGTTCGTTTTAATACACATCATGTCGATCACGTAAATATCAAAGTTTTTATTATAACAGAAGATATCGTTTCACGTATTGCATTCGTTTCACAGAAGGTGGATTTTTTTTTAAATCATAACATTTTCATCCAATTTGCTTTTGATTTTCCACGTTCACCGGGTTTCAAGTACTCGGATCTAGAGAGGTAAAAACGCATCATTTCATTTCAGTGAAAAATTTGCGATATTTCATTATAATCTCCTCTTCGTTTTAAATTGCTCTGCATTTTAAGTAGGCGTGCACATGAACGATCTTGGCGTTCCATTAAATATTATAAATCACTGTTTGCAATGCGGTCGATGCAGCATGTTAAGCTGCAACGGTTGAATACTACCGTTTGATTTGAGTAACCGCATCCATCTATCTTCTTCCATGTAAGGCGTACGCTACATTTGCACGGTTAAAGCCTGGTTTACTTTAACTCTGAGCAAAAATAGAATGCAAAAAAGATGGGAAACCGTCGATGTATTTTAATGCGAAGCTCGCCGGAGTCGGAGATCAGCTTCGCTGAAATAAATTGGTTTTGTGTCAAACACCCTGCACGACTCAACCCACGGCAACCATTGCGTTTATGTAACTGCACTTAATGTTCCTTGAACAAATTTTACGGACAAATAGAAAATCGCGTTTCGCGTGAAATAAAGTGTACACTCGGGTACAATGTACACTTTTCTCGGAATACGTTTCCAACGTTTCAAAGCTTATTTTGGAACGTTGATATATATTTTTCTGCAATTTTTTATTTTTTATTTTACAAATGTTTGCAAGTCTTTTAATTTAAAAGTTTTAAAATACTCAAATTCTGCAATATTTATTTAACTTCAAATTTTCTCCAAAATCCGGTGCACAAATTTCCAAAAAGTAAGTAGGTCACGCAGAACATTACCACGGTCGATAAAGCTGATGAACCCAGCCCAGCCTAGTTCAATGTCATATTTGTGAATTGTGCGTTGCATATCTCCTTGAAAGCGATAGGTAGCATTAAAGGCAATCACAGCTGTTCAAGCGGTTAGAATAAACGATTCAATTGGTGTTATTGATGATTGTTACCGGTGAACATTACATCTGTAGCGCACGTAACAGGGATTGAAATTTTCATCCGGGTCTGAAAGTAGAGCGTTGCATAATACCGACAATAATGAAAGCGCGTGACCGGCTCGTACGGATTATAAGGAAGGCGGAACAACAATACTCGGTTACTTGTTTGGATTAAACTAATTAAATTTCCCGGTTTATCTGACTAATTGGAGCACGGTTAAGAGGCTAACGCAATTACGACAAATTGATTGTATTCGTCCGTGTAATTATCGGACCTGAAGACCCGTGGGACATGGGCGAATCGAGGAAGTAAAAAAAAATGTTAAAAAGAACGGTCCTTCATATTCGCGTTGATTATGAAACTTTCATTCATTAATTCCCATTACCATTTCTGGCTGCGACCGGTAATTGAAGCGACATCGTGTGTGCGCGTAACGCGATAAAACAATGCGATCGATTTGCCGGCGCAACGACGGTGACGTAATTTAACGAAGAAACTGCTCTTCAAAATTGAACGAGTTCAATTACAATAAATTGGAGAGTGACGACCTACTTTTTAAAAAAACTCAATTTACCCGATCCCCCCAAAAACGTAAATAAAACATAAATACGTAAAGTTTATCCGTCACGAGTCATGGCGGATACTAAAAATATACGACTACGATTGGTGGAAACGAATGACGAATTTGCACATCTCTGTTAGATCAAATAACGCAATAGAGTTGATTCTCTGAACTCCTAGAATTCAGCTTGTGATGAATTTATTGTTTTTTTTCATAAAGTTAACAAATGGAACGAAAGAGAACAATAAAATATGAGAGAAGTATATTTGGACCCACGTCAGGAATCTGATAACAAAAGAAATCGAAGAGGGCGCCGTTCCGTTAAATAGAAATCCTTAGAAGCATTAAAGGGGATGCAAACGCTGTTTCTTCTGGCAGGCAAAGAAACAGAGGGCGAATTATCCTCGGCTTGTTTCCCGCGAGCAGATTTTCGCGAAGACTGCCTCCTATTTCAGAAGAAAAATAACGAGCCTATTTCACGTCACGAAAACCGTTTCGCAACGCGTTACAATACGTGTCATCACAAAAATCGTCATCGTATTAGATGCCACCGCAAATTGCAAAATAGTGTGATACGGCTAACAGTTCGTGACTGCTGAATCAGATTCGCGTGTCCGAGCACGCGGTATCTTGGGCTTCGACGATTATCGTTGCACGAATCTACGATTTTATATGGGTTCACAGAAAATTTACTGCTCCTCGGGCTATGTTGGTTTGTGGAACATGTGGACGGATAAGAAAACAGGCACTCGAGAAGGAGACGTCATCGTGACGGAACGATGGATGATATTACCCTCGTATTAAATAATTACGTCTCGAATGGGCGAGCTGAAAATACTATAGCAGTCGGAGATATACAGCAAGTGTGTGTACTTTGAGTAATTCAAGAGTATGTGTGCATCGATAGAGTGTAGTCTCGGTATGTGACCCCTTGAGGTAGTCTCCTTTCATATGGGTTTGCAGATACAAATTATAGTACAAATGCAGGTTTAGGTTTTTTGCAAGTGTAAATTTGCAAATTGTCAGATTTACATTTCGAATTTGGAAATTTTCACGTTTAGAAAGAAATTGTAATGATGGGAGTCACAAAGCAGTCTGAAGATGTTCAGCAATGAAGTAGTTTATTTTTCATAGTATTGTATTTCATTATAGCGACGAAGAGGCTTCGTCAAGATGTCAGAGTCTGCTATAACTACCCTTTCTGGGCACACTTGACCTAACAAATAAAATAAAAAGTAGTTATTATAAACGATATATCATTGTTCTATCGATAATACGAAATAACATACATGGCAGAAAGCTGCAACTGCAGGCTTTTTGCATTTTTCCGGAGTTATATGCGTACAGAACTAAAACGATAATAAATAATCATGAAATTTTGTTAAAGATACAAAGATCGAAATTCAAAAATTATATTTACTTTTATTCCCTCCGCCGGCTGCATGTAATAACCGATAATGAATATAATGGAAAGATATAAGAACATGAACGTATTTACTTGACCCATGTTGCCTCGTGTTCAACTCAAGGTGTTCGGTTAACATGTTTCGGTCACTTTTCAGTTCTTCATATAGCAACAATTTCCAAGGTCAAGATTTATACGATGCAGATAATATTTTATTTTTGTGCCATAATAATAAAGGCAAATATTATTCACGTTTTGAATAGCGCTCAAATCTTTTTGCCAGGCTGTAATGATAAACTAAACACGTAGATGTGTTCAGTTTGTAAAGAACTAAAGTTACGGTACTCGAAATTTTAATGTTGATAAATATTGCATTTCTTTAAAGAACCTAATTATCAACTGTTGCAATTTGACAAACGATAGACAATGGTTGTGGAGGTTTGTGTTTCATTTAAGTTTTGTAGCCGGTATCCTTCGTATTTTAGAACTGGTCATTTGACATGCGCTAAAGTAAAACAAGATTCAATAAAAGAAGTTTTGCCATCAGTTTTATGATGGAAATCTTATCTGTTCATAATAACAACTCTAATGGTTAACGTTAAACTTAAACGACGTACCGTTACTTTTGATTCGATTCGACGTCCCCCGTTCCAGAAGAAAATCAATTTTCGGAATCACGAAGGAATCCTGAAAAATACGATTTACCCAAGCCTGGGAAACAATCGTTGGGCCAATGCTGTTCTCCACGCAGTCGACGAAACTTATTTCTTCGTCCCCGTAGATTAGATTGTGCGTCGGTTCGGTTGTGCGTCCACCCTAAACGCGATCCGCAAGATAACAATGGTTCGTCGTTTTATCCGAACTCTGATACGACGGAATCGAATGGCCAGCGGGATCAATGAAACTACATAAAGTAACTCATCGGCCATAAATGGCTAATAGAAATAGGTCGTCGATCGGGCTACAGGGGAGGCCGGTTTCAGAAAAAGGTATAGAAATAGATATTGGCTGATCATTCGCCGTTTCGAAGGAAATTGTTCCATCAGGAGATTGAAAGGGGATCGGGAATAAAGCTCTTCCCGTGTATTGGTCGAGCAATGATCGTAGCGAGATGTGATAAAGGGTAACATTTCTCGGGCGTTACTCAGAAAACTTGTCTTTTTTCCCTCAGCATCTATCGCGACTGATTCGATCTAGTCAGAAACAATGACTTCTTCTAACAGCCCTTACCTTCCAGTCCACTCTCTTCAACTTTGGCTTTCAGAAATTATCTAATTATCCGAGGATCAATTAGCGATTTCATCCTTTTACCGAAACTGATATTCGTCAACTTTTATTTCGTCACGGCTATACAAAGGATATACCACTTTTATTTCCAGCTAATCTTGATATAGTTATAGTATCTGGTACAGGGTTGAAATAAGGTGAACAAAAGTACCACCTGTTATAAGTTACATATTTAAAATTAACTCTGAGTATCTTAAAATGTACCGCAAAACATGGTATCAAATAATACATGAATGACTATCTGCTTCACTCAATATTTCTTCTACAATCATAATTTCATATTATATTCATCCAGGTTAAATCCCTAACAAGACATACTTCGATTAGTTCATACTCAAGTCTCAGTTTACATTTAGACCACATTATCTCGATTCATTGTTAGATATCATCGATATTTCATCAGTTACTCTCAGCGTAACTTGTTGCACGCACAGTAAGTTGTATCGTTAAATTCATTCGAGATTCCATATATTCGTTTACGCGAAACTTTCTTTTCTCTATCGATTCTTTTCTTAGATGTTCCTGAAATAATGCCTTAGCTCGTGAAGAGGTTCAAAGTTTGTCATACGCGAGTTCCTTGCCTCCCGTTTGCTTTATCGATCCGGTTGAAGTCCCTTTCGGTTATCTTTCACCCTTCTGCCCCAAGCTATCGAGTAATTAGACGCGAAATAAGGGTTCGAGCAGGCTTTCGGTTGATTCGAGCATCGAACGAAATGCGTACGAGCTGTAATTACAAAGATACCACCCCAGGTGCTTTTCTTTTCGTGCTTGGAATTGAAAACAAACTGTGGCTTTGGTATCGAGATTTGGCAATTTGGGGAATTCGAGAATTTGGGGAATTTGGGGATTTAGGTACGATGAAATATGTGAAATTGTGGTGTTAAGGTATTTAGAAATTTTGGGGATTGACGAATTAAGAGATTTGACAGATTGAGAAATTTTTTATTGTTAATAATATCAAATACTGTCACATACTTAAATAATAGTATTTTAGTATCTAAAATACGCCATCAAAATTACCTCGTACCTGTATACCTCGTTTAATCCTGAAAAATGAAGAAGTACTGCTGATCCGCGACCATCGCTAAGATATAAAGCAACCTTAGAGAATTGAATTTTAACAAGTGTGCGATTACCAGTGTCTCCCCGAAGATCTTCCAGGCGGTAGATCAGCAACAGTAATAATTTCCCGCAGTGAACTGTCATTGATCCATGGTGCGAGACAAACGCGGGCTACCGTGCGAAACCATAATTTCGTCGCTGATTAATTGAAGGAAGAAGGAGAGCTTTTGTTTCGCTGTCGGGTAGCAGCGTCCATTAATAAACGATGACGATAGAAGAGACAACTAGATGGACGAGGGACGGTTGGTTGCGTGCAACATTTTTCGGCGATGGTGGCGGCGTGGAAATTCGCCGTAGCAACGAGTGCAAATTGCTTTCGGGCCGTTTCGTCTGCCAGGAGGCCATTTGTCACAGCGGATTCTGGACGTATAAGCCGGCTAGGCTAATAATGACGCCACCACGGCTAACTACAAGCTCCTCGCGCGTGCATTCATGAAGCAATATACATGCATTTACACGCTGCTCCTCCTCCACCATTCTCCTGCCGTCTCTCTTTCGCTGCGAAACCTCTTCAACCTCTGTCCATGCTTGCTCATGGTATTCGTTGTCACTTGCTACTCACCCACACGACCTCACGGTCTTTACCCGCTGTCTAAACTGAACAATGAACGTTACCGTGTCAACGCCGAATTAATACATTCAAATTACCCATTGTTGCTGCTAAGACCAAAGTAATAGCATTGCAAATGATGCCTGTCATCGATGCAACCCGCAATCCATTGATTTCAATGGGGACCACGTTTGTTACTGAGAGCTGATCTAACTCGGAGCTATTTTACTTTTCGAGAAGAAAAACAGTTTCTTGTGGGAAGAAATTGGAGTTGGGTTAAGCTCCTATTTCACGAAATGATAAATCATGTCGGTGTTTGGTTCCATTTATATCATTAATGGAGGATGTTTATCATTAATTTAGGACTTTTTCCTAAAGAAATTAGGAACTTGGTATACATATATAGGGAGGATAATTAAGACTATTGTACTAGTTGTATATTCAAATTATAGCTGGATATTGTAGAGTGTCTCACAATTGTTTCTTAAAAAAGTGTTATACCTGAGGTGATTCTGAACAATTTTTTCCTTTGCGTAAGTAGAGTCAAAGGTTCCATTTTCTACATATTCGTAGTTTAATATGTATTTGAATTTTATTTGTTGTGAATATGCGAGGATAGTACTTTAATATTCCCATACATCAAACTAATTGTAATTGTTATACCATCATGCGTTATATTTACTAGCATATTCATAGGCATTAGTGTCTACATAGTGATCAAACCGATTAATGACAGTCCTCTCTAGGGATCACGCATGTAGAAATCCAATCAACGGAGTTAAGAAGCTTATTAGTTACAGTTAACAGGACATTACATATACAAATTACTTATGGCTAATTGCCCTACATGTTGATTTATGTGTTTGTTTAGATTCATGACCCATTTCGCATATTATTTAATCATAATCATCCTCACAGTATCTATCCAACATATTCCGCGCTTTTCTTGATTATCATTTTTAATTTAATTAAAAAATTGCAAACCTTTTAAGAAATTAAATATTCAACATTTCACTCAATAATAGATTTCCGAAAAATATTTGAAGAACCAAGTTTGCATAATTCAATTAGAACCAAAATGGGGATCCATATGATTAATTATACACGTCCATTTTCTCCGCGACTAAAAAAAGGTTGACACAGGTCGTTGCTCTTAACGATTCTTATGTGATTCAATTTTGACATCATGAACATATTGACGTGAAATGGCGGTATTTGTGGTTAAGCCGGCAATAACGGACATTTCATACATTTCAGACTTCATCTCGTCACCGTTTCAATTATTCACACCATTCTTGGCTGAATTTTCAAAAAGTCTCTTCTCTGGTATTCTGACATTTTTTAAGCCACTTACACGCGTCACAGGTTCGTTCGGCTGACATTAAGTCGTAATACACTTCTCTTTTCTTAAACGACATTTGGACACGGTTTTCGAGTGTCGAGGAAACAACATTTACCCAACGTTGCCTCGCGCGGTAAATGTCTCGTTCCGTGTATTATAAAAGTCCCGTTAATTCAATTCACCGACTGCTTGGTCGAAACGGAAATCGAGTGTATTTTCAATAGTCAACGGTGTTAATTAGCATCATGGACAACGTGCCGCGTTAAACTCTGTAAGGCTATAAAAAGTGTTATCAAAATAGCTTCGTAACAGCAACGAAAATTATAATTGTGAATGGAAGCAAAAGCAACTTCATAGTTTTAGTACCCAAATTTAATTTGTTAATGGAATTAAAAAGAATATTTCTGTAGAAATGAACATTGCGAGAGAAAATTTTCAACGGTAAAATTTGATATTAAAGTGTATAAGCCATATACGTTACCGTGGGTTGACGTCAAATTTAACATGGATATTAAAAATTTTAATCTCCTTCATTTTAGATCTAACCTACAAATTTTATGACTGAGCGAAGTTTGCGTCAGGTGTCACTTAATCTTCTCCGTCATTTTGCCTTCAGTTTTACGTTTTTAGATTCTTAATTACAGACAGACGTGCTGGTAATAAATACATTTAAGTGCAGTATAAAACAGTTCTCGCATATTTTTATCTACGTATCTTTCCAACGAACGTAAAGTCTTAAACATGTCTTTGTAAGTTTTAAAATATTTTAAATTACGTATTAATTAACATGAGTTTTAATTTTGAAGTTTCCAAGTTAACAAAAGTGAGTGTAATTGTTTTCAAATGTCCAGAAGAAATTGTCCGTTCGCAAGGTCGTTGAAAAACGGCAATCCTTTAATATCCAGCATATTGCGACGGCGTGCCGTTTTACGTGACGGTTAGGTGCACGCGGACGGTGAGCACAGTTCACGAATGACTCGTCGTAAACTCTGATTACGCTACAAAACGTCGACAACCCATATACGAGACTGTGCAAAGCTTCTCTTTAGAGAAAGTTTAATCAGAGGGGTTCAATCGTGGCCATCGCGAAAATTTCCTCTTTCCGATTTCCCGTTCGTTCCGAATTACTCGCGGTGATAGGAACGTTTTCGAAGAACAATAGAAATTCTCGGTAAAGAGAAGGGGTGGCGTCTGGACGCGGTAATAGTTAACAGACGCGACAATCTTCGCGGGAATTACTTGGTTGGAAAACAGAGAACGTTAAATTATTGCGACGGTATCCCGTTGTCGCGAAAGGGACAAGGAAACTGGGCCCGGAAGAAAGCCCGAAAAGGGGAAAATAAAGCGGGAGAACGCCTTAAGCGCGAAAGCGTTCGTAGACGTTGCTCGCGCAGCTGCACAAGAAAAGAAGACTCGTCGTCGGTAGAAGGGGCTGTGAATACGTCACCTGAATGCCGGCATAATGTTCACAAAATGCCGGAAATATAAGCAAACTCGCGCCTTCCACGCTCCCTTGGGAACTGTCGTTTACATAAATAGCCCCGAACGAACGGATTTCGCGTGCACCGTTCACCAATTCGTTCACCCTACGTACTACGTGTCTCAATATTTGACGGCAGAGTTTCCCTGCATTTGCTTATCAAATGAAATCCAAGCACATGGAGGACACCATGTACTTTATGCGGAGGACCCATGAATCTCTTTCGTTGCTACTAACACCTTCAGACGTTACAGGAATTTTATTCGATTGATTCTGCATTTGGAAACAAGTTCCAGTAAACTTATTTTCTTCTTCGTGATATACAGTTTCGTGCCGTTGTCTTTCTCGATGCAGAAAATTGTGTCGGTTTAAAGTTCAGTTTAGAATATGATCGATGATATTTTAAGTAGAGATGTGCAAAAATAAAAGATAATGTACTCAAACATTTTAGCGACTTGCAAATTTATGGCAACTGTGAAAATATAAATTTCGTCGTTCTGAAATATTATGAGCTTTTCGTAAATAGTTCAGACAGCAAGATATTTCTGGAACCAAGTATCATTTTCAAGAAATAGGGCATCAGAGCTTCAACCCCCATTAGAGGCAGGTAACTGCATATTATTATAAGAATACGCAACAAACTCGTAAAGAAGGTGCTTTCACGTGATCTCTACCGTAGCCGGAAACTTTTGCTTCCCTTTATTTCCCTTTTCATTTCGTTGTTCATAAACATCCACGTCATTAGCAGCGGAGGAACAAGTTAAAAATTTGTTCCAGTATAAAGTTACTTGTTACCAGGCCGTTGGTTACGTTTCGACGGAAGTATCATATTTTCTGCACCGTCCTTTGTGCGCTAACTTTTCGTGTAAATTATGAACTTTATTAAACAGTAGAAAGTCTATGCCGTACGATGCTACACGTCCGCACGAATATGTAACTAAGTGACGAGCAACCAAAGGAGACGCGGGAGTTTACAAACTCACGCGAGGGAAACTCGCACAAAGCCTTTATTCTTCTTTTGAATTTATCCAGTTATTGACACGAATTTTCTTAGACGTATAAATTTCTTTAAGATGCGGTAGATCACCACGAAAATTCAAATTTCTCCATTTTTCTCGTTTCATATTAGAATATTCAACATTTTCATATATTAAAATTCGAAAACATTCTGAATTTCTAAATTTCCTAGATTTTCATATTCAGCTGATTTGAACTTCCAATTTCGAAGAGCCTGCATATTAAAATTTCTTAAATTTTCAAATTATCATATCCCAGAATTCTATAAATCCCCCAATTCTCAGATCCTTTAATCTTCAAATTAAAAAATTCGAAAGTATCTGAACTCCCAAGCTCTCGCGCATTTCAGCAGAAAAATAACGAGCTTATTTCGCGTAACATCATGAAAACCGTTTCGCAACGCGTTACAACACGTGTCATCACCGAAATCGTCATCGTGTTAGATGCCACCGCAAATTGCAATACAGTGTGATACGACTAACGGTTCGTGACTGCTGAATCAGATTCGCGTGTCCGAGCACGCGGTATCTTGGGCTTCGACGATTATCGTTGTACGAATCTACGATTTTATACGGGTTCGCGGAAAATTTACTGCCCCTTGGGTTACGTTGGTTTGCGGAACACGTGGACAGATAAGAAAACAGGCACTCGAGAATGAGACGTCGTCGTGACAGAACGGTGGACGATATTACTCTTGTATTAAATAATTACGTCTCGAAAGGGCGAACTGAAAATACTATAGCAGTCAGAGATATACAGCAAGTGTGTGTAGTTTGAGTAATTCAAGAGTATGTGTGCATCGATAGAGTGTAGTCTCGGTATGTGACTCTTTGAGAGAGTTTCCTTTCATATGGGTTTGTAGATACAAATAATAGCACAAATGCAGGTATAGATTTTTTGCAAGTGTAAATTGTCAGATTTACACTTCGAATTTGGAAATTTTCACGTGTAGAAGTTTAGAGATTGTAACGATGGGAATCACAAAGCAGTCCGAAGATGTTCAGCAATGAAGTAGTTTATTTTTCATAGGATTTCATTACAGCGACGAAGAGGCCTCGTCAATATGATAGAGTCTGCTGTGGATCTTACCCTATCGGATGACACTTGGCCTAACAAATAAAATGAAAAGTAGTTATTATAAACAATATGTCATTATCGTAACGACAGTACTGAATAACATACCCAGCATAAGGCTTCCATTAATGGATCTTTGCATTTCTTCGGAGTCGCAAGTGAACAGAACTGAAACGATGTTAAACAATCATGAAATTTTGTTAAAGAGATAAAGATCGAAATTCACAAATTATACTTACATTTACTGCCTCCGCTAGTGGCACATAATAACCGGTAATGAATATAATGGAAAGATATAAGAACATGAACATGTTTACTTGACCCATGTTGTCTCGTGTTCAACTCGAGATGTTCGTTTAACATGTTTCGGTCTCTTTTCAGTTCCTTATATACCAAAATTTGCCAAGATTTATACGATGTAGATAATATTTTATTTGGCTATAATATAAAATAGTGGTATAGTATAAACAGTAATAAATACCTCTGCACGAATATGTAATATTCAAAGTTCTCGTATTTTGGTTTTCTAAATTTTTCGATCTTTAAGTTTCAAAAGTCTGCAAGCTTCCTAGTCTCCAAATCCCTAGATTTGCAAATCTCTATGTTGGGAGTATTCAAGTTCCCGAATTTTCCAAGTCCACTACTCTAAATTTCTCGGTACTCAAATCTCTAAATTCTACAAATTTCCAAATCCCTGAATCTCCGAATTTTTAAATTTCCCAAATTCTCAATTTTCCGAATTCTCAAATCCCTGAATTCTCGTATTTCCCAAATTCTCAAACCGCCGTGTTCTCAAAACCCCGAATTCTTAAATTTGCCAAATTCTCAAATCCCTGAATTCTTGAATTTCCCAAATTCTAAAATTTCCCGAATTCTTAAATTTGCCAAATTCTCAAATTTCCCGAAATCTAAAATTTCCCAAATTCTCAATTTCTCGAATTCTCAAATCCCCGAATTCTTCAAATCCCAAAATTCTCAAATATCTGAACTTCCAAGCTCAAAAATTCCTAAATTTTGCAAATCTTGAAGCAAAGTTATATTCTCCCGCATCGTCATTTATCCTAGAAGAGCATACGAAGCTCAGCGCCATATAGCAGTCGCCCCGACGTGAAAAACAGCGAAAAGAGCTAAAAAGGTGTTTTTCACGTGGCGCTGTTTCTCTGGAGAAAAAGAGGTGGCTCGTTTCCTCCCGAAAGTCGTAAAACGCGAACAAACCACCAAAGAATGCCGCGAGATAATTATTTATTTAATTATGCCCGTTGTTAATCATGTCAGTGCAAGACAGTTTTCACGCGACAACGGTGAATATATTGTGCGAAATAAAATTAATGTAGCTAATTAGAGCACACTCGGAGATCGTAAGTCCTTCTAACGTTCCGTTCGCGGAAATTAACGGTGACACCGGGGAAATTAGAAAAAGTGACGCGCTCTTTAAACCGAAAATGGAATAACATGGCCAACGGATCTTCATTTCGTGGTTGAGATTTTAGTGTCCCTTTTAACGCCTGACCGTGTGACTTTTAATTTTTAGAAGTACACGAGCTGTCAAAGTTTCACAGGATAATAAAAATATCTTATAATATTATAATTATAATATCTTAATTTTTCTGGTGTATGCTATACATGTACATTAATATAATTTAAATAAATATAACTTGGCAGTTTATTATGAATACAATTTGAATAAATTACGTATCACATCTACTACACATGAATGTTACCATTATAGCTTTGAACGTGTGACTATAAAATTAACAGTACCTCAATAATTCAATCAAATTTATGCTCTTTTAATTATTCTGATATATTAAATTCATAACATCGACCACCGGACGTCTTCGCGGCAGAGGTTATGAATATTTGAATTAACAAAACGTACCCAGACAAAGGATGACAATTTCTCATCGGTATTTTCTTTAGCGAAGTAATACGATTAAAGTTTCCGTTTTAAAGCTTTTCTTGACCAAGCGTACCGTCTCTCGTCGTAAATAAAAAACGAATATCGATCGATGTGTATCAAACATTAATGTTGCCGTAGTATAATGAAACTTTCTCGTTGAATAATCTATATCCACCGTATACTTACAACTGGGAATTTCTGCAACTTGAGGTGCACGTAGTTTTGCCTCGATGCATGCAGCTAAGGATGTGAGTGAATCAAGAAACGCAGGTTCAACAAAATCAAACTCTCCAAAGAAATTCGATTCGCGGTGCATCTCGTGTTATTCTATTCGAACACTGGTCAAATAACCAATAAACTTTTTTACAACACCGTAAAAACAATATAGCGTCGGTTATCGGGGTCGTGATTGTCTTTTGTGCAACGTGTAATGTAGCGTTTTGTCACGCACCTTATGTCGTGGACATTTTATGAAAGTACGAAGCATGCGGAAGAGGAAGGACAATGGCGTAACCAAATGGCGGCCAATGTCACCAGGACCTTTGAATATGGTAATATCAGGCGTGTCGAAATAATGTGCACTGATAGATAGTTCATGCGGTGGTGATAATCGGGGTTTAGAATATTTTAAGTCGGGAATTTGAGATTTTGTGAATTTCAGGATTTAGGTATTTTAGAGATTTAAGGCCATAGGGATGTAAGAATAAAGATATTTCGGGGTATAGTAATTTGGGAGTATTGGATATATTCAGAAATTAAAAAATTTGGGGCTTTAGGGATTTTGGGATAAAGAACTTCAGCATATAGGGATCTCAGAATTTAGAAATTTCGAATTTTCTGGTTGCTAAGGATATAGAAATATCAGAATTAAGGAATATGGAGATATAGGAGTTCAAGATTCGTAGATTTCAAAATTCAGAATTTTAGGGTTGGGGAATTTCTCAAATTTAAGGATATGGAAATTCGAAGTTTTGTGACTTGAGGTTCTGAGTATTCGGTAATGACACAACTTAAATATCTATAAATTTAAAGAATATCTAGAAATTTAGAAATTTAAAAAATTCAAGATTATAAAAAGTTGTGGAATATTTATAAATATACAAATAACTATGAATCTAATCTCGCAGCTTTTTCAAACCATACAATGCGATTGAATTTAATGCGCGATGACGTAAGATTACCCTTCTCAAGATTTTAGATACGCCACTGAATGGGTGACGAAGTTGACACGCGAAACAAGGTAAAATGAAAGGTCAGCGGCTCCAGCGGTACCGTGACCTTGAGTTCACCACCTTCTTGGATGTTCACCATCGACCGTACAGTGACTCATCTTGTTTCGATCTCCGCGCAGCACGTCTTTACTCGATGAGTTTTCATTTCTTTCACCGTGATCATCGTGCAGGTTCCATCAAACACATTTCGTTGCACGTGATTTGCTGGAAGCCTTAATTAAAATAGGTCCATCGGGATCTCTAATTATAAATCGATGTTTTACGTTTATTACGGATTCCTGCGAATGTGTCATTCGGGTCAGACGATTAATAGACGTAATTCCAGGAAGGGTTACGAAGAATTATGTGTTTGACGGAAAGATCGATACCAGGAAGAGGGAAAATTTAACGCAAACACTTTACAAGGCTACTTCGTGCTTTTATTTTTCGATATCGTACATGCTTTGAATACGTAGTTGATGCAACTCGAGGAAGGGTTTCCACGGAATTGTGTGTCCGACGAAAAGATTGATATTTGGAGCTGGGAAAATGTAACGCTTTTCCGATCATCTGTAATTCTATTAGGTTGCTGAATATCGAATGACCGAAATGTGGAAAATGTGATATGATTTGATGACGCAAAACTAAATTACTATGCGATAATTTAGTCTACATATTTGCGCTTGTAGTGCATTAATTTGAAGCTTAAACTTTTGCGAAAATTACTGCACATTTTGTTGATATTCCCGACACAAAATGGCTCGTCTGATCACACAAAGTATTAACTACGTTACAAATGCACATTCACTAACATATAACTGTATTTGTATATATTCATTTTTACAGAATATGCATATAAAGACAATATATGATTAAATAAATTGTAGTTGTGTAACAACAGTAAATTGTATATCGAAGTTTCATCAAAGAACCTTTTGTATTAAAAATATTACCAAAACCATTTATACAATAGTTTCTATCAAACTTTAAGTCCAAATTACACAGACATTTTAAAGGAGTTCAATGTTATTATATTCTGACAGAGGTCGCATGTTTTCAAATTGCTAATCTGATTTGCGGTACAATTTTCGTCGTTTCAATAGCGAGCATCTCTCAAAGATGTTTTCAAGCGTTGAGTAAGCTCTGAATATGTTGAATTGCATTTAGAATTTCATCCGTTTACGATCATTAGATGTTCCAGCTTGCATTATAAAGGGAAAGAGCGTTCCAGCTGCGTTCGTCGGTTACTAATTGCGATGGCGGTAGCCAATCCCCATTAATCGTCCCTTAACCACGATCAAACTCCACGATAACGTGTCCTAGTGTTTTCACTTGCGGCTATTTGCGAAATCGAGCACGCTATCAAATTATAAGCTTTTAACGTGGTTGGAGAACGGCGCATCGAGTAATTATCTCCGGCGTAAACAGAAATCTAAATTAGTCTCTGGAAGCCGTGCAAGAAAATGAGATTTTCTTCTTCCATAAAGGTTATTGCTCTAATTAGAAAAACGTGGAACGAAGCCATAGTCGTTCCTATTAGCGGACAATTTTCTCGTGTTCTGCAGAAAAAGATCCCGGCCCGATACCGACGCCTGTCGCCTGTCCTTGCTTGCATACTTCAACGTATTTCTAGGTCGCGATTCTTGCGGCATGCATGTTTCTTTTTAGGCATCGAGCCAGCGAAATGTGAACGCTCTAAGAAGTCACTATTATGAACCTATGCGAAGCAGCCACAGCTCAGCTCGATGAAATGGCGGATCTAAAGCCTTGAAACTGCTACGACATCAGTCTGAGAGATTACAAACGCCTGCGACGGAGGGTTCTTACTCTTCTTCTTGTATTTCGGCCATATTTTTCGATTTTATCTTTCGTTGATGTTGTTAACGCAATTTGTATTAAATTTTGGATGAACGCTTTGAATCGGGTATTACGTTATATTTAGGCTCGTTTAGGTTAGGTGTACTCACTCTGAGTAATGGAAGTTTAATACACAAGAAGATAAGTAACGAAAGATTCAAATTTTTGTACTTCTGTATTCCGACATTCTTATTTTATAATTCATGAATTGAGTAATTTCTACACTCTGCAATTTCAAATCCTGGAATTTCCAAATATTCAAAACTTTGAGTACAGGATGAATGAACTCAAATTCAGAAATATTCTAAGTTATGGTTGCAAGTTCTTAAATTCTCCAAAATCTAAATTTCTAAATTCCTGAACCCCTGAATCCCCAAATCCTTAAATCAATAACTAACATCCTCAAGATCTCATCTTCTCGAATTTGTACCACTGAACCACATTTCCTATTCCAGTAAATACCTTAGATCACAAGAGCGTTTCACAACAGATTCGATCGTTTTAATCTTACGAAGCTTAATAGCTTTCGAAACGGAATGATTCACGTACCGATCGCTTTCGAACAGCACAACGACGAAGTAATTACAGTGAAGTGATCATACGTATTGTTACGTATGAGGAAACACTGTGAACGTTTCTCTTGTTGCAACGAGATAATGCCCAGCTCATACAGAGTAAGGGCAACTTTCTTCATTGTTCGTGACATCGATCGATCTCGTATCGGTCGTTTCACGAATACGTACATACGTATGCGCATTCAAGCAATAAGGGTCGTTCATTCGATTCTATACGTTCCATTCAGGTTTCTTCTATTCGTTGCAGGAGAATTTCTGTTTGCTAATCCGAGAATTTGAAAATTGTTAATCGTAGAATTACGCTACGTCAATTGCTAATACTTGCTCAAAAATTGTTTCTAGTCGTACACGTATCTGGCTGGTGAATTTAGCATGTGGCATTTACTGTTTAACAGGTTGACTGACATGTAACCCAGTTTTGGTAGCGCATGAGTTTCTGTAAGGATCTACTGCATGTAGCGGCTGTCATCCATTTTGTACACTGTGGTCTTCGAGCATATATTTTTAATAATTTCAAAATTTGTTTCTGCAGTAAAAGTTTGAAGTAATCAATTGTCTGCAGTAACTGATTTATTGAAATATCGTTGATTTATTTAAATTGTGTCACGGATGATTTATGTAAATAGTACAACAAGCGATTTATTTAAATGCTACCACATATTTCGGTTCAGAGAGTTGTGGTAAATTTCATGACGAACTCAATCAACTATATTATGATCTTGAATTCAAACATTTACTTTTGATGAACACGAATATTAATATGTCAAATTGCTTTGGCGAGGGAGGTCATTAGAGTGCGTCAAATTCAGATGGCAATATTGTATGTAGTTTACTGTAGCATCATTTGATAAATTTCGAAATGACACTGCCAAAGTTTATGTAGAACTTGTTCTTTAAAAACAGTCAAGTATCGCAGCATATAGTGGAGCAGATTTATCCCAAACGAACATACTAAAACACACCAAGATTTAAAATAAACATTCAAAGTAACACACCAGTGTTAAATGAGAGAATTATATATAAATTACAATAATTTAGCTCCTGCAAGTGTTAAGATACGTAACAGTCTATTACTACACAGGAAGTTTAAACAAGTTTTTACCAAGACCCAGCAAACTCTACCAGGCTAGAGAACCGAGTTTATTAATTAACAACAACAATAGTACGAACACAATTGTAGGTACATACATGTTCCCTAATTTTGACGATGGTTGACGCACAGCGTAGCATGTCAACTGTGTTATAATACCAGGCAACTATTTGCGCAAACACTTAGGGTGATCCCAGAGTGTACGTTTGTTTAGCTACATTCCCGTGCGCATTGCTGTGTTCGCGAACAAGCTAGAGAGAGAACGGTTGCTTATGCCCGCATGCTCCTATACTGAAAATACATACGGTCTATTATACCGAGCGTTAAACGTGACAAGCTACGGGCACCCCGTAATTGCGTCATGCTATTACATTTAATTAAAACTTCGCTTGTAAATGTAGCGAAGAAATCCGATTGTTCGAAGCTTGCTATAATAAGAGCACGTCGGATGTGACTTCGTCTTACAAGCTACAATTAAGTTCTCGCGAATCACCAGAGAATTTTTAATGAATTAAGAAATCGTCAAATTGCCTGTCTGATAATACGTGTTACTAGGCTAATCTCATTTTGGGATAATTGGTAATCGTGTATGTTGATATTTCGGATGTGAATGCGGTTTGGACGCAACACGTGGTCTATGTGTGGATATGTGACGTGTGGGTAGTGATGTGACGATGTATTGTGTAGCGATACAATGCATTGTGAGATGGAGGTATCATGGTTTAGCGCGTTATAATATTAACGCGTGGTAATACATTGCGCGGTGACGCTGATGGGTAGTAATATAAGGCGTAGAGATGCTAACGCATGGGGGTGCTAACGTGTGATACAACGCGTGGAGATACTAATTCGTGACAGTGCAGCATATGAAGGTAGCAGCGTGTGGAAATACTAGCGCGTGACAATACAGCGCATGCACATACTAGCGTGTGACAATGCAGCGCGTGGAGGTACTAACACGTGGCAATACAGCGCGTGGAGATACTAGCGTGTGACAATACAGCGCGTGGAGATACTAGCGTGTGACAATACAGCGCTTGGAGGTACTAACGCATTATAATACAGCGTGTGGAGATACTAGTGCGTGGAGATATCAGCGCGTGGAAGGATTAATGCGTGACAATACCACGTGTGGAGATACTAACGCGTGTCAATACAGCGCGTGGATTTACTAACGCGTGGTGATGCAGTGCGTGGTAATTCAACGCTTAGTGATACTAATGCATGGTAATTCAACGCGTAGTGATACTGACGCGTGGTAATTCAACGTGTAGTGATAGTAACGCGTGGTAATTCAACGCGTAGTGATACTGACGCATGGTAATTCAACGCGTAGTGGTACTAACGCGTGGTAATTTAACGCGTAGTGATACTAATGCATGGTAATTCAACGCGTAGTGATACTAACGCGTGGTAATTTAACGCGTAGTGATACTGACGCGTGGTAATTCAACGTGTAGTGACAGTAACGCGTGGTAATTCAACGCGTAGTGATACTAACGCTTGGTAATTCAATGCGTAGTAATACTAACGCGTGGTAATTCAACGCGTAATGATACTAATGCATGGTAATTCAACGCGTAGTGATACTAATGCATGGTAATTCAACGCGTAGTGATACTAACGCGTGGTAATTCAACGCGTAATGATACTAATGCATGGTAATTCAACGCGTAGTGATACTAACGCGTGGTAATTCAACGCGTAGTGATAACACAAACGTGTAGTAATACATGATACGAAATAACCTAATACATAACCATACACATGACAACATATTAAATACCACCGTCAACAAAGCAGTATCCGCTACTAGTTCTTCCTGCAACTCGCAGCATAAATCAACAGTTGCAAGAACAACCGCTGGCAACTCATTAAACTGATAGTTACACGTAATTTATGACAGCTAACATGTACAGCACTTTGAAATAGAAGTAAGTAACGAGTGGCAAGAGAGAGATATTCGTCTCCTTCTATCGAAGATGCTCGCTAATGGCGGCATGGATAATCATTAACGACTCTTTCAAAAGCAATCAATCTCCGTAACACGAAATCACTCGTAACCGCGGTGCATCCATTATACACGGCTGTTAAGCATGTATTTCCGGCCGCCACGTGGTCGGGCTCAATTTCAGCGTTTCGCGTTGGACGGCACGTTTAATTATCGTGGCACGCGAAGGTCTGAGGAAAAGGTCGGTGGGTGGCAATCCACGATAAACTGGACCGACTGCCACTCACCTGTCTAGCTGGCATCCTATCTAGGCTCAAAGAAAGTAGCCGGGTTAACGAGATTACCGATACGCTTTATACGGAATAAATAGTTTAAGCCCTTTCTTCTTCTTCGTCGTTTGCTCGTTATATTTTTTATTTCTGAAAAAATATCTTTCTTTTTATATTGAAAAAAGTTGTTTCTCACGTTTGATGGTGATATATTTCACTTTTTTGACATTCTTACTAATGTGCTAGAGTTCTATGTGAATTTTCATCTGGTGAACGTAGAGAGGTATTTTGTTTTATGCGTGTGTTATGTATATCGATGTCAACCCTTAAGTTGACGCGTGAGAGGGCTACCCTTCGTTTGGAAGAACTACTGGTTAGAATAGAAGAATGCCTATCATACATATTTTCGGTGGTACTATTGGTTCGAGTGGTCGCACACCAATTAGGGGAAATATAGTGGGGATGGGCGTGACTTCTCTTATTTTGGGTCGACCTCCCGCACCAACTTATGGGTTCACATCTGTATGCTGTGCAGCAAATTTTAAGAATCAAAACTTACGATCTTCGGCGCCATAACCTACAACTCACTAGGCAAATTGCGTCATGTACAGTGTACTATTATTCCGTATTTGTAAAGTATTCAGTTTTGCATAAATTTTGATTGAGTTTTGATTGAGTTTTAAATTCTGATTGAATTTATTGCATAAATTGTTTGTTGTTTTCAGACGCTTTTCGATCAATGATTCATTTTTCCCACAGTTGACCGCAACGGTCAACCGATCGCATAACGGTGAATCCCTGGTAATAATTAATTATAATTTCTCGCGCACAACATTTCGGATAATTAATTAGGTCAATGTATTATATCGAGCAGCAAAGTATTAATTAGTTTCTGCTAACTTTAATACCCTGTTCCAAGGGGTCGAGTTTCTGCGGTACAGGTAAACTGAATTTTTAATAGAAGTTTACGCTGACGAAATAAAACTCCTTAAAAGAGCGACTTCCAACCCGTGTTACACGTATTGCACTCGCGCAATATACAGTGCATTTTTATCTTGCGAGGCTATATTTTTAACATTAAGAAAAAAGAACTTAAATTGGAAATTTGCGTTCGAAATAAAATGAAACCAAATGCGCAGCAACTGTGTTTCGTTATGCAAATATCGCGTTGAATCGAATCGTTTAGTTAATTAATAATACGTATCAATTTCTCCCAGCAATGGTTCATGCAATTTTTGGAAAAAGAAATACATGACAACGGTATAATTAAATGTACAATTCTGTTATTAGTGATCATATCGTTTATTAACAGTACATCGTATTTTACAATTAAATAAAAAGCAAGAAAGGTATCCACAGACTATCGACATTTCCATATTTATTTACCGTTCCAATATTATTTTTTCTGACGCAAAAATATACTGTACATCGTGCATTTGTATGATTTAATTGACGCTATTCACGTTCGATCCACTTCGGCACATTCTATTATTTTCACTGTGTAATAGATGGTTTTCATATTTCAATGAAGGATTCTCTACTTTATCCGTTCAGCTAAACCAACATGTGAATGTATACATATATGAATGCGATACTGCTATTGTAAAGGAAGGTTATTTAAATTTGGATTTCAAATTATATTAAATCCACCTTAAAAAAACAAATGGAACTTTACAAAATTTTGATTTTTAAAAATGATACTGTTCTTTACTGTTTATTTTTCAGCATAACTATTGGGGCTTAGGAATTTTAGGATATGGGTAGAGATATGGAGATAAGGATTTTGGAGTTTTTAAATATGGCAACTTAGAGAATATGGCTAGATGGAGATATTGAATTGTAAGAATATAGAAATTAAGAGAGAGAATTTTAGAAATATTTGTGCTGGACACTGAAATATGAAAACATGGAGGTACTGGCATATGAGGACATAGAGATTTATAGACACACATCTTTAAGTATTTAAAAATCTTCATATTTGCACATCAATTATGTATACATGAATAATGTATTTCGTTATCTGAAGATCGTTCTAATAACGCAAACTGTTTCACTATTAGCTGTCCCCAAAACGACAACACATTATAAATATCAAATAATCTAAAAAATTTTAATAACCGTAACAGCTTTGAGAACGATAAAAACTTCTGCATTCGACTCTAAAATCGAGGTATGAAGTACCTTGATTAAAATAATGAATTTCCACGTTCTTTTGACACCTGGTTCATTAAGTATTCACAGAATGGTTCAGTAAATATTATACATGGTACAAAATGATTCGAGCTACTTGCCGTGTGTTTTCATGCAATATTAAACACAAATGAAATATTAAAATTCACGTGTTCACGCGTGAAATAAAACAATGTCGACTGTGTTATGCGAACAATGAATGAAAAAAGGGGTTGTTTTATTTCATAAATTCGCCGACGAACGAAACATTAAATCACCCGCAGCATTTTTACCAGTATCGGAACGAACCGAGGTGGTCAGAATTAAAATAACGCCAAACAGAATGATGCCATGATGCGTGTGTTAGCCATCACCGTATTCCCTGCGTGTACAACGCTCCGAATTATTGTTGAATCGTTCGTTCGAAACGGACAAACATTTTGACCACGGCGAGAACGTGATTCGCGTTTCTCCCCTGTCACGATTACAGCAAGAAATCCGGTAAATTTGCTTTCGCGTTTTTTCATCGAGCTTTCACGATTCTGTTTCGATTATTTTCTTTAAACAAAAACCGTGTACCTGTCAAATATAGGTGTACACTTCAGAGAATTTAAATACAAATAAAATACCAATTGACGGAATGAAATATGTGCCGGCAGCAATCCAGCGTGTGCGTATCTAACGTGCAGCTATCGAACGTGTAACGATTTATACTGCATGCAAGATCTGGGTTTGGATTTCAGATAAAAAGTCTTTATGTCAATATTTAGAAATGTCGGTATTGAACTTCCGACCGTGATGAATTAAAATTTTCAATCAGGTTCTAAAAAGAAAAGTCAACAGAAATACAGAATCTATCGAAAATTCCGCCAAACGATTTCCTCCACTCGGTTGATACTCGACCACCCTTTGAATATTGGTTTTGCTTGCGCAAAACGTACTGAAAAATCGTGAATACCTCGAAAACTACTTTATATCAGTTTTCTAACTACGATGAATTAAAAACTTTAATTAAATGCTAACATGAAATCAAAGAAAGGTTTGAAGGCCAATTTCGGAGAAAAGTTTTTATTCCCAATTATGATTTCCATATGTCGAGTAAAGGAACATACGTAAATTCACTTCTTTTTAATTCCTCGATTTTAGAATCAAACGATAATTCGAATCGAAAAATTTTCAAGGGTTGGAAATTTTTGGGATGAAATAAATTGTCAGTTTAAAATGTACTTTTAGGTTATTTTAATAATTTTTTAGTTGCGTTAAAAATTTTGAAATGTATCTACTTGTAATAAGAAGAGAAATATCTATCCAGATAAATGTCTAGGTTTATTTAACGTAGTACGTTTGTCAAATTGACCAAGTATGCATAGGTCTGTATACTCGATTCCAAGTAACGCGTTAAATAGAGCAAACAGTTGAATCGTAGCCGTGTAATCGTCCAGGAAATGAAAGATCCGACTTCCAGTCGACCAGTTCCTTTTCATTGCCTCGTCCAAACGTCCCGAACCGACACGCTCGTAACTTTGATTCGTCCATTAATTCACGACTCGTTAAACATCCAACCCTTTTGCGATACTTTCACTGACGGGTATCGACGTAACGATTCAATCGAAGCAGAACGTCGCTTCGCTATTAACGCGTAACAATAACCGGTGCACAAAGTGTGGCGGCATTCGGTAGAGAGAAGGAGAGAAGCCGTGGGTCATGATTCACGCTTGAATTTACATTTTAATTACATTACGTTTGATGGCGGTATTAATTTTATCGAAGCGACCGACCACAGGAATTCCGATATCTTCGAACAGTACTAGCGGCTGGTCGGTCCAGCACGACATTGTGTCTGTGATGGTGCGCCATAATAGATCAAAGCGAATCTGGCACAGGAATTAATAGTCCGGTAGGATGATCCGCCGAAGAATTATTGCTGCGTACAGGAAGGAGATGCGTTTACACAGACCAACCAGGATTCCATCGATACACGATGCGATGCCCGCAATATATCGACTCCGACGGAGCAATAATATAATTCGGTACGTGATCCACAGGAAATAACACGTGCTTCACAGTGTATGATAAAAGATTTGAGAAACAAGATTAGTTAATAAGGAACAAAATTATTTATATGTAGTTTTATAGTATGTGGTTAATAATTATATAACATACAGTTCTACATAATTATAAGTTGTAGATGTATTGAAAATACTGTGACACTTCAAACATAATCGATTCATGCTTTCGACTGCAGCAGTAGGCTTGGGAGTAAATATGTAAATCTAGGTCTCCTCAAAGAAAAAATTTATTTCATTTTCCTTGGCAAAAAGTATCAAAAATTAATCAAACATATCGCATTAAAAAAAAATAATTAATTAAATAAATAATATTCCATAAGCAGCTTTAAATCCTAATTAAGGTTGAATATTGCAATAATTAGTACGGCGTAGAATTACTTCATTAGCACAGATAAAATCGGTATTAGGAATTAAATGAAATATTCAAACGATAGACATCATCTGTGATTTGCTTGTAATTATCAGCTCGTCAACGATCAGGAATTATCGTTCGTTCGCTGATTCCCCGATTCCTGCGCTATTTATCATTGCCGTTGTGTTTCTCATCCACGAAAATCATGCGACGAATAATTAATCGATATTTACGTAACCCGATAATTAGATTGGAGTGCAGATTTGGATGGAACGCGACGATGCAGCGTAAGGAATCCAGTTATCTGCAATTAGTTCGTTTCAAAAGGACGTACGTACTGTTGGCGAGGAGAACGACAAAAGGGGGCCACAGTGGGAGGCGCAGGTCTGTCTCATTAAATTTTCCAATTTGCTCGATGAACTCTTGGAACGAGAAACGTGGAAACAAAGCCAGAGCGAGAAAGAGAGTTATGCAAAAGTTCTGGAAGAAGATACCTTTGCGTCAGCATTGCTGCGCTCTGTTAATGTCCTTTGATACAAAGGGTAACGATGTTTGATTCTAACGAGAACGAGACACAATGGCTTATTAGGTAAACATGGGCTAGTCAGCCCGAAGGTTCAACATGTGGCTATCGAGCTGTTGCCGCGAGACTTATGGAAATTTATTTATTAAAATAATCGCGTTAAAACAGCGAGCAATTTCGTGTAACCTCGGGGCGTGCCAAGCGTTTCGGTGCTCAAAGACACAGATGTCTACCTTCCATCCTATTCTAAGAAAAGTCTCGATGCTAAAATGTAACATAACATACTGACGGCGCTATTGCCGAGGCAGCTGTGTTCAATTTTTTATTCGAACAGAATTGCACAGATGCGTCTTCATTATGAGTCAAATAGAAATTTCTTAGAAACTCATTAATTTTCTTATGTGCAAGTACTAGTTACCTATAAATTACCGAACAATTATAGAACCTCGATTCTTTAACGATCGGTTGTCTGACTTCTACGTCATTTCTTAAATATACCTTGCAAGGGTCTCCACTCTGCTACTTTGTTGAAGCGTACGTGAAATATTCAAATACGTTTTGTCGCCCGTAATAATTCACGACGTATAAATCGCGCATTGGTATGCGAAAATTGACGGGCAATGATGGGCCTGCGGGAAGTGGGATCCTAACGCACGTTGTTACATAGAATATTCGACGAGAGGAGAAAATTGCGATATCGGTCGGCGCTGATGTTCCTCGACATTATGCAAATGCGTGTACGAAGAAAGTCGAGCACTCGTAAAAATCTTCCACTCGATGACGCAAGTTCAGTGTTGAAGAGGAACGAGCTTTTTCGCGCTAACGACAAGAACAGGTTCTATCGGTCGCGATTCATTAGTTTTCGAGTGATAGCAAACGGAAACATTTGCCGAGCCTCAGGTGCTTACAATATGTCTTCTTTCGTTCCGAGACGGACTCATTATCATTTCTCCGCTTCCAGCGGAACGATTAGTTGCCCCGACGTCTATTAATAACGATAAGCAACTCGAAATTGTACGCTGACGGTGATACTGTTAGGACCTGAGACAGGAGATAGATCACGCGTGGATTAAAGCAATAAAGGTGATATATATCGCGGAGATAATTTTTAATCCTTTGAGTGAAGAGTTCTGTAGACGTAAATGCTTGCCGGAGACACCACCTCGCTAATCGCGGTTGTGGAACAATGATTGCTTTTCCTTGTATCGGAGATTACGCGAAGGTACTTACTCGTTAATATATCGATACATTCAACGTATAAAATACACGTGACTAGTTAAACAAATTCCTAGATTTTACATCACTGAAGTGCGCTAAAATAAAGTAACAGTAACATCGTAATATATGGAAATGGTAAGACAATAACTGTAAAAAGCTCAGAGTGGAAAAAATGATCGGAAGATGTATTAAGTGCCAGATAGCTTTTTTCTAAAAGGTTTGTTAAAAAATGGCGTTCCACTTATTTAGCACTATTACTGCAGCACTCAACCGAAATTTGATTGCAATCGCTTCGGGGTCTAAGGGAAAATGGGTCACGAAATTCGACAATTTCCCATATGGATCGAACTCGGTAATGGATTCTATCAATGAAATAATTGCAAAATAGAAAATGGAGACGAATCCTCGATATCGTCGATAACATCGATTTCCAATTAACATAATCATGTTGTTACATGTTCATACCGCACCGAACATAATCATTTCGACGAACATGTAAAGCAAGAAGCGCAATTAACGATTATCCACGCTGACAAGAGATAAGCTGAAATCATAAAGATCTTTTATTAGGGTAATCAAACTCCTTTTACGGCATTGCAGAGGTGATCGCTTAATAAACGCTACTGACGGTATTTTACAGTCATCCGTTCATGATGTATAAATTTGGTGAAAACGAGACGCGATTCAACGGTCGACGGAAAGACAAGTCGTAGGAAACAAGAGTGACTCGAATGAATGATAGAGTTACGGGCAGGAACGCCAAGGTAGCTGCTAATTAATGGAGTCATCCATCTGGCGCCATTTTGCTACTCACGGACCGCCTTCCTTCCGGCTGCTTGCTGCGTTTCTGGGCCAAGCGTAAACCTTTAAACGTTGTCCGTGTCTGGCTAGGGCCACACCGGCTGCCTGCATCGTCGACCGGAACGATTTGTAATCCAGCAAACCGTACCCAAAGATTGAGAGAGGCCAACGGGTCTTACGCTACCTTGTATAAATTAGATTTGATGGCGTCCCTCGCCAACAACGCCTGCCAATTTCACCTGTGTGTTGTTCAAACCAAACACGACAGTGTCTTTTCGAAAATTGATACTACGGTGGATCCGCCTCACCACATGTTCCAACATCCCTCCGTGCAATTACTTTCGCCATTTCGTTCGCTATTTGTATCGTTACGGTCTTCTATCCGCAACTGAGAAGATAGAGCAAGTGGTCTAAATGTGGATTCTTGTTTCAGGACATATTACCAACCCTGTTAAACACTTTTACGATGTAACACTTTAATTTGTTTGCTTCATGATTTAAAATAAGTTAAACACGTCTGCTATAAATTATGTGTACAGAGTAAAAACAAATATATCAATTTTAAGAGATATGTAAAAAATGTTACACTTCAGGTATACTGATTCTATAATTCAGAATAAAATTTATATTAATTTCTTGGGCGAATCTTTAGAATCTATTGAAGGGTAAGAAGTGCGTCAACGAGGGGTAAAATTTCGTTATCCGCGAAAAATTGCTACTTCAATGTCAACCGGTTACTTCCCAGAGGCTTAATAATCGTATGAAATTTAATATCACGCTGCTTGGTCTCTGCACGATAAAGATCAAACGCATGGCAAGTAGCAGCCAAGACTAGATTTTCATTATACTAAAGCGATGCTCTTTGTTATCAACACATTATCGCTCGAGCACCTGCTAACAGGAGAGGATTATCTTGATAATGAGTTTTCTCTATAGCTCCCATCTGAGTAACGTAACACCTTCTTCGCCGAACTTGAACATTCTAGCACTATGTGACCCATCGTCGTTAATTATTTACGTGCAAATCTCGAAGTTCGATGATTAATGCGTTTCAATCAACAAATGGCTGCATGTAATAACGCTATCTTTAATAATTCTAACTTCGCGATTCTTTTAAAAAAATGAGAAGAATGAATTGTGATTCATTTTTTTAAATTGTACCTAATTAAATATAATTTCTCTACAATAAAGATTTGCTCACAGAGTCAATGACGCACGACTGTATTATTACTGTAATAAAATGGAAATGCAATAACTGTCAGTCGTTCATTAAACCCGTATCTTCCACTGCAGAGAAATTATTTAATATCTTGTAATTTATGTATATTATGACTAAGTTTATGGGTTCGCTTGCAACAGCGTGTTAACCGATCGTGTTGAAATCACTCGATATGTTCTATGAAAATTTTATTAATAATATCGGGGAAAATTTCACGGTGTTATAATTATGTTCCATTATTCTTCGACTTTGCATTGATCCTTTTAATTATTTTCTGATAGCACATTTTATGATCGTTGAACCAAATGAACAGCGATTATTGAAACTACCTCGGTACTTATTATCGCAAATGTTATTTTATTAATATAAGTCCACGTATCAATTCTTTCGGAATAATTTCCATATTTTTACTGTTATATAACAATTCACAGATTTCGCGCTAATAACGATTTAACTTCAATAAAATATAACGAATAGAGAGCTTAAAAGTTAGGTCTGAAAATTCGACGATTGAAACGATAAACGTGTGGATAATGAATATGATTTTTATACGTATATTTAAATTTTATGTAATTATTAAAAGAAGTTGATTATTCAATTTACGATTCCGATGTAGAAACAATGAATGCATAACAAAGTTTTAATCCAACTCCTGAAAACATGATTATACACCCATTAACGAATTATGAGAAATATTATTCAAGCATTCCTCTCGTATTTTTCTCTTCATCATATTCCACAAAATGCATATTTATCTTCGTTCCCTCGCCTCCACCTCCCTCCTCGATTACTCGATCTATTTATCGAGCAAAAATTTCCAGGTACAATTTTCGCAGGTCTTTATA
This sequence comes from Megachile leachella, assembly GCA_963576845.1. Classification (NCBI taxonomy): domain Eukaryota; kingdom Metazoa; phylum Arthropoda; class Insecta; order Hymenoptera; family Megachilidae; genus Megachile; species Megachile leachella. The sequence continues at coordinate 15,054,351 of OY756248.1, forward strand.
CCCCTTAATGTCCCTTTAATTATGAAAATTCAATTTCAACGGTTGAGTCCACCGGATAATGACCCTTCATTAGCGAGTTGAAGTCAAGTAAAAGTTTATAACGAAGATTTATTGCAATTTCGTCATTTGGGCGTAAAACACCCTTTTCTTTCTACTTTATCTTCATAAAAGCTTTACGAAACGATACAGTATTCCATTTAATAACCTTTCATTTTCGTAATTGTTTGGAAGAAGAGTTAATACAGAGAGATTTTCTACGTTTATGGATTGCTGAATTTTTAAAGTCTACAATTTTAAAGTACTCAATTTTTCAAATTCTTAAATTTTTAAGTTACAGAATGTAGGTTTCTAAAATCGTGGATTTTAACGATGAAGAGTCTCAAAGCCCGTAGATTTAAAAATTAAACAACCTCGAAGTTTGCAGATTTAAAAATTAAACATTCCTGAAAGTTTGAAGATAATATTAAAAAATGTCAATCTTGAAAAATTAAAATGTGTTGAATTTCACTATTTCCAAATAAATTTCCGTAAATTTGCAATGAATTATGAACACCGCGTAAAGGGGTTGCAAAGAGCAGCTAAAAGCCAATATTCCCATCGGTTAAATGTTTCCCGTAAAAGATGTTTAGACATCGTCACGAAAATACACGTAATGACGTACGATTAAATTCATGACGTTTAACGATGGCACAATGGCAACAGGGACGTAAGCGTATAAAAAGTTGTTAATTCGCTCTTGGACGGCAACTATTTTACTCGATTATGCCACTTGAGCTTCTATGAAGTTGTCCCCACAGTATCGAACCATTTCCTTGTCGGTTACTTCGAACCAAGACACGGACATCTCGCCATCCACATCGACACACTGTTACCAACTTTATATTAGCTTAATTGGTTTTGGAGATGAAACTGTAGCGGCACCTTTTCCCGCAAAACTTCGACTCGGTATTGCCATACCAAAATGTCGGGCCTGACCACCCATGTATGCTAGATACCATTTTGTCAACGTAGATTTCTGTACGAAACTATTTCGCTCGAAACAGTCATGAAATTGTTCGCATTTCCAACGATGAATACCTTTTGTTTCAACTGGTGCGTGTATTAAACTTATTTGTAATTTAATTCGAATAATTTAAAGTTACTTGTTAACGTTTTATGCATCCATTATATGCTTTTGAATTCAGTTTTACGATTTTTTATGATGATTTGCTGAAAAATTTACGAGGTACTTTAGTCAAACTTTGTATTACACCAAAGAGGCTAAGGCTTCTAGCTTAATTTACTAGAGTAATTTGCAATATAAAATTAGGATAGCAACGTTTGAAAGTTTCAAAACTTCTGAGGTTAAAAGTTTCTAATTTTCTCAAGTTCCTTTAAATTCTCAAGTTTCGTAATTTTAATTTTAGTTTTAATATTAAGCTTAGATTCTAAGCGCGTATATTGCTAGGATTTCTAAATACGAGGATTCGAGATTCACTACCATTTAGTGTCTCATGACCAGCGTTAATAATTCTGCGTGGAAAATTATTTCAGGGTAAATCTGTGTAAATGTAGTTGCTTTAACGGATCCGGGAATTAATTAAACTGACATCAGCTTAGCCTACAATCGTGTTTACTGCATGAATATTTAGTGGGTGTATTAGATTACATTGTGATACACTATAATGGCACTATGGGTAAAATGAACTTGTAAGTATTAAATTCAGGTAAATCGACCGAGACGACATTTATGATCGTAGCAGAAACGCGTCAATTCATCGATATGTTAATTAACTATATTGATTTAATCGAATGCAATATTCCTTTAATACGGTTGAAAACATTCGTGATACTTATAAGGTTATATGCATTCCATACATTATATCAAAGATAATTTTTATTAAAAAATGTGTCGATGAATTTATACGTTTAATTTAATATTATCGTTTCAAAACAAATTTCCAAATATTCCAATCTATCATTTTCGATTTTTCAAATTTCCAATCACCCAAATGTTTAAATTTAAAAATTCAACAAAGGCGTTTCCAGTCAGTATAAATTTAAACCATACACCGTTAAGCTATTGTATGCACTTCGCGGATATGTATTTTTAACACTGAAATAAAGTAAGTTAATATAGACACTTCGAACAATTTTTCTGTAACACATTGGACTGAAATTCTCGTACCAGTTTACTTTATAACTTCAATCATTCGCAACTCGTACAGAAACGTACCATAAAAGCAAACACGTAATTTTCTACGGTAGATTTACATACCACACTCAATCGTTTCGAAATGTGGAACTAACGTTCTATAAAATTTATTCAGGCAAAAATCTGTTCGTTATTAAACTGCTCCGTTATATTATTGTAATGAAAACCGATGGCGAAGGAAATGATTACCATTATCAGAATTTAAATGTGAATAAAGCACGTTTCCCCCTGTAATTTTGAATATTAATTCTCGTCTTTTCACTCGCGATTTTGTTTATCGAGATTTTTTATTATTCATCGATGGCAAACGACACGCGTCGCGTATGGAAAAAGAATTTATTTATCGCATGTTTGCACGCCAGTTTATTAAACGGGAATTTTAAAAATATCCAAGCATGGTATTGCAAATTTTACAAATCTAAGAAGTTTAGAAGTTTTAGAACACAGTTTTATTTGGAGTTTATACAATTTAGAACGGTGAAAGTTTGAAAATGTACAAATGTAAATATACAAGGTACACAGAATTAATGTTCTTCCAACTTTGTATTAAAATTCACAAAATGCACGTGTAAATCCTTCAAAATCCTTATTCTAAAAATTAAAATAGAAGGTAATTTTAACGCTCGTTGTTCAAAATCCTCTATTCTCTCTGCGACACCTTTATTCCCAGATTCTAGCATTTGATTTTTCGTCACCGGGATAAATCGCAGCGGGAATAAGGATTATAAGTTGCATTGGTGCGTTTCTAACATCTGGCTTTAGTTCGCAGCATATTACTTCTGTTTTCCTGGAAATGGGAAGGCGGACGTAGAAACGCGAGTCCGCAGACCATGGTTGGAAAGATTTTCATGAATATTCTTTGGGTTACAGTAATGCGCTTTATAAATATGTATTAAACCCGTGGATTTTACTATCTCCGACAAATTAAGCTTTCCAGCTGCCTTAACCCTTCCTGTTCCTCCTAGCCGGAGCGTTAACGTTGGAAAGATGCAATTGGAATAGTAATTTCAACCACGATCTGCACCGCGACCTTCCTTATTCTCCCCCTCTGTTTCTTTCGCTATTTCCGTCGGGGACATTTAATATTCTGCAGGATGAATTTATATTTTCTATTACATGGGCAAGGATGCCCGAAATATTACCAGCTAGTAACACGATCCGGGTAAAGTCTCGCGTGTTAACCTCCTTTCGTCGTGTAAAAAATTGTACGGCTTAACAGGTATTACCGTTTAAATATACGCGGAATAGTCGCTGTGTAACGTACGGTGATATTTTCGGTAAACTCTGCAGATTTGTTGCAATGTTTCTTTTCGGTATACTTTTTGCAAATTATTCAAATGCGGGGCTCGACAAATATTTGTTGATACCACGTTTCTGGTGGAACGTTGTAATTGAAAAACAAATAAATTCTGTTGTCAAACAGTGCTTCATTTCTTACATACTAACAAGTGAAATTATAACCTATGACTTCACGAAGTGTTTTCGATTTTATCGATGCTACTTTTTGGGGAAACCGAGAGCTTTGCACATCTCCTGTTAAAAAAGAATATTATGAACATTAGTCATCTTAGTTAGAATAAAATTCATTGTAAAATTGAAATAAAATAAATAATATTCTTAGGAACGTACAGGACACTTAGCTTGCACTTCCGGATACTGACATCTTCTCTTATAGAAAGTACCACATTTTGACGGTTCCTTCAAAACATTAAATCACATCGCATAAATATTATTAATGTCCCCAACAAAATTTAACCTTAAAATTTCTACTTACCGCTTCTGCAGGGGTTAGAATATACCCTGATAGCAAAATCAAGGAAACGAGCACAAAGAGAAGCTTAACTTTCTGATACATGTTGAATAGGAGGATTCATTTAATAATGGCGCTCACGTCGGAGCTACCACTTTTTATACGCAGCCATTACTATACTCTGAACAAATGTGTGCTAATGTTTACACGTACTTTGTGAGTCATTGGTTGGAAATAGTTCTTCGTGATCGGTAAATTATTACTTTATCTTTTTATGAGGCGATAAAATTCAGGTTGGCTATTAAACGGTACTGCAATAACGGAATAGTCAGTTTGTAAAATGGTAGATGTGGAAAATTTTTATTTATGTATTCAAAAATTTGACAATTTTTAACTTGTAAGTTTGTAGTCCCTAAAATCCTAAATCTGGTAATTTAGAATTTCTAAATTCATAACTTTAAAACGTAATTTCCTAAATCTGTATTTTATATACTTAAGATGTATTTTCAATACTTAAAGTTGCAGCTCTAACGTTAATATTTCGTAACAGATATCTTTAGAATATCGCAAAAACGATTAGCACAAATTGCAGCATAAAATATAAACTCTATTCATGATATGTGTTATTAGATTGTCGAAGGTTCAGAATTATTTAATACTTCAAAAACAAGTCGTTTATTTTGTATTATTTATTACACTGTAAGAATAGCTCGAACACGATCCCAGTTAAGTCTCGCGTGTTATTCTTTCGTCCAGCAAAAAATTGTCCAGGTTAACAGGTATTACTGTTTAAATATATACGAAAACGTAGCCATTGCAGCACACGGTAATATTTTCGGCAAATTCTCGAGATTTTACCGCCATAATGTTCTTATTCGGAATACCTTTTTAAAATTATTTAAATCTGGAGCTTAACAAATGTTTCTATGAATGCTGGTACCCCGTTGTTGACGATATTATTCATGAAATATGCGGGAAGTCAACGAGGTACGGTGTGATTTATGGATAGAACGTAGAACACGTATTTCTACGCGGTACGTAGAGTGTGAAAACAGACATGACAACAGTGACGATGTAAATTCGCGCTGTTACCGTGCTTCGGCGATAAAAATACCTTGGAAATATTTGATGCAATTTTTAGCATTCACATGGAGACACATTTTTTATCATATTTGTTTACGGATTTGAACTTTTGGGAATTAGGGATTCTGGAAATTTGTAAATTGAATTCTGAGATTCAAAAATAATCAACTAATTTGTAAATTCGCTGAATTTTTTTATCCTCAGATTCCATATTCGTTCTTTTAAATTTCATGTTAGCGGTATGTACGAATAATGAAGAATAAAATATTACTTTTGTTAAATACACGTTCATTTTATTCTCGACTTTTACGCAGCTGGAATTACTGGAATTTTTAATTTCACAAATATTCTTTGATATTATCAGGGTCTTTTTCCAAGAAGTGTTATTTAACCTATGGACATTGCATACCAAGTTTTGGTAGCATTAATTCACAATGCAATATTATGACGAATATATATGTAGCTTTATATTCTAGTGATACGTTCTATTCGACAGAATTAATATAATTCTATGAATATATAAAATTTTAAGCTTCCCAGTAATTTGAAAAGCAATAATCCATATTGCACATATCAATATCGCTGCCAAAGTTCGAAGTTACCTTTCACGAATTCTTGCTCACTGTTTTCGCAGGCATTAAAAAACCCTCATAAGTAAATAAAAGAAAGAGAAAAAAATATTAATTGTACATATGTGGATTATGCATATTTATTACTATACAATAAAATAGTTGAAAAAATAATCTATAAGATTGAAGATGTGGAATTTCTGTACTGGTATAGATATGAAAATTTGAAAATTAATTAATGAAATCCTAAATTCCTAAATTTTTGAATTTAGAATTTCTGAATTTCTAAATGAATGAATTAAAAGTTCCTAAGTTCTAAATATTGAAGTTTAGAAATTTCCAACAATGTTCAGTAAACGAAATTAATTGTTATCGATATTTTGAATCACGTAATAATTTTAACAATAAAATTGAACATTCATGATGAACGTGTAGCAGCCATATAAATTAAATGGATATCAATTTTTACATATTATATTACAGACTGTAATGCAGCATCACGCGGACTACATAATATCGTTGCCTTTATTTCAAAATCAATTGTCTGGAATTATAATAATTACGCTAATAGGATTATAAGAACGTTCGTAGGATATGGGAAAATATTAACATGTTGTTGGGTTAACAATGATTTCATACACAAATGTTAATGTTTCAAAGGCATGTAATTTATTCCATGCTGTTCACTTGTACAGTGAAACTTGTACATTATCCTGCACAGGCAGCCTAAAAACATAATTATATAAAAAATAATTATTATTTCGTATTGATGAGCGTTGTTAAAGAAGTATAGAAAGTATATAAAATTTTGTTAACGTACCCTGCATCCTCTAGGGATTGGTCTCTTTCTGCAGCTGCATGGTAGAGACTGCAAATAAGAAGAAAATATGTCATATAACAGAGTTTATCATTATATTCATCTTACAATTATAACAGTTTATCATATATTTTTGAAAATAATTTTTTTCCTCGCGATTGATAATATCATTTGAAGTCACACAGTTTGTATATTTTACAGATCGATATCATTACCATTCAAACACTGAAACGTATGAGTTTTATATTGTCACATAATTTATTTAATTTCCATATAGTTCATACGTTTCATAGTTCGTACATTTCTTACATGATATGTAATAAGTGAATTTTTGCAATATACTCATTCCATTAAAGAAACTGAAATGTTTATTTACCTCAGCTGGTGTCACGAAAAATCCTGACATTAAAATGACGCCCACAAAGGCGAACAAAAGTTTCGATAGTTGCATCATATTGCTGTTTCGACGAATACTGTACACAATTCGATATACAGTGTCGCATATATACTGCAGCTTATCGATACATTTCAGTATTTATGCGAGAATTATAGCTGTAAAATCAATGTTTCGTGACAGATATCTTGAGTAATTTAAGATATCGTAGCATTGGAAGATATGAATAACGTCCCTGGTACTAGACTCAGGTATTTGCAGTGTTTATGAAGCAAAGAGCGGCGTTTGCCTGTTAAGCAACTCGTTTTTACTATAACTAATTCTAAAAGAATGTGGGATCGTAGTGACGCATGGTTAAAGAGTGAAATCTACAGGATAATACCTTTCATTAATTAGGTTTATTCAAGTAATCATGAAAAAGAGAGTTATAATTAACAATTTCTTTAGCAAATATAAAAATATGTACGACTGAATTCTATAAGCAAGACGGAGTATACTAGACCTGTTGATATCGAAGACGGTAGCTAATTACTTCAGTTACGCGGTTTTCATAATGACGTACGTAATGCAAGAAAATAACGCAGTTTTATAATGGATCTAGATCCTAACAGAACTGACAGAACAATATTTGGTTAATTACAAAAGCTCTAAAATTTGTATTGGACGTGGAACAGTTACTCCTTGTTTGACTTCAAACTAATTAGTTCCATGGCTCTTTTTGGCGGAGCACAAATCGGCATCCAAAACCTGATCGCTTAATTGGGGAACCTGCGTTAGCTAGCTACTAGAACTACTCAACGATGGAGTAAAACTGCTCCAATTCGTCGCTTCTCTTAGGAGGTCCAACACGTATTACTTCAAAGATACTGCTCTCGCAGCCTCAGTTGCACGCTCTTTTATACCCAGATAATCATGCGTTTTTTTCACTCAAAGAGTATTATTATTTTACTAACAATAAGCTTTATTTAGTAGCAAATATATATTACTTCGATTAATAAAAATACGCTTTGATTTATTATTAACCCTTTCGCGACGGTTGCCGTATATATACGGCAGTCACTTGATGCATCACAGCGGCTGACGCCGTATATATACGGCAGCCACTTTTTCGTCCACAGAGGCTGACGCCGTATATATTAAAAACCATAATTATATTATTATTTTATTTCAATAGCGAATTCAAAATATAGCTATAAATACATTGTTAGCGAAGTATGGTTCACTGCTACTTTGTTGTCGTTCGCTTTCGTGACAAAGTATGGTCAGTCGCGCCGTCGCGAAACGTGGCGAAGTATAGTCAGTCACTCTGTTGCGAAGAGTGGCACAGGCGCGCCGTCGCGAAAGGGTTAATTAGCTTTTCACAAGTTTTTCTGTTAAATCGGAGTTTTAATGATTTTTAGATACGCGAATTATAAGTGTTTCATTAGAAGAAATAATTCATTACAAACAATACATGAGATAATAACTAAACATATACCGCAATTTATAACGAGTTGATAATTAATAATATAAATATTTAAATGATAATTTATAATAACTTGGTTTCGAAGTATATCTGCCGTCTCTTTCTAACTACAACGCGCGCCATCGATTTATTCTAACAATGTTGCACGTGTGATCTACCCTATACCGCGCGAATTTTTATGGTGCGGTCGGTAATTTGTGATCGGTAATAGAATAGAAAAAGATTTACGGATTAGGATGCTTCTTATTTATCAACAGGGTTGATTTGATGTTTCTGGGAACGTTACATATGGGAAAATATAAGTGACATGAGTCAGAGGGTTGTTAAAGGGTTCAAACAGATATTTAGTACTTCGAAAGCATATTATTTATTTCATATTATTCATTACACAGTGAGGTTGAAAATTTAAACGAACATGCAATTTCCTTCACTGTGTCAACGATGTTGCTTCATCGTTCAAGAATTATCCTCTGCCACATCGTTTCTAGAACGTAGAAGATTTTGCATTAATCATTGGCTCATATATTATAACAACTGTATGTAGAATCAAGTAATTGTAACTTACCCAACACATTTTGGGTACAGGTCTTTTTTTACAATTGCAGAATAAAGACTGCAACGATCAAACACAAGAGTTTATTATCATGTTATAATTATAACAATCGAACAAGTTTTAATGCTTACCTCTGCTGGCTTAACGAAAAAGCCTGACATTAAAATGACACCTACGAAAACCAGAAGGAGTTTCGATAATTGCATCATCTTGTTATTTAACTGAATTTTGTATACCATGTTCATGTGCAGCATTTCATATATACTACAGCTTATCGATGTTTTCAGTACTTATTTCCGAACTATAACTTTGACATGAATGTTTCGTGACACAGAGTCAGATGATTACAAGAATACTTTACAATGACTGCAAAAGCATGATTACCAGGCATAAATATTAATATTTCAAAGACTTCTTGTCGCTATAGTAAAGATTGAAAAACATACTAATAAAATTAGACTTGTTTGTACACTGTATTCATACACTGTATGAAACTTTCTCCTGTACTAAATTAACATTATTAATTTATTCCTGGATTACTTTGCCTCATGATATATTTTACAAAACATATAATTAATTTCTTTAATATGTATATGTATATATATTTCTGCGGAAAAAATATACCATTCAATAGAGAGACCATTTCTGACCTCTATGTATCTACAAGAGAACTGGCATCAGATCGTGGTCTTTTAGAAAGGAAAAGATAACCTTAAAGTGCTTTACTGTCTTTATTACCCTAATAAATGATATTACACTGCATCTATACGTTTTAAACACTTCGATGATAGCCATACTTGCAATATTTCGTGACGGAGATATAAATACGTCGATACTTTTGAAAAAATAAACATTGCTAACGTCCATTACAGTACGACGTAGTAGCACGTGTTAAGTTTCTGGTACCGGTTTAAGTCTATTCCCTTTGACAAATTATCGTTTAAACGGCGAAGTTGTTTTCTGCCTCGTAAAACAGGAAAATACTCCTCAAGTTTCGATGAGCTTACATGTTGCCGCATCATGCCAGCTTGCAAAAAAGCACGTCAACCTAGTCACGATGGTTCGTGAAATAAACTTCACCTGTTTCCTTCGGGTTTTACTGCTCTTCAGACTTTACCATCGTGTTGTGGCAAAGAAACCGTTGACACGAAAGATTAATATGGTTCCATTTCATTAAAACGATTCGAATCATTTTATACCCACTCACGATACGGTTTCAGTGGCTCTTTAAATACACGTACGGACAGCAACGCCATCAATTCGTTCCATAAAACATGTATGTTAATTATCTTATTAATGGTTTTGTTAATTGAAATGGGTGATGTTCGCAACAAAGTGTTGTAAAATTTGTTTGTAATCAAGTACAAAGGCTCGTGGTCAATGGATGTTGATATTTCCATTCCGCTATCTCACTGGGATGATAATTAATTGCTCACGGCTGTACGATTGATCAAAATGCAAAAATAGAATAATTTTCCGCTTAATTTCATAATGTACATACTGATAAAGGAACGCGGTCGTGATCAGTCGTCTGTATAATTCTTTTGCTAACTTCACCAAAGGCTCCCATTTTAATTTCATCAAAATATTTTACTTTCGGTATCATGTTTCAATAATTTTATTCAGGTTACGTCTCTCAGGTATCCAGATAGACTAAATCATAATTTCATAATCAATTTTTTGAATTTTTAAAAATTTGAAACTTGTAATCTCTTATATTTCAAGGTTCTTAAATTTCAAAGTTTAAACTTGTTTGTCAAGTTTATGAAGAAAAGTCACAATCCATGGTCTGTTCTACGTTTATAAACCTCATAACAAATACTACGCTAGATACGGTAATAAAAAGATTTGACATTGAACTACAAGATTAAGGTGGAAGTTATTATTGCAACTTTCAGCTGCAGATTTTTACCAACCCAGAAAAGTAGAACACGTAATTTTGAAACTTTCTGTACATCTATCAAATCAGCAGAAAAAGATTCAGGGTTTATCGAACAATTGAACAGATGTTCAATCACAGTACTTGCAAGGTGCTTGCGTGTTTGAGGATTCACGGTTGCATTGTAAAGCACGTAAGCGAAAAGGGGCATCGTTCCCACGTTGAAGTAACGAGAGTCGCGAGGAAAGTCTCGGGATCATTTCGCGGATATACGACTTTCGCAACACCCTGGCGAATACAGCGAGAGACGAGCAGAAGCCCGGGCTAGTTGAGCAAAGTTTCACGACTTAAGCTCTCTGTGCTTCGTCTTTCTTCTCGTTGGTGGAACACGGCGTATCCAAGGAAATCATTAGCCAGGTATCACAAAGTTATCACAAGACAATGAAGAGCAGATCGGGTAACTTGGCGAACGGCGCAAAATCGAACTCGACTACCGCTTCTGCCGGTGCAGATAAAGTTACCCTCTTAACCTACGCTTCCTTATATTTCCTCCTTTTCTTCCGACTTCTTCAGCCCCTCCCTACCTTTTCCCATTCGATTTTTTCCACCTCGAAACGTAAGTCCTTCTTTACTTTTTTCATGCTGGTACTATTACTGCTTTCTATTTCCTTCGGTATTCTCGTCCGAACGAACAAGGGGATACGTGTTTCAAAGAGAATCTTACTCCCTCGACTGATTCTGACAGAATGTGCTGAGATCTGATATTTTTTCTCTTCTTCTTCTTCTTCTTCTTCTTCTTCGATGGAGACTTTTTCTTTTCGATGAAGGGAGAGAGAGGGGAATTGTATATTACGGGAAAATGAAAAGTTCAAACGAGTGGATTCGAAGAGACGAACCTCGTGCTGAGTCTTGATGGACAAAACTTTCGGACAACTTTAGATTGCCAACGATCTTTTGTCGAATGGAACAATTTTTCACGAAGATCAAGCGATGCGAAATACGTAGGGGAAAGCGGGTAATGACTCTCGCTTAAGCTATGATCATATATTCTACATTATCTACGTTATTGACAAACTTTAACGGTTTATTATCTGAATAACAAAATAAGCACTTTCGTGAAAGAATTGATTAAGAGGAGATCAAATTGAGTTCAGTAAATTTTGTACATCTCATGTGAACATATTGACATGTTCAACAGATAAGTTATTTGAGACAGTTTTTATTGACATCCAGTAGCAGGAAAGTTCAAAACAAGTTCAGTATCGATGAAAGGCTTTATCAAGTTATATTTGATATTGTTACATATGAATCCAGTATATTGATAAAATCTATAAAAAGCGAATCGTGTTTACCTTCCGAAACTGATCTTAAATACACAGCTACACAGTAGCAGCAGATTATACACATTACTATCCTATTTCGTTCACGTGCATCTGAATTAATTTCCCGCAATTTGGTTGCGCGATCCAGAATCAAATTACTTTCCCGTGGATGGTCGGGTTTCCGTTACAACAGCAAAATTTACCGTAGTAATAAGGGACAGCCGAAAAGTGTATACCGCGAGCGTCGGATCTGGCTGTGAAACCTTTCCAGATTTACATAAGGGCCTCATTTGCATGAACTTATTAAATTTTTGGCACGAGTAGTAAAACATCGTAGGTAGATACGAGCAGAACTACCGGCAGGTGGGCTTAATGCGTTTTAATACAGGCTTCTTTTTTTACGAGCGAACTTGCAAGCAGCAAAAAGCGTAAAATTCCTCGCGTCTGTTATACTCTGGCCTTAAATTTGCGTAATGACAACTTCCTCCCGCCATCTCTTTCGTTCCGCTTCTTTTCTTCCTTTAACCTGCTCACCAATTTCCCTTCGTTTTCCAACTTTTCGACAGTGCACAACTCCGTTTATGCGAATACATTTCGGTGGAATATAGACTTCGTTAGGGAAGTAAGATGTGGGGGAATATGAGTATACATTTGGGAATTTTTAATTTTTAAATTGAAGAAAGTTTTGAATTTTTAAGTCCACTGTCTGCAGTTCTCTAATTTTTCAATTTGTAAGATTTGATGTTTTGGAATTTCTAAATTTTTAAATATACTCGTTCTGAAATTCATAAATTGTTGAATTTGGGAAATACTGAAGATAGTTTGGTAATTTTCAAATTTCTTAATAAATTCTGAACGTTCACTAATATAAAAATTTACTATAAGAAAAAGGTTTTTGTTAAACCTCACATTAACAACCAAAACGACTGTTAAAGTCTCCCTTCGCTATACCGCCATTTTGTCTTAGCCCTACCGTATCTACATATGCACATCAATATCATTCGTCACGCTTCAAGATATCCGGTTTAAGTGCGCATCCACAATGAATCCAACGCAATTCCGATTCGCCACAGTTTTCCTCCAACCTCATGCAAATGCTCGTTCTTTAAACGAGGTGGCAGAAAAGCAGCGCATCAAGGATCGACTCTTCTTTGTGCGGCAACGGGCTTCTCGCCTCTGTAAGAACAATAAAATCGAGAGCCGCTGGTTTCGTGGCGCGAATTTAAAAGGGTAAATTGAACGTTGCTTAAGCGACATTTGCATGAAAGAAGGGGATGTCTTCGTTGACGAACTGCTCTGCGATGAAAATTACTTTTGCTTTCAACGTTGCCTGGGAGACGATCGATTTCTTCGATCGTGTCGTTGAAATTTTTTACGACATAAAATTTCAAACCTTACATTATTCCACATTTCCTATTTTTTATTTTATAGTTACATATTTCAAATAGCATTTGGACGTTTTCATGTTAATTTAAACTCTCATCATTTTTGACATTAACCACTTGACTTATGACATAGTCACACTCGACGTACATCACATTTCAAACGTAATCAAAATAAATTGTATCTGCTTCGCAACGGAGTTTTGAGTTACAATTTGTAAAATTGAATTTAAAATATGTCTAACAGTTCAGATTTTTCTACTTGTTTTAATATTGCGACAGAGATTAATTATTTCTGTCTGACGCAACTACCGAAAAAATTCTAGGTTAAGAGGTTAAAGCGCATCAAAACTGAAATATCAACGCTGTCGAAACGAATATACAAATATTGAAACTTTCTAAAATAAAAATTTAGATATTAAAACTGCACTGAAAATTTGATTGATGCATTGATAATAATTCTGTATTAAAGCTTTGCAAAATAAAAATGTCAAAAAGATATAAAAAAAATGTCCCAAAATCCAGCTCTTACAGAAATACAGAAAATTGAAATTCTATCAAATATAAATCAAAACGATGGATAGATAGATAGCTTTCAAAACTAAGAATTTGCAGATATTGTTACATTTTTATTTAAATGGTTCTTTACGCAAAAATAAATTAAGTAGAAACAACCATAAGTTGGATGATTTTCCTGGTAGCATGTTTTCCACGAGTCGCATGAATGGTTCCTAGTCGTGCGTGTTCCTGTGAAAGCCCGTTAACTCGTTCTCAACGACCAAACTACCACGATTTATGGATACAACTGTAATTTTATGGACATAACTGCGAAGTTCTAATTACAGGCTTCTTGTTACCTCTGTTAGCACCAAACATCCGCCTTATGCTTCGTGAACTCACCGTACGCCACTGTTGTTTACCCACAGTAACGTCGACAGAGTTTGCAATTATTTCCGGTGGAACAATAGAATCATACTACCGTTTGAAGACGCGAACCCTTAGTAGTTAACTTCTACGATAATTCGGACATTGCAAATATTAGTATCGCGTTGTTTGAATTCGGATCTTTCTGTTTTTTCTTACGGGTCGCAAATGTTCTTGTTTCAATAAGACTTTTCAAATGTGAAATTATGTTAAGTCTCGAAATTCTATCGGGACAAAAATTTCAAGTTCCAACGTTTTATGCTATTATGAAATTACAGAATTAAAAAATTATGACGTATAAAATTTAGTACTGAGGTCACAATATTTAAAAAAATGCTAAGACGTGAAATTGTAGAAAGGCACAAAAGTTTGAAAATTCTACAAATTCTATAGTTTCAAAGTTCAAATATATCAAAGGTCCTTAAGTTCCAATATTTCAAATAAACGAAATCCCATAATCTCAAGGTTTCAAAATCTTACGATTAAAGTTCCAATCCTATAATTCTAAAGTTTAAAAATCCTACATTTCTAACATTCTACAATTCTACAATTCTAAAGCTCCAAAGTACGAAAGTTTTAAAATTTCGAAGCTTGAAGTTTCTAAAATCCCAAAAATCTAAGTATCCCAAAGTGTCTCAAACATCGCACCCTCCAAGACACCAAACTCCCAAAATTTCCAACTTCCAAACCCTAAAATCCCCAAGTCCCAAATACCAAAGAAGAAAATTATCGTTCGTCTCTCACAGATATAATAACTCATAACTCCGCATTCCACGATTGCGCCATCATAAATTTGCGCCGCGAGTCGCATGCGAATCAGCGAGCGTAAGAAACGCAAACAATGCTATCCAAGATAACGTAATTTTAACGTATCTTTAGTATAAATTCGAAACGTTTAGTCGCGGCCTTGTCGAATTAATTTCCACGGCACGGGTTGCGTTACGAACGCAAAGCGTTTTGCATCGGAAACCTAGGTACCTTGGTTCACGCTCGAGGGCAACGCTTTAATAAATTCGGGATGTAATCACGTCCAAGTTTGGCGTCTCCTTAGCTGTTGCTTAATTACGTAGTCTGGCAACGCGTCTCGACAACTCCGCCTAGCCGAAGTTTCTAATCCGCAAATCGTTGCCTAATATACACACACCGGTTAGGTGATGCATGCTTAGAACTAGTAGTTTATGCAAACCAACTTTCGGACCCCGTTTCTAGGATCCACACAATATTTGCACGAGTAATCTTGCAGATACCGTTTATTTATACTGTAGGTCGTCGCATATTCGTACGTAGATTTGTTTATTTATACATGGATTATATTCATACGTAGATTAACGTATACTTACATGACTTATTTGATCACATTTGCAACAAATCACTTTAGAGGTTATAGTATTCGTATATGGATTATATTCGTACGTAGGTCATATACATATACATTCATATGTTGTAGACAATCATATATGCAACATATGTGTTATACCGTACATTTACAGATCATTGTACGTTCATATGATATAGATCATTCATACACTAGAGATAGTCATGTATGCTGTAGATCAATATACCATGCGTTAGAAGCAATCATATATCTACATACTATGTATCATCGCATATTCATATGCAACGTATCATGTATTGATACACTACAACAATTATGTATGTTGTAGATGATTTATACATTACAGACAACATATTTATTTATACATTATAGACAATTATTACAGATATACACATTTATATATTATAGACAGTCATGTGTGCACATGCTACATATCATACATTTATACGATCGTTGTATATTTCATAGTGTATTTAAATGCTGTAGATCATAATGTATATCGCCACTTGTCAAGACTAAGGTAAGACGGGTTTATAGTGACCATAAAGAAAACAAGAAGAATAGCGATTATCAAAGAAATCAGTCGAGTAAAGTTTCTACAAAGGAAGTTCGGTCGCATAGAGGCACGTTCGAGAAGGGACAATGTATCTCGTGCAATTTACCGTCTCCTCAAACTACAGGAAACTTACGCCCGTAAGGAATAACCTGCCTTGCCCGCCGGTGGCCTCTGAGTTTCCAACTAGTTAACATTACAGCAGCGCGTATATAATATTCCATCTCCGCTCCATTTCAACTTAAGCGTACTCTAAAGCTCGACGCTTGCAACCGTTGCTGTACGAATCGTCGGAGAAAATACGCCACCGACGAGGCAATAAAACGCGCTAACTCTGTTGTCTTTCGAACACTCGAATTTCTTAATCGTCAAATTGTACTGGGATCATGTCTTCAAGATTTAAATTACTACGTTTCAAAATTCCTTTGTCGAATTTCAAGTTTCTTCATTTTTGCACCTTCGAATTTTGGTTGGTAAAATTTCAAATTTCTGAATTAGAAGATCTCGGAATTTATAAAGTTGTAGATTTCTAAGTGTCCTCCAAATTTTTATATTTTAGGCTCCTGAATTTCCAAATATTCAAATATTCGAATTATTGAATTTTCCATAGTCTTTAAATTCCTAGTCACTCAAGATTCTTTAAAGCCTTTAAGCTCTGATAGATCTCTCAGTTTCTCAAGTTCCAAGAATTTGAAATGTTTCCAAATTCCTAATTTCCCAAATTCCGAAGTTGTGAAACTCCAAGTCCCCAGGTTTGCAAATTCACACAATTTGGAAAGGGGGGCAGCAATAAAACGCGCGAACGCCTCAGGATAAAATAGAAACGGTTCAGTCGTTCATCGGCGATCGTCCCTAAAAGGAGAAACCAATAAGAGCCCGAACTCTTCATTAAAACTCGTGGAAACTCGGTGGAGTGCGAGGTTAGAACGGGAGAGGCGGCTAAAAAGTCGTGAAAACCAGCCGTGGGGGTGAGTGGTTGCAACCCTCGAGCACCTTTTTCCATAGACCGCCCACTTTTTTCCAATCTTTCACCCTTTCCCTGTTCCCCTTCTGCCCCCGTTTTTGCCCGGTCCGCCTATCTGTGACATAAACCAAGAGAACGGGGATATTAAAAGTTATTCCGGCACCGAATAAAATATCCAAACTTTTCTCGCGACGAACTTTCCACCGGTGGCGATAGCCCTCCATTATCCTCGCTCGGGCAGAGCACGCCCGAATGGTATTCGGTGAAACGAGCCAGCAGCGTAACCGAGGAAAAGGAGACGGTGCCGGGTGGTTCTTGGTCCTTTCGCGAAGAGAAAGACTTCTTCATAAGCCTTAAATGAATCTTCCACGACGGTATTTGGTCGCCCCGCTTACTTTATTGCACCTCCCGTATATCCTTCTGGCTGCGTCGGCCTTATCGCGCAACCAACGAGTACTCCGTGAGAGAATTCCCCTGGAACTTTGCTTATGACCGTACGTGTCTGAATGCTACCAAGATACGTGGAATTCTTAACGCTGGCAGCCGCCATTCTGTTTCAACGGGCGTAACATGGCTGGCCTGTAACAAGGTGGCAATTAAAACGATAACGCTCGTCTGCCGCGAATTTTCGTGGGATTCGTCGTGGTACGACAGACAGAAATCCAGACGGATTCCGAATAAATTTCGAACGATGCAAGAATGTTTGTAATTACATACAGTCACGATATTAATATCGTGTATCTGATAGCGCGGGTACAACGTGCCCGATGTTCGATAAGGGTTAATTTTCTCAAGTTTATTAAAACGATTCGAGAGTGGTGATGGAGAGATATAGATGAATTATTGCTGCACTTTTCAGTTAGCTTCTTCCCTAATGGAATATTTTATTTTGTCATACGTGTTATTTTTCTGAAACTGAAATAAGTATGGAATTTTTAAGAAATGTAAAGATCAGGAATATCAAAAATTTAAATTCCAAACGTTCCAGAAGTTGACTGCTCACCAATATCCTTGAATGCCACTACTATTCAAACACGTGAGGAGGTATCTAACTCGATTTTAAACGAACCCAAGTAAAATTCCAAACGTAAACATCGAATCCTCATCAAAGGGTTAATATCTCGAATTTCCTCTGACTCGATGGTCTTTCCGTTAAACGCGTAAATGGCACGAATTATCATCCACATCAAAACGAAATGGCAGCGAAGAAATATCGCGAAGGATATTACGCGATTCCAGTGAATTCGTTCGGATACGCGAACACGAAATATATAGTTACACTCGGTTTTGATTAAGGATGGAAATGAAATTTTTATGAAAAAAATCTCTCCGATCAACCGAAATGCCGTTACCAGCTATCAACGAGCGACGAAAATGAAATTTGTCCTCCCTCCTTTTTCGTTCTGTCTTCCCTTCCAACCTCTATCCTCGTCTCTCGTTTTATCTATTTGAATATCGACGAAACATCGAGCATGAATTTTTCATCCTGGATCGCTGGTGACAATCTAACGAAGTTAGCCGTGCAATTTCCCATTCGTCGACAAAGCGACGGATAAAAAGCTCGAATGAAACGAGAACGTAACACGGCACGGACACAAAACTCCTTGCGACTACGGCACGTTCTTCGGTTCTTCTTCTTTTCTCTTCGACGCGAACCAAGTGTTTGTTACCCGACTCCACTAAACGCCGCCTTTGTCACGGAGTTTCGCGGATCCTTAGACGGGCTCAAATTCTTCGGAAAATAGTACTCCAACTTCACTGAACATCGCTTCAATATTCTTTCTTGTACCTTCTACTCGAGTTTGTGCGATCGATCAGAGTCTCATTTAAATAGATTGCCCTCCTCAGCTGGGTACAATGAATTTTTATGCGCGATGATCATGTCACTGTGTTTATTCAACTATGATAACAGACAAGTTTTTAAAACTATCGACCAGACGACACAGTCTCTTATTACTGATGTTTACATAAACGTTCAATTTTACTGACAAGATTGATTTCACAAGTAATTTCAATGTTGAAAGTTTGTCTTGTAGTATAGTTTCAAGGACTTTTAATATTGGGACAATGATATACATTAACAGATTAAAAGATGAGATCGAAAGATTAAGTACCTTGTTCTTTATACGTTGACCGCCATATTGATCATATGTGACTGACACTGCAAATTCAGTTAAATTAATTTTTTACGAGAAAAGCAAACGAAAAGGACTTTTAATCTTGATGTAATATACTCTGACAGATTAAAAGATCTTAAGAATCTGTATAATAGTGTCTGACCACGGCCATCAGTTTTCACTGTGACTCAACGTGTTAATAATCTGAATTACAATGCGTGGCAAGTAACGTCAGTTTTCATTGTGTCTGTCAATTATCTCATAAAAAAATTCGTAGCAAAAGTATACAAGGTCGAGCAGAGGTTTCTGAAAGGAGGTCTTTACAGAGTATTTCGAGAACGTCGGCTACAGATGGAGATAGAGCGGCAGTAGTTAAAGCACATCGCGAGGCAGACATTGATAATCAAACGGTCGAGTTTCGAAGTTTCGTTCGAAACAACGGCTCCAGGGAACCTGATCAATACCGAAATATTAATCATATCGTTGCGATAGGTGGCTCACAAATAAGTGATACGCTGCGAGGCGTAGGGCGTGCGGTATTTGCTCGGTAAAGGTTGTCCTCGCGACGACATTAATGTTCGAAATTGCTGTTTTGACAGGTACTTTGCGCACGGACAGAGATATCGAATATTCATAGTATCGATCGACAGCAAATTCCCTACGCTGTTGCCTTCCAATCCTCCAAATTGTACTTCCCAATCGCAACGTCTGAGCCTCGAAATTCCTTTTCTCTTTCGTTCTCTCTGTCCTCAACCCCTGTTTCCTTTCTTCTCCTTTCCTTCGGCTTTTTTTGCTCCTTTCTTCCCGCTTCGAACCTTTCCTCCCCCACGCTCGGCAAATCCACCGGGACTCCGTGGGATTTGAGCTTTACGGATTTGCGGCGTGCCATGTCGAAGTGGAATACGTCTCGTGAGGTACGCCATAGTAGTCGAACTCCGTGGCGGATCAGACGGATCCGTTACTTCGCCCTTTTTCCCTGCAATCTTCGCGCCACGCCGCTTTCACAAGGAACCGTTTCTCGAATTCTCTTTGATCAGGACAACATTTGTCTCGCTATCGCATAGATTCCCAGAACGTTTCCGTGCCTCATTCTTCTGGATTTTTTTCCACCCCTCTGTATCTTCCTTTTCTCTGTCGGCGGTAAACGAAAAGTTTTCTTTCAAGCGGGAAACGCTTCGATAGCAACTGCCATCGCCGTTTGCGATAACTCTCTCTCGAACGGTTTTTAATTTCTTCGAAAGCACTCGTGGTTCTTTTCGACAAACTATCGACTGATTAGGGTACATTCAAGGGGAACAATTCGTATACTCGGTGATCACTTTCATGTTGCTTAAAAAATGCATGTGGTATACAGTAACTGAATTGTGCTTAATTTTATACTGTAATGTTTATTGAAAGAACGACCTCAATTAGTAGGAAGTTTATTTACACTGCAACACAGCTGAACTAATAGAACGTGTGAATGGAACAAATGTTCTGTTAACAACAATAATAATGGTGCAAGCCAGTTGTTATTATAACTGTTTCGGGTGTGTACACTTTACTAGTTTGCAATAGTTACTAAATTGTTAATATTTGCGCAAACATATACTCTTGCTAAATTATAAATTTACGATGTGGTGATTCAAGGTAATAGCTTAATTTATAATGAACTCTGAACTTTCAAAATTCCTAAATCCCACAATTGCAAAGCCCGAAACCAAAAATTTCAAACTTTAAACAACTCCCCAAAGAACTTACTCACGAAATTTCCAAAGAATTGAAAATCCTAATTTTCTAGAATATTCGCGCAGTCTCTCAGTCGAAAACTTGCGACCCACTTGCATGCAATGCATATTTTATAGGGAAGAAAATCTTGAATAAATAATATCACTTCTCCTGTGAATCTTTCATACGTATTTTAATATTTCACGCGATCTATGTAAAGTGATCTTGGAGCCCTTTTGCGACGGAACCTTTCGTTTAAAATGAAAATCCACTGACGAACCCTTTCAATCGAACAAATTTCCGGGAAACGTCAAAATACGTGGGATCAGCAGTTCCTTTTCCGCTTGTTCTTTCTCGGTGAAACGGCTCATTTACCGTTATCATTGTCACCATTATTGTTGGACGTTCGCGGCCATTGTTTCCGCGTAATGAAACCGCAGTCGGTCGAAAATTCTGTTTGATGTTGTAATTCGTTCGGGTCGGCTGTAAAGATTGTCACCATAAACGATTATACGTACCTAAATCCGTGTGGCGCGCGTTTAACGAAAATCGTTTGGTAAGGCCACCGGCACGCCGGCTGGAATTTCCCAAATGTATTTGCTGCCACGTGAATTCATCCGAAATATAATGCAGCCGTACAGAGAACGCGTCGACGCTTCCCCGTGATTTTTTATCAGCCTGACAGCTTGTAGTTTATTCCGTTTCGATCAAAATTCCACGCGATGCTGTGGACGCAACGTTGGCGGAATTTGTACGGAAACCGTTACGAAAAATATGGCTGCAATTTTTTCATGTTCGATAATCAACGATCGCATTTTGTGTACTCTTTTTACCGTATGATGATCATAACCCTGGTATTCGTTGCTGGTCCGCTATTCAAATCAGTCGTACAACGAAACGGGGAAAATAAAATCCCTTGATAACGAAAGCTTGCCAAGTATTTTTAACGATCGAGCGAATCGAATTCTTTGAAATTGTTGTTAATATCGATATTAATTATTACTGGAGTAAAAATGCGAAAGATTCTCTGGGAGAATTGCATGTGGGATTTAAACTATACGAGTACCGATAGAAATATTCTAATTATAAAATGTACATATAGAACTTTTGTTAGAAGGGTTGAAAGCTCTTCCAGCTCATTCTTGAAGTAGTTACATAAGCCTACGAACGCTTTCACAATAGACAACGTGATTTGTTCCCATAAATAGTAGACTTGGAGAGGACTGTAAAATCGACTGCTGTAACCAGTAATAGATTACACGTATAAGGTTACTTATATTTTAATTGGGTCTTATAGAACATCGTTACAGAATCTGCCGAAATGTCTATTCGTGACAGCTGACACGTTTCAATCTGTTCGCGATGAGTTCGAAACTTAATGGCATTAGTCTCGTTTATCGATATTCCTCGAGCACGTATATCAATGTCAGGTAGTTCCAATTAATCATGATTAATTATATTACGAATCTTCCATGGAGACTTCATACTCGTTGACTAGGTATATTTGTAGTAAGTATAAAAATTATTATAAAGGTTTCGAACGTGCCCAAAAATATCGTAGAGGTGAAAACGTTTCAGTAATTGAAGCTTCGCTCGTGGCTGAACGAAATTTCCCGGTTAATTTTAATACAATGCAAGCATTCGCCGTTTCCGTCTTTTTGTTTTTTCCGACGTGCTGTTAGGGAAACGCGATTAGCCGCGTTTTTTGTTCCCCGTGGCAAACGTCGATAGTCGGTACCCTCCAAGTTGAAGAAGTTAAGTGGCTTAAGGAAAACGGCGAGCGAACGGGGACGTTGCGCTGTCGGAATATTGTCCCATGGAAATTATCGCGTCACCGCCACCGTCGCATTATCGGCAAAACTTCCCTTTAATTTGGCAAGGGGAGGAAAACTTTAATTATTCTCATTCGTTGAATAGCGACCTGGAATAATACGGGTGTTAATGCCAGTAATACAGAGTTAAATCCTTGCCACAATTATACATTTGGTGGAGTATCGACTTTTCAGGACCGCACAATCGCTCTTTTATTGCAAACAATTAGTAAATCGTCGCACGGTGGTAACCGACCAGTGATTCAATTATAATTAATATATTGAAATTTTAATTGAACAAAATGAACGACGCGAATTTCCCTTTCAAACGATACGAGCGATCAACAATAGCTCATTATGCTTTGGGTTATAGCATTAACCCAGAAAGTTGGGAACGAAAAAATTTTATGCTCCCCGGTGCACCTTATCTTTGCTTGTCGTTTTTTAGTTACGATCTTAGGCAACGGTAATTTGTTCTGTGTAGAGTTTATGATAAGCTCAAGACTGGCATAATTATAATCACCAAGAAGACGAGATCAGACGATAAAACGCCTCTTGCAGCGTTAACGATCGTCGTTTTAATGGCCGTGCACTGTATTCTTAGCTACACGCAGCTCGATGCTTAATATTTAATACGAGTCAAAGACACACTTCGTGAAGATAAGTCTCCTTTTTTTGGTTCACAGTGCCTCCTCGATTCTCCTTTTTGTAAGACGTTATTAATTATAACAAGATAGTAATTTAAACAGATGTACAGTTACAAAAACTCTTTAACCAGTCAAATTGTCATTAGTTGAACGATATAAAAAATTACATAGAATTAATCAAAAGAAAAGGGAAGAATTACAACTTTGAGTTTCCAAAATTTCAGCATGAAAAATTTGTTCCTGTAACATGCACACAAGATATTCAGAGTGCACATGTAAAATGTATCGTTCTGTATAAGCAGCACAGTCGAGTAAGAAGTTAAAAATTCATAAAATGGTTTATTGCAGTTCGCTCCATTTAACGTACGAAACCGGTGTTTGACAAACATAAGAAGAAATTGATGTGGATGAAGATAATCCCTCTTGGTCGAGTTTCATATCGTATCCCCTTTCGTGTCACGTTCTTTGACATGCCATAAAATTTCCACGGCTTGTCAACGCGATTAAAGGCGCGACCTCAAGGAGCAGCCGAACCAAGGAATCAAGGAAACCGGCCACGTTCGTCGTGAAACTCGATTACACGTCATTAAACGTGTCCCCGGCACTCGGATATAAATTATGTCCTCGGAGTATGCAAGATCAGAGGATAAGACGACGCCGGTAGCATTAATGACCGGTGCATTAACGGGCTCGCGTGGTTTCTCGGTTGCAGAGGCCGCGAAAG
This sequence comes from Megachile leachella, assembly GCA_963576845.1. Classification (NCBI taxonomy): domain Eukaryota; kingdom Metazoa; phylum Arthropoda; class Insecta; order Hymenoptera; family Megachilidae; genus Megachile; species Megachile leachella. The sequence continues at coordinate 15,078,542 of OY756248.1, forward strand.
TCCCTTCTTATTAAAAGACGAATTAAAAGCTGCTCCATTAAAACCGCTCTCCGCGGGACATTCTGCATTATTCATGCCAGAGATCGTGTCTTTGTGACCGATCGGTCGACGTACCCAGACAATTTAATTATCCACCGCGAAACGTTCTTGTACATAAGGACTTTTTCAGCTTCCATTTCCAAAGTGTATTTAGTTCAATGGTATGCGGATTGCGGGGCTGCCAAGTTGACGACCAAGAGGAATCTAAGTTATTACGGGAAATTTTGGAATTTAACAAATTTTAGAAATTCTGGAAATTTGAGATATTTGGGGATTGTTGGGAGTTTGAACATTGGGGATGTGGAAATTGGAAGATGTTGGAATTTCGAGATGTTGAAGTTTCGGAATATGACGATTTGGGGATATGGGGTTAGGGAATGTGGGAATTTAAGAATATGGAAAATTGAGGGTGGAGAAATTTGGGGATGTGGGAATTTTGAGATGGGGAAATTCGGGGATATGGAAAATTCAGAACGTAGAAATTTGAGAATCTGGAAATTCGAGAACGTAGAAATTTGACAACTTGGAAATTTGGAACCCTGGAAATTCGGGGATGTGGAAATTTGGGGATGTGAAAGATTGGGGACGTGGAAATTTGGGGACGTAGAAATTTAGGAACTTGGAAATTTGGAAAGGTGGAAATTTGGATCCCGGGAAATTTGGGGATGTGAAAGATTGGGGACGTGGAAATTTGAGAACTTGGGAATTCGGGAACGTAGAAATTTGGGGATGTGGAAAATTGGGGACGTGGAAATTTGAGAACCTAAAAATTTGAGGACGTGGAAATTTGAGAACCTGAAAATTTGGGGACATAGAAATTTGAGAACCTGGAAATTTAGTGGCATAGAAATTTGAAAACTTGGAAATTTGGTGACGAAGAAGTTTGGAACCCTAGAAATTTGGGAAGTTGAAAATTTGGAACCCTAGAAATTTGAGGGCATGAAAATTTGAGAATATAGGAATTTCGAGATATCGAAATTTGAGAATGTAGGAAAATTCATAATTTTGGAAATTTAAGAAAATCTATCATTAATTCATAATACATCAAAAGATAACAAATAAATCATTCCCTACAAATCCACTATTTTAACGAAAGAAATATCCGAACCTGACGTAACACAATTTTTCCGTAAAAGTATCTAAATTTTAGCCAGGGATTCCTATTCAAAATGCAACGCCATAACTTCGGAGTTCCATCACGCTATTCGGAAGAACGTGGCGAGAGCGCGAAATTTCAAGTTAATCGGAGACCCCCGAAATTTCATGAGAGACTCGCTCGTAATTTTTTCAATCCCTCCGGTGACTTTCTTTATCCGGCAACGTCTGTTGGAATGTTGCATGCCACGGCATGTCTCTCAAGTCTACCGGAGAACGCTGCATATTTTAACGAGATGTCTTCCACGCGAAACGCCATACGACTCGGTGTATTTTATTATTTATTAGCCCGGAGTACTTTTACCTTTGAAGTTGCGCCGCTAGCTGAATGCAGCCACGTATGCCAGATGTTCGGAGACTTTCGTGAGTCTTATATTTTGTGGCCGTGCAGGAAGCGCATGAAAATGTACAATAAACATGAGTTCACGGAACGCCGTGTCTCTTACGAAGCATAATAGGTTCTTACGATTACTTATATATTAGAGAGCGTATCGTTGCCGGAGTTGAGTTATTGCGCCAAGTAACGTACAACCCCGTTCCATGAATCTCGGCAGCATTTATAAAATTATAATACGCTTTGCTACGTGACGTTTGATTTACAATGCTATCGTATCATATTTTTCTTTACTTTATTGTTCTGTTATCTTCAACATTTTCTTTAACCTCTTGCACTATTTTCACGTATTTGACTGTGATTTCGCTCCAATTTTTAATTGAATTCAATTTTAATTTTAACGCAATGCAGTTCAATAATTTGCATAGTCGATAATTGACATAACTTTTCAACTTTCTTTGTTATTGCAGCTATGATTACTTCTGACCATAGGGGTTTTTCTTTGGAGACAGTTTTAAAAGAAATTATAATTTTATTTTATTATTTTAAATTTTGTCAAATTTGTGTATAGATTCTTTTAGAATTAACGTATATATCTTGCGGGAGGTTATTATATTCTGCTAATAAATTACCGTAGGTAATTGTAATATTAATTATTAACTGTATACACAGGATGTGCTAATAAAACGTATACATACTTTATTGCCATTTAGTAAATGAAACAAATTACCATTAGTAAATGAAATGATTTACTATTAGTAAATAAAGAGAAGAATTAAATTAATATATCGATTATTTTGAGGTTATAAATTTTAGGAATGATCAACGTTATTATCCGAAAGATTAAATTAATACCCTGTTGGGTATTTGAAGTTGTATATTTTAAAAATGATCCTCACTGACATTTAATATTTTTGCAATTGTATTTATGTTATTTATATATGTCAATCACTGTAAATTTTGCCTTACATGAACTCTGAAAAACATTTCAGACATCGAACACGTGGTAAGAGAGACAGTAAAAACCGCGGAATCCGGACTGACCGAACAGAGCGAAGGATCACCGAATTTTTCCGAACAGACGCGTACGATATTTCCCGCATTGTCTGTTTTCTTCATCTTCTCGTTTTTTTCTGTAAGCTGTCACCGAGAATAGCTTCAGATTCAATTACAGATACGAAATGAAAAAGGCAGGGAAAGCAACGAACATGCCTTTCGTCTCGAATGTCTGGCGACTGCCCAATTTTCAGTCAGCGGGTCTCCAACGGCTCGTCGGCAATCCGATTGAGACCAATCAGAGGTTAGGATTCTTCGTTTTTCTGTTTTTTCCTTTTCTTCTTTTTTTTTCATTTTCCACCCCCTTCTATCCGTTCGTCCTCCCCCGCAACCGAGGGTAAATCCAGTGAAATTGCGTCGTCGAATAACGCGAAATATAATGCCGGATAATAGACGACGGCGTGTCTCGTCGAGGTCGGATAAAGCGTGATCTCTCGTCGGGACATTTTGATTTCGCGTCCAGCCGATTTATCTTCGAAAGAGTTCCCGCGACGCTCGCGGAAAGCGGCCCGTTCGAATCAATAGTTCGTTTCGTGCCGGTTTTATTTTTTTCCTCTCGGTTGTCGTTGAATTGAATAGCCCCGGCCAAGCAGGTGTTTGTAATTGAAAAATGATCGGCCGATGCCGCCTTTATTCCGTCATGAAACGAACGCGCCAAGCTGATTTTTCCCTATCCTCCCCTCTCGTCCGTCGAATCGTCCTAGCGAATGAACATCGATCGACCGTGACAATTGCTTCACGCCACTATAGCGGAATTATCGATGTTTCGAACCGACGCCACCTCGTTCGTTAGTCACTTTCTCGCGGCAGAAGCTTATTCCGAATTTACGAGCTGCTCGTCTATTTTCACTCGCAACTTCATCCTACCTTCTATTAAAAATTAAATAATCAAGGGTAGTCGATTCATTACACGATATAAATTAGAGACATTTTATTATTTTTAACCAGTTTTAGTATACTATTACTCCATTATACCATTGTTAACTGGTGATTTCTTCTATACATTTTACTCTTCTACTATATAGGGTCTCACAACTCGCGTAGCTCTTAGAAAGGGGTGGTAGAGGACGCTATTTTGAGCGAGATTTCCCTTTGCAAAAATGGGATTTGAAGCATCGTTTTTGAGTTATTAAAGAAAAACACGGACCAATCAGAAGCTTTACACCCCATTTTCGCAAATGAAAATCTTATTCAGAATTACGTCTTCTGCCACTCCTTTCAGGGAGTGACACGAGTTGTGAAACACCCTGTATTACTATACCACCATGCAATGATGCTATTAACATATTGACCACAGTGAAAATTGACATCTATGCTCAGACATTCTATAATATAAATTATTAAGTACGAAGGTACTTCATCTTTCAATCTCATCTTCTGTTAATGTATATAACGTTATTATGTATAATAGTGGAACATCCACAGCAATTGAAATTATTCCATCGTCTGCATGCATTAATAAACAGATGCATCTACTAAATATATGAATACAGTTTGCATACATGCATACATGTTTTCACGTTTGAGGCCTTGTGTGAGAGTCACAAAATCCATATGCCTATTGCATGGTCTAAAGAATGTTCATGTACTTAATTATGGTTAAGAATGAAGTATAAGACCTATACTCATGTATACATACATGTATTATTACAGAAACAGCAAAATAGTTCAAATATAACAAGAAAGTAATTCGGCTAATTAAGTCGACCACAAAAGTCGGCACGTTTCACAATTAAGAGATAACCTGGTTCGTCTTTGAATTATAAAACATATCATTCACGGGCATAATAATTTGACGCGATAGAAACTACGTTCTCATAAGCGGAACACCCGCGACGTTCGCAGCAGCTTCCCGTCGATGACTTTGCGTTTCCACTTCACACAGGATTCTCCTCCTTGAATAGTAATTAACTCGCTACAGGGTATTCGAATCCAGGGAAGATAGGAGTGAATTATCGTTGCGTAACGTCAATTATCTTTAAGAGGATTAACGTCAGCCAAGTCGGTAAGGAAGCCCTGGTAAACCGGTCAGGTTTCTCACGAACCATATAATGACGTACCTGAAATCGGTATCGCGGCAATTCGATAGCGTGTTACAGCGATTGTACATCAGAAACCGCAGGGAGAGAGCATTCGTTGGAAGATCAGCTGATTCCCCGGGAGACTTCCCGCCATCGTTCAGCTACCTGTTTCCCCTAGACAATTCTACCCCCTAACTTTCAGCTCAGGTTCTTCGAGCATCCCCCGCAACCTCTTTGCCCCTTTGTATTCAACCAACAGGCCATTTCTACCTTGCAGTTCTACCGTACCATGCACGCCGCTCCCTTGAAATTTACTGTCCGGCAGATTGCGGGAAACAAACGGTTCCTCCGTTACCTTCTAGGAACACTTGAACCGATTCAGAAAGAGCTAACGGCTTTCCGCGTTCAACGGGAAGCTGCTCGATGGCCGGGAGTCGAAAAGAAAATACTCTTACGCTCGAACAAAATGGAGAAAGAAGTAGATTGTGCGGTATGGTTGGTTGTTTAGCCAATAATAGCGCGAGATATTTTAAATACTGATTGGGATCTTTTCAGAATTTGGTGAATTTGATGATTTAAAAATTAGCAAATTTGGTTTTGTAATTTGAAAACTAGCACTACCAATTTATACAACTTCGAACATAAATATCTGACTCAAAGTCCCTCTTCCACGTACAATATACAATAATCCATTGATAACACGAATAAAATTCTTTTTCCTAGCTACATGAAACATTGTTTTGATTTTCCATGAAGAATACAGTTCTCTACTTGCAGAATCGGAGATCGCAGGTAACCAGTTCGAACAAAGTAAACGGAAGATGATATTACGTGGAGAGTTCGCAAAGCTAAATGTTTCTCTTATTCCCTGCGAAACCATTATCATCGTGGTTGCTGTTCCTGCAGAGTTCAAAGTTTATCATATAAACTTACCGGCTGTTTATCGAAACAGCCTGTCGTGTTTCCGTATCCGGTCGGATCAAACAGCGAAGCTGGTGGAACGGAGGATCGAAAATCGTCGATGATCGACCAAAAGCAAGTGAACGAGTATTGCGACGGTAAATTCTTATTACTCAATCTGTTCCGGAGATGGGCGAAACGAGTGATCCTTCCGTCGACTTCCGACGGCTATCGTGCGCGAGGAAAAGTTGTTCGTTGCCTTCGAGAAACGAGATCGTTCAGGAACAGATAAAACGTAGTCTAGTAAATTTAAATATCGCCATTAACATAACCGAATTAATCGAATCTGTAAATCGATACATGTAATTTTAAACTGGCAAATCTAACGTGCGTTTAACTTAATCCAACGTGTGTTGATCTAATTAGTGGTGATTTAATGCAACGTGATCTAGCGTACGGAGATTTAACGCGTGATGATCGGATGTATATTGTGTTTTCATGCGAGTGGATACGTGTAGATACTAAACACGTTACTAGATATCCAGTGTGGAGAGATCGAACGCATAAGTATCTAATATGTAAATAGCTAACGCGATGAAATCTAGTAAGTAGATATGTTATATGTTAGTATGTAACGTGTAGAAATCTACCGCGTAGGTATCTAGCACGTAAGTATCTAACGCGTAGAAATTTGATGTGTAGATATGTAACATATAGGTATCTAATGCAGAGATATGTAACATGTAGGTAGCTAATGCATAGATATGTAACACGTAGGTATCTAGTATGTAGAAATCTAACATGTAGATATTTAACACGTAAATATCTAACACGTATGTAGGTATGTAATATGTAAGTATCCAACCCGTAGAAATCTACCATGTACACGTACGTATCTAACACGTAAACATTAACGCGTAGAACTCTACACCGTAGAAATCAAACGTCTATATATCTAACGCACATATATCTAACGTGTACATATCTCGCACTTATCTATCAAACCCATGGACGTCCACCATGTAAATATTTGAAATGCGCAAATTTAATGTACACTAAACTAGCACGTACACATCTAAAATGCAAGAATGTATCGTAAAAGAAAATACATAGTGAGATTGACATTTCCAAACAAAAAACTATATCGCACATTATATAGGATCAGTATTGCCTCTTGAACGAAGAAACCAATAAAATATACAGAAGCGTGCATCCTCTGCAAACAAGGAGGCATTAAAAAATATATATGAAACGTAGTACGAGAGGAAGATACGAGCAAAATGAGATTTAGCTTCGAAGTCGACGATTCTTTCGGAATAACAAAACGGAATAGAAGGTAGAAGTTTAAATGAAACATCGTAGACAGACCTAATGCGATTCAACGTCAAAACCATGGTGAAATCTTTCTGTCATCCCGCTTTTGTGTTACAGCAAGAAAGGATTTTGAAGAGGAGTTGTTCGTCAGCCGCTGATACGTTAGCGAGAAATGTATGAGAATCGTTACCAAAGAGCGACACGAGCGAGCGATAATCGATGTTCGTTCATCGATTAGGTGTGAAACGCTTTGAGCAAAGGGGGAATGAAAAGAAACCTGAAAGGATTTATCGAATTCGACGGGAACGGTTGAGTTAAGATAAAGTCTTAGCTCTACCGTTCTCCGCCCGATCTGGAACTTGTAAAGTTCCTGGAAACTAACTTCGAACGATAGACCGTGCGAGTCCACGAGAGGAAAAAAGAAAAACGGGTATCGTTGGATGAAAAATTGTTGCTGGGATCTTCATCTTTTCTGCGACTGTAGTTTTCTTAACGTTTCGAATTCTGCTTTTAATTCCCGAAGGTGGAATCGAGTTAAAAAGAACCTTGAACTATTTAAACGAAAGAGCACTCATCAATAATCAGGTTAAAATAATTATTGTTTGTGTTAAAAGTTCAATATTTTATATTTGCGCAGTCGAGATCACTGAATAGAATGCACAGTAAACTTCAAATTTAAATTTTAAATTTATCTGTTTTAAAAATGTGACAATCGATAATTTGTTACGCACCTGTCGAGTAAATAGCGCAAGGCGTTAAAAAGCTTCGGGACATAAACAATGTTCTTTTCTAACAGATTCAATCATTCGATCGTGAAGAATTACTCGATCTCAATATACTTTCAACATAAATAGACATTGAATGTTAAATTTCTTTCTGTTCGCTCTCTGCGATCGTTTCATCTTTTTATATTGGATCCTCTTCTATCTCTCTCTGTGCTTCAGAACCAGCCAGATATCTTATCCGATAAGAATTTTAACTTCGGTCGAAAGAGTATTAAAGCATTCGGTTATCTGATTTCATCATGAAACTTTCGGGAAAGCTCTCTGCCTCTCTGCAGCGCATGGGTCGCTTGCGAAATTATCATTATTTAATATTCTGCCCTGAAAATCCGTTCCGTGACCTGCTTAACAAATGCGTGTTCCTTCGAACTGCTCGTGGTGATCGCGATTCACGTTTAAATAATCGAAGTTAGAGTAAATTTATGATCGAAATATACATTTATATGTTCACATATGCAAACGTGAGTGGATAAGAAAGTACTTTTTTATGAGATGTCTTATGTAAGGGAGATATATGTAAATACCTGATCAATATTAAGCTCTGTCTTGAATTAATTTAATTTTACATGTATTTTACTTCTCTGATCCTTGATATAAAGGGCAAAATGCAGTGCACCTCTCAGTCTTATTCAATTATGAAAGTAAAAAAACTGTTACGTAATTTCAATTGTACAGTGGTCAGTAGAATGCTAACTTAATACGATTAAAATGGTATGTTACATTTTATGCGTTTTCATAATTAAACAAGGTATTCAGAGAGCCACATTTAAACTTCTGAATAAAAGAACAATATAAAAGGTAGAAAATGATATGGTAATACGAGAATAAAGATGGAGATACGAAAATGAATATGAAGATGATAAAATGAAGTAAAAATTGTAGCAGTCATTCTAGACAATCGAGGTAAAATCATGAAATTATTGAAAGTTCAATATTTGAAGGAAAAGTATAACCTTGTTACACGCGATCGCTCGCGGGTAATAACGTATTTAGTTTTAACAGCGTATTGTTTCTCAATTGGCAATCAGGCACAGACGAGCAACTCGCTGGGAGCCGGCTATCAATCCGTCCAATTACGGAATAATTACTCTGTCTTGCTCGTTAATCGGGCGTCGCAAAAGCCATCGAAAGCTGGCGTGTAATTGCGCTCGGGAACGGTGTAGCTATTTTTCATCGAATCAGCCTGCAAAATCACAGCGTGTCCGAGCGTGTGCCGCAGCGTGGCGCGGGGATATATCGAGCTTTAAGCCGGGCTGAGCTTTCGCTGGGCCATCTTGCATGCGCGCCCGTCGGGAGCGATAAAAATGAGTCATGCACCGACTAAGGAGCGGGGTATTATTTTTACACCTGCAATCCACAGATAACCAGCGACCAACAGGCTTCACGGCAAAATTTAAGAGCTTATTAGCCTTATATTATTTTTCCAGCTAGCATTACTCGCGATCTTTCGCCGTATCGCGAAAATGGAACTCGCATTGTGCTCTGGTATTTATGGCGGCTGAGTCATTTTCATTGGCGTAATTAGGTAGGGATCGGGTGGGGTCTAACAACCCATGAACGCGAACGCGTGATCATTTATCGCGATGAAACGAGCTCTCAGAATTTTTAATTCCGAGCGATTGTTGGAGATTTGGGACAAGAGGATTTGCGCAGCGGAATTTGATAATATGAAAACGAGGATTTAGGCATTTGAGAGGTTTTGGTTTTAGACATTTTTATGTTTAGAGAATTAAGGATTTGAGGACTTGGGAATTTAGGGATTTGGGAATTTGGGAACTTGGGGACTTGGGGATTTGGAGATTTGGGGATTTGGGGATGTAAGAATTTGTGAATTTGGAAATTTGGGACTTGGGGATTTGGGGATTTGGGGATTTAGAGATTTGAGGATTTGGAAATTTGGAATTTTGGCAGTTCAGGGATTTAAGGATTTGGGGACGTGGAGACATGGGGTTTGGAAATTTGGGATTTTGGGAGTTTAGGGATTTAGGGTTTTAGGGATATAGAGACATGGGGATTTGGAAATTTGGAATTTTGGCAGTTCAGGGATTTAAGGATTTGGGGACGTGGGGACATGGGGTTTAGAAATTTGGGATTTTGGGAGTTTAGGGGTTTAGGGATTTAGGGATTTGGGGATTTGGGGGTTTAGTGACTTAGTGATTTAAAGCTTTGGAAATTAAAATATGTGTGTATTTGAAAATTTGGGAATTTGAGATTTTAGGGATTTAGGAATTTAAGAATTTGAAAATTCGGAATATAAAAATTTGTAGATTTAAGAAGTTTGAAGGTTCGAACTTTGGACATATCAAGGTTTTATAAATTTGACCTATCAAATTTGCAAAGTGTAAATTTCTAAATATAAAAATTCTTAAGATATTTGAAAACTGCGGAAGCCACAGAATTATAAATTTAGAAAATCGATAATTAAATTTAATTGAAAGGAATATAAGATTTACAGATCTAAAAATTTATAAATTCAATCTTATAAGAATTTTAAATCTTCAAAATCTAAAAATATGTAACTTCAGAATATTCCAATCTATAAATCAAGGATCTTATCTAGTTACTGCAATGTCCAATATAATTTAACTACAAAATTAGATATAATAAATGGCCAAACCGGTCTTCCTGTAAACGACTTCGCTACGCCAGTGGTGTTTATGCTCCATTTCCATCGACTCTGTTCATCTCGTAATAGCGGGAATGAGAAATGATCGCGTGCACGCACGAAATGCTCGCCAGCATAGCAAATGCAGTTATAATTAGCGTAAATTGTTGTGACGTATAATTATTCGTTATTTCTCGGGTTATCGATGTTCTTTCCGATTTTTTCCTTTTTCTCTCGTTCGTTCCAACTGACCCACTTGCGGTATTCTTAAAAACATCACGAATTCCATCACATCCGAACCTTCGTGCTCGTTCTTCGAGATAAACGCTCGTGAATTGTCCGAGAAGTTCATTCATAACGTACGAGAGTGAATCGTTCATTCATATATAAATATTCGCGTAGTCATTCAACGCTATGTAACTGACCGTATAATAGATTCACGGTATTAAATTCTTGTACGTAACTTGAAGCTGTGAAATATTTCGTTAACGGGTTATGTATCTACTCAAACGTTTCAATTTTATCGCTAACATAATTTGCATCTAACGTTATTGTGAATACATTAACTAATTTATATATGTTTCATTTACAAATAATGAAAGTTCACGATATAGTGGAAGTACAGTGAAGTCTCGATACATGGCCTTAGCGGAGACTGTAAGAGCGAGGATGTTCTGCGAAAAACTTATATAAACAAAACTTCTTCAACCCTTTACACTCCTTAATTTCTTTTACCTACCAACTCTTTCATTTACAAAATAGATCCAGAAACGGTTTCTCCATCAAGTGTGTTGTGACAGTGCGCGTATGTGGCAAATACATTTTTCAATTATTATAAATGGTAAATTAATAAAAATATATATATTGAACCAACCTATTTATCTGAATTACTTATAAGATCCAAGAAAAAAGTGACGTCGGGCCACACTCGACATAGGAGTCTAAAGGGTTAACACAGTACAAAATTATAAAAGTAGTGCAATGTAACAATTTGTAAATTTAAATAAGTGTCAATATTGCTTTTGTATATTTAAAATTTCTAAATTTGTTTTTTTTATTTTCTATTCCATTTGATTATAATTTTCACCGTTAGTTAATACCTTTATGAATGTAAATCATAAACACATACTAATTTATTAAATATTGTGCGATGGCATACCCTTTAAGGGGGTAAGTGGAAAGTTCTGTCAATAGTCAGACAAGCATACTTTTAAAGATTATTGATTTCCATCATACTTCCTTAAGTATCGGAAACTTCATAAAAAGAAATATACGAATTGAGATTGCGATAGATACCATTATGCCAAATTATAGTAATTTAAGATGTTCATTATGTCGAGTGCATGAAACATCACCTATGAAAGATCAATGGTAGTATTATTGCTCGTAATATTAGCTCGGGTCGATATATCAAACGCTGAACGTAACATTGATATATTGTTTTGTATGAATATATTATTGCAAACAATGCGTTCGGGCGTTAAGTTGACACGTGAAGCTGAACGAGACAGGCTTGTCATGCAGATACAATAGCTCTCCGTAATTTCGCATTAACTTCTATCATAATTTCTCTATCAACTTAGGGAAACTCCTGCGTTACGGAAGAGAGATAAGAGGAACTGCCACTCGACTGGGACACGGAGGAAGGAATCTTATAAACCCGCAGGCAAATAACCGTGTCCTCTCTCTATCTTGCCAATTATTTGTACAAGTATCAGCGTGAATAATCGCTTTTGAAACTCTTGTCACTGTAATTGCAAAGAAAAATCACACTTTATCGTCTGAAAGAATGAGACCCACAAAACGATTGCTTCAATTGACTCCTTATGTGGTAATTGTATAAATTTAAAAATATGAACACCACTTGTTAAATAACACTGTCGAATTAATAGATAAATGTCGAAAAAGTAAGAGTATAAAGAAAAAGTACAAAATAAAAATGTTGGGATCAACGTTGAGGTAACAAGTTGATCAAGTATCAAAATTGCTGTGTCTACTATTCGTGTCTATTTTCCGCGCAGTACGTGTTGAGCCCAAATATTGAACGGTGATCTGTAATACCGCACAATAAACAGTTACTATTATCATTATTACCTCGATAATGATTGTTTCCCACGTTACCGATTGATTCAGCCTGCACCGCCGCTTCTATGAAACAAACAGATAAGATTAATGAACCGGCGAGTGCTTTTACATAATCGCGATGAGTTTCTGATAATAGAAGACTTGGGAACATGGACACATGCAATATTCGGTCGGACTGTTACAGTGTATAGTATTTCATCAAGCTTGTTACCTTTCAATTTGCTCTCGTAATTAATGAAACCGTACTGGCGCCATTCTGTGGCTCCAAACCAATTGACGCAACAGCATATATCCGATCTGAATGTACGCCAGTCACGTCTGCGACTAATTTGCTTTACTACTTGTGTAATACGTCCGAACAATTATCATGTCGAGCCAAGCAACGACGAACATTCAATTTATCTACGATTCAAAAATATTGCGGCTGTCAAATATCTCGCTTGGAATCTCACTCAGACGCTAATTAGTACTCTGATTACTGATTCACTGAATTTTTATTCTCTCAAAAAGCATTATTTTCACTCCCTTTGTAATTTATTTTTATGGGTTGTAAATTCTGTAACGATGAAGACGTGGTTTATTTTTAAATAAATTATTATATTTTGTACGGTTATTTAAAATGGAAATCAGGATGTCAAAGCTTTCAGTAGAAGTAATTTATGTATGATTAAAATTGCTGCTTATTGCACATATTTTTGTAGTACATCTGTTCTCTGAAAAACTGAACCATGTCAAGAGACAAATAAAGATAATTAAATTTTATAAAATTCCTCGTTTAAAAGATAAATGAAATACCTCTCTGATACCTTTCAAAAAAAAAATATTTGTAAGAAACGAGATTGGGTCGCCCAGTCGAAATTACCCTAATCTGGTGTTCTTAAGTTCGAAAATAACGCGTATCGTATTCGGTGTGAGCGTGGGCCATTAGCCAGAAGATTTAGTATTTCGGTGAAATTTCTTTTTCGAAGTGGACGATAAACGCCGTCTAGGATCGATCGTAATTGCGGGTCGGTGCACATGCACGGATTAACCGGACAGTAAACGAGCGAAATAAAGGGTGCAAGAGGATCTCCGTGTGCGATGAGCCAAAAAGGGTAAAGGGGGTTGCGCGCTCGCAGCAAGTTCTTCTCGTAGAATTTTAATGGTGCGATGTTACGGTAATGGGCTAATAAGAGGGCAGATTTAAAGCAGGACGCGTGCTAGCGAACGCAACGACGCTGAAAGTTCATTCTCAGTGGCCTTGGTCTAACGAAATTTCAAGATTACGCTCGAACGCTGTCGAAGAAGAACGACAGCGAAGGGGTGGCTGACGGGAAAGCTTGTTAAAAAATAAGCCGAGTCGATGTTAATTAAACTTTCGCGAATATAGAGGGTTTCAGCCGTGTAAGCCTTTTGTCGATGCGACGGCAGGAAGGAGAATTTAATTTCGCGGACAGTCGCCGGGCGGACGAAATGAAAAGCGCGCTGCATCTTTCGTGGCACCACCGGTCCCGGACCAGACATTTAGCACGACCCGTTTCGCGCCGGCAATTGGACTGTAATTTATTGTACAGCCGGTGCAATTAAGCACTTTCGAACGCGCAATTATTTGGCAGATTTACCGCGCGACCCTTGTTCATATTGTGCATCCGCTATTGCCTCGAAGAAGCTTTTCTTCCATTTTGCTTGCGAAAGATTCGTCGTTGTCTCCGCTGGAATTAATTGTTTCAGGTACCGACGACTCTGTATTTTACAAGATATTGGAATTTCTATGGACGAATAGCCTGTTTCCGTTCGATCCGACTTTCTTGCAGTTTTGTTTCAACGGGGCGACTTGTTAAAATACCGATGCTACGAACAGCCGTTTCGATACCGATATAATTGACTTTGAAATTGATATTCTTGCATTAATCCATTGTAAGACCTATTGAGACACGCTATCATGTCGCTGGGCTATCAGTCGCAACTCGATACCGGCTTATTTTGCAATTCGTTATAAGCAAAATAAATAATGGCTGTACACAATAATTGATTGGAAACCCTGATGTAATTGTATTGGTAATTTTTATAATTTCCCATATTTTTGCCAAAAATAGAATAACTAAAGAATGATTTATTCATGAGGTCGTTAGCGTGTTAATATAGTATCAAATTTATAATTCTATTTTATCGATATCGTTACACTGATAACCGTGTTATGTTCATATTGTTATACTAACTATACGTCATTGAAAGCTTAAAAATTGATATCTGCGGATATAATGTTTCGATAATTACATGTTAGTTTACACGTGGCGATACAAGTAATCGTAGAAGATATGGAGGACGTAAAAATGGACGTGTAGAAAGCAAGCGAATGAGCAACGGACGTTAGAAATTTGCTAATGGAACGAGCACACAGGAAGACTAAAGGAACCGGGCAAACGAGGGGGACGGAACAAGAGGCTAGTGAAAAAGAAGGCGAAAGCAAAGTAAGAGGGCCACGGCTCTGGGACGATAAAACAGCGGAGGTTGTTGAACGGGTACACCCTTTCCTCGGGTTTCTCGTCGAGCACGTTGCAGCGCAACCCTACTACCAGGTAGGGGTGGTTACGGTGCAACGAGTGCCCTGTGTATAGTGCACCTTTCCTAGAGCCACTTACCGCGAACAGTCTTACTCTCCAAACGATTGCACAATTTCGAATTTTAGGGCTATCCTAGGGCTTCGTTATTGCGTCACTGGCAACCACCTATCATACGCGTACCATCTGATTGAATTTTGCTATTTTTTACTTTATTGTTACTCGTTTTATTATTTTGCTATTTTACTATTTTAATGTTTTACTTTTTTAGTATTTTAGTATTTTAGAATTTCACTGTTTTACTATTTTATTATTTTACTATTTTGGTATTTTGGTATTTTGGTATTTTGCTATTCTGCTATTCTGCTATTTGCTACTTTGTTATTTTGCTATTCTGCTATTTTGCTATTTTACTATTTTGCTATTTTGCTATTTTGCTATTTTGCTATTTTGCTATTTTGCTATTTTACTATTTTACTATTTTACTATTTTACTATTTTACTATTTTACTATTTTACTATTTTACTATTTTACTATTTTACTATTTTACTATTTTACTAATTTACTATTTTACTATTTTACTATTTTACTATTTCACTATTTTTGTATATTATGTAGTACAATAGTACTACTATTGTACTGTTTTATGCTTACATTATTCTACGATTCTACTATATATTTTAACCAATTTTCATTATCTTCACAATTTTTATTAGCTTTAATGCTTTTGTCATATTTGTCGATATAACGTTTCGTTCTTCCACTGTTCCATTGCTCTTATTTATTATTATTTGATTATACTACAATAATACTATATTACTACTCTATCATTTTACTGTTAAATGATACTGTTAAACATCTGCTCAACAGTAGTTACTATCTTCCTATTCTCTCTAAACAAATAAGCTTTCGAACATATTAAATATCCGCAGCAAAAACATTTCATTTAATTAAATCACTAAATTTAAATTTACGAAAAAAGTTTAGTGGAACGCATAAGCACCATGCAATCACTTGATATGTCATCATAATAATTTAAAACACCTCATAATAATTTAAAAACATCCCCTTTTTATGATAAAAAGTATACAACGTTACAATTTGTATTTAAGTGAAATATCGTCTCGTAAAAAATAATTCTCTCTGAAATAAAACTCAGTTAAAAGATATATCTCAAAGAATGAAACAACTGTAAAAATTTGTCCCGCAACAATGTTTCGAGCATGTTCATCTTGTAACGCGCGTGCTTTATCGCTGCGGCAGTCAAAGCGTTTCTAAAACGAAGATAAAAAGTTCATGATCAAAGAAGAGATTCACTGCGGTGTTTTTTGTAGCGGTGACACTAGTTGTTATGGATGCTTTCGAGTTTTCCGCGGTAGCAAAAATAAAATGCCACGAAATCACAACGATGGTAATGAAATAATGTTGGCGTGCAATGTTACGAAGGACCCGCACAAAGTGGAGGGAAACAAATCGAGAAAAGTTACAATATAATTCGTTCGAAAGTCTTTGTGTATACCTTCCCGGGTGTTACAAACTCCAAATAAATCGCTAGACCGTTGAAACATTTCCGAGGTATCCCCTTGGAAACGAATCGAGCACCGAAGTAATATTCGTTGCGGTGAAACTTCGATCGCACGCTTTCGAGTTCGGTACAAAGAGCTATGATTCGTTTACGAAACAATATTAACGCCCCGCGCCACGGTAACGAAGTTATAAAAACTGTTTCCAGAACCGCTCCGCGTTACGTCGCGGAAATGGGAATCCGTGAAACACGAACAAGCCAGAAACTTGCGGAGGAAAATCAGAAAAGCGGAATCGTTCCCGTTTTAAGTTACAACCGCGAAGAGGGATCCCGATAAGCGGAAACCCGGTCTTGTACGGAACTTCGAAATACCGACTTGTGAAAATTACAGCTTACAAATTTTAGAGGTTTGCAAAAATTACTTATTAGAAAATGCAAATCAAACTTTTATTGGACAATCTTTTAAGTGTACCATTTTCAGTGACACCACCTTTCGTATCCTTTGATAGGTCACTTTGTATTTGAATATTTAACAAAATTTTACAAAATTGCGAAAGTAGCGGTACTGATAGAATACTATGCTGTGGACTACGCTGCTGTGACGTTGATGTAGTTAAATTTTCAGCCAGCAGCAAAAGGACGAAGGATTTTCTATGACCACATATTATATTTCACCCTTCTCTCACAGTATTATTCTGTATTTTCCTTGATTAGTGTCATCTCGAGCTCGTACTCGTTTCACGATTTCCTTAATTTAACAGGAGTTAAAGGTGCTAAACCGAGCGTAATGTGGATGACAATACGATACCGAGATATTGCAAACGAGGTATGCATCGAGACAAAGAGCTTATTCTATTGCACATATGTCAGAGGAATGTAATTACATGGAAGTGTAAGCTTTGTCCCGTAACCGATTCGGTAGCTTAAAAACGTGAAACAAGATCGAAAACGTAGAGAGCAGCTCGGGAAAAAGCTGCCTCGCAATTTGTTGATTACAAGCCGTTAAAAGTTTTCTCTACTGGCTTTCAATTCGACTGGTTGCAATTCCCGAACGAATGAACAGGGGAACGTTAGAATTTTTCGTTGTTCGACACCGTGGCACGAACTATCGTTCGAGCTCGGCATTCACGCAAGAAACCCAGATTGCCACATAATTTTTCCTTGACGAATTCGCTCGTACAGTGCATCATGCTCGACGGAATTAGGTCAGCCGCGTGGCGTATTACGTAGCGAGCCCGATGAAAGGTTTAAACGAACGCGCAGCGAGCGAAATAAAGGGTCTCGAAAGAACGAGAAGCACGGTCGAGCGATGAAAAATTCCCCGCTAAGAGCGATCTCTTTTTTTCTTCCTGCTGTTCGCGGAAATACACTCTTCGGATTTCTTTCCTGGATGAATTACGAAGCCGGAAAAATTCGCATTACGATCGGCCATGGAAGCGCGAGCCATTTTCCGTTTCCACGTTCGGTACAGGAGTAAACAATGGCTCGTCGATTAAACGCGAGTACATTAAATTACGCTGTACCTTTAACGACTATGATTTATTCGCTCTCGCGTGTTTTATTCAATTTGTAAAAAGTCTCATTTTTCTTCCATCTTTTTTATACATCGGTTCGTTATAACGGCTTAACGAATAGAAGTCATAATTCAACTATTTATATAATATGATTCGTTCTCAAATACGATCAAATTTCTAAAGTTATACAAATTTATAAATATCGCAAACTTGCTGTACAAAAATGTTCTTACAAGTTTTCCCGGAATTTTCAAATCTTAGTACTTTACAATTTAGACATTTTCAAAGCTTGCAGTTTAGAAAGAAACTATATGTTTTACATCGGTATAAATTTTTGTTGAGACTTCAGCACGAACATTTTATCTCGCCGACCGTTTTGCGAGTATGAACACCGGTTCGCGACAATTGGATTTCTTTGACTGTCGTAGCAATGCATATTCATAGTTGTTTGACATTCTTCTCCTTGCAGCAGCAAGGAAAAAACGACCGTGGAAACTAGGACGGTTTTGGACATAAAGCGAAGCGTGCAGGTATCTGAATACTTTGAGGGTAAAAGTTGCTCTGAACAGGTAGGGTCGGAAATAAAAGGCTTGAAAGGGCAGATGGATGCAGCAGCGAGCGACGATGCTACCTGGGGAAGGGTCTGCATGTATTCACAGCTAGATGACTGCTCGACAGTCGACGCGGTGCGAGCAAACGAACACGCTAAAAAGTCGTGCGCCTGTGTAAAAAAACGTGGCCGCTCTTTGGCCCTGTCCATACGGCAGGATCAATTTCCGTTTCGCGAATCCTTTCGACTCGAAAAATTCTGCTACAGCTTGGAAATATCGCGGGATATTTTCGATCGCACGCTGATTCTACCGAAACCTTCGGCCGATGTTTCGTGAAAAAAAAGCCAACACGCGTCCGATTTCCCTGGGAATTTGATTTAAAAAAATATCCCGGTTCAACGCGAATGACTGAAAAAATAGAAATTCGTGCACGTTCAGAACGCTATCGTTTACCGTGTATCGATTGCATTATTCTTCGCTAAATATGTACACAACCTAGATGAGCATTATGGATGAGCAGAATATTTCTTTATCTAAGAAAAGCATAATGCTAAAGGTCTGTCAACAATAAGTTGAACGAAACTATGCATATCCAATCGATATTCGATCATTCTAATATGGAAGCTACATTCCATCTTTCTATTCGCAAATAAGAAACATGTATTTCTTATAAGAAGAGAACCATGAAGAAGACAAACGAATGAGTATTTTAATTAACGATGCGTGCAAGCATCGAATGGATACATATAAAACCGTTCTGTTCTAAAGACCAGGGTTCATCAGTTTTCTTTGAGATGACTCCATTGTCGTCGGCTAATGATTACATAGCCAGTAGTAATGATGCAGCTCGTTCTGCCTTATTCTACTTGGTTGCAACGAAACAAACAGCTCGTTTGCCGGCATCCATCGAGAATATCTCGAGGAGAACGTCTGCTTCTTTATTCCTTTGTGCCGTTTCAGTTTGTTTCTTAACGGCAGTTGCATTCGACTTTCATTTACGTCGGTTTCGCGAACAGTTCCAATAACGGCGGCAGACATTGGACAGGAAATAAATATAATAAATGGCGCGACGCGCATCGAATCGCTGACTATTGCCGATGATTTTTGCGGGCATACGTCTGGAAACTCGACGGCCTCGATCGAAGCCATCGTGAACTCGAGTGTGCTATTGAAAAATTCCGATCGCTACGAAAACGGAGAAAGAAAGAACCGGTCAAGTCGAAGCAACCACTGGTCCACACAGAATGAGGCCACTGCGTTTTTCGATTTTGCACGTTCGAAACTGTTACTGTTTGTCCGGCATTCCGTTCCATTGTTGACGCAACAACGTATGCCAGCACACGGACGGACCAATGAATAGCTCCATTTTGATCACTAGGTCTTGGGTTAATGTTCGGTCGGAGAACTTGGAGTTCGGTTTTATCGGAATTACGGCTATAAGGTTAGGAGTAGGAACAACGATCTATGACTTGGGCAAGAATTTTGGAAATTTGGAAATTTTGGAATTTGGGATTTTGGGAGTAGGAAATTTGGAAATTTAGGGACTTGAGAGTAGGAAATTTGGAAATTTGCCAATTTTGGAATTTGGGGGTTTAGGGATTTAGGAATTTGGGAGTAGGAAAACTGGAAATTTGGCAATTTGCGAATTTGGGAACTTGGGAGTAGGAAATTTGGAAATTTGGCAATTTTGAAATTTGAGGATCTGGCAGTAGGAAATTTGGAAATTTGGAGATTTGGAGATTTTGGAGCAAGAAATTTGGGGATTTGGGAGTAGGAAATTTGGAAATTTGATGATTCGAAAATTAGCAAACTTGTTTCTCAAAATTTTGTTAACCCAGAAGCTAGTATCCCAAAAAGTTGCATCTCAACATAACTGCACGAAATGGATAGAAAACGCAAAGTTCCGCAGCACAATATTTCAGCATCTCCCACTTAGCATAATATCGCAGTAAGAGAAGTAATTGCGGAGAAAATCGTGAGTTGCGGGTTTGAAATAAGATTTAACCTCGCGAGTTCTGGTAACGCGTACACGCGTAAAGTGTATTCAACATCTTTTTCTTGTTGCGAAGCAATGACAGAGGAAAAGCCGCAAATCGTCTTTTTGTTGCGTGCAATCACGCCACGATGGTGACTGAATACATATGTATACGTCTATATACGTACATATAGATGCCGGCATCTTGGTAGAAGGCAGGGAGCTAATGCGACGAGGGATGATGGAATTTGCAAATCACCCTGCACTTCACTTTTCTCTCCCTTGATTCTCGATTCCCCCATCTGCGTGCTCATCTAAAACCTCATCCTCGTCTTCGTCTCTCTATCCACTCGTTTCTATTCCTCCTCTCTTTCTTTCGTACACAACCGAGTCTCTCCATCGAGTTTTCCCCTCATCCTATTTATCTCACTTCTTGATATCTTTTTCTCGTTCCTTTGTCTTCCTATCTGACGACATATTTCAAACGTTACGTCTGCCCCGTTACGGTGCCACGCTATTATTCCACTGTTTTTCTCTTTTCATTTCCTTTATTTGCTTCGCCCTGTTCAGACCACATCCCCTTCGGGCTCCCTCTGCCCTCTTTCCTCCCATCCGACCTGCCCACAAAAACTTTATCCTATAGTTTTTAGTCACTCCTTTCTAAGCGTTCGTAATATTTCGGAGTATGGTAATTGGGCAATTTTTTAATTTAAAGCTTTTGAAAATTCAGAAACTTCTTCCTATATTTTCGAAGACTAGTCAAATCGAGAATCTGTCAATTTAAAAATGCGGATATTTAAAAATTAAGAATCGAATTTAGATTTTTTTTAAACTTGACAGCTGGATTTAGAAATGTGTGAACTCAAACTTTTGGGTTACTTCAGAACCGCAACGATAGTCAGCTCATTTGCGACTTAAGCGAGGCACGCATTTCACACTCCCGCCATCGTGTGCTCGAGATTCGAGCTTCGGCGTCCTTGTTAACCCCGGCTGGTTTTAATAAAAAGTTGAAGAGCCCGGCTTACCGCACCCTCAACTACCATCGATCAGCAACGTATCCCTCAG
The DNA here is from genome assembly GCA_963576845.1 of Megachile leachella. Classification (NCBI taxonomy): domain Eukaryota; kingdom Metazoa; phylum Arthropoda; class Insecta; order Hymenoptera; family Megachilidae; genus Megachile; species Megachile leachella. The sequence goes on from OY756248.1 coordinate 15,100,003, forward strand.
CAATGGCTCCTCACCCTGCGGTGAACAGCTCGCCGGTTATGAGGAATAAATAACGAGTTCATATTCTGTCACCGGGGGAGTACGCGGTCGCTATCGAAATAATATGACAGGGAGGGAACGGCAGTGCTCGCCCGATGAAATTTAAACGAACAGAGACACGAACGAGCAATTTATGTGCGATTCCGACGGACTGTCCGTGAAATTATCGTAATTGGAGGGGGAGAGATTTCCAACGATAGTAATTAATTTTCTGGGGAAACTTGGATACGAGTCATTTAATTTATTTGCACGAATTCCGTGCGCTTCCCGTTAGCAGAAATTAGAATCGAGGAGTTGGAATAACGAGCGAAATTCATTTTTCCCTAATCTGTGTTCATTCGACTTCTCTCTCTTATCTTTCCACCTTTACCTAATGTTTCGCTATAAATAAATATACGCTCGAAATGAAACTTTTGGTTAAAGAATTTTCAACTACAGTGATTAAATGTAAATACATTTTTACACTCAGATGTGTTTAAGGGACCTGAGAGAATTATAGGATATTCTTTAAAAAACTTGCATAATCGTTTCTTTGAACATTGAAAGATTCTTTCATAAAAATTCGGATACAAGTAGAATTTCGCTCGTGCCATTAATGACCCAGATTCCCAACGGAGGGTTCATTTTGAGAGAGAACTTTGATACAAGTCGTTTAATTTATTTGCATAACTTCCGTGAGCTTCGCGTTAGCAGAAATTAGAGTTGGAGAGCTGAAATAACTAGCAGAGTTCATTTTTCAGTAATTAAAGTTCATTGAATTTCTTTAGTTATTATAATTCCGCAAGTCTTTATTTTAAACGAATTGTACATTTTTCGTGTACATTTTATAATTGCATTAACAAATTAAGTCATAGAAATACTGTTGAATAGAAAAGCTAAACTGAATTTGATAAAAACCTCTGATGAACCTCTTTCAGCGTTAAATGTCAGCAAAGAAGTATGGTTTATACAAATCAAAAAAACTAATTTGATAGTTAAATTAGTAATTTAATTTACTTGTTTGATCAGTATCTATCGCCTTGCCCATAGCTTATTGAAACGGTATCCACTGATGATCGCATCTAATTCAGGTGCAGAGAATACTCATTATTTTAAAGAGTAATTCCGAAAGTAATGATTAGCAGAAGATTGATAAATCGCTCGGTAGATCGATGCTGCCAACCAATCTGTACATGTTCGCCGAATAAAAAGCTTGGAGTCGAACGATTTTTCATTTAACATTACGACACGCACTCGCGCTAAGAGTTCATAAGCGCGTAACCGGTGATGAGCGTCGAAACGAGAGGTAGTGGGACCATTATACCTGTCAAAGAACCTATAATCTTATCCGACCCTTTCAAGGATCCATCTTTCTCCTCCCGAGCTTAATCATTTCATACATGGCCCTATTCAAAGGCTTTCTATACCGGTGGCGTGGCTTTCATGAACTGATAGGTCTTCGACTCCTTCTCCGGTGGCTGGTCGCCTCAACAAATGGCTCGCGAAGGTAGAACGCTTGCCCGGTAAGAAGCATTTATTTGCCCTAATCGCCCTTTGTCCTGGTTACTTTCAACGAGGACTTGTACAAATGCTCGTCAGAGGGACAACGCGATAGCCGATCTTCCTCCTCGGACAATTGCCCGGTCGAGCCACCGTGGAACAAGAACCTGCATTATTTTCCATGAAACGATTCGCTGCTGGCGCATATAAATTACGAAACGATTCGTGGCACGCGGAGGAAACGTTACATAGAAACCGATCTCATTTTTCACCGTAATACAGTCCAACGAAGGACCGGCTCTTTCCACTTCTCCATTTACACGCGAGAATTTTCTACATTAAAAGCCGGACCACCGAGATGGTCCGGCAAATGAAACCCGCCTAGCAGCGCTATTCCTCTTGATGTAGATTTATATTATTTAATTAAAACCAACGCGAAATCTGACGTGCAAACGTATACTTTTTTCTTGCCCGCGTTAACAATTCCAGGCTCAATGAAATGTAGACAAAACGGTAGGGAAATTCTGCTGTTTGTGAAATTATTAATCGAGTGCGTTTCGAATTATACATCAAGGAGATTAAGGTAGTACAATCTGGCGGAATCACTGGTAAATCAATATTTGGAATTTGGAGGTTTGGAAATGTTTGCGTTTCATTGCTTTGAAGAAGAGGATTCAAAACTTTGAAGTTATGAAACTTTACCATTTTTGCACTTCACATCTTTAGAACTTTGAATGTTTGAAATTTGAGATTCGACAAATTTTATCATTGAGAACTTTGAATTCGGTAGAACAGTAGAACTGTAGTAAATTGATGAATCGTCGGTACAGAATAAAATAAAAGGGAAACTTTCGTGTCCGGTCAAATTGCCGGTGCGATTTTGTTGAAAATTCACGGTAACGTCGATCAAATGAACGAACAGGAATTACGCTCGTCAATCTAAAAGTTGGAGGTGTATACCGAGAAACGTTTTCATTGTTCAGATTAACGGGTTTCGAGGGACTGTGGAACACGAAGGATTGATTCGAGATTTGCTGAATCCGCTATTAATCAGTAGGTTCCACGTGATAGTTGAAGGGAAGATAACTAGTTCACTAGTTGGCATGCGAGTCGATAGTTTGCAGTCGGGTCGGAGTATGCGTTTCGAAGTAGCGGCGTGATTGTAAGACGTCGTGGTAATCATCGACTAACAACCCATTCACTAGGTCTCTCTTCGTTGGCACACGATTGCTCCCTACTCCGATACCGTTGAACAGGGTTCACGGCAACACCAATTATCGGCCACTCGATTGTTGTTTGCTTTACTAACGTAAACTAGGATTACTTATCTCCTAAAATTCGTGGAATTCCTTTAGCGCCAATAAATCCTCATATCCTTCATCTAGAAGCTTAACCTGCTAATTGGGTGAAACTAATTCATGCGCATTGCTCTTAAATTTAACTTGAAACGTAAGCATCAATATTATAGATGGAACTCTATTCGAGTCACATTATTATTTACTATTACAAATCAAAGTAACATCTAATTTCACTTATCAAGTCAATATCATACATGTGTATAACCTAACCATTTCGTATATGTACTATATTTACTGGTATATGAATAAATGTTACCTGATCAAATTCTTATTCAATAAGAACGTAGCACACAAAATGGATAACTAAATTATACGTTACCTAAATCGTGACATATGAAATAAACTAATGCTGTATCGATTACTAATCAAATGTTACAGCTTTATAAAATGTCTTCGTACTCTATCTTCTTCCCGCCTCATCATTTAAAAAAGTACAATCACTATAAATAACTCGTAAAAATGATCACCGCATAAAATGAAAGCGCAAGTAAGGTCAGCCGTTTCCGGACAAAGTATCGAAACCGATCGAAATCGTGGTGCAACGATGACAAAAGCGATTATGCAAGAAAATGATGTTCTTAGAGCGTGACTTGACGGTTCACGAGGGAGCGTGATTCGGGAGCCGTTATAAGTCACGAACACACATGCAGTGTGGATCTATAGATATAACGTGTGGCTCTCTGTGGCTCGCGGTCGATACCGTTTACGACGTCTGCGAGCACCGTGACATTCGTACACTGCACACAAACTGTCCACTAGGTCACGACTGAATTTGTACAAAATCCGTGGGGTTATTTACGACCCGGAGCGAACAGTGGACGATAGCGTTGGATCTCGAACAATGCCGTCGAACGGAATGCCTTCGGGGTTGTTCTGATTAGGTCAAAGGACCCTGGATCGTCCTGGGTTAAATCGTGCGGTTTTTAAATTGTTCATGCTTGCTAAGAACGTTATTCAATTGGTCGACGTACATTGCCATGGGATATTGAAGTATTTAATTGTGGTGTGTAGTAATTTGGGAATGGAGAAATTTAGAGGTGTGGGAATATAGGAATATGAGGTCTTACTTGTTCATTCTGTTATTTATGGATTCAAGACTGGGGATTGATATCTAAAAATATAGGGATATTGAGAACGTAGGTATATCAGGATCTACTAATATTGAGATGTAGCGATGTCAGCCAATTGTAGGGTCATCAAATATGTAGCTTTAGGAATCTAGCAAGATAGAGAACCAAAAATCGAGCTACATATCTAAAAATACAACGATTAATGCGTCCAAATAAAGGAATCTATAAATACAAAATATGAATTTTATATCTTGATATTATACACAGGTGCAAATATATAATTTTTCCAATAAAGATGCAGCATAAAAGGTGGCGTACCACTAAGGAGTTAAACACGCATGGCCGCCGCCTCCAGAATAGTTTCGTTTGAAAATCAAAGTTTCAAATTAATTTTGATGAGAAAGTTTGCGAAAGCTGAAAAATGGAGCGATCAAGCAGGCTGGTGCTTCACCGCGGTGTTTACCGTGGGGTATATTACCACTCCCGCAAGAATATACGGGAAGCTACGAGGCTCGACTCGATTATAGATCGGCATCGACCGACAACGTATCGTCCCAACTTTTCCAACTTTCGAAGCCGGTAACTTGGCTCTTTAGTTTCCCCTCTCGCTCCCTCCTCTTCATCGCGTTCCCGGTTTCGGCCTCGTTTTCCGTTCCTCTGTTCGTTGCCAAGACCCTGCCACGGCTATAGCTTTCCTGATGAGAGAAAAGTATCGTAAAGCATAAGGAAGGAAGCAGTTAGAGCGATCGTTTCGCAAATATGCCACGGTCTTTAATTCGCCGTCGCCAGAATACGCGTACATCTTTCAAACGACTCTGTGACCTGCTGCTGACTGCGGTCGTTAAAAACTCTCTCCGCTTGCCCGAAACTTTCCAACTTTTTAACGTCGTGTATCCCTACATAAACGTGCATAAACTGTACAAACTGCAGAAGGACGACTATTAAGTAATTAATCACGTTACAAACGACTCGAATTTGGAGCGTCGAGGACGCGAAAAAGATGGCGTTTCTTACTTCCCGTAAAATTGAAACTTTACGCAAAAGGAAGTAGACAGCAAAGAAGTTACTACTTCAGACTTTTAATATTAACATGATGGGTAATGAATCAGAGTTTCATCAGAAGTTCGTACTTCGTTAATCTAGTGCTTGATTTACACAGTGTTTTGAGGTTATAGCAAATCTTTGAATTTGTAGATTCCTATATTCGTCGGTAAGTTTAATTTTCATGTCTCTAGATATCCATACCGCAATTTTGCTTATTCTTATGCTCTTTTAGAGCCAGTATTTTTCCAAAGAATATTCAAAAGCTATTCGGGCGGAAATATTTACAGCATGGCAGTGGCTTTGGAAATCTGAAAAGAATGTTGGTGAAAATTGTCGTTGAGGACGTATAATATAAAGCGTGCATTAAGCTCGAGTGGATTTTACGAATTCCTGAGAATATCGTCTATTCGGCGTTTTACTGCAAATGAATTTACCGAGCGAACGAGGCTAAAAGTTCCGTGGAGAATTCCGTGGAAAAAGCGTGCGGCAAGCGTTCCAACACAGTTAGAAAAATACCAAATTTCATCTAAAAACGTTTCACAGTTTGCGCCGCGTCTGGAAATCCACGGCGACGAATTTTTAGAGAAGCGGAACTTAATTTGGGTCGAGACTCTTTTCGCGACTACGAGGCTATAAAATGTTTTTTAAGTTCCGCCTGTTCGCGCAACGCGTACGAAGGATCTCATTTACCTAGCTACGGTTAATAGCCGAATCGAAGTTTTAAACATAGGGAAACAACGAGTGAATCTTCTTTTATTGCCGTCGCCTTTTAGACAATACCGTCAAATTGGATTAATAGGAACACTTTTATATAAAAACTTTCGCCAATTAAAAGACAAAATCTTTGTTCTGAAATTCCGATCTTCTCCGACGTGTTTTAATACCGTCAAATTTCGTAACTTAATTTTATGCCTTTATTTCGAACGAAAGTTATGTTCCTGTCAGACTGCCGTTAAAGAAATGCTGCTCAATTGAATTCGTATTGAATTATTTCCTTATGTTAGAGTTATAGGAGCAAGTAATTGGAAGATTGATGGTAAACTTTGCGGATGATTTTGTTTGAGTCGACACACTTCAGCGGGTTCATTTTTTGATAAGCTTTCGTGAAATTCATTTGGGTACAAACAATTCATATTTAGTGTATTTATTAATTAACGACTACAAGTAAAACATTTAATTATCAATTGCTATTAACAGTTATATTGTTTTTTAACCATTGTGTAAGTATAATTACCAATTAAATTAGATACCCAATAATGGTGATTAACTGTGAGCATACGTGAATGTATTCATCGATGCAGTTTTTAATGTGACCGGTAATTACCTTTCGTAATAGCTGTTATAGTGCATTCAATAATGCGTGGAACGCGGTATGAGGTGTGGCTGTACTTTCACTGCGTGACTACTTTCCAGTTCACACCATAAAATTTGTAAATGGAGGACAGAGCATTTTCTGATAACCAGTTTAATTATAGCCACATTTATTCAATATTCAACAAAACATATACTGTACTCTGCACTGCAAATTATTTAATTTTTAAATACTTTACACTTCAGGACCTGTAAAATGGTTTTTCATATTTTAATTATTTTATTTTTAGAATTTTAGGTTCTGTTAATTATCTTAATTTTACAATTTTCGGTTCTGCTATTTACCTGAATTTTAACTTTGAAGGTTTTGATCAAAATTTCTATTTCAAAATTTGTCTTAAGTTTCGACTTCAATATTCTGTTAAGTACTTAAACCTTATTTAAAATTTAACCATTTTAACCTTAAACTGTCAGGTTAAGAAAGTAAAGAGCTACTTTAAGACTTAATTTCTATTTCCAATGTATTGAATACATATTTATATAATACGAAAGTGAATATTTTCATAAAAAAGCATTTTACCATATATTAGTTACATGTTCCACGCACATGTGGTTTTGGCCAACTGACATTTATCTTCATTAATATTCAATTTCGCAATCGGATTGTATGAAACATTACCCATTATAGAGATGTATAACAGTTTCGTTATAAATTATAATGCGAAGAACGAAACAACAGAGAAGCAAATATATTCATTGTAGGTTCTCAAGCACCTCTGAGTAAATAACATTCGTGAAAGCCACGCAAGATCTGCACAGTAATCCGAATAATTTATTAATTATATCATGCTAACAACCAATCTTTTCAATCGGTTTCAGAGGAAGAGAGAAACAGAGGCAGAAAATTCATGATTAATTGAATTTCGAAAATGTTGTAACGCTTGTGGCTGGAGGACACTCGTATATAATTTTGCCTCCCATTCAGGTATTATCGATTATTCCGTCTATTATTTACGCGTTAATGATTCGACGATGTTTAACTTGTCATGCACAAACGACTACTCGAAAACTCACGAGCAACAAATTCGAGAGCGGTAAAAAAAACTGTATGCATGGCCGCTGTACGTGACGAAATTACAAACGAAACTGTTCGTGTTTATTCTTGACACAAATTGCAAAATTTGGAAATTTGGTAATTGTGAAATATGAAGATGGGAGATGAAAATTTGGAAATTTGAAAATTTGGGACACTGTAAATTGGAAACATGGGAATTCGAGAAGCGTAAAATTTGCGAATATGAGAATTTACAGATTTCGAAATTGTAAAATTACAAAATTGTAAAATTAGAGGATTTGAAGATTAGAAAGAAATTTAATTCGTACATATGAAATTCGAAAAATTTATAAATTCTAAAATTTAAATTACGTGAAAGCAGATTCGCGACTTTATTACACATATTTTACAACCTATATTATTATCAGCGATATAATTCAAGTAATATCGTCAAAAATCTCATCTACAGCACTATTCCAGTATAGCATTTAACATCGCATTAAACCGGAAAGTAATTCATTTCCACAGAGGAAATTTTAAGTTTTCCCATTCTCGTATTACACCGCGAAACACTTTCGTGAGAGACTGCAACTTATTACAGCGTAGGTTAACTCGGAGGCGCATGCGGCACGAGCTTTTTAATTATGCATAATTGACGGTAATTAAGGGCGATTCTGATCTGATCTAGATCAACGGGACCGAGTAAATTTCAACGAGGCGGCTCTGTTAACGGATTATTTAAACGCTTTCTAAATTGCACCAGAAAGACTTATGTGCGATTGTAAATCAGTCGTTTCACAGTATCTAAAAGGATCATTTTTCCTCCCCCACCAAACCCGAGTTCATAACGTTCGCACGCTATAAAACGTTTTGATGTACGACTAAGAATTATACGCGAATGCATCGCGTTATAAAACGCGTGCAACCGAAGCTATGGCAGAGTCTTCTTATCTTCGAAGTCAATTTCGAAGAAAAATAGCCATATTATGGGGTGCACGAAGACTTTCGAGAACGACTATAGATACTGAACTGAAAGTAACTTCAAAATATCGAAGAAAATCCCTTCTGCTTCATTTTCGGGGTAATCAAATTTTCAAATTGCAGTGGGTTGCTATTTCATTTCCTCCACCTTGGTTGAAGATCGCTTTAAATCATTTTGATCGTTTTAGTTCGCCTGGTGCAGAGATATAGCAAAATTATTCTTAACTATTGAGGGACCATAATTATGGCCCTATTAAGACCATAATAATTGCAAAATAACCTTTACATAAACATTAGATTGTACTAAAAAGAAGCATATCTTTAACATTGAAATTTTTGTAAGGTTTAAATATGAAACCAAAATGGTTTCCAGTAAAATATTAGATACACCTTATGTTTTACGTTGTACCTGTCTACGTTTATGAAATATTAATAATGTAAGGAGGTGTAAATTGCGATCTCATACTCCTAAAAAAAATTTGATCAAACTTGAGTACGAGTTTTTATATTTGACTCGGTATTTCACCGCAGAACACTTTTCCCTTTATCTCCAGCGAGTGGTACCCTTTTTCCTTTGTTCGAGATGGCCGCCATTTGCGTCGATCGCGTGTAAACGGGTCGCTAAACGGATGGAAAACATTGAAATCGCAAGGACATCCGTATGAAAACGCTTGATCGCGGTGACAGTAGGAAAAAATGCTGAAGTCAGCGTCCGAAGGTGACCGTAATAAATTCCCTCCGGGTCAACCTCGAACTCTGCCAGCGCAATTTTCTGCGGAACGCTTCTCCGCCAGCTGAATGGGAGAACAGGAAGAGAAGTAGGAACAAGTTCCCTCCCCTTTCAACCCCGTTTCTCTGTGCTGGTTGCAGGAAGAGGTGGAACAAGGCCAGGACCGAGAGAACGGGACGAGTGAAGAGGAATTAGAGCAGTCCTCTCTAATGGTAATTAATGTGCGGCGTAGTCGATGTAATTCATGTCGAAAGAAGTGCGCACGATCGAGTTAAATCGAAGGGTTCTACTTTTTCTCACCTTTTTGTGTATGTTTAATTATAGTATGCTAGCGATTGATAATTTGGAGGAACTTTCAGAATGTTTGGAGATTTAGGGATTTGGAACACTGCGAGTTTGGAAATTGGAGAATTAAGGTATTTGGGACTTTGAGGATTAGGAAATTCGCTGATTTAGGGATGTAGGAATTTAGGAATTTGGAGATTTGAGGATTTAGGGATTCAGCGGTTTAGGGATTTGCCCATTTAAGAATTTAAAGATTTATAAATTGGAGAATTTAAGTATTTGAGGATTTTAGAGATAGTGGTTTAGCAATTTAGCAATGTGGAGATTTGAGAACATGGAAATTTATAAAATTAAATATCTGATAGTTGGAAACTCTAGTGACTTAAATATTTGGATATTCAGAATGTGGACGTTGAGATAGAAGATGTTGCGATATGAGATGTTGAGATACAATTTAACAGTTCATAAATTTTGAGATATAGAACAAATTCGAGAGTTCAATAATTCAGTAAGTTTGCAAATTAGAATTCAAGAATCAGTTCAGAACTCATAAATATTCTCGTCATGAAAAGATCTGCGTTCGTAACAAGCTATAACAACATTGGTGGTCCACATCAGTCGTACAAAAGAGCATCCCACGTGACAACGTTATAGTATCACGGGCAGCACTTTTAAACAATGAAAGCTGATTGAATCGAACTCCGTCCAATAAGTTGGACTTTGCTCTTTCATCGAGGCGATTCTTGGCCAGAGTTGTAGAGCGTTTTCTTCTTCCTGCTGGAAACCATCGTGCACGTTCCAATAGCGGTTCTCCCTGTCGAACGGGAATGGGACGTTCGAACACGTATGGTGCGGTTAGGGCGACATACAGCGACCACTTTTCCGATGTCACGACACCTCATTCTCTCCTTTCTTTTATCTCCTCTTCCTTTCTTCGCTGCAATTATTTTTATTACTATCGGCCGGTCAATTATCGATGGATGATTTCCAGTCGTTTATTGACCACCCTGCTACCGTGACAATGGTGCATTACGTGAGAAACGGCGATGACATAATTCGCCGGCTTTCCAGAATTTACGGGGACGCCAAGATAAGCAGGGAAATTATTGCGCCGCTGTAAGTAGCTCACGGAAATCGGTGATAATGGCTTCTCTTTGTGCTCGCGGAAAGATTGCTTTTCGCCTCCACGCGGTTACGAAGGTGAGTCATTGTAATTTATTTTCAAATTACTCACATACATTTGCTATATAATTTCGTTTGCCAAAATTTGCAACTTCTCAGGAAATATAAAATTATGCATTGACTTCTTGTTCATGATAAGATGTTTGACAAAATTCAACAATGAAAATTGTACTTATATCAAGTTTATAATAAAATGTTTGAACGACCTGAGGAATAAAAATTGCGCAGACATGAAGTTCATGATGAAATGTTTAAACATCCTCAAGAATAAAAATTGTAGGGACATGAAGTTTATTATAAAATGTTTGAACAGCTTCAAGAATGAAAATTGTACAGACATGAAGTTCATGATAAAATGTCTGAACAACTTCAAGAATGAAAATTGTACAGACATAAAGTTTATTATAAAATGTTTGAGCAACCTCAAGAATGAAGATTATACGGACATGAAGTTAATGATAAAATGTTTGAACAACCTCAAGAATAAAAATTGTAGGGACATGAGGTTTATTATAAAATGTTTGAGCAACCTTAAGAATGAAAATTGCACTGACATGAAGTTCATGTTAAAATGTTTGAACAACTTCAAGAATGAAAATTGTACAGACATGAAGTTAATGATAAGATGTTTGAATAATCTCAAGAATGAAAATTGTACAGACATAAAGTTCATGATAAAATGTTTGAACAACTTCAAGAATGAAAATTGTGCAGACATGAAGTTTATGATAAAATGCTTGAACAGCCTCAAAAGTAAAAATTGTATGAACATGAAGTTTATAATAAGATGTTTGAACAGCTTCAAGAATGAAAATTGTACGGACACAAAGTTGAGATATCATGCACCGTTAAATCCGTGGTATAAAGTTAGATTAATGTCGAACGCATAAAACGAAACGTTTCAATTATTCAGCGACTATGAAGATATCATACATCGGATGATTTCGTTTTGTTCGCGAGCACTCTGATGCATCGTTCCATTAAGTGTTAATTGAATCCGAAGGCTTGAACAGAGTAAAATAGACACGGCTGCAAGTGGAACAGGTACAAACTGTGGCTCTTAAAAGCCCTCTTTTAAAACTACCCTCACGGTGCTTAGCTAGATCCCTCGATGACCCGCTGTATGTTTCTTCCAAAACGCTTTGAAGTCCCACGAAAGCATTAACGGTGGCCTCGCTGAGTGCTGCTGAAACTAAATACGCGACGACCTCGAGTTTCATTATTTAATTGCGCGGGTATAACTTATACAGTAATCCCCCCTATAACACGATATATGGGTTCCGCGTTATGGGAAAACGCGTTGTATGAGTATTCTCGTATAACAAAACAATATTAATTTAGAAAAAAAAATCGCAACATGGGTATAAAGCGCGAAAAACAAATAGCCTCAACAAGACATAATCAATGATCTTACAATTCAAAAACTAGGAACACAAATTGAATAAAATAATTTTATTTTATTTTATAAGAACACAATTGATGCAATGTGCAAATGTACGCGAAATTGATTGTGAACTGTTAAATTATAAATTTCGCAGTTAACGCGCTATAAGAGTACCGTGTTATAAGGGGGATTACTGTAAATTATAATACATAGGTACAAGGAACATTCACAAACGTGTACAGCCTGTCGGTTAATTTAGGTCGAATAATGAAAGAAATTGCTTTCATGAAGCAAGTTTCCAACAGATTTTAACGAAACTTTTCTTACCGACACATTTTTCTATGAATACCAACTTCATTTTGTTGCTGTTAGCGGAATTTCTGTTAAAAAAATAATAACGCGGAAAATATTTACTCGAACTTTCGTCCCCCCGTGCCTCATTCTCTAGACACGGTAAATATTTTTTTCCCAGATTGTTAAACGAGGAACGTATAAAAAACGTTAGCAGTGTAATAAGCCGTGCTACGTTGCGTCATCAATTTATTATACATCTTGCGAATACTTTTCCCTTGAGATTGAACGGAGCGTGCAATTTTGAATATATCACTTCCGAGAATAAATAATTGAAAAACCGTCTTAATATAATGATATTATGATGCATTTTAAACCATACCGTTTCCTGGTAGGTGAATTATAAATGTTGCGTTTCGCGGAATAATTCAAATTAGAGTGCTTCTGAATCAATAGTAATTAACTGGAGAGGTTTATCTAAATGTATACCTTAATTCTATTTACAGAGAAGTAAAACATTTATTGTCAGTAGAAGATTACAGAAATATGCTTTCATTTTTACATATATCATTTTGCATTATTTTCGTTAAATATGCAAGAAAGTACACTGTGGAGTTCATGTGAAATATCAATAAAATTTGCTGACCGGAGATTTATCGAACGTATACTCATATAGTAAGAATTTATGGAGTATGTATGTACGTAGCGAGCACTGTATTCACTAGTTTAATTTCTGACAATTATTTAATTCTAAATACAGCTTACTAAATCTATTTCGAAAGAGTTCCAACTATGAACTACAACTTGACATATAAAAATATTCAAATAAAGATATACATCTTACGCGCAAAAACGCGCCTTCATCAAAACGTTAAAGAAATAAATCTGTCAAAAGAATGAACTTGCGACAAATGTTATAAAACTGAACCTGTAATAAATGTTATATAAAAGTAAACTTGTAAAAAAAACAGAGCTTAATGAAAACTTTTACTGGAAAGCGGTAAAACACCAGCGGTGCTGTGAATAGAATTTTTATCGTTTTACGCTTGAGCAAATTACCTTGTAATTATTTTTCTGTTTTAACTTATACTCTTTTACGAGACTAGGTTTTCGTACTTTTTCACGGAAAGACATTTATTCCTTTCATAGAAGACACGCTCGTAGTAAACTTCGGAATTGGTTAAACTATTAAGCCATAAAGGTGAGAAAACAAAATGAAAGCTTCGAACTTTCATTAACGAAATACGATGTTTGCCAGGATGCGACGATTTGTACAAACCCCACGATTCGTCGATCAGTATTCGCGACGTGTGCATCAATTAACGCTGACGCGATGGCGGCGATGGAGTCTGCTTTGACGGAGGTACGCGGTTAATAATGGCGTGACGCGCTACTTGCTAATGGTTTTCTATTACACGCGCCAGAATAATTAGCTTATTACAAGTGATCGCGAGCTACCTGTTGCCGTCTGGCCGTTGTTTAAAGTTGCCAACAACTGACGGGGTCAACGCGCACATGCGAAATAATTAACGAACCAGCCGGCTCGTTGCGAAAAACAAGCCGCGTCCTACCTGTAATTAAAAGTAATATCGACTCGACAAACACGCCGCGAAAGTTTGTCGACAATGAATCGATACTATCGCGGTCGCTGAATAAATTTACACCACCCGTGTCGTACGCCTTACAACACATCGTTACGCGAAACACGATCTGAAAATCGAAATATTCTCTCAAAGCTTAATAACACATTTTAGGTTCATTTGAGGCAGTTTGTTGTTGGGCCTTCAGAGAGTGGAGGATGCAGAGGGAGATTAAGAATTCGGGGCTTTGGAAATTCGAAATTGCAGAATCCAGAACGCTGAGATTTCGGAATTAGCAAATTTTGAAATATTGAGACTTAGCTTCTAGGACTCCGAAACTTTTGAATGTTAGAATTTTGAGATGTAATGACAGAAACTGAGATTTTGTAACATTGACATTTTGGGACAAATGGAACCTTGAAAATTTCAACTTTAATGACTTCAGGATTCTTATACTCTAAAACTAGCAAACTTAAAAATAAAATAAAAATGGAATCCCTAGCGTAAAGAGTTAATCCTGTGCATTTTTCCAAGCAAATATTCGAAACAACTGCACAGTGCAGAAGTACGTACGTCGAAAAACGGTCGGAAACTATCAATTACCAGCAGAATCGTGGAAACGTAGCAGGCGAAGTAAAGAAGATACTTGAAAGAGAATAAAGGCGTGGAAGGTTTGAATGGAGGGTGAAAAAGAGAGAATGAAGGGGATCAGGGAAAAAACAGAGAGCCGGTTGGTCGTAAAGCGGGAAGTGGTGCGACTGTTCTAGAAATTTATTAGCGTAGGACGTATTCAGCTGCGACGCGTCACTGTAAATTAACAGCAAACACAGAAACGAAGTGACCACGTTTTCTCCAACCCTTTGTTTTTTTCCCGTCTATCGTTCGTCGCACCGTTCTGTTCTATAGCGGTCATTTGGCGCGTCGTGTTTCGCCGTTGCCGCCTATTCGACGATGAATTAAAACATAAATTTCAATCAACCAGCAGAAGACATTTATGGTGGCTCGAACGACGACGTCGTTGTGTGTCGTTCGCAAAGCGACCAGTCGATTGCACGAGAAACGCTGTGCACGCAGACAAAGGGAAAGAGCGAGAGATGCAGGGGAAGAGAAGGCAGCAGTATCGGTGAATAAGCGATTACGAGCAACCACGAATCGATTAAACGGATATCATCGTCTTCGTTGACGACGCCGAGCGTCAGGGAACTCTCTTTGAGGTCATGAACGCGTGCACGCGTTCTTCGCCTCGCCGAATTTAGTGATACGTTGTTTCAATCTGTTTCAGAAAATTACAGTTCGTTAATGGAAAATTTTGGGATGTAGTTTGGAACTTTGCTTTACATTGAAAGAATCTAATTTGTAAGATCTATTCCGAAAGATCTGAATATTAAGTAGGATAAGGTTGCTTCAGTCGTACCCCCTAAGAAAAAACCTGCAAATATGTAAAAACTATATTTGCTATTCGATTCTAGTGTAAATGATGTTTTTATTTATTCGAACAACTCTGAACAATCTTTGTGTTGTCATATAAATTAATCCTAATGTAGCTGTAGTAGCCATAACACTTCAAATATAGACCAGTATGACTTAAGTACACGAATGATTTAAGCAACCTTACCCTATACAGGGTGTCTCATAACTCATGTAGCTCCTGGAAAGGGGTGGTAAAGGACGCGATTCTATGCAAAATTTCCCTTTGCAAAAATGGGGTTTGAAGCTTCGTTTTTGAGTTATTAAAGTGTTTTTGCTTAATAATTCAAAAACGAAGCTTTACACCCCATTTTCGCAAAGGAAAATCTTATTCAGAATTACGTCCTCCACCACCCCTTTCCGGGAGTTACTCGAGTTGTGAAACACCCTGTATTTCTACTTAATTATTTGAAGATGTAGATATAACGAGATGTAGAATTTGAGTTTAGATGTTCATGAATGTCAGAATTTGAAAAATTTTAAATTCCAGAATTTTGAGAAGTTAAATTGTGGATTTCAAAGTTCAAGAGAGATTTGGGAACTATAAAATTTGAAAGAAGTTTGACTAAAAGTTTTAAAAGCTTATTAAATTAAGGATTTAAAAGTTTGAGAACTGTAGGAAGTACCTCATAGCCATGAAATTCATTATTTCAGTCTAGCCTTTACAATATTTAATCTGCTTTACGTTTTCAAATATTTTTTTCGAATAATATTCACTCGCAAAACTCAGGATTAAATTCGTTTCTCTTGTTAATATTTTACATGTGCAGCACTTTTCAAAATAATCTGACAACGTTTATTACATTGACATTCTCTTTCCTTCATATCTCTTTTTGAATGATTCATAAGTAAACTTGTACGCCATAAAATACGGGAAATCCGATGAAAATTCATCCGTCACTCGGATATCGCGTGGTATTACGTTATTTTGCTATCAGAAAATAACGAGCTACGCTATTCTTCGGCAAACACTCTCCAGAATGCGTTTACTAAGAATTCCATCAACGTGCCACCTTACAATTCCCATGATTTTATTTCCCCACTTGATCCCTTCCGTGACTACATTTTATAACAGCGTGTTTTCTTTCCCCTGTTTCGACAAGAGGGTCTTCGTATGGACTCTGAATAGCCCCTGGCTAAAACGCAAGAATCATTGAACGTTTCCATGAACGTTGCTTCAGAAGAAACATAGAAATGTCGATTTTACAAAGATGACAGATATATAACCTCAAATCTGTCAACCTGCACGATCGTCGATTCTTCATCAATATTATACCGCGAGTAACAATAAAAATATAACAAATAAAACTCAAGATAGTGACATTAAGATATTACTATTCTCGAATGTGTATGAGTGCTTAAGGTACATGGGAGTTTATTCAATTTTCTTTGTTAACAGAACACCCCGGAGAAGAGATGAAGGAAACGAGGCAAGTTTAAGAAAATTATGAACTTGGAGGCAAGTACTTTAGCTGAAAGTATAAAATAATATTTAACTTCAAAAACTCTTCGAATACTACGCTTTCTTGGTAGAAAGTTTGGAACTTGCTTTTGAAACGGGGAACATCTGATGCCAATAGGACATTGACTCTTGAACACGAGAATATGTGGAGGAAAACATGCATTGCTGAGTTGTTGTGTTTCCAAATCCTCAAATTCTAAAATTCCTTAATTCGTAGATATTAAAATTTCCAAACCTGCGATCATGAAGTGGGCGATGCATTATTCTCTCATGCTATATTAAAATGCAAAGAAAAGCTACTTTAAATTCAATTTCAAATGTACGATACTCGTCCCGAACAGTTCTTTTGTTACTCCGTGTATTCACCGTTAAAAGAAGGTTTTTTAAATCACATCGTTCGACTTATCTTTCTTGGGGATTTTCTTTTCACTACGATTTAACTCATGTCCCATTCTTTCTCCACTGTTTTTCCACCCCTCGAATACTCGGCGGGCTGAATTTAATGCAATTTCTGCTCGTTCCACAGGAGACAAATGTGAACTTCACTTTCGACGAACCGCATATTTTTGCTTAATAACCTCTGGTTTCGGTCCAACTAGATCAACCTCCGAACGAACCAGCGCAAGAAAAGAAAAAAGAAAGAGCTGAAGTGGATCATGGTTGACTGTAAATTCACATTCGCAAACCTCCGTGAAAAATGGTGCACCGAGCAAATTATTCAGGCGAAAGGCACTTCCTGCTGGCATTGATTTATCGGAAACGAGCAATCGATACATTTCACAAATTCTTGCCTCTCTATTGCAATGTTGTACGTTCCGTAATACACTGAATATAATAATGTAACTCCTCATACACATAAATGTAATGTTCCCAATATTCGTTAGGTCAGGTTCATCTTTTTATTTCAGTATTCTTAGTTTTTTCATTCTCATTTCTGTAAGGGGCGTTTTTTAATAAAATTTATCAGTTTTATTTTGCTGTCAGCAGGTAAAATTTTCTCGTTTGACGAATTCTTTTCTATTATTTATTGTCATTCTTGTCTGCTGCGTTTATGGGTCATATAGCATTTTTAATTAAAAAATATTTGATTGAAGTTGTATTAAACCTAATGTCGAGTGTCACCTTTGGAGAATAAGGGGTGTTTTCTGCAAGTAGAACTGACTGTTATTAAATTAACAGATGTCTTATTTGCATCATGAGACATTAAATCTTTCTATGTTGCGATAGATGAAGCGTTAAGCTTCACGAGTTAAACTAACCATGTGAATTCTGAAAGTTCTCGAGCCAATTCTCGACATTCAACCGGGAGGAATGCCTCGAGAACGGCGTATTAGCTTACAAGATGAACGATTTCACGTGGAACCTGAATTTTCGAATGCCTCATTAATTCCCAACTGTCTGTCGCTGGCAGTTATAAGTTTCGTCCCACCGGTAGTTTGCGAACTTTTCGGAAGATCCCGCTTCGTACGTGAAATAAAGAAATGCACCAGGAAGTTGGCCGCGTTTTTAGGTCGCAAAACGTCGCATTCAATTTACCGCGAGCGATGTTCCCGTTTATAAATTAGTTTACGGCGTATCGCGAAAAACAGGGACTTTCTGGCGCTGCCATTGTTTTTAATTTCGTTAACGTAATTCGTTTATCCGGAAAACTGTCGCGGTAAACCGACTGTGGAGTTTCATAGTTTTTCTCGACTACTGTTTACACACTCGACGGAAATTCGCCTTAGGAAATATTAAATCGATACAAAAGACCGTGCTATTTGATCGATACTACGCTGGGGCTGATCATATACGGACCAATACTACTGCGCGCGGATAGCGGAGGAACGTTAACTGGAAAGAATTAATGTCATCAATTGTGAAGTTCCAGCGAACAAAATTGTTGGAGAGAGATTGAGTTTAACACTTTAGCTGCTATGGAAGATAGACGTTTATAGTTAAGGCTCATTAAATTAATGAGACTCAATTTTTAGATATAATACTGTAATTCTTAAACTTAACTTATTATTAATTACAGTGGAAACTGATATATGTAGAAAATATCATTAAAATAATATTCACTGTTGTACACACTTTCTACATTTTTAAATTTCTTTTCAATATATCTACACTGCTGATGTTCTAAATTTTTGAATTCCCAAATAACTAATCTTCAAACATCGAAACTTCTCTGAGTTTTTGAAAAGTTTCGAATTCAGAAGTGTCTTTTCTGTGTCTGGAATAACGAAGCATCGAAATGTCTAAATTTCTAAGTTCATAAGCTCGAAACTTTCCAAATCTCCGAATCCGAGTTCGAAAGTTTGCAACTCTACAGTTTAAAGCACTTCTTGTTTACCGAATAATCAGACACTGCCAGTTCCATTATCATCATAATGAAAATATAATCTGTTCAGTTTATTATTACAGGAAAACTTTGTTATGAACGGTATGGGTATTAATTTCCTGAGAATCTCCGTAAATCGAAAACAACGGACAGCGGTGCAAATCACCGGGCCAGAATGGCGGAAAATTTGTGATACAAAAGAAATATATACTCGAAGAGAGATACGATCGAGCGTGCACGGTAATTCAATGTTAATTTATGGACTAATTAAACGATCGAACTTCCAACACAAACGATCGAAGTTCCGTGGTAGAGGATGAAAGTGGGTCAGCGAACGGGGCAAGAGAAACGGGCAAAAAGAGGAAACGAAGGGTAAAGGGAGAGACAGAATGGCAGAGGATAGTAACAAGTACGATATCACGACGGCGTGGAGTTGGATTTCGTTACAGCAAAGGGGAGGATAGATTTATACGGAACTGGTGTGCTTGACTTTCAGTTTCCCATGATTTTGTGGTAGCTTCGCCTATTATCGATACTCGTCACTAGTTTCAATCATTTATCGGTCAGTTAATGGTTCATCAATTAATAGTAACTTCATACTTCTACATCATCGTAATACGGTTTTATCATGTTCACCTAATTACGAAAATGCAGTGCGCTCAGTGTATTTGATTGATAAATTCGTATGAAATATGAAACTTCTTTATCTGACATGTATTTAAATATGGATTATTTAATTATATGCATAGAGTATATTTAAATATTATAGATGTTGTCCTCTGCAACTCAATGTTAACATAGTTTACACAAAATGGACGACTGCGGTGTACATGACGGTTCTAAGGATGACCATACGATATGAAACGACACGAACCGAATACATCAGAATCTAACCGACTTACCGCTACTGAACCGGTTCTCTTTCAATTCTTAAGGTGTCCTCACATAAAGTACTAATGTTCTATCTATATCACGTGATTTTTATACCTTCTGAAACATTATATTTTATCACGAGCTTAAATATGATTACAGCCTTTTTTTAGTACTCAGCTTCTGCTAGTAAAAAGGTCATCATTTTTACTCCAAGAATCGTATAAAAATGACTAGAAAAGAAAATTATTTCTTGAATCATATAAAAGTGAATGCGAATAAAAATTATTACTAGGACCACATAAAAGTGAATGCAAAAGAAGTTATTACTAGTATGATGTGAAAATGAATAAAAATAACCTCATGAAAATTAATGGAGAAATGAAAAGTGCAACTTTTTATTCGAGCTACAATTTTGTTACATGCAAAATTTTCTTTGTGCGTGACTCAACAGCAATTATTCGTAAACTAGTTCAAGGCAATAGTTCGATATGTGATCAATAAACCGGTTTCCTACCCTATTTGTCACACGCAAAATAAAGCGTTATAAATGTATAGAAAAATAAAAGCAAATGGTTAATCGACACAAAGGAAAATCGAATTCAATCTCGAAACACACTTGGGTAAACGAGAAGCTGCTAGGAGATCGGTTCGAAACAGGAAGTTTAGTGGACCGGATTTCCTGGTTGTATCGATAGAACGCCGAAATCTGCCGGCGGGCAATGGCGGTATCGCCATGCGAACCGCTGGAATTGCCGTACTCCCACCGGACATAAATTTCAATCAACGGCATCGACGACGCTAGCTAACGTCGACGGCAGTTCGAAGGGAGTCCGAAATACAATCCCGTTCTCGTCGAAGGCGTCGCACTCGCATACTTTGCCCCGATAGATATTTATTGCTACCTGATCGAAGGTACACTGATTGGTTCTCGTCGCTCGCTCGTCTCCGTGCGTTACACACCACACGGAAACGTAAATTTTGCATCGGTGCTAGACCCGCTGATTGGTTTCGAAGCCACCCAAATTTGCATTAAACGAAACGTCGTTCGATGTTATGGCTGATCGATACCATCGATCCATCTGATTTATACCTGATCGTTGATTATCATATCTACCACAACCCGGGACTTTTGCGGATAAGGATGTCATCTTTTAAAATGGAAATTGTTGCCGCTGGTTTCGATGCGTTATTTCTTCGAAAGTCAACATTCGAAAATTCTAAAAAGAGTTTGATAATATTACGATTTGAAAATTCTTACGAATCAAAATTTAATGACTCAAAAATAAATTTTCAAAGTTGTCAAGATTCAAAAATCTCAACCAAATGAAATACCAAGATTCCCAAAATTCCAAAATCTCGACGTCAATATCCAAAAATGAAGAGATTGAATTTCGATTTCCTGTAAAATTCTCAAAGTGCTAAAAAAAATGGTGCAGCCGTGACGCCGATAAAATCGAATACGGTTCAAAAGCGACATCACGTAGCGACATTTAATGTCACGGCATTAAATCTCATGACTTTCGTCGTGATGAAAACCAGAAGCTGCAACACCGCGATATTGGATTTCGTGTCGTGACATTAATATCACGAAATCAAATTACTTCGATCTCCGTGAAATTTGTAAGCAGTGTCACGCACTGTACACGATGAAATCTCTACTGTCGATTCGACATCGAATCGACGTGGCTGGGATTTTGTTCAAATTCAAGTAATTGTTGTCCGTGCGAAAATACAGGCAGTTTACCTTTCTGGTTTCAAAAATTGTTTAAAACAACACAGGAATTTAAAGTTTATACCAATTTTGACGAAAACCACCATCGCGGAAAAGTTTTTAGTTTCATAACGAATAAACACGCGAACATTGATTGTTTTTATTTTTATCAAAACTGATTTTTCTTTTTGACTACGCGATCAATTCTGCAGATTTGGAGCGATGAATATATTTTTTTTTTTGGAAAGTTTTATCCCGAATTTAAGGGTTAAATATTCTATGTAGGTTTGAATCTGTTCTGATGTGAGTATGTATTTGTTCATAAACAAATTAGAATTACAAGCAAAGATATATTTAAAATGTATTTTGAAGCTATTAATGGAAAACTGATTTATATGACGTCATATAAGTTAAAATATGCATCGAAATATATATTCTAAATGTTGAGCATGTTAATAATTTCAAACGAATTTCTGGGATTGGTAAATTGAGTGGCTGTCATGAATAATTTTAAACTGGGTCACAAAGGAGAATATGCCAGCAGGAAAAGATCAGTATTGTGACAGCAAAAGCTGCATCGTGAAAGCATTTCGAGTACACAGTAAAGTTCTAAACTAAGCTCTTTGAGTGACACAGCGACATCGATATTTGTGTCAAGATAGAAATATTTTTCCAATATTGTATCTTCATTCCGTTTCTACTTCGTCTATATTTGTCTTTTGCATTGCCGATCGAAACATACTTTTAACCTATACACACTCGATATCGAAGTACTATGATATTACACAGTTTCGACGAAATTATTCGACCTACTTCGAATCTTTCTGTCGTCTAAATCAATTTCCCGTTTCTATATTTTTAATCGATCTCCGATGATTCCATCACGGAAGGCCACCGTCGCGCGCCACGTTTTGGATCCGATTTTTCCCAGCGGCAAAAATTACTCTATCAATCTTGTTAAACAAAAAGCTAATTGTTATCGGTATCCCTCGTCTCCGCCCTTCTCTGTACACTTAACAAAATCCAAGAAGCGATTTCCGTTGCATCGAACGTAAATCCAATTTGTTCGACGTCAGCGCGTCAGGTTGTTTCTCGAAGGCGTTTTTCCGGATACACGAGATCTGACCAACGCGAGCAAGAACGACGACGTCGTACCCTCGTCGAACAAAAATTGCTTCATTAAGTTCGCGTTACGGATCGTTCTCGAGACATTTTGTTTGCCGATCGAGAACACCGCTCGATACCGGAACAAACGTTGGAGACAGACGTCCCTCAACATTCGAATCTCGAGAAGTTGTTTATTCTCGGGAAACGAAGTTGTCGCGCTGAAATCTTCTCGTTTATTGGCACCTGATAATTAATATCATACTCGGGAAAGTAGCACTTTACACCGAATCGATAACTGATAAACCTAGCCAGCTGGAAGTAGACTGCTCGAAATTAGATTGACGCCAGGAATATTGTATACATCTAGTGTACTCGTTATTGTATCTTCGAGTGCTCGAGTGCATCCGAGTGTAATGAACCACTTCGGGTCATTTGCAAGTTTTGCGATAACTCGAACGAAGTATTCAAGTGAGTATTTATTGAAATTGATCGCTGAGAATAGTGGTTAAAAGGTTCGATCTTGAGACAGCGAAAGTATGACACTAAGTTGCAAATCTAAACAAGTTTCTATTCATAACAGCTAGCAGCTCTTGCCACATGCTTGTCTACCATGCAGACAATTTTTGTATAATATATTTTTATCATAGAAATTTAAATTCATACAAGTATGATTACTAAATCATTTCACTAAATTACTACGACAAAATTACTTATATTATTCACGTACACAGTAGTCTCATATATCATAACTTATGTCAGTTACATAATTACCTTCTCGAGGTGTTAAAAAACACGTAAGGCGGAACAAATTAAATGTCCATATATCACAGCATCACAAACACAACATTAATGTATCAAAAAGCAAACCACAACGCTGCGTCAAATTTCCTGCGATCACGCGTGAAACATAGTTTCACGGTATATTCCCGTTCGCCTAGCAGCTTCCCTCGGTCATGCTTATTCTCGCAACATCCGTTCCCGCGGCCCTGAAACTTCCTGGAACAGGAACGCCCTGAGGACCTTCGCAATTAGTAAATTCACCGGGTCGAATACATCTGACCGTTTAATAAAAGAAGAAAACCGCGTGTCTCGTTAAGGTAACACGGCCAGCAGGAAGTTTGATTAGTCGGTAGTTGGCGGGAGCAGAATATTAGCAAACTTAGCGTGAAACTTGTTCATTAATGGATCGAAGGAGAAAGTTGGACGCCTTGGTAAATCCACGTTGTAATCTGACGGTTAGATCGGCCGGCAATTGGAACTGCCAGCAACAGCCGAACAGTTCCAAGCTACCGCCGCGGTTTTAGAAGGGACCCCGATGCAACTAATACAACCGTTTGTAATTAGTTGTGTCGCGTTCGATAGTACGCTGTGCCTTGTGGCTGAT
Source organism: Megachile leachella (assembly GCA_963576845.1). Taxonomy (NCBI): domain Eukaryota; kingdom Metazoa; phylum Arthropoda; class Insecta; order Hymenoptera; family Megachilidae; genus Megachile; species Megachile leachella. The sequence goes on from OY756248.1 coordinate 15,124,118, forward strand.
TTCGTTCCGGTCATGCTAATTTTATTGGCCATCCCGGATACTCTCTGTGTATCGTGAACCCGTTTCTATGACTACGTCCCTGCGAGCTACGCCATTGCATTTCCGGTCCCCGTTGGAAATTCACGATGATAGAGGAGCAGAAACTTTGCAACGCGGAAATTAACGACTTGAAACGCGAACTTTCCATCGATTAACACCTGTACTGACTTTCGAGAATATAGCACGGTATCGGCTACTTTCGAAGTTTTCACTATTGCCAACTCTTGATAACATTCAATTGATCAGTTAGTATCAAGTACGAGTTTTATATTTAAACAGAGGCAAAGTATTTTATAGTGTCACGTTTAACCCCCGTTTTGAGTAGTTTGCAGTAATTTCTTATATTTATCTATTCTTTTCGAATTGCACAGTTGAAAGTTTTTTGCGCGTTACATTGTGACTAGGAAAATTACTGATGTACCTTTACTTCAGTGAAAATATGTATGCAGATAATTTTTCAGAAGATAAAGTGTTATGACTTAAATTGCACTTACCTTCGAATACTGTGTGAGTAAAGTCGAATATGCAAGTATAAGAAAATTTCTGATACAAGAAAAAAGTAGCGCAGGAAAGGCGGGAATAAATGTAGACGTTTTAGAAAAACACTTACATATTTATATATATAAAATATAATACAATTTGTTACAGTGTAGATGATAGTGTAGCGTTTAGACGTTAATATCCAGTGTAAATTAGGTATAAATCTAAGAGCAGTATGGAAGGACAGGGGCGCCTGGTAACGCGTACGATCCGTATAGGCACGCGAGTCCTCGGCTTAGGGCTGACGCGCGCCTACAAACGCGGGGTACAGATTCAACGTTGTGTTACATGTAAATTATAAAGATACAAGATACTATTTAGCTAGCTACCTGAATTCGAGTGATTAGGTGCCTATGAAGAATCCGGGACATAACTTTAAATCTAGAAACTATATACAGGGTTAACTATGTACACGCACACGCTAGTCGCTCGATTCCTTTTTATTCACTCGCTTGCGTTTTACAATACGTTCGTGGTTCTACCACAACGGTAGATCACGGAATTCGCTCCCGACACTCACTAATCTTTTTTCTACATACAGTACATACATTCCCGATCTCCTGGCACCGTCGTGTTTTCGCCGATTTTGCATCCATTGGCGTAACTAGGACTTCTGTCTGGGGAGCTCACATCGCTGTCGATTATATCGTTTCGCGTTGTCACATTTGTATCGCTACGCGTTACATCATGATGAAGTAGTATCGCTACGCATTAGGTTACCACACGTTAGTATCGCTACGCGTTACATTACCATATGTTAGTATCGCTATGCGTTAGATCACCACGCACTAGTATCGCTACACGATGAAGTAGTATCGCTGCGGCAGTATTATTATCGTTATTATCGCAGCGCTTAGATTACCGCGCATTGTTATCGTTACATGTTAAATCAGCGTTGATATCGCTACGCGCCATTATCGCTGTACGTCATAGCGTCACGCGCTAGTATTGTCACGCGCCGTATCGTCACGCGCGTTTATCGCCCTGCGGTCACTACACATTAGTATAGCTTTAGACCACGATACGTCACACGTTGGTGTCTCGACGCGTTAATATCGCCATAAGTTAGTAACTGCACGTTGTAAATCTCTACACTGAATGGGTGGCCAGGTCCTTATCTAGTTACGCCAATGTATAACCCTTCAGTCACGCTCGCATCGAATATCTATCGTACATCGATTTCGTATCCTCTCGAACGTTCACAGATGCGTCTACCCTTTGATTCGATCGAGAAATCGATGAACGTTCCGTTGATTCTCTTCTCAGACACTGGTCGTTCCGTTCGTTTGCTCGCGCGTAATTCTGGCGCTATATCGAAATAATAGCTGGCGAAGCACCGAAACGTAAGCAAAGTTGTTCGACCGATCCGTAATCGTCCCTCGTTATCGAAAGCTCGATGGGTGCCAGGAGTTTCCGGCGAGACAACGAACCAGCTAACGTACACACGATGCAAGATCATTGGAGTATAAATGCGTAATATCGTTCCCTATGTACCTAACATAATTATTCCAGCATAAATGACATTTACTTGTGACACTTTGCTTGATTGTTCTGGTCATATCACCGGCAGTTCCAATCCACCCCTTGAACACCCTCCCTCTCGCATACTGGGTCGAACTCGGATGAGTTGCGACGACGATGACGTGACAACGGCGTCAACGAACGAGCGCGTCGTAACTGAAATCAGCGCCGACATCGCGCCGCGGAAGAAGTTACGGTACACGACTTCCTGTTTCGCCTCTCTCGCACGGCCGATTCTAACAAGTTCCTTCGCCGATGATAAATCATCGCTTATCCCGTGACGGATCGTAGGTTACGTACAACACGCGGCGAAGAAATTCGAGGGAAAGAAAGCAGCGGTTCTCGAATCGTTCCTCCTTATACTTTCGGGTTTTCCGAGCTTCGGAAACCGTCGCTCGGATGCTTCATCGCTCATCGGTGTACATCGACGATCATCGTCGATGATATAACCGTAAACTGAGGGATTATTGACAACAGAGATTACGCGGGTTAAACAATTTGCGAGTTGAAGTTCAGATTTTCTAGTTTTTAGGAGTTTTGATAGTTGCTAATTTTTAGCGAAGCTTTTTTGAAGTTTAGAAGTTTGTAGATTTTAGCATGCGCTATACTAAATTAGGTCATGGAATCGCTCGCTCATCTTACAGGTCGTTAGAACAATTTCGCAGTTTTTAGTCGTGTTATGAATGAAGTAATGAACGATACTGAAATTTACTCCTTTGACAAAGATGATTTTTTACCTTAATATTTAATCAGCACCTAATATACTCCTGCTGCAAGAGCTCTAGGAATTTAGTCTACTTTCTTTGATTTTTTATCTAACTGGCTTTTGTGTGTAATTCGCTCATATTGAAAATTTGTATAAAGTAAGGAATTTTCACTTTCAACTTTAAGAAATCTGTAATCTTAATATAACTGTTGTTTACTTCAAAGAGTTTATTCGAATACAAAATAACAAATTTCATAGTCAAATAATGAAATGATCTACAGGAAATGTCATGCTCAAATAAACTAACGCATTATTATTTCGAATAACGTCTAGTCAAAGAAAGTAATATATTATTCAAATAATAATTTTTCAAGTATGAGCAATACGTAAGACTCATACGATGAATCATTATAAATAACAATATGCATGTAATAAAAGAATGTTTGCCAAATAGTGTGAGCAAAAATACAGAAAATAAAAAGAGAAATAGTAAACAAAAATAAATTATTCCGGTTATGGAGCAACATTGGCAGTTAATTAACATATTAAAACGTAAATAGAATAAAAATTTGCATTCTCATATTCGTAAGTTGCAATCTTACAATAAAACGATTGAAACAGATATAAAATTTGTATTTTACAGGCTGTTTCATTTTCATTTCGCGAAATGTTAGCATATTTCATGATTGAAAGTATTGTATAAATATAAAATTATTATGACAAAAATATAAAAATTATTTGTTTTTCAAATAAATATCGGTACTTGTCGATAAAAATTGCTGCATTCAATCTATTGTCATTTTAATTTTATCTTGATCCGTTTTGTGCAACATCAAATAAATATAGAATTAAACGAAAAATCATTCATTTCACAATTTCGTAATAAAACATTTGTTATTCTACATCTGCATATAGAATTTTTTATTATTCTTAACTATGGAATATGTTAACATTTGAAGAGACAAAAATGAAACCATGTACCTCATATAACAAAATGTTACAAAAACCTGTCAATGTTCTCCCAGTTTACGGTGACTCTCGTACAAAAGTTTCTTTGTTTCTCGTTTCTGTGTGTATCTGTTGTTTATTTCGCGTATGCGTGAATCTTTGCATTGGCTCGATGGTTCTATGTACCTCTATGCACGCAACGAGAACGAAAAATCGACAAACAGAAAAAGAATGATCGCGAATCGAGACGATCGGTTATCAGCGAAGCAACGATTGGCAGTAATCGCGGCAGTATCGATTCGGCAAGTACGAATAACGGTCGAAGAAGGGAACGGGCCTCGCAGCGTCTAAAATATAGCATTTTTTTCTTCTCCTCGAGGTAACAGAGTATCGCTCGACTGCCCTACGATCTCTACACACACACACACACAGATCTCCTATGAGAGACATTTACGAATTTACCGTAGTATTAAATTGTAAAACGTGGCTACGCGTTTATCGTTAACCGATTTAGTCGACTACCTTTTAGTGAGAGTCATTTCCTACGCTAGGGAGAGAGAGCTTTCGATCATCGACAGTCGTGAGTCGAGCAACGGTTTTTTCGTTTCATATATTTTTTTTTTTTGTCTTTTTATTCGGTTTCTAAACATCGAACAAGGAGAGCGCGATCGAACGGAATGGCTGGATTTTAATTGACGACCCAGGAAGGGAGAAAGTAAAAACGTGCATGCAAATCGAAACGTGAAAACTCCTGGTTCTCCCCTCTCCCTTGAAATTTCGATAAGACGCTCGTTTGCAAGGCTCTTCGATTCTCGTCTCTTTGTCCACGAAAGCTGCATTTTCCTCGATGCTAATGGAATTCAGGAAAAGTGTGCGCGTTAGGGGACTCTTGACTACAACGTGCCTCTATCGATCGCGGTGCTCCGGCGTAAGTCCTCATCGTTGCACGCCATCATGCATATAATTTTTCTCTTTCCTCTCTCTTTCCTTCTTTTCTTTTTTTTTTATTATTCTCTAACCCTCCAATCGTTCAACCCTTCTCTGTCTCCCTTCGCGTAATTCTCTTTTTACAATAATTAAAGTGGTGCTCCGAAAGACTTAACCGAATGCACGAGTGTCGAGCGCGGATAAATTAACGCGAGTCAAGAATGGGATCAAATTAAACCGGGCATCGCGAGTTTCAATTATCGAATTCGGTTTAATTAAAAGCACGAGAGAAGAAAGAACGTCGAATAAATTACTCGCGGATCGCTCTTATTCCCCCGAGCTACCAGCAGAGGGAAACAGTGCGTCCAGGGAAATGGCTCTAAAAAGTCCCGACGATCTAACGCGAAACAATCGACGAGTCGTGATCGGTTTTCGATTCGAGAAAAGAGAAGGCGGTTTAGAGCAGCGCTGGGCAAAAACGGACATCACGCAGTAACTATGGGAGATTCATGGAGAATTCGAATGTTTATAAATTTAGTAATAATCTGGACATTTTAAAACTATTCAATTTTCAAGATCTTAAATCAACAATACGACATTTACACTCCCGTATGGTTGCCCATCACTGAATGTCCTCACGCGTGTTCGATCGCTCGCGAAAAAACAGACTTGAACAATCCTTCACTAACAAGAATTCAATAATACAATTTGATCGTTCTCCAAATCACATCGATACGCGTCTACGTTACATTATCAAGCTGTAAAATGTATAGACAACGATTGGTCAACGATTGGTTAACGATTACCGTCAGCAGATCTAAGAAGCACCTCCATAAATCGGTACACGAAGAAACGGAAGCACGTGTATCATTCGCTGGTAGAATCGATCACGTATAAATCGATAGAAACGCGCATGTTTGAACGAGCAACGACAAGTGTCCCCCGTAATAAGCGGTGAAGCATGCATCAAGAAACCGAACGTGACTCGCGCGAAACGTAAAGCGCCATCTCGCTCGCTCCGGCGAGGAGTACGGTTGTCGACGTGGCAAGTAAATTCGCTCTCTATACAATTAAATAAAAAATAAATAAACGTTGACTATGCCCAACGCGGCATAGCCACACGAACAACGCGTTATACTTAACAAACTGTACAGAATATTACAAAGGACCGTCCTGGTTCGCATACAAACGTTGGTCGAGTGACACGACGAAGCTGATGTGGAACATTGCCTCGTGTGCGAATCAACCAATGTTTATATGGTCTGTTCGTTAAAAAACGCATCTATTCGCAGCTCTAATCGTAACAGAATATACAAAGTCTGGCGGAAACCGAGCGAGACGCGTTCTAGCAACTCGAAAGGGATTACTGTGGGATTATGGCAGGCATGGGTAGGCTCAACATTTTATGGCGGCGTTCACAGATGCAAATCTTTAATTTTTTACATTTTCCGAAGTCTCATTCTTGCGTTATATATTTTTAGATTTTTTAATTCTCACATTTCAGAATTTTTGTTTCCAAATTTTCAAATGTTCCAATCTTCAAATTATCAATTTCTCAAGTTCCCAAATTTGTAGATTTCCAACTCCTCAAGTTGCTAAATTCTCAAGTTTATTAATTTCTGAATCCCTAGATTCTCAAGTGTTCAAGTCCTCAAGTATGCAATTCCTTAAATTCCCAAATCTCTAAATTTCCAAATTCTTGGTTCCCCAAATCCCTAAATTTCCAACTCCTCAAATTCCCAAACCCTCAAATCATGAAATTCTCAGATTTCTTAATTTTCAAATTCCCAGATTTCCAAATTTCCAAATCCTCAAATCTCCAAATCCTCGATTCCCCAAATTCCTAAATTTTCAACTCCTCAAACCCCCAAACCCTCAAACCATGAAATTCTCAGATTTCTTAATTTCCAACTTTCCAATTCCTCAAATCCCCAAATCCCTAAATTTCCAAATCCTCAAAACCCCAAATCCTAAATTTCCAACTCCTCAAATTCCCAAATCACTTTTCCAAATGAGATTAAACAGCGATATAACAGGCTAATACGACGGAAGTCTACACCTAAGTTTATGCACATATATTATACTTGATTACGGCCAGTGTATGCCAATGCTTTGAAATCCTCTGTTCATTATAACTCTATCCTGCCATTGTCAGTTTCCACGTGTTTAGTTCTCTCTCCTCGTTACTTGATTAGTAAATGTGATCCTTTCTGCCAACAGGGAAAATACGTGCGTCGTAAAGTCACGTTAAACAAGAATGAGACAGCGGCCGGCCATTTCAGCCAATTAGACCTGCATTCCTTTCAAGGACAAACTCCTGAGCTCCACATAGTAAGTACATATTGTGCAGAGTTAGCAAGAAGTCTCGCGAAATTGTAAAAGGACAATTTGTTTGTATTGCCCGAACTTTGTGAATAGAACTTTATTATTATATGTAACTGTCTCGGCGAATGAGAGTTACGAGGCAATGCAGTTATTCCGCGAATTTTCATTATAAATTAATTCAATTAGATTTTAATTCACAATGTATCGTGCGTTTCACTGAATTATACGGTGATTTGTAACTGCAATTGAAATACGATAATAAAGTATAACGAAATTAAATCGGAACACGAAGAGGTAACGAGAGATGAAAGGTCGAAAGAAATCATGCAAATTACATTTATAATTATCGTAAATATGAGTGTAATCAAATTATGTTTTAATTACAAAGTAATTAGATTACTGCGTCATTGATACTCAATATAATTAAATTACTCTGTAATGAAAATATAATATAATTAAACGAATATGTAGTTAAAACACAATTTGATTAAATCAACATGAAATTGAAACACAATATAATGAAATTACTATGTACTTCATGTACAGCGTAATTAAATTACGTTGCAATTTAATTAGCACAGCTGTACGAATGACTAAAACACACATGACACGCCGTAACTACTATGTTAAACAATGTGAAGGTATATAATCAAAGCTACGACAATTTCGGGAGACTTCTTTCGAGCTGTGAACAGCAATCATCCACGATCTCATTTGCACTGTTCTACGAGACAATGCCTTCTCACCATTTGCACAGAGCTGTTAGTAGAATATGTAGATTCTGCCTTCCAAATACATGAACTCGAGTGAGCGTTTTCGTGCCCATGCCTGAATTGCACTTACAGAATCGGAGGAACTGAACATTTCGTGACATTTTCTTTCGGAAAAGAGTGATCGAACGCGTTCGGCTCGCTCGGTTCGCCTGGTAAATAAACAGCCAACAATATAAATTCTTTCGAGTCCAGAAGCTTGAAAATTATGTCGACAGGACCTGGTTTCGTTTTCCGCGAATATCTTTCGTTCGAGATTCGTTAACCGAAGAGCTCTTTTTATGTGAAAATGTCAAGTGATTTCGAAATAAGACTAGAAGGTTACGGTATTCTAATTAACTCGAAGAACGTAAGTTCAATAAAGCTCAACCGGGGTCAACGATGTACGTAAGAGTTCGTACTTTCGTCACTGAACATTTAGAACGATATCATGTTCTCGATATGCGCGGAGAAAAGTAACGAGAAGGATTCGAGGTGATTATGATTCACTACTCGTGTCGACCTTTCGTTTGACGGAATCGAAAGCTTTGACGGTCAGGACAGGCGCACAACGTGCTAACGTTACACCGGAAATGCAATTCTTTGAACAGAATTTCGAGTGATTTTCTTTGATCGCATTGACGCGACAACGCGATAAAAGAAACAGCAACGTGTGGCCCGTACAATCGAAAGATCCCAGATGTTGCGTCACATGCACTAAGAAAATTGAAACGTGAATCGAATATCTGTGGAAGAGATTGCTCCTTCTATCCACGAAACAATACGATTCTTCTCGTTAGCACATGATCTCCTGTTACAGGGAATTTTTTCAAGTCCTCTGTTCTTCGAGAATTCTACGCACTCTGAATCGAAAGATATCCGACAGTGGTCCTGTACGAACACGACAGGTTAGAGATGTGCCGGTAACGAAACATGTCGGGCTGGATCGGAAACAATCGGATAGATTTTCGGGTAACTTCAGAGTATCCGTAAATTGCCCTAACTCCGATTTATTGAATGTGATCGAACCCAGTCCCGAGATGCGATACCCGCGCATTCCTAACCGTAACAATAATACACGAGCAGAGATCGCGAAGAAGGGAGGTCGATCCTTGAATGAGGACAGCTTAGATCCGAATTCCCTCGAATGGACGCTCGTTATCGGGAAAATATATTTGGCAGTACTCTTCGCGACTCATCGTCGCCCGAGGGTTTCATTCGTTCTACGCAAGCCATCAAAAATATGTCTCTCTCCCAGGACGTTCGGCGGTTCCGTGGATAATTTTGTTCGCGGGAACGCGTCGATTAAAAATTGCACAACGATTCGCTCGGTAACTGGGACAAAACCGCGTATTAGATCGGAAAGGAACCCCGGCATCTACGTCGTGTCCTCACTCAACGACCAATCAAAATACGACGATTGTTATTTTAACCTAAGTGACGCGTCAAGAGGGTACACACGGGCCACGTATGTACTTACATGCATCTGCTCCCCGATTCAGCGCGACCAACAACAGGATAAATCGGCCGTCCTAGATAAACGGAATCGATCGATCTGTCGGTCGATCGGCCTCGCGACGACCGGCTAGTGTTCACCTGAACGCGCCGCCGACGATCGCCACCAATATCCCAAGGATTAGAACCACGATCGGCGATCTGGTCGGGGAACTTCCGCCGGTTGGTCCGTCACTGCTTCGGGACACTTTGCTGCGCACCAATTGTCCGCGTTCCACCGCGTTCGTCTCGTCACTGTCAGGATCGGCCGGTGCACCTATGTTCTCGTCCTCGCTCAGCAACATCGACAACTTGTTCCTCGACGGTTTCTTCAAACAAGGTATGGTGGTCTCTTCGTACGGCGATAAGATCCTGGGATAATTGACCTCCATCTTTTCAGTGCCCGGCAGTACTCCCTTGCTGGTCCAGCAGAGCGCTTTGAAGGTACCTCCTCGAGTGGCATCCAGGAATCTCTGGAAATCGCTCTTCCAGTTGTAGCTCACCAGACGGTCCTCTAACGTCATGCCGGTCAATTCTGCTGGTTTTAGAATCAGAACCGGGCTGGAATCCCTGCAACGAGAAACGGGATACGTCAAGATCCGTACACTCGAGGGCAACCTTTGAGCAGGGACACAACTTGTAAATCTGCATATTTAATCATTTTCGAATGTTCAAGTTTTGGTAAATTGAAGAAAATTGAGGGACGGACATGAATGATACTGACTTGAAAATGAAAAATAATACAATTTATTTTTGCAACACAGTGTATTTTATGAATGAAGAAGCGTTTCACAATAACCTGTTTAAATTTCAAAACTGATCGCCGCTGTTATTAATCTGCTTGTCATACGCGTAACGTGATGTGTATTTTTAATTGCGAAAATCGTCGAGTTTGAAAAGGTTAATAAAAAATGCAAAACGAATCGATCGTGTATAACCATACCGTTGACAAACACGGTCGTTTGTACCGATGTCACGCAAAGATGACAATGATCTCCGGCCGAGTTAACGACCCAACTAACCAACGACCTGCCGATATTAGTAGCGGTAATAACAGTAATTTAGCCACGGTATTCAATGTGGCCGGAGTGTGTTTAGCGAAACAGGACGCTCGTTACATTAAAGTTCGTGACACGTTGCAGGAAGCGTCTTCGTGACACACGTAACGTAACATTACGTAATGCAACGAACGATGCGACGCGATGCGTCTGTCTGATGCAATATAACCGGTGCTCGTTGAACTAACGACAGGTCGTGCGGTCGTGACGCACGGGCCATCGCCGTCCCTAATTGCCAATTTAAAGTAATCAGAGTAAAAGGAGCAAACGTCTGGTCAACGCTTTGTGTATAGAGACGCGTTCGTCATTAGCCCGGCATCAACTCCGCAGTGTAAATTAATATCAAACGGTCTTTGAACCCGGACCAAAAGTAAAACACGGCCGACCACCGTGATTATTTCGCGATATTTCAATCGGCTGTGTGTCCACAATCTCGTTTCGCTAACGACGGAGAATACACCGAAAAATCGTTAGCGAAAACATGCACAAAAACGTGTCGAATACTCACTGCACCAACTCTTGGATTCCCAGACTTCGCAGAACCGTTGGTAACGAGGGTAGAGAATAACAGACGGACAATTCGATGCGTGGATAATAAAGAGTTGACACCAAACAGGTCTCTTCTCCTGTCATTAAACCTCCGAGCGTGATTCTATCCTTGGACTCGGAGGAGTACGTGCATTCGGCTATCAAGTGATCGCCCTGTAACATTATACCGAATTTATAACTTATTACTACATTATTCATTTTGACGAGCGTAGAATATTCGAGTTTAGTCCATAACCTCGTTTAAACTTTGTTGTAAATTATTGAGTCTATAATTGTGGTATCGCGTAATAAAGAAATAATATGCAATAAGTGTTCGGAGAGTACATCAATATCAATTAGTCGAAGGTAAACGAAAGACCAAGCTAGAAGATTAATGACTATAAGGGTTAAATGGCCGGCGAACAATGCAGAAGACAGGACGTGACGTTGAAATCACGAGCAACACTCACCGGATGGACCCTGACGGGCTTCTGCAGTTTCCGATACTCCTGATAACTAGGATCGTAATTGGTGTCAGATGCAATGGGTGGCAGTTCCTCGCTAAACCTTATCTGACGCAATCGGACCTTCCTCCCGAGTTGATGAGTATGCATGACGACGGCGAATATGTTGATGCCGCTGTCGGGAATGGTCAGTTTGGTACAGTCAGAGATGCAATGACCTTCGGAGACCACTTCGCGTTGGCCGGGTGGTATGATGTGCCTCCAGTTCGGGTCGATGCCGACGCTGAGGATACCTGCGTTGTGGGTACGCAACCGATCCGTATAATGCAGACGCAACCCGGAGCTGTCGCTGATGAACGCGTCCATCTGTGGATTCGTGTATAACGTTTCCAACATGTAGAATCGCGGACCTGAGTGTGGGTCGAGTGGGTAACCAGCCTCTGGTGGATAATTGAAGCCCTGCAAGCAAATCGACAACGTACCTTCCGATTAGACCGGTCCTTGGAAACATACCGGAACGAATCTTAACTTTTTACTTTTTTAATGTCATTTTGCAGTAATATCTTTCTGCTGCAACTTCGAATTATACGCCAATAATAATACGCCGTAATATTACGAACCTCGTGTAATGTTACACATCTGTAACTCGTACGCTTGGTAACTTGAGGTGGGAACGGTGTTAACATAATCTTTCTCGTGTATAAATAATTTTTTAATGCTCTCAAACTCAAATGTGCAATATTACACACATCGAAGAGACAGATGTGTATACATTTATCCTGATCATGTTGTACACATATTATTACTTACATATTGACTTCTTTTAAATTTTCTAATTTACAATGCAAAGAATATATTTAGTTGCCAATATAACATTAATTACAGCTCTTCGATGATTCCAGCTATCAATAATCAAGGATTATTTTGTATAAACTTTAAAAATTCTATAACAGATGAAGGAACGATTCAGAATAATGAATTTATAAATCGATAACCGGAATCGTTCTTTAATTTATCAACGGCGCGCATAACATGGTTTCTTTAATATCCTGTCGTTACCGTGATCTATATTTCCTGGCATCATCTAAAAGCTCCGTTCACAAAACGATCCAGTAATTACATGCATAAATCACGTTGGCGATATAATCATGATTTTAATCAGTTACAGGGGATAATTACACAGGGATAAATCACTGTCCACGAATGTTAATCGGACGTCGTCGCAAGACGAGCGTAAGAGACACGCCAGGGAACGTGAGTCAGTAATTCTGGGTTTTGTGTAATGCATACCGATGGGAAGCAAGTAAACTCGTTTTCTTCGTGGTCGCTCGAAACGCGAGCAACCGGTGAGGATCGTCGGCCAACCGGTAATTATACACGCGACATCCCGACGCGATTTAATTGCTCGTTTCACAAACGTTCCCACCATGCGGCTTATTAAAATCATGCGAAAAAGTATCGCAATAAATATGCATTTTTTGCATTTACTGCACTAGATATTAATTATCTATCATAAAATTGGGTAATAGACATGTGGAGATACGGTGGACAGTGGATATATGGGAGTAAGACCTTATAGTGTAGGCTTCTTTGTAAAGACTCGAGTGTAGGCTTCTTTATAAGGGCGAACATTTTTCGTAGTTTTAGATTTTTCAATTTTTGAATGCTCAAACTTCAGAATGTCAAAATTAAAAAATTTTCACATCCGTGGATATCCGAATCCCTATATCTCCAAATTCCCAAAATCTCCAAATCCCCAAATCCCCAAATTTCCTAAATTCCCAAATTCTGAAACCTTCCAATCCCCAACCCCCAAATATCCAAATCCCTCATTCTGAAACCTTCCAACCCCCAAATCCCAAATTCTGAAACCTTCCAACCTCGAACCCCGAAATATCCAAATCCCAAATTCCTAAATTTCCATGTCCCCAACTCCCTAAATATTGAAACTCGCGAAACCAATAATATACCCGATAATAAATAAATAAATAGATGATTAAGTGTTTATTTGGTACGGGGATTGCATACACGATGTATCGAATCGATCAGATAAATTTTAATTAATCCGGCTGGCGATTTACCGCACGAACCGAGAACGAATTTAATTTTCCGCTCTGCTTAGGTCAAAATTTATTCGATCCGCAGTGTGGTCAGGCTTACTTAATTCTTCATTTTACGTTTAAACACATCACGTGACGTACCTCTGAACCCACACTCCAGATAGCAGCGATTGTAGTGCATGGAAGGGACGGTTGATTAGGTTGATAGCAAACGACACCGGACGATTCCGAAGCGGCTTCCAATTGCTCCTGATTCCCGCGACACTCGTACAATGTCATGTGATGAAGGTACTCTTGACTTCCTGGTTGTATCACTGGTTCGTACTGAAAGAGGGTTGAAAAAATATCGCGTTATCGCTTATTGAAAACGTGTTCATTATATTTGTAACAATCCTGTATTGACGTTTCTGTGCACGACTTTGATAAATCACAGACGTTTTAACGAGTCGATAGTGCAGCATGAGAAGGGAAGGAATTTTAAACGTGATCAGTTGGAGATTGATAGCCGGTGAACTATCGATCCTGTTATTTAATTCAGGTAGAATCAAGGTAATAGAATGTAATTTCGATGTAAATTTTGTCGTTGAAATCTATTTCTGTTCAGCTCCAACCTGATTCAATTATATTATTAATGTTTATTTATATATGTTTGAACTATGAATCTATCCTGACAGGAAGGATTACAGAACTCGATAAATGATAGAGTGACGTAGGATGAATTACATATGAGCTTGCGTTAGGTTAACATTTTAGATATATTATATTTATAAGATTTAATACATTTGTTCTGTAATTTAACAAAATTGCTCTGAAACATCAATACAGCATTATGAACTAATCTATTAGAAAAAGTGACATTATTATAATTTAAAATAGAAATAATTTCAATAAGATAATTACAAAACGTTCAAAGTGACATAAAGTTTACTTTAAAAATTCAGAAAATAAATATAGCGATTATAAAGTTAAGAAACTAACAGCTTTGTTAAACGATTAAGATAATATAATTAGAGATAAACGTAAAGAAACGATTGCTGTGAATGAACCAGAAAATTCCGAGAGTATTTTCACCCGGAAAACTGGCACCCGTGCTGCTCTCACGTCTACGAGAATCTACACCTACGCTCTCGGTTTAATCAAGTTTACTTTGGCTGAATGCGTATAAGGCGCGGAGAGTAAGTAGGTTACGGCTATGGGAACTCACCTTCACAACGTGATACTTCCGTTTAATGTCTGGCATCTTGATAACGCGACACCAAAGCAACGTCTTCCCGTCTCGTGGTAAGGTCACCTAAACAGTAATTCGAAAATCATGATTAAAGTACATATACAAGTGCTTTCACATTTATTTCTAATTATCTAGTGGTTATTTTACAATTTTGTACGTTTTGTTAATCTACAACCCTTGTTATACAAAATTATTGAACTTTGTATTCGAACAAAGTAAATTTACTCGCATAATTTGATTTGTATCGATATATCGTTTAAATTAAAATTGAAAAAAGGAAAAGTAGAAACCAGTCACTCGAACAGCGAAACAAAGGGGAGAGACGAAATTGGACGAGGGTAAATGGACGCCGTTGGTCGTACACGCGCGAGTAAATGCTTTCTCAAAACTTCCCGAATGTTAACGCTTGTTATGTGCAGACCCGGCATACAACGCGACTGGAAACTCATCCGACGCTGCACGAAAGTGGCTGAAATCCGTCTATACCCGTTAATGGAGTAACGTGGTATTTAGCGGAATACACGCCCGTCGTTGTTGCCCTGCAAAACTGTTTTTCTAATTTCACCTGTCTTCTTACTCACTTTCCGGGACAATTTGCGCGACAGAGTTAATTCAACGGACGATAGTTTCAAACTACCCCCTCCGCCAATTTTATCTCCTCTTTATACACACTCGTTTTTTTCATCGGAGTTTTCCAACGAAAGGATTTTCAAAATATCCACACCGCGATCAAAGGGACTATCAACGAATACGTTATTAATTTCAATCTCTCTATGGAAACGGTCGATATAAATTCTTCGTAAAGGGATGATTAATATCGGCCAACTGGAGAACGAAATGAACGCAAACAAATTGAATTTAATATCGCGCTCAGAGATGCGACTCGACCAACCATCCAGGTAATATTACCTACCTGTATCGTACAGATACACAACTTGTGTAGCCGTATTTATCTGTCGCGTTTCAAGCTTATCGATTATGCTCTTTCATCGTTAGCTAACAAATCGCTGGAAATATGTTTGTACATTGGTTTATATTACCTGTTCAAATACCGACTCATTTTGAATCTTGGGATATAGATGTCTGCGGACGTTGGGATTTAAAGATGTGTAGATATTTGTGGATCTAGGAATATGAGGATCTCAAGTTGAGGATTTAGCGATATTGAGATCTGATACACGGAGTTAGGGATATTATCCAAAGAATATGAAGATATGAGTACATATAGAGATACAAGAATCAAAACTCTAAAGATATAAGAATATCGAAGTGTCGTACGCAACAATCTTCCCACGAATCGAACTGCTCAGTATCTGAACAAATAATGTAAATCAATCTCATAAATTGAATTTCCTAACGATCAGTTTCCTGCCAAACCGCACGCTTTCAGTTTGAACACGTTTCACAAAAGTATACAGGGGAAGCAATTTAATCCACGCTTTCGATATTTCATCGTGAGTATCGATTTGAAATATCTCTTTTCCTGCCACAATCACGAACATTTTAACGATCGAATAAAAATCGAGCATCGATCAAGTCATGTTTACGACGCTGAAAAAGATCTTGTCGGAATATATAAAAAAAGGAGAAAACGGGGGTGAGAAACCGAGGAGAGTGGAGTAAAAGAGAGAAAAATGTTGTCGGTTCGCGTTACAGCCGCGGGGTGTGTGCGGCCGCGATGATCCCGAGAAAATTGCAATTCTTTTTTCGCGGTCTCGTATTCCTCGGCAGCGCCCTAAGCTCGTGCAACGCCGCCGCCGGATTCTCCCACGCGCTTCTGCGAAATTATCGATGTCAAGATTACTGAGAAGAACGACTGCGTTTATTGTTTTGCGGTCCAATGTGCTGAAACGCCCCGGGCTCTACGGAGATTTTGGATGAGCCGCGTTTACGATTTCTACTTCTGGCGCTGTTTTCGTGCAACTTCCTTCACGCGATCACTAGGCGAAACTTACTCCGAATACGGAACTAAGCTATACACCGAATTCCTATATGTCGAATTTGTGTATGCCAAAATCCTATATATTGAAATCCTGTATGTGGAATTCATATGTGCTGAATTTCCATATGTGGAATTCATATGTGCTGAATTCCTATATGTGGAATACATATGTGTTGAATTCTCATATGTGGAATTCATATGTGCTGAATTCCCATATGTAGAATTCCTATGTGCCGAAATCCTGTATGTGGAATTCATACGTGCTGAATTCCTATATGCGGAACTCCTATATGCCGACTTCATATGTGCCGAATTCCTATATGAGGAATTCATATATGAAACATGCTGTATGTAAAATGAAATATGTATGATGGAATATAGAGAAACGATTGTTCAGTTGAAGGTTTGTCCATAGATACGTCAATTACCATGTCAGCTAAAAATGGATACGTGTCTTCGTGAAAGATGCGTCAACCAAAGATAGATGGTACAAGATGCTGCGTTCAAGAAAAGCTCGAGGCTGTGTAAGAAGTCTTGGTGTCAACGGAGAAAGAAAACACAGCAAGATCAATCCATTATACATTCTGTGTTTTTAGTCCATATGGAGTCACGAGTGACAGCAACATATTTTAAAAACACACGATGGTTCGGATTTAGAAGTGCAGAAACTTTCAAATTTTCAAATTAGGAAATTGTATTGTCACTTAAATAAATGACAACAGTTTCATTCAGTAAACTGCTGCGTACAATTCTCTATCGTTGCAGTCACAATAGCAGTACTATTAAAATTGTGCTTTAATATAACCGTCTGAGTACTTCATTGTGCCTAATAGATGGCGTCCAACGCGGAGGATCTCCATAGTAGTCAACAAGTTAAAAGCTTTTCTTTAATACATCCCCGTTCATTTTCTCTCATTTTCCACCATCTTGCTACATTTATCTTATTTATTCGACACGATCAAACATCATAGCGCTATTCATAAAGTTGCAGGCTTTTTCTCTAGATATGTCTTTTCTTGGAAAGAAAGGGGAATAATTATCCCGCGTTTCCCGTGCTACTCGTTCAAACAGGAGGCTTCTTTCGACGAGTTGGCTAAGTAAAAACGCGTTTTATGTTACTCGACTGGTTCACTTCGTATTTTACCCTTTCCTGTCTCTCAACCCGGCGCCGACTTTTTGCTCGAGTTGTTGCTCCTATAAATAACTAATAACCCGTCGTGATCCCTTTTCGTAATCGGATCTGATCGTTGGAACCGGCTGAGAGAAAAATTAGCTTCGAACTATGTGAAAGAAGCCTGTTGAAAGATACACTAAAGTGTTTTTATTCCGTCAAGTCCGAAAATAAACGAGGAATGTTAGTTGCTTAATGAATTCATGCGCTATGAACTCGAACCAACAAATTACGAATATTCGGAGAGGACCTTTTTCTGTCGCGAACAAAAATAACGAAACATGATTGGCAAGAAAAATATCGGGGAGGAGAAAATATCGTACGGCTCGCTAATGAATGTTACGAAATATAACAGAAACTCGGTTAAAGTTACGGTAACCATGTTACCGGCTACCATCTCCGGGGGTTGAAGAAAGTGACACACACTTTGATAAACTACATTTACCGAGGCCGTGATTGATGATGAGCATGTAGCTGATGAAGCTGACCCAAACGACCTTATTTCCATCAAACCTCGTTCGCAACTTTCCTCGTAAATCTTCAAACACTGTTCAAAATGAATTTTTAACTAACACCTTGATTAACTGGCTCGATCGACGGTGGTGAATCTTTTGATTCGAGAAAATTTACGAATATACGGATTCAACCTTATACACTTTTGAAGTTGTACAAGATTTACAAATTCTGGATCACTCTATATACATTCATTTTATTGAATCTTCAAATTAATTGGTACACGAGTGTCTTTAGACTTTAAATTAACCAGACAGGTACACCGTACAGATAGTTAACAAATAGGTACTATAAGAGGCAGTCTACGTTTTACAATTAAGAGGTAGTACATTGTAGTTGATTGATTAAATTATCAAATATAAATTTGCATTACCGTAAACTTGTGAGTACAGAAGTAAGTTGAGAACCTCTAACGATTTGAGGAGAAAAGGATCTAAAATCTGGTGGCAACGAGAGGCGTCTTCGTCAGCGACGAAATATCTGCGGTGCCCGAGGGCGATTTTGGCCCTCGACGGCGAAGTTTTCCTTTGGATTCGACGCGAGAAACGAGCGCGAAAAAAGTATCGCTGTCGGTTGGGAAAGGGGGTCCGAATGAATGCAAACCCGTCCTAACAAGCCGGGCTCTTCTTTGTGCCCGCAGACATTCATATTCATCGCGACGCGATACAAAAGTTATTCGACCGTCGCGGAACTTCCGCGTACGTAGTTAGCGAAGAACAAGTAGCATTCGCATAAGAAAGAAGTAAGAAGGGAAGATAAGCGACGCGACGCGGAACTTTAATGTCCTCCCGGTGTCTTGAACGGAGAGTGGGGAGTTGGTTGCTTTCGCCGGGACAATTAAAACCACGATCGTGTTACGAAAAGTTTCGACGAAGCTCGCTGCGAGTAATCAGCCACGGCTGAAATTAAGAAGCTCGCGCTTTATCGCGAGACGAGAGACAGGCGTAGCGTTTTCGCGTGAAATTCGCGCTGAAAGGTAGGAAACATCGCGCGAACAATTTTGTAACGGAACGATATCAAGTGAGAAAGCACGAAAGAGCGAAATGGAATCGTTCTATTTGCCGGGCAAACGGGTAAATTCCTTTGCAGCCGGTAGAAGCTGGTAATTTGTTACAGCGTGATGAGCACCGAAACAGATCCGCCGGTTCTCGCGATTCCACTCGATATAAATTGTAAACAGAACCGATGAAATTAGCGTCGTTCGATTTCGACTGGCCATCCCCCTCCGCCTCCTTCGTAATTCCAATTTATTATTTCACCCTCTGGTTCTCCTGATAATGCCATCTACCACCCATCAACCCCGCCCGGTCACCCTATTTTCGCTCGTTCACGCTTCCATTACGCAACTCGTTGACACGCTTGATTGAATTATACAAAAATATCGAAAGAGCCATTCAGCGAGAAAACTTGATAGGTATTCGTTCGACGAGGATTTCGACGATGGAAATTTTATGGGTCACATCGTACCGAATTCATGATTCGCCCCCGATTTATCGAGTTATTTTATAGCTCGATCTTTTTCACTATATATGTTTGTGTGTGTCGTTGTGCAACGTTTCTTGTTTCGTGCTCAACAATCGAGCCATTTTTACTGGTGTGTTCGGTTCGTGAGGCGTCAGGGAGACGGGTTATGTGTCGAACTGATACATGTTCCTCACTAAAAATTAATGAATTCTAACTGAATTGAACAACGGAAATTTTCAATGTATTGGCTGCTCTTGTATTATGTTTTATTCAGAGCATAATATAGCAGAGTATAGTAAATTCGGGGCTGGGTTTGCAAATATTTTGAGCTACAGAGGACTTGGTACGTTATTGAATTTACATAAATAATAACGATCTAACTTGCCACTAGTCGTGTAATAGGATAGGATAGGCCCTAGTGATATATCTCGTTACAAATTACGGCAAATGCAAATGGAGTTCGATTTGATTATAAACCTGCTGCGTTTGTACGATAAATCACTCGCGATCGAATTATAATTTGAGATATATTCACTCACATCTTCGAACATTACGAGCCAGGAAAATGATCGGAGGAACTTGGAGCGTTTTTCGTAGTCGTTCATTTGTTTAGCGATGATCGATCTCTTCCTCGATACGAATAGGAATCGCATAAATCTGCTCCTAAACCCGGCACTGATATAAACTATAAGCAGAAGCCCGACAGGCCGTGGAATTAGCATTGTCCGATCCCGGCGATAGCGTCCGCCCATAATCTATGACTCGACGACGCTAATGAACGAATAGTTTTTGCCGGATGTGACCCGGTTAAGATTTATGCCGTCATAAATTCGGTGCACAATGCAGTGCGGCTTGCGCCCGATAAAAATCCACTCGCGCCGAGTTGAACGTTAAACGCGTTCGAACATTCATCTCGCGCGCAACTGAGCCACCCACTCTGCCCGCCTTTTCGCGACGGGCAACGATCGCGTGCGTTGTGCGTGTGGAATCGCGATCGAATCGACAGCGTACTCGAACGAGCTAACGTTGCGCTACCATCTTTGAATAAAAAATACCAGAGACTGAACGCAGTCGTTTTTTGCCGCGTAAATGGAAAGCTGCGGACCACTGTAATAACTTCCCATGAGCTAACATATTGCAGACGCCCAATTCGAGCGAGAAACGAGGCCGGCGAAATTAGTGGCCTGCGTTGAGATTACGTTGGGGATGTTATGGGGTCAAATGGAGTTATCCTTTTTTGTGGGCGAGAACAATGTTTCTCTGTTTTGGTTGTTTAACTTGATCGTTGAAGTTCGACCAAGTTTAATGTTCACGAAGTTGCTCCGAAGTTTGATCGAGTCTAGGTAGCATGAAAATTATTAACTCAATCCCTTTCTGAATGTTCGAACTTGTCGCTAGATAATTATCTGGAGCCATTATTTCACCAAATTGGTAAACGAACTTGCGTCGTTTAGATACTTGATGTGATAACGCAGAGTTATGGACAAAGATTTTCAAGTGATTGTATTATTATACACGGAGCATATTTGATTTAATAACGTACAAATTTAGTGGATTAATTTTATCGAGTTTAGTTCGATTTAAAGGCGGAAAATAAACTTCGCGCGTATTACAGATTGACAATTCTCAACGAGCAAATTCGAAGGATATACATCGATAGGGGACATGATAAATCGAATGCAATGAAATTGAACATCTAGGTGGACCATGACAGTTTGTTGGAATCGGTCGTCGAAGTCTGCAGCAATCGATTCAAGTTAGTTTGAAGTCGTAAACTAGCAGTCCGGGGTACTTGTTCAAAATTATTGAAATCAATTGCAAACTGTTCGTGTTGTGATTTATCGTTGTACTACAGTACTTCATAGTGAGCCACTTGTACAAGACAAATAGGTATCTTAACTGCTATTTGTAATAGGGAAACATCGTTTGTTATCGGAGGATAAATAATTTTATTTCAACAATTTTTGTCTAAGCCACATAGAGGAGATATAAAGATCAACTTCGTTATTTTAACACAATAATATGACTTCTTTTGCGTATAATACATTAGATTGTTTTAAAATGTGTATATCTATGATGTAAGGTCATGCAAGGTCATTGAAGGTCAAAGGTCAATTACAGAGGAAATTATTTTGTGCAAATGACTGAATACTTCTTTAAAAAAGTTTATAACTTACATTTTAACAAATAATTTAAATTTGATTTATTTTTCCTGACCGATAGAAATATTTGGGTGACTGTTGACGTCACGATTGTATTAAAAAAATGGGTCTAATATCAAAGAGACTGTAAAATAAACTGAACTAAATCATACAGAGGCATTAAGTTTTTAAATAGAACGACGCACTCCTGTCAAAAAACTGTGATCGACAAATGGAATAAGCTCAGAGATTTATGACGGAGCTCATATTCGCTTTACTATCATCAAAGATTAACGGATATCGATTCGATCAGGCGTCCTACATGTTTCTACGTTTACGTAACTAATGTTCATCGAGATAATTTCATTAATGTTCGATTCATTCCGTCACAACCTCTTTAAAAGTTTCAAACACCGATTCAGTCAATTACAATTAAGTTTCGTCGATCGCGGTTACGGTGAATGCGACCAATACGTTCGCATCATCCGATGGATTCGTATTGGTGTTCACAGAGAGTCGAACGAATTGGAATTACTACGATTCATTTCGACCTGCACACTAACGCGAAAAGTAAACTTCGCTTTGCGTGTCTTTCAAAGACATCGCCTCACCAAGATCGAGCTTAATACGAACCGAAGGTAATTAAAACTCTTTAATCATCGTTATCGAAGACTATTGTTTCGCTGTCACATTGAATATCAAACTTGTTCGTATCTCTCACCACGAACCATTAAGCAATAGAACGACACCGTCAAATCGTGCCAATTGTTCCCTCGTAAACTGAATGGGAAATAGAGGGACTATCAGCGTAAAAATTCGCTCAACGAGTTTCCCCACTCTTTTATAGTCGTGTTCAAGGTTCAATGTACGTTTAAGAATACCGGTTACTTTCGGAATAAAAGTTGACGGATACTTCGCCGAATGGAAATTGTCAAATGTAGAACTCTTATCATTTAAAACGTACTTTGAAACTTATAGCGTTTCTCTAAGTCCCATATGACAAAATACTACTACTTTCAACTTATTTTTGTCACTGTAAAATTTTATATTCTTGCCACTATTGTGTCACTCCTTCCCTGTCATCATATGTTATATGATAGCCTGTATATATGACATTTATAAATAATAGCGGAGTATAGCTAATAAGGACTTGTCAATACTAAAATACCGAGAAGCTCGAGATACGTAGATAATAGATATCGACTGATCTTCGGTACGTGATGAAACTTGAATTACCGCAAACGTAAGCAGTCATATGTGAAGCTACTTGCAACATACCTAAATCCTGTAGCTAATCTTAACACGTTTACACACCTGTACAGATCCGTTGGGTCTCCCCTCGTAGTTAATTCAGCTAACACCCAAAATCCCGTGAACCAACCTATACATTATATTATTACCACCTACGCCTGTCCCTCTCTATCATTATGCACACGTAAGACGCTGTTGCATCGATACCGTATCCTCCTTCCACGGCTGTATAATCATATTATGGAATATCCGCCACGCAATGGCTCGTATTACACCATAATTTTCCGCCCACGCGATTTCGCCGAGTTTCGCACATCATCGGCCGTGTCGCGTCGGGAACGATCGTTGCATAAATATAAAATACAGAGAGTAATCGATCGCTTGGGAGCCAGGAGAAGACGCGTCGCGATATATGATCGTACCAACCTGCTCGTTAAATATGTCCCACGTTTGAAGAGGCGGCTCGGCTTCCTGGTTGCGCGAGCTGGGCCTAGGTTCCGCGTCCCTCTGCACCAAATAAAGTGGTTTGGGTCCACGAATGGCCACACGATCCGGCAAAACTCCGGCTGCGGATACCGGTTTCTCCTCGTGATATTGCCAAACCACTTGCATCGTATCGTTCTGCAACATACAAAGAGAATGTTTTTGAAGTCAGGTCGAGACACGACCAGGTCGAAGGAGAAACCCCTCCTTCTGGTCCTCCATTTTTGTTATCGAAAAATATCGATAAGGACGGTTTACGAAGGCACAAAGAGCCAGCTTTTATACGCGGCTTGCTATAAAAGTCGAAGCCTTCGGGTTACTAGAGGAACGACAGAGAAAAATGCAACGCTCTCAGGCTACTCTCTCTCTCTCTCTCTCTCTCTGCCTTCGTGCTTTCACGTTCAAATTCCGTAAGAATATTCTCGAGTCTGTCGTTCGAAGGACCGAGCACTCGACCGAGAATTTTTAATTTAACCCTTTTTATTTCGCAATATCGTTCGCCGGAGGCGAATCGAATATTGCGGCTTCGACGAGCTTCGCGAAAGCGGAAAAGCGTTACTTTGTTGCATTAACGGCGAGCACGGCCAACCACGTGTAAGTGAGCCAGACAATTCCTCAATTTTAACAGTTCAAAATTCGAGACTTTTATTCGGAATTGTTCACGGACTTTTATTTCGGTTACCACATAATTTCGGGATTCTACAGTGCATTCCCACATTTCTGAACTCTCATGGTCCACTTTATTTTTAATTTAAAAGTTGCGTGTATTGCCTGAGTACTTCTAATACTTCCCAAAATGAATTCTCAAATTTCTACATTTGATAATATAGCATTTCTAAATTTTCAACTGTGTCAGTTTTTAAATATTTCCAAGTTCTAAATTTCTAAATTACAAAACTTCTATATTTACATATATTTCTACGTAGCCTTTTTAATTTTTAAGTGACTAATTTTCTACAGATTTGAAATTTCTATGAAATCTGCAACAGCCCATCGCAGTGCAAACCAGTGCCCGCGAGCTCTTCGACGAACACTTGATCTGCCCATTATTGCGTTAACCTGTCTCCCATTATCAAAGATTCTGCTCGCCTTGAGGCTACGCTTCTTCTTTTTTCTCCCTTGCTCATTTCTCGCCTAGTTTCTCCCCTTTATTTTTGGCCACAACTCAAACGGAATCGACGTAAGTTGATTAGTCAACGTCGTAATGGAGCAGCGCGTAAAACGGAATCGAATAAATCGTATTCGAAGGGCCACAGCCACGCCTGCCGCTGGCGATATTTCCCTTCGACTTGATCGCTTGAATTGCGATTGATTTATGCAGGCTGTCTGATAGCCTGCTAAAACTTTATCCGGAAATTTACAAAATTTGCTATAAGGTTAAAATGATCTACAAAGTTATTGGAGGATAAAATCTTCGGCATAACATATTGACAATGCAAATACACTTATGGACATCGATGAGTATGGTAGACTTGTGTTATATTGCCAATAAGAAGATGTAGAATGCTTCTGAAACTGGCAATGTAAGAAAATCTATATAGTGTTCGAATATTTGTAATTATGAAGATTTACAAATTTGAATATCTTTGTGAACTTTACATTTGAAAATTTTTATATTTGTAAACTGGAATTGTAAAATTTGACGATAGAGTCTTTGTAAACTTGAGGATTAGAAAATACAAGAATTTGTAATCGTGCAAGACTGGAAATCTGAAAGTTTGAATATATGGCGATTTTACTCGATGGAGGATACATACGACTAGCGTTCGTCGATAAATATGTCTCACTAATCCGACTAGTCGGTCGGTCGATTCCAAATTAAGGATGCCTGACTGGCTTCATTTACGATTCACCTCTTCAGAAGCGGAGCTGACGTTATCTCCATAAAACGTTGTATTTACCTGGTCGCTGGCACCGGTCCAAGCACAAAATACTCTCTACGCTTAGTTTTATACGACGACCGGCGAAATTAGTACGGAGCCGTGGATCGTTGTGGCTTTTTC
Organism: Megachile leachella; assembly: GCA_963576845.1. Lineage (NCBI taxonomy): Eukaryota > Metazoa > Arthropoda > Insecta > Hymenoptera > Megachilidae > Megachile > Megachile leachella. Next base: position 15,149,673 of record OY756248.1, read on the forward strand.
GATTAAATCCCGTATGAAATCCGCTCGTACGCTAATACAAAACTTCGAGCTCGCGAATAAAGCAAGGATTTCGATCCTTCGCTTTCGTTTTGCGTGTGTATGTCGCTCTTCTACGGAATCTTCTATATTCGACATCAAAAACCAACGAAAATATTCTATGTTCAAATCTCCCAAGTATCGTATACTTCGATTCTCGGATTTTCAAAATTTCCAAGCTTGCGAATATCGTATTTGGTTTTACATGTTTCAACGTTCGTAACCGGAATAATGTATTTAATAAATTATTGTGATTGAAATTTAGCCACTGTTCAGCTAATTTAATCGATTATATGAAGCGTTTTATTGTTAAATTAATTGGTATCAATCACTGCTGACCGAAAACCAATTGTCACGATTTTGTTCATTATTCACCACTTCCAAATATAATTGAATATTTGTGATTTAATCTGCACTATTCTAGTGCATTACTTTCAAAATAATGTCTTCTATTATAAACTGAAATTAACGCAATTTATAATTATAGTGCGAATATATTTATTAAAAATAAATGAAGGGAAACTTGTAATCACATAAAATATGCAACACGCAGCTTGATGTATTAATAAGAGCTCTATAACGCCGGTGAAAAAGCGACGTTAAGTTACAAAAATAAGCAAACGACTTTCATCGGGGATTCTCGTAAAGCACATAGGCATAAGCTGTTGAAAGCTTTAACGGTGGATTACTTAAATCACCCTTTTTCCCGTGCGCGTTTAATAAATATGACAAGCAACGATGTCCAGTTTATTCACGTGGCGTAGCCGAAAATTTTCCCACGCGGACGAACAAACAATCCGAGGTATTTTCATCCAGGAAAGTTTTACGTACAGGCATGCCTCAGGGATCAATTCCGCATCGTGTGTACCGATAATCTGTGCCCGTCGTGCTCCCGCATCAGCCGCACCCTCGCCGAAGAAGGGACACGGGCGACACTAGGGTGGCCCGCAACATCCTACACAATAATACCGGCAATGGTATTCCTATCCACTGACCGTGGTCGACCTCGAAACATGTATATCGATCCGCGTTATGTGCCAAACGTGTTCTGCCCTCGGCCACTCACAATTTCGAACAATCACACTTGATTGGAACATTGGCCAGATGCAGTCTCGTTAATGTTTCATTCGACCAGCGGACCCTCTCTTTATCAGCTGTTCCTAAACTAATTACAATGATCAGATTTGTCGTTTGGACTCTCCTTTGTCGATCAATTTGTCCTACACAAGTATACACAGGGTCTGCATCACCTTTTTTTTCCGAATTAAAGGGTATTTTTATATTGTTAGGTTAGAGTGTTACAAAGAGATTATTGTTAACCCCGTGTCATTTATTTATCAGATGGATCCTTGATATTGCAACTTATAGTTGGACCTAAATTTCAAGTTGAAGAGTATTCAAAATTTGAGCAAGGTTTGTCACGTTTAAGTGCATCACGAGTGAAGAGGTTAAGAGTCATGTAAGTCATTTGAGAATGTCAAGTTTGTTGCTGAATTCGCAACTTTTATTGCAACTTCCTACATTGACTTTGATATTCCTAATATGTAATACATTATCATATTTTTATACCCTGTTCTCAATTTTCACGTGGCAATTTCCTACGTACCTAACATTCTCCCAATACAAGAACTATATTACCAAATTTTCGTATTTCATCATCTCGGTTTTTGAAACTCTCATAACTCCATGAGTGTGTTTCGCATTACGAAGCGTCCTTTTATCGATCGTTCCACATACGGCGCATTTAATTTTCTTAATGATCAGAGCGCGTTGTGCGAAGAAAGAGAACTCGAGCGGGAGGAGCGGTTCCGTATGACGTCGTCAAAAGAGGACTCTCCGGGACTCCTCAGATAACGTCAGATCGTCGCGATTTCGTGCTGGCCTCTCACGCGATGCCCATTTCCTTCTATCGACCTTCCATCTCTCCAGGCAGGCGGAATCTTTCGATCTTCCCGAGATCTAGGTCGTCCAGCTGGCTGTACGGGGCTATCCCAACCTATCCAATTCAGGTAAATGGCGACCGATTGTCTCGACCGGAACGAACGTAGGCGTGGATATCGGACGAGTTCCATTTTGACGGTTCCCTGGATCTTTGCCGCTATCGGCGATTATCGAGGAACGCGAATGGCCGACGCGTGAGTGGCTTGCGAATCCGGTGTTCACGATTTCTACGATCGCGCGATTTCACCGGTTCGTCTGCGAAATTACGAGGGCGACGCGCGATGTTGCGACGCGAGATCCTCGACTTTTCTCTGACAGCGCACGTTTCCTCGTTACCGTTAAAGAGCTCCCGCCGCTCCCTTATCCGTCGTTATAAAACGATAAGGGGATAATTCGTGGCGATCGCTGCCTCTAGAATACTAATGGCTTTTCCTGCGAATATTTGAAGAAACTATCGTTACTCGAAGATATTTTGCCTGGCGATAAAAATTCACTGTTCCGAGAGAAAAGTGCATCGTAAGAGGTTTAACGTAACTTATGAATCCTTGAACGCAATATACTTTCGCGACATGAAGGGTATTGTGGATAATATCTATGAAGAATATTTAACGTTAAGTACGTAATTCTTTGAAAATATCTTCCAGAGTTACGAAGTTATTTTTACCTTTTTCTAATTTTTCGACGGAGGCCAATTTCCGGGTTTCAATCGATAACCATTCGACGATACGAACAAGCGAGTCAAATATAGGGATGTTTAGTTCATAAAAGTTTGAGCATTTCATTGCTGGCAAGTTTCATTAAAATGAGGGACCAGATCGAAAGGTAATACCGTTTCGAACAGTTCACTGTCAATAGAGGGTGGATCGGAACGCGGCACTTTGCGAGAAACAACGAGAGATTAGGGGAGAAATGGAGAGCAATTCCCGTGGACAGAAAGCAAAGGAGAAGAAAGACTACGAGGATTCCCGGTTAAGTGGAAATATCTTTCCTCTGGTGGAAGCGTTATTCTTCATTAAGGAACTTTGTTGTTCTTCGCTCTTGAAACGTGGAAATCTCTCCCCCCACCTTCTTACGTTCATTTTCTTCGTTCCTACTCTAATATCCTTGACCGTACGTCCATCCTCTAAGAACTAGCAGCCCAAGATTATCCTTTTGAAAAGTCGTTAAATCCGACAGCTGATATTCCATTTCGAAAGACAAAGAATGTCAATCGCGATACGAGTGAACTAAATTTAACCAGTTTAATATGCGTTGTACCGAATGAGAAATTGGAACAGCGGAATGAAATTTTATTTCTGTGCCAATTTAGATAATGAGAATCTAAGAATACATTTTCCATTTTGCGAAAAGTACTCATTTGATAAATATGATCAGAAAAATATTCGTCAAATAAAAATTAACAAAATTTTAATAAAATCGCGTCCTGATTTTCGCAAAAATGAACCTGTTCAAACTGTGATCTACTTCTCGAATTTTAATTTTCTAAAATCCTACGTCAGTTTCATAATTAGCAACCCCGGAGAACCGTACATAGTAATGAAAAAAAAGAACTGTTACACGGTAAAATGTGTCGCTTAGAAAGTTAAATAAAACGACAGAGACAGTTGAGGCCGGTATTGGAACTTCTTCCAGCATCCAGCGCTATTTACCAAACAAAATTAGCTTTCAAACAGGAGTGTAAAAAGCAGCAAGCCGCGTCAAGCATTGGATCAAAATCGAGTCCGAACTAGGTCATTCGAGGCGGCTGCGGGCAAGGAAACCCGTTAAACAGGGGACTGGCAGTAATTAACGCTGTTTGCCCGGGTCGCTCAATGCCAACGTAAATTCTCGTGGCTTTCTCGAACTCTACCGCGGTTTCGGGCGGGCCTACGCGATCGTTTTCCGCCCCGAAACGTCGGGAGTACTGCGAAAGAATCCCGGGAACGGAATGGACAAGCTCGCAACGTCACGAGGGGACAATGGAAAGGAGACAGAGGCTGTCGTTGAAGATGACCGAGTACGACCCTGTTGGCGAGGGAAAAGGGGCGCGAGAGAAATAAGGGTTGAGAAAGAAGAATGGGTTTGTAGCGGGAGAAGTAAGCGTCGGAAGTTTGAAGCCCTTAATTGCTTTTTAAAACTTTCAAGTTCGACTCGGTCCCCACACTCCTCTCGTTCTCGTTCTTCATCCTCGTCTGCCGCAACCTCGTCCTGGTCGCACCCTTTGCATTCCACTTTGGAATGTTCAATATTAGTTTTCCCTATCGGAGTTGCAAACACGTTCGGTACCGGGGGGCTGGTCGAGCCGAGTCGAGCGGGGCCGAGCCGCTAAGAGGGTGCCGATGCACGAGAAAAGAGGTAAGGGTGAGAAACGAAGAGAGAGAATTCGGCTCGTCGATAACCAGCCTCCGCCTTTCCCCGTTTTTGCACTCGAAGCAATTAACGCTGCCTGGAAAGAAGCCCGGCTACACTTCCGACCTGCTTTCCCATCGGTTTGTGTCCATCCTTCGGGCGTCGAGCTCGCTTTTCTTTCGCGGAGTTTCGCGAAAGACCGTAAAGTGGCCGGACGTCTCCAGAACTTTCCCTTCTTTTCTTCCACTTTGGTCTCGCGTTCGCGCTCGTGCCACGAGCTTTCACGAACACTTTTATTGGGTTCGTTCAAGTTTTGTCTCGCGGCGATCACCGTGTTGCGTTCACGGGAACCGCCATTGCTGATCGGAGGTATGAGAATGAGGCTGCACGCGTATAGAAGTGGTATATAACGGAAGTGGTCTAGATACGAGCTAGGGCTCGAATATGGTCTATTTGTAACATGTTAGGGGTCGAGAGTAAATAGCTTATACTTGTTATTAACTTGTACCCTCGATTTTTATCTTCAAAGTCTTCACTGATGTATTTATTGTACTTTAATAATGACCTATTGCGCTATTTTTTATCATCGCATTGCTGATATTAGAATATTGTTTAATAAGTTGTTCAGCAATTGAAGTATCTGTCCAGACAAGTATGATAGGAATTTAAAAATGTATAAAATCTATAATGTGAAAATTTGAAAAATTTACGTATCTAAATTTGGAACTTCGAGAAAGACTTGCGAGCATGCAAATTTCAAACAGTCTAAAGTCCTCGACCTAGACTTTTTCCAACTCGACCCGGCAACTCCCGCGGATTGGCCGTGCAAGTTTCGCGAGAAAATGTTTTCCCCTCTGACCGAATGAATCGATTAAACTTTTATGGTATGCGTTTGAATGGTTTTACTTTCAAAAGCGAGGTGAAACGATTCTTTCATTCTCATACGAACAGAAATTGTTTCGTGATAGATATTATTTAACGATTTGAACAACTATATTCGTTCGGATTTCCATTTTTGTCCGAATTGAGCGTTTCCATCCGAAACCGAACGTCCATTCGAATTTATGGAACAGTTTCGATGAAGAGGCGCGTTCGCAGCGAGAGAAAACGAAATTGTTCCCACCCTCTTCACTCGACTTTTCGATTCGACCAGCTTGAAGAAGGGTCCGAGCAAAGACTAGCTTTTCCAGACGAGCTCTCTACGCTGAAACGAATCGTTTGCTCGCGCTAGCGTCCGATATCTCTCGTCTTTGGAATTGGAGCACGCCTTCTAACATTCGAACACCGTAGCGAACGTTTAATCGGCAGGTTTCCGGCGCGGCGCAAAGAACGTGGAAAATGGAAAGGGAGGAACGAAGAAAGGGAAACAAACGAACTTTACACGGAACCGAGCGATTCGCTTTGACAAAGGGCTGGTTCTCGCGATCCATTACGGTATTCGAGTTTCCGACTAATCTCCTTCCACTCGTATCGCTTCGATTCGAAACCCTTTGTGATTCTCGATTCATCGTTGATGGCCCATCGACGGCGTTTAGCAATTAAATCGAAACGTTTACGGCATCTCATACAGAAATACAAGTCATTTTCAATGTACGCTCCACCCTCTTCGCCGGCGTCAAGGGTGAGTTCGATCTTTTGTGATCCGACTCGTGAACGAACACGACATTCAATGTATAATAGGCGCAAGGAAAACGTCAATCAAAATTCTATTACTTTATTCACCTTATAAAATTTCAAATAATTTCACTTTTTAAATTTTTTTGAGTACGTGAACATTAGCTAATCATAATTTGTAGATTATTAATACTAGTATGAATGTCTTAAAAGCCTAAGTTAAGATGGAATTAATAAGTAAAGTTAGGTTAGGTTCGACTCGAAGTTCAAACAAAAATAAGCAGATTTAAAGCCACGCATTGAGCTTTACATGAATCTTGAAGATTATCGGTATTATCCTATACGGAGATGAACATATGCATTTGCGAAAGTAACATCGGGACTAAATCTGGAATATACAAGCAGCTTAGGTAAGTGTTTGCTTCGAAAATCGAGTCAGTTTTCAACCGACAGATATTCTCAAAGAGCAGTGCATGTAATGTGCGTGAATCTCTTAAAGCTCTGACTTCTTCTTCCTGAAAGGAGATCTCGCGAGCGTGTGCACACGCTTCGACTGGAACGCGATGATATGCATGTATCGTTCGAGGAACCAGTCATCTGTAACACGGTCCCATTGAAACTGTCTCTATCACGGTTACAAGCTGGCATGTCTACATCGATTAGATTCGAATTTGTATCGAAACGCGTTGCCAACACCTGCAACGCGAATCGATATGTCCTGTAAATTTTTACCCCGATGCTTGGATCCGCTCCAGTTATTACGGAAGAAGTACTAAACTTTTACGCAACTTTTCATGCTCCTATTTTTGCCAGATAATGAAATGTTGCGGGTGATTGATAGGACTTTAATTTATGGGAACTTGCAGATTCATTTTCTTATGAAAGCTGTTTAAGGTTAAGAGAGGGGAAATTTTAATGGTTCTAATTTTGTAACGGTATCAACCATTTTTCAAAAGATACCTAACTTTTAAAGAACCATTATGATACAGAAAATTACAGCTGGGATCAGAACAATTATTTAACAAAATATCAAATAAAATAGGAAAACTGTCAGTAAAATTAAGTTGAAACATTCTTAAACTATGTGAACATAATTATGAACAAACAAAATGATTATCTATCTTTCCAAACTAGAAAACTTTAAAAAAAAAATGATTGCTCTACTTAAAAATTTAATCATCAATTTGAAATTTGAATGTTATGAAACTGTTCACTATTTGTAGCTTTCTTTCCAGGTTTATTCGATACCAGAACAATTGCCTGACAAAAGAAGAATAACTTGCATGTTCGTCAAAATAGATGCTTCTGCGTACGTCTATAAGACATCATTTAATATCCAACCGTATCATCAAGTTGTAAAGAATTGTGCCATTAACGATTAGATGTTTCCTCGAAACGGTATAAAATCGATGAGCGAACGAAGGCACGCCATGGTTTCAAGACACGACAAAGAGATATTCTTCCAATTCCCCGTTCCCCGCGAGCCAGACATTCTATAAGTCTACGCGATCCTTTGCGCGTTGTTAGATAATTTTAGAATCGCGTGATTAAACTTTCGCGATTAAAGTTTTTGGGCCGGCCGTGAATAATGACTTTAAAGCGTGTAGCGGCGAAAGATACACAAGTTTAGTAGCAGGTATTATTTTTCCTGTCATTCTTTGCTAAAGAAATTGAATTTTAAACGACATCAGGTACGATAAACCATCGATCGTTGCGTTACAAATAATTTTCCAGCTACAATTCGGTAGATTACGAAAAGATGTCTTGATGAATCTTTGAGTGTTCGCTAAACGATCTTCCTTTGAAAGGGGAAGAATAAAAGAGAGTTTTCTCGATTCTAGTTCACGAAACAAAGGAAGAATTTTTCCAGCAGCGTCCGAACAAGGCGACGAAAGTTCGTTTCGCAAACTGATCCAACATAATTCATGAGGAAACATTGATTGGACGCGCTTGTGTACCGTTAAGCCGCGTTCGAAAAGAGACAGTTGCGCTAACAAGATTCTATCGTCTTGTTCGTCGTATCGTCGGTACTCTCTTCATCAGTTCGACGCCGATGAGCCAACATCGGTGAATACGTGGCCACCCGGCTACCTGAGCACGCTTCTCTTGTGTACTCAGTCATTAACGAGTAAACTCGACCGAAACTTCCCGTAAATTCCGTCAAGCATCGTCAAGACATCGAGTTTGCACGCTCGCGTCTACGCTAGAATCAATTTCACACAGATTGACCGATCTGTGTAACGTCTACCGAGATCATTTTTTAATCGGATTGATCAGACACGTTCTACATACCTCAGCCAACTTTCACAATCTTCACTATTTGAAAATTTGGGAATTTTTAGAGTTTAGAAAATTAGAAGGATATTTTGGGATTTTGGGAAATTGAGAACTTAGGAATTTTCAGAGCTTAAGATTTGTAGAGTTTTGAGTATTTGAAAAGTTTGGAAATTTGGGATTTAGGATGTAATGAGAGATTTCAAAGTTGTGGAGATTTGTGAATTTAGAAATTCAGGGATTTGGGAATTAAGAAATTTCAAGCAACCTAAATTTAGCGAATCCGTGTGAGGTAATTTCGAATAGCCAACGAAACCGTGTCAAACACATCAGAAATAGAAAACAAGGGAATCGAGAATAGCATTCAAAATTACATCCGTCTATAGTTAAATAACAGTCAGTAAAGACAAATGGTTGTATCAGATTGATCGATCATCGAAATTAAAAGGGAGCGATCCATACTGTTTCGAATAAGGTTAATCGCCTGTCTCGGTGTAACGGGTCTACGTAGAGAGCCAACTGAATATTCGCGTCAGCAAGCTGTCGACCAAGTACGTACAGCACTTGTATAATTAATGGCTTAGAAGACCTTCCGCTTTCCAACGGCATCCGAGATCCCCTCGGAATCACATGTGTTCGTTTACGAGCATGCTACTTACGTCGGTCACGATAAATTATTCGTCAGACTAGCCCGTCGTTTTTACTTCGTAATTGTTCTCCGTTGTGTATCGATCCTTGGGTCAAACATCTTATGTTCATGTATGTGCAGGATAAAATTGTCGTTAACGAACCATGTTTCATAGCATTAGCGTGAACTATAACTACCTCTATATAGAAAGTACGAAAGGCTATAATCAAGGATAATTTTTAGTCTAGTATGTCATGTACTCGTGTCGTTTAACTGGTTAAAATGCGAAGGTTAGTTACGAACAAGGGTTATATTGCCACCCGTTAAACTGAGTGTGAGATTGTTACGTATCGTAATAGCCACGTTACTTACGTATTATATTCATAACACGAATTGTACATCCGTTCTATTTATACAGGTTCTATTATCCACGCATTGTACTTCTTATGGGTCGTATACGCGTTGTATCTCCTGCGTGTCGTATGGTCATTTGTTATATCTCTTATGTGTCGTATGGTCACGTGATACATCACCTACGCGTCGTATCTTCAGGTGTTGAATCTCTTACGCACTGTATTGTCACACGTTATAATTTTAGCGCATTGTACTTCTACGCGTTAGAATTCCTACACGTCGTACCTTCACGTGTCGTATCTCCACGCGTGATATTTCCGTGCGTGGTATTTTCTACGCGCCATAGCTCCACGCATGGTATCTCTTATGTGCCGTATCACCACGCGTTGTAATTCCACGCATGGTATCTCTTATGTGCCGTATCACCACGCGTTGTAATTCCACGCATGGTATCTCTTATGTGCCGTATCACCACGCGTTGTAATTCCACGCGTGGTATTTCCTATGTGCCGTATCACCACGCGTTGTAATTCCACGCATGGTATCTCCTATGTGCCGTATCACCATGCGTTGTAATTCCACGCGTGGTATCTCCTATGTGCCGTATCACCACGCGTTGTAATTCCACGCATGGTATCTCCTATGTGCCGTATCACCACGCGTTGTAATTCCACGCATGGTATCTCCTATGTGCCGTATCACCACGCGTTGTAACTCCACGCGTACTATACCCACGCGCGAAATTTTCTACGCGTTGTATCTCTACGCGTAGAATTTTCTACGCCCCATATTTCCCCACCTTGAATCTCCACGCGTTGTATCACCACACATTGTACTTCCTATGGTCTGTATTACGGTCTGTTCTTACTACCCTACTTCTTACGTTACATCTACGCGCCATACCAACACAGGTCGTATCGCTACTCCAGCCTCTAAAATTGCAAATTTTAAATTTGATCTATTTAATTGACATCTAGCAAGAGTAAAGAGTTTAGTAATTAGTACTCCCGTCGAATCTCAAAAGCTGGCCGAGATATCTCGTAACTTTTGGCGCTGACTGTCGCGTCGGTGAACGACAGAATCCCTAAGGACTCGCAGCGTAGGCGGACGACGGGGCTGGTAGACGCTGAAGTTTACCCACTACGTCTCTTCAGTAGACTGTATTACCCGCTTCAACGTACACGTGGGTCAATATTAATCATTGTCATTAGCGCAGGCTGCAAGACAGTTTCGGAACAATGGATGTCTGGAACAATAAAATTTCTAGCTCCCTCGTGATACATCGCTCGCCTTCTTCGCTGTAAGCTCCTCGCGGAAAATGGAAAACGCGGTAGTTGTGCAAAGAAAGGGTTCACGATCCCTTTTGCGGGACACCTCTATATGCAAGTATAAATGGCCATAACTCGACGATGGGGATTCAAACTAATTTTTTAATTAAGTTACGGTACCGGATATTACGGTATCGTTACATATTTGAACAAGGTTTATTTATATATTACTACGAAGCGGATGTAAGTTTAAACATTCAGATACTTTTTTAATAAAAGGGGAATACATAAATAAATGTACGATATCCCAGATTTCATCGAACAAATTTCAGTGTTTAAAAATTAATTGCAGTATGAATTGGTAAGTATTTTTCGATGAAGATCATCGGAACTGAAGCTTATAATTCAATTGAAATAATCGTCGAAGAAAAAAGTGTGAAAGTTGCAGATTTAATTGCGACTTTCGCTCGTTGAAAAATGAAACGTCACTCATGCATTGTTGAAGAGATTAAATAATCTCGAAGCTTCTTAATCGAGTTCGAGTTAATCAAGCCTCAATTTAATAACGATTTAGCCAATTCTGTGCCAACGAAATCGAGAAAACAGTTTTCCCAACAATAAATTCATTTATCCGGTAGTGAAAGCACTTATCTCATTCTCGAGCAATCGAAAAATTGGATCGTTATCGAGAACCGTGAACGCAGCCGTTAGCTCTTCAACGGATATGGTAAAAATAACTGTGAAATAAAATGGAATCCTCCATTACGAACCCCCGAGGTTCATGCGGGGGTTATCTAAACCCCCCCACTGTTATCTTAATGGTACTTATTGTCTTGACGTATAGTACATCTTGCTTCCTTGCTTCCCTCATTCCCTCCCTTTCCCTCTTATTCCATTTCACCCCTTCTAGCTTAGCCCTCTCCACTTCTATGTACATTAAGCTCGTAGGGCCACGAAGGTGGTAGGAGCACTGCTGATGCCAGTCGTTATCGCACACTGAAAACTCACCCTCTCTTTCCCGTTCCACGCCTTTCTCGCCCTTCGTTCTCCCTTTGGCCCTATCGTACTTCCTTCTAACCTGTATTCTTTTGACTCAAACGCTGATTATTTCTTCACCTGATGACCGCATTAAAAATAAAGCACAATAAATAAAGAAAAATGAATTTTATAGAAATGTTCTTCGTTTCAAAAAAACTTAATGTAATTTAATATTCGTCATTTTGTGAAACTAATGTCGGAGAAAAAGCTGACAAAGAATCGAAGATACTCAGAGGAGATAAATAGGGAAGTTTGATATCGGTACATATATCGCCATGTAACGAACGCCTTATCCGGATCAGCAATTAGCCCAATCGTTTGGCAAACTGAAAGGGAAGGGCCGTTGATCGCTATTAATGACGTCGCTGATTGAGTGAAACCGCTTCAATTGAACCTTCAATTGCGCCAATAAGCCTTCGTTTCACCTCGTTTTTTTTCAATCTTCCTCATTCCTTCTTGCTGTTCGATTTTTAAGTTTCGATTATTCCTTTTTTACCGTGTGTCCATATTTATAATTTCGTGGAGAGCTCGGAAAATCTTGGCAAAAGAAACAGGAAATATAATACACTTTCCAATCCATTCTTTTTATCTTATTAAATGACTTTGGAACAATTTGACAAATTTTTGGAAATAAAAATTTTTTTAAATTTAATTTTTAGAGCAATTTGTAGAAATAACAAAATTTAGGTGATTTTAACAATTTGAAGAATATGCAATAAACTGGAAATGTAAGAATTTCAAAATGTGAATATCTACAAATTAAAAAATTTGAGAATCTATAAACTTTAAAAATTATCAAATTCCTGATACAAAGTGCATTCCGCACATTGTGAAAAGTCGATCTAGCTACGCATGAAAAATCGACGTATAAAGCGTGTTCGTGTAAGCAAGTATATTGAATCGTATCGAGAGACACCTTTTATCGCGATATTAGTAAACTCGGTCAATTTCTTTTCCGCTCTCGTTCAATTTCTCGTCTCTGGCAAAGTTGCTCGGTAGCGGCGGTAAACGACGCTGATTTAATCGTCGCTCGTCGAACAGAAGGTAGGAAAGAAAGTGCAAAAGATAAAGGTGAATAGACAGAGACGATAGGAGCATGAGAAACACGTTTCGTTCGAGCAACGAGATGGAACAAGGCGAATTTTCCAACGGCGCGTATCCGAGAGTGCAACGAAATCACGAGAAGTCGGCGCAACAGACGCCAAGATTGGATGGAACTCTGTACGATCCGATCTATGAAAATCTTTATCGACCGTTCGCCTCCTCTCTCTTCGATATCTAGCCTCTCGTTTATTCTCCATCTTCGCCCGAGTATTCTTCCTCGTCCACGAAGCGGCTCCTCTTTGAACGTTTTGCACGTTCCGGATAAATAAACTTGGAATCGCGGCAGATACCAGCCGATATATCGGCGAAACCAGAACGCCTGCGGTGGATATGTAACGGCGTGAAAGCTCGAATCGGAGCGGATCCGACAGGCGAGCAGGTTGGAATGCGCGTAAACAAACAGAAGGCGTATGTACCTCGGGAAAACGGGCTACCTCATGGACTTTGAATCGAACTCCACGAGCACGGGTCTTGATTCATTCGAAAATTCCGCATTGACTCATTCATGCGTGCAGCCTGAACCATCCAATCAGTGAAACCGAAAGATCCGCAGCTGCCCGTTTAGCCGATAGCGAATGAGCTCTGAAAGAGTGCCTGCTGAAAATCGGCGATGTCGAAACGGCGAGAGAGTTTCGTTTCCATTGGGAGCCAAAGAAGACGAGGAAGCGGAAGAAGCTGCAATCGATGGCCACGATTCGAAGCAAAGGGCGGAAATGATGCATGGCCGAACCGCTGCTACGCTTTCCGAAGCGGTGATACGCAGAGGTCCGCGTACAAATACGCGAAGTGGTAGAAGAAGAGGCCCGCCGGTTAGATAGCAGCTGGTCGAATAGCGGCGGATTTCGTGGAAATGCCAGGATTTCGTGTACGGAGGGACGAAATTGAAGATCGAGTAGCGAATACCGGAAGAGTGGCTGCCACTCTGCACCGTAAACGGCCGTTATTCAGCCAGCTATACGCTTCGTCTGCGAAAGGAAAACGGAGATGTGCCTCTAACCAGAACCAGCGTGCGAAAGACGGACAGATTGCTGCGACGAATAAGCCGCGTAATAGAAACGGAATATGCTCTTGCCTTTATCGCCGCTTACCCGCGATACCGCGCGATTTGCCTTGGTCGTTCTCCACGCTGATTGAATGCGTCAGCTTCGCGAGAAAAATTCAACCCTCCGACTGATGGATTCCCTGAGTACCTTTATAATAAACGAACAATTCTACTCTGATTTTGATGTAAGAAAATGGAATAAAATCTTCTCCAGGTGAAGATATGAAAAATGAATTTGCAAATTTATAAATTTATCACTGAGACTACTATCCCAGTCGAATTACCGCTCCACGGGTTTCTTATTATAAAGTACATTTTTCGTTAAAATACATTCCTTGAAATTAGTATTGATTTTCGTCAAAGTAAAGAATAATTGTATGTACTAATTTATGTTTGGTCGTTTGTTTATTTATTTTTGAATTTCAAACTAAGTACTCATTATATGCTAGAAATTTTAAGAATCTGAGAAGATGTCATTTATTTGAAGAGAGGTTACGTTACATCCAAACGTACCACATTAGATCATGTCAACAACCGACATAGAGATGTAGAGAAATTCCGCCGGATAGGAATATTAGAACAAAAAGGACGAAGGACACGAAAAAACAATGGATTGATGTAAACGAAACGTACAACCTGCGTCAGCTGTGCTTTTTGCACGGCTACAATGTTAGAGATATTTTCACTGCGCAACGAAATCGACAAAAGCATCGCGTTCATCCTCTCCCGCGACAGGTTAGACAGCAGTCGGCACACGGTGATAACTCTCGTTCCTGGGAAAAATACACGCGCCGGTAAGCGGATAGGCGCGTCGAATTCAATTTACGCGGTTCTGGGAACCGCGTCAAACTGTACAGCTATACGGCACATTCGCATATCGCGGCGAAATTTCGCAACTTGTAACGTTATTAACGCGGTCCCGATAAAGCCTCCTCTTCGTGCGGCTTCCGCTTTCCGGTACATTTCCATGCATATGAAATCAGCCCCGACGCCGAGCAACGAGAAAATTTTAAATCCACCAAGAGCCGGAAGCGAAACTATCGTCGTGACGATGACGCGTTGAACAGCAGCTAATTAACTTGTCCTTCGCGTCGATACGATTTAGCGATATCGTTGCGTCGTTTCGAATTATGAAAGCCTCCGGTTGATCGACGCTGTATGCGATACAACGTCCAAGTTCCCTTCTGTCCTCGCTCGAGGGTTAACGGCCCCGGCCGGCGATCTGCTGGATGAACTTTAATTGAAACCTTGATTGTTTCTGTACGCGGACCTTGTACTGCCAACAGACTTCAACTTTGTTTTCGCGGTGCAACACGGAACGATTCGGACTTTAAAAGTTTCGAAAATGTAACGCGATAATTGACTTCGATCTTCGACTTTTCTCGCTGGCCAATTATCCTTTTGAATCCGACGCTTTTGTGATTGCAATCGCTGAATTCCGATCGATTTGACCCAATGAATTTTCGAAGTTTTTATGCTTGGAACTTTTTCAATTTTCAATTTGATCATTTGAACAAGTGTAAGTTCAAAAGTAAGATTGAATATTTGCAAAATTGAGATTACCAATTTGAAACTTTTAAATTCTAGATTTTTAATATTTTACATCTCTAAATTGTCACTGCGTATAAATAGCTGTCTACATTATAGATAGATATCATTATTACATTATAGGAAATTATAAAAATTTTAATATATCAGTGACGTCCATAGCACTTGCATCAAGGTTCAAACACCTACTTCTACTGAAAAGAATGATATTTCAAAGCGTCCACAATTTATCTCCTAAAATCCTCAACCAAAAATTATACTTAACACGAGATAGTCATAAAGTGAAACCAAATAAAAAGTGAAGTATCCAATTGAGCACGTGACCTTAACAACGATAAAGCTGGTGAACGACCATTGCGCATCCCAGTCGTCGGGAAAGAGGATGATGATATCCTCGTAATTGGCCATCTTTCTGCCATTAAACGATCGTTCATCTTTTTTCATTCTGCTCGTATTTCACAATGCCACCTATTTACATACTCCTGACAATGTCTCCACTCGAACAACCGATAACGACCGCTTTATTACTTCTCGTGCAATTCAGAACACACGGCAATCGTCGACTCTCGTGCATCCATTGTCGCTTCTTGTCTCGTTGACGGTGGAGAAGCGTGGAAAGCCACTGCATTCGAGACGCTTTGATAAACGCGTACGATGGGAAGCTTTTTAGGACATCATCCGCGGGAACACCTGTTACTGGCACAGCCAGATTCACATTTCAACGAGAAAAAGAAACGTGGACGAATCTATGATTTTCGTCTCAAGGATTTTATTAAATTAACGAGTTGGATTTAGGAATTTGTAGATTCATGAATGTAGAACTTTAAGAACTTCAGAAGTTGAAAATTGCAAAATATGTGGAATGTCCAGATTTGAAACTTGTGAATTATTAAACTTAGCTAAAATTATAAAAACTTTTAAATTTGTAATACAAGATATTCTACATCAAGCATCATACATTAACGCCATATTATAACGAGCAAATCCAGCGCCCTCTGCTCCCGTTTCGCCGAAGCAAGAAAACCGACAGAAAGATAGAAATGATGGAATTCATTGCCGGTGGTTGCAGGCTTACGGGATTGCATAGTCTTAACTTACATTAATCCAAGGATTTCGTGGAGAAAGAACGAACGAGGGAAGGAGAAGTGGCTCCGATAATCGTGTAATTCACGACCAAAGAAGATTACAGGCAAATGCGAGCTTTTTTCACGTCCGTGGTAATTCCAGGCGTTGGCTACGCCACGATTTTTTTAGAAATTCATGTCGTCTGCACAGCAAGTAGGGACACGGTGCGGGAGAGCTTTTAAAAGCACACTTTTAAAATATCCTCGCCCTTGGGAATAAATGATTACCAGGAGTAATTATGAAAATTCAAACAGCCACGCTTTAAACGTCATTATTTATTCGTGTCGAGATTGTGCTCGTACACCATGAAGAACGTTTCGCTTTATCGTTTCGAATAATTCTCTTGATTCTGAAGTTAGAAATTATTCCAGACTATTATGAGCGAGTAATTAACCTTCGTATATTTTAAGCTTCGAACGAGGTAAAAGTGATTTCTATATGTAGAAACTGTGCTGCTGAAAACTTTATATCATTACCGGGAATATTTCGAAGCATTAAACCATTTTATATTCTGTCACTCGAATTTCAAGTACTATAATTTAGTAATTGCTCCGTCTCGTAAATATGCATTAAGTTGTTTGAAATGGCCAGTGATGAGCAGTGATATTACTAGCAACGAAAATCACAATACAGCAGCTGTTTTTGTACGCTCGAGAATTTACAAGTTATGGATCTTCAAAAGTTTGCAATTTTGACAATTTTTAAATTTGTGAAAATTTCGAAATCCCCACTTTTAAAAATATGTCACAAATACATTTGAAAATTTCTCAGTTTCTAAGTCAAGTAATTCACAGTTCAGCAAAGCAGAAAATTTAGGAGTATATAATAAATAACTTAATAAATATTCGTGTAAAAAAAGCTTCGAGTCTAGCAATTAATCTTGCACAAGTCAACGGCGCGGTGACTCTTCGAGATACCGCGGCAAGCATGTTATTTTCTATTAATTAAAATTTACATAATCACGTAGTCAGCGATTTTCAGTTATTCATCGCGCTGATTAATTGCCGAGCACGGTAGCACGCTTTCCAGATCGGTATCGCGGGACCACCCGTTGGTTAGCCGTGCTTTCTTAATTCTGTATCATAAAACCTGGTAACGATACGAAATTCCTCACGAGCTTGAAGTGCGAGCCGTCAGATTCCAAATACAAATCGAACGGGCACGGTAGTCGTGCAATATACAACTCGACTTCTCAATTTCTTCGGCGAGCTTTCACGCATGAAATGGAATCCAATCGGTGACCCACATTTCCCATCGATGCTCTCGTCGCCACGAGCAGATTTATAGAATAGGAATCTCCATAATATCCTAACGTCGATTCGTGGCGAACTACGTCGATGTCTATTTCCAACGGAATTCCACCGCTGGGATTGAAATGGAACGAGAAAAAGAGAAAAGCAAAGTTCATGAAAATGATAGAGGAACTTCGGTTAGACCCTTGTCTCGTGCACGTTATATATTCTCGGGTACAATGTAGCCTTGTTGGGTTGTAGAAAGTGAAGTTTGCTCCGTAAGATCTTCGGTATTAAAATATTCAAATTTCTACGATTTCTTTGACTTTGATGAAAGTCTGAATATAAGTGTAATTGTGAACAAAATCAACAAAATTATTTTTCAAGAAAATAGTTAAATTCCGACGTAGGGTTGCTCTAACACTTCTTATCCTCGTAACAAGCACGATACGATAAAGCAATTTAACTGAATTTTCTCGACAAGGTCAATTGTGCGGCAACCCAGATATTTCCGCCAACCCGAAGGCACACCGCTGGAATGAACGTAACATATAATTTTGAAGCACTGTATAGATCGGGTTTTCGCATGAAAAGGTCGCAAATTGGACGAGGATAGATCGAATGCTTTCGTTGGCGGTGATCTGATAACCTCTCGACTCTGTAGGCGTTGTCTAAAATTAAACGAACAGGAAGATACATATGTAGGTTCTAACACCTTGTCCCAGTTCGCGGATGCCACCAACCAAGCTTGATACGATATTCTCACGGAGAACGATATATTATGCGCGATAACCTAACTGCGGAAACGGGAAAGAGTTGTTCACCCGTAACTTGCTTGAACTATCGCTGATTCCGAGATATTTGCTCGGGATTACCTCTTCGTTTAACTTCCACGTGCTCGAGGGCTGATTCGCAACGGGAACGTCGGGAACTGGGGTGAACAGAGAGTGAAGGATAAACGTAGGAAGGAGTAAACGCCGTCTTCCTCTTGCGCGACGTCTTCTGGAAGCCTTCGAACCAGTCAAGCTACCTGGAGGTCTGCTAGGAGGAAATAGGTAAGGGAAGAAGTTCGAACGTAGGTTAGAGACGAGAATTGGGAGGTAACGTGCGAAACTTCAACATGAACTGTAACCAGTCTCCGCGAGTCGTCGAAGAAACTATGGCTTCCGAAGGTCGTATCACGAGAGTGTGCTAACTCTTCTGTCTGTTCTCCAGTCAGGTATCTCCGTCGGGACTGCTGGCTACATGACTGGAACTCGAATGCGCTTTCGGATACTTCCGATGTCGGGAATTTACGATCATTACAGTTTAGACGAACCTTCGAATTCGAGGTAATCGGGGATTCCGAAAAATAACTGCAACCAATCTAGAGATCCTCCGAGTTACTAGTTCCAACTTTGGATACCATTTACGGAAATGTTTATGGTCAGGTAACGATAGTTAACCGTACCACGATGGGTGCCCTGTAGCATGTAGCCTCTTTAACATCAATCAGTCCCTATCGCAGCAAACTAAATTGCAAGTCCCTAATACGTATGTACTTCGTGATGTATACATGTACTTATGTTACATTTAGGTACTATAAGATCTCGTTATGCTATTACCATTTATATTGCGGTAAACCTGTTTTCAAACTTGGAAACTAATTTAAACGATAGAAGAGTCGAAGATTCGAAGATCTTTGGATTCGGGGATGTGGAAAAGTGGACATCTTTAAATTTCATTTCAAGCAATTCAAGAATTGTACAATAATATATAAATATTTACGGTATTAAAAATTAAGGAATTTAAAAATATGGTCATTTAAAAGACTGAAATAGAAGCTAAAAAATGTTGAAGATCTTTGATATTTATAAGTCAAATGCAAAAAACGATCTAACATTTCTCATTTATACTCAGTCAAAACTAAAATTTTGATGAAAAAAATTTCGCCAAAATATTTCGAACAGATCGCATCCAAACAAGGAAAAGTTTAAATGAACTCGTAATATCTAGTGGCTGTTAACTGCGCCAACTTGGATTCGAGGCACGGCCGCAGACATAATAGTTGCATTATCGCTGCCAACGGGTATATCCTGGCTGACGTTTAGGGTCGGGACGATCGGACAGTTTAAACGTTCAGGGCCAACATTTAATCGATCGGTCGTGGCAGTTAGGACGATAGAAACGCGACGGGAACTAAAACTAAGCACAAACTTTATTCGACAGCTTCTAGTGAATAACAATGTACGTAGCATAATTAACAATCCATTTCTACTTAATGTCACAATTCTTGAAATTTACATACAACTTTTATTCTGAGTACAAACTACGAAAAGGACAACTTAAATACATTAAGTGTGATGATAACGAAAATATTCAAACAGTAAACCTCAAAGTTACATATATATTTTCTGTAGAATTGATTTTATGATTCGTGTATCAAATGTATGCAATAGGCTCGTATTCCAATAATTAAAATAAGTGAACTAAAAGAGGATAAATATTGTGTTTAACGGAAACCAAAACATGTTTGAAGAAGTGTTTCTTCAGCAAAGGGTTAAACGGATACATATTTTGCTGTTTCGTGATAAATCCTTTCTTTTGATGCTGAGCACGTGGTGACCATATGAACCTCGGTCGTTTTATGCCCCAGTTGCGGTAGCCCGACAAAAAACTATGAAATTAACCCACGAGATCGATGTTACATCGCGCAACCTCGTGTTTCCACAGATTTTCGTACTTGTTCTCCACTTTTTCGCGTGCTACTCCATAACGTTCGACGTATACCGAAAAAAAAGTTCGGACAAAAATTTCGACCACGTGCACGTGACTGTACTCGACAACGTCCTGCCATTGTTAGCACCCCCATCTTAAACGTTTGCTTCTTTGGCAAAATATTGCGGAAGGTTTTATACAATTTCATATTCTTCTTTGATAATTTTTCCTAATAAGTAGTAATTCTGCAATTTCTTTAATTTAAACCTCATTCTATATGAAAAGTCTATGTAAAGTGTACTTAAAACGTTTTCAAAAATGTCTGCCTAAAAAGAAATAGTACATGGACCTCAATTTATGCTGCCGACAAAAAGGTTTCACAAAATATTCAGAACGCTTTAATAAAATTAAAAAACAAGAATGCTTATCATCGTCCTTCACGCAACCCAAAAATGTAAATAACCTTTATAATTGAAATTTGTATAAAATATTGGATGGCCGTAATGGAGTAGCCGGGTGTTACAGGGAAAAAAATTGGGGAAACTGCTACCAGGCGTTCGATTATTTTTAGATCATAAATCATAATCGTATTCCGCGCACGAACCCAGGTAAATCTCGTTGCGAACTATAAACTTCCGTGTGCGACTTTGATGTAACGCCATGATGTATATACACGCCAAGCTCGGTCGGGCGATGAGTGAAATCGTTCGTTGGTACAAGCTTTATTAATGGAGGTCCCGCGATCGCGATCGGCAAAACTATGACAATCTCGTCGACCTTCGCAAGATTAATGCCGTCGGCTCATTGCGTGAGCAACATTGCGTTGCCTTCTTAACCCCCCTTTTTGCGCGCTTGTTCCTTCTTATTTTAGCCGGCAGTAACAGGGTCGTTTTTGCATACAAAACCGCAATTAATGATAATGGAAATTGTTTCCTCGGCAACAGCCACAACGCATAATCATTATAAGCTCGGCTTAATCTCGTTGTTTCGTGTTTCAATAAAGAACATGCACAGCCACCGTGAAGAGAACTTTATGCACGCATTTTGGGTACCAAACTGCTGATGTCAGGACATTTTTTTTGAGGTTATTTCTTTGATTGACGTGTCTCAATGGGGCTGAAATACTTTTGAAGCACAATGTAACACTTACTGAATTTTGGAAGGTATGAATATTAAAATTATCAAAATTTTTCAAAATATGAAAGTACGGGGTTAAATTTTGAAACTGAATAGAATTACCATGGTAATGATCTCTAACAGTTTGAAAACTTGAATCTGTATGTCCTGAAAAATACAGGTTCAACGTGTCTTCACATCTCCATTTTTACTGCAGCAGTCAACAGCCATGAATATTCAGAACTTTAAGGTCATGTAAATAGTCACTTGGAATTGTAAATGAACACTGTAGTTATTTGTGCAATCTTACTTAACCATATATTCCATGACTTTATAGTTCGAAATTGTCTAAATCGATGTTATACAAAATTCTGAAAATTTCTGAACCGTTTAAATGTGTCTCTTCCGCCTACTTAATTAACGTGGGTAATTTAAGACGCATTTTCGTCAAAATTTAATCGATTCAAGTGCACTCCGTTTAAAATTGCACAACAGGCACATTCTTCGTGGATCGTTTGTTTCTCGTCGAGTGCAACAGCTTCCCCCTTTAAATACGATCGCTTCCGTTTTGCATTAGCTTATTTTGTATGCAACTAATTTACATATCTAACAGCCACGATAAAATTGGTTAACGCTGTTCCAAGCCTGTGAGCGAACGCCACCTAGTTTAAGCTTCGGTGTAAGCAGTTAAGCTTCGTGGCCGATTTCGTAATGTATGTTGCTACGATTTAATAGGGTTGAGATTGTCCACCCTAATGCATGCGTCTGCATGTAGGTATATATAAACTGGCACTGAACTATCTACGAAACCAAAAGCCTTTGTGATGTATTCCTGATCAATAAGGACACTGTAACACATGGCGAACATCTTGCTAACTAACCTAACTTATCCCAAATTTCGCGCCAAACGAAGCATTAAATATTAAAATTTGTATTTCAGTATTTTTCGAGTTCCATATTGTTTCATATTGTCGCTTATAAAAATAGATAAATATAAAAAAATCGTAGCTCTTTTTCTTTGTTTTTAATTTTTAATAAATTTGGTACCATTTAATATCCATACGACACACCGAGAAACAAAAAGGAATACAAACTATGGAAAAACAGAGATGGAAATTATGGAAGAGACGTGTTTTTGATTATGTCGGTTGTTCCGAGTCTTGTAACCGTGATTTTTCATTTGCTCGAATTAAAAAGCATGCCTCGTAACAACAGGCAAACGACGCTGTTTATTTAGAAATATTCGGTTCCCTGGCCTTTTTATTTTGTGTTTCATTTTTTTCACCATTTTTAGGTCGCGCACGTCTCTATCATCCATTCTATATCTGCATATTCGAAACGAAATTTTTTATGATACGTTCGTCGAATATTGATCTGCCGCGGTGAAGCTGTACAAAGCTTTACTCCCATTCATTTCGAGTTAACGAGGTTTTTGCATCGATCAGCACTTACTTTTGTACATCGAAATTAGTGTAGTACAATGAAAAGTACTTTTCTTCCATTTTATCTGTCTGTTTGTTCAGCATTTGCGTATGGACGGTTCCGAATTGCCCGTACGCTTTAATATGATTTTACAACGGGCAAGACAAAATCCCATCATGTCAATGGCTGTAATTTACCTATTATCGGTCGAATCGAATTTCGAGCCATATTGCCACTACTTATTTTAACGGCCAATTCGATTTTGCGGTTTTCACATTTGGAATCATAAAAATTTCGGATCTTGGTAATTTGATGGTTTGAAAATTTTCGAATATTTAGTTATTGGAAATTTGGAGGTTAGAGGTTTGAAGGACTTAAAAAACTTTGAAATTTGAGTATCTACAATTTTGGAATTTCAGAAACGAACCTAAAGGATTAAAAACTTGAAATTTTATAGATTCAAAAATTGAGAATGCATAAACAATCAAATTACCATGGCACAAGTCCGATAAAATAAATTTCTAGGGTACCTATATTCCACGATCAATCGTAATAGCATTCTTCTAAAAGTACCTACACGTGTTTGCTTTTATATTCGGACGTGAAACTGTCTAGCCATTTAATGAATAAATTTGTGGATAACAGCCAACCGTCAGGGAATTTAATATCCGATACAACTCCAGAATTTAGAGCAAAAGACGAAACTTGCATCTATTTTTTAACGAGACTCGGTGCTACAAGAATAAAATCATTTCGTCCGTATTTCTCCTGTCCAATTTTTCCGCGCCATTTTACTTTCATCATTTCGCCGGGTAGAAGCCACGGGGCCCGCAATGCTTATCCAATTTAGTCTGGAGCGTAGCACCGATAACTTTTACCTAGCGAAGGAAAGAAGCTTTTGTAAGAAAACCCTGGGGAAGTTTCTCTCGGCCCGAGCCATGCCCAGTAACGTGTCCAACAGCTTAATCTTCAACTAATCCTCGCTCCCTCGACTCGACGTCCACGAGGAATTAGAGGTAATCCGAAACACGAGTTTAATGGCCAACTTCTCATACAATCACAAACTGAATGTTTACAAGTACCACCCCCGGACCACCCTTCCTCACCTAGGATAAACAAATTTGCAGCTGTCATCGATTAACGATTTACGAGCATGTTATCTTTCGACACATCGGCGAAACCGTTAAATCCGCTCATAAATATCGGTATAAAGATTCATTAAGAAATAGTAGCTAAAACTTGCATTGTACAGATACAGATAATATTTGACATATTACCTTGACAAAGAAATGCCAAATTAGGAAACGTGAATAGAACAATCTGTTCAAACATTATGTAGGAAAACATTGATTGGAAAGCGTACAAACGACCGCGATTGATCGCCATCTTTGGAACGGTAAATCGCGACTACTTCGTCGATAACAACATCCAGTTCTCAGTCTGATGGAGCTAGGTAAATGTAAGTGCGCAAGTTTTTGGTCGATTGGAAAACTTAGGAAGCAAAGAACTTCTTCGAACTGTCATTAGTTACAGAATCGCGTGTATCTGTTCGCGGTAAGCAAACGGTCGCATTCAATCTCTCGGTCTTTTAACAAACATGTTGACAACGATTGGATCGTCAGATACGATGAATCAACGAAAACAACCGGACTAATTAGAGGCCGTTTCCCAACGAGCTATTTCCGGTTATTTTCGAGCAAACTTCTGAAATGATCGTTTCTGTGCCCGATTAGATCGATGGTGTTTGTGGTATCTTTAAATGACTTTAATCGACTAAACTTTGAAGTTGGTATTCTACAACAAACAATATCTATAGACCTAAATAGCTCTTTCTATTATACTCGAAGGTCATTCCAAGATTAAAGTAAGTTTAAGAAAGTTTGCCCGATTGCGCTCGAGGCAGATAATATACGGAAATATCGACGATTTAAATCCACTTTTCATCTTTTTTTAAATCTTCGAAACTGTTCTCTACTATCTACGGAACTAATTTCGTTCAAAAATTTGTATCTAATTTTAGTCGAAGCTGAATGCGTTCGACAGATCGATTGACCCGGCTGCATCGTTCAAGGAAAACTATTATGAAGTTAATGAAGCTGAGTTTCATACCGTATCTGTGCTATTATTTTACGAGGATTAAAACTTAAATTAGAACGAGCATTTCCTGCCGGACAATGTTCAACAGCTATTTAATACATAGAGGTTCTTTACTAGGTTATTTAGTATTTAAGGTTATACTAGACAGAAATTAAATAGACAGAAATTAGAGCACGATTCTTCCTAAATTACTTTCCACCGACATATTTTATATTACAGAATACGTATTATATACCGATAAAAAATGGTTTATACGAGTCTTATAAAAAAACTCGGAAAGACAAAAATATTTTACGCAAAAGAAATCGAAAGGTGGGACGAAATGATTGAAAGGTAGTCACGTCGAAATCGAATTTTAGCCAATAATTGTCTCCAAACGTATGTAATCTGGTGGCGAAGGGCCCGCGGAATCTCCTTCCAGGTTGATTCGATTTCCCGTCGCTCCGGATAGCAGCTTCCGGCGAAATCCCTGATGGCGCCCTCTGCACCGACGCTGCGAGGGTACGAATCCACCCAATAAGATCGTGAGCGCACCTGGCGACTCTCCCGTTGCCCAGCTCGTGTTGTAACCCCCTCTCGGCATGTCGATCCCAAAGGCATCGGTCAAATTCGATTTTCCTTTTACATTGAACCGAACCATTCGGAATAGCGATCGGTTCTAGTGCCGGGGGAGGACCTTATTCAGGAAGTTCGCGTTGGCTACTATAGGGCTGGTCAGTCAACCAGCTCAGCCAGTCGGCGAGTGAAGTGGTAAACTAGATACGGGTATATAGATAGGAAGGGAATAGAAGCAGAACCGGGTCAGCTAGCCAATCCCCTCTGCAAGGCGCACCAACCTCTCTCTACCGGTAACATTCATGTGCTCATCTTCGAAGCTACCAACGACTATTCCTCCCGTTTCGTCTATTTTTCCCGTTTCCCTCCATTTTACACCGCCGTACCCCGAATACATATCAAACGAATCGCCCAGATCCGTTACCGATTTTCCACCATCGCACTCGAGAGAATTCCTCGCGAAATACTGGCTCCAGTAAAAAAAACTGCGGACCTTGCAAACTCCCCAGACTTACGGCGGTTCCTTTAATAGTCGGTTGCATAATGCCCTTGTCGGGCCGTGTAGGTCTCAAAGGGAAATCCGACCGTTGAACATCGCGGAACTTTTGCGGTTTCTATCGTCGACATTCAACGCGATGACAGAGCGATGCAAACAGCTCGGCCGCTCGCTGACTCCCAGGTATTCCGCTGTGACCACCGCAACCAGGAAATTTGGAATTTGTCAGATCCGGGGGATGAAAACGAACGCGAAATTGGCCTGAGATCGCTACTCCCAAAGGTCGATATTTCTTTGTCTTGGTTATCTTCAGAGTTGGCGAACCATTCACTTTCCAGTACCCAAAGTTTAAGAATGTCCAAACTCAACAGGTTCTAATCTCAATAGCGAGGTGATTTATAAAAATCTAACGGTGATGAGATGAAAGACACTTATGCCAGACATAATCAGACGAAAACGACATCTGTCAAAGAGAAGAGCTTCCTGTCTGGGAGTTCTCAGTCCGATTCGTTTGCTCGAAACACAGCGTTGCGGGCTAACGAAATAATTACTAGTTTGCATAACTCCATCGCTAGCGCGGCAAGTAAACAAGCCTAATTATGAAAAATACATATTTCAATGCGCGTCGAAACGTCGCCGGTTTCCTCTGATGGTCGCCGCCTGTCCGCCTACGCTCGCTAATGAACTAATTACAAGCACACAAGACCGATGCGTAGCAACCAAGCGCCTCCTGAATACGAGACCTCAAGACCCGTTCTCACTGTGATCCGCCTGCAAGTGTGTGCACTGTATGTCATCTCCTACGTAGTTAAGCTTAATTTCGCGTTCCGTTGATGAGACTGTCTGCATACTAAACCAAAGGAGTGGGCCAGTCGCGCTATATTAACATGCAATCGAATCTCTCTTCCGTGTAAGCCGGTTAGAACGGAGCATCGCTTAATTCGATGTTCATTCGATTAATCCGAAACGGTTCTCCGTAGAAATAACAATGGTTCCTCAGGGGCCCGTATCGAGACAACCGTATTGGCAATTTGAAATGGCGCTCGATACTGCGAGCAAGTAAGCTTACTACCGTGTATCGATAATTTGACACGGAAACGACGGCTGTTTCGCGAATTCTTTATCGTCTTCCGTTCGACTACACCATTCTTCGTCTCAAACGGAAGAAAATGTCGATTCGTTGTCACATTGCACGGCATTTCGTGCTGTGTCGCTTGTGTACTCGGATGGATGCAATTAAACCTAATGCGATATTCGATACGTAGACGGGTACCATATATGGCTGTGAGAAGACGTAAAGTTATATTCTTTATACCGTAAAAGTATAATTTCATTTTTCCATTTTTATACTTCAGATTTATATCTTCAAATGCTCAAATGCTCCAATGTTCAAATATGTAAATGTTCACATATTCAAGTGTTCAAATATAAATATACGTATAAAAATTACAGATTGACACTGAGATTAAAAATTGAGAGATTATAACATTAAAATTTTGTCAAAACCACGTTCTTAAATTTTTCTATCTAAAAAAAAGTTGAAAGCAATGAGTTTAACGAGGAAGATGATTCAAAGACGTATCGAAAATGACAAGATGATCAGGGTTTCGTATGCGAACGCGTTCGAATTCGCTGTGGAGCATTTGCGCGTGGCTGGAACACGCACGCGTACGCGAAACCGAGCGACGAGTATTCCGGTGAACGCTAAATATTCGCGACTCTGTGTACGCGTAAATAATTGACGCGCGTAGCGCAAATATTGGCAGGCGAACGTGAAGTCGAGGAGAACGTTTGCGCGTAGAATTTCCATGGACGAGCGCGCGTTACTCGCGTGCAAAAACGCCGGGACGAGAATTGCTTTGTCAATAAAGTAATTACACGGTATTTGCCGCTGCGAAGATTACGTTGACTTTTATTTAAAACGGAAGAGAAAAAGAAAAACACAGGAACACCAGCTGCAAAACGGGATTAGTGTTTATTTTCTATACCAACGTTGCTGTTTGAGTGAAAATTGTAAAACGTATAAAAGCGATTTGTAGTAACGGTAGAACAATTTCTATCAAACCATAAATAACAATTTTCAAGTTTAGTGAACATAGACAAATTGTGTCTAGGTATTATATTTCATGCTCTTCTTTTTTGCTTTAGAGTAAGGTACTTTGTTACAACCATTAATTTTATTATTATATCTGTGTAATTTTCAGGAAAATTATTCGAAGTACAGTTTGAATAGTACATTAATTTTTTTAATTGTCAGGACTTGTAAAAGATTGAATGATGACTAAATCGATGACTAAATATCCATATGAAGATAGCAATATAAAATCTAAGCAAATATTTAACCTAATATTCCTACAATTCTTTAAGTTATTTTGTTCTGGTCAACTGTACAATATATCGTTAAGCAGAAACACGAAATGAAGATTTCAAGATGGCGTTGTCGCGCAGGCCGATCTTGTTCACGTAGCCGCTAAGCAGGATTTAGGAAAGCGGTTAGAAGCTACTTTCTTGATCCCGATCTGGAGGAACCCGTCGCGAAGGAGTCGTGACGAAGGATGTACCGGTCCCTCCACAACCCGGTAACGTCCATCCGGCAGTTGAGTCATCAAAATACTTGGGTGCAAAAATAAAGCGAGCCACCGCGAGACCGAGATTCTATCTGTACGACAAACGACGAAGTCAGCTCCCCTTTGCTTTATCTGATCGCGTGATGTATCGGTACCCTACATGATATTTTTACGTGTCACGTTCGCCCCGTGAAACGACCCCGAGAGCCCGATATCGTGGCTCGCGAACGGAACCACTGAATCCGTAGGTGGACCGAGATACTTTAAATGGGCCTGCGAACGTTGGAACACCGTACGTTTTATATAAAAGGGTTATCGGGCGATCGGGTCCTTGTATCGAAACGAAAATTACGGTGGTGGTTGAAGGAATCGTGCTACGATCGCGAACGAAACGGACACCGACGAAAGGAAACATGAATTATATTTTCTACCGTGCAGTGACTCTTGCATTGTCCATTTCGATCCAGGAATTATAGACGATATGTACGCTGGCGATGTATGATTCTGCAGGGAAAATGATGTAAGGGAAGTCTCGCTTGTTTTGAGCAAACTTTTACATTTGAGATTTTACCGAGTTATGGAATTGAAAAGGAGTTTGGTATAGTTGAATTCAAGAATTCAATGAAATTTAAATATATCATTAGCAAATATGGGAATTAAATAGTTTAAATATTTCAGAAGCAAGGAGTTTTCGAATCAGAAAATTAAGAAGTTTGTGATTCGTATTTCAAATAATTAAGAAATTGGAATACTTGTAAAATTCATACAAAAGGAAACAGCATCATCAATTCATTTCTATCAGCCGCTTTTCCGTCCCACAGCAATTACGAACAATTGGTAATTAAAACGTTCGACATCCACGGTAATTTCAAGAACGTTAATTAAATCTCTGTTGGTCGTCCGTGCCAATTAGTGTTTTTTATGGTTCAGTCGGCGTTCATGGTTTGCGTTGAAAAACAGGTCCAAGACATTGGAAGACATAAATGCATATCAATAGTGCCATTAACGATACAAGCAACCCCTTCGAGGCGCAATGGCGTAAACGTCTGTGCTTGGCCGCCATAAATTGTCGGCTTCGAGCAAATCGCAACACGCGCGTAATCTCCTCTTCCCTTCGAGTTTAGTCTCGGTACCAACGAGCGAACGGTTCTATCGTGCTTTCATCTACTTCCGAGTTAATTACCAGCGAAATTAAGAACTGGGTCGACTTATTCTTGCAACTCGTCAGAATTCGAGGAGCGAAGCCTGTTATTTTGATAACGAGTTCTTAAATTTTAATTTAACTGAGCTGAAACTAGATACATTGGCAATCATTTCAATAAATACGATAATCTACAAATTTACGAATTTAAACAATTTAAATTTCTCACTTCACTGACTCATAAATTTTCTAATTTTATAAATATTCGAATTTCTAATTTTTAATATTTGAAAATTTCTAAAGTTCTAAACTTCTGCATTTGTTAATTCCTATTTTTTTATTGAATGCTTAAAAGTATAAAAATCCGAAAATTTTCCCGTGTCCCAAACTTTCTGTAACATCGACACAGTCTCTTTTTCTCTTCTCGTTAGATCCGGAACTTTAAACCGCTCAGAAATTCCTGACACTTTACACGGGTAGGTATTTGCAACCCGTAATGCCGGTTAATTAACGTTAATTGCGACGCGCTACGAATCGCCTTCGTATTTTCGCGATTTTGCATTGTCGCGCACCACTTGGCGCCGTCCTAATTCCTCCTCTTTGCTCCATTCTCACGTTAATCCTTTTATGCTGCGATCGCTCTAATCGCTTTGCTTTCGGACCAAATATTTTCTGCTAGAAAAGGGTTAAGCTCATCGACAAATTGAAGCCACATGTGGACATTAGCATGTTCCCTCTAATCTTTCACAATTTAAGAACAAGCATACTCTGCTCTTACGAATAAATCTTGCCCAAATGAAATTTAAATCACCAAAATTTACTTAAGTTCGTTAACACAAGATGTCTAAAGAATGAAAATACACCTTTAAGAAAACGTTAACTATTTATATAAACTAGTAACTATTTGTGACAGAAAATATCAAGAAATACATCCAGACTCAAGAAATGATTGTCATTGTAATTTATTGGCACAATTTTGTTACCTATCTTGTTTCTCACACGACACTCATCCTAAACCAATTGTGCAAAGAAGACAAGGTCTGAAGGGTTAAGGTACCCTGAATCTGACACATGTGCCCCGATTACAAGAGGATTGATTATTTCGTGACGGTGTAGCAAGGTGATCTACAATTTCCTAAAGAACCGCGATAAATAATTCTATCCCGGTCGGCTGGCATCGTGTTCAGCTGCTCAATTTTTCTCGTAAATCCGTCAAACGATCCTCGAGCGAGCAGTTGAAGCACAGTAGCAAAATTATCTTTCACGCCGGAAGCCGTATAAATCAAACCACCTACCGTGATCTTGAGGTCCCGTGGGTCGCACGTATCGTATCGCCTGCTGAAACGAAGAACGGTGTGCGTCTTGTTCTCGAAACCCTGAAGGAGGCAATAGTCTTGGCTCGCGTCCATTTCTGGATTCTTGCTGGTGTCCTTCACATGCCGATCCTGGAACAAACAATAACTTTCAGTTAAACTTGCTGCTGTATTAACTGGCAAAAATGTTATGAAGCTAGTGATAATTCAATGCGTGATAATTTACCATGTGGTATTTCAATGCACGGAGTGACAC
Source organism: Megachile leachella (assembly GCA_963576845.1). Lineage (NCBI taxonomy): Eukaryota > Metazoa > Arthropoda > Insecta > Hymenoptera > Megachilidae > Megachile > Megachile leachella. Next base: position 15,180,865 of record OY756248.1, read on the forward strand.
ATGTCATAATAATTTAGCACGTGACAATTCAACGCGTGGTAAGCCAACGCTTAGTAATTAAGCGCTTGACAATTCAGTACTTAATAATTCAACGCTTGATAATTCACCACGTGGTAATTCAACGCAAGTGTGATTCAAACGTTGTAATTCAGCGCATGATAATTCCTCACATAGTAATTCAACGCACGATAATTTACTACGTGGTAATTCAGCGAATAATACTTCAACCCCCAGCAATTTAACGCATAGTAATTCAACACATGATAATTCCTTATATGATAATTCAACGCACGATAATTCCGCGCATAGTATTTCAACGCACGATAATTCCGCGCATAGTATTTCAACGCACGATAATTCACAACGTGAACTTAACGCAAGGATAACTCAACGCAAGGGTGATTCAAACCATAGAAATTTAGCATGTGATAATTCAGCGCGTAATTCAACGCGTGACGACGCAATGCGTGGTAATTCAATGCGTAGCGACGCGTCGCATAATAATGTGACCCATGGCGTCTTCGTAATTCACCGCGTAATACAACAGCACTGTAATGTAACGCGTGGCGATACAAGATATAACGTTCACGCGCCCATGGTCGTTCAGCGAATGATTTACGATCCGTCGATAAAAAAGAACAGCATCAAAGCTACCGAACGAGGACCACGAAAGCGAGTCCCACAAGGAGGTAGAAGAATAAGAAAGTATGTATTCATCCAGCCGCCTTTTTCACCAATCACCCTTTTTTACTACGATGCAGCACATTTTGGGGATGACACACCTATCCGGACAGAGGAAGCGGCGAGTTAGTTAACAGTTTCGGGACGGCGCTGAAACCCCCGTAGAGTCCTGAAGGCAAGTTTTTCTGCGAGATTCCTGGTCGCCGCCTCGACATAATTAACCGCGGTTCGTGTCGACCAACAACGCGCTACCTTCGACGCCTTTCAACGCCATTGTTCCCCTCGTGACCGAACGCTGAACCGGCTTTTTTCGCGGCATTTCGGCAGGCTTTATTAGAATTTAATTTACCGGCGACGCGAAACCGGGTACCTGGTCCGTGAGGACACGTGAGGCCGTTCGAGTCACGCGTGTTATACTCCTGGCCTCCTTTTGTCCCGACACGCTTTGTTTCGCCGCTGCTCTCACCTGCACGAGTCGCATGCACACGCGTGAAAACACAACGACTTATAAGCGGGAGAAAGACGAACAGGGACCAAAGGAATATCCATTTTCGTTAACCGCGACGCGTGAAATGCTCGAACGAGACTCGGCAAGCGGGCAACGAGCTGATTGGATATAAAGTATAAAGGCGGTTCGCAATAAAAGCCGTACGAGCAGACGGATAGCAAAAACAAGGAACTGTACGGACGATAAAAAAGCGGGCCGCAGGTGTAGGAACAGCCGAAGGGAACGATATTGTCAAACTTATGTGGCGTCACAGCCTGCGCGCGATTACTCGCCCTTATATAAATTTTTAGCCGGCACAGATTTTTATCTGCGACGATTTTACTCTGTTACTTTGATTTTTTTCACTGTCAAACTTTTATGGATTCGAAATGGGTTACATTATTCCCATTCAGGATTATGAAATCTATAAGCGAGTTGATATATCCTTAATTTTTTAAAATTTAATTTTTTCAAATCTAAATTTAATCAATTTTTGTTATAATATAAAGTTTCTGAATCCCTTAAATTCCAGCACGTATCGACCGCACACTTGTTCCTCATGTTCCGCTGTCACGGACAGGGAGCTATTTCAAAACTCAATGGATCAGGGAGAAAATTCAAATTCCTAGAGAAAACTGGAACTATTCTTTCGCTTTGAGAGCCCGACGATCGCCAACCGACTTTGAACCGGCAGCTTCTGTCGATATTGCTTCCGCGTTTAACGTTTCGATGAAAGCTTCCCAAGAAGAAAGAGAGAACACGCTGATAGCTAACAACTACGTCCTTTTGTCTCAGCTACGACGGAATCCGCGTCGCTGGGAATAAGACGCCGTGGAATTTAAGCTGGCCAAGCTATAACGTTACTTTTTATTGTCAGGTAAACGTCTGATCCAATCCGCTGCTACGAAATTAAATTTTTTTAAGCATACCTGGCATGCTTAAAAACGCGGGCTTCGTAATACCTGCGTCCTTGAAGGATTACATAAATCGTTCGTCCCCGATGAATCGAAGAATAAAATTTACGAGGAACGCGTACGAAAATCGAGTAATAAATAATTTTCACTCGGTACTTCTTCAATTTCCGCTGCTACGAGCATATTTTTTCCAACGCCACACGCCATCCGCAGTCGACACACGAGCAAAAAATCCCACCTACGTTTTACTTCTGTGTAGCTTCTTTATATTCCTTCACCCCCTGTGACGAAGTACATCATTCTTCCAAAGCGATTTCATTGTTAATTGAGTTAGTTGAAAAGTATATATGGAGGTGTTCAAAAAATTCAACCAAAATAAAAATATAGATGAAGGTAGAAACAAGGTGACAATATAAGAAAGACAAGGAAACTATATGTTATATGCATTTACATAACCATACATGATGTGCAACATTATCCATGCTAGCACTGAAAATTCAATTTTAATTTCGCTATATTTATGTAGATGAATTTATGCGGAGGCTGATGTAGATCATAAGTAGTCCTTTGTACATAACATCAGAAATGAATCAAGCTCGTGTTTTATTAAAGGTACAAGTACGGTACAGATGTGCAATCGTCTCTAAATCGAGTTTAAGGGGTGATCGGATCAAATAGCGACAAATTCGCGTACAGGTTCTCTGTATGTAGACGAAAGGGAGAGTGAAGAGAATAGGGGAAGGAGGAACATCGTTTTCCCTGCTGGAAATCGTTCGCTAGCGTAACGAGTGTGCCGTTTCCGCGAGCATCCGCTTCGCGTAGGTACCCACACGTTCAATTGTCTTCTCGTCCCATCGGTCGTTCTGCCGGCTGTTTATTGCTATCCCCATGCACGAACGGTTGATACCGCGGAATACCGCGGTATTGCCACGAAAGAATGGCGAACGCTGAGTGGCGTGTGTTCCGCAATTATACGAATTATGTCTGTGCCATTCAACGAGCGGACAATGCCTCTTTCGCGAGGCGCGGATGGGCCCGTTTCGACGAACGGGACGCGTCGAGCACGTTCAACTGCTCCAATTTGAGCGAGCTTTAGCTTCCGTTTCGATTACCCGGACTTTTTCAAATGATTCCACGTTCTTTCGTTAACAACGTTATCGTGTTCGGCTGGTTCGCTTTTTCCAACTCATATTGTTCCATTAAGAATAGAACTGTTGATTTTGAATGAATGGTTGCAGGGATTTTATGCTAATGAAACGTTTTCTTTACGATCGCAAAATTTCGACGTCGTCAGGGACTATGTAAATGTTCGAAGACATCTCTGAAGGTAACGTTAATTCCTTCGTAGGTGCAAAACAGCTTCAGTTTTCTACCTAAAGAACGTGGAAGACGGATTGAGAATTGCTCTGTCTTAACGTTTGTGGAGGCATCTCTATGCTAATAATGAAAGGATCGTTAATTGGACGATATCTCCGTAGTTGCAGAAGAAGAGCTTGCTCTCTGCAGAACGTAGGAAACGGAATGAAAACCGCTCTGACACTGCATCCTTATACTAACGATTTGACATTTCCTTCGTGGTTAGCGAAAAACTCTGTCTAAAGAAATGTCAAAAACTGCTATATTCGGGATCATTAGAGCTGCCAGTCGCGTACCCTTCTCAACTCGTACCACCAAAGATTTCTAAACCATCATGTAAATTTCAATTCTATTAACTGTAACGATTTTCCAAATAACTCAAAGTGCAAGAATTTATATTTTACGTTAAATTTCGTGCCGCGTATGAAATATTTCAACACCGTCTGCAATTCAGAAGTTCGATTCTTATTCTTAGCCAATATTTATCAAGTTCCAAAGAAAAGTTACGTATTGTCCCGTTTTATCTCGGTATGTGACATTTGAGTTTGTTCGCGAGTTTACAACCACCGGCCGAGGCTACTGAAAAAATCAGGAAGCGTGTGCTGTTATGAAACGCTATATCGCGATGCAGGCACCGTTTCCGCGGCTGTACGTGTCCCACGGTGCTATGGCCTTTTCTCATCCATCGACTGACGTTCTCGTATTTGTTGTCGCGAGGGCGTCATGCTACGGCAAACACGCGGCCCTCGCAAGTCGCCCGTTCGTGCAGTCGGTTCATTATGCAAGTTACATTTATTATTTACGCAACATCTCCGCAAACCTCCTAGATCGATAATCCTACGCAATCGAATGAAACGTTTCTGCAACTAGAACTATTATCTTGCGATCGTGTGGTTTTTCTAGAATTGCGAACACCGGGTGCATACGGGGCACGGTTCTTGTTCCGAGCAGATTAACATCGTTTCGACGTTATTATACAGGACACGTCGTAATGCGAGGCTGCTGGTTCGTGGATGCTCTGGAAACACGAAAAGGATCACAAAAGCTCGCGTAAGCAACAATGTCCTGTTTGATCTCGTTTCCCGGTCGGGTCATTCGGGACAACTCCCCGTGGAGAAGGTAGACTTGTAACGTTCGTTGCCACAGTAATTGGGAAACAACGCCAAGTAGGACGGTCGTTTCGTTATTTTGGACAATGCTTCGTCGAAAGTGATACGCATCGGCGAATTAGACCGGCGCCCGTCAAATCCTAATTGAGATCGTTTAAAACACGATGAGCTCCGTAATTTCTCCGCTGAACAAGAGGTACGCAAAAATCATGAACGGTCTGAAACGAATGGGCAGTGGTAACGAAACCGAATTAAACACTTTCGACCCGTTATCGCGAGCCATCGCTCGTTATCACGAAATTGTTTCATCGACCGAGCGATAAATTTCTTTCGTCACGATCGCGCTTGTTAGCGGACTCCCCGATATAACCGATAATCAAATAGCGCGGGAGTATCGGTTAATCCGCAATCAGATTCGTAATCCGCAACCGGAAATTATGATCACCGTCGCGTCCTTGGTAAATCCAGCAGTTCCGTTTCACAGCGTCGACGCGCTTGTATATTTTGCGCCAACGTCCCCAACCTTTCGTGTGTATCCACGTCCCACAACGTAATTGTCTTGCCGCCTGTATCGGTCCAGGTATCTCCCGGTTGCCACCGCACAATCTCCATGGTCCGCCATCGCATCGACAACGCACCTACGCACGCACGTTGCAACAACAGAATCCGTGCACCGAGAAATTACTGCAATTACATTCGCCCGATTCGCAGCATTCCTGCACTGAAACGTCATCGATGACGACGATACGCTATCGCGCGATTAACGGTCAAGCGCTTCTCTGAACGAGATTAGTCAAGCGTTTAACTTCCACCTTTTTTGAAACGACTCTCGGAAACATTCGTTATTCGATTTGGTTTGAAATAATCTTTAAATTTTAGTTGATATTTCCGATTTATTTTTTACGTAGAATCACTCTCTGTTCATTTACCTTGCATAGTAGATGCAATAGTATGTTTAAGTTCTTGCGCAATTCAACGTGCTAAAACACAACCATTTACTTAATAAGTAAATAGAAGTAATCAAGCGAGTAAATATACAGAACCACTGCACACGCTGAAGTCATGGATATAGGTCAGCGTCTGCCAAATATTTAAGTAGTGCAAGTAAACGATAATCACAAGACAACGAGTCTGCGCTATAAAAAACTTACAAGCTGAAATTCAAATATTCCAGTCAGTATGCACTAGATTAGTGATCATTATAACTGACATTTACCTAATCCAAATAAATCTTTTGATCATACATTTACATGCTTTACCATTGTATTTCATCTTCTCTTATAAAACAGCAAAGTTTGCATAGAAGATGCAAATGTACAATTTGAATTCAAATATTTGTTCCAGTACAATATTTCCTTTCATTTCCTTTCATTTTCAGTTTTTAGCATCGCTCTCATGTTGTATAATTAAAATGTAACATTTAATGAAACCAGTGGTTGAAAGAGTTGTGAGATATAAAAACAGTAAATGAACATTGTTTTCCATTAATTCTTCTTTATCGTTACATCTGCATAATGGTGTATTGATTTGTTCACATGCGATACGAACTTTGCTCATGTTTTTCAGATATTCATAAGCGTATAACTTATTGCTTAATAATAGATCTACAATCGATTAGTAAAATTAGTGGAATAATTGCAGGCGTGTTCGCGGCGGAAACAATTACATGGTGATTTTGAATATACTATCATTGCGTGGTTCTCTCACGGAAAGTCGCGACATGGAAGAACGCAGAGAAAAATGTATCCGGAAATTCCACGTCGCGGCCAGAAAGTTTCTTTTATAATTCCAAGTGACACGAAACGAACTTGCTGTAACAGACCCCTTTGCAAACCAGCCCTTCTTTTCTCACGACTCGAACGATCGCATTGCTGATGATGCATCCGTAATGCGGGTCTATGCAACAAGGAATTATGTCAATTAACTATTGTCCTCCGTGTATCATTCGTAAGAACGAAGCAACTACGGCGAAACGAAGACATTGAGGAGTGGTCGAAGACAGTCGAACAATTGGTGCTTTCATATTGCACTGTGAGTAACATGAAAATAACGGGTATTGAAATGGTGGATCAATGGTGGGCAGATTTAGCACACGGCGAGTACAATAAGGTTTGGGAAGAAAACGATATTGAATGAAATATAATTTTGCACTTTCCAATTCAGTTTTCAGGTTCTCAAATTTTCGTATTAGAGATTATTAAAATAGCTCTCAATATATTGTAATATGTGTTAAAAGTGTTTATTACATTAATTAAAATAATTTTTCTATGAAGTGTATGTAATAACTGAGACAGAATATGCTCTGAAACTTGTATCAATATTTTCTCTGCGATTTTGTGTCTCATTTTGGAGACCATAATGTAAGAGTTTTATCGAGAATCTTTCTATCTACCGCAACATATTGAAAAAGGGGGTTCAACTCGAGAAAAAAGAGTTAACGTTTGCTCCACGATAGGTCATTCGATGGCAAACGAGTAATCACCACAATTATTTTTGCAATGCAAATCGATCACAAGCTGCCGGTTCTGTTGAGAGTAAACACGTGTTTTCATGTTGACGTAATAGCCATCTACATCAACAACCCTAACATTTAACAAACGCTTGGTGTTCCGTGCACAGCCACGCAAATGTCACGCATTATACACGACAAACAACAGAAGTCACTTAACCCATGTACAGAATCGATTTCCGTAATGTTGGAAAAGCAATTCCGCTTAGGGGTAAAGTAAGGGTCATGCTAATAATTTCTCTACTAGGCGAAAACCCTTTCTTGCCATCGATTCCCTTTCTCCGTTATATCCGACCGTCATTCATGTGCCGAACAATTACGTCAATTACTTGGTCCCGATTCGTCGGACGCGATAATGCGACGCGACGTCAACGACGCTGACAGCGATATCCCGCTGCAGCTAATGATCGCATTTAATGGACTCGTATTGCGTCAAGAACGAGATCGATTACCGAAATTTACCAAAGGAGAACGATAAATCGACTATCGAATGCCTTTGTTTTAAGTAAGATCCTCAGTATAGGCAAACTGTGGGACAAGTGTAGGAAATGTAGGTCTGATTGATTATAGTACAGTAATTTACGTCTGCTTATGGTTGTTATTATGTACGTAACGACGATGAGAAATTGCTTGTGAGATGGGTTAATTTATAGATTTTTTAACTTTAATTTATAGATTTCTTCAAATTCTTGAGTTTGTAAATTTTCAAATTCTTAAAATTTTCTAACTTCATCATTCTTAAATTCTGAAGTCTCTAAATTTCTCTATCTTCAAATTTTCAAAATCATGTTTAGATTTTCGAATTCTCAAATCCCTAAATTCTTGAATTTCTAAATATGCAAATACCAAAGTTCGTAAATTAGAAAATATGAACTCATATAACGACGCACGAGAAGTTAATTCCCCAAGTACACAAAAAGGGTAGTCGAAGAAACGTGAAATTATGTAATACTCGGTTGATTTTCCGGAGCTACACAACGAGGTTGCATGCATTCGACCGGATACGTCGAAATTGCACAACACGATGGCGTACTGTCGTGGTGGGCGTACGTGTACACACACGCACACACAGGTACCGTGAAAAGCATTGCGCTCTCGTGCTATCGGATTAAACGCATCTGCGCTCGTTATCTTTGGTCGATGACTTCGAGCCGGTTATTTCCGCCGCTACAGTTTTTCATCTTCTTCGCGTGTCGTCCCGTCGAGGATGCGTGCTTTCCTGCCGCTATCTTCCGGTTACTTTATCAACAATATGATTCGAGGTGGGCGAGGAGTAGCGGGGAGCAAACCGAGCCGGTCGCACGTTTCTCGTTGAAGAAACGCTGGTTGAACTCGTTGCCGACGATGTCGGATAACATCGTCGGGAATATAAAGTTGTACATACTCCGTTTCACCCGCGTTCTTCTCGTTGATCCGTGGCCTGATTCGCCCTTGCGTTTCCCGTCCCAACGATCGGGCTCGATAATTCGAAAGCTCTTCCTGCCTTTCCTTTCAATTAACGAGCTCCGCGCACGACTTTTCATCTCATTTCAACGACCGTTAGTGATTCCGGGCTCTCGCGACTCTTGTTTCTCGTGACCCGTTCCGCGGCAATCGCGTGTCAATTGTAAACACGCGTGCTGTTCCGGTTACTCGAGCTCCCAGGCGTTTCGAAGCGTACGGCTTGAAAAGCAAACCCTCTTTATCTTCGCAAGCGAAAGCCACTTATCCCGATTTCGTTTCGAACAAGATCCGAGGCGTTTTCGTCAACTTGTTCGATCGCGATACTAGATCGGTTGAAAACGCTCGCATCGACGCAAAAACGGAAAACACTTTTCGCGGTGGCGATTCGATTGGACTTCTCGTGTGCGCGATCGAGTTTATCGCTCTCGTCATTAAACCGGAGGCTATTTTCGACGTCCATGGGGCCACGGATTCTCGTACGGTTACGGATAAACACCGGACCGCGGATGTGTGCGGTTTTCGTTATCAATTTTATGATTTTGGGAGAACGCGCGGCCACCGAACGTTTCACGGTCGAGAAACGCCGAGCGTTTATTTATCGGTCCCGATAGCATCGGCCACCGAGGAACACGGCCACCGTGTTAACGATTACAGTGGACACCGGTGGAAACGGACGCGGTGTATAAAATCCGTCGTTCGTTGTACGCATTGCAATGAACCAGGTGGCGTACCGGTGGCCAGCATGTAAATTATTGCGCGACGGTAATCGCTTTATTACGCTGCGCCGAGATTTTCGATTGTACACGCGCGCTACGCGACATTTGGCATCGATGACACTCTCGAGGAATTATCCTCGGTACGTACCTCTTTTATTACATTTCGGTGCTTGTTTACGTTGTTAAATAACCAACTGATCTTATCAGTGTTCAATTGTTTTCATTAGATCCTCTTGCATCCTTTTTGCGAACTCATGAACACTTTTTATAAATAAATTCCTGTTACTAGTTAATAGTAAAGTTCGACAAAGCCAGTTACATATGTTCCTTTTTCTTTTCTACTTTAACAGGCAAAATTTAGGAACAGACTTCTAGTCAACGGTCTTTATCCACATGTCGTACCAAGTCTTCATGTACCCCTTCACATTGCACATTTTGAAAATCCTAATTGATGTAATTAAAAAGCGGTTGCCAGAGATCTATCTGATTAGGTACCATAGACATAATATAAAGAATATCATCGAGGAATGAGAATATGCATCGTACACGACAATTGTTCCGCTACCCCTTCAAGTACACCCTTCGACGCGTGTTCCGCTCGAAGGAGTCGAAGCCAGTTGCAAAATGTTTGATTGTACACGCAGATTCTAAACGCGGAAGTAAGATTGTACAGCAGTTCGAAGCTTCCCACGAGGGGTGGTCGCGAGTCCGCGTCGTCGTCGCCGTCGTCGCGACGTCGTGGTTCGCTTCGAAAGGAGTCATCAGTGCGCGACGCCATTATTCTTTCCGTCTCGTGCAGCCAGTTTTTCTGGATCACGAGTCGATCCAGCCGTAAGTCCGCTGCCTTTTCACCGGCCGAGCGGCTGCATTAATCACGAGACACCCGGGGATATTATCGTGGAAACGTGAAACGTCCGCTCCTCGTAAATTTCCTTCTTCCTTTCTTTATTTCTCCTTTGCCTATCTTTTGTTCCGCTTTTTCCCCCCTGTTTCTCTTTTATCCTGATTAAGTATTAATTTATTCGATTCCTTCCCGGTCCCACCAACACTGCCTTGTTTTCCAACGATGTTTCGCATTACGACGTCTTCGCCGTCGCGAATCCATTTTCTTCTTCGCCTCACGCCCCGTATCGTCGATCGTTATCGTTCCGAACGGAGACGCAACCCTTCGATGTCTTCGTCGATGGGGGGAAACAACGATCATTCGATTTTATCGCCGATGTCGTTCGCGCGTTATTGCGTACGATAATAAGTGCTTCACGAGTATATGATAATTCAAGGACGCTTCTCGATGGATATTCTTCCTGCGATTCAAATAATAATGATCAAGTGAAAAGGACTTCAGATCGTCTTCAACGTCCTAATCTTTACAAATGTTTAAAAGAATCCATTAAATGGAGCAGCACAACAGAAATTCGAGAAGCAGGTCGACATAGATATAATTTCACTTTCATCAAATTAGCTGATAAATGAATAAATACGAGCCACATTTTCTCAAATTAAACGAATCGACCCTGAACTTTAATTTTGTTCGTGCAGTATTTGCGAATTCCTAATGGGAATGATTTTTATGAACGTATAAAAAGCACCCTTCTCTTCCTGAACCACCCTAGAATTTTGTGAAAGGAAACCCTGCTTTCTCAATCGATTAAAAGATGCGAAACCATCGATATATCACTGGAAGACGAACGATATCTCGTACATACTCCAGCGTATCTAGGTTAGCGTGAAATTTGTAGCCACGAGCTTCTTGATATTCATGAAACTTTTTGCTCGTATCCCCCGTTTTGTTTCTCTCGCTATCTCCCTCTGTTCTTTCCGTCGTAATTGTCTTCATCTGTAACAAGTCCAGAGCTGCCGCTTACAATTCCGAGGCAATACGAGGCAACGTCTTGAATAAAATATTTCCCTGGCCCGGAGACGTCAGCCACGCTCAATCTCCGCGAAGACGATACATTCTCGCGGCGCATCCAACATTCATTTTCCGCCGGTTCGATAATTTCCAGTAAATTCTCAGCCCTACGGCCGTATTCCCGATAATGCGCCACTCGACACCCTGCTTCTCCATCGTTACCTTCTACTTCTCCCTGCTCTTCTTGTTGTCGGTGTAATCCTCTCAGAAATCGTTCATAGACGAAACCCTTAGAGTACCGGGGACAGTCGAGGAACGAATTGATTTGCAAATGGAAGAAATCGACGAATCGCTTCGCTAACGCCTCGAGTTTCTTTCGTCTCGTTCATAGACGTCCTTTGACTTCCAACAGCAATTTATGCCGCCACCATTTGTAAAACGCTTTACAACTCATCCTCGATTGAACGGTTTTACGATCAGACGCTGTGATTTTAATAGAACTTCTAGATGATTGGACTATATACGCAATAAACGATTAGAGTAGGTATAAAATATGAAGAGCTATGTTTAATTAATTAATCATTCTACGTGATACAATAACCGTATCTAATAACGAAATACGACTTTCAAAATTTTATACTAAGTGTTTGCATATTTCTAGCTACAGATGACGTATTCACTTATTATTCGGGTTAAGATCTGGTGAAATCGGCGAAATAAAATTTCGCGCGAGCACTCGGCTCCGTTTTCTTAAATCATTGATCGTAAGAAGATTGCAGCCGGGCAGGGTAACAAATTTCAACGGAAAAACCATTTGCGGCGGAACCGTGCACGGAACGTTGCGGATCTCGACGCAATTTTTCCTCTGATTCCGATTCAGCCGGCGTGCACGAGCTCTCCGCTTTCGACCATCGAGACGCGCGGACTCGTCGGGATTGTAATCCTCTCGCGAGGATAAATGGAACCGGAGGAATATCGAAGGTCGTTGTTCGGCCTGAAACATCGATTGTGTCACTCGCTCGCGGAAATCGTGTTGCACGTAACAACGTTTCGCAGAACGCGACCCGACTAAATTATTAATCCACCTTCGTTGTAACCGCGTTGATAAGGCGACAAGCTACGGAGTCGTTCTTTGACAATAGTTTATGCTGATTTTTTAACCTGCTTCACGATTTTCTGGCTGATAAAAATAGTGCATGTTATCTCTTTTGGATATCTATCCATTCATGAAGATTTAAAATATTTATAAAGCTATTTCAATGTGGTTACTGACTCGTCTCAAGATTCATGGTATCATATTTTAAGATTTTTCCTCAACATCGGATGCGGTGCATTGCAATGCATTGATGCTTTTCTTCCTTGTAGCTTATAAATTTTCTGTCGGATTTATGTCAGTAGTATAAAGTCAATAGGATTTATGTTTATAGCATGGCACTCTATTTGAAAAGCAATCATCTTATGTGACGCTAACTTTATGATATAGAAAACATATTGTTTCGTGGATTCGGGATAAAAAATATGCTGTGCCATAACTCATCAGACAAATTTTTGTTGATGAAAATGGTTATTGCTCATAAAAACTGTGACTAGGTTATAGCAGTATTAAAACTATGAGTAGCCTATTTACACTTGTATAATTAAAATAATTATTTAAATACAAAAACCTTTCCTTGAATAACTGAAACGGTAAAGTCAGGCAAAGAAAATCAATGAAACAACAAGAAATGTGGATAAAAGTCGTGAGAGTTGTTTCGCAGGAATCCGCGTTTCCGTTTAAAACTCAGCTGCCGAAAGAGCGGGAGATAATTGTGCATCCAATTTTGTCGGATTATCGTAGCTCGGAACGAGAAGGGCTCTCACGCTGATAATTCCTTCGGAATAACACGTATTCGTAAATTATCTGGCCAAGTATGGAGCACGGTCGAGCGCGTCCGACAATAGAAAATCCCAGAAAGTGTTTCACGCTCGTAAATCACTTTCCACGTATTTGATATCGCGCTACTCCCGGACTCGACTCACGGTACACGTGCATCGTGAAAGAAAAATGGTGAAACTGTGGCATCATTCTCGGCCAGAATAATAACCATCGTCCGTTGTTGCGTGAAGGGTTTTCTGTGCGGCGAGTTCGTTACTGATGGGTTATCGCATTAAGGCAAGTTTAGGTGAACATCGAACCGGTTGTCCGCTTAAAAAGGTCAGAAAAATGCTTTCCGAGAAAAAAATTTAGAAACGTTCTAGACAATTACTTTACTCATTTATTATAGCAACGTGCGTTACATCATAAATCATGAAGCTTATAGATTCGCAGATGTATATTTTGTAGACTTCGATGTATCATACTTATTCGATATGGTACTCTGATATGTCGTAACTGATGTATGTGACGTATTGGATATGTTATTTCGATTTATCATACTTGTGATGTATGATGTATTTATTTTGAGAAGTCTTGACAACCAGGTAAACAAGAAATTACCTTCTGTTGCCTGGTCGCAGATGGCGATTAAAGTTAACTAATTTATTTAAAAATTTAATTTGGTGAATTAATGTTTGTACTATTCACAGAGTGTGCAAAGAACATGCTTACCCAGCTATAATATATTTCTGCTAAATACTTGACGGAGTATCTAACAAAGCTAAAAATATCGTCACAACAATTAAGCTTACTGAGAACAAAGCTACCCGTTACGACATTTAATGAGTCTAACGACGGTGTAAAAGTATTGATCGATCATTTGAAAGAAGCTGCTTATTGTTCCTCGTATCTGTAAGATCAGTTTCCCAGTTATTACGTGCGCGGAAATCGGTAGTCCGATAGTTGTAAAGTTATCGAAATGTCGGACGTACCGCGATATCCGGTATCGATAACCCTGAAGATTAATATGAAAGAGTTCGCACAAAGAAAACTGACTGTCGGAGGAGCCAGGTTAAAAAGTCATCGTTCATCGGGTCCGCAGCCGAGGACGGGACAGAGTTTGCTCTTCCTCGGTCTAATTCATTCGTAACTTCTACCAGTTCGTCGAAGAAAGGGGGTGAAGAGGTAGGAGGCGGAGGAGAGAAAGAAGAAGAAGAAGTCGTCGTCGAGCGGATGGGATGAGGCGAAAGCTGAAAGACGTAAAAGCAGTCTGCGGTAGGCAGTGAAAAATCTCAAAGCCATTCCTCATCTGTCCACGATGGTGGGACAGAGAGACGGCAAAAGGAATAGAAAAGGATCGACGCCGATCCAACGGTAGTAGCCGTGCCCCGGCGAATGCCACCCGCATCAGATAATATTTAAATTGATGATAAACATTTATAAAAGCGTTTTGTTATACAGAAAACATATTTGGATCATTGTGCGCCGCAGGAACGGAGATTATGAATTCAGGGGCCTGGCCCGAAAGCCATTGTCCGTCGGCCCTCTCATCTCCATAACGGGTCCCATCTTCGTCCACTTTCCATCTTTCTTCTTCGGCTTCTGTGCTCTTTGCCTGCCTTCGTTTCAACGACTCTCGCTGCACAAACTCCACCGGTTTCATCTTCTCTCGCTTCTCCAAAGGTAGGCCTCCTCTTGCTCGCCATCTCTCGCTACCGACAGTGTCCCGCCTTTGTGAGTCCAAATTCGACTCGATCCCGAACCCTGATTGTTTTCTCCGTGCCCACCTAAATTGTCCAAATGAATGCGACCGATGCTGCTCTACGCGCACGCAACCCTCTTGGCGTATGTACGCTAATCGTCGCCATCATTAATCGTCTTCGGAATAGCCTGATCCTATCGTTACTGAGCCTCTTTCTTTGAACGGCTATCGGAAAGGGATTCAAAAAAGAGAAGTTCTGTAAGCTTTAGACTCGTGTGTCAATGTTGAAAGGTCTTGGCTGCTGCAGGCTGATGGAATTTCAATGAAATGTAAATGAAACGCAGACGATGAAATGAAACATATTTTTTATACTGATGCTATCAATTTTGTAAACTTCTGTGCCCATAATCAAATTTGTTTTAAATAAAATGTACTGCAAAAATTTATACAACTCTATTGACTTCTTGACCATGTTTTTATTTCAATGTTGTATCATGTTATAAACGACGTAACAAAAGACATGTTTGCAAAATGTTTTATCTATTGTTCGTAAAAATAGCCGTCAAATCAGATTGAACCATCGATCACTTTCAACAATGTTTGAATCTAACCATCAAACCGACAACTGTATGAATAGATGTATTTCGTCACAAAAATCAAGTACCCTTTACAAACAATACATGTTAAAACATTGGAAAAATGTTTTACTATTTGCACATATATATAAAGTGCAATTTATATCTATTTATAATTGTACAGTAAAAAGTTTTCTTCTATAAAACTATATAAAACACACAATTAATAGGTAAGATATCTCAAAATAAAACAATAAATGAAAGAATAAAAAAAGAATAAAAGATTCTTTTCAAATTGAATTTCGCAGCAAAATGGCGTCATTGACCAAAGCTTGTTGGCTATTTCGGGACTCTGATTAGAGGGTCTCTAAACTCCTTAAACTCACAGCGCCGCAAACTCGTGTAGCCAATAAAAATAATTAACTCCGACGTGAAACATACAGAGTCAAGTTGGAGAACTCGAAATCGTACCACGTTCTCACACCACGAAACAACGTACAATCGTCCCGGACGATATAGACGCTGCTGTTCGACACCGTTCCCTCCTCCTCCATTTAGTTCCCGGCTCGAAAGACGATCAGGACCCGGGATCTTCGAAGGTGCTGTGAATTCGAGCGTGTGCCACACCTCGTTGATCGCTACGAGTTCCATGAAAGGGATAAGGGCCGGACAGGTATCCTTTTCTACTTCGTGTCCGCGACAACACGTCGGCGATCTTTCGTGCGTCAACACGCATCAACCGGCCAGGTAACGATAACGGTCGGTGTCAAAAGATCGCGAGCCATAAAGAAAAGGGCAGGAAATCCGAGAGCCCCTGAGGATTACGAGCGAGCGAGATCGAGCGAAGGCGATAGCGCGTGGAGAACGCGTCTCGGGGGTCTAACGCCTGATTGCCGCAGCCGACGAATAAAATTAAAACATTTTTCGTCGGTTCGTCATGCGACCCACCGGAATCTAGAAACACGGTCCCGCTGAGATTCCTCGCAGGATAATCCAGCTGGAAGTCGATTTCGTGCTAGTATCGGTGGAATTTCTCCAATGTTTTTTGGACACAACGGAACGTCGTGTTTCGTTATATGTAAAGACCAAATTCTGCAGATAGATATAAAAGAATTTCCACATGGTTTGACTGTCGGAGAAATATCGACGATATGGCTGAAAGTCCCGAAATTTCACAGGTGGGAATTCATGAATTTGTACATTTGGCAAGTTTGAAAATTGGAGAGTAAAAAATGTGATATTTTAGGAATTTGAAAATTTTGCTCAGAAATTTGATGATTACGGAATTCGATATTTTTGTAATCTGAAGACTTGAAAATTTAGATATTACAAATTCATGTGATCCAAAAACAATCTCGAGTCATATATCACTGTCGATCCCGCTCGATCTTGCGATTTCGTCTCATCTTAATCTCGTGCAGTTTTCCGTCCCAATAGTTCAGTGGCAATGTTTTCACCGGTAGCACGGAATACCATGAATTTAATTACGAGCCATCGTTACAATAAATTCACGGTGCGGACCTTGCAACATACTGTCCTCTTTCTCCGTCTTTCTATCTCTATTCCTCTGTTCCCCGATGCCGACTAAGAGAAGGCATTCTCTTCGCGGCTTACATTTAGCCAGGCGCGCGTAACGTGTCACGGCCAATAAAGTCACGTGTACGTTGGCGATTTGCATATTACAGCTATCGTACGTTTCGTCCGCGAGATAAATTTCGAGCATAGGCGGGACAGGCCGATTTGCAGCGGTAACGAGAGAAGAGGGGCGACGAAAAGAAACGAGGCTGAAGGCCCACCCTTGCGGTACAAGTCAAGGGGGAAGCGAGAAAAAAAGTAAAACCAGCCCCGTCGAAGGACGGGTCTCCGGTGTCACTTGGAGGATAAATATTAGTAGCAGGTTTCACGAGATCCGGCTCAGTCAGCCGTGAAAACACGGACGAACGGGGATGCGAAAGGATGTCCCGGAATTCTTTGCGACCGAGCTCTGGACGTATGTTGGGTTTCGCGAGAAAAGAAAAAAGAAGGAAACCTCGACGAAGATGCCAAGTACCCTTAAATCATCCGTAGTGTTAGAGCGTGTATATTATTGTGGCATGCGGTGCAATAATATTCTCGCACGAGCACTGGATTCCATTGGTTTTTTTCGAGGGTTGAATTCATAAACGATAATATACAAACTTTCCAATATATTTGTGTACAGTCTGGTAAGTTGGCAAACGAACTGATAGGATCAGCATTCCTTTCAATTGGCAACTAGATAACATATAATTTTTTCTTTATAAATGGGGAGTGAATTTATCGATTTAATTGATCATTAGTATTCTTGAACCATGAATGTATATCACTGCTACTTTTGGTTTATTCTTAGAGAATATGTATTTGGACTTGCACTCTATAGAGTTAGACTGTATTTACTCTCTCCTTTCCATGGAATTGAACAATTTTACTACTAAAAGAAACATTGAAAGTTATAAATGTATTTTAGGTCTCCAAAATGGATCCCTGAACGCATTACGATAGAATGACCAATTTTTCGTTCAGAACGATGCAACTTTGCATTTTTTAATACGTATTTCACGCTCTATACGCTCTCTCGAATACATCACACATAAATAAAAAATGAGTAAAAAATATTGTATACATTTTTGAAGTACAGAATGTAGGTTGGGGGCTATAAATCCCCGGGAACAGGCGTTTAAATTATTTAAATACCTGTGACGTGTTAATATACCACGATGTAGGCGTGTTCGATAGAGAAAATTTTGAAAAGAGACAATCGAAAGAGGTCAGTGTTCATCCTCGGCATACTTTTCTTTTACTGCCACTCTCATCAACATCTTGCACTCTGACGAGGGGCACGCATCGTAGTTTTTCGCGGGAGGCCGTAAATTAGAGGCAGCGTGCCGAGGCGTAAGCGAGAACGCGACACAAATTACTGCGTGACAGGAGGTCGCGAGAACGGTTTGTCTCGACTATCGGGTTTTTCAAAGAGCCGACTGTTTTATAGACCCCGAGGACTCCTCGTGTCCCAGAGTAATTAGAAATTGTTTCCTCTTTCGGGACGCGTCAACCGGAGAACCGGAGCGGCACCGTGCGCTAGTCTGCCACCGGTAATTAACGTCTCGAGCGTATTGTAATTTATTAATAACGTGCAAGCTTACTTAGCGACGTTCCGCGCGGATGCGAGCATCTCCGACAACTCGTCGCTCGAGCCATTATGCAACGATGCGCCGTTGGGGGCGTGTTGCGGTATTTTACCGGCCCGGAACGGTTATTAATTCCGCTTTCGAGACTCCCGTTGTGACGGAGCCGGTAAACTAAGACCGCGATACGCGTCGCTGCCTCGTTTTCGGCACGTTTCTGCTCCCTCGGGACCAACAACCATGGCTCCCGATCCGATCTCACAGATATTGAGACTGTTCGCCCCTCGAGCGACACCGCTTCTGAAAACTTTATTCGACGATACGTTTTCGGATCAACCGTAACACCTCTGCGTGCTTAGAATATACTGGTCTCTCTATGTCAAGGGTAAAACTCTGCGAAGGGCCATAAACGGACTTCGATGCATAATTGACGAAGTCATCAATCTTTTAAAAATTTACATACTCAAAGTTTATTTTCTTAGTCTGTAATACAATCGAATGTTTACAAACTTAAAATCATAGTCACATTTGATGAAATTTTCTAATTAAAACTGCTATACAATGTATAAACATAGCGAAACAGAAATCAGTGCATAATAGCAGAAATTATAACTTCAAACGAAGTAAGTTCGTCAATAATAAATTGCTATCAATAGAAATACCTTCGAGTGCAAAGGGTTAATTTTCTAAATTCTGAAAATCTAACCTTAAAAATTTGCGAACTTATTTAGTTTCCTAAACCTTAAATCCCAACTTTGAAACTTTCAATTTTCTAGGTTAAAACCTTGAAAGTTGAATCTTCTCAAATTTCAAACTTCAACCGAATTTTCAAATTTCAAACTCCTCATACCCTAAAGGTCTCTATGCTTGAATTTATAAATATAAAACTTTTGACTCCCAAGTTCGCGACCTCAACCCAGAAGTAGAATTTCTCGAGTGACATCACGTGCGAACATTTTTCACTTCTACATCGAAGAGCCTTTTTCACCGCGCGGTGTTTCGAGCAAAAAACTGTCGTGTGCTCGAGTTGGCGGAATCAGCGCATGAACAGTTTGCAAAGTTTGTCCCTGGTGACGAGCGACGCATCGAGGTCGGTAACGGGGTCCGACGTTAGCGAAGAAGCGCGAGCATATCGGTGGCCCGAGCGCGTCGTGTCGGATAAAATGGCACAAAATCATTACGCTAAAAGCAACTGGGTTTCGTCGCCGCGCCGCCGGCAGGGCCAAAAAAGGGAGAAAAATAAAAACGAAATTATTCCAACGGGGATATAAAAGAAACGTTGGCTGCCCCTTTTGTCCGGGAAAATGCTCGCGACCATTTTTCGTCCCCTTCCGACAAAACTTGGCGACGCTCAAACTTTGTCTCGGTCAGTTTCAACCTGTGGTTAGGTTATGTTACTTGTTATAGTACAAAAAATACACTTTTCGGATTTTCAAATTTGGGAGCTTTCAAGGATAGAAATGTGGAAATTTAGAATTATGAAAATGTAAATATATAGTGGTATTTATAATGTTGAAGTAGCTAAAGCAATATGAACACATATTGATTTTACTTATTTTTACTTTGATCATAAAGTGCACAAAGAATAGTGCTCAATGTAAAACTTAGTGAATTTCAAATTGATTTCGTAAGTTGCCACGGTGTATTAATATCAGAATTTTTAATGCGAGAGCAACATTCCAATTTCATTTTTGTTATTTTATACCATCAGTATACCAATGATAGCATGAATTATTGAATAGCTGATAAAATTTTCAAGTTGTCAATCATCGATGAAGCCCCTGTGGCATTCAAAACGTGACCAGCTTCTCGTTGCAATGAAACGAAACAATTCAGATTTATATTCAAAATTGAAATGGAAATAATTGCACGTGAATAATAAACTATTGATTCGATCGAATGAAATATCATGTTTGTACAGACACATACATAATGAACACGTAATTGCGAGGTAACCAATTAATTTTCAACAATATTCGCGTTTGCAGAGCATTCATATTTCGTGGAATCGTATCTAGTAACAACAATTTGTTCAACAAGGAAAAAAATGTATATTTGAAGCTTGCTGCATTTATAAAACGAATCAGCTAAATGAAAAAGCAGAATAATGCAAGCATATCGGTTTGCTTCGTGGAATTGTTACTATCTGTTCTCTTTTATGATTCTAAGATATATTCGTCGCTGGAGAGGTGTAAATGATAAATGGGAAATTTAGGAAATCGGGGACTTGGGAATTTAGAAATTTGGGAAGGTGGATATTTGGGAATTAAGGAACCTATGAATTGCGGTATTCAAGAATGTGTAAATTTGGGAATCTGTGGATTTGGTTTAGAAATTGGGCAGTTGGGTATTAGGAAATTGAGAAATTCAAGAATTTGGATATTGGGGCATGTGAGAGTTTAAAAATTTGGGAATTGGGGAATGTGGAAATTGAAAAATTGAGAAATTTGGGAATTGAGAAATTCGAGAATTTGGAAATTGGAAAATATAGAAATTTAAAAACCTGAAAATTTGGCGAGTTAGAAATTAGAAAAGTGATAAATTGATCAATTTTATTATTTAGGCATTGAAATATTTAGAGATTTGAAAATTAAGGAATTGAATTATCTTAAGCATCTAAAAATTTCCTAATACGACCGAAAAACTATAAAATTGCTAAACTCAAGAATTTGAAACTAATCTTCCCAGACTATCGAAATAAAAAGATTTCCAAACATGGCAATTACACTCCAGACAAATCCGTTGCTTTTTGTCTCCACTATGGTTTCAGACTCCGCGGTTTCCGGCTTACAGGCCGCCACGCGGAGAGAAATCGCAGACACAGTTTTTCCAAATGAAATCGTCTCGACAGAAGAACAGACGTACTGTCTGCCATTGAATATGACAAATTCTTTACGTCGACTTTCTCGTAGCTAACCTCACGGGAGAAAGAACGACGAGCGACCACGGTTTCTATCGTCATGGTTGAAACCCGATGCCCTTAACCGAGCTCGTTCAATTCCCACGAGCCGCGTATGAACTGTCCTCGTTGCAGCGTTGCCCTCGAAACTCCTGGGGTTTCCCTGTAATAAGATGTCACCGACATTCCACTACCTCGATCCCGTGGATCTTTTACAAAAATTACTTGCTGTAAACTGAAATGTCTTCTGTTCTCTGTTTCAAATGTTCAGACGCACTGTGGAACGCTTGTCGCGATAAGCAGATATCAAACTGACAAAGTGGAAAGATTTTTTTACTGTCGACATGGTGCACGCACTGTGCTGTTTTAAAAGTATGACAAATGCATTCGGAAACGACGAATCCGGTGGCGAACGAATTTTAGGTTCTGGATGTTAGAATTGATTATGCACTTCTATTCTTTCTACTTAAAGCCAGAAAGTTGGGTATTTGAGGATCAGGAAATTTGAAGAGGATGAAATTTGAGAGCGTGGGATTCGATAGATGGAAATTTTGGAAATTTGAGAATCTGGGGATTCGAAAGTTGGGAAATGTGAAAACTTGAAATAAGATTTGAGAATCCAGGGATCTGGGAATTTAGGGATTTGGGAATTTAGGGATTTGGGAATTTAGGGATTTGGGAATGTAGGGATTTGGGAATTTAGGGATTTGGGAATTTAGGGATTTGAGAATTTAGGGATTTGGGAATTTAGGGATTTGGGAATTTTGGGATTTGGGAATTTAGGGATTTGTCAGTTTAGGGATTTGGGAATTTAGGGATTTGGGAATCTAGGGATTTGTGAATTTAGGGATTTGGGAATTTAGGGATTTGGGAATCTAAAAATTTGAGAATTTAGGAATCTAAGGAATCTAAGATCCTAGGGAATCTAGAGATCTAGAGAACCTAGGGATCTAGGGAATCTGAGTAATCTAGAAAATTTTTGAATCTTGGAAATCTGTGAAATCTAGGGAATTTTGGAATCTTGGAGATCAGAGGTCTAAGAAATGTTAGACCTTGGGAATCTAGGTACTTTTGGGATCTATGGAATCTAGAAAATCTGGAGAATCTAAGGAATCTACAAACTTGAAAATTTGTAAATTTCCAAATTTCAAAATAGTAAAAAAAGCAGAATTTAAAAATAAAACATCTGAGACTTCAGTAACCTAGTGACATCACTGTCCATCAATATCTACAGAAAGAACACAAATAATTTTTCTAAAGTTTTAATTATGCAAACCGACAAAAATTCATCGTTTATTTTAATCAGAGCCAATTAAGAAAGATCGTATAAATTTGAGCAAAGTAATTTTCCACGACTCCGAGGTGTTCGAATTCCGATTCATTTAACCTACCCATGAAACTCGATTATAGATGAAAATTAAATCCTCGAACGATGAAATTTGATAGAGTGCAGGTATTGACGGAAGCCTGATTGGCTGATTGCAGTCTAAAGTTGGACAGCAGAGACACAGACGCGAGAAGTTCACGAACGTGACGTGACCCGATAGTTCGTGCCATCACATCGAATTTATCGACTATTTTTAATTGAGAGTCATCACTCGGATGAAACATGCAAAATGCACGAGTGTCGTACAAACAATCATTCAAAACACCATCGATGATCAAACGAACACCATTTATTTTTCAATTGTGTTACGTGAAACGCATAAAGTTGACCTAAGAAATTTGGTAAAAACTGAAATATCGTCAACTATTACATTTTGAAACGAAAAGACCGTCGCACGTTCTTTGTTTGTGAGCAATTATTGAAAAACGATTTACCAGACCGTAGAATATTCCACGGTTACCGTAGGTACACACATGTCAGAGTTTGTTTGTTAGCTGATTGCAGCTGATCGTCGAACTTCGCAAGTCTTCAAAACTGCGAACGGTCGGCAGAGAATCGTAAAACGTTTTAACCAGCGATCTAGTGTGTGATATGTTATTTATCTTCCATCTGTATGAAACTGGGATTCGATGCAGCGAAAGTCAATTTTTGCGGCACTTCGAACGTTTCGTGTGTGATCCGATGGATGTTGCGCCCTTTTTGATACAGATGTAATTGGGCGATGGACTTAAGTGGTTCTGGGATATTTGATTATTTGGTAGTTGGAGTTTGATGATTTGAAGAGTTAGAGATACTGGTAGTTTGGCACTTTGGGACTTTATTGAGTTCGTTATTTGGAAAATTGGAAATTTAGGATTTTGTATATTTAGGAATTTGGATATTGAGGAGTGTGGATATTTAGGAGTTTAGAGATTTAGGAATTTGGAAATTTAAGAGTTTGGAGATTTAGGAATTTGGAAATTTCAAAATTTGGAAATGTAAGAATTTGAAAACTTAAGAATTCAGAAAATTAATGATTCAACTCAACTACCTTTGACCAGCAATTCTTAACGATTCGTGAACCTTATCATCAGGTTATAGAAACGAGTCCCAAAGAAAATTAATTACCAATCGTTACATCCAAGAGACATCGCCATTTTCTCAGAAGCTACGCAAAATCTCATGTTTTCTTTTTGTCCCTCGACTGTGGGTACATCGTCAGCCATTGAACACATATATCTTTCGCGGTTACGATCTTTGAGATCCGTCCTGGGAAACGACAACAACAGACGTTCTCTACGATGAAACACGATATAAAAACTTGCGGTGGAACGATTCACGGACAAACAGATCGGCAGGACTCACAAAAGAAGGGCTGCAAAATAAGACCTTAATTTCTCTACTTTTTAATTTGGACACTTAACATTTTTATATTTGACAATAAACTGACATAAACTCAGTCATTATCGTGTTAGCAAACTATTAACTTGTGAAATGTTAAATTTCGGAATTCACAAATTTACTTGTCAAGTTGTTAATTCATAATAGTTAATTCATATTCGTAAATACATTCATAGATTTTTAAATTAGTCAATTATTAAATTTTTCACATATTCACATTTTTAAATAATCAAGTTGCCGAATTTACAAATCCTAAAATTCTCAAATCTCTAAATCTCCTCAATTTCCAAACATCAAAATGTTTAAATTTTCAATCTCGCAAACGCCCCAATTCCCAAATCTCCAACTTCCCAAATCACAAAATTCTCAAATTTCAAATATTTAAATCTGCAAATCCCCAAATCCCCAAATCTGTCAATCCGCAAGCCCTTAAATTCCAAATCCTCGCATTTCAAAATTGAAAACGCAGCTACCCCCGTCCACATCAACCCCCCGAGCGGGCATTCGATCTGTCGATCGCCTAGAATTGCCAGTTCGATCGATGATATAGTATTTCCTTGTTTCGACAGGGAATAATCGGGACGTGCACAGAACGGAATCCCAGCGAAGGTTTGCTGGAGAATTTCGGTGGCTTTATCGCCGTAATCTCACAAAGGAGCCGAAGGATTTTCGGCTGCTTGACATTCCTTGCATCGGGCGAGCTCTGTGCGTTCGTCGAAGCGTTGATCGCTGCTTGCTGAGCTGCCATTCGGCTTCCTACATGAATGCCACACGTTCACTGGTGCATATGCGTGCATGCACCAAAGGTCACGTAAGTGGATTAGTCTGGTGCAGCACTGCGTTCTCGTTCAACCGCGGCAAGTAGTTTACGCGATTATTCGATTGCCTGTTAGCGTTTGTCGGAAAACTCTGCTTTCATTTGTCTTTTCAATCAATACTCTCGCCTGTCATTGACCAACTCCCTCTTTCTCCCTTTCAATATTGGCGCTTTGAATATTTTGGGATATTTTTAAAGGTTATTATCATTTAACGAACCAGTTATCTTTTCTCTGCCTTTTTCGGTTTTCGATCACTTTTTAAGAGAGTGATACAGAGTGATACAAACGTTGTTTTATTAAAACAACTGTTTTATCAAGTCTAACGAAGTTATCTCTTATATTTCTTAAGAGGGTGAAACACCTTAGTGAAGTTAAAAATTATACCTAAAATGCAAAACTGTCCAGCAGGCTTAACAAAAAAACAATTCAACTTGTTTTAAAAGTATATATACATTATAAACATTCTCCACGAACGATGTCTCTACAGTAAAAATTTTAATACAGGTCAACGTAGAGCAACATTCAGCCATTAAATAAAATCGAAGATAGAAGATAAAACAGCTGGGAAAAGCGTATAGATAGATTTGTTCGTGGAAGCACAATAAATGGGTCGTCGCTTGGTTAATTCTTCGAGCGTTTAAAAGGAGAGAGACAAGTTCGGATAACCCTGATAACTTATTTCCCTCTGCTCCCCCTGCGAAACAGTTGAACGGATGACGTCCATTTATTCGTCCCACTTTCTGTCTGTACCACTTTTTTCACCCATCCCCAGGGAAATACCATGCCGGTATCCCGAAACCCTCTTCACCGCTCGTGCCAATTTCTTCGCGCACGCCCGTCGAGCAAAGCGGGGGCTTCGCGAAAGTGAATTTCTCGAAAGGGAATCCCGTTCGAGCGTAACGAGCGTTCGCGGTACAACGAATCGAACGAATTAATCGTTTCTGCTCTGTGCGAAATAATCTCGTCCGATCAAATTTTATTGGTCCGTTGATAAACAGCACGGACCAGAGGCAACTTCTCTGTGCCTTCGTTCCGTTCCCGTACGTATCGATAAAACAGAGTGTAAATTGTTCCGTCGTGAAATATAAATCGCTCGGTAGCTGGGGATTTATCGGGATTGCTATATCCGTCTCAATTTCGCGAAACGAGAAACCGTTTTATGGCATCGCAGTGTTTTCATGAAATTCTGAAGGCATTTTACCTCCTAACCGTTTACCGTTCTTGTAGTGGGGATGAATTTACCTTTTGGGGTTTGGGAATTCAGAGGTGAAAATTTCGATCAGATAATTTGGGAATCTAGGGATTAAGGAGTTGGGGAGTTCAGAGATTTTTAAAACTAGGGATTTGGGAATTTATGGATATTGGAATTTATGGACTTGGGAATCTAGAAATTTGGAATACTTTAAATTTGAAGATTTAGGGACTTGGAAATCTACGAATTAGAGACTTTAGGAATTTGTGAATTTAGGAACTTCTTAATTCAAAATTTGATAATCCGAGTGAACTGGAACTCCTATCTCCTCCAGTATACCCGTTTCCCGACTCATCACGATCACTCAGATACTTTATCATTCGATCATATCTCCTCTCGATGCAGATAATCGAGCACAATTTTCGGCGAATATCCTGATACAAAAGTGTTCGATATCGACCGAGGAGGCGTTACTAACGGTTCTCGTAACATCGACAATTCGCTACGGGGCGGAGCAGATCCGAAGTGTCCTCGAGGTGAAAAGGAAAAAAAATGACAAGTCCCAATTTGCGAGAAATCCTTTCGTTTCAACGGACAATCAACCTTCGAGCAGAGTGTACGACGGGGTCGTTCCTCGTTCCTATCCCGAGTGCCATTTGCCCCGTCGTAACACGCCGAGTCGTTGTTCCGACGAAGTGGACGTACGGAGCCGATTGTCGTCTCTACTCTAGTCAGCCAATCTCGAGTAACTGCGGCATCAGCGAGAGTAGCAAAACTGTCAGCAGCACGAAGGAAAAACACGGCTATCTTGTCGGAGGGATGCAGAAATAAAGCGAACCAAGGGTGAAGGAGTAACAGACGAACCATTGCTGAATGGATAACGTCATCTACAGGATGTCTTACAATTAACAGCAAAAAGCATCTATTGGTTAAAAGAGGGTGTACACATATGTTTGAAAATGTAGATTTCTACAGATGAGAAACACTTCTTCAACTGTACTTTCATTTCTGTATACTGTCCAAACCTGAAACTCGAGGTTCATCAAGATTGTCTATCTTTCGTTTTATTAATTCGTCCTCTCAAAAATTATCTGATATTTCAAACGAATTTTAATGATAAAAGGTTGTATATGAATAAGACAATACACATTTAAAATACTTCGACATTTTATGACTGATAATAAAGAATAATTTCCGTTTTCATAAGACAAACGAGTTTTGAAAGGTCTCCTATCATAAAAGGTGTCTTTCTGAACACCTTTGTTCTGGACATCTTTGTCAAGTTTGTAGGACATTACTTTCTGACCTATTAAATTATGAACTAAGTCTTTGCTGTCAATTGTGGAACACCCTGTATAGAAGAGAAGTATCACGGTAAGTTTCCTCCCACGTCACAGTTCGACGTCTCTTTTCGCCGTTTCTTGCCGTGTTTGCCGACCGGTCGTGAAACGAGGGGGACTCGAAAGGGAATCGGAGCGAACCGACGGAAAGAGACAAGGGCCAGCCACGGTTTTTCTTCTGGCCATCTTATTGCGGCTCATTACTGCACGCAAGATGTCCCTCCGTCCCGGCAAAAGCTTTGTCCCGAGAACGAAACGAGGCGAATGCCAGGTGCCGACTACGTTCCGTGGCTCGTGAATGCAATACATTATCTGGCGAACACGGAACGACAGAAAAAAGTAACTTACGACCGTTTGCTTGTCAAGCTGGTAATGGCGTAAGCTCTTACCGTCATAATCGGATGACAAGGGCCGCAGAAAACCCACGGACCTCCGTTCTGCGTCGACACGATCGAGCGGATAGAAAACCGCGGTTACGTGAGCCTCGTTACTCGAAGAATTCAATCGGACTCGTAGGAACGGATAGAAATGGCAATTTTGCGCCACTCTCGGATACGATTGCTCGTCGAACGTCCCGCAAGCACGCAATGCCATTAAACTGGCTGGTTACGTTGAATATCGTTCGATTGAATTGTCTTTCCAATTGTACCTTTGGTTTCGAACGGTTTTTTTTTACTCGACCATGAAGAATGTATGCAATCTCTGATAAAAGCAATTCCATACCGAAACTAGTGTGTGCTGTTTACCCGCCGCAAGATGAACGCTGTCGGAATATCGAAAGATCTACGCCAGCGATTGGTCGAAATGAAAAATGTACTCTGACAATTGTTTGCGATGGCCACACACATCAGTCAGATAGGAAAATGTGGACAATTTTTCCACGATATGGGATGGATAGAAATGTGGAAATCTCCGAAATCATGCAATTTATCTTGTGGCGAGTGCATAATAAGTGACCTAATGTGGACTGAAATGTACATGCATATATATTTGTATGAGCATATGAATATGCATATGTGTGTGCGTACGTTTATATGTCTATATTTCTATACATCTACATGTCCATACGTGTGCATATCCGTATGTTTATATGACCATATGTATACATGTCTGCGTGTCCACATGTGTACATGTCCATACGTCTACATGTCCATATGTGTACGTGACCATATGTGTACAAGTCTACGTGTCTATATGAGTACACGTCTATGTTTATATGTGTACGTGTTATGCTTGATATAACTGTAGTGAGAGAGTATATAAACGGTAACACGGAATGCAACAAGCAAGAAGTAAAAGTGACGAATCACGAGTCCGCAGCGTTCCCGTTCGCGTAATCGTTGTCCTTAATTTCTCGAGCGATTTCTCTGAGCGAGCATAACGCGGCACGAAAAAATGGCGCAATCGCAAGCTGGTCCGGATCTCCCGACCGTTTCTTAATTACCTCGAACGTCGTAATTTACGAGGCTCGTCAGGATGTCCCGCAAGAAAGCAGCACACCAATGAATATACGCGCGGCAAAGGATAATTAATCTATTAACGATTATTGCTTCTCCCTAACGTGGCTGAAGACTAATTGGCCGTGAGGCGTGACACTATAAACGCGCGAGCACCGGCAACGCTCGAGGTAGAAATGGTAGTGTCGTTAAGAGTGAGCCATTAAACGGACGCGGCAGCCGCTCTACCAATTAGCTGTAATACGAGTTAAGTAGCCGAATAGCTGGAATTTATCTGCCGGACTGACGAAAATCAACGACCGAGGACTTTCACCTTGACCACGATAAAC
The DNA here is from genome assembly GCA_963576845.1 of Megachile leachella. Classification (NCBI taxonomy): domain Eukaryota; kingdom Metazoa; phylum Arthropoda; class Insecta; order Hymenoptera; family Megachilidae; genus Megachile; species Megachile leachella. The sequence continues at coordinate 15,210,009 of OY756248.1, forward strand.
TTTACGCTACAAGTGGCCTAACAGCGTTCATCGCATCCTATTGATTCTATATTTTGTAGAGTACTTTAACTTTTTAAGGACTTGTCACTTTTCAAGCTAAATGTATAACTTTCCGGAGTTATTTAAATATAAAGTAAATAAGATGAATGCCCTTTAAAATTTTAAAGAACATTCTTTATTGGACATAATCTAGATGTGACCACATAACCACGCTTTTAATCTGACCACATTGCCATATTTTTAATACGACCACATTACCATATTTTTGATACTTCCATATACCGTATTATTAATACGGCCACATAATTATCATATTTTTGACATGACCACATTACCATATTTTTAATACAGCCGCACGATTATCATATTTTTAATATCACCACATAACCATCATATTTCTAATACGATCACGTAATGATATTTTTAGTATGACCACATAACTATAATATTTTAAATATGTCCACATCACCATATTTTTAATATGCCACCATAATCACTATATTTTTAATATAATTAAATGACTGCAGCAAGCGATAAATTGGGTCGGGGATTTTCACGTTGGACCAACGATGTTGCGTGTGAACGATAATTTGTCGAATTTACAGATAATACGTTCTCGCCAGTGCGAGCAATCGAGGAATCCGAAGATTCTTAAGATGCTATCGGACCGCTAGCAGCGAGAGAGAGAGTCGCATGGAATCTACCGTCTACCGAACGTTAACACGCCGATCGTGACTTCGTCGTGGCGGTCAGTTTGTTCCTTTCAACGAGCAATCGATACGCCTTTAATTCCTCGGCCAACTAAATTAATCTTCCTCGTTCCAGGCTAATCGTGACTCCATTATCACGTCCGCCGCTAAGCTGCTTTTTTTGGAACCTATTTGACGGCAGAGAGAGCACTTCTTGCAATATTTAGCTGAAGATGAATATTCGAGAAGTAGATCCGTCGCAATTTTGTCATCGATAAATTGGGTGCAAGAATTCCTAAATTTTCTAGTTCCACTATTTTAAAATTTAACTACAAATTCACAAATTTATGAAATCAGCATATCCTCAAATTTCCAAGCTTCAAAAAGTGTCATATATAATATGTGATGCAAGTTTTATCCATCATCGGTGTGATCAGATTGACTAACACGGGAGGTTGAAAAGTGTCTTTCATGGTGTTGAATCGTCGTGAGTAGCCACTGTATAAAAAAAGGTTGCATCCTCGTTCGGGCAATCTCGAAACGAGGTTCGCAAACCACGTTCCAGATAATGCGGCGCCACTGCGAGTTATTTACCGTGTTTAAAGTGAGCAGCCCATCCCATTATAGGAGGGTGCACGAGCAGGGACGGGCGGCGGGCACGCACACAATCGCGGCGCGTGCACATTCAGGAGGGTACGTACACGCGGAGACGAGCGGTCGCGATGCCACAAGATTGCGGCCTCGCACGGATAACAGCCATCTCGGACAATAAGGCATAAAAGGTGTAAGCGGTCTCGAAGATCATTGCCATAAGGGCAAAACGAAGGGTAGAGGGGTTCGAGCTTGCCGGAGCAAAGCTGGAGCGGACGTGAAGCTATCATTGCATCTCCTCATTACCATAACTAGTTCCTCCTCTTCCTCTCTGCTGCTGTCTTCGTTCATGCCTCTTAGGCCTCCACCTTATTCCCATCCTCCTCGTCTTGCCGCTTCTCCTTTTCCCTCTCCGTGGAACCGTCTTCTGTCCCTCGGCCTCCATGCATCATTCTTGATACACATTCACGCATACCGTCGTCGAATGCGCTCGTTGTCGAAACAGAGAAAGGAAATGAGAAAAAGGTACAAGAGCTCGGAGACGCGAGAGATCAACCTCGAGGAGGTTCTTCTCGAGCGACCATCAGCAACAGCTGGAACCACGAGATGTGGACGTTTGCCTTATAAGATGAAACGAAGCTGAGAAATGAGAGACGAACGGTAGCCCACATATCCGGGAAGATGAATCTTCCTACGGAGATATCCCAGTTGTAGAGAAGAGTTGTACGTTACCATTCTTTTTACCGAAACTTGCAGAGGATTGAATTAAAAAGAAACAATTTGTAGCTTAAATGAAACTAGAAACTTGTTTTCTTAAATTTGATAACTTTTATCAAAATTTGAAAACTTTTTAATTTGACAACTGTTTACTTAAGTTTGAGAAGACTTTTGTCAAGATGAATTCAGCTGTGACCTTAAGATGCCACAAATTCAAAAATTCTTCCCGACAGATAGAAAATTCTTGGGACGCATTGAAAGTAAGGGTTATGAATATTTAACAATTTTGTTAGGAAAATGCAATTCTTGAATAAGTCAACGATAACAATAACAGCGTTCTGCATGATGTACTACAAGCAATGCTTACGTGTCGGTCGTTCATGATTCTTTGTACAAGCTCTGTTAAGAAAGTCACGCACGCGCCATTATATCACTCGAGCAGGTATTTTTTCGTGAACGATGCTCGGAGCTCGGAGGTTAACGCGTGGAGAACGAGACCGGTCCCATCAAGATTTCAGAAACCGGCTACTTTCTTGCTACCTTGCTGCGCGGAGCGTGCGTGACACGTTTTTATGCGAACGACCGCGATCTGCTTGACGATGAGATTCTTCATTTCGCAAGGTACGTTCACGCTATGGGAAGGGGTGTGTCGACTCGGTTGCTACAAACGGCCATGAATAAATCCCCTACAAAAAATCAACTGAAAAAGTATCGACCTTTCTTTTTAAGTTAAGCTTGAAATACTCAAGATATTTAAACTCTAAGATCCCCAAATTCCTAAATCACTTTCCAAGTCTTCGTCAATGATATATTTTTCCTCAGGAAGCCAGAGTCACTGATAAGTGTACTATCTGTTGACAGTTTGATATCATTCGATCTTATTGATTTGCATCTTAACAAACATGCACACCACTTTCCGTGTGTGGTATGTTGGCAGGTGAACTAACAGAGATCCACCGTTTATCAGATACGAACAGTAGACGCTAGTAACTAAATACACGGCGGTTTTATTACCAAGCTGACACACCCTGTATGCATATTAATCGAAGTCCTCCTCCCAACCCGATCGTTTGCTCTTTCGTCCTTCTCGCTCCCGTTGAGTTCCTTCGCGGTGGATTGCATTGAAGGAGGCGTGTCTTCATATTTTTGGCAGCTGCGAATATTGTCACGTCCATACGTAACGAGCTCCAGTTTCGTCGTTTTATGAACCATCAAACGCGTATGCGCTCGCGAGAAATACCAATTTCGTCTCAAAAAGGGGAAGAAATGTAGGGAAAAGTTGTATAGATTCGTAACGACGAGAAGAACGCTACTCGAGTAAGACCGAGAAGAAAACAAAATAACCGGTACGTGTTTTATCTCGCTGAAAGAGGACTCATTACTCGTCATGCTTTTCTTCGCCTTTTTCATCCCCGCGCTCTTTCGCTGATCTTATAAGGCGAGCGGCCAGCCATATCTTTTTAGATACAGCTTGATGCTATTGTTGTGGTTGCCTGCCGCTGGAACGGCTGGAAATTCTTCGGGAATGTTTTCTCCCGGTTCGCGTCGCCGACGATGTAAAGGCTACCTTTTAAGAACGCGTAACAAGCCATAATAATCCGGAACATCTTTCGCCGGCGATCATCGCTGCTCACGATCTGGCTCAAAAGGGAAACAACCGAGCTACTGTATGGAAGCGTTGTTTCATGGGTCAAACGATGAAAGTAAACGCGGCGGGTATTCTCTTAAATAAAATCATGCGATATAAATCAGAGTCGCTAATTATTCGAACCGTCAATTTAGTAAACAGTTATTACTGTTCACAACTTTTATCTCATTGTTCAGTCAATGAAACTTATAAAAGTTTCTTTCAAGTTCCTACAGATTACCAGTTACAACATAATGTTACGATTTCAACCCCTTATTTGGGTGAGAAGTAATTGCGTAACACGTTTGGAAACATAAGACCTACATATTCATGAAGTTTCATCATTTTTTGAACCGTCGATTGGGAATGTTCCAAGGTTCTTTCAGAGATGGCGAACAGCAGCCGGGCACGTGACCTCCTCGAGCTCCCAGCAGGGCAAAAAATGCCGGTATCGCAGACAATTTCCGAGTCCATTTGTACCGGATTACCGGACAAAAGGCGTACACTCGTAATCCACGTTAAAGTAGTCGATACAGCGTATCACGTTTGCGAGGCAGGTCCATCGTATCGGTGAAAGCCTGGAGGCGCGCGACAGTCGCAAGCGATTCAGCAGCTTCTCCCGTGGGGGAAGATGCAACACGCCTAACCCGGTCTTTGAAGAGGGCCGACCGTGTGCGAGCATTTTTGTTTCGTTCCCGGAGCGTCGGCGGCTCTTGGGAATTTCGATACAATGCTAGTGTCGCGCGTGTGGACGGAGAGAAAAGGGTTGTACGGGGCTGTAAAGGATCTAGGTGGAACTACACATACACACACATGATGGCTAAAGCTGACTCGGCAAAGTCGCTTTTACACCGGCGCTTGTTACAATCGGAGATATGGAAGGACCTAGAGAAAGAGACGGGGCCAAGTGGACCCACAATCCTTCTCTATCCACCGCAACGACCAAAACCGAGTCTCTTCATCCATCCGTTTCGTTCGCCCGTGTCCAGGCATCTTCTCCATCCTCTGCTCCTGCGTGTTCCCATCTTGGCTGCTCGCCACTGTCCAAGCAACGCTTAAGCCAGTTTCACCTCGAGGATTGCATTCTAAGCCGGGGATCGTTAAGAGCTGGCAGATTTGATCCTTTGTATCGTAGCGCCGCTTAACCGCCGGACTTTGCCCACGATGTACAGGAGTATCTCCTTTCGCGTCTGTCTTACTTCCACGGATAACCGGGCCAAGAGAAACAATTATTAAGGATCTCTCCTCTAGTGTTCAGTTCATATCCTGGTGTATTAGTCCTTGGATCTTCTACGCCCAGAGAAACAAGCAACGAGCTAACGCTTCGCTATGTAGCGTTCTTCGGATTAAGTCTAGATTTTACGGGTATGTACGACGAGCAACACTCGACAAGAACTAAATTAATTTCGGCGAATTTGGGACTAACATTTCATGTCTGCAGTTTCACTGGATGCATTGTAATGTTTAGTGGCTGACTGGTTTTTAACACCTTCAACGTTCACGTTAAATTTGACAAAGATCTTAGTTCATAATAATTTTATTTCTGACAGACCTGATCGATTGCTCTGACAATATTTATTTACATGTGTTACCGTGCGTCCATTAGCCTCAAATAGTTATACAGATGCGAAAGAATGCTTGAAAATCCGGTCTGCGATCTTTCATTATCAGAGTTGATGAATTAAAGAGTGGTAACATTGTTTCGCGGATTTATCGTACCAAATGAATAAGTTGAATGCTTAAAAATGTTATTATTCGGAACGGAATGAAGAGATGAGTCGGAAATCCTCTTACGGGCGATTCATAATTACGAGGACTCAAGAGAACCACAATAAGTCTGCAGACAGAGTTGTATTTACTTATGTCAGGTTTTATTTCGAGCAAAAGCTCGGGAAACAGGTAATTACAAATTAAAACTTCTACCGAGCTTTGCTTAACCCTTTGCGAGCGAAGCGTTCCAAAGCTTAACACGGTGCACGGTTTAAGCTTAAATAAATAATAATTTCATATTTCAAAGTATATGATATAAGTAGACTAGGGATGTTTATACATGCACGGTATATTGAAGGTACACGTGAATCATACAGATAATCTGAAAGATAAAACTGTATACCTTACCTATAGTGTAGGTATATTTTGTGAACAGATGTGTACTTCGCAGACAGGTGTATAGTTTGTAGACAAACGTATGTATGCTTTATGGACAAATATGTAGTTTCTATGTTCGATATATCATAAGTTAAAATGATAGAATATAAACATTTGCAGTCTAGCTGTAAATTTGTATTCTCTACACTCATATTTTTCATATGAAGTCTTTCATACGTACAAACATGTACATATGAACGAAATTATAAATTATTATGAACCTATGTATGAAAGTATAAAATACCATGAACGTATGTTCATTATATATTATTCATTGCGTATACGATCTCATTATTCGAATTAAGGAGCAGTGCAATATAAGGACACGTTAACAGAGGTAAAACCCATAGTAAGTTACTCCTATATAGAGCAACCATGTAACACCACATCCTTGATTTCTACAGCGAAACATACTCAAAGTTTAAGTTCTACTAATTAGACAGCGTCAAATAAACAACGTTGCTAATCGTTCTTCCAAGTGAGCCTAACGTGGAGCAACGACCCGCTAAAACTCGGGTGACGTAGACGATATGTGGACCTCGAGACGTCTCAAAAGATACGTTCATTTTACGAGCGAATTTCGCGTATCATATTTCTGCGACTGTCACGCGTGCGAGTTCATTACAACGTTCCACGGGCTGACATTGCCGGAAATTTTAGAATAGTCACGTTCGTGTTATAACGTTTCAACGGATGAATTCTGCGAGCATAAAGTCTCGCTAGATTGAATAAGCTTCTGTTCAAGGACTTTGAATGAATGCACGGGTGTCCCGGAAAGTGTAATGCAACCCTAAATTAGACGACGGGTGGTTGATTTTACTATTAACTCTTGAGGATTTGCATCTTCGGGATTTTAGGATTTGGTAACTTGGAATTATATCTAGACTTCAGATTTCTGGAATTTTTGAACATTAGGACCTCAGCATTTCATGACTTTGAAAGTTAGACACTTGTTGAGTTCCAAAACTTCGAAAAGTACATTTGAAGCCATAAAAATTGAAAACCCTCGATTTACATTGCCCATAAAATTTTTAACAGTTTTCGAACGACCTTACATACGATTTGCATCGCGCGAAAAGCTCGTAACCTGTTTCGAAATCGGTTCGTGTCCGTCAATTTGAATCGATCGTTTGTATCGATAAACCTGCCGTTTGGAAAGTCTTATCGGGCTAACCTGCAGCCATCGAACTCGAAATCGCGGTAACAACGTGGCGAACAACCGTTGTTTCACCTTCGCTCGACTGTGACCATGGCCCACGTAATTTCGGCATGATCGACCGTGCCAAGTTATCGTTATTTATCGACGAATCGTATTTCACGGCTCAATAACCATGCGTCCGCGTGTCTACGAATTTGCATGCGTATCGAATCAGTTGTCGGACTCATATCAGTCTCTGATAACAGAGTGACGTATTTACGAGACGCATGCGATTCCTGGTTTGCGACGAGCGTTCGACTTGTACGTGCGTAATTTAACTACCCCTAACATAGCTATTTGTAAACTGCTATTTTATGCGGCAGATGTCTTCTTGATATTCACCATGCGATAACTTTGAAAATTACCATAATTTTGTTCGAACGTCCAACTTTTAAAACTATGTTTGACTCGTGGGAAGTTTGATGATATAAAAAAGTTTCAAAGTACATATCAGAATTTATCTTAGTGATTGTATCAAATGACACTTATTTTGAGACAACCTGTCTATACAATGAATTATGATGAGTCATCTTTCACTGACAGCAGATTCGTAACAGTTTATATAGACAAGTATAAATGAATTCTGCAAATGGTTTCAGATAGCATAATTCTAGACTATATTTCAACGATGAACTAATTTCTCAGAATCAATACTACACAACTGCAGAATCAATGAAGTAATAAAATTTGTACCTAATGCGGCTCAAAATCAATCGTATCAATATTACCGTTCGATGTTCGATAATCTATAAGCTTCTTCGATATCTGAATAGCTTCTTCGGTTCGCTTGTTTGCAGTGGTTAACGGCGAGACCACTGAAATATACATAGATTCGAATAACGCTCTACGAACCAATCCGTATAGCGTGTCCAGCTAATTACTCGCTACAACCATAATTTAGTAGAAAGGACAGCAAACTGGAAATTCGCAAGACAATAATTGCTACATGACCGTTCACGAGAATTCACGAAAGAGCGACAACATTGTTCGCCCCGTTGGATCGTTTATTCCGCGGCCACCGCATAATTTAATAATTAAACGACAGTAATGACAGCGGATTTTAGCGTTCCAATAATTCACGTCGCGCGATAATCTCGTCCGTGTAACCGGTTTGCATCGAATTAACAATAATTTAATAACATCTGCCCCGCCGGTGGCCCCTGTATATATTATTAGGTGGTCGGCTACTAAACTTGCCAAATAGAACATTTTCTCATTTTCCTTAAATTCATTTCCAAACAATTAAAATTATCCTTAATTAAATTGCGCGTTGTAACCTTTGTGTGGAGGATAAAGAGGGTTATTTAACTGCATACAATTAACCTTATTCGATATGTTTCAAAATTATCCTTCAAAATTTACCAAACTTATTCTCTGAAATTTGTCAAGAGTGCTTTCAGCATTTGTCAAGTTTGTTCTTTGATTTGTCAAGTTTATTGGTTAACGAGTTAATATAATGGAGGACAATTTCAGCGCGCATGCGCTCCCGTTGCCGTGCTCGACCTACCTCCGAGAAAAAGCCTCGTTAAAAATCGTGAACCACCTGACACGACAACGCGTCGAGGAAATCGAGGTGAGAGATAATCGTCGATCCAATGGTGCTAACGTGGTTCACGCCCAGCCTACCTAATACTTGTGACGGTATCGGCCAACCCATCGAGGTCCCTTACCGAGAAAGTAACCCTTCGACTCTCGTCCACGATGCTAACGAAGGATGGGGATAACGAACGCATTATAATACCGATTCGTATTCGCGAAACGAGACGCGATCCATCACTGAAGTTGAATGGTCCCAACCCTCCATCATTCTTCTTTTTTCCTTCTTCGTTACCGTCTCTCCTCGACAGGAGATTGCTTCTTCTATGACCAAGAGTGCTGCCAGAGTACTGTTCACAGTATTGCCACGGATAATAAAGATATATACTGTCAATATTCCAGGGTTATATTTAAAGTACAGAAATTTTCACAATTTTACATTAATATACTTTAAGTGGGAATTTGGAACGAGATGTGAAAATCCACTTCATAAACCTTGCTATGTCTTTCTATGTCCTAACGAATAAAATTTGCCAACCTCGTTTCAATCGCGATATAGTGTGGGTAACGATTGAATCCATCCTCGCGGATTAAAACGTCCACGCACGCGTTACGAATGAAACGGAACTGGCAGAACGGAAGCAACGCGCCACGGTTGCGCGTGCTGCGCGGTGCGATTTCACGGCCACGATCGTTCCTCGTCGCTTCGACGGACTTTTAATAAGGCCGCGAGACGGACGAACACGCGCGGCTGCGTCGCTGTTGCCGCGAAACGATATTTGTTCCGTGGAATTGCGAGCGGAGACCGCGAAGCACGCTTCGCATAATGAGCGAGCAAGACGTGCTCTTGCGTAGGGACGCGATACGCTCGCCAGGAACCCTTGCTGGCCTCAAGATTCCTTCAACCGTACCAGGCGTACTTTCGAGGGAACTCGTGTTTTAAATCTCCCTGTGTAAAGAACTTTCAAAACGTGCTCGCTTCCGTGCGAGTTGCTGAAATGAGACGAGCCGAGTAGTCTTTGCTGGCCAATAAACGCGAACCAGTAGTTCTCTCGTCGCGGAGTGCCAGTCGACGCATCTTCAATGACTTCTTTAGTCTTGGGGCTGAGGGAAAATTCTGCTGAAGTGCGTTTTCCCCTAAGACGCTTGCGAAATTACGTTCAGAAGTTAGAACCTTCGTTGCACGTAACAGATGAACTAATTTCAAATACACTCAAACATCTTGATTTTCATTTCACTTTGCTTTTTGTCGCTTTTATTTACACTGAGATGTAATATCACTGTGACCTACAATAAGTGTTTCTTTATTTAGACAGATTAAAAAGGTTTTCATACATTACATCCAATTATTTATTATATCCTTCAGAACGCGTATTACTTAATGTTCAAAATGATGCACTATAAAGTAGATCAAAGTGTGCAATTATTGTGAACACTTTTGTAAGTTTTTATAAAGAAGACCAAAGAAATCTACGGGCACCATGATGCTCGAATTGTTAGAGCCCTAGTGGTACCCTTGAGATCATTGCCTTCACCTTTTTATTTCAGAGAAGATATCACCCCGAGTTGATGCAAAGTGAAACAATTATCTTTTAGGAAAATTGAATTTTCTTAATAAAGGGATTAAACGGGGACAGAGGATTTGATTGCCGGCGCGTTAAATCGTAAGGACAATCGTATTAGCGCCATTAGAACGGTTCGAGGGGACTCGTTTGAATTTTAAGATTTAAATGGTCCTTCTTGGAAGGATTTGGGTCTGAGTAATCTCGTCTCGAGGAGTCTAGACGCAGCCCGGGGCGCCGAACATCTCCGAAAGTCGTCTAGAGACGAAATCAGCATGCGAGGCATGGCTTCAGGGCCGAGAATCTTTTGAAGCCGTTTGTACAGAGGAGAGAATCTTCCGCGGAGTAGTTTTCGGGCATACATTTCGCGGCCGACTACAAAATCCACTCCGAATGCCATTATGTGGCTTCTCGACGGACACCTTAAGTGCCAGCAACGTAATAACCGCCGTCGTTATAATACCATTTACAGTGAAATTAATTTCTGCTCGAACGCCTTCTTCCCGACATTCGCTGACGCGACATCAGCGCTTTTTGTTGCACTCCGTCCTGGCTGCAGCTTAATAAAGCTAATGGCTATAGATGTACGTGAATCTTTCAATTCAGCCTTTCTACTCCTTGCAGCGAGTCTTCCAGAACGTTTTAGTTTATCTTTTCAACCTCTTTGTGCTTTGATTGCTTCCGACAAAATGGGAAACCTTTCTTGAGAATCAATCTTGTTTTAACACATTCAATCTGGATGACGTGACGATATACTTGGGTGCAATCTACGATTCAGAAAGAGAACTTCTCTGCTTCGATTTTCGAACGTATTTTGCATATCTATAGGAATTTGTGAACTTGTAACTTGCCAGAAAGGTGAGGATAAGCGGGTGAACTCTTAACCCAAATTCGACTTGTGTCATGTGAGTGGTATTTGACTAAAATGTAGTATCTAAATGTTATTATAATTTACAAATTAAATGGTACAGCTATCTTAACAATAGTAAATTGAACTTCGTGCTCTAATGTTATTGTACGATTCGCGAACTGCCGGTTAGTAAATTGTATATTAAAGCACTCGGTCCGTATATTTGTATTATAATATATCTCGGTCAGACGAATCAAATTTGTATCATCACGATGGAATCACGCAGTTTAACAAATTTATCGTACCGTTACTTTCTCGAACGTCGATTCGCATACACCGCCCGCTGCAGAATCAATATCACGCTTTGACGAATGCTTCGAGAGATAGCAGTCGAATCGCGGAAACGATATATCCCGAAGTAACTTTTCTCGGCGTGGAACGTCAAAACGGCGTTCCTTCGCTTTCGAGTTTCCTATCGGAGCCGTTTGCCCGTTTTATCTTAAAATATTTCTCGACCGTCCGCCAGGATAATATAATTTACACGAGAACGGCGATATCAAAGCCACCACGTAGTCTGCATGATTTGTGGTATTCAATTTTATGCTATCCGGAACGCCCGCCTCGGAACACTGCTCTCAAACGGGATACTCTCGGTTCGTTCCTACAGATGGAATCCTAAATAGTTCTCTGCAGGAGGAGAATTTTGATTTCGCTCTGCCTCGCAGTTCTCAGGGATAACGCGGAACGCCGTCAAATAGCAAAGGAGAGGATCCTCAAAAAGCGAATCGGCATGCGAGGCGCCTCGCTTTCAACCGGAAAACCCCTTACACCTTCTTCCCCGTTTTCAACGGTCCTCCAACGCCCCGACTTCATTTCAAACGCTATAACACGGCTTCTATTCTGATCCGATAAGTACCCAGCGTCAGAGTCAATAATCGAATCGGCTAAGTGAAAGGTTCATCGTCAGAAAGGTGATCGGCTGCCGCAATTGCGCGTCCCCGTTTTCACTCTGATCCCAACAAGGGAATGAAAGGAACTGCAATAAGAGAATAGAGAAGAAAAAAAGAATTGGTTCTCTTTCTCCTCGCGTTCGCGCGCGGCTCGATGGAATTAGTCTAATACCAGACTGCGATCTCATCAATAATTTTCACTCGCCATTAAGAGGACCGTTCCACCGGAAATTTACCGTCACAAAGACGGGTCACCGTTTTACGGAAACGTTTCATTTCCTCGATGCAGCTACGCGTCGCGGACCAAACGAAATAACGACATTAAATGTTGTACATTCGAGACGATATCGATTGTTTCGCTAGAGTGCGACCCACCGTCAATCCTGGTGACCCGAATAAAAAATCCAGGGAAGAAGAACGAACACGGGAAAATCGGTGCTTCGAATCACACGTGACGTCATGTTTAACTGTAACAGCGTCGATGTGGCGCTCCACTTTTACTGTCCTAATTTAAAATCACGTTATTTTTTATAATACAAGCATGGTATACATAAGCAAAATATTCAAAACAGACACAATTCTACCGGTAATTATGAAAATTGACGAACTAGAAGTAATCGGACAGCATAAATTTAATCCTTATAGGGTCTCCATACGAAGATTTCCAATGATTGAACGTCTTGATTGTCGTTTGAAAGTATTTCGTCCTCATTTGAAAAAATCAGGTAAATAGGAATAGGAAATATTTTTCAATCGAAGCAGGCTAAGTTTCCACTCTCGAATAAGCTCCCGCCATTTTGACCCACTAACGAACCGCAGTTAGAGACAAAGCATTTATTCAACGCTTCAAGGAGCTTCTGATCAGAAAGGCGATCTCTGATCGTGGCCTCTTTCCTCGTTGATTTTCGTAACGACTGCCGATATCGTACACTCTCCAACTAGAGGGGTAACAGAGGAGCTTTTAAACAGCGCCTCGACATCATTTCATACGTGCGTTACGCTCGCACGCACACGGCCGAGTAAGCGTGTACGTGTATATAGGTAACTGCATTTACGCTGAATCCTATTTACGGTGGGTAAAATCGCATTGAGGGGATCCTATGCTGCGAGTACCTTGGGAATAGCCCCTGTGCATTTATACAGACCTCTCATCCCTCTTCCTCCACTGGCAACCCCGCGTTCTCCGACGCGGTTGCAGCGTACGGACGCAAGCGTATGCAGATGCATCGCTAGCATTTTTACGCGAGAACGCTGCACGCCACTAACATTAAGCACCCTCGCGGGCTTCGGCATTTTCACCGTTTCTCCCCTGTTTTTCCTTTCCGCTCGTTTCCGTTTCTTTCGATATCGCTCGTTCGTGCTCCAGTCGCACTACATCACGCTGAGGTCGTTGGGCGGTAACAAGTTTTTCAAAAAGGATTTGTCATACGCATTTCGAGAGCTCGTGGAGATGCTGAAAACCCTGAAGTGGATGAAAATTCTGTCATACACATTTCTGTGAATGCATATATATGTATACTAAATGTAATAAGTGACTGTTCCGAGGGTGGCTACGACTTGAACAAGGGTGAACATGCTGTTTCAAGTTATACATTAGTTCTTACATGGTACATAATATTCTATTATTCTATCTAATATGAAACACTTAACGAAATTGTTTATTTAGTACAAAGCCCAAAAAATGTTATGAAAAATATCATGTTGCTTTTCAGTTATAAATTTTCAGAAACTGCTATTTGTTTATGAAAATAAATGCTTCGTTCCTGAAAACAATTTTTTCCCTACCCAAATCATTTTATTTTCAAAACCTGCCTCTGCAGTTTTTCGTAATTTTTGGCCCCGCTGTATAGTCACCGTATGAAATGAAAATTGTGCGAAAGGTTGACTTGTTTCGAGGGTATAACACAATTTGTTGAATACGACGTGTTTGTGAAAAGTTGGCTGAACTGTCCGCAGCGTGCCGACTTTTTGTCGGAAAATTCGTTGCATCCTTTTGAAAGTGGCGCAACGCCACGTGCTCGGCGAAATGTATAAAAGGTACGGCGTTGAAAACGTGACTCGATTCAACCGAGCGTCGTATTATTTCACGCGACCTGATGCGATATCGCTGCAACGTGCGACTGATCCCGCGATTCTTTCGCGATTTATTTGCCCAGAGAGGGTAAATAGTTACCCGGTACGAGCTTTATGTCCTTCGGCCCCGCGGAGTAGCGCACTGCGACGTACTATTACTAAACATATCATTTATTCACCAAACAGCCGGAATGAATATACGAGCAGGTCGGCGGACCGGCGTTGTGCACAATAAAGCCGTCGCTGGCCACGTGTTTGCGAACAGCGAATAGAATTCAATGTGGACACGCGCGTTCGCAAATATCCGCGAATTCTTCCGGACCCCACCTTCCATGTCCGCCATACTGGAAACGCTTTTTTTTATCTTCTGTCGGCCGTGATCAATTTGTTCTCCCGTAACCGGCGTGTTTAACCCTTTCGATTGTTCCCAGCTATCGGTCGATACCGCGAGTCTCTGCGATTAACCAACAGTCGTAACGGTTCCTAGACACGCGACTGACTATGATTGAATTACGCGAAACACCGATAAAGAATGGAATTCGTTAATGGATTGGTAAAGCTGTGTACGTGTCGAAAGGATAACCGTTAACCACTGGAATGCAATTATATTATGACTGAGAGAATAATCTTGAAAGGTATGTTGCGTTTTTACAGCTGTTAATAGTGATAGGTATTAATATTGTGATTGAGGTTTCAGGAAGTTTAAGGTTAACCATGTATCAATATTTCACTGTGTATGCGAGGGAAACGTATGTATGTATCATATTGAAACGCAGGTATAGCCTTCAGTTCATATATCGCTAATTCTCAAATTTGAAGTGCCTATTCCAAGGTTCTTACATTGTCAGATGTTTGCATTTCTAAATTTCTATATGTTCAGATTCCTATATTCGTAGATCTCTATATCTCCAGATACTTATATCTTTAGATACCCATATGTCCAGATTCCAGTATTCTTAGATATCTACATCTCCAAATTCCTACATCCTCTGAGATCTCTATATCGCCAGATCACTGTATGCTCGGATTCACATATTCTTAGATCTCTATATCCTCAAATTCCTACATTCTCAGATATCGCAAAATCTCTATCCGGATTCCTATATTCTCAGATCTCTACATTCATAGACTTCTACATCCTCAGATCCCTGTACTGCCAGATTCTTAAAACCTCTCTATATTTTTAGTATAAACATACGAGATCTTTATATTTCCTCTCAGCACTTTCACCTTCTTAAAATTTGTAGATCCGCATATCTTTAATAAGAATAAATATAATTCAAAATTTACTTTCACTATATTTCACGATATTTATTTTTCTAACGCAAATACTCCCGCACAAATTCTTTCTAAAAAAGAAGAACTGAGGTTTCGAATTCCATACAAATTTGTTTACCCAAATATTTTACGATTGAAGAAGCGATATGTACGGCAGGAGCGTAAGGACTTCGTTTATATTCCAATAGAAAATTCTGCTATCAAAAATCTTCGAAAGAGAAGCTACTCTACATACTTCCGCAAAAACTGAGCCCTTTCATACATACAATATTCGGCTGCATCCATTTGGTCCGGCTAAATTCCAATCTAAATTCCAATGCGTCCAGATCGGAATAGATTTTGCATGTAAGAACGGGAGGCCAGACTGCGTGTTCGGACGGCGAGTCGAACGTTGGGTAGCGTCCAAAACACCCTTCTCCTCGCGTTCACCCTTACTCCAATTTAAAAAACTGCGCCTTTCGATCGAGCAGATTAAATAAAACTTCCGTTATAAATTGGGGATGCCATTCACTCGGTAATTCATTGAAAAGCACGTCCAATTAGTTAGGAAATTGGTTGAGCAGATTTATTTATCTGAAGTGGTAAACGATGACCTCTTATCATTTTTGCTGGTCAAGTTTTTGAAATATAAAATCCTTACATTATCATGATCTTGCATTTGATCAATTTCGAAATTTTATTATCCACGAATAATTCAAATTATTCCAGAAGCATAATACGAAGTTCAATTTTGTAATCCACTCCGACGTACGTTCGTGTCGCATTTTGAGTAGTGCGTTAAGCGGCAAACAAGGGAGGAGAGCGTAAGCGAAGAGACACCGCGGGCCGATGCTGAGTGCAACGGTTAATATTTAACGACACTTCTGGAGCAGGTACGAGGAGCTCGAGAAAGAATACCTCTTGGCAGCGTCACTGCGAGTGGCACACCGGTAAATAATGTAGTGTGATAAATCGTTCGTCGGTTTATCCGAAGTCCTCCCGATTCGAAGGAAAACGGTGTCGCGACCGTTCGCGGAACGTGCGAAAACTCGGTTAATTCGCGATTATTTCAGCCACTCACGGTGTCGTCGCGAAACGAGCCTTCAGCGAAATGGTAATAAGATCTCCCCGCACCAGTTAATTTCGCTATCTGCTCGAGGTGTTTCCCTCTTTCTCTCCTCGTCGTACGCATGCCGAGTCGAATGTAATCACGGTGTGGGACCGGATGCAGGACAGTCGCGGGTGCTCCGGCGAGGTAAAAACGACGAACAAGAGACCGCGGCGCGCGACATTTCGCGCAGAATGAAATTCCTATTCTGCATTGTCGGCGGTTTGCCATTGCAGTCGGCTAAAGTGGCTGAAAAAGCCCGGAATGGAATGAAAATGCTGTCAGGGAGTGTACAGGTCGATGCATATTTTTCTAGTTCGAGTACGCAATTGTTTAAGAGGTTTATTGGCGATTTTTATGACGTTAATACTTTAAGGTCATCTGAACTTTTCTTTTCATATGTTAATACTGTTATGAATTCTGGAGTTATATAAGCTTCATTATTTTCTATCTCTAACAGCAGCAAGAATAATTTCATCTTAAATAAAACGCTGCAACAGCATAACGTTTCGTACAATATTTAACGTACGAATAAAACGATTCACCCCACATTTAACGCGTGACAGTACGCCGTTCAGCGTGTTAAACGATCCACACACAATACGATTTCGCAGATGAAATTTTTAAACAAAGATCCGCTCTTTTTCAAGAAGAATAAATGGAGACGCAGTCAAAAATGATAGCGATCTGTCGCAGTAGCTCGTTCGAAAAGCATCCCAGGTGAAAAGACCTCAAATAAAGATCGAGCCACGGATCCGCCTTGAAACGACGTGCCGAACGGAACAGGGAAGTTAAACGAAGCGAATAAAAGAATTAGACCAGGAAAATTGAATTCAGCCGACTGAAGAGACGACGGGATCGAAGTGGTTGAACACACAAAAGCCGGCAGTCTGAAATGGCAAATGTATCAAGCGTACATCTTTAATCAACTTCGATTCGTCTTCCAGAACGTTACTCTCTATCTCACGTTCTACCCTCGAAACTTACGAGGCCGTGTCAAGTAATTTCTCTACGAACACTTTCGATCACGTGTCTAAATCGCCCTCCTTATAATCGAACATTCGTAAAAATATATCGATAAAACCGTTCGTTCGTCATTACCATACATGTGCCATAACGAAACGGTCCGTTTGCTCTTCGACGATCCAATGACGAAAAAGAGGAACCAACAGAGAGGAAGGGAAAATTTAATCATGCGAATAAAAGAATTGGACTATCGAGTAGGAAGCTAGGGGTAGAAGAGGTGCGCGAAAATAGCATCCAAGGCAAGAAATTCGTCGGATAGCTCGATTCCAGGCCCGGACATTCGGTTCTGGACATTCGCGGTTGTTCTGGTTCAAAGATTACGATCATTTTCTCTTTCTGTTCTTCGAGTCAGCTCCGTCTGTTCGCACACGCCGTTCCCTGCCACTAGGCTCGATGGCGTCGCTCCGTATGAGAACGTCCGGCGACGGCTGCATCGCATAGAGCATTGCTCGCCATGGCATGCATTATGGAACGGGCAACGATTCTACCGGAAAAATTGCGGACACGCGAGACGGACGCGATCTGCAGCCCGACTACCTACATACAGTTAAGAGCAAATCAGTCTTCCTTGGGGAACCAGCCATTCATTAATTCTTAATGATTTTTCGTCTGATACACATATAGAAATCAGTCTGGAAATTTTCAGAACTCGAGATTCTAGAGATGAAGATCTTTGAAGACTACATTTTAAGACCATTTGACTTAATTTGACTACAATTTGAGATTATGCAAAGAGTTCTAAAAATTCGTGAATCTAAGGATCTGATGCAGAGATATGAAAATGTAGCAATTTGAAGAGTGTAGATTTAAAAATTTAGGAATTCGGGGATCAAGAAATTTTGCGACAGTATAAGCTAGAATATTATCGATAATGATCGAATGTTATTTTATCAGTCCTGAATGGTACAATCGGCACGACGAAAGTTTATCCGTGTATTCCAGCCTGAAGAGGTGAAATTGCGGGTCGTTCCTCGCGCTCGAGGTAATCAGAAAAGGGAAAAAAAGAACATCTGTCGGGACAAACGGGTTGACAGTGACGCAGCGCGAAGTCGAGCGAATTTGTCGTCGCCAGGAAATTCCGCGTCAAGCAAACCAACCCCCGCGGCTGATGATGGAAGTGGCGACGCACAACGCGGCCGTTGGCCGAGCAGTTGTAAAAGAAATATTCAACGGCGAGTGTGCAAATGAGGGAGGAAAGAGGCGTGCTGCTGTTGCTGCTCGTCCCATTTGCGTCGCAGAAACGTTATGAGAGAAGAAAAAAACACATCCATCCGTCTCTCTCGACTGCGGAGCACGAAGAACCGGGCTAAAATGACAACAGCCGTGTAACGTTGATGAAAGGGAGGATAGAGCATAATCCCCTTGAGTCCGGTTTTCCAGAAGGGTTTGCGTCACCAGATGCGGCGGGATAACGATGTTTCAAATTTAAACGGTACTCGAAAATAAACCGCGCGCCTGGACGTCATTGAACGTGGACGCGCTGTTTGCGGTTTTCATAAGCGTGTTTTCTTTCCCACAATATCTTGCGTTAGAAGCGGGCGAATATAGTACAAAATGCTCCTCTTTAAGATTTTCAATGTTTCAATTTAGGAAGTCAGAAATTTGCGGGTATGGGTGTTCTGTAATTTGTGAAATTACTGATTTGGAGGTTCTAGAAATTGGGAATTTGGGGTCGAAAATTTAGAAAGGTGAGAATTAAGAAAATGGGAACTTGAGAATTTGGAATTTTGGGAATTTAGGAAATTGGGAGCTTGAGGAAACTTTGGAAATTAACAAATTTGGACTTTGAGGATTTGAAAGTTCTGAGATAGGAAAATTTGAGAATTTGCAAAGTGGATGCTTGAAAGTATGGAATATCGACAAATCTGAAATGTGAAGATTGGAAGTTTGAAAATGACTTCATACTCTTTCCAAACTCTCCCCAATCCCTTCCTAATCCCTCACCCTTCTAGTTCCTAACTTCTAAAGCAGGTTCTTAACCTCCACTTAGCCTCCTTATCCAAATTTCCCTAGTCTCTCAGCACCCTCTTCAAGCTCTTCCCAAAACATACACTGGCTATAAGTTCTTCAATAAAACTTAATCTGTTCACGAAGTTGTACCAAAAAAGGAGAAATAAGGAACATAATTATTTATCCTTAGGCAAGCAATGTACGACGAATTGAAAATAATCGTCTGGTGAAACGATTATTTTTATCGTCCGTTCTATCGTAATTACATTAATTTCTCGTACGTTGACGTCGAATAATTTCGACTAATTACTCTTATGCTACCAATGCGTTGGTCAGGACGATACGAGAGATCATTTCCGATCCTGTATAACGCGCATAATGATAGTCCTTTCGACGATAAGTAATGGGTTTCTCGTTTCGATCGGTGCATCGGATAGTTATCAATCTTACCGAACGAACCCAGCGGCCTGTCATTATTGCTGTTCGTCATTTTGTACGACACTTTGCCGTTTTATTTCGCAGCCACGATTATTTGCCAAACGATTTTCGGTCACCGAGCAGCGTTATGATGTATCGTTTTCATCGGGACGGTATATTTCTCGCTACGAGAACTCGACGTACCTCGATCGAGCGGATAACTTTTTCTTCTCTTGAAACTCTAAATCCAACGGAACACAACTGGAGCACGTTGCGCCAGTGAAATAAACCGACGGAAATGTGCTTGGAAATAAACGTATAAAAGTTGCTCCGGGATTTTGATGTGAACAGGTTCGTGGAATCGGGTCGCGTTTAGAATCTCAAACGGGTTTATCAACGATTAATATTTGATTAAAGCACTTTCAAATCTCTTTACGTATAATCAAATTTTCGAACTCTGAAACTTTTTATGTTTCAAGCACCGAAATTTCCAAATTTCTAAATTCCTAAATACCGTAATTCCAATTTTGCAGATTTTCATACTCCCAAATTCAAATGTCCACATGTACAAACTTCCATATTCCACAATTTCCTCAAGTCAGCAGAGTATCTCTTTCCAACACTGTCCCAACGCTATAAACACTGTTCCAAAAGTTTCGACGAACTTTCGACAAGCTCAAAGAAAATATCTACGGCAAGAAAGTAGTGTATTACACTTAAAGACACTTACATGAAGATGCAGCTGTCCATTGTTGTCGACCCATCCGATGACCATATCAGCCCCGATCTGACCGTCATTTCTGGTGAAACCGAGGCCCACGAAGCCTAAGGTCCTCACCTGAACCTCGAATGTGATCTCCCTCTCGCCAGGTGTCCAAAGAACTAGGAAATTATCGTCCAAAACGGCACTGTGTTTCCATTCGACACAGAGGATACCGCTGACCAACAGAAGGAAATACGATACGATTATCGACTTCATCTTCGATCTGCCTCAGTACATCTGCAATCAAGCAATAAACAGGTTAGTTCTCTCATCCGAGAATGACAAAGAGCAAACAATAAAAATGTGCAAATTACAAATTCCGCCTGCAAATTTGCGGGTAATGGAGCTGCCGTTATGAACTTATTGCAAGTACTCGAGAAGTTATAAGCATCCGAAGAGAAGTTACAAGCATGAGTTCTTAGGAGGGGAAAGGACGTAACGTTTTTCGCTAATACTCGTCAATTCCGTTTTCTAACGGCAACTTATGGCGGACGCGTACGAACGTCCCATCAGCGTGAACACAGCCTCGTGTAATTCTCGTTTTCATGCCAGCGGCGGATCGTTAGGCTTCTATTTAGTGGTATTACGCGGTAGTAGCAAGACCGAGCAATATTTTCCTTTAATATTTTAACAGCGGTAGCTGGCCATTAGCCGCGTTACAGCGGAATCGACGAGTCACTGGCTACTTTAAAGCGTAAACGTTTCACTCGTATCCGTTCGATAATTCCCAACGTGTCACCCATTTTGCCCTGCAAAAGCGACCCTTTCTTCTCTTGCTGGTTCCACTTATTCTTCGAGACAAATTATACTCATTTTTGTTCTTGCATATTTCATGTTCATTCCGCCATTTTGAGGTTGTTCAAACAAGAGAGCAGTCAAAGACCATCATACTTCATATATGTCGTTAATATAGTTATGTACTTTATATTGGTTTTTATAATGTAATAGCAATAGTAACTGTTTTTATATGTAAATATTATTATTTTATTATTTGTATTTAAGTGGCACTATTCATGAATGAAAATTTTTTGAAAAATGTAAGTTATATCTGTTCACATGTACAACTTCTATAATATCGTGTGCAGTTGTATCCATATATGTACATGCTTAGTGTTTGTACTATTGTGTACATATCTATATCCATATTTGTACATATAATGTATACATAGTTTCTATATTATTACAAATTTTCGATTGAAAAAAAATATAAACCCTGTCGTTATCTTCGACAGATTAAAACTGACCGTCACTTAATAAAAGCTTATCAAAACACTGATTAGATGCTGCAGATCAGTAAATGGAAGCAATGTCTCGTTCGAAAAATTGCATAAAATTTCAGGCTACGATCGGTTAAAGCGATTCTATCTAACAGCAGATACGTTTCAATCGATTTATCTGGTCGACTGTCCAACGAATCGGTCCAGGTAGGCTCAGTGTTAAACAGAAAGATTAATCGCAAACTCGATTCGCGGACGATGATTGATGTTGACCTTAATTCCCGATCGCCTTATCGCGGATCGCCACTGTATCACCGATATACGTTCTAGTTTCCGGTTCTTTTGCGACCTCGCATCGACACGACCGCCATCAATTTCACTTTGCTACGGTAAAGAATATCCGTGCATTTTTTTGGCGGGGAAAAATTGTACAGAGTAATTAACGTCTCGGGTGAATAGCTACGGCGAACGTAGAAAGAATTTCACGGGCGATCGAGCGAAAAAAGAAGTCCACAGTGGTCAGCAAATAGTGCGCTACCGGACGAGTCGTTTAAACAGTCAACCGTACTGAAAATTCTACAATGCGTTTTAGTTTCTTAATTTTGGTTAAATCTACTGTTTGCAGATAATATTTTTCTAACGCCTTTCGTATATGATATTCTTGCTGCACATTTATAAATTTATTCGCTTGAAAAGTTAGGAATTTTAGTATCTTTAGTTGTGACAAAGTTATTAACAATTTTAATTCTGAACATTTATAGATTTAAATATAGAAAAATTGCAGAGTTTAACTGTGACATCCTCATAAACGAATCTGAGGATTTTTAAGCTTGATTTTATCTTTGGAAAATTCATTAATTTAAAGATTCAGACATTTGAGTATTTAAGAACTTGAAGATTGAAAAACTAGAAAAATGTATAAGTAAAAAATTATGAAGTTATCCTTATTTGTTGTATCAGAGTGCACGGTGATTTATAAACCTTCATGACCTGCTAGTTAAAAAACAGCCATTTTTGATCAGACACGAAGCAAACAAACGTGGTATTTTTCCAAAGCGAGCGTGAAAGTACTGCACTGGCGGCAATCAAGGGCAGAGGCGAATTTCGAGGGTGAAAGAAAAAGTCGATTCGAGGCTGCGGATTAAGCGGTTCGCGTACGCTCGGTGCAGAACTGCGCATCGCGAACACCGACAAGCAAAAACGAGCAAGGAAGAGGAGCGTCAGTATGGAAAACGGGGTGGCCGAAAAAAAAGAAGAGAAGGAAGATTCGCAACCGCGATCCATGATGGGCGAAAAAACACGAGGACGGTTCGCGCGAAGGAAATCGAATTGATTCGAGAGCGTCGCCGATTAAAAATTCAATGAGGGTGACGTGGTCGCGGGAGAGAAACGGTCGATAGGGGAAAGGGTGGAAAAACAGATGGCCGGATCGTCGAAATCTCTTTTGTCCGCGCCCGTGTGCAAACATCCGCCGGTAAATCAGCTGGACACTGTCAAGAGAACTGTCAATTCGAAAGCAATCGAATCGATTAACAGTAACGATCGCGTGACGCTCGAACGAGGCCGATGCAAATCCACGGAACAATGCCAACGTCCCGAAGTGTCGGACGAGTGGTACATCCTGACCGTTCAACTATTCGTTTCGCGCGGTCGGGAAAGCAGAGAATTAAGCGCTTTACAGAGATCATCGATCAGTGGAACACGGGGACAGGGCTGGCTTTATCGACGGTGTACCGCGTGTATTTACACGGGGCGCCCAAACTACCAGCGACAGCCCTGCACCCCGGTTGATCGCCCCGAATTTTCAATTAGGCTGAGGTTCCGTACGGAACCTGTGCTCCAATTTCTAGTCGAGAAAATGAGATGTGTTCGTTTTACTTGTGTTTATTTACGAAACGTTACATTGTAACAATACATAATGAAAATAACACAGAAAATGCAGAAAAAGAAAAAATCTCATTAGAGTTCTAATTGAAGAAATAAAACATTTCTGTCTACGAAATGTAAAAAATTAAAAATATTTTATTAAAACTTTGGTTATTAAAATGATACTTTTTTGTGTGAAGTAATAAAATGTGCGCCAGCGAAAATATGGAACAATATTTCGTTAGAGTTTTAATTATTGAAACTCATTTCTGGGTACGAATATAAAATATAAAATGTTTAAAAAAATATGAAAATTTAAGGTTATTAAAATAATACATTTTATGAATGCTTTATAAATACATTCGATTGTAATCCTTAAATTTGATGCGACAAAGTACTTATTCCAAAATTATTGTTATTAAAAGTTCAAATTAAACCAAGTGCCTTTTGCAAGGAAATTATTGTGACCGATTTAATTGTAATTAGAAGGTAGGATTAATTGAAATATAAGTCGGCCCTGACAGTATTCTGTGCCACCATGTTTTCCCGGTACGTGGAAAACGTGTGATTCCGACCGTCACGTACTTCACGCAATTTCGAACACCGCGAAACGACCGCAACTACGGGACAGAACGTTTTAATTAACGACAACAATGGTATAATGAGTAACCGTTCGAGTAACAGAGGCACAGAGGCGATTGTCGAACCCGTAATATGCCGCTTAGTAATCGGGATCGATGACTTTGACTTAGGTACGGTCTAACCGACGGAATTAGTGGAGAGCTTTTTGGCTAGTTTGGTTAAATTGAAACCGACACTGTTGTAGCATTTTAACTATTATGCAACGTGCTTGTTTATTATTGCAGACATTGCAATTGTATCTTTATGCACAGCTATTTCGGGTTCGCAATTCTGACGGTTTTAGGGTGTAGCAAGTTTAATTTATGAGGAACTCGATTTTGTTAATTTGAAAGCTTTGAACGTTTGAGAATTTAGGTATTAAATTGTTAGGAAATTTGAGGATTCAGAATTTAGAAATTCGAGAACCAGGAAATTTGAAGATTTGCAACTTTGGGAGATTAAGAAACTGGAAAATTTGGATCATCTCAAACTTTCCAAAATTCAGGAAATTTGAAGATTTCGAACAATTTTAGAAATTTGTGGAATTTTAGTATTTGAAAAACTTCAGAGATACAGAAATGGAACGTTTATTAATATATAACTGAAATATTGAGTCATGAAAATTGATAATTTGGGAATTGAGGACAGACGTCATAAAAATCCAACTAATTCGCAAACATGTGCTAATATTTATCCGGACGAATATGTATCACGATTGCTCCTCAGCGAAATTGACGCAGCTATAAGTCGGATTACGAATTATGACTACAGAAAAGAGTATAACATAATTGTAACTTGTACGATTATTAATAAATACCGAGTTAAAATTCTGCTCCATTATTAATAATATTTCGTACACGTATCGTTTGCGCCATTCAATATTGAGACAAGTATAAATAACAGTTTCAGTATGAAAACAATTTGAATCAGTTTTTAACGCTAACGATTTTGTAACACGATAACTATGGATTGGATAAAATTAAATGGATCAAATTCACGGGTCGCAAGCTTTTTCTGTTCGGTATCGAACCGATCGTGTTGGTTACATAACACGAATCGATAGGGAATTAAAGTTAAACTTCAATCGTACCATTTTTAAGCGGTGGATTACGGTCGAGCGAATTTTAACGTGGATATTTTAGAATTCGAAACCTTTTTTTCGGATTTTTTAACTGCGTTTGACAGAAAATGTTTGATGGGCAGTATCGTATAACACGTGTAGTAATAATTAAACGAACGTGGAACTCGATCTGCGGTGTTCATGAATTAACAGTCGCCAAATCGATGAGAGTTTTTTCCTCGTCGAAGCAATTTTCATCAAATTAATAGGAAAACGATCATCAATTTTTCCGTGGAAGATTTTATCGAGTTCGGAAGTAATTCGCGAGAATTGTGCACACTTTGCCGGAACATAATCATCTCCAACACGACGCAACATCAAGAAACTTGGATTCCTAGGACCGGAAACCTCAAATAAGGTCGTACAAATAGTCGAAGTTCGACCCGCAATCAAACTGCACCATGGAAACTGTGCACAGTTTCAAACGCTCGTCAGAGAAGCTTGTTTCGTGCGCGTCCAACTCTTAATAATTGCTTCTGTAACAATTCAAGATATTTCAACCGTGAAGTTTGCGTCGTCGCTGCGAACAATATTGAAAAACGTATCCCACTGTTAATTAGCGTTCGTGAAACGCTCGTTCATACGAACAAGACACGACAAAGAAAAAAGGTCAAAATTAAATCATCAACTTACAAATTAAAACGTTCGATTATTTCGAAAACTGATCAAATATTAAAATTCATTCATGAAATTTCATTCAGTTTCGCTTTAGCTGAAAGTTAGTAATTAAAAATTGCGATGCATATTGCAATTTGAAAACACAGTAAATTAATGGAGAATTAAAAATACGATTAAATATTTATACATTTTATCGATTTTAAATATTAATATGTATCAATTATTAATCTTTACTTCCATTATTAATCTTTCACTCAATTATTTAAACTCAAACAAAAAATTGAGTGTTTTAAGATAGTATAAAAATATTACTATACAATTTGCACATTCAGTTGCATTTTTTATAATCACCCTGTTTTAAAGGGTTAAGCATATTATCTTAAATAATTTGAATGTAGGTCAGTAAATAGATCTGAAACAGAGCAAGCTGTCGATCATATGGTTTGCGAAATTATAGTGGAGGAAGAAATAAGGGAATTAACGGTGAAGATTTCTCAGCCGGTGAAATAACACAAACCGAAACGGAATAGACGCGAGTTGAATCGTTATCCTGTTCCTCGAATCGTTGCATCCAATACACCGAATTTGTGGCCCGCTTGACTATGCCTCGCAGCATCCCCTGGCCGATCCTCACACCCTCGGGAATTCTCGCTTATGCATGCAGCATGCGCGACGTGATTTCGTCGATTTTACGGTGCTAGTAGAGCAACCGCCAATCTGAAAACGATCGATTCAATTAACAGTAACAGTGGTGTAATACGCGCCGGATGCGAAGTGATGCATCGACAGGAGCAGCTGTCGCGCGGTAAACTCGAATCGTTCGACCAAACGGAGATGCGTCAATTCGAATTGAGAGGACGACACAGATCCCCGAAAGGTGCCACGGAAGGGGATGAAAGATCACGAGCTTTCGATCAAATATTTGCTCGATATTTCTATCCAACTCTAATTCTACTGTATCAACATAGCCACCTGTGTTATGAATACAGATTTTTTAGATGGGAGCTTCCTTAAAAATGTTAAAGAAAGTCGTTTATTTTTAAGAACTTTGGTCATGTAAAAATTTAGAAATCTCTGAATTTAAGAGTCTAATGAATTTGAAACTTTAGAATTTATCGATAAAGAAATTTTTAGATCTAATAGTCGAAAGAACATAGAGATGTTAGAATTTAAAAACGTTAAACATGCAGTGATCTTGTCATAAGTGTCTGAGTGTCTGAGAATGTAAATAGTTATAAATTTAAAAATGGATGAAATTTGAGGAATTAAAAATGTGAAAATTAGAAAATTTCAAAAGTTAGAATTTTGTAATAATGATAATTTTTAAATGATCACGTTGTGTTTAATAGTGGTCTCTTAGACGTAAAAAGAAAGTTAATTTTTTGACGGAATGTTAGTAAATCGTCGGACACGGAGCATTGTACGACGTCAGGATCGGTGGATGGAGGTAACGGTAGACGACGGGGGTGGCAGAAAGGGAGGAGCGAAACGATTCGAGGGGGATGCAGTCGGTAGAGGCGAGGCTAACACACGACTACCACGGACGGGTTTGATTTGCGGCGTGTCGTTCAGTCGATTGCTCTCAAATTGCGTCCAGCGCCAGTGGCATCAACCTGGAACGTATCCCCAATACATTGACGCCCCCGTAACGTCAGAGGGGCCTGTCAGCTTTTCCATCGACGCACGGCTCGTGCATCCACCTATTCTACCCTTTCACGCCCCGCAAAATCGTGCCATTCTCTCCCGCCACCATTCAGCCCCGCGCACTCGAGCTGGCGGGCAACCCAGGCCCACCACTTTGCCGTTCAACTCCTCTTAAAGTTAAATAAATCGTCAAGTGGCCCACGCTGGAAGCGGCGAAATCGAAATTGCGCGAGAACTCGCTCGTCTACGAATCGGACGACACACAGGCCCTGGCGAGGATTGTTTGAGAAAGGGGTGTGTGTGTGCTCGTTTTGTTGGGACACGAAACGAAATTTTACCCCGGGTACCAACCCTTTTCCAGACCCGCTGTTTCACCGCGCGCCCATTGGTGCACGCCTCGGACGTTACTAGAAACCTGGCTGGTGTGTGTTGGCTAGAAATTTCCGCTCCACGAGTGGTCATGTACAAAATATCAACTCCCCGTTGCGCTCCGCCAGGATAAATAAAGCGGAAAGCACACGGAGCCTGTCAGAAGCAAAGCTTCGAGTCCACTCTGAGCTACATGCGAAGTACAAGGGCTGGCTCCCGGCAGTTTCGCATGAATTCCAGCGCTCGCGAACCGACGGTGACTGAAGCAGCCCTGGAGGATCGAATAAAATTCCATCGGTCTCGCTGATCGTACTCCATGATTTCCGCGCGATTTAATCCTCATGTCGAAACATCAATTCTTCATGTACCAGTCAATCGGTAAAACAGATCTCGTTATTTCGTACGTCCATTAATATTTTCGATCTTGATGTTTATTAAAAAATCGATTATTACTCTTCTGACTGCATCGATAGATATGTATGCTGGATATAAATATACGAGTTAAAAAAATATTGAATATCGGTATGATGGATCAAGGGTATCTAGTTATTTTTACGGAGTTAGTACATCTTCATCAAAGTTCATAATCAAATTAATATAACAAGATAAAAATTGTTATATATGTCTTAACCCTTAATTAACATCATGAGTAAAAAGAGTAAACGAAATGGGTAAAAGAAATCTTCACGAGGTTTCAAGAATAATTATGTCCAAGGTAATTTTAATATCTTTAAGTAGAATCATATCACTGAATAAATCTTAGAAGCTACTTGAAGCGAACAAGACATGTCCCTCAACGTCTACCTCTGTAAAGAAATGAATGAAAAAGAAAAGTAGTGACTTTTTCAATCATATTTCGCACTGAACGAAGGTAAGGGTAAAAAGGAAACTGTATCGGTACAGACAGGGTGGACCGTTCGAAAAATCTGATGTGGCTAAAGAGCAAACTGAAATGCAATTTCTGCGGATGACACCGAAGATAAGCATGACACAGGAAATTATAAAGCTTTTAATCGCCAGCGAATTCCAACGTTATCGGGAAGTAGTTAAAAACGAGAGGCAGTTAGTTTTCGAGAGTGAAACTTCTCTCGGTTTCTGGATGAACGAATAGATACGCTGTCGTCGGTTAAAAGACAGCTGGTCCCATTCATCCATCAAGCTGACACCGGTTAACTAGTTCTCACGGAAAGAAAACAACAAGAAGAAGAAATCATCTACCTGCTGACAGAATAGGGCATAGACGCACCAATTAGCGCTCGTAAAATCGTCCAATGTCGCGTGAAGAGTCTGGGACGCGTTCTAAATTGCCTCCTCTATCATAGGGTCGTGTCTGAGGTTTAAACGTTTCAACGTTTAAAGGCGTGCTAACGCGATGGAAGCTAACACAACGAGCACGAGGAGAGTGCATTAATGGGGCCGGTGTATGTATAGTTTGTCGACGATACATCGAGCTGATCGAATCCATTTGTACTCGACTGATCGGAGCGTCTATGAAATCCATTATACAGAGTGCTACAGCTATGCCGGAACGATTGAACCCTCGTTGCTCGAACACCTTGCGTCTTCGAGGGAATCTCGGAATTTCAGGAATTTGGGGTCCGAGGATTTCAGGGTTTGGTGTTTTGGGAATTTGGAGACTTAGGAATTCGAGAATTTCGGGGTTAGAGGATTTGTGCAATTAGAAATTTAGAAATTTCGGGCACTTGGAAATTTAGAACTTTAGAAGTTTAGAAATTTTGGGATCTAAGCGCTTGGAAATTTAGAACCTTAGAAATTTAGAAGTTTGGAGATCTAAGCACTTGGAAATTTGGAACTCAAGAAATTTAGAAATTTGGGTATTTGAGTACTTGGAAATTTGGAACTCTAGAAATTTAGAAATCTGAGAATTTGGGCACTTGAAAATTTAGAACCTTAGAAATTAAAAAATTTAGGAATTCGAATATTTGGAAATTTAGAACCTTAGAAATTAAAAAATTTAGGAATTCAAGTATTTGGAAATTTAGAGAGTTGAGGATATTTAATTTTGAATATGTCAAATTTTTACATGTAACATTCTAAAAATTTGTTGTCCTAACTCTCTAAAAATTAATGAATCCCTTCTCACATCCAAGGGACTTGCTCTTGGCTGTACATTAAATTCTCGAATCAGCATATCGGCTTAAAAAAAATAATGGCCCAACAAAGACGAATCTCGTAGCTTAAGTAGTATCAAAGTGTTCGAGTCACGTAACGACACAAACACTTACACGTTGAATATTTCTTTTTATCGCCAACCCAAGATCTGCACGCGTTCGCAGCACTTTTCATCGTGCGATCGAGATTGCATACTTTTTAGCTCGCAGAAATATCACGATAGCGCGTCCAGTCAGCGTTAACGGTGAACTTGTATATCAGGATTCATTAAAAAGTAAGAGTTATTTGCTTAGAGTCGGCTGTTAAGGACGACTTAACACCGCGTTTATTCATTCAGTCGTTACTAATCGTCGAGGTACGTGACCGTGTCGAAAAACACGCGAGAACGATTTTAAAGCAACGCCAACGATATCGTGTTGCAAAGTGAAGAATGGGATCAAGCGAACCGCAACGCGTTACTGTACTCGTATACGTTCGTGCATTGTTACTGACAATATTTTTACCGAAACTTTATATGCTTAATCCATAATTTATCAACGTGGATGAAAAAGGGTGTAGCCGGTCTTAGAGGTTGTGAATCAAGTGGGAAATAAAAGAAGATTGAAATTAAATTGAATCGCTTTATCACTGTTTACATACGTTAAACATTCAGTTGATTACAGGAACAGGTATGCATATTTACGAGGATTATATCATATCGCATGAATCAACTTTTAAATACGTTACTAAGAAAACTGATGTGGTCAGACGTTCACGTGTGTATTCATATATGCTACAACATAACTATTAACCGATAACTAGCTTCAGGTTTTATCGTTTACATTATAAAATGCCACAGTGCTTTGGTCGAAATGTCTGTCTTTTTGTTGAAATAAAAAATGATGGTGTGCTGTTTGGTAATGGTAAGGTAATAAACGCTGCTTTTCTGTTAAAAGTACAAACAGTTACTATTTTATTTTTTAATCAGTGTATATCACCGAATATTGCACAGAGGAATTAGTTGAGAAAAAAGTAGTTCAATCGGTGATTCAGAAACCATAGATAAGCCGTGGACGATCGGAACTGGAATTAAGTGATATGATAAGTTAGGATCAACAAATCGCACCATCCACGATTAATAAAACGATATTCGAAAACAACGGAAACAGCGAAATACATTAGGCGTTTTGTTCCAGTCGAAGAGGTACTCGGTAGCAGGAAAGCCGATAAGAGGATTCCAGGAGCGGGTTAGTCTGGCAGCACCAGGAGCGTTGGGCTAAGCTCACGACCTACTTTTCCCGTAGTTTTCCATTTTAAAAATGACCGAACCGTATAACTTCTACGCGAAAATCGTGGTATTCATAATGTGCCGGGTGTAAAGTTGGCTCGGTCGCGAGAAACCAGCTGAAGGACTAAAAGAATCGCGATGCCGCGCACAGCCTCTGAAACGAGAAGAAGCACGACGCGACGCGAGGAAAAAATAAAGCTGAAAAGTTCGAGATAACCCGGAGAAAGAGGCGGACAGAATTTTCACGGGCTCGGATAAGGAGATACACGCTGCCGGAGAGAAAGAGAGAGATAAGAGAGAGTTGGTGAAGCGACTTTCAAAGTTGGAAAAAGTAGAATAACACGATTGCATCGATGCAACGGTCTTATGGATCAGACATGACCGAGTGCCTTCCTGCTGACTGCTACACGCTCTTACCTACTGGATAGTCTTTTCCTTTAGACTGCTCTAATTTTATAATCTAAAAATTTACGAGGTTTGAGAATTTAAACGTGTGTACATTTGAGCATTTTGGGAATTTAAGGACTTGAAGGTTTACAAGTATTGAGACTTTAGTTGTTGAAAATTTTAACAAGTCCCTAAACTTCCAATATGAGTAATTTCATAGCAAATTAAGAAAAATATCAAACAGTTGAAATGATAAAAATTCAAAATCTTGAAAGAGTAAAGATGACAATTGATTGTAGCGAGCAAAAGATCATTCGGCATCGCGTGAAAACGTCTTGATAGCACTTGCTCGAATTACTAGATCTTTGCGGGTGGGGAGAGAAACGGCGACAACAAACCGGGACACGAGGAAAGCAATTAATTTTAAATGGGAAAACGTACGCAAACGTCACAAGCCGTACACGCCAGCGGCGTGACGTTTTTATTTTCTCGGGCTCGCGTGGCCAGTGTTTTTCTGCTGGCTACACACACGCCGCTGGCTCCGCATCTTGCATTAATTCTAACGCCAAGTTTGCAGTCGTCTCGCAAACGTGAAATTAATTTTCCTCTGTCCGGGAGCCGCGTGCGTCAACCACGAGGATGCGGTACCGCCGCGTCGCAGAAAACCTGGAAAAAGAAAGAGACGGAAAAAGCGGAAGTAGAAATACGACATTTCTTCGCGGAAACGTCCTTTGTCCCGGCGGGAACGGAGGATCGTCCGGTGGTTGCGTTTCTTTTCCCTGGCTCATCCTTTTCCAACTCTTCTAATTGCGGTGCTTGCCCAATTAAGTTTAAAAAAATGATGAGGTCGTCGATCCTGGGTGGCGCTAATTAACGTTTGCCTGTCAAAAGTGTTCTACCCGCTCCGCCCACACCTCCCCGGAAGCGTCGCGGCTTTCCCACAAGCCGTGATATCTGCGCGCGGCGTCGCGTCGCGTCGTTTCGCGTCCGCTCAGGGGATTTAATTACATTTCTATGGACCCGGGGCAAATGAGGGAGTAATAGGCGGAGGATTCCGGGCTGCCGGTGAGAACGAGAAGCTCCGAAGGCACGGGAACTCGACCCCGGCAGGCTCTAACCTCGACTCGACTTTGCTTGCTTCGCAGAAGTGCCAGCGTATGCATAATAGGCGATTTAGCCCGCGGAGCACCATAAGAGTAATCCAACTCTTAACCGCGTAGGATCAGCTCGAGGAGGATAGACGGATAGAGAGAACAGGGATAAAAGAAAGAAAGGAAGGACGTTGCCAGATGAAAAAGAAAGGTCGACGTCGGCGAAGGATCAGCGAACGAGCGTCGTCAGCTCGCTACTGTCAAACTTCACCTATTTTCCGCTAACAAGGGAAAGACCTTAATTGGACAATTTCGATTTTAACGTGTTTTTGCAGGTTAGTACTGTTCGAGTTTCTGATTGGATCGAGTTTAATACTTTATTTTATATGGTTGAGCTTTTCGTTCTTAGAGGTTTTTACACAAATGGAATCCGCAAATTAATATTACGCCAGAGGTCGTTAGCTACGGTGGAAAATATATTATTCGTTAAAAATGTATTGTTTCCTTTGAATTAAAATCTGGCAGAAAATTTCGACAGACCTAATAGGAACATTTCAAGCTTCCCAGGAGACCGAACTCCTTCAGTTAGTTCATTTATACTGAATACTATGTTATTTTCGTAACAGCTGTATCACCAATATTGTAAAGCTCAAGCGATTTGTAGGACCTTCCCCAAGCCCTATGTTGTTCTACAACTTATTGTGTATAATACTATTTTCTGAAAATAGTACGAGACCATGAAACATTCTAGTTGAGGATTTCCAAAATGGCTGTCAGCTTCGTGCGTCTAAAATCGAACGCAACTATTATTGATACTCGCATGGCGACGGGATAAGCGCGATAGATCGAGGTCAAAATGTATGAGTGGCGTAAGGGGGGCAGGCGAAAATACATCGCGTTAGAATACATAATAGATCGAAGTGAAGAGACGGTAAGGGACAGAGAGGAAGGGACAGGAAAATATATTACCGTCGTAACGTAACCGTAAATATATTATGAGATAAGTCTCTAAACGCGTTATCCCTTTAAACCGGGAACGAGCAGGTATCCTGAGGGTATCCGGAGCGGAGCCGATGATGGCTGCGAAGACGCTCACTGTCCAACTTACAACGAATATTTCTCAGGTTCGTGGCAGCGGATGCTTCGTTGCTTCGAATTTATCGCGACGATATCGCATGGCAAAGCTCGACCGACCGGGAAACTCGATCGTCACTCGCCCTCGACTCCTATACCCTCGATCAACCTTCATTTTTCCGCGTCGTGCGATTGCATCGTGTTCTTCCCGTCAACTTTCTGATCCTAACGTTTATGGGGCACTCCGGGCTAGGACGCGCATCAAATCACCGCGAATGCCATCATGGGAAAGTTGAACCGCGTGATCAATGACGAAGTAGCGTCGCTCCACAACTTCTATGCACCGTACTTGTTTCCAACTTGAGATTACTCTTTCGAACTCTCGCGCAACCAACAATGTTGCCATTTTATCGGTGTGCTTATCGCGTGTGCGTCAAGCTGTTCAGGTAGCACGTTCTAACCGAGGTACAGTTTCCACGGTAGTCAGCATCGTTCTCAGAAGTCATGCATGACGACGATAATCTCTCCAAAATAAACGTAGACTCAAGCGACAATGATAAATATATTTCTGATCAAGATTATTTCAACTCTTTGAACTAGGTTTTCTCTGGGAGAACATTTTAAATGGTAAAATTTCCAAGTGCAAAGATTTAATGACCTATTTGATCATGACATATTTGACCATAAGTCATAGGCTAAATATGCTTTATGATCAGTGATAAGTAGATTGCGAATAATATATCAAAATTTACATAGTACAAATTCGTATATAAAATGTAATATATGAGCTACTATAAATTTGATTATAAAGCATCTTAACGCGACCCTCGTTGCAAAACGCTGCATCATGAAGGCTCGGTGTCCACGGTTATTTAAAACAGATTAACGCGAGGTGCCTGTCCCGCAGAACCTGTCCCCCTGCCGGATGAAATAATTGCAGGGAACCACGCCCTGGCAGGTATACGTTGTCCTTTCAGCGCACCTTGAGGAGCTTTTCGAAGAAATGGCGTCCGCCGTGGAGACTCGCGATTGGCCAAGGGATTCGCGATTCCGCACGATGTTCTGAAAGGTGCTGCGTGCCTTTTGTCCGCACGCTGCAATGGCCGTTCGCGCGTGTTACGCGCACCTGCACCGAGCGGAAACGCGGTCCGAGTCGCACGCAGCAGCGTTGACAGCGAGCCAAGGACGAGCGGCGAAAGGAAGCCGATTTATCGTTCGCGATGGATCAGAATACTCGCCGAGGTTCTTTTACCTCGAGGCGTTTCGAACAATGGACAAAAGTCGCTGTTCTATCGCGGCTCCCCTGTCCGTGCACAGGATGTCTTCGGAAAAGATGGCCCCTTTAAGCGACTTAAAATGGAGAGAAAAATCGCTATCTATGGTAGCGGAGAACGAGCCAGTCCATGTTTGTCGAAGGTTGTGGTGGCTGGGATAGATATACTCTTACATGTTATACAATTTACGTATTTTTACGGAAATTATTATTGCACAATATATTCTTGAGATATATTTTTCGGGATATTGCATAAAATTTGGGAGGTTGGGAAATGTTAAGATACATTTTGTGAAGGTTGTATAGTTTGTAGAAAACATTGGCACGCGACTGAACGGGCATTTAAAGAGATCAGGATTCGATACACGAACGAATAGAGCAATTTTCTCATCACATGGCTCTTCACCGTTGATAATTACGACAGCTGATCCGTCTGATTGGCAGAGAGAGCGAGCTTGGAATCGTTGCGCCGTCGAATCGGCGTGAATCGCAAACTCGTTTGCGGCTTGGTTTTTCAACCGGTCGATAGGATCGATACACCTTCGGAACTATAAACTCTCGTTGTTCATTACGAGCAAACGCGAGTCCCGACAGCTCGATTGCGATTGAAGTGGCAATTTCGTGGAGCATCGTTCGAAGGAAAAATTGATGGTTGATTAATTGTTTCGGATCCCCGGTAAACGGGCTTTCCGCGCGCTACGCTCGAATAACACGCGCGTTTCGTTACCTCGTATCGAGCGAGACGAAATCGGTATTTTCGCGATACCGTTATTCGAAAGTTGCTTTTTGCCCGATGACCGACGATCCAGCGCTGGCGAACGATTTCGTGCGGGAGTTTCGATGACGGCTTTCTATCGAGCGGCCTCGAGCGAGTAGGAAGTGGCCGAAACGAATCGCCGCAATTAAGGCAGCAATTATTCCCGGCGAAGACGTTATTCCCCGTTCGACGTTAATTTAATTTGCCTCGCGGGAGACGTTGTCGGAAGAAAAACGATCGACGAGATTGGAATTGGCAGCAATAGAGTATCGAGAATCCGTTTTTTTAAACGCATTTTATCGGGCCAGCCGCATCCCTCTGAAATATACGACGTGGAAACTCTTTCACGTCCACGTCCAATTGCGCTTAGAGCGTCCAATACCGCTAATAAGACCCGCGCCCATCCCATAAATTGCACGGTTAATGCAGCCGACATCCACGGAATACTTAATCGCACGCCTCTCACGGTCCCACACGATGCTGACACGAGTAATCTGCTAGCGATCTAAATATACGTTTCTGGTTATTTCGTTTTCGAGTGGTAATTATTCAGCCGAGCAAACCAGACCGCTTCTCTAGCCGGGAACGCTCGAGAAATCTCAAAGGGTGGATTCCGTCTTTGGATCGGTTACGGAAGACCCTATCGCGAATACTGCTCGTTCAATC
This sequence comes from Megachile leachella, assembly GCA_963576845.1. Taxonomy (NCBI): domain Eukaryota; kingdom Metazoa; phylum Arthropoda; class Insecta; order Hymenoptera; family Megachilidae; genus Megachile; species Megachile leachella. The sequence continues at coordinate 15,246,574 of OY756248.1, forward strand.
GCGAATAAATTTCGCTTAACATCCCTCGTGGTAGACGCTTTTATGCTACCTTGCGAAAACTGATGCACCCGGGGTGTCTTTGATCAGAAATTGACGAGCGCGATCAGAATGTTGCATGTAAAACGCACTGCGCTTGCGGGCACTGATGGCTAAGTTTCTCGACTCGAATATCTGTCAACTTGCAACATCTTTTCTACATCTTTGTATTCTAAATTATGGACGAAGATACGTGAAGACACCTGTATCTTATATTTTACCGAGGAGCAACTGTTAAGGTAATGCATGTGAAATTACGCGATTACACATTTATATGACGTTCACAAAATGTAAGAAAAGGTGGTTGCATGAATATTAAAAATAAAATGAACAAAACTATAATAACTATATATTTTATACCATATATTATATGTATGCATACATGGACATATGTTACATACATGTATTTATTTATTTTTGAATACATTTATCATGGCACATGATTTTACCCGATATGATAGTAAGGTGTTCCTTTGAAGTTATTATTTTGTACCGTACAAAGTGCCATAGCCCTTAAGGATACCTTTGTGATTATATATCCTTTGATTCCTCTCTCGACTTGCAATAAGGAGCAATATCACCGGAAAACCGTACCACAAGGTTCACGATTGACTGGCCACCTTTTTGCATGATTTTTGCAGCATCGAAAACGACGAAGACGTTTTACCCATCAAGAGCAGACACCCTTTGGTACACGAACGCACGCACACGCGTTTGATCGGTGATCTGTCGGACGAACAGCTCGAGGATACGACTTCCTCTCGCCAGGGTCCTTGTTATCACGTGCTTCGAGGCGAGTTGCAAATCGATAAATAACTGCGGCAGCGGTCCGCGGAAGAGGATGGTATGCGGCAAACCTGGCCGCTGAATCGAACGAAACGAACAAGAGAAAATCGCGCGATGCGAGTGTCCGCACCGCAAACGAATCGCACGTAATGAGGGATAAACCACAGACCACCTTGCTGCGGATAGACGAACGAGCGAACCCACGGATGCATCGCTGCTCGAGATGCTCCTTTTCACCAGGGCCGAATTTAGTACGGATGCAGGTACGTAAGCGGTCAAATTTTCTGGATGAGCTTTCTTCTCATGCACCTTTCAATTTTCAAGTTTGGAAATTCTTTTATTTATATACTTATTTGAGTACCCCGAGATCCTACATTTTTTACTTTAATAGTAATTTCTAATTTATAAATTGGTAAACATGAAACTTCGAGTCCCACATTTCCAAATATGTGAATTAAACAATTTCCAAATTGCCAAGTTCTAAGATTCAAATCTCCAAAGTACTTAAACGTCAAAATTTCCAAATTTCGAAAACTTCCAAATTCTTAAACACCAAAATTGCCACTCTCCAAATCTTCAAAGTATCTAAACTTAAAAATTTTCAAATTTCAAGTACTAAATTTGCAAGTCCCAAAATTCCTAAATCTTCACGTCTCCCATTCTCAACCGTAATATTTGTGAACCTCTAAATTTTCCAACGAACATCCGCGGCCCTGCACGTTAACAACCCTACGCTACCTGCAACAAGATTTCAAATCCATTCGGTTGGCAATCTTTAACCCCAGCTAGTTGTTGCGATGCATCTCAGCCTTCAATTGTGCAACGTTTACTCCGGTCACGGCGATATCTCACGCTTCCGAGTCCATCTTTGCTGCTGAACACGCGTCACGAACATTCTCTGATACCTGAAGCTATAAACTTTTTTCGGAATAGTTGGTAATTTCAGAATCTTCAGGTTTATAGTGGTTGGATGGCTGATAACAACTACTGTCGAATAACCAGTAAACGTGTGTGGGATTTTCTTTTAGTATCTCCTGACTTTTATTGTAAATTGTTGAATGTTCCACACTTGTTCCCAAACTGTATGTCTGGTGTATTTATCTATAAAATCTCTTCCATTGCTGTATTTACTAAGTTAACGTTTTTTAACATTATTATACAAATTGTTACACATATTTTCATGATAACTAATAGAGCATGAGGTATATAAAACTCAACAATTTAAAATATGTGAAACTTTGAACAATTTTTGTAAAAATAATCTCACATGTGTTCTATCAAATCCAAATCAAGGCTGTGTCATGATTTAATCAACTTAAATCAATGCTACTAGAAACACCTATTCATAAGAAATAAATTTGTTAAATAATTCATATGCAAGTTCATTCATCCGCATTATATTTCACTTTCCGTAGAAAACAATTATCTCGAGAAACGAAAGCAAAAATGTTTCTCACAGGTTCATCGCTTCCTTCCATAACGCGCCATGTTAATTATCTCACACTTTCAAACGTTCATTTTAAACGGTAGCCGTAATAGCCACACTCGTTAAGCTCGCTCGTGAATTCCTCGTGAATCAATGGCAGCATAATGCGATTCTTATCGCTGTAGAACATCTAATAAGTTGGCTCATGAAACGTTAATTGAACGGAGGATAGGTACTATGATGTGTTGCCTGCGCGGCTATTTACGATTATCTTCTTACGCTGCAACTGGGAACACTTTTGATTGAACATCGTGAAACTTAACGTTGAAGGTAACTCGAGTGCTCTCTAAAGAGCATAGGGGAAATCATTCAAATCTATGGAGAACTCAAATTTTTCAATTTAGGAATTTGGGTACTTTGTAATTGAATACGATGTTGAGGAATTTAGAAATTTAGAAAAATTATAAAAACTATGAAATTTAGAATCAAATAAACACTCAAATGACCGAATTTGGAAACTAGGTAATTAGGTATTTCAGTAATTTGTTCTATTTCGAATACGGAGGTCAGTGGGGTAGTTGGAAGCAGAAGCAGCAACGGAAAGATTAATCGTACGCAAGGCGTGCGTAATCGTCGATTATAGCATTCGTCGATAGATGCTTGTACCAGTACAACAACCGAATTATCATCGTTTTCGAACGATTATTCCTTCGTGCCTCATGAGCGCGTTAATACGTCTGTGAAATCCATCGAAACCCGCAGCATGCAAGAGTAAACGAATTAATCGGAGCACGATGCCGCCGTTGGTAATTGCGTATAATTTCCAAACAATTATGCAAATAGTGCATAGAAAGTTGCGTTTCGCGATTAACGAAGAATAACTCGTAGCAAAACGCAATCGATTCTTTCAGAAATAATGTACATGCGAGAAGATTACATCACGCAAAATTTAACCCTCCAATACATGAAATTGTATCATTTCTTATAAGGTGTTTTTTAATCACCAAATATCGAACGTTTTATATTTGCAAACTTCAGCTAGTAAATATTTCCCAATTTCTAAATTTTGTAATCTACTAAAAATTAAAAACTTTACAACTTTAAAATTTGTTAACGTTTCCTTCCGTTCGAAAGTGTTAAATCTTCCAATTGTTAAATATGAAAAACTCGTCAACTAGAGAACTTTAAACTTTATAAATTCCCTTCAACTGTATAAATAAAAAAAGTGTCATCCATCCGATTTACAATTTGCGCTTGCTCCATTTAAATTCTCAGAAAAAGCTGACAATTACTTGCTCGACTCGTGGGGAAGAGCTTTCGTAATTATTTCAATTAATATTAAAATCTGGCCGTTGGTTGCCAGGTAAATAGACTGTGCGTCGCTGGTGTACCTACAAAGAGGAAGACAAACTGTTCATTCGTCGTTGGACCGCCGAAGGCGACATTACCTTAATTGCTACGTAGGTAACAGGACATGCAACGCTCTTTCTGTCCTCCTGAACAGTCTGCTTCTCTCTCGATGTCCGCTCACAATGTTCGCTAATATAAATTCGGCGGGAGCTGATAAAACGCTTCCACTCGTGGTCCTTTCACGAGGGAAGCCTGCAGCAGCTCTCGTTCCACACACGTTGTTAGCAAACAGTACTCCGCGTAATTGTATAAATCACCAGAAGCGTGACAAACGACTGGCTACGCGAGTCCCACTGCTCGGCTGACACGTTGAAATACGCTAGCGGGGGAAAAAAAAGTTCTCCTCAAAGCGACAGAACTCGCGCGTCACCGCTCGGCCTGCTTCGAAAAGTGGCCCGCGGAAAGTCGTCGAACGGTCTGAAATTATCGATTCGATGCTCACGTCGACGTGTAACGTACTCGATACGAGTTACATCCCCGGAACGAGCATGCTCCTCGAGCACTAGTAACACGCGCCAGAGATTACGTAAAGGCTTAACAAACAGTACTCGGCATAATAACATAAATCTTCGCGAACGTGACAGAGATCGCGTTTGTCCCCTGTTTGCTAACCGCAATTCAAGCCGGTGGATATTCACATATCAGTTCATAAGAAACTGATTTCAAAAGCTTTCGAGATTTCAAATTTGAGAACTCCATATTTTAAAAGTTTTATTTGTTCAGTCTATTGAAATCGTCTAAAAAGAATGTATGAATTGTATAGGCCAAGATAGCTAAACGATGTGTGCGTTTGATCGGAACGCACCCTCCGCTCAAGAATCTGCCTTTGATTCACTCTCGAGATCAATTTGTGAAACGTATGTGCGATAGGAGTACGATGTGGTCTATCTCCGATACGAGGGCAGGAACTTTAAGAGCTCTCCTCGCTTATAGGGTACGTCTATAAGCACCTTTTTTAAAACTCATCCCCTTTATCCTGGACTTTAGTTAACCCTGCCATCTTCAGATCTACGAATCATCGTCTCGTGATTCTGTTCTGTTTTCCTATTTCCGGGAATACTCTGCAATCTGTTAAGCGTTGTAAGCTTCTTTTACGGTTCAATTTAGAGCTACTGTATTCTGACAATTTGAGGAAGTTTGGAAGTTTAGAAATTCTAAATGCGGCAATATAACTTGACAATATTAATCGTAACAAACCTAAGACCGTTTAAATATAACGCCATAATGTCAGAAACGTAACAAGAGCTCAGAGACGATGCAGCATTGCATCTTGTTCGAAATGTTCCCTTTCTTTTTATCGGTGCAATTTATTTTTACTTTCGACTTTCGCCAGGCTGGCTCGAATGCGCGTCTGATGGATGAAAAATGTATCGGTAAAAAGTGGTTGGTTCGCGTTGGGTAAGCAGGGTATAAAATCGAGTATCGCGGTTCCACGGTTGGTAAACCGTGCGCTGTCCATGGGACATCGATCAATCGGTAAATTTCTCGCGACGCGTGACATTCTAAGGCGTTTTTGCACGGTGTCGGATATTGGATTTCCGTGGCGTGTACCGTTGTGCATGCTTTCGCAGCAGCTGATGGCTCCGGGATAAAGAATCCCGCAGGATGGATTGGATCGTTCGAGTAACACGTTGCGATTGATTTTCAGAACATGGCTTCGATCGTGGCGGACAGGAGACAAATTGCTTGAATTCGGTTGAAACTTTCTATCGATCTTCGCCGTTCCTCCGTTCGCGTTACTTTACCTCCGTCCTTATTTCTTCTGCCTCCACGCCTCCTTCTCATCGTGGAAATTTTTGAGCGAGCAACGTCGTGACGGACGGAGAAACGAATGGAAGGAACGCGAGTTGCGGGAATAGTTCGGTTTCATGAACGACGCCAAGAAAATTGTCCATGCGAGCATATTTCATCCGCGCGGCTTCGAAGCAGGAACGCGATGACGGCATCGTTCATCACGCTCCCCTGTGATTTATGCAATTACGCGGGCTACTCGTAAATTCTCGGGAAAATACTCCATTTAGTTGGTTAATAATCCGCACTTCGTACCTGCCGACTGCTACGGTGTCTACAACTGGGCGCAAACAATTATACCTTGTTCATTTCTTCCTTTCACATTTCTTACTTTGACAAATTTTGCTAATATATTTTAATTAACCGGAATCTTCCAAATCACCCACATATCAAATTTACAAATTTCTTCAATTTGAAAATTTGAAATTTTAATTTCACGTATAATTTCACTTCGAATCGTGGTAACCGGAGATTCAAAATAGAATGAAAATTAATGCACTCGTGAAATACAAATATACTTGATAATGTTCCTCGAACGTTGTTTCTTTTATATCTGATCGTAGTTTCCGCGAATGGAAAGCGATCAATCATCGATATCGTCCCTCCTTCTTTCAACAACTTTTTCAATTTCGCGTTAATGGAAATTCGCCGGTTATCGAGTTACGAGTGACGAATCATCGCGAGTCGTGGACGTGCAGGACACGACTATGCCGTAGCTCGATATTAATTTACTTTGCAGATATTTTCACACTTTAGTTTGCCGTGGGGAAAGTGGTGAAAAGAGAAGCCGGAAAACTCTTTTGCAACGTTCAACCGACGCGAACTTCCCGCGCAATTATCAGCGATGAAAATTACCTAAACTCGCGCTATCGACCGAGGCATTGTGTTTCTCATTAACGTCGACCGAGATGATCGCTAAAAAAAAGAGGCAGCTAGGAAACCGTGCAATTACAAAATTCATTAAACATGCAGATTGTATTTATAGGAGCGAGCTTCCAGGAATAATTCACCGCTCATTAAAGGGGGGGTTAGCGATGAAAAATTCATCGAGTCGAAGGATAGAGCGGAGAAAGAGCACAAGTAGAAAATCTCGGAGATCAGTCGTGATGAAACCAGATTCTATCTTAACGCTCCTACGGAAATGGCTATTTATAGTTACTATCATTAATATATTCGGAACACGTTCTTATTTTTTAATCGCATCATTACATTTTTTCGATTTAACCTTTCAGTTCCGTAAAAAAAATCTTCAAATTTTTAAACCTGGAATTTGACAATAATTCTACATGTATGGATTTGAAAATATTTAAGTATTAGAATATCCCTTACTGTTAGAATTCAATATTATCATAATATTTGAAATTATCGTATAAATATATTTCTTTAAAAAACTGCGCTACGGAATTTGTATTACACGATGCTTTCAGGCAGAGCTTTTTAACGAAAATTTTAGCGAGTATTTATCGATGTTCCGTTTGATCGTTGCAATCACGCTTTGATTGCAAAGTTGATAATTATTGTAAACCGTGTTCTCGCAAAATTTTTCTCTTCATGGAAAAGTACGGAAGAGTCAAACCATTTTGACACCTCGATTTTTGCAATTTATATGCGTCCAATAAATATATGACAGTATACAAGCTATGTGGAATAAAAGTGACATTTGAATTTCACGAAAAACAAACCTCATTCCCGACGGAATTTTCAGCAATTTGTTCGTGATCGTTAAAACATTAAAAGGGTCTTCGTGACCACGTTCAGTTACTCGAATCGTTTTCTCGCGACCGGTGTTTGCGTTCCTCTCGACCGATCGTTTCATGGCGTCAAATCAACGTGTTCTCCGCGTCGTAACGGACGATTTACATCCGAAATCAGAACTGCATGTCGAAAGAGTATCTCTGGCGTGCCGATGATTGTATTGCTAATCCCTCGGGCGACATTGTCGGCCCCTGAAAATTGCAAGCTACCGCTTACGATATTTCGCGTACGGTTCGTTCGCCGGTACAAAGCGAGAAAGAGAGAAGTGGGAAAAAAAAAGAATCGAAATCATAACCCCAGGCGCCAATCGCAATTTCGTGCTTTCTGTTCTGTCGCAGTCAATGCGTTCCGCGTTATTCTACGCTCGAAAAATTCGAGGACAATGCACCAGGTTCAATGATACAACTTTCGGGGCTACCGCAGGGAAAACGTGTCCGGTCGAACACCTGCTGTCATTAATTATAAAATCATGTATGGATTTCTATATGTATATGTGTTATTATGTGTGCCATGTGTTATGTACGTGTCTGCATTTACAACTCTAGGTATCTATGTCTCGGGATTTCTACATACTGAGATACTTTGGTTCATACGTGCCCCGTACATTGTAATTCTACATACTTTTACATACATGTAATAAATATAATAAAAGATTATAATACTTGTATCACCAAGTGTGTCCACATCCCCATATTACCAGACACTTAAAACCTTAAATCCCAAAATCTGTTCTCGCAATATTCCAGTATTTGCAATGTAATAAATATTAGTAATAATAATGACACAGAGGCACTAACCAAACGAATCAATTCAGCCGCAAACAAAGACTGATTACGGTTGCAGATTGAAACTGGAACATGAGTGTTCGTGGTAATTGAAAAAAAAAGTTGCCGAAGCGAAAGCCAACGTTCTAGATTAATTAAATTACTGTATCGACGCGCGGAATAATAACGCGGCTGGCCGATATTAAACTACGCTTTAAACAAAAATAATTCATATTTCCTGGAGATGGGAAATTAATTGCGTACGCTGTGTCGACGGAAATTTTCAATCGTATTATTTGCTCTCTCTTCGTTGTGCGGAAAGTTCTTTTCGCCATGCGTATCGGTAAAAAATGGTTTAACATTTCATCGACTCGGAATCTAGTTAGTCCATTAACTGGATCGATCAATTGTCGCTTATATCCGCAATACTGATTCATTTTTTTCCACGAGCGACCGGCGGTTTAATCCACTGTCAAGCGGTTAGATTAATTCTACGGATAAAATTGTATTAACGCTGCGATTGTTGTTTATTGTGTAATAAATACTGCTGTGAAATAAGATCAATGAGCATATGAACAATTTGATACGTTTCCGCTTTATAATAGTGAAAATATAGAATCTCCAATTGACTATGAAATATGTTTTTACAAAATAAGCTTCCTTTTCAATTTTTCAATTTAAATTTCTAACTCTTTTCTCTTCAAAATTTTTAACCTTTTATATTGTTAATTTGTCTAATTTTTACATTTTCAGATATTTCAATTTTCGAGCTCCTGCACTTCAAATTTTTTCTCCTTCGAATTTTAAATTTTTACCTTATTTTCGCTGGTTTCTGAATTTCTTTTCATGCTTTTATATTTGCTAATTGTTCCACTTTCAAACTTCCCCTGTTCTTAAATTTTTAAACTTTCATACTTTCAAATTTCTCCATTATTCATCGTGTAAGAAGAGAATATACGAACGAAACAACAGAGACACTGCGTTAAGACATGGGGGTAAACTACAGGAATGGATCGAGGGTAAAAGTAGAGGGTAGCATAACCGGTAATCCCGGAGTAACGATAACCCCTTAACGAACGATATCGTTTTTTCTCTTTTGCCGAAAAAGGGAAAGCGTTTCACGGGAGCGTGTAATCCACCGTCGGGTTACAAACGTATTTGCGTTTCTGTATGGCGGTCGCCATTTCCGGCAATTACCCTCCAGACGGCGCGGCATCGGAATTGGGACAAACCGGAGCGGGAACGAACCCACGTCCCTGTTCGCTCGCTAATTCGTTTTAACCTGGCCAATTTCTAGCCCTCCCCCGTAGGAAACTCAATTATACCGGCTCGCGGGACGAGCGCGTGGCGCGATGACGAGTAAGGAGCAGGAATTCTCGACGTTGGCCGATGCTGAAATTGCGGTCGAGATTATCCAGTTAGATCGATCAAAGCGCGTTCATTAATTGCATTCTGTAGATTTGAATGCGCGGCTATGTTGGAAATCCGTTTAAATCGATCATTAAATTGTCCAGTTCAACTGTTAGAGAGCATTCATCGCGCTAACGAATCATTTCGAGATCGTCTTCATCCGCATCACGTTTCCAACGTCTTTAACCCTAAGCTTCAAACTTTTCTAGTGGGGCATGCTTCTGTGAAACACACCTTTAGCATCTTAACCCCTCATACTCGAGAGCTTTTCGCTTGGTCCATTGCATCAACTCGAGTCACCATTTTGTATCTCCATCATGATCGGACTAGTTGATAATACTTTCTAAACCTATCTTTATCTGCAAACGCGAATATAGATGTTTGGAAGCGGTATGAGAATTGTTTAAATACAGTATAAAAATTATCTGCAAACATTTATTTGAAAACATTTTAGATCTACGAACAGTTGCAAACATTCGCCTGTTTGTTTGTGGATAAGAGAACGTTTATCTGGTCCAGGTTTTATGATTTGATTCTTTCGGAATTAGTAGACAAATATCTATACACATTTTATACGATCTCTTAAAGACCACCTTATTTTAAAACACAATTGGGATGAAAATCTTAGTCGACCTACTTTGCTACGTGAATGATGCTAATAGACACATTGATTAAATATCTAAGCACATTGTGTATGATCTCTCAAAGATCATCATGTGTTAGAATACAGTTGGGATAGAAATTTTACTTGAACTACCTTGCCTTCGTTAATGATAATTTCAAATAAATAATATAAGTTTGTTTAATGTCTCTAAATATTGCTGTAGTATTGCCATGTAGTCACACACGTTCCATATTTAGCATCATTACAGGAGTACAAGGTTGGAGAGCTAAGAAGCAGTTGAAACTACATGAAATAATCTGCGACGAACTTTGATACTATTAACGGGCCGAAAAAGGGGAGGTGGAAAGAAACTACGAAGTTGAAAGTTTTAAAACTGGCCATGACGGTGGAAACCCCAGGTCCTAAAAGCTGTCCTCTCTAATTGTGTCTAATTAGTCCAGATATTAGCAAAGCGGAGGGCCGGGCTTCACTACCCAAAGTCTGGTAAACTATTTAAATGGAAGCTCCGGCAATTTTGCGTAGGACATCTCAAAGCAAAAGTTTCGGTCGTCTTTCGAACGATTCGAGAGAGCTAGTTTGCGCGAGAAGGGTGCAAACGCGGGGGCAAGCAGGACAAACGTAGGGAATCTATTTAAAGCGATTCTCGAGGTTCGCATCCACAGCCCAACTGCGTTAAATGGAAGGGCAGAGTGTAATAAGCAACTGCTTGAAATCTCACCTTCGGGCTGTTCAACGGGGCACAAGTGTTTCTGCGTTAAGCTACTATATTCCACGCCTAGCATCTCTGCTTCCTCCTCCGTCTCTTTTTCTTTCCCTCTACCCCTTTCCCTTTTGTGTAGTCACATCTAATTAACCAAGGTATTGCCAGGGAACGGCGTTGATCTCTACTTCCCCAGGCAGCCCAGAAATTTCCACCCTAAGAGGATGCGGTCGAACTTAAATGAATTAGCGATAAAGTCATTTCAGACACCGGCAGCGTCTGATTGAACGTTCGGCGAGCAGAAGGGGGCGCAGAGAGGAACAGGAAGGGAAAGGATTTCCGTAAATGGACTCTCAATTTCAATGGGACGCGCTCGTGCAAAGGCACGAACGGTTACGCGGCCGGGGATCACGATATTTCCAAAGATCTCCGGCCAATTTGCAATAAAGTCCTCGGGTCGTCGACGTCGGGAAGAAGAAACTCGAAAGATTTTCCTAAGAACTCGATCCGTCGGATAAAGGAAATATGTTCCCATTGATTTTCTTGGAAGACCGTGGAAACGGAGTTGCGCGGTAGCAGCCACGCCATCACATATCCTTCGGAGCCTTTCTCGTAAAATAAAACAAGATTGAACCAAACTCGAGCAACGGATTTACTAAGGTTTTAGCCTTATGGAAGAACTTCGTTACGACGCGGCGTCGCGTCGCGGTCGTCAAAGGCACGCCTCCGTTTGCCTTTCCATTCGACGATGTTTCTTTAGAAAATACTCCTGACCCTGGGACCCCTCTTTTCTTTCGAGGATCGAACGCGAGACTCGTTTCGGATTCATCGGCAGTCCCGTGCAACCCCCTCGAGCGGTCGTTCCATCGCGACGGATCGACTATGAAACACGCGTTCTATTTACACGGGCCCGTAGCAAACTTTCGTACGCGCCAGCGCTTCGTCTACGGTGACAAATCATTGTCATATCCGTGAAGGAAAATCAATATTTGACGGGGACGCGATGTGTACGCGTTTGTGCGCGTCACGCCGTTCCACGTAATTCTCGCGGCACCGTGCGCCGGGATCGTGGACGATTGTGTCCCGATGGATTCCCAACAGTTCCCGGTAAAACGACAGAAAACTCACGGGGAATCCCTGCACGTGCGACGATCCAAACGGAAGTGGAATTTCTAGAAAAACCGATATGCCCGAAGACTCTTTCGTTCGATTGGAATCGAACAAGAAATCCCGGCACGCCACCTGCCGGTCCAACTAATAATACTCCTGAGCTGGTCGTACTGGAATCCGATCGCGATTTCGGCGCTTAGTACAACTTTTAGACTATAACTTGGAATCGAATGGACTCGAGCTTATGCATTCCAAAAGATGGAGACAAAATCTGAACAGCTTCCATGAAGATTAGATTGTCGTACCTGAATACGCAAAGACTGCACGAAGATCTTAAAGATGCAATTTATTTGAAAATATTGAAAACCATATACTTGGAATATTGTGTATAAATCTATTAAAATACTTTTCGAAAGTCACCAACGTTCCACTGCAAATATCTTCGCATTGGATGATGTATTTTCATCTACCCATCCAGCCATATTTATCGACTCCCTTTTTCCTGCCTCTCCCAATCGCTTCAACTGATAGGAAAACAACTATGACCCCCTTGTTATATGCCCGAAGTCGTAACTTTGATGTCGGCATCCGGTGGTTTTGCTGATGCGTATCCGTGAAAGCGAGCCTTTGACGGTAGAGATAAAGTAGCAGCAGTCACATGGTAGCAGCGAGAAGTTTGTCACGAGAGTCGACATTCCACCTTTTCGTTCATCGACTGAAAGCGTGTACGGTACGTTGTCACGAATGCAACGATCGTGCTTCTTTCGAGAAAAGGAAACGGTGCGGAGGGATCAGAATCGAACTTCGTTTTACGACATCGAATTGGCCTCGATCTCGCAGGCTCACGAGCTCCGCAGATTGACGAACTTTAAGGTGGAAACACTTTCTTTTCGTTTTTCTTTCCTTTGATTTTCCTCGGATTTACCTGAAGCTTTTGTCCCGTTTTATCTCGAACTGATCGTTCGTCTGAGAAGTTGCTTGCCGTCGACCGGAGGAAGATCGAACGAACGAGCTCGCATCTCTCTCACTCTTTCCATCGTGCAAATCTTCCATCTCGGATGAAAAAGGTTTTGCTGGCTTTAGATGGCTCCCATCGCTATTGGTTTTCTGTATTAATCAAACTATAAGTGGTCAAATTTATTTAGCAGAATGGAGGAGTAGACAAAGTTATAGAGATGACTAAGAAATATACAGATTTAGAAATATGAGATTCGAAGATTAAAGGATTAAGGGAGTTAGGGATATTGGAATCTACTGGAACAGGGATATATGGAATTAGGGAACTGTGGATTAAATCTTAATCTTGCTCCAAATATTTACACGTGCACGTGTACCTTTAAAGCATACAGTGAGAACGTATGAATGTCATCCACAGTGACGCATCGAACGATAATATGGGAAGACCTTCCAACATCCAGCAGATACGGTTACTATGACAACGCCATTTCGTTCCGGGCGAACGGTACGACGGTTAGCTTCTTTCCTAACGAGGAAACCCGTCACCTCAACGGGTAATGGTGGGAAAAGGAGAAAGGATTTAGCGGGTGTGAAAGGACCGTCGAAAAGATAGAAATCGCAAGGGTGAAAATGTCAGCAATGTTGGGAACTTTCGAGACAAGACGCCCGGCTGATCTTCTTTCCACCCCTACACGCCCGTGAAACGGCATAATGGATATTCTCGATTTTTTCTCCCCGACGATCGCAGTCGAGATACCGTTCGACCTTCGATTTATTTCCCAATGGTCCCCTAAAAAAGTTCGCTCGATTAAAAACCGTTAAAAGATACGGAACGAAGGGCGGAGTCGTAGAGTCGGTGGCATCGTCGTCCTTTATTCCGCCTCCAGACGCGCTGCCACTTAATTGTGCACGCGTTAATTACAAGGGAACGCGACGAGGACGAAGGACAATGAAGAAGGGTAGACGCATTCGATTCCGTTCCCTTTGGATCGAAACAGAACGGAACCCGCACCTGAAATACCTTCGAAGGATATCTCTTTTTTCATCCTAATGAGCCGCGCGCGTGACAGACGAAGAGAACCGCTCGTAGGGTGGATGGTTCACGAGGGTAAGGGTGGCCATGGTTCGGCAAGGCGAGAGAGAGGACGCGAACGCGATTGTCTCGGCGATTCGACGGATGAGCAGCGGGGAGAAACACCGGAGATGGAAGACGAGGGGTGAACTCGGTTTGCATAATGCCTCTGCCCGCTCGGCTGCGAAGCGTAAGCTGTTTTACCGTTTCCATCGACAATAATCCTGCTGAAATATTATTTTAAAGGCGCAAGCTCCGGATGAGAGGCGCCCCGGTCTTCCCTCCGGTTACACGCCCTGTGCTCCTGTGGCGCTCGCCTGTGTGCCCGCGTGCGTGAGGATCACCCATGTTTGGTGTGGGTGCGCTTTGTAAGACGCTCGGTAAGTAACGAAGCGTGTACGATATATTGAATTTCGTCGTACGCGTGTGTGCAGACAGAATCTTCCGTTCCCGTTAAGACAGCATGTCGGCTTGGTTAAAAATATCGAGCTTCAATTATGATAGCATTTCTTGAAAATTTCATGTGAGTCTGTCCAGCCTGATCCAATCTATTAACAGCTTGCTTCATTAAGAATTAAATTATATTAGTCTCTTGAATGTTAGGTCAGTCAATCAGATAGAACTTTCAATTACAAAGATCAAAATTAACTTTTAATCAAAGTTAATTTATATAAATTGTATAAATGAAAACTAATATCAATTGTCAATTTCAATTTGTTTAAACTGACAATACTCAATACTAATGCTCAAATTTGCAAATTAAACCTAATATTTTTTTTATAAATTGAACTAGATATTGCAGTAAACTGACACAAGCATCATTTTATTGATGAGACTCCGTTAATAAACTGCGCACGAAGTTGCAAATAAAACCAGAATTCGGCCGATTCAATAATTCACCGGCACACAAAACGTACAGGAATAATTTACATCGATACACCAACAGAATTCACACATACATTTTTGCACTCCAAAAATATTTTCGCCATAAAGTCTTTTGAATTTGCAATTAGACTTCACAAGTGTCCATAGAGTATGAGAGTAACAAAAGGACTGTATATTTTGGTGAACGAAGTCTAAAATTATGGAAGTTAATTTTCCACTTGCAAGACGACGCAGTTTCAATTACAGCAGCTTCAAGAAACTCGGTTATTATTACCACGGTGATATTCTTAGGCTGTTCAAATTTATGTCACGAAAGTCAAATTTCCTTTGGATGTTTCAACTTTGTTAACATCTTTTCGATCTTGGGTAATGTGAACTCGAAAGCACCGTTTTCAATTAACCTCGCAAGAGAAACCGTAGATGGTAGGAGCGATCAACAACGATTCAGACGCACTTTCGATCGCATTGCGACGAATTCCCTAGCGTGAAACAATGCACGATTCATTGGGTGCATCGCACGCGTGTTTGCACACCTTCGCGCTCGCGTTCGACAAACATGGAACGCGGCACCGAGGAATGGGGTGAGCAGGTGTGCTAACATTGCTCGCGTTAATCTTCAGCTATAACTCCTAGGAACGTTGTTCCAGCGAACGTTGCGCGAGATATCATGCGCCGATTGGCAATTGAACCGTGACTACGTCTGCGGCTAAATCGATCCGACTACGCGGCCAAGCAGTTCGTCTCTCCTCGAAAGTGGTTGACCTATAAAACGTTTTCGATTCAAGGGGCAGGAAGTCTCCCGAAGGATCCTGGCTGAGGGTTAAGAAAGCATCATCGTGGATTGCCTTCAAAAGAAAAGAGCCTCCACCTTCCATTCCAATAAACGAAAGGGAACAAAACGGGGAACAAAGGTAAGTAGCTCGATCAATTCGTACGATTGTTGTGTTGCGACGGTGTAAGAGATCCTTTAAGATCGAGGTAAACCTAACCAACCGCGAATATTGATTAGGACACAAAATGCTTGACATTTTACTGGTAACTATCTGTGTACAAAGTGGGCCATTCCGAATAAAAGCGCAAATCTGTTTGCTTTGTAATAAGGTCATGTTCAGGTATTTTTTAATAAACGCTGTCGGAATTAAAAGTGGGGTATCATTTGGTATTAAATTGAAAATATGGTACATTAAAAAATTGCTTGATTGCACTATGCCTGCCTTGTAAAATTAATAGCCCTTAAAATTCTTAGGTAGAGTTAGATGCCAAACCTAATCTCTAGATTCCAAAGTCTAGGTCTTCAAATCTAGATCCCAAATCTCTTAGACCTCCAACTCCTTATAGTCTCAAAATTCTTCAGTCTTCAAATCTCTGCATCTCTAAATCCATCGGGTCTTCCTATACTTACATATCCAAATCCTCTCATCTCCAAATCTCGACATTCCCATATTTCACACCTACCCCAAATTCCTCAAATGTGATATAAAATTTCTTAAACCTGCATATTTGCAAATCTTAAATGGTTAAATCCTCATCCTGCAAAACCAACAGAAGTTTGTACCAAACTGTTTTAAATATGCGTTAAACATGTTAACCGTATTCGTTTGATCAGGTGTGGGATTTTTCAGGTTGGAAGTTTCAGATTGATAAAACACCATGCAAATTTCTTATACGCTGCACCGTTGATAGCTCGTATATGGCCAAGGGCATAAGGAAGTATGGGAATGTCTTTTCCGACGAAGTCTGACTTGTCGATAGTCATGAATTTCTAACGAGCCACAGAGAGAACCGTCTTCTCGCTACACGATGGAACGGCATCGGCTCTAAGAATACCACATTAAAGTTTCATGTGTGCGAAACGTGATGGACTTTTCTGTAAATTTAAACGGACCTCGGCGAATCTCTTATCGGTCCTGGAAGAAATTGTTTAATCTATCGAGTAAGTTACATTGAGAGCAAAAAAGTCACGTAGACCAAAGTTCCGATTTAATCAATTTTCTACAGAGCGTTAACAAATATTCTGTTTTTAGCTCGAGATAGTTCCGAATAAACCTGAGCACACGTGAAATAACATTACTCGAAATATCAAGTTTCAAATAACATATATTACTTCATTATTGTTCGGAACTGTAACAATGTTATTTTATTTCGACGAATGATTTTGAAAGTAATCATTTCGTATTTGAAATAATAACACGAAGTACCGTTCTGCAACTCGATTGATGTTTCAATCGAGATGGGATTACTTTTCTGATGTTATAGTTTCGTGAAATAATTATGGAGATGTCAGTGATCGCATACAATGAGAAATCATAAGAAATGGTTGTGGATTTAGATGATGTAATCGAGTTTCAATATGAACGATTCTAAACTGTGGTTAACAGATTAAGTGAATTCGAAGAATGTTGGCAAAGAAGAGGATCGTTCTGGGAGCTGCAAGATCCCACGAGATACGGCGCAAACCTAATGGCAATGGAAATAATCTAGGATACCGTGGAACATAATAAATCACCGGTGTTCTACGGCACAATCAATTAATCCGCGTAGCATGTAATTTGTTCGAGTTTGCGCGCGCTCGTCAGAAACGCTGCATTACGACAGCGATAAATAAGCGTCGGAATCAATTTTGCGTGCGCGAACGAGCGGATCCGAAATAACTCAGAAACGGGAAGAATGAAACGAAAACGTGAAACGAGCAAGTTCCGTGCTCTTCTTTCGCTAGCTATCGGAAAACGATCTGGCCGCGATCGAAAAAAAATCCGAACTGCTTTTTGTTAAGGGTGTTCTGTTTTCCCGCAGAAAATAGCCTATAACCCGGTGACGAGGCGGAAATTCTGTTTGCATAGGGACGAGTAGCTGCAGCGAAGAATAGGGTCATCTGCAATCTCGCCAGAGGCTAACGGGAAGTACGAACCCTTGGTTATATCGAAGGCACCGAACTCGCTGCGTTTTCCTATAAAACGCGAAGGCATGTCGATCGTATCGCAAGCATTCTTTCCAGAAGCTGTACACTTAGGATCAATGAAGGCTTCCTTCGGATAAGAGCTGCTGTGTGGGAGCGTCCTTTCATCATTTAACTTCGAAGGATTTGTAATTCGCGAGTCTTCAAGTGTTTCATCTTCCGAGGACTCAAGTTTATAACTTCTCAAGTTTAGTGATTTTTAGTTCTTTAAATTCTGAAGATACTTTTTAGATTTTTGCACTTTTAGATCACTCAAGTTTCGAGGACAAAGTTAAATTCTAACTCAATAGAAACAAA
The DNA here is from genome assembly GCA_963576845.1 of Megachile leachella. Classification (NCBI taxonomy): domain Eukaryota; kingdom Metazoa; phylum Arthropoda; class Insecta; order Hymenoptera; family Megachilidae; genus Megachile; species Megachile leachella. Next base: position 15,264,554 of record OY756248.1, read on the forward strand.
TAAATATTTCTACCTACATCACTATTTTTCGATATCATACTCAGCAATATTATGCCAAATACTCGAAGAGGTCAAAGCATTCGAGTTTCTCCGAATCGATGGCAAATTTCGCGAAAGCTCGTCGATGCAAAAAGGACATAACAAAAAATAGTTCTTTGCGGCTGGTATTCCATGTACTGTATCGAGAAAGTAGATTCCAACTGGTCAGTCAGTGACATTAAAAAGTGATTTCTCAGCGAAAAGAAATCCCTGAAATATAAACCCTTCTTATGGGATATCGGAAACGTAGGGTGCTCAAAGGAGATGGCAATCTCGAGGTGAGCAACTGAAGCAAATCTACCAACTTGTGAGGGAAAAGTATCGACAGAGTCTATAATAAAATGTTTTATATTTATAAGTTTCCAAGCTTCTCTCCCAAAATGATGTTAAAATATTCCACGAAGCTTCTTGTAAAGTTACAAGAAAAATATAAAATTGTAGATACAACACATGAAGTACAATTTCATACCAAAAAATAATCTCATAAAACATGAAATAAAAATATAGTATCTTATATGCTGGTTCTCAGTTAAAAAGAAACCTGCAACACTTAATAATGTTTCAGCCAAGAATGTTGTCATAAAAGAAGCTCGAGGAATATCGTTCAAAAATGTTGGTAGTCTTTAAATTATGGAGAAAAATGAAAAGTATGAAGCAGTTTGACGAGTCACCGATCTCGAGGTCGAAGACATTAGCGGTGAAGATGGAAGGCTTGGCATCAAGAAGACTTCCTCTTCATCAAAGATCGTTCAAGATGTGAATGCGCGACTAGACGATCAAGGGATCAGACGATCGGTTGCATCGTGCATACAAATAACCGATCGAAGATTCCACGCTCGACGGAAGTGCATTAAACGTGGCTTAGCTATCCAGCGTAATAGGTGAACCTGTTCGACTGGGCGTTTATTGTGCCTGGCACGTCTATGCTTTTTCCTTCCTCTTCCTGTACCCGACGTCCCTGGCACGTATCCCCTTTCATCCCGCCTCTTTCCTTACTACATGCCAGGTTAACCCTTTCTTCGATGCGAACGCGTTCGAGCACCTTCAGATAACCGTGGGCCATTTAACTACTATGACGCCCGGAGGGTCGCTGATGCTGTTGTTAGCCGTGTTATGGAACAGGAATATAGGTTACGAATAATCGAACGGTTAGGTGCAAATTTCCATATTTGCAAATTACCTAGTTTCGAAATTCAGTTTCTGTTATTACAAATTTCCAAATCGTTCTTCGAACTCTGTTGACGAGTTTTCAAATCTTTAAACTTTTAGGATTAGAAATTTGCGAATTTTTGTGCCAATAATTCGGGCAAATCCTCCAATTCTCAAATTCACTGATCCTCTTTCCAACTTACCTAATAACCAAATTTTTATATTTTTATATTCTAAATTTTCGAATGACCGAATTCTATAAATCCCTGAATTTGATAAATCTTCAAATTCCCTAAATATCGAGATAAATCCCACAAACAATTAAATCCCCAAGTTCCACGAATTCCCAAAAATTCCACTTTAAATTCCCCAAAGGCTTCCGTATACAGAGCAAATAACACGGATCCGAAGGAGCAGCAGAAAACATAGAAATGGAGCTCAAAATGAAGTTTCGCCGTAAAATATAAGACCGTACATAGAGATATTTGATCAGCTCGCTGGTACTTTTTTCGCCGAGCACGGATTAAACGGGAACAGAAAGTGCGGTCGGAAGGAAGAGTGGGAAAGGTGTTGCGAAAGGTGTCTTTCGGAATGAATAATGATAATGCTTCGCCGAGCGTGCACAGGCTTTATTAAAATTGCAAAAGCCCTCCGCAGGACTCGAACTATCTCACGAATTTTCTTCGCCTGCTCGTCGTCGCCGATCGTCGTTCCTTTGACTTCACGGAAGAGGAGAGATATCTTTTGCAGAATATTAACGCGCCTCTTTCGTTGACCCGAGACTGTCGACCTTTCGCCTGGTGCTCCAGTTAAGAATCGGGATTGGCGTGAAATTCGTGCAAATGCAGGCTGCACCTGCCTGGCGAGAATACTTTGCAGAAAAAAAAAGAAACAACGAGAAAAAGAACGATGGAGAAGCAAGGACGATATACAAATAATCCCGAGCTTCGTCGTAAGAGGGGAAAACTGGAGTGCTTCATTTTACTAACAAAAACTTGACGAAGTAACGGAGGGAGGAAAGTTTTTCCCTGGGTCTCCTTTGTATCATCCGGCACGCTGCGAAGACGTTTCTTCCGGCCGCTGTAAATTCACGAGTCTAACGAGAATTAAATTTTTATGTTTCCGCGATTGCGTTCGATTCGAGAGAAGCGATGCAAATTACGCCCCTCGCTGAAGCATCGCGTCACGACGCTATTCCCGCGTTTTCTTCGAGCTTTTCAATTTCACGGAAACGCGCTCGTTGTCTCGGTTCACGGGTTCTCTCGTACCGACATCTTTCCCTCTCCGTTTCGCCGAGACGCTTTCAGCGCGAAAGAAACGGGGCAGATGTTTGGATGCACAGTCGAACGATTTTCCGACGAATAGCGTGAAAACCGAGGCCCCAAACCGAGTAAATACGCGGCGAAACGGACAAAAGGGAGACAATTTTGCTAACGGCGAGCGTGAAAGGTGCGGGTAAATACGACGGATTGTTCCCTCGTCAAACCGCATGAATAAATAATAATGCGCCCCGTGGGAGATTGTACCCCCGCGGCACGGACTATCCATTCTGCCTAGTCCACGGCGAAAGGGAACATATAAATATTTCTATTAAAACCTCCTTAAAACGATCCTCGTCCCCATTCAAACCCTGCATCCTCGTTCGCCTCTCTTTAAACGATCCTTCGCATACAAGTGCTCCAAACTCTCTTTATTCGGCTCCACCACCATTTGCCAACGGGAGACATGACAAAATACCTTCTGCGTGATAGTTACAAGCTTCCTATTACTCCTCATCTGTTTATCAGATGTTCAATTTATGAAGTTGACCATTTGTCAATTTATTAAAGGGTGGTTTTATCAGTTCAGTTGACAATTCACAATTTCTAAATTCTTAGATTTTTATATCACCTGCACTACAGGTTATTTTTATCAGTGTAATAAATAAATATATTTATTGAACATGACGTAGATGTGCCATATAGGGCGACTGTTCCATAATGTTTGCACACCCTCCATATTTCTCGCATATCTAACGCAACATATTTAACGTCCATAAATTTTAACAATAACCAACTACATAAATATTCTAAAAAAACTGTGTCCACCATGTGTAACAAGTTTTATTACAAGATTAGTTACACTGCATACTAATCGATGTTTCAAAGGAGTGTAACGATGCAACCATTAATGGTACGACGCGAAGCACGAAGCGCAGGTAGAAATCATGGGAGGACAATTCTCAGCTTCGTAGAAATATTTAAAGTACAGCCAGAGTCAAGGTACGAGATACGACGATCGAAGATACGACGTTGTTTCCCTACAAACTACCGGGAGAGCTGCAACTTCCCCACCCACGTTTTCGGGATCGCAAGAGCGCGCACGGCGTATCCGACGATCTCGAAACGCCTCGCATGCGGGCAAATATATCATTACTCATTCCCAAGCGACACCTTTTGCTCGGTCGCCTGGTTATAAATCTGCAAATACGCCGCGTGTTCCGCCAACGATGCCCACTGCACCCCCTTCTTCGCGCCTGTTACTTTGTCATTCTCCCTCCAATCGTGCCATCGCTCGGGACATTCTTCCTATATGCTGGCGATTTCAAGATGTTCATCCTGGAGTGTCGCGGAATTTCACGCGAATCGCGCGTATACCAATGCGAATTGTTAGCCATCGTCGGACAGAAATGTAGGAGTTTGAGGATCTTGGGGTAAAAATCAAAGTTTTGAGAATTTGAAAAATTTTGCATTTAAAAATTTTTAAGATTTAGACTTGAGTAAATTGATTTTAATTTAAGAATTTAAGATTTTATATTTCAAAATTAACTTTATAAGTTGAACACAATATTATTTTTAAAAATAAAGAAAAAAGTAATGAGACCTGGTTTCAATACATATTTTAATAGGTAATGATACAATTCAGAAAAGTGTTTCACTATAATAAAAATATAACAACTAACAGCTTAAAATACTGCAACATTATGTATTTAAAGGTTAAATAATTCAAAAACTTGAAATTGTGGAATTTCTGAAAAATATTGAAACGCAGGGCTAAACATTGATTCTAGGGCATTTGCCCGTAACTAGCGATGCCAACACGAGCTCGAGTGCACGCGACTAAAAACACGCTCGGCGAGCGGCTTACGAGTAACAACAAGAATTGCTCGGTGTTTGAAAGGGAGAGAGAAGCAGATCGCGGAGAACGTTACGAGCGTTCGAAGAAACAGGCTCCTTTAGCGTGATCATTAGCGCATTTTGTAAGTTGCAACGGACGATAAATATAGAGAGATTGTTCGCCGCGTCCGAGAGAAACGCGTACCGCCACGTTCCACGATCCGCAATTGTTTCTTGCGCCACACTCGCGCGAACGCGTTAATTTTAGTTAATTCTATTCTCCATCTTACGACGATTCTCCGCAGTTTCTGAACGTTATCCAGACCAATTTCGTGCGGTGCGCCGTGTTTCTAATTATTTACGCGATACCGCCTCGCCTCCTTGGAAATGCAGCTTTTTCGGGACAAAAACAACGGAATCTTTCATCGCCGCAAGAAACTGGATAAATGCTACGCTGTTCGGTGACACTTTTTACGATATTTTGTAAATTTATCGCCGGGAATTGGACCTCCTTGAAAACGTTGTTTGGACCAATGAAAAATGCGCTGTTAAGCCGCGGATATTTCATGCAGCAAAACATAACGTTGCAACATATACAACACTGTCATAACATATTTCTTTTACTTATTACAAGATACCAATTTGCTGTTAAGCCATGCAGTTTATACAACTCTAACGCTAAATTATATTTAACTGCAAATCGTTTGAAACGTGTTTAAAAATAAGGATTTGTATATAAATCAATATGTATATCGTATTAATTGGTACAGATAGTGTCTATCGAAAACCGATGTTAATATTTCACATCACACGTTCGAATAAACGCGTTTAAAAGTCAAAGTCTGGCACAAACACGGAGGCTGCGTAAAATCCGATATCCTATTAAAATCGCGCACGGGTGATAGAAACGAAGAAACGGTATATTTTTCAAGCATAAAACGGTGGCGCCATTTTGTCGGCCGTGATATATTCAGCGCAATCTCGTAATAAAGCGTTTCGCCTGCAATCCGGACTAACGTCGAGGATTTATTCGATTTAATCCACTCGGCGGACGAACGAAGAGTCGCGATACGAGCAACCCAAACGAGGAAAGGTAGCAACACGGATAACCATTGACCGCGAAATGTGTCAAGAATCGCGAGGATACGCGTCAGCTCGTGAACGCTCAACGTATTCCCTGGACGTGAACCTGTGCCTTTTTATCGCAGATCTTAATAAAATTCATGAACACGGAGTCGGCCGACTAGCAAGTCCAGCGACGAAAACTTTTCTCGATGGTACGCTCACGATAAAAAGCAAATTACCGGTCGCGACGTGAACTCGAATAGTTAAGAGGTCGGAGCGAAACTGGCGGCGAGAAAATGAGAAGAAACGTAACCGCATAATACCATGCAGAGGAAACGATCTTGTTCTGTGCAGCCAACGGGACGATGGGTAAATTGTTATTTCGAATTAGCTACCATTAATGAGAGTACGCCAAGTAATTACCGGAATACGCTCGAGTGCGAAAATAGTCTCTCTTTAGATGAGGATAAATGTTAAAGTCTCACCACGCGTTCGACCTTACAGGATTAAATACGGGAATTTGAAACGGTCATTATTGACACACTCACTCACTCATGTATACAAATGTTTTAGCTAACGGGTAAGAAATATAACATTGTCGAAACAAAATCTGAATCTCCCACCCTTGAACTGACTTTGTTAAAATTTTGAAAAGTCTATTCAAGCTGAAGGTTAGAAAACAGTGCGATTATACCTCCGGTTTTATGTGTTTACTTGCCTGTTTATTGTACATAGCCGATAAAGCTCCCGCGTTATTTAATGGCCAATGTTCGAAACGATCCCATCCACTCTAGAACAATCGCGTGTCCTCTTTTTCGTACTTTTATCACCCCGTTACGACGAGCTATGATATTTTACTGCCGGGTTATTCGGTCACGCCTCCTTCGCGTACGTTTTTCGCGGACCTGTTGCTGAAGTCCGAGACAAAATCACTCATCTTCAATGATATCCCAAAATCACGGTGTCAGTTCAATTTCATAAATGTCCATCGAAAATAAATTCAATTGTTAGAAATAAATGTCTGACTAAAATAGAATGTAACATTAACACATCCTTTTTACATTTATGTGGTATGTGTGTGTGTCTGTACTTTGTAATTGTATGATCAGCATGGGTGTATATTACGAATGAAGCTTGCGTATGGTATGATTGAAGTTTGCATGTAATGAAGATTGCTAGAAGATTGCCTTTTGGGTGTGTTTGAATGTTTTTGAGGAACGAAGCGAAGAGGGCATTGCTTTGAGAGAAATTGTGAGATAAAGACGTACGAGATTTATAATTCGAGAGATTCCATTTGTGTTTTGTTTATTTAATTATATCTATTTATTTGTTAATAAATATCATTAATCTTCTCTATTATTAAATATTATTCTACATTTATAACCTCTTATATAATTTCCTAATTTGGATTTCCGTTTCAGATTTTATTGAAAACCTGATTAAACTTGAAACCTCGGAATGAATGGGAATCCACATTTAAATGACAAAGATATATGTCAGATTATATGGAGTTAAATTTGATTATCCACGTTTGAACAAAAATAAATTCGGGTGTGAACGTTATGTGTCATGGTAGATTAGATTCAGTTTGAAGTTTAAACAGAAATAACTGAATGTGGACGATAAACTGTTCGATACCGAGAATTAAAAATATTCGGAATAAATATTAAAAGTTACGGATAACGGATAAATTGTTGCGGAAAATGTAGATTATATTTGTCGCGAATAGAAATGAGCGAATAAAACTGGCAGTAAATTTAGCATGACAATTAAACGATCCGATCGATAGAATCTGATCGAATCTTTTCCGCGGACGCGAGTAACGAGGAGCTAACTTGACTTTAATCGAGTTTCCATCCAGAACAAGATAAATCGGTGCACGCGATTTTTATTTTCCCGCGAACGCGTTATTTGCACGAGCTTTTATCGAATTAAAAAGTTCGATAAACGAATTCACCGATAGCGGCTCTCGCAGCTTTCTTTCTCTGACTCTGCAACAGGCATAAGTTTCCCTTTTTCCACGCAGACAGGCGGACTTGATTAAAATCCGAACGGGTCCGGTGGCGGAAATATTATTCCGAGTTTCCGCGAGGGTCGCCCAGTCACCGTTCAAGTACCATTCGTGATTTTCCACGCTATGGAAAACGCGGCAGAAAGAAACGTCGGTGGAAAAAAAGGAACAAAGGGCGTTGCAATTTAAAAGAGGGTGCTTAAGTGTTTTACGCGTTAGAGGCGGGACGAATCGCGGAAATTCGTTCGCGTTTCTCTCTCTCGTTTCTTTCCGTTTTTTCCTGTGTTTCTTTCCATCTTTATCGCGACCGTGCGCCTGCTCATTTTGATCCGTTTAAGCCGCTGGTTCATTCACGGCTAAATTGTTAAATTCGTTCGCGGTATTAAACAAGGAAAACGCGTTAAGTTTCGCGGCTTGAAAATCCTTTGCCGAGTATTAACACGAATCTCGTTTGTTTCGATAATTTTCAAAATTTCACGGTTATCGATCACCTTCTTCAAATTCATAACAACGCAAATATCAGAGCTACTGAACACGTCGAGTATTTGTTCGACTAAAATTTAGGAATTTAAATAAATTACATTTACAGGCATTTCTAATGTCCGTCTTAAATTTATTATCTTTTCTATCAAGCGCAACAAGAAATAATATAAAATTTTCAAAAGTTTCGTATAAATTGAAATTCAAACTTCTCCCTCAAATGAAGATACCCAATTCTACTTATACTTTCACTATCTTGACCATTCCTATTCAACCAGAGCCAAATAATCAGTGAAGCATCGCTGCAGTGAACTCGCGATTCCATTTGACACGTAACAACTTAATAAACTGCTCTGACGAGTGGTCGACATTGAACGCCGGGCAGATAACCGAGACAGAGATCTCACGCTATCTATCAAGAACTGGATCGGATCAGCGGGATGCTGAGATTTGCACGTGCCCAGGTTTTCTTAGCCGGTCAACGTCGATGCCTAGGCTGTTCGATGGCAGCTGGCTCTTACAGCCGGTTTAAGCGGCGAGCCCTGGGAATACGCTGTAGAGGGTTCACATTACATAAGTATAAACCAGCGGCGTCTGTACAATGGCGAGGCTGTCTAGAAGATGCCTGCTTCGTTGTGCAAACATGTATCCAGGGGTCGAATGCCTGCACGCATGCACGCGATACATCGATGCGTTCGCACAATGCGATGTTGATATTGAACGCACGCGACTCGCCGCGTAACTGCGAAATGTGCACCGGAAACAAGACCCGACACCGAGTTCTTTGATGAAACCATCCCTCGCCACTCTTTGACCCTCCGGCCAGCCGATATGATAATGCTCTGTCCTTTTCAAGGGAACGCCGCTGGATGTTAACAGGCCTGCTCTTTTAGATTCGTTGATGGAAACTAGGAGAAAGCGATGGGTTTCGCGTCGCGTGATTGGAGTGCCGGGGAATTGTTTGAAGGGTCATCGGGAACCTTTCGTTCAGCTTCATCATGAAGAGTAAGAGAACAGTCGAGATCCTATTAGAGGGCGCTGAAAGCTTTCTCCACACTCCACTAATTAGCTATAATTTCGAAGAGGATCGATGCCTTGTTTCGAGTATACTACCATGGAACTTGGAATAAGAGGTGGCTAGGAATCCTTTCAGAGGCGAACTATCGCCCAAACTCGGGTCCTGAATTCGACCTTCAACGCAACGTTTTCTAGAAATAGTGAAATTCCATAAAGTCTATTTATCCACGCCGATGAGAGACGGAGTTATCGATAAACATTGATAATGTCGTTCAAACATTACCAGGTCATATGACTGAAATAAAATATAATTTTTTTTTGCCTCAACTTTTAACCCGACCTGATCTAATGAATTATACCGAAAAATAAATGGCTTTGAATAATAAAATTTGGGTCACTATCTTATATTTGGTTCACATTCAACAATAGATTCACCTGGTACACTGTATTTGAATCTTATATTTTAATCATTAATCTTATCGATATTTTGACAAGTCTGACTTTAGGGGAGAAAATTCAACAATAGGTCTTCAGTTTCAGTCAATGAATGTATGAAAACGTATGCGTCATTAACCATGCATAATAAGGATTATACTTTACTGCGATATGAAGTTAATGGGAAAACTCGACAATAGGTCTTTCATTTGAATGACCTACCCCGAATATAAAACACTCGGTTTTTAATTTCGATTAGATGCGTAAGTTGATAATAAGTAATAGTTCGTAGCAAACTTTTCTGTGGTGTATCGTCAATCCCGTTATTTTCCAGACATACCGTGTATATCTGGCGAGAGGTCGTGAACGCCGGTGTCAGGAAAAACGGGGGAGATACATACATAAAGCAGAAACGTGAGGCAGATCCGAGAACATAGAACACGGAACGGTTGAAACGGATACGCGGCAGCGCCGGTGGCTGGTCGCGCGATATTTCAACCGTGTATATAATCCCATATCATGACCGAGGGCTTAGTTTCGACACCGTGGACGACCAGCCTCTAATCCGCTCTTCCTTCGTGGCGAGAGCAAAAGTGGGAACCACTGTGCCATAGCGCGGAGAAAAAGATTCTGGTCCCGGCTTATGGGAGTGAAACGCTTTCGAGCGAACGAGAAAAGGATCGTAGCCGATCGAGAAAGAGAGCCAGGGAACGAAGCAAACGTCCCCGTGAGGATTATGCCGGGTATAATAGGCGATCCCGAAGGTAACGTCGCGTCGATGGCTGGGCTTTTTTTAGCGAACGAAATCGAGACAGAGGAGGCAGTAAACGCGACCAAAGAACGACTCCCGATTTATCCGCTTCGAGGATCACCGGCTGCATTAGTTTCGCGGAGATGCGCTGAATTATTGCGCGGGAAGTCGATCGATCTTAAACGTTCCGCTTCGTCTTTCAAAGAGACAACTTATCGCCAAGTCGAGCTACAACTTCCTCTCGATTCTTTGTCGATCGGTAATTTATAGGATCGTTCGGCCGGATTCTACGAAGGGATTTCGAAAGATGACGCATAGAATAATCCCGTTGGATACCGACTGGCCGTGGGATCCCAAGTTCGGTTCCCCTTGCATCTTCACGGCTAACGGGATTTAAACGGGCAAGCATGATTCTTCACCGACTCCGAGTAAATAAGAAACTCTCGTGTCGATTGCGAGGGTGCCCTTGGACCGATGCTCGTTCTTTCACACGGACAGTATTCACGCTCCGAGTGTAGTAGAATATGCCAATTAAAATGTGAACTTAATTGAAGTCTTTTTATTAATATCTCTGAAAGGCCAAGTGGTGGTTATAAGAAAAAATAAATGTCCTTGACAGAATGTTTCGAGGTTATACATACAAATCAGTCAGCTTTCCGCATGATTATCAAGATTTCAAAAAAGATCTTGTTTTCCCAAATCAGTTATTAAAAGAAAAAGAGAACGTACATGCAGAGCAAGGATGACGCATAAGAAGACAGGACGACAGTGACCGCCCATGTGGCGACGTTAAAAAAGGAAACCGGTTAGAAAAGACTCGAGCGAGCATGAGAAATGAAAAAGAGCCGAAAGGACGGACAGCGACGGCGAGAGTTCGCTTGACCGGCGATGGTGCGCGAGTTAATGAAATCCTAATTAAGACGTTGTTGAAACCCACGAAACGATTCGCGTCTGGGAAAGCTACGAAGAAAGAAATACATGGCTGGATACACCGATGGTTGGACCGAGCAATCGACCAACCGCGAAAGGAGGGCTCTCGACGGAGAGCTATATAGCGCGAGGTTTGCGCAGCGGGGTCTTTCTGTGCTAGTGTTCCAGCTACGTTTCAAGGAGCAAAAAGAGCGAACGGCAGAAGAAACGCAAGAGAACGACGATGAAAAGCGGAATGGCCGAAGGAGGGGGAGAAGGAAGAAAGAAACAAAGAAGCTGAAGATGTAAAAGGGACGAAGGGGAGAAAGAGATCCGAGGGAAAAGAATAGGGCGAGGAACGTTCGTACGAAAGCGGAGTCATTAAAACAATTAGAGGCCGAGCGTAGTTTTCTTCGCGGCGAGCGAAGAAACGAGCAACTCCACGGCTCGGAAAGCGGCTTTGCTTTAACCGTGACGACGATACACCGAGTTTCAGGTCATTCTTAAAGGGGCAAGCGTCTGCCGAGCGGAATAAAGCGTGGAAGGACGCGACGGGGGTTGGTCTAGCCCGCGTATTAACGGCGCATTAACGACGACGAGTCGTCACAGAGACGTAAAGTAACGTGGAATTCTCGTAATTGGAGCAGTCATTATCCCGTGGGATGCAGGTAAGTGTTACATTGAATTTAAGGAGACTGGCGAGAATTTATCTTGTTCCAACGTGTCTCGGTTTGACGCGGGCTCGTTATTCTCCGCGAGTCGAGGGAAAGCTCTTTGTTGTTGAAAGGGGCTGCGGTCGCTACTTCCGTGGCACCCAGCTTTTTCGAGCGGTTCAATGTCTACCACTGAAAACCGTTTCCACTGCCGTCCAAACTAAGGACGAATAATTAAGAAAGTCGTTTCGTACTAACTCCGAATCTGATAAAGTAAGTGACAATTTTTTTCAAACCAGCTTGCTCCGTTTTTGGGACAAACTCCACGTAGCGTTGAACCTTTTTCACCCAGATTCAAAGCGGCTCGCGAGTCACTTTTGGCCATCGGCCCTACTTTTCTGCTTCAACAAAGTGCAGGGGTATAGCTTTTACTGTATCTACTATTTCACCCCGTTATTTTACGAACATCTAACACTGTCGAATATACGTAGTACATGTGCACTAGTTCAACTTAACATATCTTATATTAGGGACATTTTATATATCTCAGATAATTTCAAATTTTCAAATGGCAAGTCAAATGAATTCCATATTCAAAATTCGTCTAATTTTAATTTTAACTTAGAATTTTCAGAATTTAAATGATGGCAACATGCAATACACGTAACATAGCGACGTTGTGGGGTGCACGAGTTGAGCAATGATGGGGTGACAGATTACAGGGTAGTGGGGATCGTATAGCTGTCGACGGGGAAAGCACTTGGACTTGCCTGCCTTAAACGTTGAACGAGATACGCGAAATCGTGACCCAATTCTCAAACAGCCCCGACTACCATGAAACGAACTCCTCATCCGTGTGCGCCACTTTGCGCAGAGGATCGGGACGACGTCGAACCGACACGAAGTAACGCGGAACTCGCGTAAGTGGAGGGATCATTACGTCAAATAGCGCAAGTAATAAGTTAAATTGAAGGAGACGGTAACAAGTGGATCTCGTTCGATCCAGTTTATCCGCCACGGTTATTTTTGCTCGTGTCAAGACGGAAACTCTGTCAACGCATCAATTTTTTATCGTCACCTAGAATATCCATTTTACGATCGATCTTTGACTATTTCGGATTAGGTTAAAAGTGTCTCACCTTTTACTCATAAAATTTACTCATAAAACTTATATGCATAGAATTGCATTTTAACCCAGTTTGAAAAATTAAAGATACTCATAAAACCAGTTTAGTTTATTTAATTTTGTGTAACTTAGAGTTTCATTTTCTTTATATTCGCGTGCAGAGTTCCATCTTAACCTGTCGAATTAACGCGAAGAAACTATGCGAACGTGTTGATCCCATCAGTAAAATAGAAAGGTGTAATCGAATTCTAGTAATGTCATTAGCAAATGAGAAGAAAGTAGCGCGTGTTAACGAGCGTGCAGGGTGTGGCTAGCAATTTTTTCGCGATGTAGGCATTCAACTTCACCTTGTACGCTTTATTTGAGAAAGGAGACCACGCCTCGCACTCGATTTACTTTCGATCGCCTTCGAGCGGAATATATTCGCGTTTCAATTCGAGCAACACACGCTAATCACGAACCTTGCAATACAGTTCAAACTATTGATTATTCGCTATTTGTTTACTCGATTGTTCGTTGGAACTTCTCAAAGGAAAGACTGCCATTAATGGATCGTAATGGTGCATTAATTGACGGGGTATATTCCGTCGGAATGTTACAACTCGAAATGGTCTGGGACTTTCTGGTCTGACACGCGTTTTCGTTTAATCGATCGCGAAATTAATGGACGAAATGTTTCACGGATGCAAATGCTTGTAGAGGAAATTATAATTTTCGCGTTCGATGAACGTGCACAAGACTTATTACTCTAAGTCGAATTAATTATTTTGCAGGTTTAGTTCATAAATTGTTTACTAAATTACATGAATGTGATACATAAGTGTTTCGATAAATTTCTGAAAGGTTAATGTTAATAATCAATTATTTTAAACGTTTTTAACTTGTTTTTATTTCGTTACGTTGCAGTATAAAATGCATCAAAAAGTCAAGCTATTTTGTACAATTTTTGAAACGACGACAATAATGAACAATTATAATTCAACCTAACACTGGTTCAACCCTACAGTTCTGACTAAAATTATTTTGCAACGAGCTTTAATTTCCAACTCGATATAAAATAAACGTAAGAGCTAAGTTACAACGAAATGAAGCTTTCACTGAATTTCTTTACACCGTAATACCGAGTTACCTCGTAACAAATTGTCAGAATGTTAAATCACGTAAGTAGCAAGTAGTTCCCGTGAAATTTGCATAGTGCAAGGTTCGACGTTCGTCATGATCGTGCGGAAGTCACGGCCACACGGATTAAAGTATCCGCGTGTACAAGTTTCGCGTCGGGCGGCGCCCTGGAACTCGTCCGGGTGGTAATCGCGCTTTAAATTGCTCGGCTGCTTCATGGTTCGGTGTGTACGCGGCAAGAGCGAGGCTAAGCCAGTGCAAGAATGCAACGAGATTTACAACGAGGACGCAATTCCGGCTGACGCGTTTACAACGGGGAAACGAGCCGTATTATAAAGAGGAACACGGATGTCCCGGCGTAACGCATCTTGACGGCAGGAAATTAGATCTCCGAGAATGAAATTGGTTAACCTGGACATCGCATCGTTTTTCAGAGCATAAACGACGCCGTTTCTGTAGCGGTACTGCTGGATTATAAACGCTTCAGAACGCGTTTTTCTCTTTTCTAAGTTTTTGCTCGACGATGAAGCATCAGTCGGAGAACGCTTTTTCGCTTCCTATAGCTTTTGCCTATTTTTGAACAAAATTAGCGACTGTATTGATAATATAATTGACGCTGATGAACATCTATAACATCGAAGTCATTAATAATACGGAAGTCATCGATAAATACCAAAAACATTAAAATGATTAATATCGAAATCAATGAAAACCAATAAACTTAAAATCTTCAATGAACACCAACAACATAAAAATGTTGTCAATTACCATAATAAGATTCATTATCCAAATGTATTTAATTTTCATTTAAACTTTACATCGAGTCTAATTTAACCTGACCTACAAATTATAATACAGGTCTGATATTTTTACTCGAAGTTACGATAAATTTGAAGTTCCACCAGTGAATACATGGTTGTGAAAGGTAAAATTATGCATGAAACTAGGTTAGGTTAAATGTCCAGATTAAATACAAATAAACGGTTATAAATGATAAAGTTACGCATGAAACAAGGTTAAACTAAATTTCTAGTTTAAACAGGAATAAATTGAATGATAGAATTATGTATCATTAAATTTGGAGTTCAAACGGTAACGATTTGGATGACAAAATTATGAGTCGGCTTTAATTAGGTTTGGTTTTAAGTTTAACGAGGAATAGATTTGTATAACAGAATTATGTGTCTGATTAGCTCAGTTTAATGGTCAGATAGAAGTAAATAGAGATTTGAATAATAAAGCGATGCGTCAGATTAGGATAAATTATGTAAAATTTGTAGTTTACCAAAACAGATTTCGATGATAGAATTATATATCACGTTAGCTTGGTTTCAGTTTAATATTCAAATAGAAATAAACAGAGATTTGAATAATAAAATTAGACGTCACAAGGATTAGCTTATATCAAATTTGAAGTTTAAACAAGAATAAATTAAATGATAAAATAACCAAACTGGGTCAGATTAGACTTGGAAATAAATTTCTACCAATTTTTGTCCGAACTGAAAATTTAGGAACGAGATTACATTCTCTCTAGGCGACAAATATGTAGCTCCGAAATATTTAGGACGCACGATTAATTCTCGAGCCTCCGGAATGAATATATGGATCCTTAATGCTCCTCAGACATTCGAATCGCATTCCTATCGGAATCCACGCACGAAATTAAAATATCGAAGCTAATGATCAAATTCTTTCGAAGGTATTCCCCGATTGGATCACAAATGTACAAACTCACCCACATTCTCCACATTACGACAAAAGATGCTTACCTGAAACAAACAAAATTAAACATTAGTTCGTACGTGCTAAAATCTTTTAACTCATGCAATTTGCCTCGACACAGAGAAATATTCCCCGGTTAACTTGCATTCAAATTATTCACAACATCGAACACATATCAAATTCTGCGAGGTAGTTTGCCACTCAGATAACGACGAAAAAACCGTGCAGAAAGTTAGTTCCATGAAAATTACCGGGAAATAATTTTCAGCGTAATACTCGGCGGTTAATTAATGCATCATTTCCTGCGATACTTGCTTACACGGTACCCGGCAAACTGACAAAACTGTTCAACTGTGCAACTGAACGAAGTTAATATCAAATACGTTTGAGCTTGCTTCTGTGCCTCAAGTCTCGAACCCCTCGTGTCCGCACCTTCCCAACAATTCTCGTGCACGTTGCTCCTCTATTCACGTTTCTAATACCGCATACCCTTCTCGACGCGAACGTGGACTAAATTAGTGGTGGCGTCGTGTTGGGATGCGTATTACACCGACCAACGTTGCCCATGAAAGATAATCGCGTGGAAACGCTTATTAAGTCATCTTTCCCATGGTGCCGGACTTCGACGTTATTTCCCGGGTCATTTACCACCCACCATCAAGGTACGCTGTCGACTTTGCTACAAATTAGAATATTCTTCGCTATATATATACTTCGTTTCGGTTCAGAATTGTTCACGATGATCAGACTGAATATTTTATCTATTTATGACATATTAAATCATGCTGAAGGTTCATATAGCACATAATAACTCATTTATGAAAAGGTTGATTTCACGTAAAATATATAAGGTATGTGTATTAAGGTATTTCCTATAACCTCTATCATTTAAATCGACCCACTCAAATATCATAGAAAAAGATGATACAAAAAATGTTTTCGACAGGGTTACATAATCTGAAGAAGATCAAGTTCGTCTTTTGAAAGCAGTGTATTATAATATTTTTTACAGTTGCTACACAAAAGTATATGTTAGGTAAATGTACTTCGTAGCAGCCCAGGGAATATAATCAAATCCCTGCATGTATGTATGATCCACAGATATCATCTGGCAAATTAAAGAAGAAACGAGCATTTTCTCCGATAAGCTAAACTTTGTTCTGTTTAACGTGTATCAACAACTGCGCATTCCCTCAAGGTTTCCAATCGTACGTCCTTACCATGAAACTGCATTCGCGTTGAATTCCATGGACGAACGCACGGTCGATTAACTGGAACCACACGACGCTGCAATTGTAACGGGTTTAACGTCGCGACGCACCCGGGAATACTCGGATGGAAACGTTTATCCGAGAATAGCCGCGTTTAGCGATCCCCGCTTCGGGATCGTGCGTCACTGAAACAGCCTGTCAGATCAAATTAGGCTGTCTCTGTAAACGAGAAAACTTTTCAGCCGGAAAATAACTCAAGGATTGATACTCGAAGCTATTCCGCGACGTTTATCTTATTTCCTATCGACGAAAAAGAACGATCCAACTAGCTGCTGTTTATCATTTAGTAATAGAACGGTGGTACGAGAACCACTTTCAGGGTCGTTAAAACGCGAGAAGCTCCGACGGTGCTCGTGGGAGCGGGCGAAACAGGGAACAAAATAAATACGGGCACAATTCGAGTGTAATGAGAATCGTCGCCTGCATTTTCACGCTGGACGAGGGATCACGGATTTGCCGAGCTCACAGAGGGGAAAAAAGAAGCGAAGAAAGTTAGGGAAGGAAAGGCAAGGGGACCGAGAGATAGAGGCGAAAAGCGGAACAAAAGAGGAACATAAACAGAAAGAACGAAAGGAGCAGAATGTAACAGGAGAAACGCGAGGAACGTTTCGCGAAATTATGCCCAGCCTGCACGAGCCATCTGGTCCTGTACAAACGGCCACAGGAAACATAATAGGGTAATACAGAACGGCCTACAAAACAAGCTACCGGGACATTTGGTAATTGGCCGCGGCTACGAAGACACAGGAAAACGTGCATAACTTTAAATAGAAAAAAAAGAGGAAAGCAGTTAATAAGATTGCGACTGTAACAATTTTTCAAATTCGTAATTAATTAATTTCCAAACCCTTTTACACCTTTTCAGATTAAGTTGCTAAAGTACATTTTACAAATTTGTAAAAACCCAGATTTTTATGAATACTTGATATTCTATATTCAAAAGTCTTCGAGTTTTTAGATCTTCGTTTGAAAGCCTATTAAAAGCCCCGAACGTTTTTTCCTTACATTTTTATTTTTTTTGAAGAATCCTATCATGAGTGAACTAATATTCTTCTTCAATGAACATCTGCAGTGTAGTAATGTCGCTAACCCGTTCGCGTGCTCCGCAAGGACAATGGCCCCGAAAAAGATTGCGCGATATAATTTCCGGACAAAGGAATGTATTCCGCATCGTTGGTTACGCGCGGTATCATCGACGAGACTGTGAGAGTTCGTCTGTTTCGAAGCAACAGGATGTCGTCGTTATCGAGGAAACGAGCTTAAGATAAAGCAAAACGATTCCGAGTAATGAATGGGAAAACGTGTAAACGGCGTCGAGTGCGTTATTCTAGCTTCCCTTCGAAGAGACAACGACTAATTAATACGAGACTGTGAGACAGGGCTAAGTAAGACGAGAATATCCTTCATCGCGTCGTTCAAAGCGAAGAGGCGAGTATTCATGATGCGGGTCTAATGTCCCTAATGTCATTCGATCGCGCACAATAGGCCGGTGTCATACACTCGTTCTCCCGGTATCGATCCTCTTCGAGCTCCACTCCGACACCCTTCGGTCGCATCCTCTTCCGTGTGCTCTTCATCGGTCGTAGCCAACGTTTAGACGTAATTCTCGTGGCTATGCCAGAAACCGTACTTAGAGCAGCCACCGTCATTACGGAGTAACTGTCATAAAACTCGGTTGCCGTGAGCGTGAGCTCGAGACCAAACGGCATCCATCGTGGATGGTAATTTCTGGCGGGGACATATGCGCACTGGAAGACGGATGAGACGTCAGCTCTCGCTCTACGCTCGGCAAAATGGATGCTTACATGCCCATAACTTTCCTCCTAATTTCCTAAGCACCCTCGTAACGGCTGCGAATCGCGCTGAGGGAAATTAACGACCGTCTTGATAACTTTCCTTCAATTATCGAATGATTTACTCCCGCTTACAATTTATCGTCTTACAAATTTTCACTAATATTAACAGGTTCGTTCACGTGCCACAGATTTATTATAACCTTATACTTTAACCACCGCGTAAATCAGCTACATATGGCTGATACTCGAATCCATCTATATTTTTACGAATTTTTAAAACTGTCAGCAATAAATATAACAAGGTTTTGTAAAAATGCTGTGATTCGTTACAAATACAAATAATTCCTCCAGCTATGATTCAGTGATTAGGGAAAAGAAAAGTGTAAAAATCTGATTCCATGAAATATAAATAAACATTGTAGAGAAGATTCCTGTAGTATCAAAGTTGCATTCGCTCAAGAGTCGAACCACGTGCACGAAAGTGAAACCCAGGAAAAAGGGTAAACGAAAAGCCGATAGAAGGGGAGTCGCAGCGAGGTCGGGTTAAATCGTCGACAATAGGAACGCGTCACGACGGAGAAGGAAAGTTCCGTAAATTAATGTGGGTCAGTGTGTACCACGTCGAAGCGTGCAAACGATTCGGTCTTCAAACGGTGATTACAGGAGCTTCAAAGATTCGATTAGCCGGATGTTGAACCGAGCGCTGGGGGGATAGCGAGCGTGAAATTAGAAGCACGCGATCGCAACAGCCGATTAAGTCTGGAGCTTACTGTCGGTAGCCTCGATAATAACCTTCCTGTTTGCGTATCGTTGACCGTATCGTTATCCAAGTCCCGTTTCTGTTTGCTCGACGACGAACGGCAAATCCAGGATCCGAGGTCTCCGTGTTTTTACGTTTCCTTGTAAATATTTGCACGCGACGGGTCCCATTGTTTCCCGTCACCGTTGCGAACACACCGCGCCGGAATAAAAAGAATCAATTCGATCCGCGGCATTAATTGCATCGTTCGAATTGCTACAGGCAATTAGGATGTCCCGAGAGAGAACGCAAACTAATGGGATTATTATTAATCGTACCGGGAGAACGTTAACTGGCTACCTGGTAACGTTATCGAGCTCCGAGTTTGACAAGTCGGATGAAACCGGCTGATATCGCCTTGAGAGACGTTGCATCGAGCTTCGTTTAATCGAGTCTCGATGATTCTTTATCTGGTAATCGAGAAATAGCCTGGCCGCAATAAGCCATCATCTCGATCGCTTCCTCATCGATCCTCTCTTATCATCGTATGCATTGGCGTATACTCAATTTTTCTCTTTATCAGATTTATAGTATGCATATTTGGAAGTTTTACAATTTCAGAATTTACAATCACTCGATCAACGAAATTGGGAAGTTTCAAAATCTACAAAGTTTACTTTATTATCGGTAATTTGCAGATTTTCGGTACTGAAGGGTTTTTGGTCTAAAGAGCTTCAAATTTAGGAATTTTTGAGAATGAAAATTTTGAGATGTAAATATTCTGGATTGTTGGTTTTGTTAGAGCTTCTGTGATAAAAAAATATGCGAGAAATACTACGTCAAAGGTCCCTTAATTGCCTGGCCTATATTTGGAGATAGGGTGGAGTTATCTTGGTCCTATCTGCGCCAATAATCATACAAACGATTAAAACGCCCGAAGATAGTATAGAAGATCGATGATGCTGATGGCAAAATCTCATTATGAAGTTGCTGCAAAGAGACATGAAAGACCGTGTAAGTACGCAATGCCGTTTTTATTCCAACGAAGTCAATATAAATTGTATCAAAAGAGATCACCGTAGGAGATTCAATTTCCAGGCGGGACAACGGGAACTCGATATTTCTGTTTCACAGAAAGAAATGGCTGCGTATACCTGACAGGTCGCGTGACTGCACGAAACGCAATATAATGTTAGAACGATATACAGCAACAACAGCAACAACAGCAGGAAAAAGCGAAACATGGAGAGCTTTTTTACGTCGAGTTTCGACTTTGTTTTGTTTCGGTCCTTTTATCCAACGGTCCACAAATAACAATATTACTATTCCCTCGTCCCGTATCCGTGTACCAACGCGAAGAGCGCACTACGACAATGGTATTATCATCGTCGTACGATGTTATAATCAAAATACCGTTCGTTCAGCCTGCACAACGAATAACACGATATTTATATGTTAACCAAACATAGAACTGTCGTTCGTTTTGAACAGGTTGTCAATAAAACCACCAGTCACGCTGTGTATCTTTCTAGCCCGCTAGAAAACGTCAGGGAAATAATATTCTGTTTCGCGAACAGCCTTTCGGTCTCACAGTGAATTTCTAACACCGAAAAGACTCGACAAAGTTATTAATAAAAACATGTATTCAACGTATAGGTTTTAGAATGACATATTAACAATAAACTTTAAAATTCAACATTTGCTATCGATGAACCTCAATATAAAGTTCAACGCTCATTAATACTGAACTTGGTTTCGAGATAAACTTCAACGTTCATTAACCCTGAACTTTGTTTCAAGGTGAAGCTCAATTTTATTAAGAACGTCTGAAAGTTTAACAGTATCGAATCTGAAAGACATTTTACTTTTCATCAAAGTCGAATACTGATCTTACACATTCAAGGTATTAAAATAGTGGCAATATACGATCTTTGAAAGTATCCATGAAAAGTAAGAATAACTCGAGGAACATTCTATAGTTATTCGATCGATGGTTCTCATCCATAAACGATAGTCTAGCGCGAAAACGGGAACATCGACACTTCCCGGTGTACCATTTACAGGGAGCACGATCAGGGAAGCCCAAGAAGCTGGCTCCCTTATCCGACACCGTTCCCTGACTTATGCATGCCACCGGACACACGCGAAAAAGCATACATGACCAACGCGTTAGTCGACGATGATCCCGGCAGTGTAGGTTTGCATGTAACGCTCGCACGATACGCAAAAATATGCAACAGCTAGCACGGTCGAGGATAACCGAAGAGGTGGATGCTGCGGGATAACTGCTACGAGAATATGTATGCTCCATGCAGGGTAACGGTACAGTGGAGACCGTGGATGACCCCGCCTGTGTAAATGCACGACCTCGGACGAAGACGGGACCCAGGAACGGCATAATCTCTCTTTCTCCCTCTTTCTTTCTCTCATTCCTCCTTGTCGCGTCGTCCAACTATACCGGTTGGACGTCATCGCTCGAAACACGTAACCTTCTACGTATGAGTACCGTACGTAAACACGCGAATAATCGCCGCTACCTGGGGCCCTTATGCATTACGTGCTTTCAGCCGGTATCGACGTAACTCGCGTGTACCTGCAATGTATCGTATTGATAATCTCGCCTCGGGAGAGGATGCTGCTTCGATCGGTAGCTGTAAAACTGCGAGGTATTTCTCGCACAACTAATGAGAGGATATGGACGGAAATATGTTATCTTTTATTAGTGCTCGAACGTATTCAAAATGGTGACACATTTAATTTTTGATCGCCGACTTGTATAAGAAATGAGCTTCGATTCCGCTAAAAAACAGAACTTAATGACTTTTTATTTTATCTGTATATCTAAGATATGATACTGTTTTATAGCTGATTTGCAATGACATGACGGATTTAAAATGACATGAGTAGAGGAAATGAAGTGACGAGGTATGATATGTGATTTAGTGCGTGATAATATAACGAGTAGTTAACATGTGAGAAACTAGTATGTGCTAATCTAGGACATAGTAAATTAACACATGGTAATCTAATGTGTCGTAATCGAATGCGTAGAAAACTAGTATGTACTAATCTAACTGGTGGTAATTCGATGCGTGGTAATCTGACGTGTCGTAATCCGGCGCGTGGTAATCGAACGCATAGTAATCTAACGTGTACTAATCTAACGCGTGGTAATCTATCGCGTAATAATTTAACGCGTAGTAATATAACGTATGATAATTTAAAAGTATAATCTAATGTACAAAAATCTAACGTGCTGTAATCTAACGTGTGGTAATCTATCGCTTAATAGTACAACGCATGGTAACATATCGAAGGGCCACCTGTACCGGACCTCACAAAAGCGTTATCTATGAAAGAAAAGAAAATCTGAATTCGACGTGTTCGTACATATTTCCTAGCCTCCTGTTTGACGAAGCTTTAGTAAAAATATCGTAATTGGGTAGGAGTGATGGGAACGTTCAATATGGTAATCGTTGTTATCCTATGCAAAGCAGCAAATTGCGATGAAATTTCGGGCTTTACAGCTTTATCGATATTCAGTGAACCCTATACATATATTCCATGGAATATTAACTCGCGGTGCACGCTAGCGTATCCTATATAATACACATTTTTGCGCAGACAATTTCGCTGTCTATTAACATGCAAAGTAAAGATGAAACTCAAACCGATCGCTGTCTTTTCAGGTCTGATAGAGGTGGACATTCTAATTCTGATTTTCAATTCAAGAAAAACTCGTCAAGGTTTGATTGTGAATTTTATCGAACACGCATGAGATTGTTCTTGTTTCATTCAATCTGCAAGAAATCTATAGACTCGAGATTACTTGCGGATAAAAAGTTAAATTGAAACTGCATCGTGAGATGTTAAAATAAAAAAGCCAAAAAAATGTCTTTTAAAACGTACTTGTCCTTTGATATGTAAACTGCAAGTACAACGTTTCACATTACAATCTTTAAGTGACAACAAAAGGATTTATGTGCCTATGTTTAGTAAATGGCAGGTATATTTAGCAGATGTAATCCAGTGTATGGCGCAGGTAGTTACCGCGTTAAACAACCAAATACCAATGATTCCGATCACGTACGCTCCATAAATATACAAGTCGAACAGAAGTTAATACAAAGAATCTTTTCATCCGTGTGACGGTAGCTTTCAGTGAAAGCTCCAAGCTTTTCGGTTCCAACTGCGTGACTCCATAAAAGCCAACAACATACGCGATACCAGTTGCCCGGTCGTGCATGTGTGCGAAGAAAAACGCTCGCATGCACCCCGAGCGGTTATTTAGGGAGCAGAAACGAGCGCATCAACGAGCGTCCGCCTTCATCTCCCGGAAACTTTTTTTCTGTTTAACTTCAGAACGCGCCACAACGGGACGGACGGCCGCAATCGGGCCGGCTATGTATGGTTCGCCACATCAAACAGACGAGTGCCCTTTGAAGATGAAAAGCTCGCGTCGCGCAACAATTTAATCTTCACGGTAATAGCGAACGGAGCGCGGAACGCAGTTTACGGAAGTCCCTGGAGATTCCCTCTGTCCTCCGGCAAAGAGAAAGACCGACGGGGGTCCAGCAGTGCTCGGGATCGAGTTCCGGTCCCCGTGAACCAGCGGAACCAACGAGGCAGAGGACAAACGACCAAACGAACACACCGTATCACATAATTAGCAACGCTCGCTGACGGCGTAACGAAGTTTGACGAGACGCCATCAAATTTCTTTACTTCTGCTTTTTCACTCTATTTCGCGTGATTGACGACTTCGGATATCACTGCTTTGCAACCTCGATATCGGTTGGAAATTGAAAATTTTTTAATTTAGTTATGATGGACATTTACAATATTTATACAATTTTTAATTTGACAGTTGTATTTAATGTGAAGCACAATTTCTCATACCAGTTTCTAAAACTTCTTATTCCTAAATTCTCAATTTCTAATTCTCGAAAGTCTTCAAATTAAAAATTTTTAAATCATCCAATTTCTCAAACTTCAAATATTTTCAATTATGCAAATTTTTGACTTTTAAATTATAAGCTCGTTTCAAAGGAAATTTCCCCATCCGTTCTTTCCCCCTTTATCTACCGAGTCCTTTCCTGATCTCGAAATATCTGATCCTAGCACCTCCCTATTTGTAACGAATGTCGCGTGACGCCTCGGTCACGTTCTCGGCGATATTCTTAATTAAACGAGCAATTAAGAGAACCCTGTAATTAATCGTCCACTCATTGGCCAACACGAAAGCGGTATACGTGAGCACTGCGTTGTATCGTACTGGTCTATAGGGTGCGGCTACCCGTTTTTTTCGAGCAAGGTTTGATCGATGAACGCATTGACCGAGGGTGACTCGCGACCCAGTCCTTCGATAGCTTGAATTATGATCCGTGATATAGCTTCTGCACGAAAACGCCTTATCAGTTTGATCGTTTGCCGGGGAACATAAATTCATAGTTCGACCTGGGGGTTTGGTGAAACCACGCTGGTTACGTTTAACCCTCTAGTTCGATATGATTGTGCGACTTGTGGGTTTCTACTTGTTGAGCGAACAATAGAAGTTGGCTCTAATTTTTTTGTACCAGGATATTCGTTTCAGGGAATGAAAAGAGTATTGCGGAGATATTAACCGACGCAGGGAATTTCATTCTTCTGCATAATGAAATACCGACGCGTTCGGGGTTCGCGTTTAAAATAACAGAACTGCCGTTCTTTGTGCAACGAAATCAATTTCTCATTTCGCTCGATTGCAATATCGTTATGGGAACGTTTTATGAATTATGTATCGTAGGTTATTATTTAACAACATCTGAATAGCGTAAATTGAATATCTGTGCAATGCTTCCACTCAATGAGTAGTTCTGAAGTAGTCAATAAGGTTAGGTCAATAACGCTTCTCTGTTTTTAAGGAATTAAAAATTTTGTTATTTGATATAGAACATGGTCGATATCCTTAATTATCAGTAAATATTCAGTAAAAAAGTGGTTCGTTCCGACTTTGTAGACCGACGTTCTACCGTCGCGACGCTCGTCACCGCAGTACGTTTCTACGTACGCTCGACCGCACAAAGGATTCAAGTTTCCGTCGGTTGGATTCGTTGACTAATTAAGCTTCTTGACGCCGTAATTAGCCACGCGTCATCCCCGATGCCACGCTCTTCTCTCGGATTCTTTCGCGCAGAGATAAATGCGCTCACGGTCTGGCACGCTGTCGACGCGTCTACGTCGTGTCGTGCGCTCGTGAACATGCTCGCCGGCTATCAACGAATGAACCACGAGGATATTAATCTGTGAAAATGTGTTTTTGTTTGCCCTCGCGATTTGCCATGAGGGAACGACGTTACGCTTTCAAACGATCCGATCATGTGTGGGCGTATGAATTATATGCGAGGTTAAATTGCGGTAAAAGAGGAAAAAGACGTAACTCTTATTTTATTTTTAACGAGAGAGAAATAAAAGATCTGCAGATTGCACCCGATACATCAATCAATTTTCGCGATAGGTCACATTTTTCCGTCTGCATCGGAGATTATAACGTCGTTACAAGCTCTCGCAATTACCCGATTAATCCACGGCAGCGGCAGGTTCTCATTGTTAATGGTTTCACTCCCTAAGGACCCGTTATTAATTTCCGTCGAGAGGCGTTAAGACAGTTTAACAGTCCAAAACAAAGCGTTATGCTCTCACTAAATATTAACACGACTAATGGAAAGGCCAATTGATAGTTCCTCTAGGTATTGCCACCTAGTAAAATTCCTTGCCTCATAAGCCATCATGTAATCCACTAAATTCTGAACAATCTTCTAAATTGCTGAAATTTCATAAGTACACGTTCAGGGATTGCGATCGAACAGCTGACGATTATCGCGATTAATCGCGCTCGATAATGACAGTGGCAGCATAACGCTGGATGTTTATTCTGGTAATTTTCTCCTTAGCGTCGGATTATCGATTAAGTACCTATGTGCGATGAACGACTTCGAGGTACGTATAAAATCGTTCCTTAGTCGATGAAAGTTATTATAGCGATAGATTCAGCTACTGAAGGCAATAAAGAACGTTTACGTAAACGTATGATCCATTTGATCGTTCCCAGTTATGGTTTATGACCGGTAGCTGTTCCAAATATTGGAATTCGAGAACAAAGATTTATTTATGTTCTGATTCTTGTGAACTGATTATTCTCGTAATATTTTGATTTAACGACTTTTATTCTGTTCTGTAAAATTGACTTTGTTCAAAGCAGTCTTAAATATCTGGATTTAATAAAGTTAGTAGTTCTTCATGAAGGTGTATGTTATTTTAATATTCTACATGTTGTTGGATCTGGTGTGATTGGAATTTAGAGTAGTTATGATCTATTGAGATATTTGTATTTTGCGATGTTAGATTGTTAGAATATGTAAATGTCGGAATGTAGATGAATTAGAATCTAGAAAAATTAAAACCTAATTATTTATGTATGTATACATATAAGCGTCCATGTATGTATCTAGTAATATAAAAATGGAAGGATTTTATATAAAAACGACCTAGAATTGCAGGAATCTATGTATACATATACGTATTCAAGATCATGGAATTTAAACTTGCACATTATATGCCAATACACTCGATTCGTTTTCAGGCAGTGACTATTTGTACCTAGTGACGATAGTAGTAAGAATAATAATCTATGTCCGCATTGATCGAGCATTAATAGAACGAGCGACCTATGAGCGCTAATATCAAAGAAAATATGCGCTCGACGAGCGTTCGTTGATCCGATGTTGTACCTGGAATCTGTGTCATATAAAGTCAGTCGAGCCGAGAATAATTCGGATCCCACGGGATACTCGGTTTAAAATACCTCTCTGTCAACGCTGAAAGTCACGAACGGAATCCGGACGAGGCGCGAACGGGACAGAACGCGAACCGGTCGATTCTCGGGGCTGACACCGAAACGGCGCAGCTAACGTTCCTTTTAATGACAGCCAGCCATTTGCGAGCTCGTGTTTTGATTCCACTTGCCAGCCAAGGAACCTTTCGGAAACCCTCGCTACTAATTCATCTCGCTGAAATCGCGTTCCTCTCTCTCGTTCCGCTTCATTTTCACCGACGTTTTTCCGCCACGATTGACACGCTGATACCATTTTCCCCGCGACGTTACACGACTCTCTGCTCTCGTCTCTCTGTTGCGCTCCCGTTTTCGACCGAATATTCTCGATATCGCGAAGTTCATTCGAGCGGGCGCGTAATTACTCGCGTGACTCTTTCGCGCGTCGCAACGAGTCGTAATTAAAACGGACCGAGGCACTAGGTCGTCGCGCGACCCCGTGGAATCTCATTTTAAGTGATTAAATTGTACGCTCGTACTTCCGCTCGCAACGCATCGGATCGTTTTTCGGTGATTAAAAGCCTTCCGTCGCTACGAATTTTTTCATTCATTAGATAATTAAACTCGGATGCTTAAACGGCCACGTACACCTAATATCCGATAAAATACGAGGATAACGCAGAAGAATTCGCGGGAATTGATCGGAGACAGTACGATAAGAGGAACAAGCAGAGGGAAGATGAGGAGATATCGTGTAACAAGTACATAGAAACGTGCAGCGTGGGTAACGAATCCGTACGGTAAATAGTTCCCATTCGATCGGTCGAAGGTTGCATATTGATAAAACCGTAAGCGGACATTCCACCGTAAATTGATGCACGCCAGACCCTTGTGTGCACAGCTAGCCGATTGGCTCGTTGCGTGTTTTGCCGCGAATCGTGTGTACGGACGGTAAATGAGCTGACATAAAGGTCAGGTAGGATTCCTTTAGTTGAGAATAAGTGAGTGTTGAGAAGAATTTCGATTGCTTCTGTCTTGGGAAAATCATATAAGTATGGGATAAAGAGGAACCATGCTTATGTATCAATGTTTACGTGTTTCACTATTAATACTTTTCTCCTGCGAGTTTGCTGTATTTTTTAAATTATAAAATTTTTGGAGTATGAAAATTCTTAACCCTTAAATTTAAATTTAAATTCTTGAAAAGTATGAAATTTTTAAATTTTAAATCCGCAAATCCTAAAATCTTAGTTTCTCCGCACCGAAACTACTTCTAATAAAATACCTTGTCGATGATTTTTCGTACAGTTGTTAAAACGGTCTCACTTACCTGAAACAAATAAAAGCATTCGTTAAAAATACAAACACAATTTGCCAGAAATTAAATTAGTAGAAATTTATCGAACGCGTGATACATGTCAGACGAAAATGAACAAACAACGTACGAAACTGTGCAATTTCGTGCGGGATCGATACTCGAGGGAAAATTTGGAAAATAAAGTAACCGTAGATTCGGAGTGCCCGCGGGAAGCAGACAGGTACCGAATCCCTACGGATAACGAAGGCATTGTTCCAGGTCGCCGCAGGCGGTCAAATTCCGTTGAAATGACATAATTGTCGTTATTACAGTTTGTCTATAATCACAAGCATGGAACCTTGAAATAACGAGGGATCGCGGCAAATTACTTAGCAATCCGAGAACAGAGTCATGTACGGGAGGTCACCGTTGTTAACATAGACCTCGCACAATGCCGCTTGTCAAACACAAAATATCCTAACGATGCATCTACCCATTCAACCGTCAACCACCGCGATTTTCGGAAAAAATACCACGTCTCGAAAGAGGACAAAATTCTGTGCTTTCGTTAAACCGGAGGCGGAACAATATCTGCCTTCAACAGCGAAACTAGAGCTGTTCAATATTTGCAAATGGTTTCGGTAATCAACGTGGATTCGTTCGACATCGTTAGACGGCCTAAGATGATCAAGAGGGCTCTTGTCGAACGAAACGATCTCTTCGCTGACTTCGTAATACGGACCATGTCTGATTCGCAGAGCAAACAAATTCATGCAAGGTGGCTGTGTGTGCTATCGATGTAATCCTGGGAAATAGGGAAATATGCTCGTTGCAGTCTGACCGGACTGATAGGTTGGGTAGTTCGGATTTTTGTATGGAAATTTATGAATTTCAAGAATTTAGATATTTAGTGAATTTTGTATCGAGGAAGATTTGAAAAATTTTAGAATGTAGGATCGTTGGAGCACTTCAGAATTTAGGAATTTATAAATCTGAATTTTTGATATTCGATTGAAGCTTAAAATCTTGGTATCATGAACGAGGTAACGTTCGATAGTTTTTTTCGCGAATCGATATTGTATAAAAAGAAGTGGTTCTTCAGCTTAAGATAACCCGTTCATTTGTCGCGTCCAAATTGCTTTGGAAACCGTGTTTACTCGCGACGGGGACCTAGTAAATATGCAAAGGCACGTGCACACGGTGCGCTTGACGTTATCGAGTATCGAAAAAATAGCGAACTCATCGTCTCGTGCTCGTTTCCATCGCTCACAAAAAGCAATCAATGTTACCACGTTTCTTGGTTAACGATGATGCAACGAAAGTCGAACGTTAGCAAGTTACCGTAGCTCCGAGAGCCAGCTTTCGTCCCTTTACCTTTAGCACCAATTGACCCAGAACCGTCGAACTTTCTTTCCCAAGTTTTAATGCGCAAGTAACGTTACAAAATGAGTCGGCGAAAAAATGATTCGATATTAATAATAAATCATGGACGCGGTTAAAGGTACACGGTTTCGATATTAATACTTCCACCGCGAAAATAGAACGTTCATTATTCAAGGACATCGCCGTATTAATAATTAATCTCACGATAAATATCTCAGTTAAGTGACGAATGTATTATTGCACGAACGTTCTACACGCAACAGATCTGATAAAATGTGGAACGCGATTTCCGACTGCTTTATTAATTCCTTCGTCCGCAGTAAAGGCTCGTTCTCACGTGACAATGAATTGTGAATTTTTCTTTCGCCACTTTTAACTTGCAAAGTGCTTTATAAAACTATTACTTTCAATACTCTCTACTATAGTGCTGTCTATTAATCTTTAATTATAAGTTTCAATAAAAACATTGTGCTCTATATAATTTTGTGTATATCTTTTTTTGCTGAAACTACATCTTTTGTAAATATCTATATACTTGTACATGTTTGATAACAAATCTACATAATTTATAAAATACGGAACTTCAAAAAATATTCCATCAGTGTTTATATTGAACACTCTATCTGAGTATGAACACTGATATTATAATATTGAAGTATGAACACTCTATCTGTATGTCTTTTCCTCAAACATCTTTTCAAAATATCTACATACTTGCAGTCGTAAGTACATGTTCGACTAATCTACAAAATGTAGAACTTCAAAAAATATCCTGTTTATATTAAAAGTATGAAAACTATGTAAGATAAATATTTGGTCAGACTTGATAATATCGATTGAATTCGGTTTTAATCGGTCAAGCGCGTTTTGGCTCGTGCACTACAGCCCTTATACAATTTACACCCTTCGTTTTCCACGAGACAATGTCTATACACAAACTTCGAGCATGTATTAATGGCACACATTAGCATATATTGACCGCGAACGGAGCTCGTTCAACGTGTCTGCGGTGGTGCTTGTAATTATGAATTACGTTTGCCTGTAGTTAACGGACGAAAGCGGCTTTCGCGGACCTGCAAACATCGACCAATCCACCTAAACTCGCGACAGAGAAATTTTACGGCGTTTCGTAAACTTAATCCGTCTGGTGTTTGGCGTTATATTTTTCGACGTGGCAAATAGAAATCCTCTGTGCCGGAGGATATTCTTGTTTCTATCTGTTTGCACGTGGCAGTCATATTTGATTCATGCAACGTATTTGTTACGTTTTGTTTGTTGCTTTAATAAATTACACAACGTTTGGAATATTAACAGAGACAGTTTGTTATCGATTGTTCTTTCTATATACGTTGCAAATTGTTTTTGTGAATTAATTATGAGATTTGTTTTCTGTTATGTTCATGAATTAGTCATATGTCTCTTAATTCGTGTTACAAGTTTAATTACATAATTAAATTATTAGGGGTTATATGAAATTATTCATATTGTATTTTTATACTTCTAAAAATCGAAACCTACGAAGCTTCGTACTTTATTAATAACTGTACTAGAAATAGTACTCCCTTTATCGAAACGTTTTACAAAATATTTTAAAAGATACATAACGCAAGTTATCCTTCAATAAAGTTTAAGATTTATCTATCGTTTTGAGATTTATCGTAGCACAATTTCATAAGTTATGCAATTTCACAGGCCCATCCAAATTTCGCTTAATTATCACGCCAGGTACACAGAATCGTTTAATTAAAGAAAGAAGCAAGTGGGTTAAGAGAAGATCGATTCCGAAGCACCTAAGTGCGTATGCACCTAATGAGCACGGAAACGTTAGAATCGCTTCACATCCACCCCTAAATATCGGGAATCCTGGCAACTTTCAAAGTGGTTGGCCCGAGAGGTCTCTACGACCGTCGTTGAACTCCGAACGACCGTCTCACCTGCTCGTTCAATATCTGAACAACATTCGTGGATGTAATCCTTCCGGGTGAGGTAACAACCGTCGTGCGATCAAACAGTTTGCACAGAACGACCGATTTCACTGCGGTGCTTTAAAATCTAGAACACGCGGCTTCATCGATGGAAGCACCGGAGAAAAATAGAATTTCTCCGCGAAATACGATATCGCGAACATCGATATGTTTCGCTCGGGAGAATAAAAAGTATAGATAAACTCTATATCTTACAAGCTGGCCGCCCTTTTTACGGTCATCTTTGTTGCACGAAATCATCCCTTATTTTTGAATCTACCGAACATACTACATATTACGATATCTCAGAAGAAAGATAAAAGTCCAGGTTTGAAGAACCTGCGGCCTAATTGCGATCCGAAAATTACCGGCTTAAGCTTTTCTCCCCGTCTTGAGAGCACTTTTTTATAAACTGCAAAGTAAGAAAAGTAGTTCGCGCGACGTGACGGATTCGCTGGCTTCGGATATGCATGGAACACGTCCTAGCGCTATGCAAATGCGTCCCGCGTTTTTCTCCGCCTCCGTCATTACGAATTCTACCTATGATCCTCTCCCCTTCGCCCACGGGTAATTCTACACTCTGCCCGATAGAGTCTTCCGCGACTTCGAGAGTAATTACCGACGACGTGTCTAAACACCACCCACGATCGCCCACATTTCGCTTTCAGCTCTTCGAGGGTGATCAAGCTTCGCTACGGAGAAAGCAAAATACGAGAGGGGGAACTGAATCGGGAACCCTAGGTTCATTCGAATAGAAATTGACTTTAAAGTGTTTCTGCAGATAAGATTACCTATTGATATTTGGTTATGATTGTTTTGGGAGTTTAAGGGACGTTTTGTTCTTGGCTTAAAAAATCAAGAGTTTCAGATACCTTAATTTATTTGTAGAAAGTTTGCGAATTTTCTGGTAGTCATTAATTTTAATAAACGAATTACTAAGTTTGAATGTTAAACTTCAAAACCCAACAAATTTTATAATTCAAAATTATAACTGAAATGATAACATTCCAAGATAAAAAACCCTGAATCTTAAGTATAAAGAAATTTCATAAGCAGAAAATTTCTAAATAGTTAAAAATGTGTGAAATGCTTATTTTTCGAGTGTCAGAAGGGGAAGACCGTTAATATACGACGAAGGTGGGGCGAGAAGAAACGAGAGCGGAGGAGGATATATCAGATTTATTCTGTTTTCCTTCGGGGTATCCGGTATGCTGAAATCGAGTCGCGATCTAATCCGAGGAAACGGTCGTTTGAAACTTTTATTCACGGCAATGTTCGCGTCGATCCCGGTCATCCGACACGTAGACCGGCGCGACAACGAGGCGGTAAATTAAATACCGGATCGATCGCTCTTCCAATTGCCATTTATCAAGTTATAGCTGGTCCACTTTGTAATTGAACGAATGCTAGCACGCATTCGTTTCGTTTCGTTTCGAGTGCGCTTCCAATCCATTGCAATCGTGTGCTCCGGCACCAAACGATCTGAGAAGAAACACCGGTCCAGCAGATTTAGTAGAAAAAGAGACAATAGCTTCGTTCTGCCCCGTTAGGCAGCTGGGTCATCGCTTTAATCCATCGGTCGATTCACGTGCGTGTGCACGCTCTACATATATCTGGATACTTTTACGTACGAGGTGTTCCTTTTAACGGAATACGGAAAATATCTCAGGAGAAAGTACCCATAAGATACGTGAGATGCAATCAATTTATATTCGTACCATTTTGTAGTTATTACTATTTATGAAGTCTCTTCGTGGAGTGGAAAAGAAATTTTATGATTGAGGTATATTTTTAAAGGAAATACTATGTTTTCTTTTCAAAGCTTCACCATCTTTTACGTAACAGTTACCAGGAAAAGAAGACATTTATTTGAAACACAGTTAACTGAAAAAAATAAATGAAGACAAATAATTTATTTGATCAGAAGTTTCGTCTACAACGAACTAAAAGAATTCTGCTCTACAGCGAGTCTTAAACATGATCATTATAGCAGTACTTTTAAAGCAATTCAAAATTACATTTCATCATCATAAAAAACCACTGATTTACGTTATCATAAATGACAAACTCGATGTGCAGTTTCGATTAAATCGATGGTCCAAGATCTTGCAGTCTCATGAGATATCTTCCCGTTTGCTGTTAAAAAGACATTCTGTACATGCACGTTCGTGCAAACGATTCTTCTCGGAGGATCATTAAATCTAACGATCTATCGCGATATTTTCATAAGAGTTTCGCGTCGAAGGGCTCATTATTAACCGACGTTTCATTACATCCTGTCGTAAATAACGTTACACACGCACGGACATTGCATCTTGGATCCGAGGGAAGGTTTGCTATGGTTTTACGGGCGTCAAAGACGGGCTACGAGCCGGCACTCGGCTCGGCTCGTAAAGCAAAATCGTAAAGGAACGCCTGGAGGACCAAGGGTCAGGTGAAACCTTGGAAGTCACCGGAACCCTTCTTCCTTTACGTCGTCTCGTCTTCCCGACGACGTAAACGACGTAGCTGGACGCCGTGAATTTGAATAGGATTAACAGTGTCCCCAACTAGCCTCTGTATTATGTTTCCTCGCGCGTTGTCAAAACACGCTATGCGTAGGTTTGTTGGAACATTAAATAAACCGTCGACACTAGAAACAACATTCTACGCTGTGTTCCCTAGCGTTGGCGTCCATAGGATAATTTTGCGGAATCACATGGGAGGAGAATTAAGCGGGTAATATTTTAGCGCGGAATGTGGGACTAGAATTTTGGAATTAGGGGATTGTGTGTTTGGGGTTTTGGGTATTTGAGGATTTGAGAATTTGAGAATTTGGGAAATTTTGGGTATTTGAAGATTTAAAGATTTGATGAAATTAAAAAATTTCAAGATCTTAAAGTTTAGGAGTTTAAGAATCTTACAAATATTTTTTTCATAAAAATTAATAACTTGGAAATTTGAATATGATTAACAGCGCTCCCAATTACCTTCACTCGCCGACAGAACACTCATCGTTCTAAATCTAAACATTACATAAAACACGATCGTAAAAAACAGTCTTCCGTGCCAAGTTCGTGAACGTGTTTACGATAATCTCGTATATGACGAATCGCCTAAATCCACTTAATATCCAAGAGAAAAATCGTTATTACGGCTCGAACAAGCATGGAATGTCTCTGGAGTCACAGACAGGATTTCGGTCGACCAGTTTCGAGTTTCGCCACCGATATTTTCGGCCCAGCATTTGGACGGGGTTTCTCCGGCGTTAAATTAAGTTAAATCTCGTTTAATCTCGGCTTTCTACGGAAACGCTCCGTGGCCCGAATTTAGATAGAGCTAATCTAAATTCCCCGATCTGTTGGTCCTAATCCTGCCCAGCTAGGTATTTCGACATCTCTCTCTCGTTCTTTTAGCGTTTACTTGCTTTTGTCCTTCGTCATCTTTCGTAATTCCGTGGCGTGTACTTTTTTATAGTTTTGTCGTTGATCGTCCCTCTCTAGTCTTTACGTCGATCGTAAATGGCGTGATTTCGTGCGCTGGACCGTTCCAGGCCGGGACGGAGTAGATCTCCGGGCTGGAATTAACCGTGACGTGTCTGGATTTCTCGAAAATTTCGAAAGCCGAACGCGTACAAGGAGCGTGGGTGTATTTGTAATAACCGATAAATCGTACGGGATGTACGATAATTCTCTCACGCACGAACGTTTCAGCATAAAATTTCCACCCTCCCTGTTTTCATGCGTACGCGTGAATACGCGCGTAAACGGGTATGTGTTTGGCGTGGGTGGTCTATGCTCGCGATTATTGCGCGTGTACACAATGAGTCACATACTTGTTCGAGTAAACTGTTTTACCGGTTTGATGATACGCTTTGGGAGTTATTAAATTGTACAAAAAACTTTGATCTTTTGCATTCGGAGGAGAAATGTGATATCATCTTTCTTGGAACGGAGAATTACACGAACAAATATGTGAGTCACTATGTGTCACAGGTCCCAATGGGACCCACTAATTTTTATGTGAACCTTCAGAATTTCGGAAACCATTCGACCCACAAAAGTTCGGGAAAGCCTACGACAGCGAAACCCTTCAAGAAGTTCAATAAAGTACGTAGCTAAACAGCGCGTTCCAGCAAATCGAATCGCGCAGCAGAAATAACGAGGGGTCGATGCGTGTGCAATGACAAGCGAACGCGCAACGAGGTCGGTAAATCACGCGTGGGAGTATCGTTTCGGCTGATTCTAACGAGCCACGGCCGACTGGTTAAGTGCAATAAATAGTCCAGACATTTCTCGGGTCGGTAATTAGTTTCGGGTGTGAACTATGGGCGAGAGGCCGGTCGATGACGCGTGTGTACGCGCGAGGCTGATAAAAAAAATCGCCAACAATGATCGGTAGAGCGTACGAGGGACGCAATAACGTCAGTTCAGTAACCGTGAACCAACGTTGCCTCGCGGGAGTTAAAAATGTCCCATAAATCACATTACGATGAGAAATGTCGAGCACCATCCGCACATAACGCTTCGATGCCGTTCGGATCAACGGACTACCGCGTTTCTCGCCGTCCGTTTTGATGAAATCGCTCTCGATCCGAATTTCATCCAATAAGCCGTGAAAAATAAAGGTTAGTCGCTTATCGAGGCGCCGGAACCAGACGTTCGAGAGCCATTCCGGAAGACATGGACGGGGGAAAAATAGGGAGATAAAAATAAAGGAATACTGTTAGGTATGCTCGTGGGTTCGGGTGGGTTCTCTGTGGCGTGAAAGTCAACCGTTTAATAAGATACCTGAGCTCCCTGGAGAAGAACAATAAATCTAAGGGTTCGCGTACGCTTGTACGCCGCATTTACCGCGAGCTATAAATCGTCGGGACATCGTCTGGAGTCTCCAGAAGGATAGTGTGCTCCTCGTTCAAACGCTACGGGGGAAGTTACAACTAACAAGCACATACTACTTGCCACCTGCGGCGGTGTTCTACGGAAGTGACGCCACTTTTGACTCGTGTACACTTGCAGGGTACGCAGCTTTTTACTTTGAATTACGGTGAAAACGGTCCACCGCTTAAATTTTGGGAGCATTCACGAAGAATGAAGAAAAACTGTGTACACTTACAAGAAGACGTTCAGGGATATTCTAAGAAATTTTTTAACTAAGTACCTAATTTGCAAATTTGAACTTTGAACATGAGACAACATCATAAACTTAAACTTTGAAAATTAAGAAATTCAAGGATATAAAATTTGAAAGTCTTCCTTTCAACTGAGAGGAGCTTCCATGGTGTACAGGGGCGAAGAAAATGCCACGTATAAATAAATGGGGAACGAATCTAAAGGGTAAGTAAGAAAGAATAACGGGGAAACAGTAACATTCCTCAGGACAAATCGTTAAGCGTCCCGAGCCTGGGCTTATCCTTTGCGTTTACGGGAATGAAATTCTTCGTCCCATCAGAATGGTAGGATTTCGCAGGGAATAACTGCGTAACATAAATCTGGGCTCCTGGTAACCGGCAACCAAGATCCTTGCCACTCTTAATTACGTTCCTTTTTTCCTGCGACCGCGCCCATTACATCCGGTCATTAAGTCCGTCAAGTTAAGTTGCCACGTGATATCCTGGGTCCTGCGTTTGCTCTGGCGGTAATATACGCATAATATCGGGTGACCCTTCGCATCATAATATCCCAAGAATATAAGACAGTATCCCTTCAATCTAGATATCTGCTTGCATTTACACTTATAAATATAATGTTCATTTTTCTTGTTGTTATTACATGTATCATCGATTTGGTAGGGTGATACTACAGGTGGGGTGAGCATTCTTGCCTTGATATTTAATAGGATCTTATGATATTAGGATCTCCTTGAAATTTTCGCAGATTGTGTCTAGAAACTCCTCACTTTAAATCACTCTAGAATAGTTTTTAATCTAACAATAGCTTATCTTGAAAACATAATAGGTTCACCCAGAATTATTCAGACTTCCTTGAGATCTGATTTTATTTTCGTTAAAGTCTTCCCAGGATGAATTATTTAGAGATCTGCAGGATTTCATAAAATATACAAGTTCTTCAGAGTCTTATAGTTCCTTAAATTTTGTTTAGGATTTTTATAGCATCTGTGCGAAGACACCCTGTATATGGAAAGCGGAGCTCGTCGTCGTGACGACCTCCCTTTCTCGAAAGCTCTTCTTGCCCTTTCATTCTTATCCCCTCGTTTCCCTCGTCCTTCCTCGTTTCCCTGTTCTCTCGTCGTTACTCCCACGGCCTCCGTGTACCACTATCCATCCCCGCCTCTTCAACGCCACGTCCGGACGCGAGGCGGCGTGGCGTGGCGTGGCCAACTTAATTATATTTTATCGCAGCTTCGTCGCGCTTATTTAAATTTAAATCGTGCGCCTTGCCCTCGGATCCGACGTTCTACACCGGAGAAGGATGCTTTAACGACGCGCCACGAACCGACCACGGCTACCACCGTTACCAACACCAACACCACCACTATCCAACACAGACACCGAAAATGTTCGTCCACACGCTACTCTCTAACTCGGTGGTTGTGACGGTGTCGCCGGTGGTTAACCGTCGGTTTCTCGTCTCTGCCCGCTGGGGAAGCGTGCGGAACTTTGGGCAACGAACGTGCCAGGAAAAAGAGAAACTGCTATGATAAGCTCCTTTTGCACCGAGACCATGATACCCGGAGATGCGATACCTTCCGTTCGCGAACAAACAGATGCTGCGAAAGTTTTCGTGTACTTTAGGATTGTGAAAAAGGTATCGGGCTTATTTTTTGTTAAGATTATATGTATTAAATCAAAATTTGAAGGAACAGAGATGTGTTTAGTTGAAAATGTTAAATACTGTTGAGGTTATTATTCCTTCATTATTAAACAATAATTAGTTATTATCTGGCTGTGCTTATCGCTGTGAATTTAACTAAGGTACACTTATTTTAAATTGAATAGTCAGAGAGCAGAGGGTTAAGTTTGGGTCTTAGATGCGGAGGAAGCAGCAGAAATGAGCTGGCAAAAATGATGAACCGAGCGGAAATGGCGACAGAAAAACAGAGAGACGCAGGAAACGAACGGCACAGCAAGTTGGTGCGCTGGCACGACCCCTTTATCTCAACAAATGAAGGTGTAACATCATTAGCAATTTGAGCAACAACTGGGAACGAGGAAGTGCATATATTACCGAAGGAAACTATACCGCGTCTGAACAAATAGGCATCACGAAATATTACGTAGTCGTGCTTTATCCGAGTCTCTGTTCTTCTCTCCCTCAGGGAACGTGCTACAAATGTTAAACCCGTAACGCAGTCGCGAAAGAACTTATCGAGAACAACGAAGTGTATTTGGAGCGATACAATGAAAAC
This sequence comes from Megachile leachella, assembly GCA_963576845.1. Taxonomy (NCBI): domain Eukaryota; kingdom Metazoa; phylum Arthropoda; class Insecta; order Hymenoptera; family Megachilidae; genus Megachile; species Megachile leachella. Next base: position 15,303,735 of record OY756248.1, read on the forward strand.
TACGTGTGTCAGTCACAGATATTACGGTAGTTCCGCGAAAAAAGGAGAAACAACCACGATGAATTTGTAACTTCAAGATAAATTGCAGAACTACTGGGAGCTATGAGATAGAATTACGGATTAAGCCGTCCGCGAAGAAAGCACGTGGCAAACCGAAGAAGAAAAGAAGAGGAGTAAGTCTTCTTTCTCTCGGCGGTATTTCAATGAACGCCGTTCCATTAATATTATCGCTTTCATTGTACCTCGGCTCATCTTTTATCTCGTTGGCTCTCCGTTTCGCCATTTCTTCGGCTTATCGTCGTGAAATAATTATTACTTTTGAATACCGTTGCTGATCCGGTAACGTGGTTTGAATATTTTTAATTATTGTGCCTCGATAACAGGTCTTACTGAAAATCTTAAATCGGCAAGATAGATGGAAAAAATTTGCACATTTGGCAATTCATTAAGCCCAAATTTGTGTCATCCAAATCCCTGCATAGATAACAAAGATATTCCAAATCTTAAACGTAAACTATTAACCCTATAATTACAAAGTAATATTCTAATCGTACAATGCCCAAATACTCACCACGCCCACGATACTAAAACTGCAAGAACTGCAGTAACAAAATGACAAACACGAAGTTCGCGCTTGGTCCAGACGCGTTTCCAAGAACCACATCCGAGCGCCATTCGCGTTTAAGCCGCGTCATTATACTGATCTTTGTCTTACGCGAAATGAATCGTCCGTCTACACGGTAATTTTCTCTCTTGAAAGTCCACGCGAAATAATTATTATATTCTTCGCTGGGTTAGGCGGTCGACGGGGTCGAGAAAGCACGCAGTCGAACGGTTATTAACGGACAATGCTCGACCGTGGCAACGGGTGGGCTTGACGCGAAATGGAATTAGCATAAAATCCTTCGTCATCGACGCTCGGTTGTCTATGATCATCGAGGGACCAGGTCGACCCCTGCCACGAGAAACTATATCCTGAACCCAGAACGCAACCATTAATTTTACGCGACTTCTACCTCTACATTTAGTCTCGTGTAGACACTTTTGTGTCCAGGTCACCACGCTAATGTACTGGGTAAATAATTAAACGGAATTAAAGTTTCAGTGTTGAATTTGTCTATCGAACTTGTCTCCGTTACATGACACTGCATTAATAATTGAAGGGTTTATTCTAGAATTATTTGTAGTACTAGGAATTTAACTTTCGTTTTCGATGTTTTTACTTATTGTTTAATATTTGATTTCTAATGATGGGCAAATTCACTTTGCACATGATCACTTGTTTTCAAAAACATTAGTGATTTTGGTACAATGTCCCCAATGTGGTATCATAGGTACTAGATGTACTAGAATAGTACATAGATGTTTCATAGAGTTATTGTAGCTAGAACTAATTTTTTATTATGAATCATATGAATGACTAAATAGATATCTATATAGAAAATAACGAGCTGTATCGAAAGTACGAACTTAACCTTCTTATCTCACGTGTCCACTATCACCGGATAATTTCGAGTTACCTTCTCTCTGAAGTTATCTTCAGAAACATCTTTTGTCATGAACATTTTTAGACATTTGAGTAGGTCATATGTGACACATTCTATTACACGGATCAGACAGATCTTTTAACAAATTTTGCAGGAATTTTATTAAGAAGTAATGCGATCTCCGAATGTAACAAGTACCTGAAAGTCTGGTATCTTGGCAGGTTGCAACGGGCCGTGTCAGTTTTCGTGTCACATAATTTGACGTTGAGCGATATCGATTAGGAGCAAATTCGAATTCGCGGGGAAGACCTGTTCGCTTGGTAAATTGAATTAGCAACGTGTTCGGATATCGCGGCGATCTGAATGGGCTTCCGATGCTAACGAACCGCTTAATAACCGTGCTCCGCGAACACCTGTATACGGCGATTCGAACTACGTTTAACGAAGCTGCATACTCGATGGGAGTAGAACAAGAAAAGCGGCGTGTAGCTGTGTAGCAGCGACTAATTGCAATCAAAGGGAACACGGTGTCGAAGCCGCGAACAAAACAAAAGTAACGTAATTATCAAGCAAATCGTGCAGTTTCGCGGATGGGTTCGATCATTGAAATTCACCGTTACGGACGATAGAAATTCTTGACAAAAATAAACGAATATTCCGATGCTAATTTCATTTGCTAACAGCGCGGATCGTGCGAGATCGAATGAAATTTCGATAGAACATCTGGCTATGTGGAGGATGCAAATTTTAATTTTAGGAAATTGGAGATTCGGGATGTTGGACATTTGGGATATTGGGAATTTGGGGAAATGTGTTGGGTAAGTGCAGAACGTTGGGAATTTGAGGTGTTGGAAATTTCAGGAGTTGGAAAAGGGAATTAGAACATTAGTATATCAGGAGTTTGGAAAATTAGAAACTTGGGGTATTAGAAATTGGAAAAGTTGAAATTTAGGAATTTTGATATTTGAGACCTTGGAAATTTGGAACCTTGGAAATTGGAGGTCTTGAAAATTTGGGACCTTGGAAATTGGGGACCTTGGAAATTGGGGACCTTGGAAATTTGGGACCTTGGAAATTTGGAACCTTGGAAATTGAGGACCTTGGAAATTGAGGACCTTGGAAATTGGGGACCTTGGAAATTGGGGACCTTGGAAATTTGGAACCTTGGAAATTTGGAATCTTGGAAATTGGGGACTTTGGAAATTGGGGACTTTGGAAATTGAGGACCTTGGAAATTTGGAACCTTGGAAATTTGGAATCTTGGAAATTGGGGACTTTGGAAATTCAGGACCTTGGAAAAGTGGGGACCTTGAAAATTTGGAACCTTGGAAATTTGGAACCTTGGAAATTGGGGACCTTGGAAATTGAGGACCTTGGAACTTTAGAACCTTAGAAATTTGGAACCTTGGAAATTGGTGACCTTAGAAAATGTCTAACACAACAAACTTTCCATCTAAAAATAATGTAAGCCTATCCTTTCCTTATTTTCCTCCTCCGAAAGAAGATAATCAAGCAAAATGGAGGATAATCGAGACAGCTAAAATATACGATCGCAAAGAGCAAATTCATTATTTTATCGAGCGGAAGAAATGTTTTGTCGAATCGTCGGATTTAATCGTACAAATTACAGCCTCGAAATTTTATCGTTAGCTATGTTCTTTCTCTCTGTTTTTTAATCTCCATTAAAAGAACGGTACTTCCTCGAGCACTGGTTCACTGTCGCAAGTGTTTATTACGACCCTTAGTCTGCTGGGTATCTTTGCAATTTAAACGTAATTGCGAGATTTACGAGTTTAATAATCTCTTATGTTACACTGGCTACCGTGGTTCGTGATATTAATTTTAATCATTTTTCGCGTTCAACTTGCTTTACATCCTCTTTTTCCTCGATCGTTATTATACCGGTGGAGTGCGCGATGCAGGATCGCTTAAATAATTTTTAGTTACTTTTAGTGGCGTTTAATTGAGCTGAAATATTCGCTATTAGATTCAAAATTTATTTATGATAATTATCTTAGATTAGCTTTCGAAAAAAAAAGCTCATGTAAAATATTTTCATCGAATTCTAAAATAGATTTCCAAATTTTTTTATTCTGAAATTTCTAGTTTCAAATTTTCTAATTTCTAAATTGTCAAATTTGAAAATTCTTAGACTCACAACTTTCTCAAATATTTAAATTCCTCAAATACCCCAAATTTTCAAAATTTCTCTCATCTTCAAATTGTTCTCAATTTCCTAAATTATCCAAATATTTCAAATTTTCTAAACTTCTCAAGATCCTCTTTCCTTCTAACTATTCCTGAAAATCTCCCTCGTGAGAATTCGCAACGCTACCCCACCCTACCTGTCGTAAAGAAGGAAAAAAATTTGTAGTCGGAGTTGATTTTGGGATAACGAGCAAGTATTACGGGGGCAGCAGATATTCCCACGTCACCGGAAGTCAATAAACCGGACGCGTATTGAACTGTACGGATTCTCCTTCGCGTAAGCTCGAATTTCCGCGTTCTGTAGTGGAGGTGCATTGCGAAGGGCTGCGATCGGACAGCTGTATCCCTCGTGCTCGCAATGAATTCCTAAGCGAAGCTCGACGTGACACGAATTCCTCGCAACGGGTTCGAGTTTAGGGTCGTGCACGGGACCAAAAACTGGGCCCTTGCATTATAGTTATCGAGTTTCGAATCCGATCAACTTTTTGGCGTTGATTTCTCAAGAAATTGCTCCTCTGATTTACACTTATACTGTTAGTGTGAAAGAATGACTAATGTGATATATCATGTGAGGAATTGGTATGAAGAATTAATTGCTTGGATTGTAAGATTTTTAGAAATGGAATAACGCAAATATTTATACAAAGAAAATACTATTATGATGTTCCGTCAACTGTGACACCATATTGCTTAACTAATATTAATTCACCTGATGGAATATTTTGGACAAACTTTTAAGTATTTAACAATATAACAATATAAATATTTTCAATTTGAAATATTATTTAAGCACAAGTTGAAATAAATGAAATTGTTCTTAATAGAGGAACTGATTATCAAAATTTAAATTTAATGCAAAATTAAGTGAATTTTCAAACTACATCTACGAGATTACAATAAAAGCCTCATTAAGAAAATATAACAAACATGTTATGAAAATTCTGGCCGACTTAATAAGCTTCATTAGCTAAATGTATAATTCAAGCATACAACATACACATTCACAAAAAAAGTAAAATGTTTAATCTGATAAAAATGTACAACGAAGTGACTAGTTATGAAAACTCAAGCCAGGAACGATTAGTTTTAATGAGTTGCATTAAGTGCTACATCAGAAAGCTTTTATACGCCTTAAAAAGATAACTTCTGCTTTAACAGGTTAAATTTTTGAACGACTTCTTACAGCTCAAGTTGCTTCAGGACTTTTAAGCGTTGAGTCACTGTACTTACAAGAACTGGTTTGATCGGTACAACTCTTGATAGAGCTAGTTGTTCTTGTGAATGAACCGCAACGTGCTATGTAATGGAGGTATACCTTTTAGATCGATCAATTTGTACCGATTTGCAAGTAAAAATTTTCGCTTTTTCTTTGGGGAGAAAAATCCTAGCGATTTTATTTTACTTGTCGTACAAATTAGATTTCACACGATATATTTTCAATTTCATTCTTTTTTTGAATTCAATAAACGATTTCCTTATTACTTTCTTGACGGAATGAAGATTTCTTTGCTTCTTTCTTTAAAGAATGATTTCTTTGCCTCTCTCTTTAAAGAATAAACATTTCTGAATACGTAAATGTGAAGCTTCGAAAACTTCTAAAATAAACTTATGAACAAGAGAATTAAAAACAATGAATATATGTTTCAATTTGCATGAGTGTAAATTTGATAAATTTTTAATTTGTGAAGCTCAAGATCGATAAATTTAAAGATTTAGAAATTTGAACTTTTCTATCGTGTTAGTTTGAAAATATCAGAAGCGCTATATTTCTTAACTTGAATATTGAACATTTCTCAACTTGAAAGTTTACGAACAACATTGAAAATTCCTCAACTTGAAAATTTTTTAACATGTACTTGCAAGCCTCAAAATTCAAAAAACGTTAATAAAAACTGATAATACAAAAGTGTCCAACTTTCTACACACAAAAATTGAAGTCCATCGATTAAATTCGGTTTGAAAAAAAAAGGGTGGTTGAGTAAGTGATTTCTATGTGAACATCCCCCGACGCGCCACAATGAAGAGATAAAAATGAAAAGGCACGTGTTGGACGCCAAACAGAGAATCGTAAAAATCCTGTGAAAGTGCATCTGCCAAGGGTGGCAGTATATTTCCCGTCGGTTCAGTGTTCCAAATGGCATCGAGCATGACGATGAATGATGGCAGCTGTAACCCTTGTGGTCGGTTCGTCGTGCGAGAGTAAAACGTATCCGCACGTATTTCCAGAGAAGGCGTCCCGACGTGTCACACGTACGAGCCACGATTCGCCAAGATGGAAAGAAACGTGCGAGGAAAATGCGAAGAAACGGGAGAAATACGCGCGAGTCCTCCCGCGTAAACGGTCTCTCCCTTCGGAGCTGAATGTTGTAGGCGATGAGGTACAATCAGGAAAGCGTATCTTTCTCGTTATGCTTGTATCCTGCCGAGAACGATGTCATATTTCACGGGTTACATTCGCCGTCGTAAAACGCGTCAAATTTCTATTTCTGAGCTCGTTTTGTGTCGGGAAAACCTCCGTCAAACGTTGACAAATAAGCAACAAGAGGATTCTCGTTAACTCTCTGATCAACGCGCGTTCTCCAGCTATTCCTTCAATATTTTATACGATGTTCGATCGTAAATTTGTCCCCTGTTAGTTTATGGCGTTTTCTCTCCCACCCTCCGCCACGAATTTAACCCTTACTCGGGTATACAATTTTATATCCTTTTATAGCTTTTTGTGTTCCTGTAAATCGTACAAGCGTTATAAATTTCTCACTCCTTGTCCATTTATGTTTTGTAACTAAACATTTGGAATGCGGCTGTAACGGGTGTCTTGTGAAGTGACGCAAGGGTTAAATTAGGAATTTAATTGCGGTGCTACTTTATAGACTAATGCGGTGACTTAACAACGCTCTGTAATGACATAACGACCTCTAATGATAGGTCCTCTTCACTCTTTTCTTGGGTCTCTTGTGAATCTATCATTTAGGGGCTACATGTGTACTAAGTTATTAACGTGACTCGTCGATTTATCATAGTTGATGATGTCCTTAACACTTTAACAAACTCACGTGACATACGGAACTTCTGCTCTTCTATATTTATTCGCTAAATAATATATTACTAATTACGAATTGGTAACTTTGTTACAGTGTCAAGAAAAGCTTCCCTAAGAGAATGGTTTAGTACACAAAAGATCCCTACGTTGCTTTTTTCTTTAAAGATAGCTAGTAAGTATGTTCAGCAGTGCATCTTCTAAAAACTTTCAAACATAATCCTCTCAGTAATCTCTTCCCTGATATAAAAAGAAATATAAGACTACGGGATCCATTAATTCCGTAAAGTACAGGACCGCCAAGGTATTAAAGTAAAATATTTATTAACCTTTGTGAAGAGTCTGCTTTAATACCTACTAAGGTGCACCGGTGATCGTGGCATATCATTCACAAAAAAATTCAAGAAAATTTCATGTTCACAAATTTTAAAATTCCGATAACTTCAAGTTACTGTGCCACAAAATGACTTAAAGTACATTGTCACATTTTTTTAAATATTCGGGATATTTTCATCCTTATACTTAAAAATAAATGAAGTCAAAATTTGATTACATTTCGTAAGAAGATATCTGTTTAATATTTTTAACAACGAATCAAAACTACTTCAATTTTTGTTCTAAAAATTACACTGCATACGAAAACATTTTGTTCCATGCTTTTCCACATAAATCTCCTTTTCCGATTCTGCCACGAAATCGGTTCCCATATACAATTTCAACCCATTGATCCAGTACAGCTTTAAGACCGACTATTTTGACAGACCGCCTTTCCGAGTCAATTTTGCCCGACAAATGGGCACGTTCGAAGGGGAAAGAATGAATCCAACTCAGCAATTACTCTATCTGTTGAACGAGTCGAGGAAACGACATTCGGACAGCTGCGTGGTCGGATTCGAATTCCAGACGCGAATAGTGGCGTGGCCACACGCATCTTGGCCCAAAGATACACGCCCTCGACTTGGCCGTGTAACCGACACGACATACGTGCGCTCAGAAGCTGCTGAGAAAATCGGGGACATGTATACGAGGGCGCGAAGGAAGAAACGAGCGACGTTTATGTAGACAAGCTCGTCCAGCATGCTCGTCGACTCCATCTTGCATCATCGTTCTCTTCCTTCTATCTCCTCCTTGTTGTCATCTTATTCTTCTTCTACCGTCTGCTTCGTCGTTCCTTCTTTCTCGTTTTTGTCCAGTCGTTTTGTACGTCCTCGTAAGCGGTGTCGTGCAAGTTTGCATCTGCCCACGCTGAGAGATCGCTGGTACAGTCAACAACAAATCCGGTTTCTTAAGCAAGAGCCGTTCTATTTGTTATGGATTATTGAAAAGGACACCTCACATCTAGGCTATGTCCCTCAAGTTCATGTATGTTGAGATACTGCTGAAGGGATACATATGATAGATTGACATACAAAAATCTAAAGTATGAAAGATATTACTTCTTATAAAGAAAGTATACATAAAGTATCTTATAAAGAAAGATACAGCAGTATCATTCGGAAAAACGTCGCTTGCAGCTGGATTAAAATTTCATAAACTGCAGTTAAAAATAAGTTAAAATGCTGCTTCTGAACACATGGGTTAAAATATACAGAGGTTTAAAGAAAATTCCGTGTACGATGTTTGCGTGTTTATGAATATAGTATGAATGTGCATCCCTGCTGGAAACTACTGTAAACATGAAAATTCGAGAATGTAAAAATTCCCAAGTGCACGCATGTGTCCAAATAAAATGTACATTGCACCCGAGTGTACAGCAGCATCACGTGGGTGTGTATCTCGTTGTCTTGGCCACGTCCAGATATTTATGGTATCCTATATTCCTGGCGGTATATATACGTGTCTCGATTAGGTTTCACGGGATGAGGCAGCGGGAATACCGAAAGCTACTCGAGCAATCGACTATTTACGATATCCTACGCTCGCGACAGAAGCCGGAACCGTGAGGAACGCCTCGAATCACTGAGAATTCTTATTCACCCTTGTCGCGAACCTCGTTTCGTATTTCCAAGGTTTCCTTACGGGAACCATAAAAGATCCTGTCGTGTACGATAAATATTTACAGGCAACCGGCGCGCCGCGGTGCTTCGGCAACGTTACACGTTTTATATAAATATTCGCGTAGGAGTATCGATCAGGAACGTGAGAAACTAACACCATTCCCACTGCTTCGTTTTTTACGTTCCTGCGAGATATGCTTGCCCACGGGGCAACGTTCGCCATCTCTGCGCCATTGGCGTAACTAGGTTTGGGACTAGTGGCGACGGCCTGAAAATGGCCCTCGATCTGGTCATCTCTATAATAATAGCGATTATAACTTCAGTGACGATTGTTCTTTAACATGTCGAGATATAACAGCCGAACAAAATCTTAAAGGACTATTTTATTATACATATACTGTACTACACAGAGTGACCATAATTACTCTAATGTTTTTCCCACATATTAAATGTCCAAACATTTGGTGCTTTACCTTGATAGTTACGCCAATGTTTACGTTGTTTCCAGGAATTGATCGATCGTCAGCGGGACACAAGCCTTTCACCCGTGATCGATCTCGATCTCGACAGCCATCAAAGCGGACCAACGATCGAGAGAACGGAAATCACGCGTGAAAAAGCGTGTTGCACCGTCAGCCAGCGGGACACGTACGTGCACGCGTATTTATGGTGTCGAAACCGTTGCGAACGTGGTTCAGAATCTTGTCCGAGATGAAACAACGCGAGGAAATCGCGTTACTCAAAGAGCTGGCGAAACGAATCGTTCGATTCCGTGACGAGCGGCCAACACGAACGACGCGAGCGAGCTTTTAACCTTAACCGTAACCGTCGATCCTGATCGTTCTGCCACCGGGCAATCTAGTCCACGTCGAACAAGAAGGAGCAGATGGAACAACGAGGGAAATACGAGAAAATCAACGGTGATTTATTATGAAAAACAACTAACGCGCTGAAGGGTGGAGAATCGGGGAAGAAAACACGAAACGTAAATCAATGAAACGAGCGTGGAACGGTCATTCACGATGTCGATGATAGAAGGATATTTCTTGATAGTTTAGGGCTTCATTTCCTGATTTAAAATTTATATTTGTGAATGATTGAGAATTTCGTACTTTGATATTGCATTTAGTGGTACTGAATTAAGTCATTTTTGAATGTGAGGAGTTATGGACTTTTGAAAATTGAAGAGTTGAAGAAGGGAGAAATTTAGGAATTTATGAACTGATGAATCGATGAACTGGTAGATCAATGGGTCGATATATTGGAGCAGTTGATGAATCGATGCATTGAAGAATAGTTGCATTATTGATTGATGAATCAGAAAATCGAAAAAGTGGAGGGTTTGAGATTTAAAGACTTGGAGAGTAGTAGAGTTGGAGATGTAAAAAGTTGAAAATTTGTAGAATTGTAGAGTTGTAAAGTTGCAGAATATGAAATTGGAAAAGTTGGAGACTTGTAGAGTTATAGAGTTGAAGTGTCGAAGAGTGGTAGAGAATGATTGAAGAGTAATAGCGTTGCAGAACAGAAAAATTAAAACCGAAAAAATTTGAAAACTTGCAATCATAAAAATTTTAAAATTGAACCTTGAATCCTTGAAAGTTAGAAAATACGTAAATACGTAATATTAAATATTTGAACATTTCCAATTAATGTAATTAACAAAATTCCAATAAATACGAAAAATTTTGAAAGGAAGTTTCTGGCAATAAAAGTTTGCGAAGCCTCTAAATAAAGTTTCAGGCGGAGAACGAGCGAGCAGACGGACTGTCGAGATGGTTGCACGCGAGCAGAAAGGGAAAGGGAACGATGAAAAGCAATCTGTAGGTTTGCTTTCCGTGCGAGTCAATGGAACGTGTAACTGCGGAAGAGAACGTCGAGATTAGTCGACGGCCGAGGCACCCTCGTTAGGAAGGAAGCAAGCAAGATACTATAATCGAAACGGTATATCGGTGCTACCGTAACCGAGCTGCAGAACAAACGTACATACACGTCCAGGCTATCTCGTTATATTGTTTCGCGCAAACACGTGTTCCTGCGCGAAACTGACCGTATTTCGATTTAAATAGATACAAACGTAACGCGTTCGACATAAAAGGTGCAAACTCGACACGATTACTGCTATTCTTTTTACAATTTAACCGGTTAACCGCTTCAGTTGTAAAAATCATGGGATGCGTTATTAAAATCGAACAATGACGTATACAGGCAGAGTAAATGGTCCTTTTATGATTTTTTTTTTGTTCTTGAAATTCTGAATCATAATAAGTAAATTAATTTGAACAGATTTTCAATTTGAAACGATATCAAATTCCAAATTTCAAATTATCGAATAATTGATAGTATTAATAAGTGGAGTTTAATTCACGTGAAATTATGAAAGTTTGTTCAATGTACGTTGTCATAATGGACACCCAAAGGACAAATATATTCACCAAATTAATGTTTGTCGCGCAATTACCGCTGCATATTTCAAATAACTAAAATGATATACGCATCGGTTTACGCAGCATCGATACGTTACGTTTGTTAAACGATATTTCAAAATGAGGTTGAATAAATGAACATTTGTGATAACCAATTAAGGACTCAATAACAAATTTTCTCAAACTCCTTTCGCAATTATTACAATCATTGTAACGAAAGAAGAAATACAAGTGAGACAAGTGAAATCCATATCTGAAGCATGCCTTACCATCAAAGTGAACGTTCTTAATGATTGTCTTGCTACTTACATCGGTACTTTCCGCACAAATTAAGTCCTAAAATAAAAAGCGGAGAACAAAGTCGCGCAAATAAAAGGTCTTACTCAACTTCCGCTATGAGCGACGAATTTATAAAAGAGTGCTATGTAAGTTTCGAGGAGCAAAGCGCGTGCTCGAGCGAGGGAATAACTGGAATTTATTTCGCGAAAGTTCACAGACAAGCATCGAGAACAAAGAAAGCAGACCCGAAGAAAACGAATGACACCCAAAGCAGGCAAACCCTTATCTAATTAGTTCGGTGGAGAAGTGCGAAAACCAAGGCTCGACTCCAAACTTGACTCGTAAACGGCACGGTCTCGTTAAAACGGCGCTCACTGGTTCCAAGGGTGCTTTAGGCTAATTGTCATTCTCCTACGTAGACGAGCGATAAATTCCCACTGGCTGCACCGCCATTGCTTCCGCGATTTCTACCCATCAACCGGAAGACTCGTCGATTCCCTCGAACCCGACCTTCTTGATGATACATAGAGTTTGGATACCGCTCGCCAAATTCGCGTTAAACCATTATGGCCTACCAGTAACCATTGTATCTGGGGTAAGAGTTCTCGGGAATATATGCATCTTACTGTGAAATTATGTGTTTAGCAATTTTGAAGATTTCAAAGTATTCTGAAATTGTCTGAGATTATCAAAAGTTTTGTCGAGTCCTCAAATTCTTAAGTTTCTAACTCAGTAGGTACTGTTTCTTAAACGTCAAACTTGCGGATACGAATTCCCTAACTTTACAAATTTCTAATTTGACAATTTCTGATTGTCACACTTCTCAAATTCCTCAGGTTCCCAAAGTTTCTAAGTTCCTAAGTCTCAAATTACCTAATCCCCATATTCTCTCAGATTCCCAACTTTCCGAATCCCAAAATTTCCCAACTTCTAATTTTCTGGTTAAACTTTCGAAATGAAAAACCGTTTCTGACACAGCGAGCATTTAACTCGATCCGGATCGAAATAAATTCCAATTTCAGCAAGGGCGTAGAAGACTTCTCGATTTGCATGAACAATTAAGAGGCAGCTGAGAACGATATTCGAACCGGCGTTTCTTCGGGATAAATCTCCCTTTTAATCTCGATCCGACGCTTTGCCGCTTTCCTTCGTTTCCTCTTAGTACGGATATCCCACCACGGTTGATGAATATTACAGACGAGGAGGGAAGAGCCGTCGTCTAATGAGTAGATCGTGCGGCCAACCGTCAACTCCGGGCATGTATGAAAGGATTCGGGTCTCCGTGCGAACAAGAGCTTCTCTATGTGTGCTCATTGTGTGTGCATGTACCTACGTGTGTGTGCGAAAGCCTGTGTGCAAGTTTGCGTGGAGAAACGAAGTCTCTTCGCTCGTTAGCCGAGACGTTTCGCCAACAATTATTTCCACGGATGTCATCCCGTGGAATTCGAGCAATTATCAGTCCTCGTGTAGCATCTTGCGTCGATTAATTATAATTTAACCTTAATCTAGGACCGTGATGGACAGATCTAGCGCTATTGAACTCGCTATGGACATATGTGATAAAGAAATTCATTTTTGCAGATCTTAATCTAAATTCTCAAATTTAGAAAATTTTCTAACTTTCCAAAATTTAGAACATTTCCAAGTTTTTTAAATTAAAAACATTTCTAAGCTCTTAAATTTGAAAAATTTGCGTACATTTATAGTGTTACAAATCTTTACTTTCAGAAATTTATAAAATTGGAATTTTCAAACTTACAAATGTTCGAACTGAAAAATTAGTAAAGTTTGAAATGTGCAAACATTCAAATGTCACGAAAAAGACTTTACTTTGCTAACTGCGATAAAAAGTTAATTGCTCAAAGTTGCTGGGATGGGGCGGGCAAGTACTTCTGTACCAAGAAAGTACATTACTTTTAACGAAAATTATAAATGACTGCTTATTCATATATCATATACTCATTAGTCAAATACGTATTATTAATTTATGACATTGTCAATAAACAATATCGAAAATACAATTCATATAAACCTAAATTATTTCAAAAATTAAAATTACAGTACAATTTTATTAATTAAACGAACTCGTAATCTTCACAAAATAAACGATGACAAAAGAACGTTTTAAAAATTCCACAAAATTAAGAGAAGTAAACGTCATTGTTATACGAACCCCATTAAAAAATTTCTGAAACTAAAAGACGCTGTCGCAATTGAAATTCATGTAAAACTACTTGGTCGCATGTTTTCCCGATTTCCAGTTCGCAAAGGAGCTCCTTTTCTCGATGATATCACGACGGTTACAAGGCGTCTCGCATATGAAATAATTAATTCCAGCTTTCGATTAAGGGAACGTGAGTTCACTGAGGAAAAAAAGTGCTCGTTTCCGCAAAGAGAAGTGTACCCTTTAAAATGCCAACGCGCCACGTAAGCAAACATTCCGTCGCATTAGGAACGAACGGTACGCTCGTATATCGTTAAACAGAAAAAGGAAAGCCTTCGTTAAAATTGCGCGATTTAAAAGCAGATAATTTGTACTCGGCGCAAAAAAGAAGAGGAATGTTGGAGAGCGAAAAAAAAACATGTCACGCTCATTCTTCCTACGAAACCGAGCACGGTGGGATTTTATGGAGAAAGGCGATGTACGGAGTTTTAATATACCTGTACAGTGATTTATAGTCTGTAAATTTTGTGGTCTGGAAGTTATAGAATATTGGAATTTCGAGTTCAGACGCTTTACGTTTATACTTGGATGTATGGAAATTTGGAGACGAGAGAGTTTAGGGGTTGAGAAATTAGGGAATTTGGAAACTAATAATTATTAAATTTAAGGGGTAAGAGACTGCAGAATTTCAAATTTCAAGCCGGAACTATTGAAAATTTGTAAAACTGAAAATTTTGTAATTTGAATAATTTAACGCTTGAAAATTTGAAATTAAAAATTTTTATACATAATTTTGTAAGTGATTTGACCACACCATATTTCCCCGTAACCAAGGACCTATATTACACTTGATCGTACATTCGTTCACTAACCCCTTTTGCCCCATTGAACCGCATACTTCGAATGCTTTCCATAACGAGCGTCGCGCGACGAGCGTTCGACAAATTTATTTACTCGACTTGCGTCCCCATTCCATCCTGTGCGACCCGTTGGTCCTGCCACGAATCCACGTATTCCCTCTCAATTTGTATAACGATGTTATTTGTACGCGGCAACGCGATCGAGATAATTAAAAAGTAATGACTGAAACACCGAAACGAACGAGTGTATTAGCGGCCAGGTTTCCACGAACACTTTCCATCCGAGAGCTCCTCTGTGTCGCTGATTATGATTTAATCAGTAATTCGTTTATAACGATACTAATAACAAAGCAATTGTGTCGTTAGCCGCGGTACGCTAATTACATTTAAAAATCAATTACGAGTTACGCCAGTTTTTCGTTAAAGAGCGAAGAAGTTGTCGAGGGTCGTCAGATACTCGAACGTGCTATAATTTTGTAAAGCAGTATTTCGAAGTTAAGTCAATAACCTTTCAGTAATTTCACTATTCAAGTTTTGAAAATTATAGAAATTAAGATACTTCCGTCGAGATGAATATAGTTGTTTAAATTATTTTCATCCCTTATATCATTGTACTTTTAATCTAAACTGCACATCGGGTGTACAGAAACCTAGTATTAAATCTAGAGGTTAAATTTGGTATATAAGAAATCATCAAATTTGGAAAAATTTGTTTAAAAATATAGAAACCTGAAAATCAGAGAATTTAGCAATTTCATAACCTCAAAATTCATGTCCTCGAAGGTTTGATTCAAGAGAATAAAGTTTAAGAATTTCACGATATGAAGATTGCATATATAGAAATTGATAAATTAAAAAATTTTAAATGTACAAATTCTTGTCCTTATACGAAGAAGACATTGTATCTAAACGTTCGGTAACTTCCGTCGAACAGCGTACAAAAATATATTCGGTTCGTTAATATCTGACAGGACGGGATGTTTGTACGAGAATTTTTTAGTAGCCGCATAAAGCGAAGTGTCCTGGGCGTGTAAACTATAAAGCTAACAGATCGTCTGTGTCATCTGCCTCGGATGACAAATGCTACCGCTAAGAAATGGACGAGTGGCGCTATATATCACGTAGATAATTATATTATGCCGCTTCTGCTTGTGTATTTATAGTCGTCTCGTAACCGGAACACCGAACGTTGTGTCACCCTATCTGTTCTCATCCGGCTCTCCTCTTCGTAATATGCGCAGAGATAACAGCGCCACGAAGGGGTAAAATATTAAATTGTCCGTCATTTATACACTTCATTCGGTCGGCCATCGCCGGGAAACGCAGATGCTTTCGTGAAGATACGGCTCTACTTCTTTTTATTTTTTTCGTTCGTTCGTTCTGTTCAAGCTTTTCGTTCCACTTTTATCTCCGCCGTTCATCGTCTACGAGCATGAACAATTAGCCGCATTTATTTCGCTTCAACCCGGTCGATTTTTCGTCCCCGATTAGCCGTAGTAATTTTAAAACTGCCCGAAAGAACTTTGACGTTGGAGTTCGTCGTTACAAATGTACGAAGTTATTATCGGTACAATGACCCTTTAACCCAAAGCTACCTCCATAATTCCTTACAGTATTTATATCATGCTCTCTACCGGATGTTGAATGCTTTATTCATCCTTGTTCCGTATTATTCAATTTGCGTTATCACTCCATTCTTGGAAAATACGATATTGAAACTAATGCTTTATAATTATATTAGTTCTAAGTTCGTAACATATTTTCTGCTATTTTATTTAGACCAAATATAATTCTTATTCTTCATGAATGAATTATTCTCCTCTGTCCTTACGATGCATTTAAGTATACCTGTATCATCTTACATCCATTTATTTTTGAACGACATCAATTTCAGATTAACAAAGACTATTAGGTACAAACAATAAGTAATACATCAATTTAACGCCATTATGGTCGAAATAATTCCCGTTAAAAGATCGTATAGTAGAAATGGGGACTGCGGTTTGTTTTCCTCTGCACGTGAAGTAGGGTCACCACGAGGGCCGTTTGTTCGTCGAGGATGCATTTACGGTGGTTGCAATTGTGCGGTATGTATTCCCATAAGTGCATACTAATTCGTAAATCCTCGAGACCGTCCAAGAGTCAAGAGAGACGGCTCTTAAAACCATCAAGAACAACTCGTTGCACACTTCTCGACGTGACTTGGAGCTCTCTCGATAAATTCTCGAGTGCGCGAGCATTTTCTTTGCCGGCTCGAGTGCTTCCTGACTTGCGTAACTTCGAATTGTTAGAACGATTAGACCGGGGAAAATATCGATCGCTCCCGCACATTTGCCTACGTTTTCCTATCCCGGAAAACTTGCCTCTTTTGCTGCTCTTGCATTCCCCTGCCCTTCGAGAGGCTGCTTAATGAGGAAACTTTAAAGCAACATCGCGAAGGTACTGCTTCTTCGGCGTTCCGTTTAATAGATGAATTGCGTGACAGTGGCTAAACGTTCTTGAAATGCGAGGCGCCTACCATCAAATGCTTCTGAAATTTCCTCGAGAAATCGTGCAGAAAATCGATTACAGATGTTACAGATTGTTGCAAAATCACTCCTGTAGTTTGATTAAGGCCGCAATTATAGTAAATTGCTGTATTTTGTCAAATAGGGACTAGTGAAAGATTTTTGAAATTCACGATGTATTTATTTATTATTACTCAAGAAGGTTAGGTTATGGTACATGAGAGGAATCGTCTAGCATCTGCATTTCATTCTGGCCATCTAAAAGAAATATGAGTAAATTCAAGAAGTCATCATTCCACTACCAACTATTGGATCCTCTCTCCTCTACAATTCTCCCTAAAGAACATCACGATCTCAAATAAAATCCGCACGAGACTTCGCAATAACATTCATTCCGTTTCTTTATACATTACTAGACATGAAACACCGGTGAAATGAGGCTCACTGCGACCTGCACGTGAATATGTTATAAAGTTCAACGCCACACGACCCAGTTGCGAGGAACTTCATTGAAGAAATACGACAGTCGATGACTCATGAATGAAAACGACTCGACACAGCTATCGTTTCTTCTTTTTTTTACCTGTCTCTCCACTCTCTCGTTTCCGCCCCTTGTTCGACCGAAAAATGGAGGGCGTTACATCGACGCCGGGATCGATTGCTCCCTCGCGTCGCGATATACCGATATTCAATTAATCATTTTAGTTCATACCGCGAGGTTTCGCCGCGCGACAAAAGCGTGAATCGATGGACACCAGCGGAGCGTGACGGAACAGACCAGACAATACGTTTCCCACCGATGAAAATTCTCCGAACAAAAGCCAACACGCTCTTTTTTTTTCACCAGAGTCGAGCAATTTCAATTTCGAATTAGCAAGTCAAAGGGTCCGGCCAGTTCTCGCCTATCCCTGTCAACGAGGCTACGCGATGACAAAATTAATTACAACAACTCCAGTGCGTGGATTTACAGGTTCAGAACATGTTGCTACTAAATTATTCATTGTTATCGCGGTAATTCTATCGTCCATGTAATTAGAATTTTTGGTTTGGGGAAGTGTTAATTAGATTAGGTTTTGGCTTTCATTCTTGTATGTATAATGATTGAACGTTCTGTAGGCACGTTTTAGGTCACGTATTGTAAAGCTATTATGTCATGCATTAGATCGTCGCGTGTTGTATGTGTCCTATGTGTTAATCGAACGTTACATCTCTATGTAACATGTGTTATACAGGGTGCGATATAAATTCAAAAAATTTCGAAATTTCAACGAAATTCCAGATGTCAATCTCGAAGTTTAAAAGTTCCAAAATTCTAACCTTGCAGTGTTCAAAACTTACAAAATTCCAGCATCTAATAAATTTCAAAAATCCAAAGTACTAATGTACCAATATTTCAAACATCAAAAATTCCGACTTTCCAAAACATCACAGCTCTGAGATCCCAAAATTTCAAAGCTATAAAAACGTCTCAAAGTCCTAAAATCCCAAACTCCAATTTCTCGCGATAAAATTAAATTTGATGCGCTATTAAACTCGACACCCGTATACGTGTCATAAAAATCAACTAAATCCCCTTTAAAGGTCTTAATCCGCCATTAGGGTTCTATCGTGTATTCCACGGGGAGCTCTCGACGTAGTTAAGTCGTCGATCGTGTCCCGATAACCGGCTCGCGATATCCGAGTTTCCATTGGCCGGCCGTAAAAAAGTTAAAAATTAGATAGGAATCGTTCGCGTCGTCCATTAGCCAAAAATGCCGTTGCGATCTTTGACGTGCATTAATCCGTCAAAGAGACGATGCGTCCGTTTATTTATAGCCTTTTTCCCACGTCGAAGATCTAAAACGATACGGCAAAGCTTTGCTTCCCGATTTATCGGGAACGGGAACAGGTTGAAAGAGATTCGAGAATACTGTCACGCGAGTTGTTCCCATGTGTATACGTGCAGTCGTACGTATACAGGGGAAACGGGAAAAGGCGGGACAGCAGGGTGTTCGAGAGCAGCAGTCACACACGCTATAATTGCGCGAGGAAAGCGAAAACACGAAATGACCCATGGGACACGTTCGAAATTAGCAAGTCAAAGCGATGCTTTTCGTCGTTGTTCGACGGCGCTCCCTGTTCCCGCGGATAATGCGTACCTCCGCCGCGACCAAATCATGGTTTTCGGGGCACAGCTTAATCTCGTCGACCTTCGAAAATTGCCGGGTACCGTCCATCGCGACTCCTCGCCGTCGTAATTTGTAAGTGCGCCTTTTGCTCCCGCCTTGCCGTCTCTCTTTTGGTGCAGTTTTGTCTTCCTCTTCGGAGTGTTTCTGCCATCACGAAATTACAGATCGACCCGTCGCACGGGGGAATTTCCTTTACTCTCCATTAGCATTCTTTCCGACTGTCATTACACCCGATGCCTATTTCAACCTCGCTCGGAATTTAAAGGCAATTAACACGCGCCACGGGGGACGCGATAAGACCACGTGGGAGTGTGCGTGCTCCACGGAACGGCATTTTCGATCGAGCTGATCGTGCGGCTTTCTAGGGAAAATATAACCTATAGGAATTAAATAACTTATACGATTTTTTAGAATTTAATTAGAACATTTAGGCTGGGTTGAGAATTTGGGGTTGAGTTTTAGAAAACTTATGATGGGCAGACTGATATTTGGGGTTTAAATATTAGGAATTTGAAGACGCGATGATTAGACTTTGAGATATAGGGATGAGGGAATTAGGGAATCCAGGAATTTGAAGGCCTGAAGATTAGGAGACTTTGGAGATCTAGAAATATGGGACTTCAGGGATTTGTGGTCTTTGAGAATTTGAGGATTTTCAGATTTTGTGATCTAGGAATATGGGATTTGAGGAATTCAAGGAATCTAAGAATTTGCGTAAAAATGTAAAAATTTAGAAAATGTAATAATTTGAGATTTGGAAATCTATAGAATCAGATGTCGAATTTAGAAAATTTCGAAACTTGAAGATTTGAAAATTTGTGAACGTAAGATATTTGAGATTATAAAATGTAGAAAGTATAAAATCCAAGAAATAGAAATTTAAAAAATTTAAAAATCTAATTTTCATGAGCGAATACCTATTCAAATCTACCTTGTGCTCAATTGCACACAGATTACTTAAGGAATATGCAATTATTCCAACAAATTTGATAAAGCGCTTAAAAGCAGAAAGGTCGAGTAGATTGTGTACTTTCATTCGCTCTTTACTGATTTATTTCGAGAAGTAGAATTTGTACACTTGTACCTGCAATGCGCTGAGAGTATTACACTTGTTGCATGTTTCTTGACTTTCTTAACTTACATCGTAAGTCGTAAAGGATTTAACCGGATTTAACTTCACTGAATTTCTTTTCCTCGGATTATTTCAGATAAGCTCAGAAATTCTTCTTTTCATTTAACACAAATCTCTACAAAGCTTTTATTGAATTATGGATAAATAAAGCATTGAGAGAATTTCAAGCTTAATGTACTCTGGAAAACATCCACAGTAATAATAATAATATCAATAATTACATTTATTAATTCATAAGAGATTAATTTTCATAATAAGTTAATTGTTATAATAACCAACAAATTATTGAAGTTATCATTTTTCTTTCTACATCATTTCTTACAAATATTTTTAAAAAATATGTCCAAATTTAACTTCGTAAAATCTTGCAAGAGCACAAGAAATATTGTGTTCCACACAAAATAATAAAATGTTCCACATTTTCGATTTATTATCGCACAGAGAATAATTACTATTGATTACTATTGATGTATAACTATTGTGTGTATTATTGACATATGTATAATTATTGTGTATAGCATCAATAGCGAGATCCAATGCACTTACCCACGCATTATTGCATCTATGTCCATACATAATCTTTTGTTCGTAATATACATGAATAAATAACGAATGAATCAAAATTCATATTGCACCGATATTTGTATCGACATACTTGT
The DNA here is from genome assembly GCA_963576845.1 of Megachile leachella. Taxonomy (NCBI): domain Eukaryota; kingdom Metazoa; phylum Arthropoda; class Insecta; order Hymenoptera; family Megachilidae; genus Megachile; species Megachile leachella. The sequence goes on from OY756248.1 coordinate 15,324,656, forward strand.
AAAGCTTCATGTCATACGTTTCTGATATAAAACAATGCAAACATTCTATAAAAGTTAATTCTTAAAAAGTTTTTCATACAGTAACCTCACATATTTTATAACCAATCTGAATTGAAAATATATATGTAATAGTAACGGTGTTTCAATATGAACATTTCGACGTGCATTTAACGAGGATATCGAAACAAAATTTATTTCGAAGTAGAACTATTGGAAACGAGTATTGAACCTCTATTCCATTCTATTCTGACCAGATTTCTACAGTCACAATTGGCGAGTTCCACCGGTTGATCGCGTTAACCAACTCGTTAATCACACCACTACTATGTCGTTCGCGTTTTCAGCTTAATCAGGTGAAAATTCAGGTGTCCCGATTAGAAAGCGAATATAATCTGCTCTTCATTCAACGCAATTTTACGCTTCGAGCTACGTTCGTTCTCTGTATGTGTACGTAATGTGCTGAAACACGGTAATAACTGCAGACGCGAAGTTAGGAATTTACGAATTTTGGAAATTTAGATGATTAGAGAGTTTACAACATAGGCAAAATTTGGAGATGCGCAGAAGTTAGGGTTTTGGGTAATTTGGGAGTTTTTGCAATTTGGGAAATTTTAGGTTTTGGGAATTTAGAAATTTGGGGAATTTTGGAATGGGGAAATTTGAGAATTGAAGGATTTTGAAATTAGAAAATTTGGGAATTTGGAAATTTTGAATCAGGATATTTGGGAATTTGGAAATTTTGAATTAGGATATTTGGGAATTGGAAAATATCGAGTTGGGAAACTTGGGAATTGGAAAATTTGAAATTAGGATATTTGGGAATTAGAAAATTTGGTATTGGAAAATTTGGAAATTGGAAAATTTGGAATTAGGATATTTAGGAATTGGAAAATTTGGGAACTGGAAAATTTGGAATTGGGAAATTTGGGAATTGGAAAATATGGTATTGGGAAATTTGGGAATTAGAAAATTTGGAATTAGGATATTTGGGAATTGGAAAATTTGGTATTAGAAAATTTGGAAACTGGAAAAATTTGGAATTTGGAAATTTGGTATTGGGAAATTTGGGAACTGGAAAATTTGGAATTGGAAAATTAGGATTAGAAATTTGGAAATTGGAAAACTTAGAATTGTGAAATTTGGTAACTAATAAATTCATAGATTCAATGATCCAAAGACTTGAAAACTTAGAGACTCAGAGATTTAATGATTTTCCAATACAAGGATTTCAAAATAATCATCTAAAAATACAAGAAAGAAATTTTCGAATAATTTCATATTCCGACAATTCTTAAAACATCTAAATTTCCAGTACGACATTCTGACACAGTTAAATATGATAATAACGTCACGTTTCCAACGCACACAACCCATACTACAATAGAAACGGAAACACGAATAAAAGCGTGATTTGCTTACTGCCGTCAGAAAATGGAAGTCATTCCACGCCGAGTAACCAGAAGAGGGGCTCGTGCCATAGAATTAACATATGTTACATTCACGGCAGGACACCTCTGTCTACGAATTCGACATTCGACCGTTCTCCACCCCGATCATCAATGAAATATCATTTCCCACGATTACCTTTCTTTACTACTCTACCTTTACCAGTTTCGAAGGTTTCATTAATTATGCGCATACGTGTATTACATTTCGAAACGCGACAATATCGAACAATGTATTGTTACGTCCTGTGGGTGGACGCGACATAAAATTTCTTCATGACTTTGGAATGTCAGGTTACGCCCGGTTTTAAGAGCATAGCGGATACTCAAGATGATGCCAGTTCCAATGATCTTTAAATTTATGCGGTTCTGGAGAGTGGCTCTCTAGTCAGGAAATGGTTCTGCGTTTTGTCAGACACTTTGGGACCTACCGCTTCGAAACGCAATAAACTGGGTCTTCTGGGGTCGTTGGCGCCCCAGTGTGACCGAACCATTAACTCCAATATTTAAGGAGAATCGAGGAATTCAAATCTCAAGAATCTTTAGGTGGTTTTGGGAATTTAGGATTCTTATTAGGAAATTTAGATTTAGGAATTTGGAAATTTCAGAGTTTTTGGATTTGGGGATTATGATGTTGAGGAGTTTGAGGAAGTCTGTATTAGGTTCGAGAAATTCGAGAATTAGATTACCTAATTTGTAGACTTAGGCAATTTGCATTAGAGAAGTTGAAGACATAATGAAATCCATTCTACTTAAAGATCCATGTTATTTAAAGATTTGGGAATTTTAGAAATTTTGTGAAGATTTGTTAAATTTCAGAAGTTTCAAGGTTCAAAGCCAGTAAACTTAATAATCCGATATTTTGAAATTTCAGAACCTAAAGGTTTCAGAATTAAAAAATTTTACACTTAAACATTAACTACAAAAAAATGAAATAACTCGACTCTCTATAAATCTAGAAATTCTTCCAGAATAGCCATAAAAAACTAAGTCACATGAATGGCATGCAGAAAATGTCGCTCGTCAACCCCTTCAGACTGTACAGGGGTCGAATCTCGGCGCTAATCTTACACGTTAACGTTAGAGCACTTGGAATTGAAACGATAACAAACAGTATGAATATTTAAGTAACGGATCAAGGAACTTATAAATCAGTTTGAGTAAAGAAAAGGAGCCCCACATCCGTAGGCCGCATTAACGCGAGCACCTTAATTTATTAGCCGTATAAAATAAGTCAGATCGATACGGGCGCGAAATCAGTGCTACAATATACGAGATCGTATCGCTGCACTCGCAAAACGAGAATTCGCGTGAGTGGACTATGCGAGAAAGAAAGAGAATGCAGAGTCGATATCGACCTTTAATGTCGCCTTATCTGTTCCTACGATTTAGACGGTGACCTAACGATTCAACTCCGAAACCCGCACGATACGCGTGTTTAACGTGATTATCCCTGTTGGATACGCAACGTGATAACTATGCAAGCAAGTGAAAATCGCGGTGTACGTAATTCCTGGTATCAGCAAAATAACTGTTGAAACGATAAAAGGACAAATTGGCAACAGCCGGGAGCGATCACTACCCTTATTTTAATCGCATCGGCATAATTTCAGGGTGCGATTGAAAAGAAAATACCGTATCTCGGAAAGGTACATATCAACTGAAGGCATCAATGATTTGAAAGCACTTAAATAACTTTTATATCATGAACATCGAAAATATGCATGCACTGAATATTAGAAAGGTAATTGCAATGTTTGATGTATTAAAACAAATAATACGGAGATGATTTATTGGAACGTACCCCTTGCACTGTTTTGAAACTGACTCGCACTTCAGTTGTGATTTTCCTCGAATTTTTAATACTTCAATTTGGAGTATAAGTCAATGCTTGCATAGTCAAGAGTTTGAATAGTCAATGCTTGCATAATACCTAATTGTTAGTGTATGTAACCTGTTTTAATATTATAGCTATGATTTCCACATAAATCATAGAGTAAGGGGTTAAGTGTGGTCCACGTATAGCAAGTCCCCGAATTAACGTATTCATAGCGATTATGAGGGTAACCCTAAATCTCAAAGCCACCGAATTACGCTCGGGGAGATTATATTCGCCGGTAGCCGAACGGAGGAGCACGCAACACCGTCATCGCGTGATTTCTATGCAGATGGATAGAAAGTGCACGTAACCGAGAATAAAAGAAAAGGAAGGAAGGAGATGAAAACGCGAACGGTCCCGAGACAGACGAAGAGGCTCGTGTAGAGCAGCTTAAAGGAGATAGCCGGTAAAGATCAGGACAAGCGAGTAACGTATAGCCGTGACGGCGTTATCCGCTTGCACCATCTCCTTTTGGCTCCGTTGCTTTCGCCTCGCGCGCGACAATCTTTTCTCACTTTGCAAAGAAGCCATCTCTCAACTTATGGAAATTCCCTACGCCGAAACTTTCGAACTGCTGCTGTTGCTGATGTTGCCACGACTCGCGAGGATGTTGCTCGTCGAGTGACACGCGAGACCGTTTTCCGTATTCAGCCACTGCGACAGAGCGGCAACCTTTCTTTTTCTTCGCGGGTTAGAAACAACCTATACTTCCCGACAAATTGATGGGGCAATTGCATGTATGCAACCGATGAAAATGCATGGAAAGTAGAGACAATTTATGTAGGTCCAATTTATTCACCTTATTTACACGTCCTGAATAACTTGTAAAGTGGACAACGCTTTTGTTTCGTGGTTTGGGACACATGTGCTTTCCTTGCTGTTGTACTTTAAGGTAAATGTAGATGCATGCTTAGTTTGTAATGTGACAAAGAAATATATATATTTTATTGCTCAAGAGTATACATACTTCTTTGTTGTATTATAAAACAGTATGTACATGTGTACTTAACCTGCATATATGTGCATATACATATACTGATAATAACAATACTTGTACTCTATTAATATTTATAATTTTATCACTACACAATTTTTCAACATTTTCTGTGTAATAAACATGAAACTACAACTGCACGTACTCTCACAAAATGTGATAACGCCATCTAAGGATGCTTATTTGAACATGACTTAGACATTCCTCATCGGGTAATATTCCTTCACTATGTACAGCAATTTCAGAGTTTTAAGCACTTTGAAGTTATACTTTCTGTAATATAACTCGACCTTGATATGTCTAAAATGACTTCGTCCATAAGAAAAGTACGTGCATTACAATTTCTTCTATGGAAGAATACAACTTTTTTATACAAGATTTTTCGCTACATCGTACAATTTACAAATTAGATGGATATTCTTTAAAAGGAAAATAATCCAATTTCCATAAAACTAAACCAAAATAAAATAATCTTTCATTCATTATCTATCGATTCGAGATGTAATAACATTGTCATTATTTATAAGAACATAAAACCTTGTGAAAAATTGCTTTCGATCTACAGCAAAATATTTGAATTGTGAAACAGGATCAGATGTATGTATCATTTTGTCACGAAGTAACAGTACACAAGAAAACGTTAACTTTCGAGTTCCTCTGAATCTCATAGTCATGTTCGCGACGCGTCCTTCGAGATACACGGTTCTCAAGACGATTCATGGTAGTTGATTTATGACCGTGGCAGGATTCGCGCAAAACTGTTGAACCATTTGTAACCCCGTTCGAAACACGTAAAATTAAGTCGTGCATGTGAATTTAACGCGCCAGCCGATCGTCTAATTAATCAGTGGAGAGAGACGATATATCGTAGTTGCTAGTTAGTTATTCGGTTCTAATCGCCGACGCGTTAATGACCATCCTTAGAATGCCGAATTAATTATCGATATCGGTGAAAGCGTAGCACGTGCATCCGACGAATTAAAATACCCGCGATAGCATGTGGAATCTCAATGAACCACGGTAGGTCTTTGTCGACCCAACAGATTCAATGTTTACCATAATTTCGGTGCACAAAGGGCCACGGAAAATTGACGAGCAGTATGAATGAAAGTGGAACAAACGTTCACCAGAGTAAATTGAGGGCTGTAGCCCTACGCGAATAACAGAATCTCGCGAGCACTCTTTCATTCATTAACTAATTTGAATCGGTATTGTGTCCATACTCTTTTGTATTATATGTACATTTTAATTTATAAAATTGAACTGAAACTTATCTCTAGTAACGATGGCCAGGTGCCCGTTGAAACGTTAATGGGCCACGGTGTGTATAGAAGCTGCTGATGAGATGGTACATATTCACGGAGATTTCAATATTGCGGAATATGAAGAAGGAATTCAGAAACTCGGGAATGTTGGCATTTAAGAAATTCAGGGGTCCAGATTGAGAATTTGGAGAATTGAAAATTTGGGATTTTAGAGATTTAGGAAATTCAGGACTTGTGAGTTTGAGAATTTGGGGACTTTGAAATGTAGGGTATTCTCGACTCCCAAATCCTTACATTTTTAGATTAGTTCCCTGTATCCCTATAGCTTCAGATCCTTTACCCTAGAACCTCAATATTCTATAACCTTTTTGTCTTTAAGATCCTATGTTTTCTTATATCCTCAAATCCCTATAAATCCACATTTTTATATTCCAAGACTTCTGCATCTCCAAGTCCCTATCTTTAGATACTTCCCCAAATCCTTACATCCCCAATTTGCCGAAACTTGTCAAAATATTAGAATTGTTCTAATTGCAATCGAAGAGTCATAATGCAATCTCATAGCTGAGATTGTGTGCGGTAATTTCAATTAATGTTGTGTTCATCGAATATTCAGGATTAAAAGTGTAACGATCGTGGGATTTCTGGGGCGAACGTAATGTTATTTCCCGTTTTCTCGAATTACAGTGTCTATCTACAGTATCCGTGAATTTCTGCCAGCGTCGGTTCTTTTTAACGTTTTCAACCATTTTCGTAGCATCGCGTCGGGAAAAATGAGGCGGAGCTGAATAGAAGATTACGCGAGTAGACGGACAACGTCGATGTAATCTCGGCATTACAACGAGCCACGACGTTATAAAAATGCTGTTGGCTTGAATTGGTTCAAAATTAATTAAATGTTGCTGGCAAAAGGAGGACACGGTGAATACATAGGACAGTAGCATTCTCTGGTCCAGGGAACTGTTACGATAAGCGTAATTTCTCAAAGTTGAAATTAATGTTTTCAGACGCATTAGAATTCGTCCGATTTCTCTTTTTGCGGTGCTCCCGAATAAAAATCTCATTTCCCTCATAAAGCGATATATCTTGCTTTTATACGGGCCGCCGCGTGTATCACGTAACATCAAGATTACAGTATAAAAACGAACCTTTGCCGAGCTTTTATTTCTCATCATTTCCGCGTCGTATTTTTTATCGTGCCATCGCCACGGATCGTTCTATGTGCATCGGCACAGATATGGCCGCGAGATGCTTTCCTCGAGATTTACGAACATCTTTGACGTCGCGACGACCGGAGGAAAAAGGTCCAGGGACTTTTCCAACGGAGAGGCGTCGCGCAAAAGAGTTTCATTCAAACTTTTCTTATTTCCAACTCGGCCACGGTACACGACAATGCTCTTAAATTCTCGGCCGCGTACGATGGACACCGCCATTATACTTCGGACACTTTCTGAGAGATCTGTTTGATCGCTCACCTCGATATTAGGTCATTTATGTTAACATGGACACCCGAACGGTGGCCTATGTCACACACATAATTATTTACCACGAAGCCACTGTTTATGTACAATATATTCTTATGTATATAAGTATTAAATATTTTCTCTATAATCAGCTTACAATGATTGAAGTGATAGCCCTAACTTTGTGAAATATTTTAACTCTCCAAATATAAACAGCTATAACTTAGTTTCTATCAAGGTTAATGTTGTATCAAAAATTTAGTGAAATAGCTGTGCCTTACATATTATCATGTCAATCTCAGTGTACTATTTGCAAACTTATTTTTATCTTGACAATAAAATAGTGGTTCAAAGATTTTTCCTCTGAAATACTAAAAGACAATATTTATAAAGACATTGATAAAAATAATGCTATTAATATTTAACACAAATGAACTAAATTTCTAAGCCTTAATGTTTATTTTGCAAATAGGTAACTATAAATTTTGAGAAACATTGTCTGAATATTTTTAGCGAATAAAGCATGAAAGAGTCAATAAGCAATACGCACATTGTTACAGACATACATTGGATCTGTTTTCAATTCATCGTCGTTCAAAAAACGAGATCGAGAATTTATCTGCAACTCGAAGTGCGCTTTCGGAAATTCCCTGGAAAACCGGAACAACAATCGCGTGTTTTTAAAAGTTTCCTAACCCTCCGAATAGCTTGGAAATTTCGTTCCATCGTCACCGCATTGTTTCGCAGTCGAGTGGAACGATCAAGCATTTTCCATCGTATCAAGATAAACATTCGCGAGTCCTAGTTTGCCACGGAAGCAGCTTGATTGTAAAAATTCGAATTGCAAAAGGCCGGACAATATTGCCGCAGCGTCCGGCTATCGAGCTGAAATCTAACGATATATTGCGTTCGCAGTCGGAAGTGGTATACGCAGATTAAGTATTCAGCATGTGAATAGTGAATTTCGCGAACTACTGATCGATCGGAACCAAGGAAAACTCGACATCCAAACGATTGTCAATTTTTCAATACATATTCGTTACGCAAAAACGGAAGAACTCTCGTTAACCTTTGGCTCTTTAGTATTATGAAGACAGTAATAACCTCATAAATCTCGAACCGTGCTTTTAATTTTCCTCTACATAAATTTTACTTAATTCTCTATTACCTTATCGAGTTTTTGAACGTCACAAAGCAAATTTATTTGTAGATGCCAATTCAGCAGTGCTTTAATGGCCTCAGCAAATTATTTGAAGGTTCAGTCAATTTTACGGAAGGAGTGGTTGCCATTGCTTGTCGTAATTGGTCTTTACAAATATATAATAAATAAGAACATATATTTCAGTTAAATACATGGGTGAAATGGTAAGATATGCCACGTGAAACTGACAGGTGAAACCAGATTGAATTGTAACATGCAATTACAGAAAATTACTGTTATACTGAGTTCTAGCAAATTCACAGCAAAATTGAATGGCAACATTAAAATCATCTAACATTTTTTTTATTTACCTTATCAAGATGGTTTCTATTAAATTAACGACAATAAAAATCGACGATTTGCTTTTCTGAATAAAAAAAAAGTTCTGAAATATGCAATCTGTCACTAAAGAATATTCTGTATGATACACATTTTTCATGACGTATGAGATTTATAGAATTCCGATAAAAGACCGATTGTGTCAAGACATTTCTTACCATCCCTTTCGAATAAGAAAATCATGTAATTTTTGTCACTAATTAAGCGTCATACTACCCTACTTATGGAGCGTTAATCTCACGAGGCAAAAATATCGCATACAGAAACTACGTACAGGGTTGAAGGATATTGACAAAAGCAAATATTGAACGTGTTGGCGGATGTTACTCGTCAACTTGACGAATACAGGCGAGAGATCGATTACCTTTCATTCGGTTGAAACTTCGTATGAACCTACGAATCAATTTGTATTCGCTTCATTTTTCTGACACTATGCACATTCCAACGAACAATTTCGTTATTTGATTATTTCACGAATTAAATGGTGGTATTTTTAGGACAATACGAAGTTCATGTCCGCCATGTTGCTGTAGAAATTTTGGCGCGGAAGTGTCACTTTATGTGATGTCCCCGATAAAAATGTATAAAATTAGCTAATTTTCAGTTCTCGAGCTTTTTAATTTTGAGTCACTACGATTTTGACACTTCAGAATTTCCGGACTTTAGTATTTGGAAATTTTGCGATTTCGAGCTTCGATACATTCGAAATTTCGGAGAGCTTGGGATTTGGAAGCTTCGACACTTCAGAGTTCGATAAAGACTTCAGGGCTTTAGAGTTTTGGGATTTCAGAATTTCGAAAGTTTGGGACTTCGGTACTTCAGAAGTTCAGAGCTTTTTCCGAAGCTTTAAAACGTTCGGTTTAAAGTTTTAAGACATCGAAACTTTCAGATCTTAAGATCTCTTAATCGCGGAACACTGAAGCGTTGAAACGACAATTCATTCGAAGCATGTCTCGAAAAATGAGCATTTCGAGAACTTGGTATCGTCTCATGAGATTTCAGGGATGTCGAGAACTCGAACGTCGACGTAAAAGAACTGTCAGTAAAATGGAAGGAAAGATGTGGGAAAACTCATCTCTGGGAAAGAGTCGCGAGTCCCTGCTCCGATTAGACAGGAAGACATCGTATCGGAGTCGTAAGTGGACGAGCGATCGACACCGATGTCGTGAAAGAGCTTCCCTCTGTAGGATCTCTTCAGCTTCCAGAAACGTAGATGTTATCTGTCGCGAGTCGCCGTCTAAAGTTCGGAGCAAGCGCGGGCCGGTTTACGGTTAGAAATAAAAACCGGAGTAAAGACCGGAAGGGAAGCGGCACGAAGAAAAAGAAGGAGATAAAACTTACCACTCGGTGTACGAAGTGTCTTGAAGTTGCTGCCAGTTTTAATAGTCGGCGAGCTCCTCGAGCAGCGGTGTACAAGTGGCAGAAAAATCTTAACGAGATATCGTGGTCGTTAAAAAACGAAAAAGAAGGAGTCGGTTGGAAAGGGCTCCTCTCTTATCACTTTCCTCGTTTACACACTTTCGTCACTCTCACTCACTCGAATCACGGTCTGAAATCCTTGCCGGTGCCGGTTTTAGTCATCGAACGAATCAGGGGCGAGATCGCGAACGTTTAACCAACGGTTAACGCCGCGAAGTCGGTGGTCGAGTTCACCCCTCGTGTTCCTAGCGCAGCTCCGGAGTCTTCGTTTGTTTATGTCGCGTAAACGCAGCTGGAGCAATGTCCGTTGCTAAACGAGTTCAAACACGACAACTTTGTGTACTTACGCACGTTGTCGGGGTTATATTTGTTTATCGTGTTGGTCGGACACAGTTACTGCTCGTGAGTCACACCGCGACCATCGTAATTCGAGCATAAGTCGGAACTTGTTCGACTTTTATCGAAAATCGTGGCGACGTTGCCGGAGGATGATGTCACTGTCAATCGATCGAAAAACTCGGACCGATTATGAGAACGATCGTGATGAAGGTAGAAACGCGAGACGACACGCGAGACAACCGCAACGGTACGGCCGTTGCCTGTAAACTGAACACCCGTCCGCGACCTGAGGCCGGGACTCGACTGGTTTCTGCTAGGGAATCTCCCCACTCTCTCCGTTTCTCTTCTCGCACGACCCTAGGTACTCCAACCCCTCAACCCATCTCTCTCTCTCTCGCCCTCGTTCTATCTCTTTCTCTCCTCGCACCCCCGTTCTCCTTTTCCCTCTTACTCTCACCCTGCCACGGTTCATTTCTTTTTCTCTCTCCATCTAATCCTTTTCCACGTTCCAACTGCCTAACGCCGACCCTTCACGTACGACCGAACGACCACCCGTTTCTTCGGTATATACCTCACCCTTTCCGAATACTTCTCTCTCTTTCCTCTTTTTCTTTTACAGTCCTCCTTACCTCCTCCTTTCGCCGGGCTCCCGTTCTCACTTTTTCCTGGTGGCACCGTCTAGCTGTACTCCTTCCCAAGGACCTTCCGGATCGTCTCGTTCCCGTCAGGACAACCGTTCTTTCAGAAATATTTTCGGCGCTGGTACATCGTGCATGTACAGTCGACAGCAAATCTGGCTTTCATACGCAAAATATGCTACGCCGAGAGTCTCACTCGATATTTTGGCATCTGTAGGACTTGCAAATATGACTGCTGGAATTTGGGAATGTGAAGGTTCTTACGATTTAGGGACTTAGGGAACCAGAAATTTGGGGATGTATTTGAAGACTTTGTTATTTTAAGGTCTAAGAGTTCGAACTTATGGGGTTGGATCCAGTTATTTCAAGATCTAGAAATTTGGAGTATAACCATCCTTCGAATTCGGAGATCTTAGTACATGAAAACGATTTGTTCATTTAAAACTTTGGAAATTTAGAAAATTGGGAACTTGACGATCTTGAATATTGAAAAATTGAAAATTTAGAAATATGACAAATTGAAAATTTGTAAACATGTAAATTTGAGAATGTTTAAACCTTGAAAACACGAGAATTTGCAGTCTTACAATTTGGAAAGTACAAAATTAAAGAAGTTGAAAATCTGAGGGAAAAATAAATGATCAAGCGTGTAACCTTATGTAAAATAATCGCACATTGCACATGAGTGTACACCCTTGCACCCCGAATCGACTCGACCCCGGTTAGAAACCGCTTTTCGAACGAGCAGCGCGAGAACCTGGGCCAATCCCGTGACACATGCTCGCCACTTCGAGTCCTTCCATTCTTCTAGGATCAGAGGAAGAATGGCGGATATAGAAGGAATAAGGGTGGGATGGGAGGTGCCGAGAGAGAAATGAAAGCGATGGGTGGGGAGATTTTTCTATCATACTGTTGGAAGGATGGATTTCTGGCTGCCAAGTGAACCAAAGTGTTTTGACCCTTCGTGTTTGCAAGCGATCAATGGCCCTTTTAACCCTTTCATGACACAATTAATCTTTTTAACGAATTTGTAGTTGATCTAGCGATTATAATGTGTTCATTGAGTGCTGAAAATGGGTCAAATTATGTTTTCATCCATCCATCATTAACAAGGGAAATTTGAGGGTAACCTGTAATGTCACTTTTTTTCTTCGAAGCTATTGAAGATGTTTGAACACTTTAAAATACAAATTATAGATGTTTAACAGTCCTAGTTCATATATGTACATTTTTTAACATTTGAAGTTAATTATTAATACTTAAAAAATAATTATTCTTGAAGCGAACAATCCTTGAATGACACTAGTCAGAAAATCAGGAATAATATTACATTACAAAATCTTAAAATCTCATAATCTTACAATTTCAAAATTCCAAAAACAGCAAACAAATCACTAACAAATCGGAAAGGTTTAAAGATCTTCTTGACAAATTATTTTTGAATAAAAACACATAATCCTTCAAAAATCGTTTTATTTCACATCCGGTCTATAATGTACATCGGTCATCCCTGTAAAATCTAAAACTCCACGAATTGTCGGCCTTTTTTTGCTCGAGACGGGAAAAAATTATCTTCCACTCGTTTTCCCGGCGAAAATCCGTTTCGAAAGCAATTAACTTTTATCAAAATGGCGTTTCAGTTGGTGCCGTCTCGCGATACCGAAATCGACGCTGGTATAAAGTTTGTTTAGTGCGTCGTACTCTGGTGCGCGTGCTCTCTTATACAAGCGCTAATTAAAGTTCAACGTTGAGAAACAAAATGTTTGCTCGGTTTTTTACTAGAAGCATGCATCATTATGACGATTTTTATAACATGCATACGTGAATCGTTTAAGCGTACTTAAGTTTCGTCGATGCAAATATGAAACGTGCGAGTTCGCGTTTCGTCAATCACCGCACGATCAAAGGTAAAAACATGCTGGCGCGCAAATATACGATTCAATTAATTTGCAAAATTTCAATTACATAAAAAACAGTATAACAGCCCTTAATTGATTTCTCTTTCTATTTGACCAATCGTGGATTTCAATGACGTTTTCATTCGGAAACATTAAGCTTTTTATTCTTAACGATCGTTATTTGGATTACATTTTAAATATTTTAGTGGAAAAATTCATACACGTATAAATTACGTGTATTGATTATTAGTTTTAAGCCATAAAATTTATAAATTACTGGTTCTGTATACAACGAATGACTTGATACTGTACTGCAATAGAATTTATTATAATAAAGATATATTCAAGTGTAACAGGTGTAAATGTGTGTAAAAATGAAGTATAAACAATATGGATGCTCTGTTACATCAAAGACAATATATTGGTAAATGTTAGTGCAGTTGACAGTACAGATCAGGTTCCCAGATAGCAATTCAAGATTTATAAATTTGGAAATACGTAAACATAAAAGTTTGCAAATTTCTAAATGCTGTTAGATTACTTTAGCAATAACACGTCAGTAACATACTTCTCTGCTAAGTCAACGAGCTCTGTCATTTAAACCTTTAAACAGATTTGTAAGAAAAAAGATCCTAGTTACACTGATAAACAAACGACATTACACTTCTCTGAACTGTACTCTTTTAATATACCGCCGTAGAAACGTAATTGCGTTCCAGGGAGCTATCCAGCTACGGATTGTTATTTTTGCCGCGCAAATGAGCTTTTATCCTCGGCAAAACGTAATTACCCCTTTAATGCGTGTCCCATTCGCGTTTGTACGTCATTACCGCAAGCGTAACTAGTTCTTTTGTCTGGTGCCGTATATTAGATTCGCATCAAAAACTAGTTTGAATTTAGCCAGACGTCTCAGCTATTTTGGTGATCTTCTCATTTCGAATGTAGCACGCGGCAAGCACATTAACTCGACGCTAGCATCGGGTTGGTTTAGTTCTCATGCTTCGTGAGGTTTCGCTAATCTTCACTATGATACCCGTATCACACGAACCAGGCAATTAACCGGCTGGATATGTAGATCCATTTACTTGGAGACTAATCAGTCCCTTAAGAACGCACGGTGGATCAAAAATATTTTATACGTTGGTTTTATCGTAATTACTGTCTTTACTAAGAGGGCTATTAGGAAAATCATCCCCTAACGCTGGAGCGGAAACTGACGTTTCATATCGGACTACAGTTTATTATGAATAAAGGCATTTTAGTTTTTAATTTGTTAGTGTATATCATTGTCTCTTAAAAACATTAATTAATTTGTGCCCCGACATTAATTAATTTAACTGAATTTGCACCGCCGGTCACATATGACCACCGTGGCGGTCAACGCGTTAATTAACGGTATAATATAGTCATCCAAATATAACAAAAACAGTGGAAAATTTGTTATAAATACCTCAGTGGTAGAATTATTAAACTATTAAACTTTCCGTAATAAGATATTGCGTTATATTTTATACTTGTTCCAGTATACTTCTATCAGTGCATTATTATCTGAATTACAGTCCTAGAAATTCAGGTCAAATTTGATAAGCACTATAAAATATTTAGTGCACTTTCAAATTTCAAAGCACTGTTATTATGCACAACCGATATTTTTATTAGACGTCATCAAGAAAATCCACCTTCATAAAAGCAACCGTCAATATATGAGAATGCAAAGGTTCAATAAAAACAATAGTATCGAAGTATGGACTATGCAATATAAGACGAATGTAAAAAGTCTCGTTTCGTTGTTTAGCGTTTGATCCACGAATATTCGCATATTCCCGGACAAAATGCCACTTGTCGTCTGCTTCAGGCATCTCTTAAGCGAACCAAGTTTCATGCTTCCACGAGCGGAAAAGGAAGCACATAAAATTTAATTCTATCCCCTAGGTTAAACGTAGTCCCTGTGGAAAATTAGATTTTTTAATGAAAGTTCATTCGCTCTTGAACCCTTAGTCCTTAGTAGCCGAGGATTAAATTCCTGCCTGCTACTTACTCCTGCCTCTTGGAAACAATTTGCAACGCGAAAGTCGATAAATTAGATTACGTATCTGAAATTTCATACGTATGCGAGCATCTGGTGCAATTCTTTTACTTTTACGCTGTTCATTAATTTTGCGGTTATATAATATGATGTTCATTAAGATCTTTAAGAATGCTGCCATCTTTAACTTTTTAAGTTTTAAAGGTGGCTGAAGTGGTACCTCATAGGTTTTAATATTTCATTAACTACTTAATAGTTTAGTGTATAATAAATACATAAACATTTATGGTGATTATTGTATAAAAATAGCGTTCAAAGAATAAAATACACTGTGTTTGACTTCGAACAGTGACCGTCACTGGCCGTCTCTCCAAAATGGCGGACTGATTCCTCGTGTAATACTGATCGAACGATAGTTGCGCTCAATTCATCAAAAGATCCACGAATTAAAGATTGATGTTACGCCACAATTGCGAATTCCATTTGATTCGCCGTCGCTAATGCACCGGAATTTGTGATATACGAGGGTACGAATCGTTCAAACGAACGTTGCGTCCACATCATAATAAATCTTTAATTAGATCGTAACAATTTAATTCGGTCCGTCATAGTGATATCGCGAAATTGCATTCCGATAATCATAATCATTCTATATATTAATCATTCGTGTATTTTGTACATCTAGCGTGCACAAGGCAGCGATCGAGATAATAATAGTAATGGTAAAAAGCGATGACTAATTCATGATGTCCGTGTTACAAAGTGTCATAGAAACGGGCATCGTCGACAGATTCGTGACGTTTTGTTGGACGTGGAAATTTGAAAAATATTGCTCTGTTAGAGCAGAAATTATTCTGCTAACGACTGTTCGGCGCGAAGCACTAAATCATTCTACTGTCGGGAAAGCAATTTAGACGAGGCACAATATTTTGAAGTCCTCGAGGAAACTCGAAAAGCCCCCGTTAAGCGGCAATGAGCTCGTTCGACCGAACATTAACGAATAAATTGCGAGTGACGTATTGCCAGTAAAATAATCCCATAGAGTTCATCTGTTTATGGCGGCCGACAGGGACGTTGTCGGTATATTGTGAACGAAATTGCACGCCTGCCTTCTTTTCCTTCGACCCGGCCTTGAAATCCTACGCACACGCAACGACGGCGATTCGGCGATCGTAAAATTTCTGCTTATTGCAATTCCCTACTTTCGCTTTTACGGTGTGACAGTCGGATTACGAAGGCGGTGTTTGGCGTCGTAAAACCAGCAATAATCGTAATTTACATCCGTTCCATAATTCGTGATTTACGAGGCTTAAGGATTTTCATAAGCCACAAATAGCTATCGATATAACCGGTCATGCGTGCTCTGTGCTACTATAATAATCGTGGAATACCGTTTTATATCGCCAAATGCACGATCTTCATCGAGTATTATAACTTAATCAACATCTTCAGCAAGGATTACAGGCTGATCAACAATTTAAGGTCCTACACTCTTTTCGGAATTTGTCGAAGGTTTTCAAAACATTTTCTCGTATTTATCTTCGTCCTTGAAAATTGAGAGCCATAAAAATATTTATAGAAAAATTTACTTGTGGCAACGAACTTGTTTGATCAAATCAACAGGTAATAATTTCAACGCACATTGATCTTACACATCCACCCTGATATACGATTCAAACTCTGTCCATAATTTTTCAACATTTTTCAATAATATTTAAACGATCTAAAATATACGTACATACGTACAACATTTCTAACCTTGAAACTGATGGTGCCAAAAACACCCTATCAATTCATTAAGCTGGAGGAACTTGCGTACAGAAGTTTCAACGAATCCCCGGAGCAGCTTCGCGTGCTCATCGATCATGTTAGCGAGTAAGCCTGGCCGTAGGAAGGCCGAAAAACAGACCACCTTAACGACCCTTACACGTTTCGTACCGTGGCAACCATACGGAAACACAATTACGGACTTTTCACCATGGAAGCTTTCACGAGACAGCGGAAAGACGTTGAATTTCTTGCCGCGTTTACCCGCGCCTTGCACCCGTTGCCGTTTCCAACCTTCCGGTTTTTCTTCATGGTCGGGCTGACGATCCGGAGCGAAGCAACCACCAGGGAGAAACGAGATACATTTTGTCCGGCAGGTAAAACTAACGAGTGCATCGTCCAAACTTTTAGAATTTAGAAGTTATTTTACGTCGGGTGTGCTCGAAACAATTCGCATTAAGTAGACTTTCGGTATGGGGTAGTTTAGGATTCTCAATTTTATTAATATTCAATGTCAACGTTCCATAAGGACGGAGCTAATTTTAATGATTTAGAATGTTTGGGAATATGAGGTTTAACAAATTTAGAAATTTGAAGGATGGATATTTTAAACTTGGAAGCTCAGAAGTTTTATAGAATTTGTGAAAGTTAGGAAATTTAAACTTCACAAAATCTGAAGACCGATAGAAAAATTTCACATTGAAGTCTGGAAGCTTTAATACTCGAGAATCCAAGAATCCCAAAATTTTCAAATGTAAACGTAGAAACAAAATACGCAAGAGTTCACAATCTGAACGTCCAGCGACAGTCGGTTGTCCACAGTTGAAATGTTTCGTGGTCGTTTACGAATCGTATTCGTAATGCCGTGCAGAAGAGAATGTCGAGCTCGGTTCTCTCACGTTATAATGCAAAACACCGTCAGGAAATAAGTATAAGGATTCGGTGTAGTTATTTGGCTGCTGGTGGTGCTTCGTCGTATCAAGCAGAAAGCATACACAAAAGCTCTGGGTCGTACCACGCGAAAGCGTAATTACTATGGTAGCAGCCTCGACGAAGATGAACATGTTCTCCTATAAGGCTGGTAGCATCGTTTGCCCGCCTTGGTCGTTCGCCTATCTTCATCCACAACTACGATGTCTCTCTTCTCTATTCTTCTTTCCTCGTTGTTTCTCGTTCGGTTCTCTCATCAACGTTCCCCCTGGTTCGACTAGCACGACCCGTCCAGGGTGAGAAACACGGACAGCGTTGTTCGTGTAGCGGCATTCTCGTCGGCTTACCGCAGGGTAGTCTCGCACGCCGACACCTTTTCCGTTCCTCTTCTTCGTCCTTCTTTACCGTGACCCTCATCGTTGCCCATTAGAACGGCCCTACATTTATTTCCCTTGGACCAGCCTGTCGTTACTTTAACGCCGTATTACGGCGAAACGCGGCCCTCTTCCTTCGGATAATGTCTTCTCTTAAGTGGCGATCGATGTTCGTTAGAGAAGTGTGAATTTTAGAACGTCGCGTAATGAACCGGTGTGATAGTCGTGCTTTCTAAACACCTGTGGGTTTTTAATAGCTATCCTTCATGCATGGTCCCCGTTCACGTTTCAACTCTAAATTATTCAACCAAAAATTCTTAGTTCTTGAAATTTATTTATTTAACGTTTGTTCATGCAATTATAAAATGGTGGAACTCGTATAGAATCTCTAGTCTCAAAATTCAACTTGCTATTACTTGTATACTGGTCACCGAATGTTATAAATAAATCTGAGATAAAAATTAAGGAATGTTAAATTAATACAAAAGGTATGAGCTAGTTATTCGAATCGATGATGGATTTCCACGAAATCTAGAATTTATCGATATGCAATCAGATGTATTAGAGGTTCTCCAGCTGAATAGCTCGTCGTTCCATTAGCTACACGCGTAAGTCTAATTGAAACGCCACGCGCAGTGCACCGTTGAAATCGGCAAGTCGAATTTGACAGCCGTGAAGCGTAATTGCGTGCATGTGAAATTCCTAAACAAAACACGGCGACAAGGTGACGTAAGATCGAAAGAGAAACGGGATACAAGGAGATTCGATTACGAGAAGGAGTCGGAAGAATCCGGGCGTTTCGTAAAAGTTTCAACGACTTATTCGCTTCCTCGTGAATACATGCAGAAGCAATGCATTACAGGGTGCAAGAGCACGCGGGCAGGCGCAGCTCCAACAAGGAATCGACATTTCCATGAAACCCATCAAAAACTTTTGCCGATAGGATTTGACAAACGCGACGAGGCTGGTCCCCTAAGTCTGGCAGAGCTACTCCATCGACAGGACTGTCGTATAATTCCATTAGTTGCGAGAACGTGGGTGTTCCCACGTTTGTCGTGCTGTTCGAGCGGAGAAAGGGAGACCGGGTATCGTTCAAAAAGTTTGCCGATTACAACCACTCCGTGCGATTAGTGCCACCAAGCATTCGTCGCTGACTTTCCTCACGGCCTGTATCCTTCACGGTCGAACATCCGACTACAAAACTACCGCTAACTCGAAAATATTTGCATATATCCTTATTACAAAGTTTCGCGATCGACGAGAAGTGTATGCACTCGAAGGAAAGTTAGCGAAACTGGTGGAGAAAGGAACGTATAACTGCCAGAGATGGTGTCAGAATTTTTACTGATCGTTCACGCGTTTAAAACGTTGCAAACTATCTAAGTTATAGTACTATTCTATTCAATCACTTTTGTCTGGTTTTATCGCGAAGTCAAGTTCTTCTTTATCTTCTTATAGAGTCAAATAAATTTTTCGAATGAAAATAACGAATTAATCCTTGAATGATAAAGAAATTAGATGTGAAACAATTTGACTGCTATTTTTGTCTCGTTGCATCTATATGAATAAAAATAAAAAATTAATTCTTGAATGATGAAACAATTAAATATGCAACATCTTGCAGATCAGAAACGTTTCTGATAAAGTTAGTAGTTCTGATAAACTAATCAGAGCTAGTAGTTGTAACGAGTATGTAAGCCTCACTATTAAGGATGGTTTTATCATCTTCATCAGTCAGACCGTGCACCTACATATTATCTTGTAAGATCCTACTCCGTCAGTAGCGTCTGATGTATGTACGTATGTACGTAGATTAAACACAAGTAGACGTTATATTTATGTTGGTTATCAATCCTGCTACAAATTTAGGAATTCAAACTAGGATATTTGGGTATTAACTGGAAAAGTTGAAAGTTCAGATATTTGATGATTTATGAAATTGAAAACTTGGAAATTGGTAATGAAGTAATTTTGCATGGATGCGAAAATTTATCATCTTCGTTCATATACTCCTTCACTGCTGACGATCCACATAAACATAAGCCCCACGACTGTATTTTATTACAAACCATAAACGAAAGATTGTTCCCCTAAATTTCATTCGAAATTAATGTACGTAGTCTCAGTTTATATGATCAATCTTCCACATCCAGCTTAGTTTTTCCCCTAAAATTCTTGGCATCTCTCACTAAGCAAAAACACTTTTCTCGTCGCGTAAATCCTTTCCGCGGCAAAATATTGGAATCGGTTAACAAAATTAAAGACTGATCCCGTTGGCTCTTTCCTCGAACGGTTTAGCATAAATCGAAGAGTTAAGGGACGCCCACGAACTCGTCGGATAAAAGGTTGAGAACACGTAGACGTAAAATATAATATTCAAGGCAACGACGAAGTGTGCGATGGTGAAACGAAGGGGCGAGCTTGTTCAAGATCATGTAATGCAATCTGGGTGTAAATCGCAGGAGTGTGCTGCGAAATGCGAATAGCTGCTTGCCGTTGCAGTTCACGTATGTAGAGCAAGTGGCAGCATTCCAAATCTCGCCACTTCGTGGGATAAACATTTCCGCCAGGACAACCGCTGCCACTGGTTATAGATGCTTGGCAAGGACCCCTAAGACTCCTATGACGTTTGTCCGCACCTTATTATCCTAATAAGGATTAGCGAACGTTATTGCTGTAGCTGGCCCGTCATTGGACGCTGCCTAACAGCACCTTTGATTCCACCTAAAATCGGACCCACGCTAATCCCAGGATTAACGAATTACGTTTATCATAGTTATTACGAGCGAAGCATTAAGGTAATAAATTGGGAAACTATCTCTAAAGCAAGCACATGGACACGTCGCTCTGTGAAAATTAATCTCAGTTAAGTGAAACGAAATAGGATCGACCGGGTTCAAAGTAATTACTTGACTTTCCAATTTTCAAAGAACATACTTATAGAAAAAATGTTTATTAATAGAATTAATAGGATTGATATTTATTATTATATTGTGATATACATTTTACATACCATTGTATTATACATTTCGATTTTTTCACATTATAATAGTGTACGTGCAATATTTATAGTAATACTGTAATATACATGCTGATATTACATTATGTATTTTTAATATTATATTTTGAAATTAATATTCCATATTTCTGAAATGGTATTTTAACACTTTAATAAAAATGACAGTTTATGAAGAATTAAATGAAAGATATAATCATTTTCATCGCGATAGAAATCGATAATACAGTTTTATTTGCGTTTGCGTACTGGATTATTTAAAATTCTTTACCGAGTAAATATTATTTTTCATCACAGTTTTGATAAATAATATTATTCGAATAAATATTATTTTACGGTGGCATTCATAAATATTAGAATAACTTTAATACTTTTTCACGCGAACCTTATGTTTTATTCATACATCAAATTCCCAAACTACGGATTTAAAACAATTACTTGTTGGTACAATATTAAACCACCTGTAAATCTCCAGATATTACATATCTTTATTTCGAATAAGACTAAGATTAATTTTGTTATGAAAGAGAACTCCGAAAACTTTGGAGGTTAAGTTCGATGTAAGTAAAACTGTCATACGACAGCGACAGCTGCCGCACTGGCAGTTAAATGGTAATTTCCCTCTGAAACGGTATGAAGCTATTTTACGGAAACACTCCGGTTCACAAACGATAGGTTTACGGGGCTGACCTCGCGAAACGGCACGGTAATACGCGGTCGAAGTCAATAAATTTCTAATTTTCTGCTATCTGCGTGTACCTGCAGTATACGAGCCGTTGGTAGAAAAATGGAAGCTCTCCCGATAGAAACGTTTCTGGCTATTATCTGTGAAATGTGTCTCAGCCGTAATATGCGCACCGTGTTGCGATACATCGGTTGCAACATCGTTCTCGATACAATGCGAGCAAATTGCACGTGGGTTTTCTCGTTAATACGAACGTCGCGGTTTCAAACGGACTTCGCGTGACCACTCCGGGCAAAAAGCGTAAGCACGATTTCATCGTGACGGAGAAAAAAAGAGTGCTTCCTAGAATCTTGCGGTAATCTTCGCATCGGAACATGTTTCGTGAAACGCGATTGATTATTAATTCAAACGGTGCAGATCATTTTGATCCGTATGATTAACGGGCTCGTTGTATTTAACCCTTCAAGAATTATATCTGGGTTAATCGTGACGTGCCATGAAATGCATACGGTGATGCATTATGCAAAATTAGACACGCAAGTAGGTTAATGCGAGATGTTAGAATAATAATAGATATTTACAGACGTATAGAATGCAAAATGGATTAAAATTCTTAGAACAGAATTTTGAACTTTTCAAGAACGCTAGAATTTAAAGAACGATTTAAAAATATGTTACGATTCATAAAAGTTGAACTCTGCAGAGAATTGCAGGAAATGTCAGCAAAAGTATGAGTTCGGTGAAGTTAATAGACTTAACTCAAACTGAACGTTATAATGGGAAAGCGAGCGTTTTCGAAGGACGATTCGTGGGCGACGAGACTCTGGCAACTCGGACAGTTTAAATTTTTATAACAAATATTTACCCGTCATCAATCGCGTCAGGCAACTGTGGCAAAAGAAAAAAATTCCAACGAGACCTAGCACGCAGAAATAGATGTTTGTTCGATATGCTTTACTGAATATTGAAACACAAGCATAACATGAATTCTTGATTAAATAGCCAGCGGCGAATCGCAGATACAGAGTGTACGTACACGAAGACGGTCCTTTGATTCTTCAATAAATCGCTATAAAATTCCTCCGCTGTAACGGTTCGATTTTTTATTCAATCGGTTCGAAACTGTTTTTCGAACACTGTATTGTACCGAATCTTTTAATTTATTCCGAGATAATGTACACCGCGAAATGTGTCAAAAAACAATTTTTAGTTTTCCTATGAAAAATTCGACGTTTCACGTTGCACGAACTAATAATTTCTGTTGACGAATCGTGACACATCTAAAGGTTTGTCTCGCCCTCAGCAACCAGATAAATCATTTGACATTTCGTGGTAACTCGTCATTCTGTCGAACGCGTGACACGCGTAGTGTTATCTTCACTGTCAAAATATTTTTCGGGAAAGGCAAAAATGGTGTAAATAATTCTGGTGGGTTTTCTGTCAGTTACATGGGGACGTTGGAGATAACTGAATATATGGATTACAAACCTTTCTGATTTTTCACTAAGAGAGCTTATAGGAGATATTAATTATATGGGGTCCATATGTATGTTTCAGTTTTCTTATATCCCTATTCCTATGCTCCTTTAACATTCTACCCTTATGTATCTGTATATCTATCTATTCCAATCATCCCTCCATCTCAAATATGTCAATTACTCACCATATCCGGTACATCACTAGATCCCAATTAATCGAAGAGATAAAGTAACATCGTTTATGCCTTTCAGCTAATATCGACTCGTAGTCAGTTCTAATAGTAGCGGATAGCTTCATTTTAATCGATGAAAAGAACGTTCATCCGCTTCGAGGGAAATTAACAATAAATCCGTGCATCCTGTGCGGGAATTGTCTACCGCAAATGGCGGAGCTTTTGTTTACCTTACGTTTTTCGTCGATAATCCAGCGTTCGTTGTATCGGATAAAAAGAAGAAGCTGCATTTTCTGGTATACACATCGTGCACGTGTTCGCGGATAAATTTCACCGTGAACATATACCGCGGCAAAATAAAGGTTGTATCGGTCTGAAAATCCGGCACAATCGAGCGTATATGCATGGATCACGGGTTCGGTTCGTGTCACGCAACAATCCACTCGTCGATAATCGAACCGGCTCGATTGCACGTGCATCGAGATCGTCGTATCTGACTCAGCGAGGGAAATCGCGGCTAAATCGAAGGACCGCTCTTTCCCGTTAGGAAAATTTCAATTACTCGCTCGGAGACGCAATATCGGGTAACATAAATATCGCATTGACAGCCCGGTAAATAGGGATTCATTGTAAAAACATCTAATGGCCAAGAGAGGGCCGTCATGGGGGTTGCCTTCCATTCGGTTCCATGGTGGGCTGCAAAGTAACCCCAACAGTACCCCCGGGGCTACACAACTATCCAGGGGGAAAGGAGTCGAAATAGAACGAATTTTTGCACGTGCTAAAAAAATATCGGAACGACTTAATACCTTTTCGGTGTCATTTTTTTTCCTTTTCAATCGATGCCATTTACGAACCAACTGTTAGCTCGAATTGCTTCAAAGAAGCAGTTGCATAAATAATATTAATGGGGTTATTGACTAGACGTGAGTAAGCACCTACCGGGGTGGCTGCATCAATTGGTGATTTTCGTTTAATTCAAGCTTGGAAGTTTGGTAATTTATGAACTTCGAAATTTAGGAATTAAAAAGTTGGAGAGTTGAAGAATTTAAGTATTTGGAAAATTTTGGGGTCTCAGAAGTTTGAAGATTTGGAAGTTTAGACATTTAGAAGTTCAAATTCCTATTTAATTCGAACCACAAAGAATTTTCTTCAAAAATACCAAGTAATAAATATTTGTCTAAAGAACCCAGTGAAACTTTACATCACACCTTCACAGTAGTCACAGCGTCAACCGCTAGTATCACTGAAGAAGGTTCTCCTACCTCAGGTTTTAAATATCAAGTCTCCGAGTCTGACGCATCTATTTGGTCTACATTATGGAAAACATTCGCCTCGTAATGGCGAAACTTTCTCCGAGATCCAGTGTAAAAAAGAAGTTCCAACGGCAAAAGGGGATTTCTCATTGTAAATTCATAGTAGGCGAAGAACCCCGAAAGTGTTTCAGGGTGGTTCGAATGAGAAACTTGGGGTGATCTCAGGGTAGTGCATAGAACCAATCAGCTCGTCCTTTGGTTCGTGTTAAAACTACTGGAATGGCTTAAACGGTTCTGCGAATCGCACGAGGGCAAAATTGTGTATAAGGGTCGCACCGCGTGAACTACACCCGTGAACGGTCGTTACTCAAGTGTTACACGAACACGTTATACTACTTACCCCTACTTGCCTCTTGTATTACTCCACAAACTCCATATTGTCTTTATCCATAAATACGTCGTAAGACGTGTCGCTAATACTTTCTGGCGACGAATATGTCGCTTCAGAGTGTGATGAGACATGAGACATTTCTCTATTAACGAGTTGATCGCCACAATGAAGACTGACGTTTGTGGTCGGATACATTGTAATACAAATTATTAGGAATAATAGTAGTTAATCTTTCAATTTCGTTTTTTGGTCTCAGAGGTCTTGAAAGTTCTTTTTGTTTGGTTAGGTAACATGTAGTTCTTTTAAGAATAAATATAATTAATTCAAGAGTGAATTGCTAAAAATTGCTGTACCTCTTTTGACAAGTACTATATACGTACAGATAAAGTTTAACACTTTGATGCTACATACTTTGATGATGTAAATGTATACGGGTGAACATCGCAGCAATAATATTAAAACGAAGTTGAAATACTATGTCTAATAATATTAAACGATAAAAAATAAAGTATTTAATTTTACATATTTGTAAACTAAAATATGCGCTTTAATTCATAACGCACCAGAAAATTCGATAATCACATTGCAAGTATAATAAGTATATAAAGCTTTAATTTTGCAAATACCATAGTGTCCGAATATTAAATCGAATAACTGTAGGTAAAATTGTTCATAACTGAAGTACGAGTGCGTCACTCGTCAAAATGGTGCAGGGGTTGAGTAATACAGCCGAGTGTATAATCTCTTAAAATCATATGTACATATTTTCCTACACACACATATATATTTTGTTCCCAATGCTTTTTAATTTTGATTACACACATTTATGACCACAGGAGTGATTATAAACTGAAATAGAATTTCTGAAAAATATCGAATTTGTCTAACGATTCTAATGTGGAAACTTGGTATATTTCCTCGATTTTTGCTGGAGTCCAAATGGATTTGATTTCCGCGAAGAAGAAACGACGCCAACGCCGGCGTCGTCCGCGGTGTATGTCATTTATCGGTTGACCCACTCATCCTCGCGATAGAATCCAACACACGAGTCCGATTTCCCCTGTAACCCTCGGTTTATTGGCGGGGACCCGATCATCCCTTTGTGAGACCCTATTGTGAGCCATTGGTCCACGTAAACGAAATTGCCGAGGGGCAACGGAGGGATTGAATACAAAAGCGAATATAGTATCTGGGCGTGACTGGCGACGATTCGACCGTTTTCACGCTACAGTCGCCGAAAAACTGACCGATTTCCCTTCTTCTTACCGACCGCGTCTTCTCATCCTTCTGGATTATCTCCTTGACAAATTATACAACCAAACGTCATTTAGTCTTTGGCCCAGATACGCGGGACAACGATTTCCTGCTTCCGTTTACGACCTTTCGCTTCCAGCTTCATGATGCTCATATTTCAACCGGCGGGGACGACGGAGAACGCGACTAAATATATGTTTATATAACTTGTATATATTGAAATTTATGTAGGGTGAATTATACATCAGTTCACACAATTTTTAAGGAATTTTTGTAGTCTTGTATAATAGTCTTGTAAGAAAAGTTGATGGGTTTACGATTGGGTGGATGTAGTAATGAAAGAATTTAAAATTAGCAAAGTCTCTAAATATCTAAATTGTTAATCAGTGAATCACTGAATTTGTGATATGAAAATTTCTATATGTCAGTATTCTTGTATCGAAATATGCCTATACCCGTATATCCCCAAATTCTAAATTCACAAAATCTTTAAACTCCTAAATTCCTAAATTCCTAAATCCTTATCTCACTAAATCTCTAAACCCCCAAATCTATAAATACCTACTTCGCTATTTCCCTGTACCCCAAATGCTCCAGTACTAAAAACTACTAATCTCCGACCTCAAACCTGATAATCCCCAAATTCACAAAGTTTAAAATCCCTCATTTCCGAATTCAGAGCTTTTCAATAAAATACAAATGAGCGATAAAACCTTATTCCCTTAATCGCCATTTTAATTATGTGTCTGGCTCTGTATTTGCAGCCTTTATGGCCGCGTAACATGCAAATTGTTTGCATTTATTACGAGCATAACGAATTAACTTGTTTTTCCAAGTTTGTAATGGAATATACACGTCGCGTTTTCAATGAACAAACCGGCGGGTCAACAAATTAATTAGTAGTCGGAAATGAATATCGATTAATTTTCATCGGTTAATTAGTCAACTTGACCGACACAGAAATCAACGTCGATGAAGTTGAATTCATGCCACGATCAAGAATCGAGCAACTCACTTTTCAATAAAGTGCAGATTTTTTACTTTTTCATCCGATTCCGACGTTAATTTTTCGCATCGTTCAATTAGCGCGAGTCCTAAATATTTTTCCGAAAATTCCTCAGCGTCTGTCTTGCGGGTTTCTACTCGTGCGCTTTTAAAACACACTCGGTAATTCGCTCTTTGTTTCTTTTTATTCGTGTTATTGCGAGCTTTCAGTTAAATCCGAACGAACCACGAGGAAACGAAGCTGTTCGCCGATTATTTCTTGGTGGAAAAAAACGCTACGTTTTAATTTCGCATCCCCGACCGATATCGATAAATCGCTCGCGATTCCGCGTTATTTCTCGTTTGTATTAACTAATGATCCATATCGGGACAAGCTTTTTCCACGTCGGAGAAAACGCTCTATATCCATTCTATATTCCACGATGTTTTCACTTCGTTCGGGAATCTCTCGCGGATTTATAGATAAACACACCTCGTATCGAGAATATCGATGATGAAATTGAATTAAAATTGAAATTCCGTTATTTCGTCGACTTCGTTTTTTTTTTAACTCGGCCCGCGTACACATCGTCAGTGAATTATCCCTGTTATCGAGTGTTTCAAGCATCCGAGGCCCTATAACTAATTCCATCAAAAACTGCTTCTCGCCGTAAACCGATTCATAAACTGCGAACAATAACGGCGTAGTAGTCGGTTCATCGAACGTCAATTGCGATTTAATACGATAATTAAATCCTGATTTAATTGTTAATTAAACATCGCAAACGCACGATCGAATGAACTTATCGAATGAACTTTTGTTCCGTCGACGGTGCACCATGTTCAGGGTACTCAATGATATTCGCCAGCCGATGATTAACAAATGAATTTCCTTTGAAATATCCTATGTTTTAAAAAGGAAAATATCAATTGTTCTCCTCGCTGAAACCGATCCCGGTCGAGAGTAGGTCAAACACTTTCCATACTCGATGCGAGTCTCGTTTCGGGAGCTTTTATGCGTTACTTGTTCAAGATATTCATATATTACGAATTATGCAAACGAGATCACTTACCCAACTGTAATACAATAGCTGTAATATTTCTTATCTATAGCACTGTCAAAATTAACAGAGATAAATTTAAGCTTGACACGGTGTCGCTAAATGGAAGATAGAATTGTAATGGCGGTAACCCTAGATTTACGGAGGTTTAATAATCACGTACATTTGAAGTGAAGTATAAATTAAATGTATAATGGATAATAGCTTATAGAATGATCATCTCGATAAATGTTAACACACATTTTGACAAAAGCTTCTCAATAGTTTTGATAACTGAAAATGAGAAATCTATGTTGATTCTATAAATCTAGTGTTAAATGGTAACTATAATGTAACTAAATGTGAAATAACCACGAATCGAATGCCTACTGTAAGTTATTATCGAACTTAAATTTTCAAGTCGTTCAGAAGTGTGCAAATAAAAGTGTCTTCAAATCCATCTCTAACTCTTGAAGTCCCTAAATCGTTAAATTTTTAAGTCACTTACAAGTGTACAAATGTTAAAAATATTTCCAAATATCCAAATATCTCTAAATCTCCAAATTCCTACATCCCCAAATCCTCAAACTTTCAAGTCACTCACAAGTGTATAAATCTGAAAAATATCCCTAAATCTCCAAATACTTTTAAATCCGCAAACTCCTACATTCCCAAATCCTCAAATATTCAAATCATTCACAAATGTATAAGTCTTAAAGAAAAGTGAAAAAAGAAATTTCTCCCAGAAAAACTAGATTCGTTCTCGACTGTACATGAAAGATAGTGGAGAAACTGTAATAACAGAGATTTTCTTCTGGCTAATGGTAAGTTGCAGTCAGTGAATAGAGCGAACGTTATTACTAGCATGCGCAGGAAGAAGAATTACTTCCAGCATCCAAAGGACATCCAGCGTGACGAACCACGGAAGCTTTCTTGCTTCTGTGGGGTCTCCTTAACGATTCACCATCTGTAAGCGTAATCTTCGTACGGTATAGCGGCGGATTAAGTCTGCGACTCGAGTTTCGATCTTGCCGAATCGAATTATCCTCGGTATTAATGCGAGGGGCGTGCTGTGTGTACGTGATCCTGAAATTTTATGAACGCGATTTGTCACAGACGGATATTGCCGATATCCTTAATCGAGTATCTTTTTTGCAACACATTCGCCGTGTCCAAAATATCCCATTAAGCCTTATTTACGTACACAAAAAACAGAGAGATAAAGAAAACCAATTCATTAGGAACACGGTTCTTTAATTGTAAACGAAAGGTAAGATAAATAGTACAACAAAAGCAAAAAAGAGACAAAATGAACCATAATATAATATGATAAATTTTTATCACGAAATAAATTTTATCTGAAATATGTACTTATGAAATAAATATTTATACTTCACATTAAAATAAAAATTTCGGTAGAAAAAGCTAATGAACCAAGAGTCTTTATTGAATTCCAAAAGTTTCGTGCCACGTGTTTACCCCGTTTTTCAGTTTCAAAGTGTATACCACTGTTCGAGTGTGAGCAATGTAAAACAAGTAAGAAATTATGTCAAATATACACATAGAAGTTGGACAAAGTTTTCTCGGGATTGCGTCTATAAACGCGTACAAGCGAAACTTTCTGTACAACATCTTCTTGTCCAATCTTTCGAGGGAGCCAGGCTTGATGAACACGAAATCCGTATTCCACCTAAAACTTGCTGTTGTCGGCTGATAAAGAATTACGAGGAACTTTTGCGAACCAATCGGGCCACAACCGATAAAACGAATTCGAGAGATTTATTCTAGCCGGGTAGACATCTTATTTTATTTTTCACTGTACATTCTTGATAAGGAGTGCTGCGGGGAATTAAGGAAATTTAGAAAATTTAGGAAATTTGGGAATTTGAAATTTGGGGAATTTGCGGGGGTTAAGGAATTTGGGGGATTTCGGGGATTCGAGGGATTTGGGGAATTTTGGGGATTTTGGAATTTGAGGATTTTTAGGAATTTCGGAAATTTGAGGGATTTCGGAGATTCGGGGATTCGAGGAATTTGGAATTTGAGGATTTTTAGGAATTTCAGAAATTTGGGGATTTGGAGAATTTGGGAGTTTCGAGGATTCGGGGGATTTGGGGAATTTTTTTTAAATTTGGGGCATGTGGGAATTTGGGGAATTTGGGAAATTTGGAAATTTGAGAAATTTGGGAATTTGGGAAATTTAGGAAATTCGAAAATTTAAGGAATTTGGCGCTGTAACACAAACAGTGTATAGACCAGCCTCTAACAGCACACCGCAAACGAAACACGTAGTAAAAAGTAGAACGATGATCGTCGAGAAAGTAAACTCATTAGCTTTCATCGTTGACGAATAAACATTCATTAAAGAGTGTAAATTATGAAATGACGACATCGGTTGCGTGTATAATGCATGTGCAATTTAGCGGGTACTATTTAAATGATAATTGACGGCAGCACAAATGACGCTCGAGCTGTGTTTAGCCGGTTGAACGCAAGTCTCTAATTAAAACGTCGTTTACAGGATTTTCGACATTTATGTAGCGACAGGAAATTGCGGTTTTAGTATGGCCAGTTCAGCCTGGAGATTTGTTAAACGCGCTGAAATATTTACGTTCGCGGAAATTTATTGCACATTTGATGGTAACCGCGCAATACGAGCCAGCGCTTTGTCCGCATTAGCTACGTTTAATAAAAAATGTATTATGCAACTTCTCGCATTATCGATCGAACGGATAGCATAAATGATTGAATTATGCAAACGAGCCAACTTTAATTTGCATTCTTCATCAGACCCCCACCCTTTTTGCCGTTAACTTTTTTCCTTTGTCTATTTTCCGTTCCTGTTTTCCCTTTTTTTCGACGACCTGTGTAACGAGAACAACCGGGGAAGGAACCGCTTGATGAGGAGCAAGAAAAGAAGCGAACAAAAGTGCGCATATTATACGCGCACCGAGACCAATACGGTTATGGTCTTCAAAAGAAAAATATCCTGCTCGGTTTCAAACTCGTTACGGCTCATCTGTTGTTATTTATTATTTGCTTTCTCGATAACGTTTAAATTCTATTATGGTGCGAATCATTGTACGGTGACACAGTGGGTAAAATTGCGGTGACGGTTCACGCGTTCGCAAATTCACATTTTCAAGTTCGGGACTTTCAATTTGATAATTTTTGTATTTGTATATTTAGGAATATACAAGGTTTCGAATATTGGGAATTAGAAGTTTATAAGTTTTCAATTTTGGGAAGAGGTCCACAAGTTTGGGAGTTTTGGGAAGTGAAGTGAATGTACAAAGGGAATACTCAAAAGGAAGTTAGGAGTTCAGATGTTTGGTAGTTTAGAGATTTAGGTACTTCTAAACTCTAAAATTTACAGAAGTTTTCAAACTTAGGAAGTTAGAATTTAGAAATTAAAAAATTGTCAAATCCAAGAAAACAAATATGGAAGCTTAGAAATTAAAAAATTGAGAATGTTGAAACTTTGAAAAATATCTGAAATTTTCAATTTCAAAAATTTATCTCCCTCGAAATTAAAATAGAAAGTGAATAAATTTAAAAATCTAAACCCGTATTTACTTTCAAACTTTCATCATTAGAATTATAGAAATGTTTGCATATCTAATCAAGGAACAAAAGAAACCGCTTTTCCCTTTTACACTCGTTTTTACCTAAAGGAAGTCTACATTTCATCCGAGTGTACATATTTCAATTTGATTATGCCAGCCGTTCGCGAAGGCTTGCAGTTGAACCCTTTCGTGACCAGCGAAACACACACGTTCCACTTAATTTCTGTTACTCATGCACCTACGAGAACGATAAAAATTCAATTCTTGTGTGCATAACTATCTCGTGGAACGTTTAAGTGTCGTTAGTCATGGTACACACGTTGCATTTTGTCCAAGCGTTCTCTTTTCATTTACAACTTTTTCACATTTTTGTGTCGTTCTCGTTCCACGTTTGGAAGTGTAATGAACGCAAGTGGCTGTATTCGTAAATATGATTTGAATAACAACCTCATACATTTTTCGAATTCTACTATTAAATATTTTCCCAAGGTTTGCCTGTTAAAATTAAAACGACCGCATTTATTTTATAAGCATTTCTGACAAATAACTAATATATCTACAATATGAAATTTCGTAGATATACTCTAGAATGAAATTTAAAAGATTAATACTAGATGCACCAACGTATAATGCATACGTAATATAATATTAAAAATAAAATACAAAAACAAATAAATAAACGATAGAACACAAAATAATATACAAATTAATTCGATATCTTTAAAAAAAATCAACGAAAGTTTCAAGAGAAGCATTTTTATAAATATATTCATTTACAAAAAGAAAAATTGTGAATGTTTAAATAACCCTCTTAGTAATCCAGGTGTTAAAATATCAGAAGGTATAACGTTAAGTATAACCTAAGAAATTAACCTAACCATGATTACGTTATGGTATAACGTAGTTTAGAAGTGCATTGAGGTTTCATGCAATTAATTCTAAGAGAAATTATAAGTTAATCGACTGAAGATGACGTTGATTGCCACACTCAAACATGATACATCTAAAGATGACAGATCTTGAATCCGTCAGAATAAAAGATGATGATTTGAAAATCTTTCAAAATGAAAGATAATGATTTGAAAATACAAAATCGCGCAGTAATAAAGAACAAAAAAAGTTGATTCGTTGACGAAAGAGTTAAATAAGGGACAGTTTTAACCAGGTTAACGTAGAAACACGTGCGTGCTGCACAAAGCCATTGGCACGCTTGGTACGGGGAGGCCGTGTCAGGTGAATCGAGCTTTGTTTAAGCTTCGTGCGCGTCGCTTTTTGTGTGAGTAATACGAAACTACGGGAGGCATGAATCAGAATCAGGGGAAGCCGATGAAAATGAATGACAACCATTTGTATGACGTATTTTTACCCCCACCCTGTGGCGGCTCCCTGTCATTTTGCGTAGAGTGTGGGTCGAGACCGCTCCTTCTTTTGGTGTCTCGTAGCCAGGTAAAATATCGCGTTCGAAACACGATCCCCTCTCTGCTATCCGACGTTACAATGATACGTGCGTGGGATAAGAAACCGGAAATTCACTGTACCGTACTACATTTGACCCGCGATGCTCGTTACATTTGCTACCGATTCGGGGCTTATTGTACGTGGGTCGTCTCCGTTGTTTCGCGGCGAAAAAATACCTTCAGGCGCCAAGCGAGGCGTGGCGTAGGTGGATTGTGATCTAACAAGTCGTAGGGTGGAAACACGATAGGCTTCCAGACGAAAAATTGCGATATATGAAGGGAGAGGTGATAATAGCTTTCTAGTTAGGTATTGTTGAACTTGTGTATTTTCAAGTTTATGAATGTGGGGAATTTAGAAATATTCGAATTAAGGAAAGGATGCTTGGAAGTTGGAGAGATTTGGAAGTTTGGGAATTTGGTACTTTAATTTTGGGAGTTTGAGGAGTTGCGGATGGGGCAAATCTGGGATTTGGGAATGTTAGTACTTGGTAATTCATAAACAGAAGGTTTTCAACCTTAAGTAGAAAATTTGAGAAGGTAAAAAATTTGGAACTGCAGAAATTTCCTATTTTCAATTTTCCAAAGTTCTAAATTTCTAAACTTATGAATTTCTCAATCTTCTAAATTTCCATATTTCCAAATCTCCAAATCTCCAAATCTCCAAATCTCCAAATCCCCAAATCCCCAAATCTCCAAATCTTCAAATCTTCAAATCTCCAAATCTCCAAACCTCTAAATCTCCAAATCTCCAAATTTCACTCTTCTCAATCCTCACATCTGAACATTACATAACCTACTAATTACATTCGCATGTTTGAAAATTCATCAACATAGTATATCTCTACAACAAACTTACAATCCACTATAAAAATTAAAATATTCGTCAGACAATATATAAAATTACATTCGAATTTCTTCTTGAAAAATTTCCTCTTGATAATGAACAAGTTTACAGAGAAACGGGATCGGAATATTATATACCTTGATACCACCAATCCGAAGACCGAACTCTATATAGGTCAACTTGAAAGCTTTTAAAGTACTCATCCAAGTGTTTTAAAGGCACTAAGTGATGACAGTGAATCTCGTGCAAAGGAGAAAGTTGAGAGGGAACAGAAAGGTCCAGGGCTTCAACATAGTATTAAAAGATTCCGAACTTCCTTCAGTAAAGCATCGGAATGTCCTCAATATCGAACTTAAAGCAGTGCCATCGTGCTTCTCTCCTCTAAGTCGCCATTATTTAACTCTCTCGAGCGTAAACGGGCCGTGCTTAACAATTCTTTGTATAACGCTTTTTAACATCGTCCATTTAACATCATCAGTTTATAAAAAGAACCCCACAAGTTTTTCCTTCAATTTTTGTTCTTGTCATGCGAACACTTTGTAACTCTGCAAATATTTTTCGAAGTTATTTTCTGAATACGTGAAGGTAAATGAATTTAAATACTAGATTTTGCGGTTCCAGCTTTTGTATTGTTATTCTGTATATTTTTTTCACTGCGTTAAATTTTTAATTATGGATGAAAGACTTAATATGTGTGAAAGTACTTTTTATAATTTTTATATTTTTTTTTAAACGGATTCTTAGTGTTATCTTGAAGCCTTTACAATGGCGTAACTCTTCAATTAACGATCGTTTTAACGGCATAATAATAAAATGCGAGTAGCAAAATATTCTTAAGCAATCTTTCGCTCGCGTCCAATTACTTATACGAACCTTATCAGGTCGAGTTTGCTAAGTTAGCGAGTATACGTATAAATCATATCTGAAATCACCCTATGGAAGAATGACGCAGTGTTATCAGAATAGGGGGATCTCGGTCGGTAAATAGATTCGCGTATATACATATCTATTTTGCGTTACATCGTAACCCCTCCGTTCGAGTGATTCAATATCCCGGATCGGTTCCCCTAAAACCGTGCCGAGGGTTTAACGCAAAACGAATTACGAACAACGAAAAAGAAATTATCGCGGCGAATAAAATACACTACGAAACGGCTTTAAAAGAATGAAGAAAAAAAGAGACGAAGAAAAGCGTTTCAAAGCGTTCGCGAGAGTTACCGGAACGTAATCTCCATTGGGGGTAAAAAATATTCGAAACGTTTTTATCGCGACGAGGGTAAACGCTCGAGAAAATTCTTTAACGCGACATTTTCTACGCTAAAACGAGATTTCCTTCGCGAATCGTTCGAAAGCCGTTTAACGTGCTAATGTTTCTATCCAGTTTGCTTTTCCCAGCGATTTTCCGACTTTCGAATGGAACGTTAACCCATGAAATCGGGAAGAACACGGTTCATGGTAACGTGCGAATTCTCAATAAACCGTCGCGTGATACATTTCTCATTCGCTTCCCTGTTTCGCTTGTGCGTCGTGTATTATTTTTAATGTCGGGCCACGTTGGGTATGCACAATCGTTCCCGGGAAATCTTTTGCGTAGAATTAACATTTTCGCCGCACGAAACGCGCCGCGGGAGTAAGAAAAACGAACGATCCGCTGGAACACGCGTTCTTTATTAGGCGAAATTTTCGTTTAATCGAGACCAGGGAGAGTATACGTCCGCGTTCACAATGGCGGCAAATTGAAAATAGACGCGTTCCCGTTCCTTCTGAAATCTTCTCCCCCAATTATCATCAAGATATATTCAATCGTGGGGACATCTAATCAGACACCACAGCCGGCTGAATCTGCGGGCAGTTTATAAATTGGACCCTCCTTGTATATGCTGATAGAGGTCTACGGAGAAGGGTGAGGCCGGAATCAATGTGATGGAACTCAGAATTACGAGAAGAGAGAGAAACTACGACGGGGAGAAGTAGATTTCAACCCTCCCGAGGGGATTTTCAGACTAGCGAGCTTCGTCCGGGCTACCTTCACTCTATTCGTTCGTGTTCCACCGGCTGACATGCCGTTGCACTGTACGGCGACATTCATCACGATTCAATTTGTCCGGATAAAAATTATAACCGTATTGCCGCACGACTTTGCCGGGACCTCGCTTTAACCGCTGCCCGGCAACGAACAATGCGTTCTGAAATAACGCTACGAGGATTACGACAAAAATCACTTCCATCGTTGAAGATTATTAACGTAAAACGTTTTACTATTTTCGCGCGAGCAACGTTTCCTCCATTGATAAATCACGCGAAACGGTGCTCGAGATTTGACATTCGATTTTATTGAAATATCAGGGCCGTTGTAGCCAATGTTGTGAAATAAATTGAAACGGAAAGGAGACGTAGAAAAAGCGAGTCTGGTGCCCCGGGGAATACCATATGAATTTTGAATTTTGCAACTACCAAAATTTTTATGTGCAAAGTCATGACAGTCGTGTTAACGGATGTGATGAAATTTATAAGTGAGGTTTAAGTAATGCTGGCGACATAATGGGGGGTATAACTCGTGATGTACCGTGCACACTTTAGTCTATGTGACCCACCGTTTGTCTTCCAGTTTGGTGCAATAGCTTGAAAATTTTGTAATTGCAGAATTTGTAAATTATTACATTTCTAAATTTATGAACTCTGAAAGTCTCGGACTTGCAAATTTACGAAAATTGAGTTTCTCAAATAATCTGCCAAATTCTTAAATCTCCACATTCACATATTTTCACATCTCTAAATCCTAAAATCCGCCAAATCCTCAAATACCAAAATTTTCTATCTTCAAATTTCCAAATTCTCCAACTTTCAAAGTCCTAAAATAGCTGCTATACCCCCAAGAATTATAAATTTCTCCGATGTCTTCAGACTTCACATAAATTATTCCATTTTGAAAATATTCAAAGTAGACGATTTGTGCAAGTTTCTCGAAAAGTTTCGGAAAGTGAAACAGAGTATCTCAAGTGCCACATACAACTTTTTATGTACAAGGGTGCTATGTAATCTCCGGATCTCGTCGGATAAACTCGCGCTGTAAAAACAACGTATACATATGTATTGCGCCATCAAGCAAATGCCGGATTTCTGTCCGGAAATCAATTTCGAAAGTACCTCTCGGCAAGTAGCCCAACAACTATCGAACTTCCTGTTTGCGAAGTTAAACTTGCCACGCAACTTTTGCTTGTTTCGTGTCTTACGAGTTCGGGATCTTCTGTTCTACATCCTATAAGTGGCGTAATCCATTTTTCGTTCACTTTAGAAAACTTTCGACCTTAGAACCCTCAGTTAGCAGCGTTTAATTAACGGCAAATTCTTTGTATATTAACGGCATGTAGCATCATTTTAAACATTGGCAAATTTAGAATGACTTGATAATTCACAGTTCAATGGTAAAAAAATTTTATGTAATTTGTACTTGCGGACACTTGGATATTATCTATTTTACAGAGACATTTTACTTCTACTGATTTTAATTATTCCTCACTTCATTTGTAAACACAGCTAACGGAATATATTAAATTGGCAAGGTTTCCACGTATTTTGTTTCCAAACTGCTCGTATTCCATCGCAGAGA
The DNA here is from genome assembly GCA_963576845.1 of Megachile leachella. Classification (NCBI taxonomy): domain Eukaryota; kingdom Metazoa; phylum Arthropoda; class Insecta; order Hymenoptera; family Megachilidae; genus Megachile; species Megachile leachella. Next base: position 15,362,387 of record OY756248.1, read on the forward strand.
GAATACAAAGTTATCACAAATATGGAGGCGGTGGATTCAAATGATGTTTACTTTAACCTAACTTATTTGCTGAATGGCAATAAATAACTTTATAGGAAAAGAATACATTCCCTATGCTGATATGTAGTTAAAACTATAATCTGCAATCTATACTTGAAACCACAAATAATAAATATAACAGAATATGAAACAATTTGTCAAAAATATCACCTGATCGAAGTGCATTAGTGTTTAAAATTCGAATATAATTTAAGCCACTGCGCAGCGATCAGAACGAACCCTACTCAGCGATATCCCTGGCATTAAAACGATCGGTCCGAACCCTTAATCATTTTCCTCGGTTCAGCGTTTCCCGCTCGATGTTCCGCGCTCGACACGGGCTCGTCGTTGTTATCCGGTACATTTAAATAATTGCGAATGCCGGGTGTCGTTTTAGCAAAGATAATTTATAGGAACAATTCGTGCCGGTCGCTGAACCGACTCGTTCCGTGGCGAATTCCAGCGACTCTTCCTGCCTGGATGCAATCGACGTTGCGTATCCAGCCGAATTCATCCCTCCGTTCCAGATCTTCTTTCATCGGCGCTAGGAGGGTGAACTTAAGCCCGACGGTGTTTCATCTACCCCCATAACGGTAACGTTCGCTGCCTTTCGCTCTCTGACAAGCCGCTTGTTATGATTGTCCCGGCTAGCTACGCAACGTGGATCTTTGTTCGACTCCCTGGCCAGTGGCGTCGATTCCGGGGGTCGAAATCGAGATTGCACCCTCTGCCACGATATGAACTTTCTAGTCAAGGGATAGGAAAAACGGGAGACCGTGGCAAAGTCACTCGTTGGGCATTTTTTTTTCTCTCCTTTCGACCGAGAAAATTGTTACTATCCCCGAGGTAGGGATATTATTTTTCTCGGTGAATGTCGTTCCGAAGGGTGAAATTTGAGGGGAGTTTATCGTGGAGAATTCGTTCGACATTCCGGAGATTTTGAATCGTATTGTATCGTGCCGGTTGTTTTACTCAATTTGCAACGCGACGAGGGATTTTAATTGTAGAAACGTTGGAAACACGAACGTTCCGGTTTGCTAGCCGGATTCAGATTGCGACTCAGATTGTTGTGCTTTACAAGTGAAATTCGCGTTGATAATGTTTCTCATTTGGAAGTCCATTTATTTTAATAATAAGCGAGGGAAAAATGTGTGTACACGATGCACGGTGTCTTTGATGTAAATGTACAGCCCTGGCTTGGCGTATCCTTTAGCTACCCTCGAGTCCTTCGTATCCACCATCCCGTGCAATTCGAGTCTGTCTGGTAAAACAGTACGGAATTTATCCCCTTCTCTTTGGGGAAAAAGCAACGTACATTTCGATAAATCTCATGGCCGCCAATAACGTGTTAAATTTTCTTTTCTTTTTGTTTAGTTCTACCTTTTCCTTTTCATACTGTGGCCAAACCATGCGAGAAGAGAACACAACGGGATATCGGTTTCGCGTAAAAATTAATGCCGCCAGTGATAAATAAAAATAGCGATTCATATGGTCTGTCCCATAATAGCGTGTTCACATTTCTCTCAAAATTTATGACTCGATCCAAAACATATGCAGAACGCTAGTATGCTCTTACTTAACGTATTAATCTTTTGCGTTCCTGAAAATTCTCAACACATTCATAATTAAAACATTCTCAAAATTCTTGAAATAGCAAACTCAAAGTGTCTGGCGACTCTTTAACAAAACAAATCTATTAAGATCACAGAAAATCCGCCTAGTGTTTTATCTGTTTTGTCAGGAATCGAAGCAACCCTAACCTACCAGACGCACGTTCCGACCGAGTGAGCAGGGTGCAAACAACGAAAACTGGTAAATTATGATGGTGTCAGCAGCGATAAGAAGCATCGCGTGTTAAAGAGACGCGTAGGGTTCCATCCCCTGCGTCGAAAAATGGTGTCACCGTTATCTTGGCAGCCATCTAATCCCCTAAAAACGCGTAATGCCGCAGACAAGCACTGCGAAACACAGATTCGGCAGTCGTCGAAATAATCTTGCCAGAGCCGACGGAGAAAGAGGCTAGACAAGAGAATAGGAAGCAGCCGTCGCAGCGTCGCGGCTGTCTTGTGTTTGGATAATACACACAGATAGTCGGATAATTCACTTGTCTCGTCGAAAATGAAATTACGACGGCGGTCGGGTGCAGCTATACAAAACCCAGCAGTTGGCGAAATGGCGGCGTCGGCCGCGAGGCAATGCATAAAAGCAGTACAGCGTGTATTATTTTACATTTCCCAGAGGATCTTCCTATTGGGATTCAAGGGAAACGAGCATCCATCCCCTCCTCGTTTCCCTCCCTCCCTCCCTCCTTCAATAATTCCCGTCGACCTCACCCTGTCGAGAGCAAAGTGGCAAACTTTGCGTGTTTAGATATTTATATTCAATAAAACCACTTTGCCGGCTACGCTTCTTGTAAATAAAAGCTGATAACAAGTTCTGTTACATGATTAAACCGAAGTTTTGTGACAGCAGCCGCGTGGGACTATAGTCTGACTAAATATGCCACGTGGAGAGAGATTTTCCTTCAAAGTATGAATTTTAGACGATAGATCTGTAATATGAATAATCCACGGGGAATAATGGTAATTCGAGGGAATTTCGTAGAAAACCATATAACGTACAGTATGTCATACTGCCACCCTACTTTTGTCGCTCAAAGTGGATGATTATACAGAGCGTCGTCGACTGTGATATTGTCGAGGACGTTATTCTGATCAATTTTTCTCTGAACGTAATTCAGCTATAATTTAAGAGATAGATATATTCTTGACGAGATAATTGTTTATTATAAGGGTACATTCATCCCTTCTAGTAGAGATATAAATCGATCACACGACAGATAATACATAAATGGCAGATATGCAACAGATTAGCTCATAATCAAAGCTGTTCCATGCAATCGATGGGTGCATCAAAACGTTTGTGGAAGTCACGGTGACTCAGCTTAAGCAACGATTACACGTATAAAAGTCGATCAAGTCGGGACGGTAAAGTCCTAAATGTAATAAATGATCCGGTCGTTCCCCTTGCTCCGTTCGTTTTGGCTCGATTCTGTTACGGTCAGACAGGTTAGGAGGGCGGTCACGGAATAAATTAAGTATTCTATGGAGGGCGGACAGGCTCGTTCACTTTCTAGAGGAGCAGATAGTTTAGTTTTAAGGAAAGTGACCGTACGATGGACTACCTCCAGAGACACGGTCCGAACAAAGGTCCTGGATGCTTGAACCCGATCGGAGAAACGAAAGGAAGAGCCAGACGAACAGGAGGAACCGTGTACGTGCGTGATAATAAATCACCTTGCGGAGGATCTTGAGGGAAATTCGGTGAAATCTCATCCATTAGGATTAGCAGTCGGAAAACACTGGACGAGCAGCACGAGAAACAACAACCGGGCACGTTTCGCAAACACACAACGTAGCCGTTTGTTTTGTCGGGTGTCGTTGTTGAAAAAATTCCCGAGGTCGGTTTATGAAAACAACGCACTTCGAGCTTTCCTATGCTGACCAGAGCGCTTCGAAACCGTACCGTAGAATATTTATGTCGAGCGCCGGTCATTCTCTTCCCTTTCAATTTTACCTCTCGCTCTCTCGTGTTTCTCGTTCGTCCATTCTCTCCTCATATTTCGACGTCGTTTTGTTAATCCAGGAAGAGCAACGAGAGTGGTTTCACCCTTACACGGGGAAATATAAATCGAGATATCTGCCACGATCCCAATTATGTGATACAAAGCGTTGAACGAGAAGGGGAAAATAGATAAGTTATTCGAATCGTGGTATCGCGATGCACGCTTTTCGCATTGTTCATTTATTATCTGTTTACAACGAAACTCGGTCAATTCCATTTTCTCAGAAAATTTCATTTTCTGTGTTTATTAAGATTTTCATATATTAAATCATTCCTTTCATTACAAGCGACTGATTTAATGAACAACTCAAACATTGTATTGTCACAAGATTTATAAATATAATAATTAGATTATGAAGTTGTTTTGTAAAAGTTTAAAGAAATAAAAGGACACGCTTGACCATACACTAAATAAAAATAAAAAGTCCTTCGCGATAAATAAAATAAAATTTGATTTTTAATTTGATTAAAACTGTGCAATGTTTATCTGTTCCGATTGAACGAAAAAAATGATTCGAGTTCTCGTGCAATGCATACGTGATGTTACGTCGCGATATCGTGGATGATATGTTATCGAGCGTAATTACGTACTACGCATAATGATACGTAACACTCGGCTGAAACTAATATCCTCAACAGCTTTACGCATATTTAGCGAATATTTGGGATATCATGAAATATATATACACAGCGCGTTTGCGTCGCCGTGTCACACGATGTCCCTAGCCACGTGTAAACCGCTGACAAATTTGCGTTGACAGGTTATAGACGCATTAATAAATGCATATCCTAGCGATACGTTTCGGGCTAGGTTTTCGTGCTGAAATGATTATTCCGCGGGGCAGTTATTGAAATGATCGAACTAATTATCTATTGAGTCTCTAGCGTATTATGAATGATGTGCTTTGTGATCGATGAGTTGTCAAACTTTTACGAATTTTGGGTTATTTAAATATTTATGAAGATTGATATTCATATGTGTGGAAGTTTGGACATTTGGAAACTTAACGCATTTGACTTTACGGATTTGGAATTTTTTTGAGATTGAGAAATTAGAAATTTAGAGACTTCAAGATTTGTGAGCTTAGGATTTGGTCATTTTTCAACTTTAAGAAATTACATACTTGAGAGTTTAGACATTTAAAAATTTGTCTAGGAATTCAAGAACTTGAGACTTTGAGAATTTAGTGGTTTGCAGATTTGGTGTTTGATAATGAGTAATTAAAGATTCGTGTACCGATTACTAGAAATAAAATGGCTAACCGCAATCCGCCGCAGCAACACGATGAAATAAAGACGTAAATTGGAACAAACGTTGTACAAAAATGCCGGCAAATTGGCAGCGTGTATGTACAAGTTACATGGTGTTACAAAATATACGTAACCGCAGTACGTCGCTCTTTCTCGCACAATAGCATGAACGATAGGAGGAACAGAAGTACGATCATGTTAGCCCGATGCTTCGTCAGCCTCGGCGCCGAGTTTCGAGTCAAGCCGGTGTTGAAATTTTGTTCGATGAGCGAAGTACACGCCGGTTTAATTTGTAGTACAGCCGGATGCGCGGCGCGGGTGGTGAACGATGTTGGGTGGCCAAATGGGTGGTGGTGTACGAGGGGTGGTAGTCAAATTTATTGAAACGCACTCTGTTCTCTCCTCCTCCTCTCCCTGGAGACCCGAATCCTGCTATTGCGCAACGGTTTGTGCCTGATAGAGTCGAATTCTGCAGCAACGCTACACTCAAAGGACTGCGGGGGTTTGTTAAGCGATATTCCGTGGCCACCCCTTTCGTTCCTCGTATACATTTTGTAATTTAATTGCCACCGGACAAGCTATAACACGCTTCCCGTGGAATCAATTTAAATTCCGCGAACCCGCCGGTACAAGGAACTTAAGCCGCTAAATTAATTTGCATCGCGCATCCTCGGGCGAAGAAGCTTCATTTGCTTTACTCTCGTCATTGTTTAGTAAAGTTTCGGATCTCTGCATCCACGTGATTCGCTGCCGATTTGCAAACCCTTCAGCGATAATAAGGCAAATGACCTCCATGCGTGGTGCATTTGACAACTTTTCGATTATAACGAGCAAATTATATTGAACAATTCTGCAAGCATATGTATTTCATTACACAATTCTGTAATTATGTGAATCAAATTTTATTGAATTCTGCAATTATATGAATAAAATTACATTGAATAATTCTACAATGTTAATCAAATTTAATTTATGATTTTGCAGTTATATGTGTCAATTTATATTGAACAATTTTGCAGTCATAAGAGACAAATTATATTGAACAATTCTGCAATTACATGTATCAAATTTCATTGTACGATTTTGCAATTATATGAATCAAATTATATTGAACAATTCTGCAATTATATGAATCAAGTTATATTGGACAATTCTGCAATTTCATTGTACGATTTCGCAATTACGAACCAGGTTATATCAAACAATCCTGCTACTGTACAAATTGTGCACATCTTATAATTAAGAATTGAATATAACAATTAATGAATTTAGTCTTGTTAAATATTCAAAATCTTTACACTAAAAATAATGTATAATATTTAAACAGCGCAGAGTGTCCCAGCATGAAAATTTCACATCCCAATATTTCCTACGTAAATACATGAGAATATAAAAAACTTTACTCTTATAAAAATAATTTTTTATCCGAAATCGTTAAAAAATTAATATAGCGTATAGAAAATGATAATAAGAAAGAAAAATAAGAGACGAGTTGAATTTTGGTGAAATACGATCAAAAATTGTTCACGTAAAAGGAATATCTTGGCCAGCTTCGATTAATGAAATTGTCTCGTTACGATCCGATGAAACTGATATTTAACAGAGGAAGGAATTAAATTACGTAAAGAACCGAGTTCCGTTAGTTAGTTCCGGCCGATCTCCATTTGCGTAATTGACTTCGAAATGAAAATGTTCGCTGTTCCCATAGTACTGCAATTTATCGAAACGTTATCCTCCTCGCTTGTTCCGTAGGGACTTCTGTTCTGTGCTTGAAAACAGTTTGTCCGATAGAGTTGAATTGTGCGGTATGTTAGATACGAGTCTCTACGGAGGGAGCGGCTAGACTGCTATAAAATATGTCAAGAGAACTTGGAGCATCAAGTTAAAGTAGAAACGGGAAGCTTTATTGTTTGTCCCACCCGTCTTCCTCATTTTCTGTCGGCGAATACGTCGAGTATTTGGAAAAATACATCCTGCTTCCTTCATTTTTCTCTGCGTTATTTCGAGTATTATCTTGTTGGAATTTTTCTACCAAATATTTGCTCGATTCTCGTTTACGGACACGGATATTAAGCTTTGTTTAGATATCGATACAAACACGATATACCATTGGACATTTTCTACATCTTATATTTTCAAACTTCTAACATTTTCGAATTTACAAGTTTACGAATTTTCGTGGACATTAAATTTGAAGATTTAGGAGTTTAGAGATCCTTAGTTTCCCTGAACTCGTACTGTGGGAGAGTGGTAGACCATCTTGAATGGTAGACTAACACAGATAAAGAGGAGTAATGGTATTCCGGTTGTAGGTATATATTGGTTATCGAAACAGGGCTATTATTTACGTTTGAGCCAAGTGCTGAGTCAAGTTTTGCGTGAGCCACGAACGGTAAAGGGTCGTTAAAAGGGTGTGCTGAATCAGTCATGTCCACACGGCTCGTTTAATATTGCCTTATCAATCGTTCCGACACTCAAACTATTCCACGAGTAGATTTAGTAGATTTAACTTGCCGTAACACGGTATGTATATCGTTTGCGGTCTCTGTGAAACGCGGTATTTCCGTAAAGGGTCAAATTGCACGAAGTGACTCGAATATTACAAAGAATGGAATTTAACGACACTGTTGCGTTTTTCAGCCGTGTACAGCGATGAAATTTACGAGAGGCAAGTTAATCTTCCTCTTTGTTCCCTGTAATTTCTCTGATACACGGTTTACACGACACAACTGAATTGTTCGTAATAGTCGAACACGAAGGGCCACGAGATTATTCAAATCCGTCCTGAACTGAAACACCGCAACTATATTCAAGAACTTGTCGTACCGTTCTCTGCTTGTCTTACGCTTGTTGTACATTCGTAAAGAGAACTCCGTCCTCTGTAACGAGATTCCGACCAACTTTCCACCGCGTCACGATAAAAGGTTCGAGCAAATTCTAATAAAATAAAGGAAACAGAAAATTGCGAAATAATGTCGCGTTCTGTTTGCCCTGTTAGAGCGTTCTTGTGATGTTTGAGAAATACGAATACGTTTGGAAGCCTGCAGATGTGAAATTTATGTTTCAAATATTTTTTATTTCTCTGTTTCTACATGTTTACACTTTTAATTCTCTATATTCATAAATTTATAGATTTTTACATTTTCTATTGATTATATTGGTAAATTTGTCCATTTTTAAACTTCTACATTTTTAGACTTGCAGACTCTTGCACTCTTTAATTTTGACATTTCAGAATTTCTATATTTAAAACGTTCAGGTGCCCAAATAAAATCTAGGTCAAATTAACCTAACTTAACTTCTATATACCTCTAACAGTTCATTATTACTCATATGAGTAACTTAACCTAACTTCTATAGAGTAATTACTCATTGGCTGTATGAAGCTATTAGTCCCTTGATTTACGAATAATTCAAGAAGTAAAATTAATTTACATGATTCCGCCAGAGAATAACTGTTGCTCATGAAACTTATACTCTGGCAGTTTGCCTGAAGGCCAGGGTACAGTGAATATTTTGAGCAAGTCCGGTTGTGGTTGTCATAGGTATTATCGGCTCTTTCCTGGATTCCTCATTCGTATAACAGCAGGTAGGGTAGCATAGAGACGCTCAATTGACCCTGGTGCCCGATGGGGCTCGAGGGGCTCCCCTGTGTGTGCTTTGCTCCTCGTAGACGCTGGTCTTTGTGGAGGCGTCGATCGTGTTTGTCGACGTAGTTGGGCGTCGAATCGCATCTAAACAGGAGATATCTTATTTCCGCGATGGCTCATCGCATTCTGCTGTTGGATTCAGTCGCACGGTATGCGTCCATAATAAATTCCAAAGATCCTTATCTTTACGGAAACCCACTTTACGACTCCAACAAATAGATTTAGGTACGTCTCGCCTCGGGGTTGTTTCAAGTGTTGCGACTAGATGCTTGTCTAGAGATAAGACGCCGATAATCGGACTACACCGATTTTGCGACTGATCGACGGATCGATTACCACCGAACTTGCGCAAAGATAGTCTTGTAATTTAAAATTATATTTCACAGATAATTCTTTAGAATTCTTGAACCGTTAATTAGGGTAGTACGAATTCTAAACTTTATCTTTTCAGAAATAGAAAAATTCACATACTTGAAAATATATAAACTTCAAAAAGTCAAATTAATTTAACTACCAGTGTCATCAAATGTCCGCCACTTATCCGTGTACAGAGCCCTTAGGACACAGTTATCCATCACTGATCTAATTTGTAGAAATAGTTTGTTCTTTCCTTTTCTCCACAAACTGTTGCTTCGTCGTTTGATTCGCTCCTGTAACCTTTGAGTCGTCTTTTTACTCTTTTATCCCGAGTTAAATTGGTTTCGTTAAAGTTTAAGGTGATCGCTCGTTACGCGTCTGTTGCGAGATCACGTTTTACCGTGTAGCATTCGATGACCGGAAACGAGATCACATGTCACAACTCCGCTTATAACTCTCTTTAGAGCTGTTATAATTTGTATAATGAAATAAACGAAAATGTTATTAAAAAAATTATACCACACTAAATCACTTCGGGATTATAACTGAAACCATGTAAACATGCTATATTAGTTCTATTATTAGTAACGAATATATATGTATTTAACATGAAATTAGTATTATTCATCCAATACATTCTATATTGAAAATTCTATGCATTTTTGTACCTTTTTGTTTATACAAATAAAATCATATTGTCTGCTACAGTACTTACACATGTAACATGAATTCCCTAAAATATACAATTCAAAGTATTCATCATTATTTACTTCTTATCCAATTATTCGTATGCATTTGATCGAATATTGACTTATCAAGATCAGCATATATAACATTTTCATGGGTGCAGGCGCACAAAAGTGGAAATTCTGGAAAATTTATATAGCAGTTCCGAGAGCAGAAAAACGGCGTTTGAGTTTCTTATTCACTTGGTGGTACACGTCCAAAAAAAAATGAATAGCCATCTGTTATCGATACGTCGTTTTACACCATTGGAGCTGTAACAATGAAGGGAGGATGAATTTGCTTTATGTCGTGAAAGAGTCGTCGGGGAGTCTGCGTTTAGTGAGGCAAAAGAATCCTACGCCAGGCTGACAAAAACTAAGATTATCGTCGATAAATCTTCTACCCGTTCTTCTATAAAGAAACATTCCCTCGCGTATCTTGGACAAACGGTTCAGGCATTCTTTCGCTCAAGTAACAGGCAAATTCGAAACTTGTTTCTCTTTGTGCTTATACTTTCGGTGTTCCGAGGAGCGGGCAAAAATATGTGTACAAGTTCCATACGCTTAGTACCGTAGGTTTACTTAGGGAAATGGCGGCGGGTTAAGGAGGCCATAGTTTTAAGACCTTCGCTGCAACTTGAAGACCACGAACATTCCGTATAAATGAAATACATTTTCAAATTTAAACTTTAAAATCTGGAGGCTAGAAACTTTCGAACTTAGAAATTAGAAATCTGAGCACCTTTAGACTCAGGAACTTTTACTCTTGAATGCGGAAATTTAATAACTTGGAAAATGAAAGAAACATCAAATATGCAAATTTACAAATTGGAAACTGCAGAAATATAAATTTGTAAAATTACGAATACAAAGGTATTTAATTTGAAAATTCAGAAATTAATAAATTTAATAATTCAGAATTTGAAAAATACGTAAACATAAATATCTCACATTTGGAGGGTGTAGCCCATCAGTGATTTACCCTAGCTTAATTATGCGATCCCTCCAAACGACGTTCATTTAACCCAGAATTTATTTGCATATCTTCCATTGAAATGTATTATGATAAGGACAAGGCGGTTTCGACCGTCGCGATCAGGAAGGGTGAGAAAGTGGGAAAAGAAAAAGGAATAAAAGGCTGTTCGTTGTAGCGAGAGGGCCGTCATCGAGTCTGTGCTTGCTAGACCAAGAGAATCCTCTCTATGCGAGTCGGATAAAAAATGGGATTGCTTAAATTCACCGTCAACCCCAAGAGTCGGCCCCTCGTTCGCAAGAAGTTTGGCGAACCATTGCGGCAATAAATAATACGGTGCCAGCCCCTTTCGTCCCATAGACCACGACCGGGCCAGGAAAGTAATGAGAACTTTGCACCTCCACCCTGCTGCGTATAATGTCGATTCGTACATGTATCGCCGATTTAATGTACACTTGGGGGAACCATGCGTTAGTTATTATTTACTGCATGTACATAAATTCAACCGGCAGGTTAGCCCGTGCACCAACACCATTTTAATGCTACGCTCGCCACGAACCGCGAACGTCTCTATTAGAAAGTGTTTTATCTTGATTTATTCTCGCCTGGAGAAATTGCACAAGATTATTGCACAGTGGCGGAGCTCTAGGGACTGCGAATAATTTTATTATGTTACTGATCAGAATGCATTTCGAACAATTGCACTTACTGAAAGTATCGAAAGTATTATTGATCCAGCTCCTATTATTTTAATAACACGTATTTGTTGCATTAGCTTGAAGTGTATCAAATACAAAAATCTACACGTATAAATATTAAGCTGTTGCATATCAAACTTTTGATTTAAATTGATGCGTAAGTACACATTTATTATTTCGCAGTACGTACTCGTATATCATTAAAGTGCATTAAACTTTCAATGCATCGAAAGCTATCTGATATTTAATACGAGCTATTTTATATGCAGTTACCAAGTCATATGCACCATATAATCACATATGCTTCTACTAGCTAATTATCATCGATGTTGCTATAACAACTTATAGAATGTACCAGTTTCATGTGACGAAACATAAAGGTTAAATTCGACATAGTTCGATGATCGACCATTCAAGGATTAAATTTGTAACGAGTTTCGAAACATGCCATCTTTTTACCACACCTCAACAGACGATATTACTTAAGGCGATTACATCGCTGAACCTCTGTCTCTCGAACAAAGTTGTTCCCCGTGTTATTAAGAGCGTGTTTGCCGTTTCATGCACCTTTGTGCCTCGAACGATGATAACTGTGTTCATTTATTATCCGCGATCGCTCAGCCGAGAAGGGCTCTTCGTTGATTAAGTGGACTACGTGATTAAGTTGAAAGCATGTATGATTCATCGCAAGTTTTCAAACAAAGACATTGACCGAGTACGCGTAATCCTGATTAAGGAGTTCCCTTAACTTCCAGACGGATCTCTTCCCGAAACACTAGGAATTTCTATATCGGAACCGCAACAAATTAGCGAATTCGATTTGGAAGCAACCGGTGGTGTCGGCTACTTTCTTGCTTGATCGATGGGATTAGCTATTTACAAAAGGTATGTTGGTTTGCTGATTTGAATTTTATATAATTATAGTAAATTTTATAAATGATCACAAGGTTATAGTGCACTTCTCAGTCGTAAGAAGCTGAGAGATGCTCAATGAGGCGCTAATTTTCTAAATTCTCTATCTCCCAGATTTTCAAATTTCCATACAGGCGAATATTCACCATATTCACTTATCAAAATTTTCAAGTTTCCAAATTTTTTAAAACCACTTTCCAAAACTTCCAAATCCACAGATTCTCACACCTGAACATTCATTATTATAAAATTTCTTCCTTCTTTATTTCCATGATTTACAATTTTGTTATAACTCGTCAAAATCGTCACTTCAGCCATTTACAGTCGAAACAGAAAGAGCAAATATTAGTTTCGACTCGATCGTTCCATTCATCGCGAAAGAGCCGCGAAAGAAAACTGTCATTTTGCTCGGTGAAACCCTTTGCCATTGTGTCGCTTGATTGTTTTTTGGCGGCATTACCCTACTGATTTCTTAACGCGTTTTTCGGGAAACGTCATAGTTTATCGAGTCAGGAGGTTTTTCTTTCCAGCTCTTTCTGTACGGAATCAGCAAAAACAACCCCCTGGATCCATAATTCATACACCCTCTAACGCCTTTAAACGTTAACCACCCCGTGACTTCCAGCGGTATCGTTCTATTATAGCTCGAAAACGGTGAACCGTGACGTTGGTGGCGATGGTAACGGTGGTGGTAGCACCGATACGAACTATGTATCGGTGTCGTTTTCAACAATGATCGTCCTAGTTGTTATAGTTATGCGTTCGCCGCAACGGTAGGCCAATATTTTAAGAGCGGGGGGTGAGCTGATTTCTAGCGGCGCCATTTTATCGGTCCTCGTCTACCAAAAACAGGGGTGGGAGATTAAACCAGTTACGTCAGCGATTTCCTACTGACAGCCGTAATAAGTCGTCGGTTCCGGAACAATATGATTTCCGCGAGATTATATCGAGAATAATGATGAAGGGGCTTCTGCCCGCTGGAAAATTGGTTTGCGTGTTTATATCGCCGGCCAAACCGACCGCTCGTGAGCGAGCATGACTGTTATTTTTCGAGACGAAAGGGTTATCGATAGTTAGACGGCCACTTTGGCTGTGCGCCGGCAGCTCTCCTTATCGTTAAGTAAACTTGAAATTCTTCATCGACCAGCTTTCCTGGATATGTCCCTTAATATTCGCAAATTACGAGTTTCCTGGATATCGGCCTTCCATCTAATACGAAATCATTTGTAGATACAAAGCCACAATTTTCAACTTATTTAAATTTTATAAATTTTTGTTCTTTTTTTTGGTCTTATATTTGGTTTTGCAAAACAGATTTCATTTATATGAGTTTTGTCATATAAATTCATTTATATGAATTTAAGTTTACTGATATGAATAAGAGTGAACTTTTTGTGGGACATTTGTATCGATATCCGAAATGGATTAGTTTATAATTTAGGTCATTACAGAGTATTATATTCTATCATGATTAGTGTTCTAGTCTATTAAATCTTGAATGATGACGTTCAATATATTATGATTATCCATCAATGCAGCGTGGAAATCAATTTAGAATTCCTCTATATGGTACAGCAAATGAAAATGTTTCCATTTGATGGGTTCATGAATAATTATAATTTTAAGTCCAACGTAATATAAAAATAAAATAATGTAAAAGTATAATTATCCATCAGTACTTGTCCATAAATATTAAAAATAATTAGATTTATTTTTTGTACAGGAGCAAGAAATAACACGAGTAGAATATTCTAACACGTGTTACAAAGCTGCCCTATGGATTTCAGCTAAATTTTTAACGGAAAACAGAAAAATGCAGGACATGTACAATTTTAATCGAAGCTCAGTATGTTTTCCACGTAACAGAACCGTCGCAGAATTGGAATCGTGAAGTTGAATATGAAGTCGCTTATTATAAACGAAACAGCACGAATTCCCAAAAGCGTTAAAGATTCACGGAATAACTGGTTGATTTACGGATTGCCGTAATAGCCACGCGAGCAAACTTCTCGAAAGAACATGCATTTTAAATCATCCAGACGACATCGTACACGCGTTACTCGATATTTCATCGAGCAACCGGTAAGGTGCAAAACTCTCGTTAATTTTTTGCACAAAGCACGCGGGAACTGCACGGCAATCGTGATATTATTTACGACGTCTGTGCTGTAGTTGTTATAAATGTATCCCTAAAACTTACTATGTAATTTACTTATCCCCTAATAGGCTCGCTATTAAGCACAATTAGGGCTTTACATTCAAATTGTATTTCCTATCTAACATCGGTAGTCGGTTTTGTTAATTGGGATTTGAAGTTTAGTATACTTATCAATGTCTTTCTCTCGATCAATGATCGAGAGCCATGTTAGGTTAAATTCATACTTTTTGGAGTAGTAGAGGAATATGTGTAATGAAAAATTTATTTTGGAGTTTGACAACGTATCAAGGTTTTAGCTGATTAATAAATTTTCGAACTTTCTGTATTCCCAAATTTCCAAATTTTCGAATTCCTCAAATTCCCAAATTCCCTGAGGTTCCCAAATTCTCAAATTCCTCAAATTCATCAAATATTCCAAATTCCCCAAATTCCCCGAATTCTACAGAATTCCAAAAATTCCCAAACTTAGAATACTTCAAAATCCCCAAATCCCAAATTCCAAATTCTCTAAATTCCAAATTCTCCAAATTCCAAAATCTCCAAATTCCAAAATCTCCAAATTCCAAATTCTCCAAATTCCAAATTCTCCAAATTCCAAATTCTCCGAATTCCAAATTCTCCAAATTCCAAAATCTCCAAATTCCAAATTCTCCAAATTCCAAATTCTCCAAATTCCAAATTCTCCAAATTCCAAATTCTTCAAATTCCAAATTCACCAAATTCCAAATTCTCCAAATTCCAAATTCTCCTAATTCCAAATCTCAGATTCCCCAAATCCCAAATTCCCCAAATTTTCCAAAATCCTCAAATCCCGAATTTTCTATATTCCCCAAATCCCCCGAATCCCCGAAACCCCCAAATTCCTCTAATTCCCCAAATTCCCCAAAATCCTCAAATTCCCAAAATTTCCTAAATTTTCTAAATTCCCTAAATTTCCTAAATTTCCGAAAGCGCAACTTCCCGAAATCCAAGTTTGCACGCTGTAAAATGCTCTTACAAAAGTTATAGCGCCATACTCGAGAGTATATTATATCGTTCGTTTGATAAATACGCGCACGACCATTTTTTACCAGGCTCCTTACTCGCAAGATTGTCTTGATTCAACGACCATAGGGAGTTGATAGGTGACTCCCGTGTATCCCCATCGAGTTGAGAAAATCCCGATAAAGTGCTTTGAAAGTTCCCCGGGAAGTGCACTTCTCCAGCAACTTCTCGGTTGACATGTTTACCGATCCCATAGAGTCTATGGTATTGGCGATCGCGTTCGAGCCTCGCATTTTACGTATTTATTGTCGTATCGATGCGTTCGATGTCGCCCGAAGAAAAGTGTCTCGATTTCTTCGACCAAAAGGTGCGAATTTTTCATCGGCCACTTCCTTGTCGTCGCGTCTTATTTTTCTTGAAAGAAACTGCTAAGTATAGTACCTCGTTATGTTAAATCCTTAATTTCCTCGAAGACGGAACCTTATAATTACTACAGTTCCAATTGCTGCTGTTTACGAAACAAGCACCTCTCTAGACGTTCCTGTAATGATTGCTTTGTTAATCTCGATTGGTGGAGAAGTACGTAATTAGAATTTCCAGTTTGGACAAGGAGTCATTAGTATCCACAAATTCGTTGGCTGTTAAGATCAAATTGACTAGCAACTTGTTATCGAGTAAAATTAGTTCAATGTTTTTGAATAATGTCGTTTTAGCTTCATTATGTATGTTGATGACCACAGTAGAAATAGTTATATTAATTAGGTATAACACAGATGAAGGTACAGATAGCTGTATTGACATTTTGGATGGACTTATACACGAACTAATGATGTACAAGTCCTAACTTTGTAATCAACTGGTACACGTTATGGACATCGAGCAATTGACGTAAGCTGTGGAACGCAAGGATGTTATCAAAATATGGTATTCAAAGACCCGATCAAATTTTGCAAAATCATACCCATATCATCAAGTTTCAAATGCAAACTAAAGAGCAATGAAGAACATAGTACGCCAAAATGACCCAAAGTTCACTAATTAGTCTAACTTGTGATATAACGAAGACCCTTTATGTGACGAACATGGAAATAAAGGGAGGGTTTGGAAATGGTTAACTGGTTATTTGAAGGGACCAGCCGTGGCAATATTAACCGTACATGCGAAAGGTTGAACGTCCACATATTGCGATTATCGCAGAATTCCGGCCATAAGCACACGACAGTGCAATACGCGGATAAGGTTCAGAAACCGCAAGGGTGAAACGGAGGTTAGGTGTTTCGATCGGCGGTGACACTTTTATGCCCGCCGCATAAAAAGCTCTGGTAATCAAAAGCTCGTTAAGATGATTTATAATTTGCCACTGCATTTAACCCACCCTGTTCGTTCTTCGTATATATGGTCGCTTTTTTCATAATAACGAGCCAACCCTACCGCCATTTCTGCCAGCTTATATTTTCGCGAGTCGAAAAGGAGGGTGAACGGTACTAATGTCTGCGTCACAAAGGGTGAAATTCATGGCTGCTGATGGCGAAAGGATCGTAAAACTCGATACTAACGGTGCACACCTCCGATCAGATTCACCGGCTACGTGAACTATAGTAATCGACCAGTTGGAAAAATTGCAATCTGCTCGGGGTAATTGTATTTTGGTGTGTACACTGTTCGTGTGGTCGCCACGTGTTAGTTCAACGTTTTCTGCAAGCGTGGTGAAAAATTATTAGCCTCTGGCAATCTGAGAGTCAGATGGCAAAACCGATAAATGCTGCGGCACGTTAGCACCTTGTTCTCGTGGCGGAAAGAAATGCCATGGAATTATTTCTCTTCCTCTACATGAATAGTGAATTAAACTTTTTTTACGTCGGACAGAACGTTGACATTCTTCAACTTACTGGACTCGGTGTGTCACACATTTCTTTCTGTATTTTTTAAAGTTTATGCAGGGTTTACTTCAGAGTGCATATGAAGTAATACACATATGTAATATATTGGGTAGACATAACGTATAAAATTATCGACTTCTGTGCTAATAATCAAAATTAACTTCTGTGCTAATAATCAAGATTAAGTCAGAATATTCAAATAGCCTACATCTTCTGTCTAACATATATGAAGTAATACACATATGTAATATATTGGGTGAACATAATGTATGAAATTATCGACTTCGGTGTTAATAACCAAATTCAACTTCTGTATTACTAATCAAGATTGTTCTACAACCAGAATATGGAAGTAGCCCACATGTTCTACCTACCATATACATACATCTCATTAGCCTCAAAATGGTTCCTCGATTTTGAAATATTAAAACGACAATGAGTTTAATAATTCACCTATTAAATATCGTTAATGTATAAATGTATCAATTAATACAGAAATGAAATACCCAAATATACAAACAAATTATGAATCACAATTGCGGAGTTA
This sequence comes from Megachile leachella, assembly GCA_963576845.1. Taxonomy (NCBI): domain Eukaryota; kingdom Metazoa; phylum Arthropoda; class Insecta; order Hymenoptera; family Megachilidae; genus Megachile; species Megachile leachella. Next base: position 15,380,185 of record OY756248.1, read on the forward strand.
CGAACAGAAAAGTTCAAAAGATAATGTTGACAATGGTGTTAATACTTCAGGCAAGCTTTGTAGTTAAGGTGCTTATGTGCGCTTTCACCATAAGAAAAAACAGCTCGTCAAAGCAAACGAGTTTATGAGTCACAATGCTGTGACTCTCCAAAAGAAAAATGAGCTTTAATTACCGTTTTTTCAATTTTCTGTTTTTGAAATTAAATATGAAAACGAGCTTTAGCTTCTTTATGAAAATCATGACGTATGAGCCAGAAAAAGGAGAACCAAGGGAAAATAGGGAAGACGATAAGGTTCTTTCGTTGCATGGCTAACATATAATTTCGAGGAATTTCCGACGTAGAATTTTAATAAAGTCACGCTCGTAAGCCAAAAATTTTAGTGTCTCTTAGCGAGCGAGCTTGTTCAGCCGGAAACAAGGAATAGATAAAATCTTCTTTACTGCGACTCGCTTTAATTAACTTCTCGCAAAAAATATAATGAACCATATATAAATCGAGGTAGAAGTTTACATGCTTTTAAAGGTATACATTGTCAGATCTTTGAATTTTAGTTAGAGTAAATTTCAAGTTACGTAAGCTCGAAAGTTTACGTTTTTAGAGGCTTGCATTTGGGAATGTTAGTTTGAGTTTTTACACTTTTAAATTTACTGATTTTATACTTCTCGAGTTAAAATTTTGAATTTTTCGAATTATATTTTGAGGATCGAAATTCATCAAATTTCTCAAGTTCCCGAATTCCAAATTCCCCAAATTTCTCAAGTTTTCGAATTCCAAATTCTCCAAATTCTAAATAGTTCAAATTTCTCACGCTTTCAACTTCCAAATTCCCCAAATTCTAAATATGCCAAATTTCTCAAGTTCCCAAATTCCAAATTCCCCAAATTTCTCAAGTTTCCGAATTCCAAATTTTCCAAATTCTAAATAGTTTAAATTTCTCACGCTTTCAACTTCCAAACTTTCCAAATTCTAAATATGCCAAATTTCTCACGCTTTCAACTTCCAAATTCCTCAAATTCTAAATATGCCAAATTCCTCACGCTCCTAACTTCCAAATTCCCCAAATTCCTGAATTTCTAAATTTCTAAACTCTCTCAGTCCCAAATTTTCAGCACCAATGATCCTACTCTCAATAATACAACCGTAAGAGTCAAAGGAAGCAAAAGTCAACATAACCTAGAATCTAAAAGGCCAGTTGGAACATGTCTTTATACATCATTGATAGTCGAAGATCTTTGAGCGCTGCTTTTCTTTGATAGTCACATAGTCGGCCAGCATCAACGAACCATCCATAAAACGTACCACGATTCGAAGTTCAATTTTACTCGCTACATCGAATGGTTGCTTCGCTTTTCAAAGCGTTCTTTAAAGAACCGTCCAACTCGTCTACGTAGATAGCATCAATAGAGAAAAGGGCATGGTTCATGGACGTTTTCGCGGTCGCTTTTCACGAAATCATAGGGGAGTTATTAACGGCTTCTGATCTTCAAGCTAAACGTGAATTTGTCTATCAAGTACATGTGCGTTTGATTGTACATACATGGTTAGAAGGAAAAATTTAGAGATTTGGGGTTTTGGATATTTGGGGTTTAGGGAATTTGGAAATTTGCGGATTTGAAAATTGGGGTATTCAAATTTTAGAATTTGAGAACATGGGAGTTTGGAAATTTTGGTACTTGGAAATTTGGGAATTTGGAAATTAAGGTATTTGGAGATGTGGGAATTTGAGAATGTGTGAATTTGGTGATATATGAATTTGGGGATGTGTGAATTTGGAAATATGGAAATTTGGGGATGTGTCAATTTGGAGATGTGTGAATTTGGGCATGTGTGAATTTGGAGATGTGGGAATTTGGACATGCAGGGATTTTGGGGATATGGGAATTTGGTAATTTAGGTATGGGGGGTTGTGGGAATTTAAAGATTTACGTATTTAAAGATTTGGGAATTTGGGGATACAGGAATTTGTAAATCCAGCTACTTGGAAATTTGAAAATGCGACATCAAGATCCAATTATAATATAAGCACCATAAGCCCCGAAAATTCGTAAATCAGTTTCACATACATATCTCACAAGTTATCTTCCCAACACACCAACGGAGCAAACATACCAAAATTTCACCGGCTAAGATTAGAATCGCAAAATCCCTCGAGGTCAGCACTCTCCCAATTTAATAACCTCCGTAATTGTAGAATATGCCATATAAATTCTTCCACTAATAACTTACGAATTCGACGATACATCATCGGCGAATTGTAGAAGTATCCAATGGTAGCCACAAGGGTCGTAGAATCCTGTGCGTTTCATTTTTTAGCCAGAACATTGAACGATCGTCCGAGAAATAAGACACGAAAATTGCCGTTTTATCAAGTTTTTCGTGGGAATTCTTTGGAAGGCTCGTACATCACTTAGGAGAGCCAGCCAGGAGGGATATCCGCGAAAAAATAATAGCCAATCCTTTACGTTTCCAGGCGTTGTTTTTTCTCGTTCGAGGACGTAAGATGGCGGTAAGCCCGACGAGTAAGTAGATTTTGATCGCCATCGACGATTGTTTCCACCTCGATAAAAATTATTGCCGAAATCCCCGGTTGGAAATTCAAATTAATATCGCGAACTTTCACGCGTGCCTCGTCGCAAATTACGGTCTCTCCTTAACCCGAGGCGATCAAATTATAAAGTTGCGCATTCCTCGACTTACTACTTTGAGGCAACTTCACGGAAAGGTGGAATTATTCGGATTTAAAAGTTGACGGAAGTCAGTCTACTCGCTGGCATCTTAATGAGGCCGGCGTACTCTATTTTTGAAAGTATCTCGTGTGTACGGGATGATATTCGCGAATTCTTCGCTATGACGATGAGCAGACGCTCCTTCAAGGATTTTCAGAACATCGCGCTTCCTATTTAATTATCCTCCAACGAGAACGTCCTTTGGGAATCCCGATAAACTTCATACTTTCACGTGAATAATGTACTTGATGGATTCTTTTTACAAAGTGTTTCATTAATCGTAATACACCTGGGAAAAGGACGCCATCTACTCTTCTTCTAAAAAATTACTTTTTCCTGGAAAAATAAATTGAATATATAAAATCAATTTTTTTAATGTTTTATTTTGAAGAATAAGAAGCTTTCATTTTTTAAGAACATTATGTTTGAAAATTTCTTTGTAAAAATATTTGTTTGTATCAAGTATTAGTTTGATACATTTTAACTTTTAGCTCTTCATTTTTTAAGAATATTAAGCTTAAAAATTTTTTTATAAAAATATTTGTTTGTAACAAGCATGAGATTGGTTCATTTTAACTCTTAGCTTTTCATTTTTGAAAAACATTAAGTTTGAAAATTTCTTAGTAAAAATATTTACTTGTAACAAGTATGAGGCTGGTTCATTTTAACTCTTAGCTCTTCATTTTTGAAGAACATTAAGCTTAAAAATTTCTTTATAAAAATATTTGTTTGTAACAAGTATGAGTTTGGTTCAAAGATTTCAAAGTAAAATTTCATTTTCCTATATATGATAAAATATTTTCCTACATACAACAAAATATTCGACCAAATTTTTCATGAGAGAAGTTAGTATCATCCCTATTAGATGAAGCACCAGTGTAAAGTCTGCATTGAACAACGAATGTTTATGCTTTCAAAGCTTAAAAGCATAAATCACGTAATCTACCAGATGCGGATTTATAGATTAGGTTCACTTCGCAGACTTCGATCATAAATGGAGAAGCGCGAGTCCGCTGATAAGTAATACTGCATGTGGCATGGTATCCAAATTTATCAACAGCAACAAAGCATGTAATAATTCTTGGAAATGTCTGTACATTTTAAAACTTTTGGAGCGTAATGGTAGTCGGCGAACAGTGCTTTGTCTTTAGTTTAAAATTTGCTGGACGGTGAACTGTATCGTGTCGCGAAGACAGTGACGGAAACGTGTTTCCAGTTGCTAACCACCATAAAGCAGAATGGATTGCGCGCCGCTATCAACTCAGGGTGAAGTATTAGAGAAAACTTGGATGTCATTTAATTGAAAAGGCGATCAATCTCGATTCTACGGAATAAGAGTATATAAAAAAATTTCACTCCATCGCCAGCCCTTATTTTCAGTGTCGCGGCGAGTCTCCGCGAAATCTGCTTTCCACGCGAAAAATATGGCGACCAAGCAGAAAGAGCGCCTTCGCCGGTTCATTTTTAATGATTTTTGAGGACCTGAAAATTCGATGGGTTGGGAGTAGAGGTATTTGCAGATTTATTTGGGGATTGATTTGAAAATTTAGAAATTTACGTCGAATTTGGGAAATTAATTTCGAGATTCAATTTAGGAATTTGCTAAAACAAAGATTTGGGGATCTATGAATTTTTGGTCTCTATTTAGAATCTACTCGTTAAGAGTCTAATACTTTGAGAACTTAACCTTGGAACTTATAAATTTCAAAATTTGTTTAAAAGTATAAAACCCTAAAAATTCATAAATTTAACTTAGACTAAGAGATATGGAAATTGTTGAGTTTGTAAAGTTGAAATTGATCTATATAGGTGTCGCCGCCCAAAGGAAGCGTACATTGCACCCGAATGTACAATAAGCTTCCGCGTAAACCTTGCGTATATAACTGACTTAGAAAGTTAGCGACACCGGAAGGGACGCGGAAAGTAACACCGTGTGAAAAGAGCAAAGACAAATCGTTTCTCCTCCGGCGAGACCCGGTGAACTAAGCTTTTCGAGCAAGAACTCGAGTTCGTACCGTTCCACGTGGTAATTAAATTGGATGTTCCCTACGAAGAAAGTGGCAAGCGGACGGTCTATCCCCTCACGCCTAACCGTTCCGGGGGTAGCTGAATCGAATGAACGACGAGGATCCGTCGTGAAAGGGCCTGATTGCTCTCTAATCTTCGCGAAATTGCGTCGCGAGCAGCTAAGTCGTAGTTCAACGTCGCCGATTAGTCGAACACCTCGAACTTCGAGGTATTGTTTCGTAATTTGACGTTCGACTCGCGGGAGGAACGATTAACGCGAGCGCCGACTTGTCGTTACCTATCTTCGTGAAATCACCGGCTGTCTGCGGTTTTCTACACTTTCGCTGGTTAATGTTCTCAGATATTCGTTGCAAGATGTTGAAAGATGCATAGAGTATTAAGAAGTGATAGGACTTTTAAACTTACGTGCCTAAATTTACAAATATATGAAATTAGGCTGTTCAGATTTGCATATTTCCTAAGTGAGACATTTCAAGTTTTCATATCTTCAAAATGTGCAAGTTTAGACGTTTCGTACATTTAAAAATTTATGGAAATGATCAAGTTTAGACATTTAGTATGATGCATTATTTTTTTCCCTCCTGCAATTATGTTCACTTTGAACCAAATCCATATTTCAACCACCGTGCACGCCACCATACATAGAAACAATTACGTGACCATGTAAAACATGCAATTATATCTTGACTAAACGATACGATATCGCTCAAAATTATTTTTTCTCGATTACAGTAAAGATGTCAACAGCTAAAAGTTAACAGGAAAGTACACAGTGTTCTTTCTCCAGAATGTGACTTTCTGAAATGCGATAACGATGCAGGCTATACACGTAGCGTTATGGCGCACTGTTATCCACGAATGAACACGCGATTTAGTTGATTTATCAACTTAAAAGAAAAGTACGCTACCGAGTTTTAAACGAGAAGCAAATGAGTGAGTCGAAAGTGGATTCGAACATTAAGGAGGATATATTTATGCGACGGTCGCAGCTCTGCGGTTCCAATAACACCGATACGCAAGCACGAGACACGAAATTGTGTTATCTGTTCGACTATAGGGGAACTAACCGGAATTCCACCGTGGCCATAAACATGACAGTCTAGTGTGCTGTAACCAGCTCGTTGCCGTGGGCGTTAGATACCTTCCTCTTCTCTGTTCGAACGTTTAGACAAGCTTTCTCCTTTACTCTGAATCGTACGCTTCTTTTTCTTTTTACATGAGTTGTCCAGAAATTGTCACGCGTCGATTCTATTCTAAATACCACCCGGGTATTCGGTGTTCTAACCATATCTAGATGTAGGCTGTTGAAATACCACTCTTGGGCTATTTTCGGTTGTGAACTTTACAGGTTACGAACTTCCAAATTTTTTATTAATCAAATTCCTTACTGTCTCAATCGTTTGATCCTTCATTTTTAAACTTAGAAATTTTAAGATATGAACATTCAGAAATATGGAAATCCAATCATATAGGAATTGACAAATTTAATTATTGAATTCGAAAATAATTCAACCTAAACATTAAAAAATTTACAAATCCTAAAATTGTACAATTCAGAAACCTAAACATAGTCCAGTTTATTTTTGTACAACCCCAGCTCAATAGCAAAACATCCCAGTCCAATTACACAGAAAGCACCCTCAAACCGTGTATTTCGAACCCCGCCCAATGTCATGTAAAATTTGATTAAAAGCAGAGATTGTTTTTCCATAGGCATAGATACCTTTTATGCCGTACGAAACTCTATGTTAGCCCGTTTATTTTCGCTGTGACAATAGTCGAACGTTAGTCACAGGAAATGTAAACTTCGGCCGAATGTTTGCGCCATGTGACAATTTTTCGCTTCGGACAGACACGCGATACACTCGGTGATTTTATCATCGAATTTCTTTGAACAGGATATCGCACGAACGATCCGAATGTACATTTCGGTATATACATTTCTACGTTTCGTTATTCGTACCTTTGTGAACTGTCTGGGGAAGATCCACACAAACCATACTTGTCGCGACTCTGCGACTACCACATTGTTTTCTTGTTTATCCTCCATTTTCTTCGAGCTTACTCGGAGATAATGGCTACACCAGTCGAAGAAGTGCACAAAATCATGTTCACATATTTAATTTTCTAAGTCGGATGTATTAGTCTATTTGGTAAATATTATGCGCTGACATCAAACTTGTAACACTATATGTACTCATACTTTTAAAATTTTAGACAGCATATTGAAAAACCATGTAATCTTGCAAGTACAAATGACTTGTGTCTGTACGAATATTACTAAAATAATATATGTATCAATAAACTAACACAACTCTTAAGTATTATTAAAAAAATGTAAAAATTTAAATTTGAAGGTTAAAAAGTTTTCCCACTTTATCCTCCAAAATTTGAAAGGCGACACACCCTGATGTAGATATGAACTTGTCCATAATTTAAAACAACGTGTTTCTCGTCCATTTGTTCTACCGTTACTACTGTTTCGAGTCACGGAATCAGCAGGTTTTTAGTCACATCACCAATTACGTCCCACGCGTAGATGATTCAAGAGGAAAACAAAAGGTGACCTTAAGAAGACCGCGGAGCCGGGGGAGACATCCCTGAAAGAGGCCCCGCCGTTTCACTGACAATGCTCAAAGCTGACCTGGCCCGGACAGGCCGTCGTTATTAAACCTAAATCATTTGCGTCGGCCGCGACTGCCATAACTCACAGCCGCCTCGGTGAAATATGGTCGGCGTTCAAATTATTATTGTGCCTCGAAACTCTTCTGCCTTCGCGCCAACCGCGTCTCGTGAGGAATCCTTTTTCTTCCTCTTCGCATCCTTGCCGGTTGTCCTACTCGGTCCTGGTGATCCGCTCTGAAATGATCTCTCTGTGCCGCGTCATCTCGATGTTCCGCGCTTGGGAACGATTCCGTAACGCGGCCATGATTTACTGCACGTGTCCGGATTTAACTTTGGAATTTTAAAGCACTCACACGCTCGTATTATTCTCTTCTCCCTTTTGCTCTTTATCCCCGAAGGACTTCGGGACCACCGTAGGCACCTCTCCGGGAATTTAACCGTCTTCTAAGAAAAATTTGCTTCGACCGTGTAACCATCTAGCGAGATCTTTTATAGGGAATTCTGTACCGTATTATGTTTCGTATATGATTGCTTCTGATGAAAATGATGATATGGAGGCGGCTCGATTATTTGATGTGCTACTCGAGGGTTATTTGAACGACTGCTGCGAACTTTCTTTACTCATTTTCTCTGGGGAATTTAGGTATACTAACAGCGTATACTTGTAGAGTGATACACACTTAGAGTAATTTTAAAGTTCCAAAATTCCTAACCCCCCGATGTCCAAAGGTCTCAAAGTATCACAACTCCAAATTTTTAAAGCCACAACCTTTTAAAATTCTAAAGTATGAATTTCAAGTTTTACAAATCCAAAAATTCTATAATTTTAAGTCTCAAAATTTCCAATCTATCAAAAATCCTAAAAATATCACAAGTTCCTATCAAAATTGCCAAAACTCCAAAAATGTCAACAGTCCATGGCGTGAAGTCCGAGAGTCCCCAATCCCCAAGTTCCAAAATCAAATAACTCCACAATCCCTATTTGGTGAGGTAACTTCCAAAATACTAAACTCTGCGAATTCAGAAATTCCCGCAGGAGCAACTCGTACCTTACTCCTATCCGTCTCTCTACCAGTGCTCGTTAATTAAACGTACAATTATAAACGTGAAACGTTCGGTCGAAGTATTTCGAAATCGCTGATTACACGACGGATATTATCGTTATTATTGTGCGACCGCGTTGTTCAACGTAGTTAGGAAATATTTCAAACAAATCGGCTAGAAATAACAGGGCGAAAGAGGCGGCTCGTGTTCCGGGCCGGTCTGTAAAGGCGCGGTGCCGATAATGCACAGGTAATTAAATATCGTTACGTGATTATCTTGTTCAATTGTTGATTACGATGTTCGATGAACCGTTAAACGATATTATCGTTGCCTGCGAATGATTTCCACCGGTTCGCAGTTTGACCTTTCTATAATGCACGCTACGTTTCATCGTGCATAACACGGCACGTTATCATTATTCAATTAAGCATTGTTACCGTCGTTCCGTACTTCCCATCGCCGTGATTATTCTCCGACAAAATGTCCGTTTGTAACATTCTTTTCGTGCCAGGTCCGCCCCGTGTCGTTTGTTAACGCTCGCCGATACTTGGCCAGATCCGAACGAGAAGCTATTAATAATTATTCATGGGTATGTAAATGAGAACACCGTGGTCGATATATAGCATGTGCATGTGTATACATATACATATATATATCCTTTTCCCTTTCTGTAACGTTAATTTCGCCTGTTATAAATTATGAGGATCGCCGTGTATACACGGTGTCCCGTGTATCTCTGCCGGTACAAAATACCGGTAATATCGAAATCGCGCAACACGCCGCGCATAATGTTGTAGCTCGCGAGCAAATGGCCGATCGGAATCGTTTCTGCTTACGTACATCTTATTTATTAGCCGTGTAACCGTGTCGAGCGTGCCTTACAAGGCCCGTTCGGACACGAAACAAGCCTGGCACGCTTTGATGAATGACCACTGCTTACGTATTCACTTAAGGCCCAATAACGGCTTTATAAAACACCGGCCAACTCGTTTGGCCATCTCGTTATCGTTCGTCTTATGTCGATCTCTAATAGTCGAATCTTTCGGTACTCGTTTCGTATGAATCGATTCAGATTAATTTGGCGGGACAAAACGATTATACTCGTCGAAAAATTCCCTGCCTTGTAGTTCAGTTATGCTAATAATTCAGTAGTTCTCTTATATTTATTCAGTAAAACACAATCATATATTCATAAAAAATGAGCTCCAAACAGACAGTGCAAACGTGTTATTCAGAATATTTGAATATAGTCATAATAGATTAACGAACGTAGCGAAGTACTATAACGCGTACAAAAGTATTTTAACGTAACAATATTTTCGTTGAGAAATAAGATAAATTCAGCGAATCCTAGATTGTTGTGTTTTAATTATTTTGAACGGTGCGAGCGAAACGAATCGGCTTAACTCGGATTCGAAGGAACGGCGCTTGTTTTGACACGTTGACTGACACGCTGAAAATTACCGCATTCGTTTAATCTTTCAATTTTCATATCATTTAAAGGCAACCCGTTAAATTCGTTCGCGAGTCGTGCTCGAACTCCGGAATCGAGTCACGGAATCAGGGAACCTTTGTTATTCCCGTTTCAATGAAGTCGCTTGAAATTCGGCTACGGAGGAGCGATTCGGCGAGAAAAAGGGAGACAATGGAGAAAGGGGCTCGCGATAATTTCTCCGAGGGACAAGGCACGTTAACCGAATCCGACTGCAAATTGCTTCGCGTCGGCTAACACCTTCCAGCCGTTTCGGCTCGAATTATAACCTTATTAGCATTCAAGATCGATACGATCTGCGCCGATACGCGGCAAATTTTCAACTTATTCTCGGCTGTCGACCGGCACAAAAGATCGTTAAAGAGATAAACCGCAGGGTGTTCCAATCACCGAAGAAATCTCTCTTCTTCGTTCTTCCTCTTCTGCTTCGCGATCTCGTTTTCGAACGGCGAAAGGACTACGTTTCTTCCTACGGACGTGAAAATGTAATTGTATCTCGATAGAAAGACAAGATGGTGGCTGACACTGGTCACTGGTGGCTCTAGTACAATTCAAATCTTCCATATAGACATATAGATTAATTTAACAATCTTTTATTCATACTTTTCATATTTCGTATAGTAATTTATATACATAACTCTTTAAATGAAATGACTCTTGTTAGCACTGTATGTACTCCCGAAAACGTACGATGCCACAAGTCATTGCAACGTTATTGAGATTGAACACCCTGGTAAAAATATTTCTGGAACTCTGCAGACTCATAGTACAAAACAGTACTCGATAGTCTTCTGCCTCTGTTGATAATACAGGATTCAAATCATTAAAAGACATGTAACATTATCATAAAGATCTTATATTTCCATATTTATAGACCACCAAATTCAAGAAGCTAGATGTTAAAATTCTACACTCTTGATATCCCCAAATTCTTACATCTCGAAATTTTCATATCTTCAGAAATGGCGAGACATCGAATCCTCATCCCTTTCGGTCGTCATATTTTTCTTAGGACAGGTCTGCTGCTGACTGTACGTGTTCGGATGGACTGTGTTTCCCGTGGAATACAATGGACATAATGGGCGGTTGCTGCGGGCAGACAATTTCGCTCGCGTCTCCAGACGGATGTAAGAAGCTGCTCCGGAGGACCCGGAGACGCTGGGAGGTCCCCGGGACTCGGTTTGCCCTGATGTCGCACCGTTTACAGGCTCAATACATCATTCTTTTCACAATTTGCCCGAAAGCCGTGAAAGCTGTGGGTTGCCACGACGTTGCATCGTACACCGTCGACCGGATACGTCCTAGGAGCCGGCAAACCTTGTCTCTGACGCAACGGAAGTGACAGCTACTTATCCCCAAAGCGACGGTCAAGTTTTACCGTAGATTTTCCACGCTTGACCCGTCCAATCGAACTTCCTTCTTACTTTCTGTTTCGGACCATTTCACAGAAATCGTACGTCGAAGCGGTTAATCTGTAGGAATTGCTGACATTACGTTTCGTTAATCTGATGTATACAGGATGTCCTCTTCATAATTATCGCGTTGATTTTTACTTCGACAAATTGTGGTTAAATTTGCTTTCATTCGATGTGACGATTAGTGCGCAAATATGGGGTACGTGACTTTACTATGCTAACGATACTGTGCTAACTATGCTGGGTGAAGTGTATACTTTCTTTGACTGGCTAATTAGCGACATTTTCAGATGTGTACTGTTACAGTTTTCAAATGTATAATACAATATTTACATATTATATGTTACCGTATTAATTAAACTTTGCAATAAAATTTGTCTGCATTACACATTTTTCGATTGTACAATATCAATATATAACACACTTTAATCTATCGTCTGAATTTACAATTTCTAAATTTAGAAATATAAAAGTTTGTGAGTTACGAAATTATGAAGTTTGCATACATGTTCATACACGAAGGAAACCCACGGTTCTACCCGTGTACATATCTGCATATGTACACATATGTCTACAGTACCTATACATTTCCTCACGGTAGCAAACATGTGCAAGATCCACTGCAACGTGTGATGAAGTCGTACTCCACAAGAAAAGTGTACATAATAAAACATGAAAGTTTAGATTTAAAAATTGAGGTACAATGGACACCAAACATAAAAATTAATAAATATCTAACGTTATGACACAGCTCCTCCAGTAAATCTCTCTGATCAGGTTGATGAAATGTCAAGAACAGTGTTAGGCAACCGATTGTAACGTGAGAAGAAGAAATTCCGATTCCATGAGGTGTGCGAGGAGTACACGGATCGTTTAAAAGACAGCATCGAAAGAAAGCGTCCTTTTCACGTCATGCTTGTCTTCGCCATAATTCGGAGCGGCCGACAGGTCGGAATGTTTATACCCTTGTAGATACTTTGGACCGGCTAGCACTCTGTGGTCTAAACCCGTGATATATAAGGAGTAGTTGACTAATCCCTTCTACCCTTGTGGTCAACCTACGGCCGTTCGGGACGTAAATAGCTCCGGCTACATTACGCTTTGAAATATTTTCCGGAATTATACCTACACGATCGCGTTAGCAGTATTGCTTAAACTAGCCCCAAATAGAGGCTAGTTTAACCGCATACAGGAGGGAGGGATATAAATCTTACAATGGGGCTTGATCGAAAAGTATTGCTCCAGGGTCTGCTAACCGCAGAGATTCTAACTTCAGAATTAGTTTAGCTAACCGCTGTCGGTGGTAATAGCCTTAAAATTTCTAGATTCTATCGAGTAATCGATTCGAAGTACTTGGCGTTATAACGCGTTACTATATAAACCATGGTTACATGTATACATAAATTTAAAAACATTCACATTGATTAAATATTCGGATCTCTAAAGTTTCTCGTTCCTAAATGTTAACATTGTAAAACTGTTAAAATTCTTCTTCTATTAATAAAAAATTGACCCAAAAGAGTCCCCATCAAAATAACGTTTACCGAATAGTATCAAAAGGATACGGTCCATGAAACCTCTGCTTGTATACTAAAAGTTATTCCTGTGTTTTACAAGAGATTTTTTAGAGCGTAACCAGGACTTTCTTTATGTAATTTGCGTGGTGACGCAATTATACGCGCGTTCATTTTCGCGAAATAAGTGGAAGAGTAAGGTCACCGCGAGCAAAGAGAACAATGTCGAATCGTGTCAGGCGTAGGTGAAACCTGGCGAAGTCTTGATTACTCGGAATTAGATTCCCAATGAGTTTAATTTCCAGAAAGGCTCTCTCACAATTGGTGTCCTTGCTAGCCGGTTGGTGGTGCTCGGCGAAAACTCTCCGTACGCTTTTAACCAACAAAGCGCGCGCGCGTGTGCGTCCCAGCACCTAACACGGGGGAGTATATTTAAAAGTAATTGCCACAAAGCAGTGTGTTTGTTGGTTTCGCTTTGCCCGAATAACTTGGCCTCGTTGTTTCAACGCAGCCTCCCAGCTCTCCGCGAAAGTAGCATTAATCACGGGATTAATGAGAGCACGTAGAACACAGAGAACACGCGTTCTGAATAACGCCGTGAGCGAGCATCAAATGCTTAGGTCTGTTCGCGCGGCAGAACGCAAACAAAATTACACACACGCTTCCTGTGCATGTGTGTGCACCTTCTTTTTACTAACGTAAAAAACGAAATAATAATTTCTTGTGTTTTATCGACGTGAAACTCGAAGGTTGCAAGCAATATTCTTTGGTGAATTTTCGGACTTTTTGAAATTTACGGAACTTGAAAAATTATAAATTTTTGAATTTAGGTATTCGAGTAGGCACCTAAGAAATTTTAAGATTCTATAGGAATTTGATCATTTACGAATTTGAAAATTGAAAATGGCGTCTGATTACACGCCCACAGCCAAAGAACCTTCGCTTCAATAATTTTGAAAGTGTAGTAATTGTACAAAAACCTCGTTCAATCAAACTGTTGATAAAAGTACAATTTCGTTGAGTTTGCACGTTCGTAGCTGCATCGATTGAAAAGTAATTAAAGTGTTGTAATAGTACAAATATAATGGTGAACTGCTGAGCATAAATCAAATATTGAATCGTTAAATACGCTGATTTAATTTCTCGAAACGCAAGAGTACACGTTAGACCTTTCGACGGTGAATTCTTTTGTGGACGAAGAGACTCGACGATGGTGTTTCATTATTCGATATTAATCGTACACGATTAAAGCTTCAAGGTAATTAAATATGCTGCTTCACAACCCTTCTGATCTTCCTTCTTTTCTAATTTAATTAATTATTATTTATGACGTTAGGGTAGTTGTGTTTGTATAGATATATGTGTGAATGGTCACAATCTGGAGAAAGATAGATATCGACATAAATTCAATGTCTGAGTAAATTTTATTACTGCCATTTTCTTATATTTGCATCCACTTTTTACTACATCACATTTCAAATAAATATTAATTTCTTGGTTTGTAACATTCGTTCATAATGCGCATTACAGTTCAAATGTAATAAACCTAAATCTTATTTAGAACACAAGGAGCTTTAAATTCACATGATTTACTAACAGTTTTCAGACGTCGCAGTTTAACCCTTGCAATTCTATTCTTACCAAAAATAGGTTAAATATAAACGGAATACGATCATAAAAAGGTAAATGTGCCGTAAGAAACACCAAGGCAAAAATTGTCACCAAGGCATTTTAAACAGAACATTCTCTTTTCCATCGATTCGTATTTGAAATTAATACACATCGTCGTGTCATCACGTCGCAACCTGGCCAACAAAATAATTAGAGCTTTGTCAATCAACGAAATGTTTCACAGACCCCGAAATATTTCTCGCTGACGTATCCTTGATTGTATACAAGAACATCCGTTGATTCGATCCAATCAAACATGTCGCGCGAAATTTTTTATCGCTGCAGAAACTTGTCGATTTGGACAAGGCATCGGACAAAGGTCGCTTATCAAATATAGACGAGCCTGGAAGATTTTTTCAGCCGGTCGTCTCGCGATTCAAAACAGATCCAGACAGAATAATCGAGTTTCCATCAGGCTAGCCGTGGTTATCGTGGAAATCCCTCGCGCAGGATTTGTCATCCTCCCTAGCACGAGTCCCCGTACTCGTGTCAAAGGAGTGACGATCGTGGAAAGCTTTGTCAGAAATACCAGCCCTCCACTTACGTGCCTACGTACGTAGCGCCCCACGTATTCACCACCACGCGTGTACCAGCCTTAATACGCGCGAGGACGGCTGTTTATACAGATATATGGACGAAATACCGGCGTACGCTCGAGATGGTGGCAATATTTGCGCGGTCCTGACAGCAAGACAATGAGCCTCGATCCGACACGCGATATACAACCCCCTCTGGTTCTCTATCATCCACGATTCACCCTTGAACCCCCTTGTTCTTGTTATGGTACACCCATCCAGACGAATTCCCAGCCCCTTCGGCCACGGAGAAAAACAGACAGCGAACGGGGTTACACCGGTAGGGGTTGATGCTTCACGGTAATCCTGAATTGTAAATTAATCCTCGACCTCTCGAGATTAATTTATACTTCGGGATTATGCGCACCTAGCCGCCCCATCGATCGTTACGTGTCGCTTTCTCTATTTATTTTCGCTTAATCTTCGTTCGCTGGATCGGTGATGGAATCGGACAGATCACGGTCATGCTTGGTCACCTTGTTGCAACCAACTATGTAGAACTACATACTCTACATTCATTTTTACTGAATTCATTTTTGTTAACCCTTTGTACACGACTCTTTCTGTTTTTACAACCCCTTTTTTTATTTATTTTACCCTTTGTACTTTTTATAGATAACGACCTTGCAATGTTTCGTTCACTTAATGAATTCTTTTGAAGTTACTTCTCTAGTTTCCACTGGTATTTTCCTGTGTTTTTACATCACAGTATAGCACTCTAAATTTAGTTTCAATATATCTATTTCATATTGTTAAACTGACGAGAGTATCTTTCTGTTACAGAAGGCTAATAATCTAATTGTATCTATGGAGCATTGTACATTGCCATTATTTAAATTGCCGATTGCGAAAGTGCACGAACTTTATCAATTTGCAACTTTCCAATCTGTATAATTTAGAGTTTCAAGTTTTTTACAAGCTCCTCTTTATAATTAAAAAACTTTCAAATCTCCAAATTAACAAGATTACAATCCGTACAATTTAGAAACTTCTCTCTGTTGTAATTTTTCTAAATTTTCTTTCAGTCCATAAATGTGTACCATTCTCCATTTTATACTCTGTATTTCTATTTGTTCTATGAGCAATAAACAATCAATAGCGCGGGAATAATTGTGGCCCACCGCAAATTTCGCTTGACGAAGGTGTTGTCAAGGGTCGATGGTCAATTTCGGTTCCCACGGGACGTGCTGCTTTTATTTGTTTACTCAGGCACTCTAGCCTAGCGTTTAACGATCAGATTATTGAACAGATTCGTCCTTTATTACTTCGCCTACCCGCTTTTTGGTGCACAACGTCGGGGATCATAAATTGCTCATTTAGTGGGATGATGTACGTTTCGTGCGCCGTTAATTGTAGCATCGTATGCGCCGTTACGAGCGCTCTACTACAATCTCCCTATACAATACAGAATTTCCACCCTTCTTTGTCGACCTTTAACTTCTGATCGTCAAATAAAGTATCTATAAACATTTATTATATATTTTTCATGGCATGCACATGCAATTTTATCGTCTTTATTATTCCAAAAAATATTTAAATCGGAATTTACTTTGAAGGTTCACGTTTATGTTTGAACTACAAGTGGTCACGAGTGTGTCACATTATTATACGACAAAAAGTTAAACAAATTATTAACTATCTTAAACAATATCTCCAAGTATCTTCAATAGATGTATTAAACCACAATAAGATTCAACATATAAATCTTATTATCAAAAAGTTTTAATATTAAGCTACAAGTGTTTCATGACTGCGTCACAGCATTGTACGACAAGAAGTACAATGAACTATTAACTATCTTAAAATATACAAGTACCTCATGTTACAAGTATACCACAATAAAATCAACAGAACTTTCTCAACAGAAAGTGAATTTTGTAAATTTTATTTGTATTTGGATGCATGTCTTTAGGTTTGACTGCTCCATTTGGAAATGCACCTTTACAAAGGCGCCATGGAGAGGTATAACGATATTCTTCTCCTGGAAGTTTCTATTAACCTTATGCCACGGTTAGGGGTGTTACCGAGAAACATCGAAATGCCACAAAGAACGTCCTATCGGACCATCTGGTCTGTCCCAGAGAGCATGAATTAACTCGGACATACCGTACCACCCATTCGCCTCAGGTATACACCGCAACAAGTAGATTTTTGCTACTTGGGGGGTAGAACTTTCCTCCAGCCCTTTGTTTCCTCCTTCAAGCGATAGACATCTTTCAGTGTAAACAAACAACAACCTTCTCGGAAGATGTTTTTCACTGATTCGGAAGTGCAAATCCTATCGCTTCAAAAATCAGTCAACTCATAGCTAATTATTGCCTTAAAATATTAGCTTCTTCCATACATATTTTTATTTTGAATTTACACTCGTATTTTTGGACAAACTTTTAGAATAAACTTTTTATGCATTAACTATTTATAATAATTTTTAGTATTTTATATCAGTATATTTTTTTAGGAGGTACAAGTATTGATATAATAATTCATAGGTTAAATATGGCATTTATAGGTTATGTCGTTTGTATTATAAACAAGATAAAAGTTGTTGAAAAGAATATTGTAATGAAAATTCATCTGAATTGAAATACAGTCATACATCCCTTTGTTCCTTTCATAAAATGAATCTTGAATCCACCCTCGAACTAAATCGGATTTCCTCAAATAGCATTTCCGCTCGCAGCAACCGAGGTTTGCAGTTGAACAACGAAATTGTTAACAGTAACAACAATTCCGACGGTAAAAAGGTTATTGTTTACCGTTAAATTTGGATTACCGTGGTTGCATTAAGAATTCCATCTTATTGCTCCATTCAGCGCCATCAACGCGCATTAATGCCACACATTCGCCCGCGATGCAGCTCGTTTAAGTAGATTTCCTTGTTTAATGTTTTCCCATCCCAAGTATAAACAACGAACGAGCTGCTTTTCCTCGTTGCCGGAGACCATCCCCGTTGAAATTGTATGGTTGACGAGAGAAATATAACCGGCGTGAAACGTAATTGCCTTTAAGATCGATGATACCGTAGCATTTTCGAAGCGGGCGTAACCACGGCCAACTAATTCTCCAGTTTTTACGCTCGACAACGGCGATTACAGTTTAATAGAAATTTTGCTACCGTCTCGAAAAGAAAAGGGACGGGCGAGTAACAAGATTCTTCTTCAATCTTCTTCAAGATGCAACTATAGCGCGAAACCGACGCGACGTGATATTAATTTCATGTCGCTATTAAATGCGGCATCTGTACAACGCTTCATATTTTACGCGAACCTTTGAAACATTCCTCTTTGTTCATATTTAAATTTCACTGGTACGTGATCGTGGTGATATCAAAATTTTTGGATGTATAAATTTTTTAAATAGCATATTTTTTCAGTTAATTATTCTTTGGAAGTAAATTATACAAGGTGTCTCACAACTAGTGTAGGTCCCTGAAATGAGGGGTAGTAGGAATAGTTTTATAATCGCTCTAGTCTAACCACTTCAGCTGCTATAGTTAATCACTTTAAATATTCTAGTTACATGTTTCAGTTGTTCTAATTAGTAGAAGCTGTAGTTAGTCGCTCTAGTCCCGTAAATCTTCTAGTTTCTCTAATCCCATGTCTTTAGTACTTCAATTGCGTTAGTTGCTCTGCCTAGCTCGTTAATCTCTGTACTTAATTATTCCTGTTGCTCCATACGCTCCAATTATTCGCTTCACTCACGCCAGTTATTTACTCCACTCTCTACATCCGCTCTAGCTTGCCTAATTAGTAACACGAAGTTTTGGATATTCTACTCAATCACTCTAATCGTAGTAATTAGTCATTTAAGTCGCTCTAGTCATTTTAATTAGCGATTCTAATCACTTTATTCGGCTGAGTTACCCTAATAATTCTCGTCCTTCTTCTCTTTCTTCTCTCACCCGTATTCGTCTTCCGGCGCTCATCAGTCATAACCCATACCATTCGCTGACGCCGGCACTAATACGAAAATCCCTAGAACAATTATAACTTCGTAACGATTTCCAAATTAAGCGTATGTACCTGTGCATGTTTGCGCAGGTATCGATCGCTCTGGTCCATTCGATAGCCGGCTCCGATATTCGGCATTCGCAGCATGCCCGGGAACAAAGTGCCGATAATCTATGAAAGGAACACCGCAGCGAGAAACAGCAGGTTAAGCAACTGCTGGTATCTTTATCATCGGAACACAATTTCATTACAATGTGGCCGCGCCGCTTACGAGTCCCAGGAGCGAACGCGCGGTGTGCGGTTTAATTAATCGTTCGTAAGGTACAGTTTGCATCCTCGATGTTAATTATAGCGGGAACCACGCACGCTGTTGTTACATCTCGCTGGAAATCGAGAGGTGTTGATCGAACGCTGATCTCGAAACGTTTTACGTGCTCGGATATCTCCACGTTCGTTACGGGCGCAGTCTTTCCGACGGTTGTTCTGTGAATTAGTCCGGAAATAGCGTTGAACGGAGCATTGGCGATGATCCAATGCCACCCGGGCGCCGTTCAACGCCCGCAAAAATCTTCATCTTGTTACGTCGGAAATGTTCCGTCTCTTTGCTCGAGGAGAAATGAAATTCATTTTTAAAAATGAACTTAGAAATGGTAGAAATTAGGGAACGATTGTTACAATTCTTTTGTTGACGATGCAGAGTATTTGTACGCTACAGAAGTTTCAGGTAGTCTATAATTCGAGGATTTATAGGTTAGGGTGATTTTAGGGAGAGTAGAATCATATCAGAATAAAGTAACTGCTACATCGAACAACGTAAAATAAGAAACCTGCTCAAACGTAAAATTGACTTGAATTATTATTTGTAATTATTCTCCATATAGGGAAAGGTATTTCCAACCGTGTTTTTTTCAACGTTGACATCTTCCTTACGAGCTCGTGGTGCTCGCAGGATCAGAACAGTGTCACCACAGGGGATCACGTAACGCTGCAGGTGTGCCAAACATTTTTCAGGAAACGTGAGCGACCAGTGAGCCAAAATTATACGAAATCTCCAGCGGTGAAACGTCCCTTCTGTAAATTCCAACCTCTCCTTTAGCTTCGCCCTCTTAAACTCTGGTGAAAGTCCTGCGGCCATGTCTTTGTTACCCGACGATTGTGACTTACTTCTTTATAAAAACGACAAGCTCTGAATATGTTATACGACGTGTTAGAATATCTATATATATATGTATTTATTTCGTAGTTTACATTCTATCTGCCGCTCGTACATTTCCTTGCCTTCTTATAATCCTCACTCACGCTCCTTCCACTTCCCCTCTCGCACATCACTCATCCAATCATACATACCTTGCCCATTTGCTCGTTGTCATTCGCTCTCATTTATCCGCGCGCAATTTCTCTCGCATTCAAACACCTTTCATACTACAATTCGGCCATCCTACTCTTTCGACGTCCTCGTCGACTTACTTTTTATTATTTACATTTTTCTTGATCGCGTTTGTGCTCGATTTGTGTACTCCTCCGCTCTCGCTACAAATTTGAGGCGATCTGCCGCTACGACTCCTTGATAGGTTCTAGCGCTTTGTTTCTCGCCCTCGATGTCTCTTACAATATAGCGATCGTTTCCGAGTATTTTTTCGATTTCGTATGGACCTCGATATTTAGGTAACAATTTGCGGCTTTCGCCTGATGCCGGTGCTTCGCTCTTTACAAGGACTAAATCATTTACTTGATATTCTCTCGCTTTGACTCGCTTCTTGTTGAATTGTTCGCTAAGTACATTTTCGTTTTTCTTTAATAGCTCGGTCACATTTTCGCTCGCCTCTGTCGCTCCAAATTGCGCGTTAATCTCTCGGATCTCTCGGGTGAGCTCGCTTTCGTGCCATCCCGGGGCCTTATGATTAAAGACAATTTCGTACGGTGTTTTTCGCGTAACTTTGTGTCTGCTGCGATTAATACCCCATTGCACATCATGCAATTTTTGATCCCAGTCTCCGCCATTAATCTCATGCGTTATCGCGGTTAAACAATTCGATATAACACTATTTATGCGCTCAACTTGTCCGTTTGCGCGGGGTGCTCCTGTAGCTATTTTAATGTGTTGGATACCGTGATCCTGACAGAATTGTTCAAACTCACGCGCGGTAAACGCTGTGCCCCGATCGCTAATAATACGATTCGGCCTACCGTAGTGTGACATAAAATCGCGGATAAACGCTAAGGTCGAACTTGTTCCTACGTCTTCTGTTGCTCTCAGGACTACGTACTTGCTGTACCCGCATATAATTGCAATCACGTACTTATTATTACATTCCGTCGTCGGTAACGGTCCTAAATGGTCGATATGGATCGTCTGAAATGGGGCGCTGCCTTTATCTAACGGGTGGAGGAATCCTGGCTTTTTCCCTGTGGGGACCTTGGAATACAGACACGTTATGCAACGGTTTACATAGTTAGTAACAAAATTGCGCATTTTCGGAAAATAATATTCCTCCTTTAACTTCCCTAACGTTTTATCTATGCCCAGATGCGCCACTGAACGATGCGCTTCGGATACTATATCGTAACGTAACTCGTGTGGTACATACAATCGCCACCGTCCCTTTGATACTTTATAGACTCGCGCATTATACATGGTAAATTTTTGGTGAACACTCTGATCTCCGGCCTCAAGTCGGTCTCGAACGTGTAAAATATCAGCATCTGCTCGTTGCATCGCCGCTACCCAATCGGTATTAACCTGTACTCCTAGAATGGGTAACCCTTCGACTTCGGTATTCTCTGACTCTCCTATTGGATTCCTACTCAGTGCATCCGCTACGCTGTTCTGTTCGCCTTTCTGATATTCGATGCTATAATCGAACTCCGATAATCTAATGAACCACCGCCCGATGCGCGGATTTAGATCTCTCTTGTTCTCTAACATTTTTAAACTATTGCAGTCGGTTTTAATAACAAAATGAACTCCAATCAAATAAACTCTAAATTTCTCAAGCGCGCATACTATTGCTAATGCCTCCAACTCGTACGAGTGATATTTAGCTTTTTCAGGCGTTGTTCGTCGACTATAAAAACTCACAGGATGCCACTTCCCGTCTGGCTGTTTTTGCAACAATGCGGCGCCTAAACCTAACGTACAGGCATCCGTGTGGACTTCGGTTTCGGCATTGAAATCATATATAGCTAAAAGCGGTTTCGACGTTAACGCTACTTTAATCCGATCAAAAGCCTCGTCCTGCTCACTGCCCCAAGAAAACTTTGCGTTCTTACGTAACAGCTCAGTCAGTGGACTTGCGATAACCGCAAAATTTCGAATAAATCGCCGAAAATAGCTAGCCAGCCCTAGAAAACTACGTACGTCTCGAGCATTTTTCGGGATTGAGAACTCGCGCACACTTTCCAATTTTCGCTGACTCGGTTGAATGCCTAGCATCGAAACATCAAAACCTAAGTATTCTATCTTTAATTTGCAGAAGTGACACTTTTTTAGATTTATAGTCAATCCCGCGTCCCTAAAGACTTCAAAAATTTGTGTTAAGCGGTTTAAGCCTTCCTCTACTGTCATGCTCGGTATGATAACATCATCCATGTATGCCATAGCTATGTCATAACGCAGCGACCCTAAAATAGTGTTTATCATTCGCTGGAATACTGCAGGCGCATTACATAAGCCAAAGGGCATTCTTTTAAATTGATAGTGCCCGTCAGGCGTAACAAAAGCTGTTTTCTCTCGCGAACTCGACTCGACCGGTACTTGATAATAGCCGCTAAATAGATCTATGCTCGTATAATACTTTTGTCCGCGCAGTCTATCTAACTGGTCGTCCACGCGTGGCAGTGGATACTTATCCTTGATAGTTGCTTTATTAATCGCACGGTAATCGACACACATCCTCATCTCGCCGTTTTTCTTTCGAACTAAAAGAACCGGACTAGCAAAGGGAGAATTACTATTTTCTATGACATCCGCTGTCTGTAACTCATTAATCATATTTTGTAATTGTCGTCTTTCATGATACGATACGCGATATGGCCTATAAACTACGGGTTTATCTGTCGCAAGCTCTATTCTCATCGCCGCCTTATCTGTTCTACCTAGCTGTCTTAATGTCGTAGCAACGAGGTCGCGGTTTTCGTTGAGGACGCGCAGCAATTCGTCCGCTTCGTCTCCGTCTAAGTCCGTGTCGACCTGGTCCTTGGCGATCGGCTCGTCGTTCACCTCTCGTTCGACAGCTCGCTCCTCGCAGACTTCTCCACGGCTGATGACGTCGCCTGGCTGGATCGTTATTCGTTGACCGCTTACATTCAGGACAGGTAGAACAGTCTGACCTTCCTCGTCGGTGGCAACGATGCATCTAGGTATTACAGGGCCCGTCTCACGTAGGCCGCCCTCGATGCATAGTTCCTCGTTCGGCACGTTTCCCGCTACAACGATATGACCTAGATAATTATTTGGAATTACGTATTGTTTGTCAGCGCGAAGTGTAGTCTTTTCATTGCACTGTGTTACGTCATCCGGTAGCGTGTCGCTGGTGGTCATCACCCTCAACTCGCCACTGCGACTTATGATAACGACCTCGGGGTGCTCCGTGTAGGGGTGTCCTACCAGTAGTGGCACGGCTTGGCTTCCTTTCGGTACCACGTGTACGTCAGTTCGTACCGCAACACCATCGATGCTGATGACTGCCGTTAGCACGCCTATCGGTTGCACTCTTCCTTCGCCATACCCTACAAAACTGTTTAAAGAAGTCTCATGATATGTCAAACCAAGTTCATGAGCTACGTCTTGTCGCAATGTCACCACGCTGCTCCCCAAATCAACGTAACACTTGACCGGGTGGTCGTTCAGCAAAGCGTTCTTGAAATATTTTTGATGAGTGTCACTGGTAATATGTAGAACTCTAGCAGTCTCGCCCCGTGTTGCCGTCGACGTTGACACTTTTTGTTGTTGATCTCTCGGCATATTATCCGGACATGCTCGCGATATGTGTCCGTTTTGGCCGCACTTGAAACACGTTGGCAATGGTCTCGTTTTTGTACAGGTACGCGCTGTATGTCCCGTCTGTTTACAAGCATAGCAAGTTAACTGCGTGTTAGGTGTGGTTGATCTGTTCACGTGACGTCTATCCGTGAACAATGGAGTCTCCTTGAAATTCAAATTTGATTGCCGCAAGTCAGCTAGAAGCTCGCTTGGCCGTTTATAACGACTCAGCGGACCTAAAAAATCTCGATACCGGGGGTTATTTAGGCCGTCCACTATCCACTCAATCGCCTCACGATCTCCCATTCCCGCTCTATTACATCTGGTTAATTTCTCGTAATAATATTCTACTATATCTTGGTTAGCACGTCGCTTATAATTTTGTGCTTTTAATTTTTCGCTTACCATGCTCTCGTCTGATGGGAAGTTTTCAATTAGCAAGTTCTTCCACTGTAGCCATGAACGTGCGACACGTGGTAAGCTGTCTCGCCATTTTCTCGCAACTCCAGTTAGCTTCGATAGCGCGTAATGTCTGATTGCAATTTCGTCCCAATTGTAGAGATCGCCGTATTCCTCGATCTTCTCGATCCATTCTTCTATTGTAATATCGTTGGAAACAGGGTCGAATACTGGTAGCACACTCGTCACATCACGAAAATGTCGTTCCTCGCTTTCTCGTCCTTCGTCGGCCATCATTATAGAAATATTCGAGTACTTCGCCCGTTGGCCTCGCACTATTTCCACAATTTCACACTATACGGTATTCCGCGCTTCCGCCCGTATATACTCCGACCGAAAAAGCTTAACACACCGAACGATATTCACCTTTCAACGATTTTCTGTACGAATAGTTTCACGTGGCGATCCCACTTCTGATTATTGTTAGAATATCTATATATATATGTATTTATTTCGTAGTTTACATTCTATCTGCCGCTCGTACATTTCCTTGCCTTCTTATAATCCTCACTCACGCTCCTTCCACTTCCCCTCTCGCACATCACTCATCCAATCATACATACCTTGCCCATTTGCTCGTTGTCATTCGCTCTCATTTATCCGCGCGCAATTTCTCTCGCATTCAAACACCTTTCATACTACAGACGTACGTTTTTAATTAAGGAAAAATATGTTGCACCTTGCTGTGAGAACTTACTATTTCGTGTACGTGTGAGGAAATAATTGAGGGTGTCACACGAGTTATTCAATTTCTGGGACTTTGAAGATTTTATTTTATTGAACGTATGTTTTATTTATTTATTTGTTTGTGGGATGAAGGACTATTGGGATATACAAGTTTTAATGAAAGAATGTACAAGTATGAGCATGAAAATTTTTACGATACGTTTTATTACCTTTTATCAATTAAAATATAAATAGATTTACGTTTTTCAACGCACTCAATTTTTCACTGATTTTTGCTACATTTCAGGGCAAAATATTTGGAAAAATTTGACTTACACCATTTTATCCCCTAAATCAAGGACAGGAAGTTTCGAGGATGAAAATCGATGATTTAGCTGAAACAATTAAACATAAATCGTTGGAGAATTTTTGTTCGAATTTTTATTAACGGCAGACTGCATTTTTTACCGTTGCCCAAGCACACTGGATATGAAATTAAATTTCAAGCGGTAACGCGTTGCACGAAATCAATGAAACATTTCAAGTAATCTCGCGTCGACGTGATTTCGCAACTATATTAACGTTACTTTCAATTTATTTATTTACAAAAAAACGTGATTCGCGGAAAACGCGTATCCGGCCGTCGAAGCGTTTTCAATAACGGAACGAGTGAAATAAAAAAAAAAAATGAAAAAAGAGCGAGAAAGATGGGAACGATTATCCGACGATTCCAGCGTCGATTCAATTTCCATAGATTCTAGTTACAGTTTTATCTTTAATCCTCTCATTTGCAATCGGTCGTAAATACAATTACCACTGCCAGTTGAAAGCTTGTCGACAGTTATTGACTGGTGGTCATCAATATCGGTCGAAATGAAATTTTCAGAGCTGTAAATAAATCCGGATTAACAAATACATCACTTCGCATATCTCTTTGAATTCTCTACCCTTGTTACTTTCAACTTATATTTTTATGTTTTCGTACCTCTTAAAGCTTCTTTAATTGCTTTGGGTTAATAAGTTTCGAGATTGCCCAATTTTCAAAGCTCCTAATTCTCAAGTCCCTAAATTATATTTAGACCTTAGATTCGCGTACGAAGATTAGAAAATTCATAATTTGAAAATCGGAGCTGTCAAAGTGAAAAGTAAAGCTAATTATCGTAAAAACGATATTCGAATAATAGGGGTGTTATTCCAACATCGGTATGATTTCAACGCAAAGTGCAAATACCAGTAAAATTCGGCTGTAAAATTCGAATCTGAAATATTAGAATTATGCGAGTATAAACGCGATACACGAATGACTATCGTTTCTGTTCGAGCAGGTGTCCCCGATATTTGTCTGCTCCGAGATACCTGAGCTCCGCGTGAGTCGAAAATTACACGGAACCTCCAACAGAGTCTGCCTGGATGAATTCTCTGGATGATTCTCTTTCCTCCTATTTCTCTTCCTCCGTCAGATCGATTCTCAACCGAGGAGCATTAGTTCGAACGCGTTGCGCGTACCAGCACAATGCAACGAGCGGGATATATCCTTACAAGCATCGAGCAGTTTCAAATATTTTTGTAATAATGTCCGACCCGTGGGGAGGATCAACGGTGACAGCGACAACAACGGGATATGTCTCAATGTTTTGGTCCTCTCGTTCAGCTGTCCCCATTGTAAACCGAAATCGACAATGGCACGGTTCAAATGACGTATTCCCTCCCTATCCCATGGGACACCGTGCCTATACCTGTGCTCGACCTGACGACACAACCTCGTGGAGGTCTGTCCCATTCCGACCGCTTTTAGCGACACTTAAGATCGCTGGTGGCTTCAGTTTGCTCTTTTGTGGCTACGTTTTCAAAATACCTCTCTTTTGCCAGCCACCAAGATGGATACCTTCCTGACGACCGAATAATACCGATCGAGTCTGCTCGACGAACTTTTAATAGATTTGTTGATGGTGCTGAGCTCCGGAAAAGGATTTAAACAGAAACGTGCTTTGTTGAATTGGGGACACTGCTCGGTTTAACGTTGCTATTTTACTTATCAAATGGAGTATTAGATTTTATCATCAGGTGAAACCTCAGGTCATATAACTGTATTCTAACTGGGGTGTAGGAAGCTAGGGTGAAATATATACTTGAGGACACAAAAGTTCGTATTCATACATTATCAAACTTTGAAGTTTCAAGTATTTAGATTTTCAAATTTTTTAATTGTCAAAACTCCATGTTCTTAAATTCCTAACTTCAGATGTGATCATGATTGGAAACATAGCAGTATATCATTTGTTAACATTAGTTCTTCGATAAGTTAGGAAGTTCTCTAAAGGGCAATTGGTGTTTATCATCATGTAAATCTTGAAGAAAGTAAGGATTGTTAATAGATGCATGAACGGATCGATAGTCGAACGATCTCTCGGCTACGAGTTTACTTAGCATTCAGGGGGTAACTCCGAAGTTAACGATAGTCCATTTAACTAATGAAATTTCAGGTACCTAAACACTCTCCCAAGGTATTCCTTGATGCCCGTCAATGTACGTAAATTTAGTTCGCGTCTGCTTGACTCGGCCAAGTGGTCGAGTTGCAAGCGTGAACACGCTTTTGCCGCGCGTGTTACAATTTACATCGACGTACCGGCCGATAAACTAGCCCGCAATTTCATGCATACGTCATCAGGAGCTCGAGGGAACGACAGAGGAGGAATCGTCGATGGTAAACGTCACGTTCGACGATACGTAGGTACGTCTACGTCGTCGTCGAATTCCACAGAAATTCTGGCTGTCGTTTTGAGCCGCCTACGAATGCTCCGCGAATTTCACTGGCAGAACGGAACTGAGTTAGCTGGCGGGAATTATGTGTCGATCCCCGTCGGCGAAACATGGAAATCCCGGCTATATGCACCGTCCAAACTGCCGAGTTTCCAAATTGTCGCGGTTCGATCGATAGGAAATTGCAATAACCTTCTCATCGGGAACACTGCGACGCTTGGTGTCAGGGATCAACGAATCAGAGAGACATCGATGCACATGGATCAAACCGGCGATGTATCCGTCGCATATTGCACGGTATTTATCGTTAAATACATTTGCCTTCGAATAACTTAACTGGGTTAAACTATGAGGAAATGCGCGAGACCGTAATGTTGGTAGTTCATCCCCGCCTCGCTCGTACCCTCCCTGATTCAACACTCTATCGTTCTAGTACATTGTCCTAGAACAAAGGTTGTCCTGTAATGGTTGTGATTAATGCTGTTTGCGCACCGCCATTGTTCGCGATGGTATCGGTAAACAGTTTTGGTCTACCTGGACATTTTCGCGTTTTGATCCACCTATATAGGAAAGTACTTAATCTACTACACGTGTTGTATGATATTGCCAGATTAATCGAGTTTAAATCTCTAAAATAATCGATTTCTTTAAACCGTACTCTTTTCTTTAAAATCAAACTTTTATAACATCTAGTGCAACGTCACTGAACGTTCTTTCTAACATCTCTGTATGTATCATAAAAAAATATTACAATAATGTTCATGTACTGAATTGCAAAGTAATAATATTACAATGTTTGATTATTAAATAATAATATTAAACTACTAGGCGACAACGTCTGTAGAATACTCTCCGATATGTGTCTAGAAGCATCAGTGACCTCAAAATCCCAAAACTATAACCATTGTTATATCTTATTGTACCAATACAATTACATTAATGTAGAAATGTTTGATGACGTAAATAACCTAGAAATTTCAGAAAATATAACTAGCCTCATGTATCCTATTATGTCAGTAACCGATAAATTCATCCAATTGGAAATTAGTATATGTTAGAGATAATGTCTGTGTGCAATTAAAAATCAATGAGAAGGGCAGAGAGAGAACAAGTGTCTCATTTAACGTTCTCCAACCGCTGACCATTTTTTCCCCTGGTTGGTTCCTTGTTTCGCCATGTTCGAAGGGTTCATTGCGGTAGCCACCGTAACAAGTTTCAACGCACTATCGGGCTTCGTGAATAATTAAAAGGTACTGTGCTCGCAGCGAGATCTACTCTCCGCGATAAATTGATAATTAATTCAGACGTTAAACGTCGTAAACTGCTCCTCGTTTTATCGGCTAGTACTCGACGAGTTTCTCGCTCGAAGAAAAGCACACCCGAGACCGGAACATATCAATTTTTCCATAGAATCACGGTATTCTTTTTCGCCGTTTCCTCTCTCCTTTCTTTGCAGGGTCAGATTCGATCTCGTCGTCTCGTTCTCGTCGCAACGGGCTGCAGAACGGCCCCGTTGAAACTTCATTGTGCCGTGGAAATCGATGTGAAAAGGTGGAAAATGAAAAACGACCGTCGACGAAGGAGAGTCTTCTGGCGCTCTTCTCGCTGGCGCTGCTTTGAGCCACCTTAAAAGCCGTTAAATACCGCGTTGGAGTCGCCTTTATGGCCGTCATTGATTCAGTATTTACGCACAATACCTTAGGAATTGCCTTCGTCGGACCCCACCCGTCGTTCTCTAACCGTAGGAGGTCTAAAAACTTCTATTTTTCTTTTCCCTACGGCTCCTTTCCTTCTCGCATGCTGACACGTGAAAACCATTTTCTGCGCGTGACTTTCCAGCAGCCCCGCAGAAAAACGTGTGTTCCCCTTTTTCGATCCTGCATCCGGTTCATTTCTGCCACGACCTTGACTAATTGGAGAGAACAGCCGACCGTATGTTGCTTTTTGTAAAAACGCCGTGTAACAGCTTTTAATTTCTCAATCTGAACTTACCCTTCGTTCTGCACCTTTTTACACCCCCTTTATTGGACACAAACGTTTTGACATTTTTCTAAGGAAAAACATTATGTCTTATCACCGAAATCTTATTACGTAATATATTACTCATTCTTCCAATGAGGAGAATTATTTTTTAGGTCTTCGTTTAATCATTCAATTATCAAAATTATTAAAAGCATGTGTCCTTGTAAGTTTGCGTAAGTGTATGCACAAGTTATTTAAAATAAATGTTGTTATTAACAAATAAGATGCAAAATAATAGATAATTGTAAAGTGCTTAGTTATCTCCTTTCATCGATAACTTCAGCACAAAGTGAAGCATCAGAACAACTGCAACCTCGCTAAGTTTTAATGATTCTCGCTTCATTAATTAATATCAAATTACTCGGTAATAATCGTACAGTGTGCATTCTTCTTAGCACACGGCGAAGAACATTTAATTTCGCCATGTAACGTAAAGCAAAACAGCTTGGACGTTAACGACTGTCGCGAGCAATTTAACGCTCGGCACGGGCACGGGACTCGCGTCACCAAGAACGCAGGATTCGTCGAGTTTTCCTCAAATTACCTCGTTGACGTGGCACGGTATTCCGCGGTGTGCGATTACGAGACGGCATTTCAATTAGAGTTCCTCGAGCCTCGAGTGCAGAGTCCAACTCGAGTGACCTTATTCCCTAACAAGTTTGTTGAGAAATGTCACCGTTTTCGTCGAGCTTTCCTACTCTCAGAATAATTCGTTTCTTTGTCCGAGAAAGCTGATTCACGCAGAGACAATGAACGGGGTATAATGGACCGAATTATCGTACAAAAGAAAGTTTTCATATGTCAATGATGTAGTTTTTGCTAACGAATGGTTCAACGTTTTTTGAACGCATTCTTGACCATTAAATTATGACCACCTTAATTGTTCCTGACTGCTTTTAGATTCATAATTTTATAAATTCTATGAAAAGGTGTAAGTGTAAAAATTAAAGTTTCTGTCAAAGCTATAAATTTGCACCATCGTTTAAAGTCGATTAAATATTCGCGAACTATTGTAATTATTCAGTCTCCATTAAATATTTATAATCATCTACCATCTCGCAAAGACGACGGATTTGACTCTATATAAATTTAAAGAAGTGTTCAATAGAGAATCATGAAGCAGTGAGTAACTCGATAAAGGGAATTCGAAAGAACGGTTAAAAAGTTAAGCAGAAACGGCGCGAAGTTTTTACCCAAAGAGGTAAGTATATTTACCCGGGAGTCCCCATAGGGGTTAACTGAACGGCAATTCTAATTGAACTCAAACAAG
Organism: Megachile leachella; assembly: GCA_963576845.1. NCBI lineage: Eukaryota > Metazoa > Arthropoda > Insecta > Hymenoptera > Megachilidae > Megachile > Megachile leachella. The sequence goes on from OY756248.1 coordinate 15,411,385, forward strand.
AGGGACCCAGTTATTCCGTGAACCTACGTGACCTTAAACACGAGACACTCAAAACCGAGTATTGGTCTAACTGTTCTCGATAGACGCCGACATGCAGGTTTCAGATTGACCTTATTCCCTAACGGGTTTATTGAAATGTCATCGGCTGAACTATGGTCGAGGCGCGCATTAAGGCGGTCCACAATGCGCCACGATGACAAGGGAGGCGATAAAATATTGGATGCACGGTGCCAGGCCATCCCACCGAATCCTTCCTTTTTCATCGGGCAGGTAGGGGTGGACAAGGTACAGTCAGAAACAAATTTTCTAGGGAAAATATGGCAAGGGGTAAATGATCGCATGACATTGATCATTAGAAATTTTTGATGCGTTGCAAATTTGGGGATGGATTATGAGTTTGGGGATTTTGGAATGAGAGGTGGGTATGGAAATATAGAAATTTGCTGAGCTGAGAATATGGGGATCTGAGGATTTTGAAATGTTGGTATTTGGAGGTTTGAGATTTACAAATTTGGAGATTTTGAAATTTGACAGTATAAAAATTTGTGGATATGTTGATGTGTGGATATGTGGATGCGTGGATATGTGGATATGTGGATACGTGGATATGTGGATGCGTGGATATGTGGATGCGTGGAAATGTGGATGCGTGGATATGTAAATGCGTGGATATGTGAATGCGTGGATATGTGGATGCGTGAATATGTGGATGCGTGGATATGTGGATGCGTGGATATGTGGATGCGTGGATATGTGGATGCGTGGATATGTGGATGCGTGGATATGTGGATATGTGAATGTATGGAAATGTGGATGTGTGGATATGCGGATACGTGGATATGTGGATTTGTGGATTTGAGTATTTGAGGATTTAGAATTCAAGGATTTGGAGATTTAGAGATTTAGGAATTTGATTATATGGAAATTTGGGTATTTAGGAATTTGGAATAAAAAAATTGGGTATGTCAGAATTTACAAACCTAGAAATCTCAGGTTGAGGAAATTTGTGAATTTTACCATCTGACAACCTAAGAATTTACATACTTTAAATTTAGACATCACTTTTTCCCATCACTTCCCTAAGATTCTACACATACTTATCCCCAAATCCCATAATATATTCCCACGACTCCAGATTCATAAATCCAAACGTAAATTTTGAAACTTCAAAAATCCTTATGAAGCGACACATCTTCCAGATTGCTACATTTTCCCTAGGAGTCGATATTTGCTTTCGACTGTACTACAGGAAACCGACGAAAGCTCGACGAGTAGCTCGATACTGACAAAGCCGAGCGTTTTTTATGACCGACACGGGCATTACTCTTGCCGGCGAGAGTTATGACGCGGCATACGTTATCAGCCTCGTATTTCGCACCTGTTCACGCATTTTTCTTCGTAACCTGGCTTTCGAATGAATCGCGGCGTTTAATGGTCGTCACGTGGCCTGTTGACGCGTTACGTTGCCTGATATAAAGTGAACGTTACTCCTCCATAATGAAGATCCTGGGGATATTGGAAGCGAACGGTACTCGCTTGTCCGATATTTACTTGTCGATACGTAATCAGTGTTGTGTCATTGATCTTCAGAGTGGCACGCCGGTGTCTACCGATGTCAACCCATGAGTTGGCGCGTGACTCGAAATAAAAGCTCTAACCCGTTACTATATCCATATACTACATTCTTTATAAAGAATGAAACATTTATTGTACAGAGATAAACGAGTGTAAACTTTATCTAGTGGGAAATATTAATTATGTCAATGCCTTACGCTCACATTTAGCCTAAAGTTAATACAAAAAACCACCATTTTGAGTAGTTATGAAGGTGTCTAATGCAGGCTCAATTAAATTAATTTAGACTAAGGTTAATTATTAAGGTTACTTAGATCAATAATTTTTTTAATACAATATAAAGGTTACACAATTATGAAGATTTGTGATGGAAGTACAATTAGGTTAATTTAGACTAAGGTTAGATTAAGTTGATTACTTTTTAATATATTGCGAAGACCATGCTATTCTGAAATACCACGAAGATTTGTAATAGAAATTCAATTAGGTTAACTCAGATTAAGGTTATGTTGGATCGATAACAGTTTAATATACCGTGAAAGTTATGCTATTACTCTGAATGATACCACGAAGATTTGTAATAGGAATTCAATTAGGTTAATTCAGACTAAGGTCATGTTAAATCGATATATTGCGAAGGTTTCACCAATTCATAAAACCTTGGATAAAAAAATGAGAAAAAATATGCGATCACTGTTCCAAAATAAATTAATGGAGTATTTCCGTTCGGGATCTTTTGGTCAGTTCGGTTTGAGGTTTTACAGGCCGTCGTGTAATTACGGTTTATGGTCAACCAGCATAGAATTTACATTCCATCGTTTAGACAACGATGCTCGCCATATATAATTTCATCTAGGCACCTCGAAAACCCGTAGAAGAAACGGTTCGAATTTCTCGGGACTGATATATGTGGCTGGCTGTCGAACCCTTTCATTTCGAATCGCCAGACCATTAAGGGACCAGAATTTGCGCAACAAAGTGAAGAAATTAAACGAGTCCCCTTAAACGATACAATTATGCAATTAGTTGGAATACTATACTTTGCCGGTTTAATCATAACCATACGGAGTAACGACCAACCACGAAATACGCTGCAGATACAGCTCATCATTCGATGATTATGGGTTCTGTGCTGTTTGTCGAATTTTCGACCGAAATTTGCCTTCCACTTGCGCCACTGCTGAGCTCACCGTTTCCTTTCTATTTTGCTTACACGCAATTCGAATATTAAGAAAGAACGCTGTTATAACAAGAGATAAAGGGGAAATACTGATTTCTCTAGGGATGACGTGGCAAGTTACGAGGAACCTCGGAATTTTTTCGGGACTTAATAATTTGAGAATTTTGTTAGAAAGTTTAGGAGTTTGAGGATTTGAATTTGTCAGAGTTTGAAAATTTGAGGATTTGAGAAATTAAAAGTTTCTCGAGAATTTGAAAATTTCAAGATTATGAAATTTGATTATTTGGATTCGTAAACTTGAGAACGAAGAAATTTAGTGTAGTCTGAAAATTTCGAAACTTGAAGATTTAGTGCAGGCTGGAAACTTGGGAACGTCGAAATTTAGTGCAGTCCGGAAACTTTGGGAATTCGGACAATTCGGCAATATAGGGATTTGAAAATTTGCAAAATGAAACTAAACTTGAACGTTTGGAAAATTATTGCGCATTAAAAAATTCGAAAACTTGCATAATAATTGAGTTTGTTCCTTTCCCAGGAGAATGTCCAATTCTACGAAACTGTTCTTTGTACCGCAAAAAAATTTTGATTGCCTTTTAATTACTGCCAAGGGGTCTAGATGCGGGTAGTAATCACGTAATCACATGGTAACAGCGTGTTTCAGAGACTTAAAATCGGACGTACATGAGTTGGTTTAGTGCAATAGTGTTGTACTAAAACATGAAGAACAATGACTTTAATTTCGCTGTAAAGATAAATTGTTGTAATAATTAATTTGCTATATATTACACAACTACTTAGAAAATTGAAGATTTGGCTCACAACTAGTGTACGTCATTAGCTAAAATAAATATAGATAAAAAATTGTACGTGATCATGTGCTGTAACTCCTAAGAAATGTTCGATGTTAGCAAACAATTATATCAGCAAGCATTAAAATAAATTTAGTTCAAAAATTATATCTGATAATTTGCTGCAGCTCCCCAAAAATGTTCGAAATAGCAAACATAATCTTCAAAGGTTGAAACCGATTCGAGATAGTCAGTTTCTCCGAACGTGAGACACGCGTCTTTGACACCCCCAACCATAACTTCGGTCTAAGAAACGATACCGGAAGAGCAAGAAAACAGAATCATCTTACTGTTTCTTACTAGTTTCCATAAATCTATTCACGGCCGTTCAAAGAGAGATCCTACGGAATCGAATTTCTTTGCCACGTGGCGGTCATATTTTATAGCAGCTTCCTCCGGGAATATTGGAGGGAAAAAAGAAACAGGAACAGCTGTCTTTCGATGGATTATCCTGTTTGTTGTGGAGGCACCGAAGGGGTAAGGATACACAGTTTGTGTTTACGTTACATCGCCGACCTTCGAACACCTTATAATAGCAACACTTACGAGGAGATTAACTTTGAATTAAAGCTGCATTGTTCGGGCTTTAGGGATTTGCAGGCAAAATGGCGGCTTGATCCTTTTACAAATTTAAAACTTTCGTTATAATTTATTGGGGTTTGTATTTTTACTTTCGATTACGCTGCTGTTGTACGGTGAACGTCAGTAAATTCGACGTCGATTAAACTTTGATCGCGCGTTAAGAATGCGCATGGTTAATTGAAAAATGAATAATTAAATGCTGCTCAACAGTTATTCGATAATTATTCAGAATATGTACAAGTCAATTTGGATGTTTGTCAGTTATATTATTAGTTGCAATACTTTCGATTTTGATTTTATTGTATCACAGAACCTGATTTTCAACGAGTTTTTATCGTTAAGTGACACATTTTTTAACTTTTCAAGTCTTCAAATTGAAAAATAAGAAAATTAGAAAATTTTAAAAATTGTCAATTCAGAAATTTTCAAGATCACAAAGACTTCCAGAAATTCCCAAATCTAGAAATTTAAAAATTAAAAAATCTTCAAGTCACGAGTCTTATATTACCACTTTCAATATACCGCAACGTGTCCATCCGTGACGATAAAACAATATCCACTTCCTTTTTCATTATTGCATTTATTCTGTCATTAAATCAATAGAAACAAAGAAAGCCGTAAACCAACAGCCTGCATTTATCACCTGCAAGAGGACGCAGCTAGTTTCACGCTATTCTCCATAAACTTTTCTCGAAGTTTCATTTCCCGAGGAAACTTATGTCATCTTCCGCAGTTTCGCGAGCACTTGAAGATACAATTACATATATCACCGAGAACAAACAGCTTGGCCATTAAAGAATGCGACGTCTTCATTATTCCACGCAAGATTCGTTGCAGCGGTTGCAAACGAAGTGTCCATTCCAAATAAAGAAAAACCATCGACATTTTTGCTTTAACGTTTCACTTCGTTCTGGTAAATATTCGCTCTTCACTCAACTCTTTTATGAAAATGACTACAGAGTGACTTCATTGGTGTAACGAGGAGTTAGGCCTACCATAGAATATAGACAGTTACGCTAATGTTCGTTTTGCGAAACGAGTCGGGCAAATGCTCTCTTTCGTTTCTTGGAAAACGAAGCTTCACGTAATGGCGTTAGCACGTGCTTGCGTTGCGTGCGCTTCTGAAGATGTACAGAGATATTTGCGAAGTTACAAATGTGTTCCGAGGAACGACAGCATTTGCAACGCTAGTTACCCGATGAGAATATCAATCGAGACGAAACATTCACTCGTAATGACTCCAACAGACAGAATAAAGTAGAATTTTATATGATTGTTTAATAATTGTGACAATATGCTATGGCTGAAACCTTGATACTTTGGTGTACCAATTTTATAAAATTTGTAAATTGAAAAATTTAAGTTCTCTAATAAAATTTGTATTTGTCTTTTATAAAATTTGTAAATTGAAAAATTTAAGTTCTCTAATTTGAACAATTCTGAATCCCTCAATTAATAAATTAAAAAAGTCTATATCCTTCAATGTATAAATTAAATAAATTAAATTTCTAAATTTGCAGACATGAAAATTTCAAACCTTTCCAACAAAGAAATTTGAACCTTTGAATCACGATATAGCCTACCACATTATCACTTTGCCATAGTGAACTGCACAGTATAATTTACACGATGAAAGCCGTTAAAGAACCCTAGGTGTAAATTTATACGATATTACAGAAGAAAACAGCGTCTCGCTTTCGTTCATTTTCGGTGCGATGGGTTTTTAATCGCTGTTATCAAGGGACATTGGTATTCTACATTAGGATGCTGCCCTCCACCCCTTCCACGACTCAAGCTATTAAATCAATCATTTAAAAGATTGGATCGATCGGATCGAGTACGGGTCACGCCCATAATTACGACACTACGTGACAAGTTTGACGATATTCTCCGCAAATTTGCTGTCATTTTTTTCCATTCTCTTCCCTGACATTCTAACCATATTATCCGTTGCCATTTTCACTCTTCACGTCGAAGATGATGAGCATAAAATATTTGCATAAGAAATTACAACTCTATCGAATATTTAGAAAAGTATTTACTTATATATTTATTCGAATTCTGAATATTTTAACTGCATTTGTTATTTCATATTTTATGACACATAAGATGTTATACAGGGTGTTTCAACTAGTGTAGGTCCCTGAAATTGGGGGTAGCTGACGTTATTCTGAATCATACTTTTAGTATGTAATATTTATGCATTTATAAATATTTTTGTGTATGCATATTGAGCATAAGTAAACTATTAAATGAAATCTACAGTCTACAGCGTGCATAGTTTGTCTTTATTTCACACGCTATGATAAATAAGAAAACACCCCTGGTTTACTTACAAAATAATAATTTGTAATTATTTAAAAAATCTCAGATTTAATACACACAAAATTCGAAGAGTATATTAAGAAATAAAGGGAGAATAAACCAATGTTGTTTTTCAAATATTCCCAACACCGATATATTGTTATTCAAAAAGCATTTCGGTAAGTAAAACGGTAAGGAAAAATGCGTCATATTTATACGTCGAATCGTAGATTTGCAAAAGGGTGTTTTTTTTCGACCCTCGACCAACGCTACCCTTTCGTACAACACCAGCGGCTTTCCGCCGCGAGCAACAACACTCGTCATTTACAAAAGCGACCCTCTAAAATAAATCCGCATCGCGCAACAACCGCTCCGAGGGATGTTTTCGCCCTTGTTATAATCTGCAGTGGTCTGCCTCGCTTTTACCTAGCATTATGATTAACCTAACCGTTCATCGGTAGCTTAAAAGGACCGCAGAATCCGAGAGGTCAAACGATAGGATACCTTCCATCGATCGCGTGCTTCTTATTTAGAAATACTTTCAGATAGGATTGCTTCAGGGACCACGACCGCAAAGGAAGACAATTTCCAATAAAATATCGTATACCTGGTGTTCAGTTATTGCGGTACTGAATATGGCAGGTTTACGCAGGGAAAATGGCGGGTACTTGCGGTCGAGAATCATACCATACGTCTTTGGTCAATGGCGCAGACAGGTTTCCTTGGAATTAGAAAATTTTCTGGGAACTTGGAAATTGTGGTAATGGAGATGCAATATGGGAATTGAAGAATTAAGTACTAGCAAATATTTTGAAAATGTGGAAATGTAATGTGGGAGTTAGGGGATGTAATATGATGAGGATGTGGACGTAGAAATTTGATAACATTTTGAAGATGTAATTTACATAAGAATCTGGAAACTTGATTATTCTGAATTAAGAAAATTTTACAATTTTGCTGTTATATAATATAAAAATAATATTTGTACAATTTTATATACTAAAATTGTAACCTTTTAATAACAAACGTTTCTTAAAGAGTTTCTCGAACAAATGTTTATTATTAATATTTCTTTTTGAATACTCCTTTCACATCACGTTTGGTAGCGTTTATTTTACTCCAATTAAACTGAAATCAAACTTCGTAGTTTTCATTATTTAGCAAATAACGTTACCAGTTCGAGAAACGTTGTTTTAATCACTTTATTCTAACTTTCGTTTTATTCTTCATCTCTAACTGCAGTCTACCCTATATTCCTGCCTCGATCGAAAGTTAAAGTAACTCACAGCACTTCCTGTTAAACAAGGTAACAACTTTTGTTTGAAAAAGAAAATGCGCTATTACGTAGCCGCAGCAAACACGATTAGAGAAGGTATCCACTAACCTAATTCAAAGAACACTAGTCGCGTATCTAACACAGTTCACAAAGCATAATTTCAGCGTTGGACCAACAAACCAGCCGTTTGACGGATAACTGTATGTGGCAAGTTGACGATCGTCGACGAACCGTGTGCAAATTATTCGATTAATTAAGGACTTATCAGCAGGATCCACGCTTGCTTGAAATCGTGTTGCAACCCCAAATATCTTGCTTCCATACGACGGAATATTTCCGTGTGATCAAAATACTTGATATATTATTGTTTGTTCACCAATGAAATTTTTTGTTATGTTGTATATTAAGCATATTAAGAAATTTTCTTTACATCGTATGCATATGAAATAAATAAGGAATCCTTTACATAATTATACTGTATATCAGACAAGTAAGGAAACTTTCTTTATAGTATCATACATCAAATATGGAAACTTCTTGTATATCGTTATACGTCAAATAAAATAAGGAAACTTTCTTTATACAATTATACATACACCAACAAAAATTCCAAAATCCTCAAAACTCCGAAATCTTGAAAATTCCAAAAATTAAAAAATTCTCAAAATTCGAGAGTATCCCAAATTCCAAAAATTCAGAAATCCTTAAATTTCCAAAAATTCCAAAAGTTCCAAAATCGCCAACAAAACATCGATAAACGAATTACCGAATTATCTTTCGCAACTGTTATATTTAATTAAGCATTCCACAGTATCCGTAATATTGTAATTTTGCTCGAGATGTTTACGGAGTGCACGCGATTAAGTCACCCGTGCCGGTTCGCCAAAGCGTGTACATATTTACCGGAGTACTTCTGCTCAAGAAATTTCAATATCCTCACCGAAATATTCCCGTGTTAGTATCAAATACGGGATGAAAATCGTGGTGGTCCCGGGCGTGGATGGAATTCACGTGAACGCGTGTTTCTTAATTAATGCGCCGTGCTGTAGGTTTCATCGAAACATCGCATCGGTGCGGAAACTCCGCACGCAAGCGGCCCTTATTTCGCGTTTTCATCCCATCGTCGACGATGTTGCCTCAATTTACTCCATAGAATTGCGAAAGTGTTCGGTAAACGGGTATACGGGACGAACATAATCGTTCGTATTCGGGTTTTCGCGCGAAGAAATGGTCTCCGATAGGATCTCGCATCGGTAACCAACTTGGTGATATTTAATCTCGCGCGTTAACGGTGTACGGATCTTAATTAAGTCGTGACAACTTGTTTTCTACGTTGCTCCTTTGAAAAGGAATAAAATAATTGGATAGTTCTAAATGTAGAACGAATAAGCCATTCAAGAGCAACTGCCATAATTTCAGCTACCTCGATCTGTTTGAATTCTTGAAGATAGAGTATTTTTATCCTGATTATGCTTTGATTGATCGGATGAATGTAAAATCCATTATCGAGCGTTATAGATTAGTCCTCGATAATTCACCGAAGACTGAAGAAACGGCAATCGCCGAGAAACCTTTATATAAGAGCAAGAAAGTGAGGCCACGTTGAATGGAAGCTTTTCTTAAACAAGCGTTTAATTGGACAAATACCGGTGTGCCGGTAACAGCTAGTACCGCATTTATCCTCTCCTTGTTTCTGGATTTACAGAAGAATCACCCTGTAGAGGTAATCTTGTGAACACTTTTCTTCCTATCTTCTTATAGTCAAGAAGCCGTTTGCACAATTCGCTGCCGCGATCTTCTATTAAGTTTTATATTATCCGTCGAGGATATGCAATCTCGACCTAAAAGTATTAGCGGATCTTCTTTTAACGGGGAGGAAATTCTTTTAAATCGAACCAAGCCACCGTTCGCTCGAGGGTGATCGGCTAACTTTCATTCATTTTTATTCGACGATTTGTTTCCCTGGTTTTCTTGCTCGTTAAATTCCCTCGTGTTCGATGTGTATCGTTACCGCGAAACGTTTCCACCAGTTATTGTGGCTCGCCGTAGTACGCGAACCTCTTTAGTTCAAGGAAACTGCTCTCAGAAGACGTAGCACGACCAACTTTGCCCGCCGGGCATGGACGTTCGGGTCAAGCACCTGCTTAATGAAACAATTAACGTCCACCGCATTTACACAGAATGGTAGTGCTGGATTTTCTTAACGAGCCAACGAAAGAACGGATTAATAGTGCAATATAGCGGAAACGCATTTAGACCTCTTTGTTTCTTATGACGAATGTTTGCTGATCAGAGAAGGCTAGAAAAATATCAATTTTTCATTTGCATCCTCATTAATTAATCTCGTTATTGAAGTCCAAGCATCGAATACAGAACTTGACTTCTATACTTAAGACTTGAGAATATGGCAGTTAGTTCTGATTGGCTGTCTAGTGCTCATCGACCTTTTTAGCTAAAGGTCAGTATAGACGATAGATACAATTGCCCAACTGCTCGGCTTTCAACAGTATATCATACGTCTATATATTTTCATTCATCGTATAAAGTGGTGAATTGGTTGATAGTTTAATTAAGAATGTACCGTGTATCACACAATATATCGTAACACGTTGTACAACGACATGTTACATCGAGTATTTTATCGCCCGCTGTTATATCCAGTATTTTATCGCCACACGTTATATCGCCGTGTTTAACTAAAGCTAGTATCCGGCACAGCCATTTCCACCGTGATTTCTAACAACGATGCCTTAATATTCTCGTTGAATTTTCATTTCGCAATTTCCTCGTTGAGGGCGAATGGTTACCTGTTCTCAAGACGGCGTACAGAGCGACGCTAATTGAAATCCATCTTTCTCTTCTTTTTAATTAAAGTACAAGCGTCCCAACGACTCGGTCGATGGACCTGGTGAACTGTCGCTACTTCCTGGCTCCGTTCAAGCGAATCGTAGACGAACGGTTCACCAAATAATCCCGGCCGGTAACTCCGCGACGGTGATAACGAACTTTCCAACGGCCAAAAACGTGTATCGTAATTAACGCTTCTAATCTGACGGCGTTTCTTAAGCCAGCCACGACGTCCGACGATGTACGCGATATTACGGGCTTAGAAACTGGTGGCGCGGATCTTGCTCTGTTCCCTCGTTCCACACGGTTAAAGTTTGCACACCGTGCTGAAGCCTGGACGCTCAGAGCGCGGACAAGCGCTTAATTAAGCGAATAATATATATCATCTTAACGCCTAACGTTCGGGCCAACTTGCAAAATCTCGTGGAGAAACGGAGCCAACGGGGCGGGCCCGTTTTAGACGGTGCACACCCACGTCGGACCCAAAGGTTTGCTTTTCACTGGTTTCTCCCCTCATATGTGAGTCACAGAAGCCGAGACTTCCTCGGTTCAACGGCAAACATGCCCTCCCTATTCTCCTGCCTCCTCCATTCTCCTTTGCCGACATTGCACGCCTTAACGTGTATCTACAGCGGTGCGCATTTGCTGGCTAACTAATAGACGGCCCTTCCTACCATCGCCTTTCTAGCCCTTTGAATCGCCCTGCCACGCCACTTCCTACACACCGGCTACCGAACCTACAGCCTGTAACGAAGATGTTCCGCTTGCTATATATGTAGACGGCTTGTATGTGGTACCCCTGGGCTATTCGCGACCGACATATCGTATCCGTTCAGAAACCACCATCCGAAAGAGGTCGAACGAACTCGTATATACCCTGTCCGGCTTAGCTGGAAACACTCAAATATCTAGAGAGCTACGTACGGAAGAAATGGGTCATCATATGTAGGATTTATGTAACTCGAACTTAAGTGCCGTTTAGATATCTCTTCTCTTCTTTTCTTCGTCTTAAATGATATCTTATGGTACTAAAAATGAAATGAAGCTCCAATATGAAATTCAATTGGACTTACACATAATCTGAAGCCAGATGAATCAGATATAAAATGAACTCAGTACTTTAATGACAACTTAGATTATAAAATATGTACGTAATGTAATTACAGATTGTATCAAGTTAGATCATACAGTGACATAAACAATTTTCTGTAACAAGTTTTGCTGTATATTTTCTGATGGTTCGATAAATTATGGTAACAAAGTAACGAAGTAACAAAGTAACAAAGTAACAAAGTAACAAAGTAACAAAGTAACAAAGTAACCAAGAATCGAAGCAGCAAAGTAGCGAAGTAGCAAAGTAGCAAAATAGCAAAATAGGCAAGAAATAAAATAAAATAGCAGCAACGTAACAAAATAGAAAAATTGCAAAGTAGCAAAACAGTAAATTAACAAGGTAGCAAGGTATCAAAGTAGCAGAGCAGTAAAGTAGTAAAACGATAAACTGCCAAAGTAGCAAAGCGCCAAAAGTAAAAAAGTAACAAAATAACCAAATAGCAAGTCAATGAAGTTGCAACACAATAAAGCAATTAAACAGCAAAAGAAATGTTATCGTTAAAAATTCTAAGATCATGAACAAAAAAAGGAAAGCTCGAGTCGAAGAAACGAAGTCGCAAGTTCTTTCTTCAGCGCCGACCATACTCCTTTATAGATATCACAGATCAGTCCGAAAAGTCAGCGATGCAAGAGACCCATTGTTAGTACCCTGGCTTTCTGTTATGTATCTTATATATCTGAAGCGTCGACGATACGTAGCCTCCAGCGCAGCTTCTTTAGTAGCAGTTCTTTGTGTTTATATACTGCCTGCAGCTATACTTACTTTAAGAACTTTTTGGAACAGTATATGCTTCGGAATTCAGTTAACCTTTATGATACTGTGTTGCTGCTATTTGATGTCATCGACTTGCGGCGTTCTTATCTACCAGCCGCCGCGAAACTTTCAGACCCCAGGCAAAAATCGACGTCTTCGACGCTACTCGATGCTGTGTTCGGTTGTAGGCATCGATGAATATTAGTGATTTAACAAAATGACGAAGGGAGCTACGTGTCAAGTACGAAAAGGTACACGCATCTCTTAAGGGTTGACAAAGTTCTTTCAAAGGTTTGAAACTTTTCGAATTCTAAGATTCTGAGTTCTTACATTTAAAGATTTGATATTTTTTAATATCTAAGCTTGGAAATGACCGAATTTCTATATTCGTCACGTTCTAAAAACTCGTAAGCTCCAAACGGACCTCGAGCTCGATATCCGGGTGCAATCACCTCGTTTGCTCGGGACTAACAACGTTACGTCTCCATCGATCGGTTTCTATTATTAAACGGTTTGAACAGTATTTGTTGTTTATAGGTATGTTAACGTAGGTGAAGAAACTTTGTTGACGCAGTTCAGTCTAATTCGGGACCAACTCGAGCATCAGCGGTATTCCTAGGTAAGCTTTCTCGGTTGACATTCTTGCCTCCGTCGAACCCGAAAGAGATTGCAGGATATTTAATTATCATTAGGGAATTCCATTAGTCGGCAAATATCACAGTTTTCGCTAATTGTAACTAGTTAAAGCCTTTAACGATTTGAGTTAGAAATTACCGGGCGTAATTTCAATACCGCTTTCATGGCCGTTCTCTATTCATCGCAGAGAAGAGAGGAACTACTGTCACGCTGCCGGGCTAAGGACTTCTCCCTCCTAAAGACTGAAACGTGTCTGGCATAGTTGAAGCATCTGAATGGCTTCACGAATATTTCACCAGCCGGCTAACGTCGATGTTTTGCACGGTAATGTATTCAAAATCGTACGTGTCGCGCGGTAATCTCTTCTCCTGTCTGCTGAACGCTTTAATAATCTTGCCCGTAACGCTCCCAGCTTTGCCCGCGCTTCGGTGTAAACACCTGGTTAACGAGCGAGCTGCCGCGTAACACGCCGAACAAATAATAATTTCGAACTGTTAATTGAACTTACTTTACCTTACGATCCGGACGAGTCGATAACTATCGGTCTTCGACTTCACCCCACGATCGATGCGGTCTCGTTGCTAACGAGTTTTAAGACTTTCGAGACGTTTTGCGTGGATGGTGGCTTATGAAACCGGGAGACGATGGGCAAAATTTATTTTAAGGGTAATTTGATCGTTTTAGGGAATTACAAATTGTTATAATTAATATTAGAGTTTAATTTGCTTTCCGGGCAGGCAGAATTCACTTTTTAAGGGTAACTTTCCTAGTTAAGGGTAAATTTGTTAAATTATACTTCATAGGTATGATAAGATATACTCATTGCATGTAGGATCTGATCACTGTAACTTGCTATTGAAAATTATTAAGAATTTGTTTTTAAATTTCCAAATATCAAGTGTTTCAATTTGGAAAGAAAATTTGAACGAGTAAAGAAGTCTGTATAGTTAAAGAAAAAGAAGAGATTACATCTGTAGGAAATCAAATTTTGCTTCGGCCTGACATTCATTGAATTTAACGTTACGATCAAAGTGTTACGTAACAAGCTCAGGCTGCAATTGAATTGAGAAAATTTCACTTGACATACATATCCCTATGTAATTTCTTTTCGCGGAGCTTTATCAAAGACAGAACCTTTGCCACATCGTTACCTCGAGATTCAGTCGAGCTGAAGAAGCGGATTATTGAAGCCTTTGCTCCTGTTATAGCAGACACGCTGATTCGAGTGTGGAAGAAACACACTATCGATTACGTTGTAGATCGAATTTAAGAACTGTGAAATTTTTAATTTAGACATTTATAAAATTCGAAATCTTTAAATTAGGAAATGTGAAGAAATTAACGAATTTAGAAATTAAAAAATTTGCTTCTAAATTACAATGAAATATTATTAGAGAAAGAATACAATTACGAACGAAATGAAAGAAATATAATCGCGAAAGGAATATCCTTCTTTCCTTACCTCGTTTTCCCCACGGAGCTCTATCATGCTCACCGCTGTACCCTCCCCACTTGCAACAAAGTATAATATTAATTAAAATATCAACGAACGTTGCGCCTTACTCTTCAGACGAGATTCCAGAGTCTCGGTATTCTGCATACCTTACACGTAGCCAGGTTTCCCCTTCCCCAGGGGATTACGGTCGTTCTTAATCCATTCAATTACACGGAAATGCCTCGCTCGTATCAAGGATACGTGCGTTTATATCCTTCCAGGGCTGACGTGCAGACAGGTATCTAACTATCTCGAAAAGAAATTCAACCGGGTAGGCCGTGGAGACGTGATTAATGCACGGTAGATAAGAAGCCGAGGTCTCCACTTCCGGGCACGACGGAGAACACCGTAGAAAGAGAAAAAAGTACGAGAAACAGAGAGATAGAAGCATGCTCGTGCAGACAACGCGAATGATTAAGTTACAGACGCGGACTAATGAAATCATCAAATTTACCTCGCTCTTCCTGTATCGAGCAAACAACGCCGTGGGCCTGATCTTCAGCGAGGATCTTCCTTGGGAATCATATTACACGGAAGCACCGAATAAATGAAACCCCGCTGCTTCGAATGAAAATGGCGTCTACCAAAATGCCGCTATTTATTATACTTTTTACGCTCCCGGATACGTGTTACACAAATGCAATCAAAGCTTTACTTTTATTTCTTCAATGTACTTTTGTAATACATTTTAAATTACTTAATAGTTTCTAAACATTTTACAGCTTTTTTGTTTAGAAACATTAAAGAAAATTCTTTTGTATTGTGACTAGTCGATAATTATAATATTGTAGTATGTTTACGACAACTTTTACATCAAATCTATAAGACAGAAAATAATTCGACAATGTTACTTATTTTCAATGTTCTCTGCGCCCATAATAGAAGTTAAAATAAATTCGACAAAATGGCACTCCAACCTTTGAATGACTTCATTTAGAAACATTTAGAGAAAGTTTTTATACATTTTTATAGTTTTTGAAGTATCCTGTATAGAATTTACTTATTGCTTGTTCAGTACTATGACTGATCAATCATTATAATGTTGTAGTATGTTTACGACAGCTTTTATATAAAATCTATAAGACAAAAAATAATTCGACAATGTTACCTATTCTCAATGTTCTCTGCGCCCATAATAGAAGTTAAAATAAATTCAACAAAATGGCACTCAAACTTCATATGAGACCCTCGAATAACTCTATACATACACATATCATACATATACATACGTGTTAAACTTCAATAATGTTTTCACGAATGAACCAAGCTAAACATTTTCCTGAATGAAGTTAACATTAATAACCGTGCAACGGGAGATAATTGAAGTTTCAAAGGTATCATTATAGGACTTGTGCCTTAATTTTCATTTCCTCCCATTAACGTCTCTCCTCTTGTCTATTAAACGCTGAAAAATTATGTAGCGAATCCGAGCGCAAGTTAACCAACCCATGGACCCCATCGTGTTTCAGATTATTACAAGCATGCGTGTATTCCGTTGGGAGGGTGCTTCAACATTAGTTATAACGAGTAGCTTGATGCCGAGCGTAACACGCATTCGCGTACCGACGCTACAAAGCGGACACAGAAAGCTGCATGTTTGTTTCCGGTGTTCTATTGCGGTCGGTCGGTATGCGAACACTTCCAGTCTACCTTTAAAACTCTGCATCGGTAAGACATCAAAGGCTTGCTACTGCAATTACAATTGACACCCGCATACCGTTGTTAGTAAATCTGTATAGTACCGCCGTCCAAATTTTACTCTTGAATTACCGAGGATTTCGATGACTGGAATTTCGATAACCGGAAAAAATTGACCGTGTGTTACAGATTAAATGGAGCTGTACCACACTCAATTTATATCTTACTATTACCCTTTATTGTAATCAGTTTCTTTGTTTAGTCTGCAATTTTATAGATGGTTAAATGATCTACAGCTTCTGACAATAAAATTTTATTAAAAGTATTTTTCGTGATGTATTTAAAAAAATGGGAAAATGAAGTGGTCTAATATTAACCTACAGTATATAAATTTATAAAATAATTGATTCCAGGCATTGTAAAGCCTTCGAGAGACAAAAGTAGGTTAAAGAATGAAATGTCAAGTGAACTTTCACGTTAAAAAGTATAATCTTTAGAACATATCATTTACAAAAAATTACTGTTGACTATCGAAAGTAAAAATATTAATTATAAAAACACTGTCAACAATTTTCGCAGTATAAACAATTTTATGTGATAAATACATTTTGACACGAGAGATGGTTTTTCCTCAAAAGACTCTGAATATTTCTCTTTTTATTCGTTATAGTAGTTTCGCCAGTAAGAGTGACTGCAAAAAGAGAGGAACACAGCTCCGTTTGGGTATAATTAATGACTGTCGAGGAAAATAGAAGCGTAATTAACGAGAGCCCTAGAAGGTAATTTTCTTGGTCATTTAGTGTGTCACTCTGCTAGCAAGAGTTATACCGTTCTTTCAGACTGCGAAAATACCTTGTACCGTCAAAGTGATATAAAAGAAGCGAAGAATCGTTTAAAATTGAGCGCCAGAGAAAAAGCATGGAGAACATGTAAGATTTTTTATCATAGTTAAAAATCCACTTCGGAGGGACGAAAACTCCAATTTGTTCCGTTTAATCCCCGTAAATTCACCGGTGACGAATGGCAAGTGTTAAAACGTCAGCACGCAAGCTGAATTGCAGACTTTCGAATGAAGCTTGCTTTACGCGCGCGTAAACGCGTCGACTCGCAGATGCAGCTGTGAAAACAAGATCGCCTGTTTCATCCTCTTAAAATCGCAAGAAATCCACACGGATATTGTAAACCGAGCTATTCTCGTTTATGTAAATAGAATTGCACACTTTCGGTGTTGCTTTAATTTGAAAGGCTGAGGTGGTTGAACTCTTGTGAACAAATAAGGGTCGTATTCGCGGATTAGAATTAGCATGCTTCTGAAACAGATCCTAAGTAATGAACACTCAAATTAGAAGATTTTTAAAGGTTTCTCAAGATTCCATATCGAGTGAATCCACAAATATTCCAATCTGTAAAATCCTAAAAATCACGAAAGTTGCAAATAATTGAATTTAAAAGTTTGGATGTTTATTTCGACGATTTGAAGTTTTGATGTTACCAATGTCTCAAATTAAAAATTTTATAAATTTTACTGACAAGAAAGTATATTCCAAATGCATAAATTTAAAAATTTCCAACTTGAACCCCTAAATTTAGAAATTCAAGTATCCATCAAATTTCAAATACAGAATTTGTTTCTACATTTTCATTTGCAAGAACTAACTAATCCCTCCCAATATAACATTTCACACCATTGGAAGATGCAAGTTTCAAACGAATCCACTGAAGTCCATTAGACGAGCGGGCCTGAAACGTCGCTGATAAGTTACCTTTTAAGCGTAGATAAGCAAAGCCGCGTTTCTTAAAGCTATCTGAGGCGTGCGAGAAAAATAGGGTTTCGTTTGCCGAGTGAAACGAAGCAATAAAACGAAAGGGCGACTATCGTCAGAGATTAATAGCTTATACGAAAGTTATCGTTGACTGATTACGGTGTGAAGGCTGTCACTGGCAGCGGGTGTAAAGCGAGCGACACTCTCACTTTGTCTCTTCACAACGACCCTCGTGTATCCGACGATAAAAATATCTCCGCGCGATTTTTTACAACAAACGGTAACATGAAGAGGACCAGAGACAAAGCCAAGGATAACGTTACGAGGACTAATTAACCCCTGGTTCAAACTCCATCTTATAATTTCTGCTTGATAATTTTCAGCCAATTAAATCACGGATTTCGAAACATTTCAATCTTCCGATGTCAAAACTTTCTTGAGACTCTTCGAGACTTTGAGAGGCTTAATTATCTTAACAAATATAAGTTGGTAAACTTAATGTTAAAACTGTTGCAACTTTTGAAGCTTCGGTCTTTAACCCTATACTTTATTATGAATTTATGGAACAAGCAGATAGTGAAGTTGTAGAGCATTTATTTCGTTTATGTATTTTAATAGTTGTATTATATGATAAAGTATGAGCAAATCCATCAGTTTATATTTCAGTGAATAAACAAGGGTGGATTGCATCTTCACATACGAGTCAATGTTCCAAATAATTAGAACCAACAGAATCATACAGGATAACATTTTTAACTTCTTAAATAAATATTTGCCTTGAAATATTCTTTCTTGAAAAAAATATTTTTGTAGCAAGATTAATTATATACGATGTACAAACTCAGTGAAACGAACAGCGGCAATTAATACAAAAATAATAGCTTCATTCATGAAACCTTTTATGCAAAAATTTTAAAAGTTTAAGAGACACTGAAATTAACAGAAAAGTGACTTACGTTCTAAAGTCTCTAGCTGTACCCGAAAAAACACCCTGAACTGTAAAGAGTTATAACCGTAATATTTTAAAAGCTTAATTTACTCTTTCACCTAAAATGTATCACAAATGATTAGGAGCGTTTTAAAGAGCATTGTTTCATCGTGTGCCATCGCGATCATTTCCCGTGTAAATTTAGCCTTACATCCTGTCCGGGTAAGTGGTTTTATCTGAATAAAAAAGAGCAAAAAGAAGAACGGTTCGCCGTAAATCCATCGTCGGTCCCGTGGCGTACGTCTGCGGCTGAAATGGAGCGCATGAGACGTTTACGTTCACGATCTGTGAAACTGCTCCCGTCCGTTGGAACGGATGCTGCCAAGCGGACACGTCACTGGGAACACGTGTTTATGCTTTCTGGAGTGGCGTACCTCGCAAGAAATTAGGGATCAAGAGACAGGCGGGGGCGGTTCCCGTCGGCCCTCGAGTTTGACCGATTCACCAGCCGCGTCGCCTCCTGTTCCGCTCACGGTTTTCTTGCATCGACGCTGTTTGAACTGGGGAATTAGCTTTCGTTTAAAAAGGGAACACTTTTTCTTTCTGTAGTACCGCGCGCGAGCGAACGATTCCCTTTGTGGAGCCGTCGGAGCGGCGCACGGATTTTAGAGGCCTCTCCAACGCCGAGCAACAACACCTGGAAACGCGTATTTACGAGCATCAACCGCCCCGAAACGTAGCTCGAGTATCATAAAAGCGATAAAAGAAGTCGTCTGTATGCTCCATTAAGAAGAATTACGTTCCTGATGTCTGAATTCGTATTCAGAAGTCGATCTTTTTACGACAGAATACGCGCTTCTATTGAACGAGCTAATTAATCAAACGGAGAGACCCACAAAACAAATTCGGGGGATTTTATTGTCAGATCATTTTTTATTGCTTTTTGGAAGCTTTGAGGAAGTTAAAGCTGGAACTTGTAGATTCAATTTTTGTAATTAGAAATTGGGGATAAGGTATCAAGTTTAAGTTTGAAGATTCTTCTGACTCTCTTTTTCTAAATTTTTCTGTTTAAGTGGAAAATTATTTAGTTCGGTAGTACGGTATTTACTTGACTCATTCAGTAATTGCTCTTAATGGCTCTCTATAACTTAATGGTGTATTTAATGGAGCACTCTCTAGTGGCCGAGTAAAAGATTTAAGAAAATACGAAAAACAAGTAGACCCTCTTGCACCACATTTTCGGGTCATCTATCCAGGTCAACGTAAGTTCTTCTCAATAACTTTAGTCTATAAAAATTGCAAGTGAAATAAAAGTGTTGATTCTCGAAATACAGCCATAATGGTGTACGTGATTAAAAGAGTCACGGGTTTGAGCTCGAATCGGGATCAGAGACGGCGGGAGCAGATCGGCTGACGATAAAGCGCTGAATAAAAGAACAATTATTACGCTATCTGATTCCATTGTATGCAAATAAGAATATAAATGCGGACTAATTTCACGTCTGACACCTACAGCGGCCGTGACGAACGAAGACATCGAAATAGTGCATCTTCCTGATTCTATTCATGCAGTAAAAGCCCATTATCGTGGCGGACCTGCGAGAAATAAGAACAGGAAGGGCGTTCTCTTAACGGCACCTCTTAGTTTCTTCTCTCTCATCTCGCTTCCCAGAAGGATTCTCGCCCGGCCACCAATAACGTTCTTTAATGCAATTACAGCATTCGACCGGGCCATGCTGCAATTACTTATTCATTATCGGAAAATACATTATCCTCGATTGTGCCATCACTGACGTGTGCTACTATTCCCAATGAAATCCGGAAAACGCGATGTCCGCCGAGAGAGGTACGATGGAGTTACGAGTTTCAAGGAAATTAAATTACCAGACGTCCTAATACGGGTATTACAGAATGAAATTATGGCCTATACCGACGGATAATTAGTTGTATAATTGCACAATCATTCGTCTGTTCCGCGGATTACTGCTATGGGCGGACGATGATCGCACGGGATTTTTTAATTGTTAACGATTGTAAGTTGTATTGCGTTTTTATAGTGATTTAGGATTTGACGGGGAAAGACTGGGTTAAAGGTTTGTGTAGTGTGGTAAGTAATAGGGGGTGGAAGTGGGTTGGTCCAAATAATCAGATCCTATATTTCTCAGTTCCCAATTTTGAAATTTCTAAATTCCTAAGTTGCAAATTTGGAAATTGGCAAATTTCTATGGTCCAAGTTCTCAAATCTGTAAATTTTGAAATTCCAAATTTTGCATCCTCCGAATTTCTAAATTCCAAATTCTCGGTTCCCCAAATTTCTAATTTCACGATTCTCAATCCTCCAATTTCCTAAACTCCAAATTCTCGATTCCCCAAATTCTTAAACTCCAAATTCTCAAGTCCCCAAATTCTTGAACTCCAAATTCTCAAATCCCCAAATCTCTCAACTCTAAATTTGTCACATCCCCAAATTCCTAATTTCCCGATTCTCCATCCCCCGAATTACTAAATTCCAAATTTTCACATCTCCAAATTTCTAATCTCTCAATTCTCAGTTCCCTAAAACCTAAGCCCCAGCTTCTCACCTATTCCTCCCAATTCTAAAAATTGGTCCATAATCCAGCCGATATTCGTGCAGCGAGAATAAGAGAAACGGAAACGCGTGAAAACAAGGGCAGCAATCGTTCCTTCGAAATTCCCTTTCGCACTTGTCAATCCTCGAAGCTCGCTGTTTCTACGTGGCCATCAATCTCGGAACGGTCCCGAACGACATAAATCCAATTTCCAACGTTCGAAAGGTAGCCATTCTATTTACAAACTATTCGAGATTCGCGCACCTGACCGTGCACCGGCTGTTGCAGCGAATTTTCGGTCGGTTCTTTTTCTTCGACGCTCGCGGACCGCTCGAACGAGCCGCAACACGCCGGCCGCAAATTCAATAAACTTTCCCGGACCGGTGCTTAAGCGGAATTGACCGAATCGCGGCTGTTCCATGCCGGGGCATTTCCATGCGAACGAACCTGCGGGGCGGCGTCTGCAGGTGCGGCGAACGATCACCCGCGCCGCTTATTTAGAAGGCGTTTTGCATTAATTATTCAAATGGATTCTCGTCCGACGAGGGCTCTGATAAATTACGCGGCCCCGCACTTTCCGATTCTTTTGTGCACCGGTTTGACCATAACTTAGCATACATTTCGGGGGTAAAGCGAATGAAACAGGTAGCGAAAGATGCCTCTGTCGCGTGCAATGCAACTCTTTTAACACGTTACTGTGAAAACGGTTCGGCTCAACACACGTTATGATATTATTAACCCTTTGCACTCGAAGATAATTTTACTGTTTGCAAACAGCAACTTTAAAATAGAAATTAAAATGTTAAATGACTTTTTTTGAAGTTATTATTTCTTTACTAATAATTTCCACTATTGTCTATTTCACTATGTTTATACATCACATAAGCACTATTATAGAATTAATTAAATAATGCTTTTTTAAAATTATTGTATTAAATCGAATGGCGCCTAAGAGGCGCCTCTAAAGGATAAAGGGCAAAGGGTTAACCTTTTGCACTCGAAGGAAATTTGACTGTTTGCAAACAGCAACTTTAAAACTTAGTTAAAAATTTTAATGAATTTTGTCGAGGTTATTATTTCTCTAATAATAATTTCCAGAACTGTTTCTTTTAACATTTTTATACGTCACATGTGTTATATTATAGAATCAGTTAAAAAGTAATTATTTCCAATTGTTGTATTAAATAAAATGGTGAGTGAGAATCACTTCTTGAGTGCAAAGCGTTAACCCATTAACTTACAATTTTCTAGGCTCATTAATTAATATATTGCCAAGATAGATAAAATTGGAAATTTAAACAAGTTTTGTATTGAACAATCCTTGATTATGAAGATTAAAATTAAAATTCAATAGACAGATCATCATACGTGTACAGAGAAAATTCAATAAAGCCATCATACGTGTATCGACAAAATTCAATAGACAATCCATCATACATGCACAGACAAAATTCAATATACCCAACCCAACCCTCTAGTCTCATAATCAAAAATGCAGTTAAATATCTAAAATTTGAAACCACCACTAAATTGTATAATTAGCTTTTTCTTTAAAGAAGTTGTAGAAATAGTTATTACTAAGACAGTAAAAGTAAAAAGGCCAGTTACACAACAGATTAATAGGATACTAATTATACGATCGTTGACGTTTCTTTCTTAATTCGATAAGGTACAGTCCTCTACAGTTCTCTTCGTGAAACGTAACTGTACACAGTTACAACAAAATTATATCGTACACGTCGAGATATTCCAAGATAGCGGGAGATTTGCTAAAACAGTGTCGCGTAAGACAAACCGAACCGGCGAAAGGTTAATAGACGACGGTGCTTTTATTCAATGTGAACAAGAGAAACTGTTACAAGAGAGCAACGTTACCTTTTAAGAGATAACGTTCCTCTCGAGGAGCGAATTTCACGGAGAGGTATCTTTTTTAGAATTTACCGGCGGAAAGTCCGCTCGAAATATTCAATTTAGCTCCAGTGCGCTTGCACTCGGCAACGAAAAGACGTTTCCAAGAAATGGAACGAACGAGTTCGCCTCGTTCCATCGGAAAAAAAGCCCTTCCTTCATTTTTCCACCCACCGAGTTATCCTGCCACGCTTATTACTCGAACTTCGTTAAGCTAACGTTTCGTCTTATTAAACGGGGCCCTGTCTTCCGCATGCGTCGCGCCGTTGACAACCTCGTGAAAATTACCACGCGGTGAAATAACGGGAACAAGAGACGAACGTAACGACGAAAAACCGAGGTCATTTTGAATGATACGTCGATACGAATTCGTGCGGAATGGGGGAAAAAAAACGAGAATACCTATCGATACCGGCGTTGTTCTGGCTTATTGAAATGTTCGTCGACGCTGAAAACGACCGCGTGGAATGACACGAAATTTCCACTGCATTAACGCCCGTTCATTGGCGTAACTAGATAAGGGATGGAGGCCTAACCGGCTCTGAACGGATGTTATAACGCGCGGCGATTTAATCGGAGGAAAATAAGGGCTCTTGGAAAGTTTAGGAGAATTTGGGAATTTGGTAGTTTAAGAATTTGTGAATTTGATAATTTAGGGATTTGGGATATGAGGGTGTTGGGATTTGAGGAGGTTGAGATTTGAGGAGGTTGGGATTTGAGGAGGTTGGAATTTGAGGAGGTTGGGATTTGAGGAGGTTGGGATTTGAGGAGGTTGGAATTGGAGGATTTGGAATTTGAGGATTTGGAATTTGAGGATTTGGAATTTGAAGATTTGAAACTTGGGGACTTGGAAGTCGTAGATTTGGGATTTGAAAATATGGGATTCGAGGAGATTGGAATTGAAGGATGTTGGAACTTGAGGATGTTGAAATTGGAGGACTTGGAATTTAAGGATTTAGAATTTAAGGATTTGGAATTTGAGGCTTTGGAACTTGAGGATTTGGAATTTGAGGATTTGGAAGTTGTACATTTGGGATTTGAGGAAGTTGGAATTGAAAAATGTTGGAATTGGAGAATTTGAAATTTGAAGATTTGGAACTTGGGGACTTGGAAGTCGTAGATTTGGGATTTGAGAATATGGGATTTAAGGATGTTGGAATTTGAGAATTTGGAACTTGAGAATATAGGATTTGTAAATTTGGAATTTGATGGTGTTGAGGTTTGAGGATTTGGGACTTAAAGATGCTGGGACCTGTGCACTTGGGATTTCAACGATTTTGGGATTTGAGAATGTGGAATTTCAAAACCTATGATTTAAGAATATGATATTTGGTGATTCGAGATAAGAAAATTTAGAAATTTAAAAACTTGGAAGTAACTTTACAAGCTCCAATTTCATAGAACTTTTCAAGAAACTCAAAACATAATTTTAAACTTATTAAACTTCAAACCAAGGAACCTAAATATCCAAACTGAAATACTTCAGTAGCACATGACTTCAACCTATAACACAATATATCATAAAACAACCCGCATCCGACTTGCTCAAATGAAATTCCTGCGCCACTGCATTCGCCCTTGTACTCATCGAAAAATTGACGTTTCCCGAACGAGACAGCAGCCGCACATCGGAGAAATTTCATTTCGTTTCAAATCATAGCAAATAACATAACATTACTCTATTCTTCAAACGTTCAAAGCCAACAGTTTCATAACCAATATACAAACGTTATCATTAACTAACAATGTTTAAACACGTTGAATCCCACACCGGCGGAAAAATACGAGCGTCAAAAAATGGTCGGAAGCTCGCAGCTAATCGTAAACCCGCTCTGAAGTGACCGATTAAAAATGGATCGACGATTCGATGGTTATTCATCAAGTACGGTTTTCAATGGCGCCTATCTGGCCTGCCACTGAAGGCTTTCTTTGGAACGATTATCTTTCATCTGACGTTTTCGTTAAAATTTATCACCTTTGATCCACTTTCATCGACTCTGCAGTCAATCGATCTGAAACCGATAACTTGATAGTTTCGACGCTTTATACGGAGACTCGGTGGAAGCTCGATTGTACCAGCTGCATTTGAATGAATCGATATTCTACATTTATGCAGATGCAATGCTAGAGATAAATGATATTAATAAAATCGACTGATGATAATACCTTCGAAATTGTGCGGGACCCTCGGACACATATTTGCGCGTTAACTTGTAAGTTTGATTTATTGCGGAGGTTTGCGAAGTTTCTGGTATTATAAATTTGTAGATTTGTAAATCGGTAGATTGCTAAATTAGTAGGCTAGTAGATTTGTTAGTAGATCGATGGATTGCTAGATCGGTGGATCAGTAGATCGGTGAATTACTAGATCGGTGGATTAGTGGATCGGTGGTTCAATGAATCGGTGGATTACTAGATCGGTGGATCAGTGAATTGGTGGATCGGTAGATCGGTGGATCGGTGGATTAATGGATCGGTGGATCAGTGGATCGGTGGATCGGTGGATCAGTGGATCGATGGTTCAGTGAATCGGTGGATTACTAGATCGGTGGTTCAGTGAATCGGTGAATTACTAGATCGGTGGATCAGTGAATCGGTGGATCAGTGGATCGATGGTTCAGTGAATCGGTGGATTACTAGATCGGTGGTTCAGTGAATCGGTGAATTACTAGATCGGTGGATCAGTGAATCGGTGGATCAGTGGATCGGTGGTTCAGTGAATCGGTGGATTACTAGATCGGTGGATCAGTGGATCGGTGGTTCAGTGAATCGGTGGATTACTAGATCGGTGGATCAGTGGATCGGTGGTTTAGTGAATCGGTGGATTACTAGATCGGTGGATCAGTGGATCGGTGGTTCAGTGAATCGGTGGATTACTAGATCGGTGGATCAGTGGATCGGTGGTTCAGTGAATCGGTGGATTACTAGATCGGTGGATCAGTGGATCGGTGGTTCAGTGAATCGGTGGATTACTAGATCGGTGGATCAGTGGATCGGTGGTTCAGTGAATCGGTGGATTACTAGATCGGTGGATCAGTGGATCGGTGGATCAGTGGATCGGTGCATCAGTGGATCGGTGGATCAGTGGATCGATGGATCAGTAAATCAATAGAAAAATTGAAAAATTGAAATGTATAATATTCAAGACTGTATATTCGTAGATTCGTAAACCGCCCAGATCCACATTTCCCTACTCCCAAATTTTTAAACATATTGAAATACGTAGAAAGCATTTGTAAATTGAAGAATTTGAAAGCATGAGAACGTGAAAACTGAATAACTTACGTGCTAGAAAATACTCTGTATTTGAAAACTTCCAACCATCCATTTTGAAATTTCAACCCCATTGCAGCTGCGATTGCGAGGAAAAGAGTGGCCGATTGTGCTCGTTCTTTTGAAGCTATTTCAATATCTCTGGAACCAATATCTGAACAATTTCGAAAGAACATTGTACAGGCACGTTCGATGGTTTTTAACCGAAACGGGAGGACACGTTGTGCTATAAAATACGACGAGAGTTGGACACTTAGCGCTTCAATGTGGCGATATCAAGCATGCATGTTCCTTCAAAGGGACCATCGAGCGACCCATAAACGACCAACGAGCCAACCGTGAACGAGTGTGCCGGTTCAAATTAAGACGTAATTTAGTGCTATGCTCGGTCCCTCATTTACGTACTTTTTATGGGAAAAAGATAAACACCGCGTTGAATCGGAGAGATGACTCTTTCCGTGTTATTACTTGGATCGTTAAAATGCTTACTTTATGCTGATTGACTTTTTGAACGGCTAGCTGGGAACCTGGCTATCGGGCATAAATACGCGAACCCTCTCTCATGCGTATGAATATTTATGAATAACAATGAGAGTGTCGCGACACCGATCGCACTGTTAACGACCTCGTTAGAACTTAAGGTGATCGATATCGCGTTTGAGAGCTTTTAATCGGCCGATCTCGTTCGATTGAAATCTGCCGAAGATGCGTCCCAATTATGAAACCCTTGAGTCACTTTGCGTAATCGTGCGATAATTAAAAAGTGCTACAGTGTATTTTGAAATGTTGTACTTTTAACGTTTCTTTTTAAGAACTGTTTAATGAAATAAATGATAGACTTTTGTGCAGATTTATTTACACAATTTTTTTGATTGAAGAACAACATTAGATTCGTTAATTTTCTGACTTACATTTCCTCTCATTAGAAAAGCATTTCCTTACTTTTCATCGGCAAATTCACCGATCGTTGCTTCCGCAAATTACCCCGCGATTCTACGAATAATTTAGTTCGATTTGCATAAAAGCGTAACGATATTTTACTCGAGAGAAACAAAGACGAAAAAAGGAACGAACCACCCCGTTGGGTTTCAGCTTTGTCATTTAAAAGTTGGATTCCTTTTCGCCCGTTTTACTCGTCCCAAAGGGATCACCTCTGTCTCCGAATTCTCCTCTTTTTTTTCCCTTCTATTCCACAAATAAATCTGCTTCGCCAAGCGACACTGTTCCTCGAGCTCCCTGCGGCCTCTTGGAAGCATTACAACCCAGAACGGAGAAGAACGGAACCATCGTCCCGGGACAAGGGAGGAACTTTGAGCGGTCTAATTTCTCGATAGTCGATAGTCGTACCTTTTGTTTCGACCACGATTTTCGACCCTCCATCTCGAACATATCGGTGTGAGTAAACCGAACCGAAAGGCACTGTTGACTGTCTCCGAAAATTGGCTGCCGCGTGAAAATTCGAAGCCCTTCGAGCCAGATAATGGGGCAGACAACAAACTGCTTCGTTCACGGTGTCCTTTCACTGTTGACGAACAATCGTCTTTTGTTCACGCCTTATTTGTCATGGTGTAAATCTGTTGTAATATCATAATTACAGCAGTAACGATAATTATGATCAATTTACAAATTGATACCAATTTTACTTTTCTAACAATATTAATTTATAAACTGTATTAATATTAATTTAGTTTGACGCTTTCCTACATTTGTTATATGGTCACTTATGGTGGATGAATGTACAGTGAAGTGATGATTGCTAATACATTTTATTTTTACTCATTAAATAACAAATACGTACCTCCCAAATATTCCTAAGGCCTCAAGTTTCCACAATGAATTTGTGGAATTCAAGTCCACAAATTGTAGAGTTCCATAGTCTTAGGGTTCTATAAATATGAACTTTCAAGTCCAAGTTGTGTCTAAAGCCTTAGATCCTCCAACTGAGTCCCCAAATTCCTACATCTCTAAATTTCTATATCCCAAATTTCCTCATTCATTAATCTCTACATCCCCAAATCTCAAGGTCCCCAATTCCTTACTTTGCCAAATTCTTATATCTCCAATTCCTATATTCCCAAATCCTTACTCCTCCAAATCCATGTATCCCTAAATCTCTACATCTCCAATTTCCTACTTCTCCAAATCTCTACAACTGTAATTCTTATATTCCCAAATTCGTACTCCTCCAAATCTACATGTCCCCAAATCTCTACATCCCCAATTCCCTACTTCTCCAAATCCCTATACCTCCAATTCCTACATTCCCAAATCCTTACTCCTCCAAATCCATGTATCCCTAAATCTCTACATCCTCAATTCCCTACTTCTCCAACTCGCTATTTCCCCAAATTCCTCTTAAATTATTAATCCACCCCAGAACTAACACCTCTCCACCAGTCCAGATATGCTCTTGACAGTACATCATTTACAGTTTGTACTCGATTATCCCAAAGCGGGAAATATGTTGGATCCATTGAAGCAGTTATATAGAAAGAGGCGCCGGAGAGGAAAAAGGGAACGAAAAAGATGGAGAGCATTGTGGAGAGAGCAGATTGAGGACGGATCCAATTCGACAAATCTGAAATGGATGTCAACGGACGAAGACGACCCAATGGACTCGTCGTTAATAGAATAGTCGTCGCGAACTCGGTCCACGGCACACGCTCGCCACTCGCGAAAGAGATAATTCAAGCGTTTCCACGGCTCGTCCCAAGGGAGAGATCGTACGAGAGACAATTGTCTCTTCCCTGACACAGGCGTGCTTTGCACCACGTGCACCTGCTGTCCCTCCATTCGACACAGTTTGTTTGGTGAACGATCGCTGGAACACGACGAGCTAAAACGATTAGATCAACGCCGCGAGAATCCTTTGTTTCAAGTGAACCTTTTTGGAAATTTACATCGGTTAACTGCCGCTGAATAAAGCTGATCGGTGCAACGTACAATTGAAAAACGTTCAATGGACAGTCGAGCACTTTGTTCGTTTACGAAACATTGTTTCTTTGTTATTCTAATGGTTAGGTTCGTTTATCGCGATCTGACCGTCCATGCTTCTGCGGCTGCATTTGATCATATCGGACATGCGATATCGGTAATGTAGCGACACAGTGGTGATCGATTATATGGCAATGTGCTATCCTAGGAAGGAAATATATTTTTACGTTTCTGCTATAACGCAAAATTCTCAAATCCCGAAATCCCTATTTAGCTCTATACCCCAAATTCCTAAATTCCCAAAGTTTTAAATGAAATTTCCGTAAGCGATAATCGATATTCACCCTCCTAGTTTATGGCAGTAATAGCCAACTGCGGCCCCGTACTGTACCGGTGTTTCAAATCAAAGAGAGACCGATTGGGAAGAGTTTATCGATTCAGAGGTGAATCATGCAAACTGATTTACCCTATTAAATGAATTGCTTTCAGGACGGGTAAAAATTTGAACGATTTCGTCCGATGACGATCGAAGTGTCGCGGTAAAATATAAAGGCATCTATACGTTTAGTCGAAAGAGCATTCCGAAATAGTAGCGAACTGAAAAGTTGAAGACTTCCGATCGAATGCTCGATGCAGCAGGTTCGCCGAAATAGCTAAAGTTTGAAACTAGAGACGTGGTTTTAAGAGCACGTAGCGGCAGTCGTCAAACTTTTGTCGCTGATCGTGTGAATTATACAAGGTACGCTAAAAATTGCAACACGTGCCTGGGATCGTGCCTCCAAGAATAACATCTTGGATATAGCGTCCCTTTTCAATTATTCCACGCTGCATAACCTCATAAAGCGTATTGCACAGTGTGTTGTCAAAACACGTCTAGTGTTATTTTCCACAGTTGTTACACAAAATTGTATATCTAGAAATTTACAAAATTTGAAAAGAAAAATTAGAACGCTTAAAAACCCGAACATTTATAAATCTGGAGATATGAGAGTTCAGAAATATTGCAGACATAAAAACAACCTTCTAATACCGTTCTTAATTCTTCGCCTTGAAATATTTTCGCACATTCGTCAACGTATTTTCAACGTCATTTCATCCCCTAAATTCTCAGCATGATTAACGCCCGGTTTTTACACGAAATTGTCTCGTTCCGAATTAACAACGGTCCACGTTAAATTCGATTAAATTATCACCGAGCAGTCGTTGTCGACCTCACGAATTCGTCGTTAATTACGTGCGATCATTAAGTAACTCGAATCCACAGTTGTCAGGTGGGGTATAAAAAACGGGCACCGAGTAAATGGTGCCATAAAACGGGCGGTCAGCTTTAACGAATAGCGCATTAAGTGTTCACGAGGATTGGCCGGGTACATGTGCGACCGCTAAAGTTTTATGGAGCGGCCGAAAAATTGGCCAAAAATGAGAGGTCCGCGCTTATAAATAATCAACTGCGCTAATGCATTTTATCGCGGCAACGAGAATGTCCTTTCACGGTTTCATCGCTTGTCAAATGATTAGGCGGTGCCAGCTTTTACCGTTATCGTAAATTCGAGGCCTCGGCTTCCTTCCACGTGCCCTTTGGACATACCAAAATTATCGTTCACTTTCCCTTATTCTTCCTTTTAAAGATATCTCGCGGTATTATGTCCACTTTACACCTCTCATTAAGTACCATGATGGATGCGCTCTTTATACATTCCGTTAAGTCATTTTACTTTTTTCTATGTGTTTACAGTTCATCTGTGTTGAGATTTTGGTTCAGACTATAACGATCAGGTTTTGTGACCTTTACAGGAAATCATATTTTACTCGACTGTAAAAATTAATTCGTAAAGGTTCGCCGAATGACAAAATGGTTCGACATATTTGGAAGAGTGAAGCAGTAAAACGGCAATCATAAACTAATAGAAAATGGTCCACTGGAATGGCAAAATCGTTAAATACCATAACAATACAAGAAACAATAATAAAATCGTAAAATGGTGAAATGTTGGAATGGTAAGATAATAGATCAGTAGAAACTAGAATAATAAAGTGGTAGGATAAGTGTAAAAACATCAGGTAGCATATTAAACTCGCAGAATAGTAACATGGGAAAAACAGTATAACAACAAAATACTGAATTTGAAAATTAACAATACGATAACAAAATAGTAAAATAACAGCACTGCTAAAAAAGTAACAGCAGAATAGTCACATGGAAAAAACAGTATAATAACAAAACACTGAATTTGTAAATTAAAAGTGCGATAAAAAAATAATAAAATAATAGCCATGCTAAAAAAGTAAGAGCAGAATAGTAACATAAAAAAACAGTATAATAACAAAATACTGAATTTGTAAATTAACAATACGATAACAAAATAGTAAAATAACAGTGCTGCTAAGAAAGTAACAGGAGAATAGTAACATGGAAAAGCAGTATAATAACAAAACACTGAATTTGTAAATTAAAAGTGCGATAAAAAAATAATAAAATAATAGCCCTGCTAAAATAGTAAGAGCAGAATAGTAACATGGAAAAAACAGTATGATAACAAAATACTGAATTTGTAAATTAAAAGTGCGATAACAAAATAGTAAAGTAACAGAGTACTAGGGTAAAGGTATCTATGCTTCTTAACCATCCACGAATATAGATTTCTGATCGAAAACCCTTATCCCCCGAGAACTTCCGTCAGTTGTTGAACGTCCTTTGGCCGGCACGTCACGGATTCGTATGGCAGCTGAGGCAAAGCATTATAAAGGATAAGACGAGCTGGACAAGGCCGGCAGAGATCAGGACACCGGGATGAAGAAGGTGCTGTTGGGCGTCGGTGGTTTTGTTGGTGCCAGAAAGAAGATCCCCCGCTGAGAATCGCGCTCAAAGAAACCGACGTTGGCCTCGCTGCCCCCTTTAGCTCGCGTCTGCCCGGCTGCCCATAAATCTTCGGCCTAGACAAAAGCAGGAAAAAATGAAGAGCATCAATTAAAGCCAGGAACCGGGGCCGGTTTGATGACGCTTAAAAATTCGCCGATGAGGGCGTGTGCACCCTCTGCCGCTTCGGGGCTACTACGCGATCGTTAGAGAACCACGTGCACGTGTCTTCAAGATGTTCCATCCTCGAGATCACTGTATATCATTTTAATTACCATGTAGAATTCTCCGGAACGCGAGATGAATACTTTCGACACTTTCTCGTTGCTCTGTTTCTCCAGCTCTTCCTTTTTTACGAACAGGCTACGAGTTCAAAGGAGGAGCCGAAACTTTTAGATCCTCTGTACTGCTATACTAATTGCATATTTGAAAGCGAGGACGCAAGAAGCGTGTCTCGAGATAGTTCCTTATCCTTTGAATTTTCCCAGCTATCTGTCAAAGCTACTTTTTCACTGTCGCGATGAAAAAGTAATTAAAGAATGTTGGAATATCATGCATAGTTTGTATTTAATGACCCTTGACTGAAACTAGAACATGCGTCACATTTCAACTGCAAGGTTTCAATCATTAATTAACGTTGTAATGGAATTCACAATAATATGATTCAAACCAGAATTTTATATTTTATAAGATATTGGACATACGACAGATTTTTTACTTTGCATTTAAAGTATTTTAAAACCTTGAAGACGTGATTCAATTTTGAACTCGCGCATACATTTTTTCCGCATTTGAATGTATATCTTCAATTATCTCCAACACCGCACGCGAAAGGAAGGTGAGAATATTCTTACCTCTGTGCTAACGGCGGGAATTACAATGAACGAGTTAATCGTTGTTTTAACAGAATAAAGTAGCACGAGAGTGCGTCTTTGTGCTAAATTGAAATGCTTTCAAAACCACTGGCGCTCGATGGTGGTAGTAGGTATCTGTGTTTCCGAGTTATTGCACAGAAGTTCTGTCACGGTTGTGTCGCTTATATAAAACCATTACCGTCATTGTCGTCGTCGTGCAACGAACGATGCAACGTTAAAAATGTTCCAAGGAACAATTCTCGTAGCTTCATTAGCCGGCGCAAGTAAGCTGTTCGTATCGACAGACGGAATGGTGGTTGAAAAGGAAAAAGAATCGAGCCTCCGTTCGAATGGCCATCCATTTACTTTTGAAAAAGTACATTGACTCGTTTTTAACGGAACTTGAAAGGGTGCCATTGAAATACGATTCCATTGTGTTGTCACGATTTGCGACGATGCTCGCCAATACGCGTTGGGCTAACTCGATCTCGTTCTTCGCGAAAGAAAAGGTTTCTCGCTGAAGTATCCTTGGTAACGAATTCTACCAAGAAAATTACTCGACAACAAATTTCTGTTTCGATCGTTCGGAATATTTCTAAACCGTTCTAAATTATTTTTCGGCAATAAACTGATCCCATCTGATCAGTTGGCAATAACACCTGCGAACCAAGAGTCAACCACCTGGACTTGTTCTACCGCATGTATGATTAATAATTCCTGTCTGGCGAAGATAGTAACGGAATCGCGTGCACCTAATTCATAGGCGAGAGTTTTTGAATTATTGGCCTTTGTGCTTTGTCCCCTAGAGTACAGGCACACTCGATCAAAGCTGCTAATGCAACGGCCATCCTGCCTTTTTTGTCGTGCTTTGATCACCCCTGATAGGCAAACCACGTTGAAATCGTATATAGTCGTTTACAGTATAGTTGCAGCGTAATCGTGCGTTTAATCTGTGCACAATGGCTTCTTTTAAGAAGATAAATTTACAGCTGCGAACATTATAATTTTACAATTACAGTGGACTGCGGCTATAATGCCGTGTTTAGAGCTAGAATTAAAATTGGCTATGTTTTCGTTGCTGACCGAAAATTACGAGCAATTTGCACGTGGTGACGCGATTAAACATACACGCAACATTGACGACGTAACGTATGATAATAAATTTACACATTTCCAATTTTATTATTTAAAAATTGAAAAACCTTGAAATATGAAATTTGAAACTTTGTAAAATTAAAAAATTGCAAAGTTGACAAATTTTAGTGTGAACGAAAGTTGATCACATATATGAACTGAAAATAATAAGGTACACATGCATGAAGTATGCACGTATGTAAGAAGATAGTGAAGGTGAAAAAAGAAATTTTCCGAGGAACAATGTAACAGGGTTGACAAGTAAATCCAGTGGGTAAAGGCGGAAGCTGAACTATGAAAACATGTCAGCCTGTAAGCCCAATCTTATTTCACTCAGGTCCCCTGCCCTATCTCGTTCGAGTGGCGCACCTGTAAACATCGGGTCAAAGACAAAGGAGGAAGTAAAACGTGCTGGAACGATTCCGTTTTAACGTTGAATTTATAGCTGCACGTGATTTTCGCCCGAGAAGATTTCCGCGAGGCTTTCGGCGAGCGTCGCTCGGTGTTCCGCAACCGTGAAAATACTTTTTCCCGCCGATAACACGGGAACAAGACCGAACGAGATTGCAATAGCTTCGGCGAGTGTGTGCATTATAAAGAAATAGCACAATCTTCGCCCGGAGAGCATTTCTGTCGAGAGCAATAAAGAGAAACTGGGGTGAACCAGTGACAGAGTGAGTAGGTGAGACGAAACAAGAAACAAGGGGAGGTTAAGTCAGGAGAAAGAGAAGCGCACGGGGACAAAAGCAAAATGGGGGAGAAAGAGAGAATAATAGGGAGAAAGGAGCCGGAAAAAAAGAACGGGACGAGGTTACAGGACAATTCAGGTTACACGAGAAGCAACATGCGTGGCTGACGCGTGCAGATGCGTGCACACGCACGATACGCGCGGATGGATCCGAAGAGGGTTGCAGCGCGTGCGCGCGCACGTGGGCACAGTAAGGCATCAAGCGTCAGTCGCGAACATGCATTCGCGCCTGCATGTACATGGCCGAGTACCTGTACCTTCCCTCCGGGGAATTGGCAAGGGAAAACAGACAATATTCAAGTTTAGAAATTACAAGACTTCAACATTTGGGGAACTTGAGAATTTGGGAATGTAGAAGGACGATTTAGCAAATTTAACAGTTTGAAGGGTTGGAGATTTAGGAAATTTGAGGTTTGGGAAATTAACTTTGGAAATATGCAAGTTTTCGAATTTCGGAATTGGGAGATTTCGGGATTTGTGAGCTTAGGAATCTTTTAGGGGTTTAAGGATATGGGAATCTAGAATTTCTGGGGGCCTAAGGATTTGGGAATTTGGTGAATTGGGAATGAGGAAAATTTGGAGTTGGGAAAAATGGGAAGTGAGGAGAATAGGAATCGAGAAATTTGAAAATTAGGAAAATTGCGAATTGGAGAAATTTGAAATTGGGAAAATTTGGAATTGGGGAAATTCGGAATTGGTGAAAATTGGAATTGAGGAAATTTAGAATAGGGAAAATTTGGAATTGGGGAAATTTGGAACTGGAGAAATTTGGAATTCGGGAAATTTGAAATTGGGGAAATTAGAAATTGGAAAGTTGGGAAATTAGGAAAGTGAGAATTTGGAAAATTGGGAAATTGGAAATTTGTAAATTTAGAAAAATTGAGAATCTGGGGATTTGGGAATCTAGGGGTTTAGAAATCCAGGAATTTTGGAAAATTTCAAAATCTAAAAAATTTTAAAAGTCCATTCAGGAACTCGAAAATTTAGAAAACTAAAAAATTGAAAAGATTCAAAACCCATAGCACAGCAATAAAATGAAGAACACATGTATGAATATAGCATTTGTCAATAATAACCACACATTTGCATAAGTAGCTGGATACTTTTGGAGGGTAGTGTATTGCGTACATACGTGTTCCTCTAAGAGCTCACGTGAGATATGGATCTTCCAGCTCGTTGAACATACAGAACAGAACGTAACGTAACGTTACACGGTGCTAGAAGGGGTTGTACGAGTGAATGTAAACCGCAATGCCACCCCGCGGCGTCCACTCGACGTTACTATTGATACGAACCACCTATCTCTGACGTGCTTCTGTTTCTACTCGCCCTTCCGTCCGTGTCGTCGGATTCACTAAAATTCTGTCTTTCTATTCTACGTGATTCTCGTGTCGCAGGATATTTGCCTCGTTATTGCATGTAAACGACGATCTTTCTTTCGAAGTAATTCGTTGCTGCGAAATATGATGCTTTTAACGAACATAGTAAGACTTTTCATCCAGGAAGTTGAATATACTCTGAGATACATACTCTCC
Source organism: Megachile leachella (assembly GCA_963576845.1). Lineage (NCBI taxonomy): Eukaryota > Metazoa > Arthropoda > Insecta > Hymenoptera > Megachilidae > Megachile > Megachile leachella. The sequence goes on from OY756248.1 coordinate 15,448,137, forward strand.
GAAAATGTAGATATACCCTCCTGTGTGCAAATTTTTAGCTCAGGTATTATGTCGTTTTCTTGCTGTGAGTGACGCAAGATATTATGTAAAGAGATTGATAGGGTAGGTTATTCAGAAGAAATATGCTAACAGTTAACGTTATGAGATTTGTTTCCTATTATAATTATTACTACAATTGATTATCCTTTGCATGAAATGTTGCATATGTATAAAATGGTTCCCTTTCGGACTGAAAAAAGCTGCAATGTAACAAGCAGTAATTCAACAAGCAACCTGGCGAAACACAGCCTTGTAATAAATACGTACTCACGTTGTATAATGAAAGCCGTAACATAAATACGCGTGGTTAAAAAATATCCGTATGAAAGAAAATTCGTTGAACCAGCAATATAAATGAGGATAATATAACGAGAGTTTATTGTACGTACGAACCGAAGCTGGTAAAATGTAGCTGGTTAACGAAACTGATTAAGGTCGAAGGGCTGCTAACAGTAAACAGTAATTGTCCGTCAATAGCGAACACTGTGTACGGTTAATATGCATACAACGCTACCACTCTGTGCATCTATACATATAACAATAATAGGATGTTAGGTTACGTCACGCGTAATGGTTAAAGGGGGTTGGCTGCGAGTGAATGTAAACCGCAACGCTACCCCCGTGACGTTCATGCGACGTTACTATTAATACAACGTGGCTGGATGCAACGTTCGTTGTCCCGTTCGCTTTTCCATCGTGAAACCGAACTCCTCGCGAGTTTCCCATACTCGAAATTCGAACGTTATCTTACGAACATCCTTCCCTTTCAATCCTATGAATCCATACCTCTATATGATATGCCTACGTGCAACAAAGCGTTCATTGTGCACTACCAATATACTTAGGTGCCTGTTCGCGAGTAATATAAACCTCTATGTCTTATCAACAAAATATTCAAGAAAATTTTTACGCTAAGGGCATCGTCAGAATATCGATGGGACTATCTAAATTTCAATTAATATAATTACAATTAATAATTTTGTCAATCGTGTCAGATTTGGAAATTTCGAACTTGAGTAATCTGATTACTTAGGAATTTAGTTTGCAGATTTGTTTCCTACATAATTTAAATTTTTTAAGTTACCAAGTTTTCAAGCTTAATCAATAAACTGTGGCCATCTTTTGGCAAAGCGCGCACCAATGTGTGTCGCGATAATCAAGCGATGAAGAGTTAGCCCTCAAAAATATATGAATCCATCTCAAATCATTTACATTTTTTTATTTGTTTATTTCATTTCGTGTTGATCTCTAAACGTTTTAAACATATTACAATTTACGAATATAATTTGGTTTTCGTCAAAATTACAATTCAAATATCAAATTGTAACGAAATTTTACGCATGACGGATATAGGCATGAAACAAAATCCTGCCACATCTCCGTGACGGATATAGTCGTCAAACACACTTAACTGGTTAATAGCTTATGTCTTGGAACTGGTGAGTGCATACCGACACATGGAATTGTTATGTCCTGTGCCATCATACACGAAAAGTTGCATTTGAAATTGATTACTGCGAAATTACTATGCATGGAATTGCGACACGATGCAGATTTATATGTTTATTTGCACGAAGTATATGCTTGGAATTACTACGCAAGAAATCGCCACCCTTGGAATTGTTGCGATCGGAATTGCCACGCTTGGAATTACTACTTATGGAATCGCCAGGCTTAGAATTGCCATCTATGGAATTGCTATATTCGGATTACCACACTTGGAATTACTACGCATGGAATTGCTACCCTTGGAATAACCACGCTTGGAATTGCCGTGCTTGGAATTGCTACTGCTGAAATTGCTACGATCGGAATACCCACGCTTGGAATTGCAACTTCTGCAATTGCGACTCCTGGAATTGCTACGGCCGGAATAACCACGCTTGGAATTGCTGCAATCCGAATTACCACGCTTGGAATTGCCACTCTTGGAATTGCCACCCTTGGAATTGTAACGATGGAAATTGCGGCGTTTGAAATTGACGCGCGTGGAATAACTATGTACGGAATTGCGGCGCTTGAAATTCTCACGCTTAGGCTTGTCACTGTTGGAGTTCCCATGCTTGGAATTGCGACACTTGGAATTGCGACGCATGAAATTTGTCACGCTTGGAATTGCGGTGCTAAAAATCGCCACTCTTGGAATTGCGGCGCATGAAATTTGCCACCCTTCAAATTGTTACGCATGAAATTGTCTACATTGCTATGCGAGGAATTATGAAATTTCCAAAGTTCAGTTTTCGTATGCTGAACTTGCGCAACGTGGAATTAGGAGTTGAGAAAAACGAGAACAGAGAAGTTTGAAATTTTCAAATTGATAAATTGAGCATCTCGCTGCCGCAGAGTCTCGCCATTGGATAAAACGGCGATCGTTTATAGGGTGTCGTCCAAGATCGGGGTGATATTAATAGCGAACGCCTGTTCTTGAATTATCATATCACGGTAGATAGCCGAGCGGCGCAATGGAGATGAATTAAAGTTCTCTCCATCCCCTTTAAACGTCAGACAAAGCCTGAAGTTTAAGCGAGATTCGTCGGGCTACTCTGGTGAATACGCGAGATAAATCAGCTTCATTATAGAAACTGCACCAGAAGGTAGCTAAAAGAGAATCTCGTAATACATAATACGAAAGTCAAATATAGTAGCCTTTGCGCTTCCTTCGCGGGAGTTCAATTAATTCGCGATTATTCACGGGTTATGTACAATTCAAAGTTTCACCCAAGACGGAAATAATGTTCTCTGTTTGCCGCTGGAACAGAATTATTATAACGATCGATGAATCTTCAATTTAGCCGCGTTAAAATAGCGTGCTATCTGTTCGCATGATTGAATTCGCTAACGAAATGAATCACTTCTGATCGCATTATTATATTTCGCTTGAAAATTAAATTACATGCGTACACCTGACTCGTTGATAATTAAATAGCTGCACGAAGCTAGAAGCTTCCAATATTAGTAAGAACAATGATCGAATTCGTTCGTGTCAACACGAACTTCCGTTCATTGTTCGAACGTAATCGATACGATGCTTTTGCTTTTGAATCTCTAGAATTAATATTTATTAAATGATCGTATATTTCAGCTATATTATTGTGCCATTAAGATATCATACCTCATTTACTCCGATGAATAATCGTTTTATCAATCCCCGATTCGACACTATTTACCTGAAGTGGAATTACACGTAAGTTATTATAACGCATTTAATACATTTAACATGTCTCGATGTGAAAACGTATGATTGCTGAAAACGTGACGATCATGAAACCTTGAACTCGATTGCAAACTTCCCAAGATAATATAAACGTGGATTACCGAGTATTAAAATTCCAATAATACATGTCGGACATCTTTTCCATAAAAATAGTTGAAAGAATTCCTAATAACATTGATGATTAATCTGTTCGATTCTTCACACCTCATTTTACATTCAAAACTAACATCGGACTTATACAACTTTTTATCATACCCCTATCAAATTTTCAAATATCCCGAATGCGGAATCAGGACAATATCAACTTTTATTAATCTACAATCGCTGCGAGAAGAGTTCTACAGGCAATATAACGAGAGTCGACTATATTAAATCCGGAGAACGGAGTCTGTTAGATTCGCAAACATTCGCTCTATAACTTATGAATCCCCGCATTCTCATTTCTGAATCCAGATTTCCAGAACTCTATATCGAATTCCCCGAATTTGATTGAATTTCAGAAAACGGTCACGGGACCATTCTCTTCGATATCTCTTGAAATATGACCGAAAACGTGGAGCGAGGAGAGTTCCAAGACGATCGCTCGAACACGGTCAACGAGTTCAAGTCGACAATTCGGTCTGTTGTCGTAAATAAACGAAATCAAAGTTCGCCGCACGATCGAGAATTCGGTTTTCTTGTAATTTACCACTGAGACGGTTAACCGCGGAATAGCGGAACTTTGGCGGAGCAATTAATCCGATAACGATAACGATATTACCGATGATGAAGCGTAGTCGCGTAGTAGCGACCAATCGTTTTACAAACACCATGACGTAATCTCGTTCTAGAAACTGATCCCACGGGAGTTGCTGGATCTATTCAGGGCTCGCGTTATGCAATGTGGTTCACCTCATTCGCCGTGCAACGGGCGAAAATGAACAACCGTCACCGTACACGACGGCACAGTAATTTCCGTGCAAACGCGACGCGATCGAAAATTGATTTTGCGCTTCCCGTAAATATGTGCTGCAGTATTTCTTCCGACTTCTTCAACTACATCATTACCTTCTTACAAAAAATTTTCAAATTTTTAACGATGGTAATTTTTTATTAATCCTGCACCTTCACAAATTACCTTCACATTCTGGATTCCTTACAACATGCGTCACTTTTCATCAACGATAAAATTGATAAAAAACATTATACCCCTCCTTAAATTTTCAAGATTCAGATTTTGTAAGTGAACAGTGTGTTTCAATATGGAACTGCGGATCTTTAAATTTAGAAGTAAACGTGTGTAATATCAATGTATTGTACGCGACATGCATTATATTCACGTTGACGTACGTGGATTTCGCCAGTTGAGACCGACGTACGTTGAATTATAACGCAGGGGATTATGCAGCGTGGAACTACCCATGCGACACGCAACGTATCATCACACAACCGCCACACGTTAAATCATCACGCGTTCAATTATCACGAGTGAAATTGTCACGAATTGTATCATCGAGAAATTGCCAAGTGCTCGCATGCGACATGTGAAACTGCCAGGCTTTTCTATCGCCATACGTGAAACTGCTAAGCTTTTCTATCGCCACAGAACTGCTGAGTTCTATACCATACATCACGTTATCGAGTGTTATACAACCATATCAATATGAAACAATTTATTTCTACACCTGATATATACGTTTCGATCAACACACTAAATTTTTGCAACGTTGCGTTCGTTCGAACAAGATGAACGGAGTACACGGTCTGTTTAAATCGTCCCAAAGAACGGAGCAAATATTTTACTGTGGATATAAGTTTCCGGCTTTCGAGCAAACCGTTTCTACGCTTGATAATGTTGGTCGTGTGTGGCTGCCGTGTGTGTGCGCACCCTACCTCATTTCTGTGTTCCCGTTTTCGCGGTTCCCTCGGCGAAAGCCAAGAACTGAACGCAGAAAATTGCCGGCTGTTTGAAAATTTCAATTCGTTCCTCTCGAACACGAACTATATTGCATACAAAATATCGTTTTCGTGATTATTCTTGTTTCTTAGTTTCTTTCAATTTCTCTATTATTATTTTTGTCTACATAACGTCGATATGCATGTATTTTCATTTTTTCTCATTATGCCTCGATATTTCCCTACATCGGGGGCTCCTACAGGTTGTTAAGAAACTACGAAGAGCCAATACGTACACTTTTTAATATGTTTTTTTTGTACTTTCTCCTTTCATTTTTTATCATTTGATGACATTACGAATTTTCATTGAATATACACGTGTACGCGAATAACGCAAGAGGCGATCACACAGAATTTATCTGGCAGAAAATGAAGCGAGATTCCGTCGTATACTGAATACCCGGTAAAATGGCTGTGTATGTAGTGCATTGTAATCAGAATTATGCGCATGTACCTAATATTGATGTAATCTGGTATTGATATGTCGTAAAAGCAATTTCTAGGATCACATAAACAGTCGATTAACTTAAATTGTTTCCGTTGAACAATCGTTGCCGACTTGTCGGAGACTGCTGTTGGCCTGACGGCGATCGATGAATACATCCTTTTGTCAATATGTCACTCTAGAGTATAATCTCATTTTTCTTCGTCAGAAGAGATCCACGTGACGCGACATAACTGCCACAGCAGCATATCAATCTGATAACGATAACGACGTTTTTGATGATGGAGCCCGGACGATCAACCGGTTTTCGCCTCCTAGTAAAAATAGTCCACGATTTTGTTTAATCACGATCTCCCTTTTATTACCAATAAAAATAATAGATATTTGTCTCGAATTTTGTCCTTTATTATCGTAAGTCAGATATGTAGTAGCATACGTAAATGCAATTATGGTTTTGGGGATGAACCGCAGTAACTGTCGAAGTCTCGCAAAAATGAATAAAGCGGCATCAAACGATACCGTGCAAATGTCACGGTCGAAATCGCGAATTTATCCGTGGAATGAATTCTTGAACGTTGAGCTCGTTAAGCGACGACAAAGCTCGATTACGAGGTCGCAGTCAAAGCGACGCGACGTTACGTACACAATCGGATTGTCACGGGTCGACGATTCGAAAGAGGCCCGTACGACGAGACGGGTCGCGACGACGATTGCCGGCTGCTGTGCACACGCCGCCGCAAATCAGTCGTTATCGATAACGATAACGACATTCGTGACGGTGATGCACATCCGGACGGTCGGCGGTGAATTGTTCCCCAAACGGGCGCAATCTTGACTCGAGGCACCGATTACTATGATCAGACCGGAACGAGCCGTGCAACGGCGCATGAAATGCAGATGGAATGATTTCAATTATCCAAATGAACATCTATATGAAGCTCGGTGGCTCCGTTGCCCGCCATCTTGCCGGCGAACGCATTGAAACTCTATCAAAGATATTGCTCGACGAGGACCACCGCCCCTTCTCCAACCTTACCCTGCCGAGAAATCCTGAGCCGTTCCTCAATGAACACGCCGATGAGACTTTTCACTCGAGTTGCCAGGAGTTTAATTCTGAAGCTGGGAGTCTTGGGAAAAGGACCAAGAATAAGGAAGTCTTGGGGACGGTGGAAATATACTGTGCTGTACGACACCCGCGAAGTTACTATATTTGGGCGCCCCTGTGTAGATCACGAGTAATCATGGGGCAGATTATTTCTCCGCCGGAGGGTGCTTAAGACAGGATATTTCACAAATAATCAGAATTCGAAATTTGGAAACGGAGGAACTAAAAATTTGACAAGGATTTAGAAATTGGGAATTGAAAAATTTTGAAATTTTCTATTTGCCGAGATTTTACGTCCCTAGACCTCAAGATACTAACATCCCTTCCTGAAGTGTTCCTACTTAGCTATATCCCTACATACTTATCTCCCACGATTCCTACTCCCCTACACTCTACGTCTTCCTACAACCCTACATCCCTAACTCCCTAATTCCGTACATATCTTTTAACATCTCTACACCCCAAATTCCCTACGTTTCAAAACTTTTGCACTCCAAGTTTTCCACATCTTTGGCTTCCCATCATTAAAACCTTTCGATGGTATCAATTCCACTTCCTAAAATTGGAAGGAATAAAGTATTTTATCGATCAGATGGTGGAGGGAGAATTTGCCAGTCGACTGCTCTAATTGTTAATCCATCCAAATGGTCGAGCAGCATTCTGTTCCCAAACTACTTAAAGGCAAATTTCTGTAATCTATTCCAAAGAAATTACCGTTCGCTGAAAGAGAGAATCAATTCGAGGTTCATTGGCGGAATCTTAACGTTTCTGGAAACGAATCCTGCATTCGCATCTCGAAGGTGTCAGGTGTTATTTCGTACACGGCGTTATATCGAGCACGAGCAGCAGCTGAAGACCTGCAGCACGATAATTTACATTCTTACGCGACAAGAGACGAGAAGCCACATTATTAGGCGGTTGGAATGGAGCCCGCATTGGGAGGACCGGTAGAAAAGGAAGAAAGAGATGGGGAGGCGTAAAAGACGTCGTTTACACATGCAAGATACGACTTAAACTTAACGAAATTATAACTTTAAGCTACATATGAATGTTACATATGCTACATATGAAAAATAATCATATTACATATGTATACATATATTACACATAATATGGATATTTTGGTATGAATATATTAATTCATGTATTCGAGAATAACATGTTTAAAGCTATAGGTTTTCTTTTATGTACACATATGTAGATCATTCGTCTGCGTGTGCATGTAACATATAACTGGACTGCAGACGTTAATGCATCGATATGTCGAGGTCTGCAAAGTATAAATCATACAATCTATAAGATCTATTTCACAGAAAAGTATGTTTATTTTACAGACTTACCATCGTAATGCAAATAATTACACATGGTATAAATAATTATAGCAAAATTTCTACACATCCAGATAGAATGGCTATAAGAATCTCCGATGCGAGAAATATGGATCCCGCGCAGGAATATTGGCAAATTCATTAAACTAATTGATTCAAACGAGGAATTGGAGCCGATAGAGAAATCGGTAAGATTCTACCGATAAAGGAGAGAAGAGAATTAAATGGAATATTACGGAGTCGTAACGAAGGTGTGAAGCTTAGGTAGAAATAAGGGATGAAGCAGTATGCGAGGAACGCGTCTACCTGGGTGCATCGTCCTACACGGGGCTGATCGCAGATAGGCACGCACGCGTTTTACCGGGAGATTGATTAGAACCGTTGTCTCTATTTGAATCGTGAATCCATCCTCAAAGACAAATGAGCGTCGCGTCATTTACGTGAACGAACCACCCGTGGTTGCACAGCTGGCCACCTTCCTCCATCACGAATATTAATACGCGAGTATACGTCATTTCGCTGTGTGGTTCAGCAATGTTTATCGTCCTTGCAGATCAATCATGCGCCGCGGCAGTACACCAAATTGCTCTATGATCTCGCGGATGTTCTGATTCGGGACACGCTACGAATCATTCCTGTCAAGGTTTTCGCTTTTCAACGTTTCGATCGATTTTCTCCATTATCTTCCGATTTTATTCACTGTCGTTACATTCGCTAGGGATCGTATCTGTAGTCTATTAGATATGACTGCTGACACCTAGGCGGTGAAATGACTTTAAACTATTTTTTAAATTATCAAATTTCTGAATGTTCGTATTCGTTAATGGACAGGAGATTTGCCTTAACGAAATTTTTATTTGGTCACATGATTACTGAAGGTAGTTTCACACTTGATATCCCTTGGAAGGAAATCTCACACGGTTGTTCTGAACAGTCCATTCTACCACTGCATATCATGTAATATTAAAGGCCGTACTGATGGCGATAGCAGTGGATATATTTGGAGTTACCGAAGAGTACTGTATGTCAAAGTGTCGTACCGAGTGACAGACACGAAAGGCAGTGCACGTAAATCTGGATCAAATTGCAGACACTCGATGTTGCAGTAATAGTAATGTCCACGGCTAGCTCATTTTCGCGTAAGTTAAACGCGTTCATAAATATGGGTTCGTAAAACAGGTCGATCGTAGGGACTCGATCTGTTACATTCCACCAGGCTGGTCGTAAGGCGCGTGCAGCGAAACATCTACATCATGTCGCGTTTCCAGCCAGGCCATGGATTAGACTCGGTGGTCCTGGCTCTCGACCACGGGAAGATATGTGTGTGACCCAGCTGTGATTCTCATTGAGCGCGTTCATCAATCATTTAAATGTAACACACGGCCTGATATCGAGCACCCCTTTCCTCCCGGCTGGAGGCTAACCGAGCACTCGGCTCACTTTGTCTTGACATCTGTCAAATCGTGGCCCGCCACGGCAGCCTTCGCTATTGTTCCTTTTTCTCCGTCCAGTTAACCCTCTTCTCCGTTTTTCTCTCTCTGCTCCTCCGTCTCCCTTTTCTGTCTCTGCTCGTGCATAATTTCGTATGCGCTCCTAAATAAGTCCGTTCGGACAGCCATTACCATTGATACCGGCCCGGTACTCTCTCGTTCCCTATCCCCTTTTTTCTTTCCATTTGTTTCGTCCCTGGCGAAGCCTACGTTCCCGTTCAACGATGGAACGCAATGGGCGCGAGCCCCTCCCTTTGCCTGTACGTTCGAGTGTCGTGTACGCACACGCTCGTACCGGGAACAGCTTCGTAAAATATGAAGACTTTAATCAAACGGATGGCAGAAGAAGAGTCGCGCGTGTTCTCAACGAAACCATAACGCGATGCGTACGATGAAAAAGTAACGATGCCTACTCTCGCTGCACAACGCCATGCTGCACGGCCCTCCAGTTACGAGTAATAATTTGATCCTACCTTCCTTGCTTCGCTGTGTACGCTATTGACGTATCTGAAATTTTTGCCTGGCAAATTCGCTTTATTATACAGGTAACTCTTTTACGGAAATCGATTTAGATCGTTATATCGTTGTGCTGAAAAAGAGCGAACCTTTGTGTTCGATCACGGGGAAAAATATGAGGAACGTGAGAAGAAATCATGTTAACAATTACTATATGATCTAATTATAAGTATAATGTAATATAGGATTAGTTGATTATAGAATTTGTTTTAATTGCTTTAGAATTAAGACCTATAGAACACAATATCATAGAACAGGTTTACAAGAGCAAAATTTATTTTAGTACAAATTATGGAAATCTTCAAAATATCTCAAATCTTAATACAAGTTTTGAATAAACGTGTTATATGGAGATTAGCTGTTTAAGGTAATCCAAAGAAATGTGATAGAACGATAGTTTACATTAGGAGGTTTACAGTAGTTGGTTATGCTAGCAGAGTAAGTGGTAGAAAAGCTGGTGTCATCACTCGGAATGAGAGGAGGTGAGTGGTAGAATTACTACTTCACAGTGAAATCCTACCCCACCATACAAAACCACTCGTTGTAAACCTAGGTCAGGCATCACCAAGTGCTTTCCCGACGACAGCGACATCATTTATGTTGAAGAGCAACCCTTACACTTTGGAGTTTAGAAATTTAGAAACCTGGAGTTTTGGGATTTAGAAATTCAGCAATTCGATGATGTGGAAATTTAGAATTTGAAGATTTAGGAATTTGTGAATCCGTAGATCTGATGATTATGATACATTGTAGACAATAGAAATTAGGAAATTAGAAAATTATTTGTAATTGCTGTCAGTAGAATTAACTCCATATTGTAACTCGTCCCGAACATTTATTACAATTTTCAAACATTCATAATCTTTGTCTTCGATGCTATAAAGCAAATAAATTTCATTCAAATAATAATACTACACGAATGAAATTCTCATTTGATTCATCCCATCACAGACAAATATTTCATATTACATTTCAACCCGAACGCTTATTACAATTAATTTTATTACATCTTTTGTTACAACAAATGCTCGGTTACATATTTCCGTAATTTCTGTCAGGTACAACGAGAGACAATTTATATTTGGTTCAAGTTAAAGTGGTGTCCACTTCGACCCCAATTTAGCTACGGCAATGGCGCGCAGCAAGTTGGGAAATGGATTTCAGAATCGTTTAATAGTCTAATTCATGCGATACGAAAGTTCGACACGAACGAGAGAACATACACGTGTTATCTTTTTTCATACTCGGTAATTCAGCCGAGATGAAATGCTTATATTTGCAGTGAAATTATGAATACACACCAGCTGCTCGGGCTAATTAAGAAACGCAACACACCCGTAGAGAAGCGTCAGAGTTAACCCGGATAAGCCTTTGAATATTAAACCCCAATTTGCACCAAGATTCATTAGGTTCACCTGCATATGTTCTAAATTTCTTGCCGCAGCAATTGCGGCATCCATGATTCAATTCTCGAGCGGGTTCTCCTTCTAGCATGGATAACGGTATTTTCAGTGTCTCAGGCAAAAATAATTCTTTTATTAATCTCTCTCGTCTCGTAGAGCGTAAACAAACCGAGACACGAATAATGGAACGACGTAACGTCGGGTTGAATGAAAAATTAAAAGAGCGGAACCAACGCTCGGCCGTTCAGCATTCAAGACACGCTTTCCCGATCGATCAACCGGTACCGTATATTTTTCACTGATGCATCGTGCATTAAACATCCTGCAAATTGTATCACGGTGTCCAGACGATCGGTCCACGATTTATTTGGATCCTTCTCGTCTGCATTCTACCCTCGGCCGAATTCCATGCCATTTCAGGATGCGTCGAACCACTGTACAAATACGAAACAGACACGTCGCGGAGGTTGACACGATCACCGACATCCACCATCCGTGGTAGACAGGGGATCTGGTTAAAGCCGTCTGATTCGATGCCAGGTCATGATCGAGTAGACCTTGCGAATGGGAACGACCATTTCCATCATGTACACATGGTGTCTCAAAAATTGTCGAGGACATATGTGATCTGAGCGAATTGCAAAATTTCAAAACTTTGAAAATTTGCGTATTTTACAAATTGGATTTAGGATAGTTAGGATTTTTGGAGTTTAGGGATATGAGTGTAAGGAGATTTGGACTTATGGAGATTTGGGGAAATAAGGATTTGGGAGTGTAGGGATTTAGAAATACAAGGATTTGAGAAAGTAGGGAATTGAAGGGTGTAGGAATTTGGAGATATAGGAATTTGGGACGTAGAGAATTGTGGATGTAGAAATTTTGAGATATAGAAATTTAGGGATGTAGGAATTCGGGGATGTAGACATTTGGGGATGTAGAGATTGGAGGATGTGGAAATTTGGGGACATAGAAATTTAGAGACAAAGGTATTTGAAAATATAAAGATTTGAAGATATACTGATTTATTAATATACATTGGTATTTAATGATTGAGGGAATACATATAGAACTTTGATGATCTAAAATTTGGAAATACGAGAATTTGGTGATCTCTGGACACAGCTATATAAAAATTTTACTATACAAGAATTTCTAAGTTTTTACATTTGATTATCCAAAATCACAATATTAATCTTACTTATACCAAACACCACATTCAACCCCACAAATATATCATAAAATTCCAATATTATTTGCACTAATAAATAAACAAAGAACAAATATTTATTCGACCGTAAATTCAAGGAAATAAAGCAGTCTACCACGCACCATTTTAATAGCATCAGAATGAAATTGCGTGTGGCAATACCTTATCGATCCACTATCTATATAAAACTAGGTCCCCTGTTTTTGCCAACGTGACCATAGATTCTTTCGAAAATACAATTTTCCCGGGAAAGAACAAAAATTCTGTAATACGGTTAATAAAAGTTCGAACGTAAAAGAACCGGAAGTCAATTACCCTTGCTATCCGTTCTGCCTTAGTCTCGGAAATCCTAGCCGAGTGCAATTTTTCTCTTTCCACTTTCAGTGATTGCCAAAGAGATTTAGTACCGTGGTCGAAGTCGTGTTCGTTTCGAGTGAAAGTGTAGCCGGGGAAGCAGTGCTCGAAATTCATTCTCCTGTCTATACTAAACACATTCCTATTCGTGTTTTCCTCTTTTCTTTTTGCAAATGCTCTTTAAAAATTGAAAAACTGTTTCACAGCGTATACTTAATTTCTAGGTTCATATCATTTTTAGAAGCTTTTTGTTTTCTAGACATGTTTGTTACCGATATAAAATTTCAGAAATTTAGGACCTTTGTTTGATGTAGTGACAGTTATACAGGGCGTCTCACAAATAGTGTAGGTCCATGGAATGGTAGCTGACATAATTCTGAATAAGATTTCTCTTTGCAATTCATGAAATGATGAACTTCATGAATCATGAAAACCAGTCATTATCACTGATGCAGGATTTTGTGATGTAAATTATTTTTAAATTGTTGTTAATGAACGACGCGCATCAAAATTGATATTTATTGAGCAAATATAAATTTATTAAATCATTTTGTCGATAATCGCATCAGTTAATCATGATATTAGCGTATTCGGTTTTGTCAATTTATTCAACCCCGTTTATACAATAATGTAATTAAATACAGAGTATTAAATGCAATATTTCTATTAATCTTAACATTTATGAAGAAATGTCTAAATAATTTGTGTATTAATAAAGGTTGTAAACAATAGTTCACTGCCTTTTGTTAATTATATTAGAAAATACACTTGACTACAGTTAAAATGCAAAACAACCACTTAAATTGTTCATACATTTTTATTTACCACTCCGTATATAAACTCTTAAATTTTCATATACAAAATACATTTCTGTTGACACTGAAATTCTTCATGAAAAAAAAGATTGAGAACCACTTTCGTCCCATTTTTCTTTCAAGTTTAATATCGAACCTAATAAAAAATAACATGATTTAAAAATATTGCAAAGCACTGAACACTCCTTTTCGATTTAAGGATCCTGACGAAAATGGCTGACAGATGGTTAAAAATCGGTAACGAACGCGCGATACTTAACGCTTCAATCGTAAACGAAATCCGTGACTTTCGATGATCGTAAAAATTATTTCTGCTGCTTCGAATGCAGCATCAGCCGTGTATTTGATCGAGCTGTGCCTTAGGGAAATTACCGTGCTCCGGTAAGGAAATCCTTTCCGCGATTGACGTCCAACAATTTCTGCACCAATCATGGAGTATTCTGAGCGTGTCTGCATCTATCAATTGCCATCGCGAAATCGTTGCTTTTCGATCTGACATCGTTAAATCCAGAGATCCCGGAAAATCGTAAAATCTCATAAAATTGTTGAAACTCAAGATGTAGCACCTTTAAAGTATGCATCTCAAAAATGTGTACAACACTGTTTTTATCGCGGAGGAAACTTTATTACGTTACGTGTATACGATACATTTGGAGGAGAAACATTTTCGGTTCTCTTGAAGATAGATCGTTTAAGAAATTTGGAAACTTGGCGATTTAAAGGGCTGGAAGTTTGATAGTTCAGAAGTTTGGTAATTTAAGTTGGAAGTCTGCAATTCGGAAATTTAAAGATGTAGAAGTACTATTTTGAAGGTTGAAATGTAGAATTTTAGTGATCTGCTAATTTAATAATTTGGAGGTTTGGAGACGAAGTTGAAAAATTTAGAAGCACTATTTTCAAATGTAAAATTGAAAAATGTGGAAGTTTTAATAATTAAAAAATTTGAAAATCTAGAAACTTAAAAATTAATATAGTAACTTCATAATGGGTCACTCGATAACATAAAAATTCAGGAAACCTTCACGTGCAGATTCCGAAATGTGAGAAATTATTAATGTAGAAATTTCAAGCTACGAAGACTTAAAAATATGATGAAGCACTTGGAGAATCTCAAAACCTGACAATTTAAAAATTTTGAATCTTCTCGAATTCCAAGATCAAATTTTCAAGATAACTTTAAGCTTTGAATATCGACTGAAAAATTCTTGGAACGAGATTGCGTAAGATCCTTGAAAACGATCGAGGAATAATGGTCGAGTATAATCGTCGCGATAAGCCGTTTGCTAATGACGGTCTCTCCGAAAACAAAACAACGGAACAGTATCAGCAGTGTAGGCGACTGATCAAAAAACATTTAGCATGTAGCTGGCTCGCTTGTCGTGCATCATCGAACCCCGGTGGAACCGAGCTGTGCAGCCACGATAACGTTGCAATTATCTTTAATCGCGAACAATTTCGCGGCGAGAAAGTACAACGAGCTTTTATGCTGGGTTATCGTTTATGAACGTCGAACGTTTTTCAGCCGCGATCAACGTTATCGGGCCAACAAGAAAAGGGACTACTTGAAAAGAGATTTAGATCTTCGAATTTTCCAATAAAGCCAATATTGGCTTTATAGAATCCGCGTAGCCGCGGGCGATTTAATTGCCCTTTGACGGGGCATTCTTTGACGGCCACGGAGAACCTAACTTTACCTTAGAATCTTCTTAGGCCGATGCCTATTTATTCGCCGCGGTTTACCAGCTTCTGTGCTCCAAGTCAAACGGGTTATTGAACGAATTCTGCTGCGATTGTTCGGCCATTTTAAGGTTAAAATTTGATCTAAACTGATTTCTAACTGGAACGGAAACCAAAATTATTAAGGTTCATTACTTTGAATATTACTGGTTATTCTCAGTTCGTTTTTAGCTAACTTATCACTTTTTCAATATCTGAGGATGAATGAAAAATAATACTTGGAAATTATATTTAGAACATACTTAACGATTCAAGATTTAAATATCGTCATTGATGCAGCATACAAATTTTATTAAAAACCTTCTTTCAGGACCTTAAATATTTTAGTACATTTGCAATGCAGCTAATTCAAAACCATTCTGCTGGAATTAATTACTTATAGATTAAAAATGAAATTTATAATTTTTACCAACTTTACAGACATTTTTAACGCGTTTTATTTTAATATATAATGGCCTTTTATAAAAATAAAAAATTTACACGAATTTGATGTAATCGGGTAAATTCTCCTATACGAGATTTTGCGCAGATTTTTCATAAAAGCTTTTCATAAAAATTAGTAAAATATTTTTATTAAACCTGCAATTTAATAATTCTTCACAACTTTAACTGATTGTAAAGAGGTTTTTTTTAGAAATTTTTCTTCGAAAATTGTTATGTGACTATTATTAGATAAATTGATGGTGCCTGTAATAAATCGCTCGGACCTTTTAATATATCCAACAAGTGAATGGTTCTTTTATTTGTGATCGATATGGGTCGATGCTAGAGCTACGTTATACGAGCTACTTCACATTGCGAGCATTCAACAGTTTGCTCGTAAGAGATTGGCATAAAAATAAAACTACGTAGAAAGAGGTTACAGTATCCTTAATAGGCAATACGACAGTTCTAATGTATCTTCCACATTTGTACAAATTTCATGACTTCTCAATTTTCTAAACATCAAATACTTCAATTTCCAGTCTACAATTTTTGTTTATTTTCATACATGCGTTCCATTTTTTGTTGAAATAATAAAGGTGGTTTCATGCAATTTTTACGTACAATTCAATCAACCAAACTGAAGATATATACAAGTCTTCTTTATTTAAAAATTCATTTTTGTTCCCTTCATGATAGCACAACTAAAAATGACAATAAACAGATATTTTTCACTAAAAAGATTTATGCCAAGAAAAACGATGCAGCCCTGCAAATTTACATTTTAAAAAACTACTACAAAAATTGTATTCACGAAAGACAACAAATATTTCCAATAACTAAATACGTTCAAAAAAATTTCATAGGAAAGCAGTGTTAGAAAAATGTTTAAACGGTGCCGTAAATATCCTCTCAGCGAAACACAGAAAGAAAATTGTAATCAGCTTTAGAATTACACGTTCTAGAAACTGATCAAGGAAAGCTGTTTTACTTTTCTCTTACGGCAGTTACTCGAGAGAAACGCTTTATATTTTCCTCTCCTTTTTCCATTCTCCCGAGTGAAACTGTATTCACGGGTTGAATTTACGTTACACATTCTCCCAGGATAGGGAATTGTTAATACGGGGATAGCGAACAAAATGCTGGTCGGATAGGTTGGTTTCGGAAGGTTCGTGGAAGACTACATCGCCCTGGGAGCTCGTATAATCTCGAAACTAACCACCCTTCCGATTCTTGACATTGCTCCCCAGCCTGGTTTCCTGCTTTCATTACGATCCTCCGTAGCTTTGCTTCCTTAATCGAACACTCTCCTGTTTCTACTTGCGATACGACTTCACGAATCTATAAGTTAAAAATTGCCTTCATGACCGAGTACCTTCCCTTTACATACACTGTACATAATTTAGAAACTTTTGAAAATTTGCCATTTAGGGAGATCCTAGGACCTACATATAAATTTGTACATTTTAAATCTTCAAATTTAAGGATTTAGAAATTTTGGGACTTGATGAATTGAAGTATTTGGAATTTGAGGGATGTTAAATATTTGAGAAGTAGGGAAATATGAAACTAAAAAAATTTCAAATTCAGTATGCAAAGAATCCAGTTTATATGACTCGTTCTACAAGTATTTCCTCTATCAACACCCCAATGTAGGCAGATATAGGAAGACTGCAGTATATTCGCGTATAAGTATATGCAGGTTCATTCACGAGTTCCAGTATAGTTATAAGCATTGCAAATATTATCTCCTAATATAATATAACCTACATATTACGAACAACACGTTTATGATCGTGTAGCGTGCAGTTCATTCAACGTAGCCCACACCTACCGTATAGCTGGAGGAGAATAAAGGGGGAATAATTCTATCGCCATCCTCTACGTTCTATTAAAATATGGACTACATATTTTCGACAGGTAAAGCGAATAATAAAACCACGATATCCGTACGCGAGGTAGATTGATCGGAAATCGGCCAACCGATTCCTCGTTGATTCTGTTTTCCCAATTTATGAGGCAAATGAACCGCGTTAATTAAGCATCGAACCGGCTGCAAGCTCGATTCTGATGAAACGGAGGATGATCACGGTTAAGCTCGATCGATTTTAAGGCTGATCATTGTTCGCGAGGTCACTCTACTTCGTATATCTATTGAAGGCCTTTCTACGGAATTGATGCAACCCTTAGCAGGGACAAAAGATCGACGAGGCTGGCGATTCCGACGTATTTACCCCAATTTATATGCTGACCGTAAGCTGACTCGAATACCATGTAAAAAACATCCCCTCTGTTTGTTAGGACAATCCCTTTCTTTTGTTTGTCGATTCGACGTACAGGCTGTTTCACTAACTATGTCACAACGCGTTTCGTTATTTTTAACGAAGCGTGACAGTGTCACGGGGGTGAATTGTGTCTGGAGGTTAAATATTATGGCGAAGGTTATCTCTTTCGAGACTAGTTTATCGATGGCTTTTTAAACGGGGTGGACTTCTTTTATATTCTACAGCTTATTTCATGACACGTACACGATATGCAACTTAATTTTTTGTTAAGAATACACGTACAACTGAGAGTACCCTAAAATATATTTTCAACTTTGTTATATACTTCGTGTAAATGTGAACTTGGGAACTTCTAAAGTACAGACACTCAATTTTCTAAATTTCTCACCTCAATTCTCAATTTCCCTTGCATAACACAAATCTCTAAATCGTCAGCATAAAATGTAGAAATTTCATAGTTTTAATCAATGACCACCACATGTGTACAAATACCCTACAACAATGATACACTTAATCATCGTATCAATATATGAAAATTAAATACCTAATAGTAAAATCATTTAATATTTATAAAAAATAAAATATATAAATAAAATCGTATAATGGTTAAATATTAACGGTTAAAACAATGAGAAGAGAATAAAAAAAGGCTGGTATTTCGGTGAAAAAAGAAGAGAAACGCGATCAACCCTCACGCCACCCTGCTTTATTCTCTTTTTTATTACCAAACTGCAAAAGCGAACGTTTTATGTATGAGCTTTATCGATCGAACAGGGTTATCTTTGATCGTTGTTTAAAGCTATAATCACGTTACACGGGTAAAAACGGCGTATGTAGGACGGGGATGGAGGAGTCAAGGGGTTTAGAGAGTCACAATAAAATTGTGCGCGGCGCGAAATTTTCAACGAACGCGTTATCGTCGGTAATGATCGTCGATGTTTTTTCACGAGCACCGCGAAATTCGAGCGCGGAATAAAATATTCAAGAGGCACCGCGGAGGGGATAGGTAGGTGAAAAGAGGAGAAACAAAAGCGAAAATAACGAGAACGAGATCGGCAGAGCCGCGTTCCTCGCCGCTTTTACGCCATGATTTACATACAATTGGTCGGCTCGTGTATCACCGTTGAACGTCGAACAAATTCCGCTTTTAATCAACCGTTTGATCGAATCACCGTGGAGAATTTCGTGGCACTAATTCACTGTCGTGCGTCTATCGGGATCGTCGGCGAAAAAGAAGAAGGGAAGAACCGGTGAATCGGCGACGTTGAAAGGTTTTTGAAACGCCGCCATTCGGTGCACCAAACGTCGCAAAATTCTCGAATGTAAAATTGCTGGATTATTTCCGTATTACTTTTCGTATTCCAAGTTTCGAAGAACATATTAATTTAATATGTTCGATTTTAGCTGCATCACTCACTCTACTTTTTTAGGATATGTAAAAATATACAGTACACCTCAGTGCAACGTATGTACATACATGTGTGTGATATTAGGATTTCTGGAACCATATGCCTATATCCTTAGAATCATGTATCCTTATATTTCTATATCCTTAGACCTAGATATGTATCCCTAGATATTCTTCAATTAGCATTCATAAATGTTCCATATGACCTTAGATATTCTTAACCTTATCTGTAGACACCAGTATCTCTAAATTCCTATACTTCTAAAAACCTATACACATATACTCCATCAGATTCGTAGATTTCAGTATTCCTACGCTTCAGTATAAATGTATTCTAGTACGAATACTCCTTCATAAATGACCCATTTGATCGAACGAAGAGCAATTTGGCAAGTCCGAAGCGTATTTTTTCAGCATGAATCCAGCGAACGTTCACACGTTTATGTTCGTGCAGTATCCGAACAGGGAATAGATGATTCCCGTGGGTATTCGCCTAAAGCGGATACCATCGTAACGATAAATCTGTGATGACCGAAATGGGTCTTGCGAGTAGCACGCGATGTAGAACGCCTCGGAGGTATCTCGTTCGACGCTGGATTTAGTTATGAGGAACTTTCAAAGAGTCCACGCGATTACGCGTCATTCTCCTTTTTATTATCATCCCCGTAGCAGCGGATAATTTATGTCCGATGAAATTTCCGAATTCATTTCATCGTTTACCGGACGACAAAGCTACCCGTACGGCGAACGAGTAAAAAGAAAATTGATGGTCGCCGGAGACGAAAGAACGAAATAATCGAGCGGAATTTCTTTCGCTGCCGTGTTATTTCCTTTTTTTTTCTTCATTTTATTTTACCGTGTTCCACGCCGGAGCAGCCGTATCGATGATTTCTCCAGCGATCGGTTCGTCCGCTTCTTCTTTTTACCTCCTCGTTCACGATCGCTCTGTAATTCGAGGATTATTGAAGACATTAATGCGTTCATAGCCGTGCGTCATCGTTGTCGAGGCTGTTCTTATTCGGCTCTCATAAACGACGCAATAGCGGCTCGTGAAATACTTCCCGACATGGTACAAGAGCTTAATATTCATTTATTAGAAACCCCATTCTTATGGCTCGCATTCTGGGTCATATTGCATTTAAAACTTCCACCTTCCCCGCACTGAAGTAACTAGGGTCTTTGTCCTCGATGGACCAGCTTACCCTGTTTTATTAGTACCTCTCGTGCACCACGTGGCTCTTTCAAATTTCGCCTATTTTAGAACTTAGAAATTTGCGACTTTTTCTGTTTCGGAACTATGGAATTTATTTTAGAATTTTTTAAATTGAAACAATAATTTTGAAAATCAAAAGTCTGTAAATCCTGAACCTAACTTTAAAAGCGAATACAATAATCAAAAACTTGTAAATGTAAATATAAATATTTAAGAACTTGAAGATAAAAAGGTCTATAAATATATTAAATAAAAATTGTCTATATTCCTAATGCGAATTACATAAAACATCGCACGTGATTCCCTACGGTACGCCATGATGTCAGTTTATGTTTTATGGAGTGCAGTCGGGTTCATACCGAGTTACGCCAATGCTTCTCGAGCAGCATTAAAAGCGTTTTACCTCTATCCAACACCCCGTAATTCTCGGACATGAGGACGCTACTGAAACGCCCATTGTTGTCCCTATCCGTTGATTCCAACTTTCCACGAAAACATAAACTACTCGATACACCAGACTTCGCGAAACGAACTCTAGAGATTCCTTCCCATCATACTTCCCCTGCTGGACTTTATTAAATCAAACAGTTTCCTTGGAATTTGTTTAATTTCGCGGGGATGCTATTTCCACGTTGAATCACGAGAACTTCCCGTGGATGTTCAAATATAGACATTCAGAGATATTCAAGTCCGTAATTTTTTAATTCAACAATTTGGAGAATATTACAAAACTTCATTTCCCAAATTCAGAATTTGGGGATGTTTAATTATTTCAGACTTTTCAAATTTCAATTTAAAAATTGCTGACTTCAAAACCTATTAATAAATGAAATGTTGTTTGGAAATATTCAAAAGTACAATATTCCATACATTTTTTAATTTTAAAATTTTCAACTTCAATTTTGCCAAACAATTACTAAATCTTTAATTTCGTAAATGGCCATTTTCATCATGGAAGTGCTACAATCATCAAAGTGATAGTTCAATTACTACAATCGATTTTGAAACCCGAACGATTTCTTCTATCTCCGTGACTGTTTCGATTTTTGGATATCGGAATTTAGAATGATCGTGGACAGATCTGTGTGACAGGTACCGTTTTCACGTTGGAAGAATTATACGTGCAATAATTGTCTTCCGCGTGTACTGTCGTCCGATGAAATATTGACACGATTACCAGCATACGTACACACCCACACATCTTTCATTGACTGATATCACAGTATACAGATTTAGCGACGGCATGTTGTCCGTGACAGTTTAGCCTATTTCGTAAATGACAAAGTGGTTATCTATATTCTTGTCCGGTCGTGTCGAGTGGCCATTTGTCTTCGATCGAAACGGGCTGAAATAAAGTTCAGTGTACTATGTGTAATGAAGAGTGACGTTTCGATGCTGATAAGATTGAAAACCAGTCAAACTCTATGATGTCTACGATCAGTACCAGAAACCTGTACAATATGCTCGTGTCTCAATAATCACGTCTGACGAAGGAATTACTTCGTCTATTCTAAAAGACATACATATTTTTCGCTGCATAACATTTCATATCGCAATTATAATTGTGTCTAATACAAAATGCCAATTATTTTTAATTTGACGGAGAAGACATATTTTCTTCTTCAATCAAACTCTGCTTAAAATAGGTGAAAATAGATACCCACATGTTGGTGATTAACTATGTTCAATTAAATTTAAACAATAAACCCCTTATGATTTATTTATGAGAGCCATATGACTTAGTTAGATGCGTCAGTCAGGTGCGTCAGAACAAATCGCAGCTACAATACTAAAACAAAGAAAGTTGAAATGTTATGTCAATGTGCAATGACTATACAAATTGACTCCAAATGGAAGTATATGAATTCGAGAAAAATCATAGCTGAAATACAAATGAAATAAAGTTTCACGAATAAAGTCAATCTTTAAATAAAGTCAATCAAGTTTCAAAATAGTGCAAGAGACAAGGGGTGTGTTATAAGAAATAAGAGTAAAAAGTAATGAATTAAAAAAATACCTAGCACGTCTCACAAATAAAAGAATGAACAAATATGTTTACAACGAATATTCAAGAAAAGAATCCACTTTTTCATATTCATCAGTAATTCATAGTATACTCACATTTTTGAAACACGAATGTTACCAACAGTTCCAAATATTTTATTCCGACTACAAACCACAACGTACCTTATTCATTTTTCCATTTATGTAACTCCGAAAAATATTTACATGTTTATATAATCCTACAATAAGAATTTTTCCTACGACATCCTGCAAACCTTCTGTTCCGAACTCTAACCATAATGTATCTTCTCTACCTTTCCGTTTATGTAACTATGAAAAATATTTACTTGCTTATATAATCCAGCGATATGAATTTTTCCTACGTTTTCGCATAAACATTTCGTTCGGACTTCCGACCGGTCTCATAACCTCTCTATTTTCCTCTTTACGTATACTTGGACCCTTGAAATGATAATCATCCCTTTTGGACAAACGGAATTTCTTAACAAAAAAAGGAAGCTACCTTTTGTTAGGAGACTAGCGAAACGGTCGTACTGAATATCAAGGGAGGCTTACGAAGTGTATGAAACATTATTTTTGTCGTGAAGTTATATAGGGAATATTTGATTGTATGGTGTTATAGGTAGAGTGAGGAGAAGGAATTTATGATGGGTGTAATTGAGAAATTGGGGAATTAGGAAAGTTGGAAAATTGGGAATTGGAGAAAAATCAGGAAAAATTGAAAAATTAGGAAAATTGGGGAATTAGAGACAATGGGGAGTTTGTAGAATTGGGGAATTTGGTAACTGGAAAATTTGGAAAGGGAATTAGAAAATTTGGGAGCTGGAAAATTTGGGAATTAAAAATTTCGGAATTGGAAAATTTTGGAATTGAGAAATGTGGAAATTGGAAAATTTGGGAATTAAAATATTTCGGAATTGAAAGATGTGAAAATTCGGAAATTTGGGAATTGGAAAATGAGGGAATTGGGAAGTGTGGGAATTAGGAAACTTTGAAATCGGGCAATTGAGAAATTGGAAAATTGGAAAATTGGAAAATTGGAAAATTGAAAGACTGGAAAACTGGAAAACTGAAAAATTGGGAAATTGAAAAATTCGAAATTTAGAAATTTGGAAAGTTGGCAAACTAAGAACTCCACTAATTTGCAAGTCACAAAATCATAAAATTAAAAATTTCCAAAACCCACAATTGTCACATTTCCAAAACTAACCCACCACTTGAAAATCAACCTAATCATCTCCACAAAACCTACCCCAGACCCACGCATCTGGGTCAAAACACAAAGTAAAAGGTGTTACCCTGTAATCACCCAACGCGAAGCAGCGGTTAAAATTTGGCGAAAGAAAGGCTTGGCATCGAACGGACAACAGGTGCTGAAGGAATCGAACGGTAGACAGGTGACGACGTATCAGAATCGAATGGGATCGGTAATCGATGACAGAAGCGAGAGTGACTACGGGATGAAGGTTAGAGAATCGTGTGGTCTGCAGGAGAGAAGGGTGCGTCGAGTGGAGTGGCGAGATTACAAGGCAATAGCAGGACGTGCAATCACGAGGACACACGTGAAGGATCGACATCGTGCCACGCAGCCGGTTCTCCTTCATTCGGCCCTCCCTATAATAATTAGACGCTGTCCGCTCAAATGCCTGTCCGCCTAGCTCGTCTCTGACATGCCTCTGGCGTCCTTTGCCCTCGAGCGATCTGTACAGTCTACGGCAAATCTCCTTCGCGTTCGGAAAATATGTCATCCGTAAGAAAATGGACGTCTTGTGCAAAGACTTAAGACGATTTTTATGAATTTTAGTGTTAATTTGAAAAATTAAGGTGGTGGACAAGGAGGTGGATTAAGGTTTTAGGAATTTTCTGGTTTGAGGATTTTGGGTTTGCACATCTAGAGATATGGGAATCTGGAAACTTGGGAATTATTGTTTTCAGAATGGGAAGATTTGAGGATGTAGTGATTTGATGATGTAGATATTTAAGGATTTAAAAGTATGCAAATCTAAGCATTTGAGAGAGTAGAAATCTGAGACTCTAGAAATTTTAAGACTTAGGAGTACAGAGATATTGGGGTTTAGTAATCTAGGAATTTGAGAATTTAGAAATTTGGAAATGGGAATTGGGGAAATTGGGAATTGAGGACATTGGGAATAGGGCAAATTGGAAAATGGGGAAATTGAGAGTTGGGGAAATTGGAAATTGGGTTAATTGGGTACTTACTGGGGAATTTGGGAATTGGGAAAATTGGGAATTAGGGAAATTGAAAATTAGAAAAATTGGAAACTGGAAAAATTGGAGATTGGAAAAATTGGAAATTGGGAAAATTGGAAATTGGAAATTGGAAAAATTAGAAATTGAAAAAATTAGAAATTGTGGAAATTGGAAATTGAGAATTGACGGAAATTTGAAATTGCGGAAATTAAAAATATAAAAATCCATGTATTTATAAAATATCTTATTCAATCGTCCACAACCATAACCTTTACACTTCTAAATTTCTAAAACTCTAAATTACAATCTTCCTTTTACAAATTCAAACATTTTGAATATTCACATCCCAAATTCCATAGACAATTTCCATGAATATCATCATAGTATCCAATCAATTAAGCTCAGAAATTGAAACATATAACTTTAATTAACCACGAAATTACCTCGCTACGATACTCAATTTGTCAAAGCTAGTACATGAATTAATAATCAACTATTTACCGATAAATCCATGTATATTCAGTTAAATTTTAACATGTCAACGTTGAATTTCGAATCCCAAGATTGGACATTTTGATTTAAGTCGCGGCATGAGAAATTCATAATCGAGCATCGTTTCATCTCCGTGACAGCTCGTTTGATCGAGATCCCCTGGTGTCCTCGATTGCTTATAAATTATTACTTCGAAGACGGATTATTAAAAGCGAACGCTGGAAATGTTCAGAGCTAGCATGAACGCACGGTCGATCGATCGAATCCTTCGGTGTTCCGCAGGTGTGCCGGTAATTAAAAAGCTGAAGGATAATTAAGGACTTCGTCAGTGTCAATTTTCCGGTAATGAGGAACGAGTATGCAAATTAAAAATTAAAACGCCGATGTCCCGATAACCGCGTGATGCTCGATCCTCTCTGTATATGTGCATAATACGCGAAACTGGTCGTTAATTATTTATTTGAGACTCATTAGCGGATCCACGGAACGAATTTCTTTTGGCTGCGTTTACATTGTATCACGCGATACCACCGAGACGGGTACTAATTTCCACGGCGTTTTATTTCGCGAAACGCAACCTATCTGTTTGTTTGATGCTCGCGAATCGAGTATTTGATCATAGGTACTCCGTCGATTTGTTTGAACGATCGTGAAAACGATACGTTGCTAAAAGTGTACCGAAAAAACATGCTTTGCAACGTTGTTAACTGTTTGCATAAAAGCATAGTGCGAGCTATATCTCGAAGAATAACACGAAATATCTGTACGCAAATATAGCTATTTGGTTACGTGCTCACAAAGCTAGTACCACGACCTTTGATTCATTTATTGAGTCCATACTTCCTGCGATCGTAGCGAAGCCTAAAAGTAACGACCCTGCAAAATTGCAGGGTGCAATTTTTCAAAATAAAAAATACAATGAAATATTCGAAGAGTAAGAATATATTCTCTCAACGAAGACAATGAAACCTGTTTATTCATAAATCTCAAAATTAAAATTCTCAACAATTTCAGAGTATTTAATTATGAATTTACAAATTTAATTTGTAATTTATCCGACTAATTAATTTGTTTGTAAGAAATGGGAATATTAGGCTTAGGGTGCTATTCACCCTTAAACGAAAGACTTTTCAAGACGATATATAAATGGATTTACATCTGTAAAATAAGAAAATTCGAGTGTTGCTTTCAATTTCTAACTGTTACATAATTGAAAGAGCTGACCCGTAGCTTCTCATTAAAAAGTTTCTCGTCCGCCATCTGCGCTTCCTGCTTCGTCTCCATATTTTATCCTCCATAACAACGTGAGTTCCTCGCCGAAAGAAGCACTTTATATTCGTCGAAATTGATTGCCCGAAGTGTATCTTGTTTCTCATTTATCGACGCGTTCGACAACGGGACAAATTTCAATTCGATTCATTAAACCCGACCGACCACCTTGGAAACGTGAATAAAATGTATTTTGTGGCTCGTTAAAAACGTGTGAACGTATAATTGTAAGAGGCGTTCAAGAGAATTTCATACTTGACCCAAACTTAATCGGGTCAGCTTTGTTCGCTTGTGCATTTAAATTCATCGTGACTCGCTTAATGAACGCTTTCGATTATGCCATACGACGCACGTTATTAAGGACTGTGTTTGCAAACAACTGCACTGCGACAGTACGTGATCCGAAAAATTCTGAGACTCGCTACTTTGAAACATAGCCATTGTTAATTGTGCGTGTTTATGTCAGCAGAATCGCGAGCCAGAAATTTCTAAGCAAATGCCGCATTAACGTAATGCATATATGCATTTGCACGAACGCCAACTTTTTACTGTACGTATTTAGGGCGTTTCAAAAAACGTGTCGTTTAGGCAGCCTTTAAAACTAACCTTTCGAACTAGGCCACAGTCACAATCAATTACTACTTTGTAACGACCTTGAAACATCGCAATTATTCGTCTTTACTTTTTAATAACTTTCGTTCTTTGTCATAACATCCGATGCGAAATATTCTGCTGAAGAGTTTCATTTTATTGTCGGGAATGTGCGCACCCTGAAAATGTCAAGGTCGATATCTTTTATTCGCAGTCGTAGAATTCGTAATTGAATGAATACAAGAAAAACTTGTCAACAAGAAGTCGATATGCTTTCTTAGAATATGCGTTTTAAGAAAGGAGTTCATTGAGATACTATGAAGTTTCTAAGATATCAAATTTGAATTTAGCACCTTAATCTATGATTTTGTCAACTGCGTCAGTCAGAGCTAACTAATCACTGCTACAATATTTAAATAAATAAAAAAATTCAAGTTTAAAGCTTATCTTGAATTTAGCAATCTTTAATTGTACAAATTGTAACCGGTATTGTAACTGGCAATTCTAACTGATTACGAGTATGACTCAATAAGTCAGTTGAGATCCGGAATACAGAATCTCCAGATAGAGCCAAGCCAAAAATTCCAAATAAAGTGTAAGATAAGAAGGTAAAGTTGGTCCATAAAGTGATAAACATTTTGATCAACCCCATACAAAGACAGGTAATGATCGCAAAGAGGTCCGAACAATACCGTAACAAAAGGCTGTACGGTAACAATTAGACATTCTGCTCAAAACATCATTATTGTCCTCTCGGTAAGCATCGTGGCGGTGATTAATGAAAAGATACGTGTGCCGTTGCACAACGGAGATATACGAAGAGTCGGCGTCGATCACCCGCTGACTTTCTTCTCGATTATGGCTAGTCACCGTTCGACAATGAGCGTGTTCAAAGCGATAAGTCTGCTCCGGCAGGCAGCGAACGGTAACAGGCCCGAAAGGAACTTTGATTACCTGCCCTTTATTAATGCAGACCCGCTTTAAAGCCGCACTGACAGACAAATTGTGCTTTATCTGTGTATTAATCGAGTCTAGAGTCTGGCGACCACACAAATGGAATGCGAACACTATTACGAACAACACCGTGATAAACAGTGCGCAGGTTATTCACATAGGAACAAGTAGATCGATATCTCGTTATGTTTCCGTACCTTGTCGCTTGCATCTTAATGTGCCTCTTGTTGACGTTATCGTATCAGCTTCTCTCTTATTTCGTGTCAACATCTCTTGGTCCACCTTTCTGCTTCTTTACGGTGGGAGAACTATCGTAAATAGAAGTATAGGATACAGTGTTCGGTTACACG
Source organism: Megachile leachella (assembly GCA_963576845.1). Taxonomy (NCBI): domain Eukaryota; kingdom Metazoa; phylum Arthropoda; class Insecta; order Hymenoptera; family Megachilidae; genus Megachile; species Megachile leachella. Next base: position 15,476,946 of record OY756248.1, read on the forward strand.
CAACATTGATAGGAGGTTCCTAAACTGTCCATCCCTGGAACAATTTGAACTCATCCTACAACTTTTCGCTTTTATTCAACTCGTTTGATAAAAATCCTACATTGAATTAGACTAATCCTCAAGGTTTATATAACTTAGCTAGTTATTAAGATGACTGAACAATAATTAGTGAAAATTTAATTATGGAATAACTCGACTAGGAGCGATCATCGAAATGTCACGAAACGTGTCGATACCTTGGACGTTTACACGAATTTTGTTGTACACGACCGAGAGCCTGAATAAGCCAGGCTTATCGGTGCAACAGCGTTCTCGAAATCTGCTAATCCGATGGTAAACGAATAATTGAACATCGAGTCATTGGTGAACGAAGCATTATCAAGCCTCTCTCCCCCCTCTATAGTATTATTATAGCCCGCTATAGTTTGCATGACCATCGCCGGCGCGTCTGATGGTGATTAGGCTGTATCAATTAACACAAGCCTGCAATTGCTCGCATTAATCTCTCCCCTCTAACGGGTGTCTCTAACAAGCGGTAGTAAATTCACCTGTATTTCTGTCGGCTCGCATACAGAGGGCCGTATGTACGCGCGTGATCAAATATTCTATTAATCGCACGCCCAGTCAAATCGTTATCATTGTGCTTCTCGTTAGCAGAAGGGGAGGGGGTTACTGCTAATGAGAAACGACGGCTACCACCGCTACCCTCTCGATTCTCCATTATTAATCGTCTGGCCACGGTGTTTAATATGTTTTCACGCGTTTATACGCGGTGTCTCATAACGTCAATCCTCGATCCTCGATACCATGAAATCCGATTCGATTCTTCCAAATTCGACACTTTGATCAACAACGTTGATAAATTTATTTTCGTACTAGTCTTAGAATTTATATTTGTATTTTTACTTCTCTTATCGTTATTAATTTAGACATTGGACTTAAAATGTGAAACGCTGATTATAATTTCTAAATAAATATATGGTAACATGTGTAAGCATGGTGAAATTTACTGGAGGTAAAATAAATATTTTTTTTAACAAATTCATAATAGACGTGTTGTTTATAGACATGGTGGGACTTGACAATTATGGAAAGCAATAGTAAAGAAATAATTTCAAAGCAAGTCGAACTTCTCAATCAGAAAGTTTCAGAGTATCAAAGGATTTATTTGTGGATTTGGAAATTTAACTTGAAAGTTTAATTTGAGAGATTCAACAATACAGAGAGGACTAAAATGTTTGGCAATTTAGAAACTAATTTACAAATTTATAATTTTTTTGCAAATTTAAAATCTCCAAAAGTGTACAAATTTAAAAAGTCATGTAACTTTATGTTCGACGAAACGATATAAAATTTAATATCAGAGTACATTTTCTCTTCTGTAAAATGTGAGAAGTACCTTAAGTACTCTGTCAGTAGAAATATGATTATGCACTTGTTCCCGAGTTTGAAGTGCTAAAAATTGCAGAACACCCTGTACATTCGTTTATTTCCCTTGGATATCGGATATCCCGCTCCCGAGTACTTGAAATGAAATCGGATACAACGCGGGCTGTATTAATCTGTTTCAATCGTAATACGTGCTTAACTTTTTATTCCTGTTTTGTTGCTGCTGAATTTTTAAAAGTAATCGTCGAACAGGAGCAATTTGTCTGCATGGAAGTTTAAATATTCTGGAGCGTTGAGTGCTTGCTGAATAATTTCTGAGAGCAGAGGATAACGTTGTATCAAGGAACGTCCGATTAATCTTCATTGAAACAATTAAGGGATTCTTTTTTCTTTCAACTTCGTATTAATCTTGTTTGATTAATTCTCTTACAACAATGTAACGAACAATCCGTTTTCTGATTAAACAACGAATAACTTGTTAATATGTTGATTGCCATGATACTCATTAGCGAACAGTGTCTTAAATTCTGTGTAATCGAATAATTGTTGACAGGAGAGAAATAAACTAAATTAATAATAATTGGTGCTTTAATACGTCTGATTACGGGTATCCATTTTCACTGTAATTGTCAACGCGTTAACGCGCTAAGTGTTCGAGCGATGAAAATGGACGTGCATGTTCAGCACGTTATGGTTATAATTATTTAGAATATAATTGCTTTATCTGTCAATTTAAACTTTCCACCTGTTACGGTAGGAAATTAACGCTTTGACACGTGCATGTTTTATGAAATATCGCATTTTGAAATATTGACGTTTCGAACGCTTCTATGTTTCATATAGGGTGTCTCACAACTAGTGTAGGTCCTTGAACTGGGGGGTAGCTGACGTGATTCTGAATAAGATTTCCCTTTACAAAAATGCCCGAAGCTTTGTTTTTGAATTATTAAGGAAAAACGGAGATTCAGACTCCTTATTTGCAAAGGGAAATTTTATTCAGAATCACGTCAGCTACCCCTCATTTCAGAGACACTGGTTGTAAGACACCCTGTGTATGGTCACCAAATGGTCAACGAACCCATAGTTTTTGACCTGACCTGAACTTAAGATACAGCGAGAGTTATAAGAGAAAAGTTACAAATTCAAAATAGATTTTACTCTCAGCAATTACTACTTCATAAGTTTCGTATTCTAACCAGCAAGATATGGAAATTGAAGCATTCGTATGTTTGTGTAGCAGTACAAGCGTCGAGTCGTTACAGTTGAAGTGTCATTTGCCACCATTTGCAGAGCGCATTCAGAGCATTCCTTTAATTGTGTCTTACGTGTTCGGTATTGCACTCGACTCGTTGATCGATAAATTCGAGATTATCGGAAAGCTCGAACGGCTATAGTTCGGCGATGAAGCGGTTACAGAAATTCACGAAAGCTCGAGCTTTAATTTCGCGTTTATTTAGCACGAACCTCTTTAACGATACCGACGCGAGTTTGGTTTTACATTGAACGGGCAACGACCGTGCAAGGAACTTGTTCGATTCCATTTGAACGGCTTTCAAAGGAATCACAGCGTTTTAACGAGGCACCGATTGTATCGGGAGGCGCGTTTAACGTTTCCTTTCGTCTCGCTCGTACTTTTACCCGGAAACTTTGCCTCGTAAAAAGGAAGCTGTAATCGTGAAAATTAAAAGACCGTTCCTATTCGGAACGCGGCCGAGATATCGGCTCGGTTTCGATAGCGTGTCTAAACACGCACCCGCGTGAACGTATAAAAGCGGAACAACGGAACAAGCACAGCAAAGCTGCTTCAACTGCTCTAATTATTACTTATTACCGGTCGAGAGGTAATTACGTAGGCACACTGAGGGCATAAAGGGGGAAATAAAAGGAGGAAGTACTTTACAACTCTTTCGAAAGTAGCTACACGGCTCGGACACGAATGTTTAACTGCTTTTACGGCCCGAACAGATTGCCATGAAACAGTAAATTCTTACCTTATTCCGTTTCTATGTTTATATAAGCTTTATCTTACTCTTCTTTTGCGAGTTTAAGTTTAGCACAACAATTTTATTTCTTTTAAATGCCTATACTTCTAAAGACATAAATCCCTTTGAAATCTTATATAATTTTATTTCTGAATTCCCGGATACATGTTACTGTATCTTTAGATTGAAGGATTAGTATGTGTATATTTTTGGATTAATATATTTCGAGATTGGTATTCTTAGACTGATTCTTGGTTCACTATATTTTTAGATCGCTATGCTATAATATTGCTATGTTTTTAGATTGATATATCGCCGGATTGCCGGATCTCCGAACGGGTATATCCCTGTATCGCCGTATCCCGAAATCCCACATTCCCCAATTCCTATATCTTCATATCTTTATATCCATAAGTAGCTAAGGTATAACGTACTCTTGCTCTTGAAACGCATGCTCTAATGCGTATGAATACACATTAGATATCCATTTAAGAGGAAATCTCGAAGCAAGAAAGTTGCATAAATTACATCGGACATGACTGTTCGCAATAACCGGATAAAAAAGTTCGACGAAACTGCGAACGAATTGTACGGGAAATTTGAATAACGGGAAAATATGAAGCATGCGGGATGTCGAAATCTGCCGGTTCTCTATTGCTTTTTCGTTCGCCAGAGGGGAATTAGTAACTCGCGCCGTTCGCAGTTTGGCTTAATAATTACTAAAGCGGCGCGCAACTTTGATAGCGTTTGTATAGAATTTTTAATAGGACCAGTTACGAGGTTGGTCGATGAACTCTGAAATTTTCGCGTAATAGGAAAAACCTGTACGATAATACGAACGTACATTATTCTGTTTTTGTTTTTCTTTTGCCTTTTATCGCGCAACAATGTGCAGTATTTCGTAATTAACGAAGCAGAACGTAATCGGAACAATACCCGGCCAAATTAATATTGATTCGATAAGCCGGGAAATCGACGGCTCGTCAATTTTTCGTTTCAATCTCATCGAACAAACCATCCGTTGGAACGTGTACACGGAGAATATTAATTTGTTTTTCACTGCTCAAACTGACTGTTATTTGCGTACCAGGGATTTCAAATAAAATCCAAACCAATCCGACGTAACCGTTCCTTAAAACCATCAAAGAGGAAATAGTGTGCAGTATACAAATTGAAATCCCCGTTGAAAAAGAGTACCAATGTATCATTCGCGCGTATCGATAAGCCTTTCAGACTTCTAACGCCGAACAACCAAAATGATGAATTGCTCACTTTAAAATGACACGCTTGTTGACAACGAGATATATCAGTTCTCGATAAGTGTGATACAACGATTGATCAACTTTTGATACTCGTCTTAATCGTTACAAGGTTAATACATACAATACATTTGGACACAATTGAATACCGAATGAGTCACGTTTATATCATACAGTAATGTTCAGATTTTATAACATGTGCTTAAATCAGATAAACTGTGGTATGAATCTTAGGTTTCATCTTAGTTCAACTTTAAACATTTTTTACTGCTTGTACACTCGTTTTTTAATTTTTCAGTAAAATTTCGATTTAAAAATCTGATGATTGCTTACTTTGAAATTTCGTTCGGGATTGCAATTATTCTTTTTTCCTCCTCTTCCTTTAACAGACGGAAACCTGTCATCGTAGAATTTTCTACGAAATTTCATTTCTCGTCGATGCACTTCCAACCAATTTAATAACTCGACACTCGTTTCTTAAAATGGAACAGATATCGAAATTTAACGTGCTACGTAAAGGGTGTCCGCAGCGTTGTAATCTACGAGAGTTATACATTTTTTGTAATGAAAAAAATCGAAATATCCTTTATTCCTTCGTGTTCTGTGGACTCATTCTCGATGTAATAAGAGACGAAAATTACGTGTGCGATTTTTGGGTCAGTATGCTCGAGCCGGTGGCGATTGAGACACCCTTTGTGTAATATCGAAACCTTTTAGTCTAATTACCACGTTTATATCGGTCGAAGCTCTCTGTTCCACTGAAAGAAGAGAAAATAGTACGAGCACAATTACTCCGCCATTAATGTAGGATTCATTCAGAAACGTGTACGGAATTAACGTTTTATGGACTTAGCAAAAATTGTGGTACGGCGGAAGTTTTGGGCAATTTTCTTATTTGGGAATTTGAGATTTAAAAATTTGGAAATTGGAGAATATAGAGATTTGGGTTTCTGCGAATTTGGAAAGTTAATTTGAGAATTTAGGAATATTATGATTGAGGAATTTGGGAATTTGAAGAATTGGAATTTTGAGAAGAGGAAATTTAGAAATTTGGGATTTTGAAAATTTGGAAATGTTGGAATTTCGAATTTTAGGAATTTGAAAGCTTGAGAATTTGGAGATTTGGGAATTCTGAAAATTGAGAATTTGGAGATTTGAGATTTCTGAGAATTGAGAATTCTAAAAATTGATAATTTGGAGATTTGAAAATTCTGAGAATTGAGAACTTGGAAATGTGAGAATTCTAAAAATTGAGAATTTGGAAATTTGAGAATTCTAAAAATGAAGAATTTGGAAATTTGAGAATTCTACAAATTAAGAATTTGGAAATGTGAGAATTCTAAAAATTGAGAATTTGGAAATTTGAGAATTCTAAAAATGAAGAATTTGGAAATTTGAGAATTCTACAAATTAAGAATTTGGAGATTTGAAAATTCTAAAAATTGAGAATTTGGAAATGTGAAAATTCTAAAAATTGACAATTTGAAAATTTAAGAATTCCAGAAATTGTGAGTTCTAAAATCAAAAATTTGAGAACTTCAAAGCTCACATATAGTAAAATATCTATTATATAGAACAATTAAAAGGTTTTTGCAGCTCACCGTCTTAATTACAATCAAATTCTCTGATGACGAAGGGAGGTTCGACAGATCGGCTAAAGACGGTTAACCGTTGATGACTATGGAATATATTTCTATTCGAAGGCAGCAGAGTCGAAATGGTCAGAGGCCTCCCGCGGAGCGACATTTTACCAACCATGGATCTTTGTCCTTGTTTAGATCAGTCATCGCAGGGAACCTCGTGTTCACGAAAGAGTCGTTAAACGAGGACCACTTTGACCGCTCATTAACTCTTCTGAATGCTTTTGACGGTCATAGCCACCCTCGTGACACCTTGATGCCCAGCCACGTGAAAATATTCGTCTACCGCTGTGTTCTAACAATCGAAATAGATATATCTTTCGTAACGGGTGAGAAAAAATTTCTATTCTTCGAATTACAAATTAGCTTGCAACAAAAATTACATGGGCTTATTATCTTTCAGCTAATATTCGTTGGGAGTATAATTAACTGTTATCTTTGCAATTTAGGTCAGTACAGTATTCCATATAATTAAATCTTTCGGGTCTGAATTTTTTATCTAAATTTTTCTTATATTTTTGCTAATATCCAATGATTACTGTATGACACGAGTATTCAAAACTGTTTCTATTAAAATTTTAGAACTGTCGCAAATTTCGTTTCATGTGGACTTTGTGGCCAGCGAAATTTCATTTTCCCCTAAATATTTTTTATAAAAAATTGTTATTAGAAATTGGTTAAACACAGGGTCGTGCAATGCAGCGTTTGATGTTTGAAATTCGTTTTTCTTCGAAACTGTCTGTTAGAAAATTCTCAATGACACCCCCAATAAATCAGGGACAGGGGACACATGGCCGTCTAACCCTGACCGCCCCGGCGACGAGACCCAACGACGTGACGCCCGGGTCATAAAACCATCGCGGAGGCCCAAGTTTCGCGGGGACTGAGATACCTCGCGTAACGAGAAGAGGGCATTCTGTAGACGACTGTCATTGGCATCGTTTCTTTTCCGGGCTTCTTCAACACGTTATTTAATAAAGTATTATATTCCTAGTAAACGGTCTTAGTTTTGTCGAACCATTTTCGTCTTCGTCTTACATGTCCTTGATGGAAATAATTTTAGAAATTTAACACAACACATGGTAGTATTCTAGAGTTTGAAATAACGAAGTAAACTTGATTTTCTTCTATGCGGTTTTTATGACAAAATTTTTTGAAAATTCTACCGACAGTGTGGTTACGTGCAAACATATCATAAATGAAATTCAATTTTCTCCTAAATTATACTAATTGAAAAAAGTTTTAAAAACATAATGTAATAATTTGTATACTGATGCTGTAAGTCTACCAAATCATTCGAATTCAATTTTAATGTATCCGAAAATTTGACAAGTTGAAATTACCTAATATATTTGTACTCTGTGATTTAATATTAATTAAAATATATTTCAATGCAAGGTCCACATCACACACGTGACTTCATAAAAGTCATTCGCCAAACGTGAAATTCGAATAAAAAGAATCCGAAAAATTTATAAAGGGTGAATCAGTTCAATGGTTTGACTGTTTTACTTGTTTGTAAATCCGGCGTTTAATTACGTTACGAGTTAAATCCAGCGTGAAAAGGAACACCCGTAAAACGATCTGTCCGCAGCATTTATTTTCTGTGTAAACAGGAGTGTTATGTGGAGTGTGTTATTTACAACAACGCGTTCAATTGAAACGCAACGGTGTCTACAATGACCCTATCCGGGACAAGGTTGTCCGGTTGTTGCGTCGAATGGTTTACAACTTTAATCTTGCAAAACTATACCATGCAGGGAGTAAAAATTTGATACGAGCATTGCTTGTCGTCGAAACGTCAAAACACATACAGGTCGTTATATAAAAGAAATAGTAACATGTACGTTAATCTTTATTGAAGTTAATGCATAAGTTTGTGTGCACATTGGTCTTAGCACAATTTCATAAAATTTTTTTATTCTTGATGTCACAAAATTCTGAAGCAAGTATTCATAAATTCTAGTATACAGTTTGAATATTTAATGTGTACTTAATGCGTATACCAGGAGCTTTAAAATTGCTTTTGATATACCTTCTGATTGTTCGAAGTTTGAATAAAAATTGTTCCAAAGTTTACGAGGTCCCTTGCAAGTGTTAATCCTTTTTAAGATCCCTGAAAAGTGCACGTGCAACTGTTCCATCTTGCTGACGCGAATAACGTTCTAAAATTGCGTCAGTTCGTTGGAGGAGCAAAATTTGTAGGCGAGTTATATTTGAATTACCGCGTCCACGTACAATCGTAAGTCGAACAAAAGCTATCTGTAACGCGGTAGCAACTAAAACGAATTATAATTGTAAAAGGAGCTAAAGGGGTTTCGAAGGTGTTGGAGCGTATGTTCGAGCGTAAACTCGGCGCTGTTTACCACGAAGAAAATTCAATTTCACCGAGCTGTACAAGGATACCGAAAATAACGCAAGGCTCGTAAATTATGCAACCGCGTCAGAGGCCGCGGGTGTGTTGTTCCGGGTTAACACTTGTCCGTTACGCGGGCTAAAAGCGAACAAACGGGCTTTGTCCTAGAACGAGGAATATATTTATCCGGGCCCGCGGATAGGGGTCAAACTTGCATCCACCTGAATTCAAGGGATGTAATTCAAACGTCCGCGGGCGCCTTCATCTTCAGACCAACGTCTTTTCAAAGTTTCGAGATCGAGGAGAGAGAGAGAGGGGCAGAGAGAACGTAAGCTGGCCGCGTCGTCGGCCATTCAGAAGCGAATTCTGCATTCGCGTGTCTTTTGCATTCGTGCCACATGAAACTGTCGTGTTTAACCGCGACACTCGCGACGAATGAAATTTTTAATGACCTCTACACCGGCCTCTTTCCTCGTCGACATAATCGTGCTTTAAATTGTAACGAGTTGCCTGTAACGATGCGTGCTTGTTCGCGTTTCAGTTTCTTTTTCAAACGATCAAACGTCGTAGAGGAAAAAAAGGGGCGTGAAAGTCGTCACAGTTTGACCTCTAGAAAATAGGGATGGTAGGAGTGACTTGATATCATACTTCAGTTATATTAGACTGATTGTCCAGTCCCCATCACGATTAATTCTCGTCCGTCCACAGAATGATGTACGGATAGCGAATGGGCCTGTTATACACGGTCAAATTCCAAAGCTATCTAACCCAGGCGAGAAACAGTGCCTAACAGGAGGAAGCGTAGTACTCTGTAAACGCAAAGGCGAAAGAGGAAGTAGCGTGAGACGCGTGAACACAGCTCGTTCCTCCGTCGGGAAATTCTGTATCGTCTAAGGCGAGTGACGCGGGTCCGACGTCTCGTGTAATTCGCACGGCCATATTTCACCGTCCTGGATCCCCGTATACGCTGCTGGCTCTTAGACCCTCGACGATTTCAATAAATTATCAAAACAACGTCCGGCCGAGCTGCGTATTAGCGTGAGAAGCCAGGGACCGAGCAGAACGAGTTTAAAGCGGCAATTTGCCCGGTCCTCCTTGTACCATCTGTCAAAAGGCGCAGCCGTATTATCGGCCTCCCTGGGCCAATTATGCCTACGGGCTGATCAAACCGAAAATCCATTCGCTTTTCATCCACCTTTCTCTCTAGTTGCTCGAAAAATTATACCGCCCGCTAGGTATCCGACCTTCTTCACGTCGTGAAAGACGTTGCTTACGATTTCGATTGCACGAACCCTGTTCTCTAGCCTTTCTTTCTGGACGAGCTCTAATCGCGAAACCTTCGTCTTCCAGCTGTTACGGAATTCGACGAGTCATCGTGAAAATCTCACGACGGGAACTTCAGCGTCGATTGCGCTCTCGTTGACAGGAAGATATAATGCATAAATATAGCAAACTATGATCTTATAAATATGCACAACACGTTAATTGTCGGCTGACAATTTAAACCTTCTCCTCCAGTAAAAAATCTATGGGTGTAAACGATCTTTTCAAATAATCGTACATTTGTAGAGTTAAAGCTTGCAATGACACATGGAACACTGTAGCGGAAAATATGGTAAAAAATCTTATTGGTAGAGTGCCAAATCGAATTTCCGCTGTAATACGTAGCGGTGAGAACAGAATGAATTATTGTTTCGTACTTTTGGTACATAAAACGCGATAAAACAGATTTTCTTGAGCGGTTGGTGTATGGAACACATGAAAGGCAGGTTTTATGTAATCCAGCTTGATACGTTAATACATCGTTTATACAATTTATCCTTTACTCAAATCGATATTTAATGTTGGCTACCATTTACTACCGAAAGATGGATGGAAATATAAGGGGTTGGAGTATTTATGCACTGAAACAGATTACGTGTAGTCAGACATTTTAATCTCTGACGTGAATTTCAGATAAAAAATCAATGTATAAATCATTTTACGTTTTATCGTTCATTTTTCTACCAATTTCAATTTCGAAGCGTGCATTATAAGCGCATCGATTTTGTTTATTTTTCTTACTGCTTTAGTATTAAAACCGTTCTTGGTACGAATAATAGGAATAACAAATGTTTACCACCAGATTACCCCTCTGTTTGCTAATAAGAATAAAATTGATGGTACACGATTCGAGCAATTCACGCTGCTGTATTCTAACGTGGTAATTCCAAATGTTTGCGATTTCCGTATGAAAAATAGAGACACGTAACAAACGTTAGTCTATTTTTCGCGTAGAATCGAGCTCGTTTATATTGTTCACGAACACGCAGCGCGTTCGAATGAAATACTAAACGACCAGCCGAAAAGACGAACAACGCTAGGATAGCGGCATATGCTTGCGAAGCGTTTTGAATAATGCGACTAATATTTGCACCCCGCGGATCGCTCTATTACGACGCCAAACTCTATTCCTCGACGTTCGATGCAAATGAAGGGATGCGTCAAAAATTATAGTCCACACGTTACTAATCCATTCTGCATTTAATATTTTGAAACACACTGCTGGGTTAAGACCTTTAAGATCTGCAATCTATTGATTGCAACAGGGAAAACATGCAACCAACGCAGTGACGTTTCCTTGATGAAACCACAGTAATTAATTCGGTGATTCGAACCGCGTTCCACCCTCCAGAAATCTCCCGATGCATTTTTAGCCCTCGAAAAATTTCAGACAGCAATAAAACCATTGTTCCCATTCAGAGAACGATAATGAAAGCTTCGTTCGTCAACCACGATCCCTTTGTTTCTTGTCGAATTTCGACTACGCTAAACAGCTACAATAAATGTTCCTCGTGATGAAAGCAGCGTTCGTAACGAACAGACAAAACCATAGTAACTGGAGCGATCTATGGATAATATTTACTTGCAGAGTGAAATTCAAAAATGGATAGATCATAATAATTGTAGCCCCATTTCGGTTGTCATCAACAATGCGCTGTTAAAAATATTATTTTTAATTAATACGAAAATTTTTAGGCATGGATTATTTGGAACTGCAGCAACAATACAGATTCTGCACATTTTGCTTCTTTTAATGACTTTCGTAATTTTGAGGCAAATTTAGGGCAATTTCTATGCGTTCATCATTGGAATGAATGAGGAGAAAGATGGAGGCCAAAAATACGGTAGATACTTTTGGAAATTTTGAAAATTTGGGGAACTGCAAGGGGATTTAAGAATTTAGAAAGTTTAGACTCAACGCTTCACATTGAACTCCAACTATAATTTCTAAGTACAACATTTGTCTTAGAGACTTAACTTAGAGATTTGTCTTAGAGACTTGACTTAGAGACTTAACTTAGAAACTTGACTTAGAGAGTTGACTTAGAGACTTAACTTAGAGACTTGACATAGAGACTTAACTGACAGACTTGACTTAGAGACTTGACTTAGAGACTTAACTGAAAGACTTGACTTAGAGACTTGGCTTAGAGACTTGATTTAGAGACTTGATTTAGAAACTTGACTTAGAGACTTGATTTAGAAACTTGACTTAGAGACTTGATTTAGAGACTTGATTTAGAGAATTGACTTAGAGACTTGACTTACAGACCTGACTTAGAGACTTGACTTACAGACTTGACTTAGAGACCTGACTTACAGACTTGACTTAGAGAATTGACTTAGAGACTTCAAGAATATAGAGACATTATAAGAAGGAACATCACAAGTAGAATTGTAGCAATGAATATCACAGAAGTGCAGCAACGAACCGTTAGTTCTAATTGACGCATCGGGCAAATAAATCATACGGCGAGGGGTTATCAATGCAAAATTTGTACGCGATCGAAAACGGCGTTGCGTTTTGGTGGGCATATCGTGTTCCCCCTTGAAAAAACAAAGGCTGTCGCGAAAATGTTGCCTCGCCACGAAACGATACGGCGCCCGTTTCCATCTAGCGCGTCGGTTCATCGACGCGTGTCGAGCACGAAACGAGCAGAGTACACTGGTAAATGAATTGCCGTGTCGAAGCTGATGCACAACGGCGAAATATGCGAGCGAGAACGAGCGAGCGGAAGGGAACCGACCAGATTAATGTAACGAACGGTGACACGGAACGTGGACCGCCGAAAATCGAGATTCGGGGGAGATTTGCGATAAAAATGTTTTATGACGTTGCGAGCGTCGAGTTACGCGCTCGAGAACGCGCTCACTAGCTTTCACGGTTAAATGGAGAACGAAAGAACGCAAATGATACGGCTCGTTACTCGCGTCGCTTGCTTGCTTTAACGCATCTTCGTATTTTGCGAGCTATCGTCAAAAACGTGCACGTAAGCAGAGTACAAAATTAAGTATACTCACTGTAAACGATAAATTTTGTTTCTGTTATTAAATAGTAATATAACTTGTAACATAGTTTACAATACAAGCCTATGATTCTCATAGACACTATTAACAATTGTATTTAACGCAAACCGAAAACTACTCGATCAGTCATGATTCTATTACTGCTTCAAAATGGCGTCTTATACAAATTTTGAATATCTTATTAGATTACTTTCGATATTTTAAAACAGCTAAAATTTTACAGAAAATGTGAACTTCATTACAAAAAGTAAACGATGATATTGCAAAAAGTAGTCCCACGTTACACAACCGATTATCCTTCCTGCTTCATAAATCGAAAAGCTTGCTCTAAATTGGAACGTTCACGTAATAAACCTTGTAGAAAATTCTATTCTCCCTCTTTCATTTCAAACTTTCATACTCTGTTTCGTCGTTGAGATATCAATTCAGCCAATAAGTCAGCAATTCCGATAGGAGCAATATCTCATTCGAATTGACCGGCGTGGCCGAATGACCGGTAGGAATGAATATTTTAACTATTCGTTTTTTTCTAACCGCACGAAGGCATTGAAATATCGACGCGATCTTTTCATAGGAGCCATTCTTTGCATGATTCACGAGCCGACGAACGGCAAATCGGCAGTCTGGTAATTTCTGTTGAGATCGGTAACGGTACCTTAATTACCAGTTTCGCTTAATTCGGTCCGATTGATTCTCACCTTGGCCGACCGCTAACAGAGGTACAGTCAAGGGCAAATCTGACTTCTCTCTGGAAAATATAGCAATCTGAGAATGGGTGACGAATTTGGTGTGTTGGGAATTCGACGAAATAAGATCTTGAGGTTTTGGTTTTAAGGTTTTGGAAACTTGGAGACTTAGGAATGAAAGATTTACGTACTGGATTTGGATATGCTAATTATGAGAACATCGAGAGTTTGGAATTCAGAAACGTGGGAATTTCGGAATTTAGAAGCTTACTGATTTGCATTTCTTGCGATTTGGGTACGTAGGAATTCGAGGAACTAGAGATACGTGGATTCAGGGATATGGAAGTAAAGAGATACATAAACATGAGAATCTGGGAATTTGATGATTTATGAATTTGGTGTCTAAGATTTGGAGATACAGGAATTTGGAGATCTTCAGATACGGAGATTCATAAATGTAATCTAAAGATTTGACAATTTCAAAATTTGGCCCGTTTGTGAGTCTGAAAACCTCGACATTTAAGAATCTAGGAATTGAAACCAAAATATTACAGAACCCACTTTGCAAATCTAAGAACTTGAGCATACTGGAGAATTTATAAATTCTAATTAGAAATTGAAAATATAAAGATTTGAAGACTTAAAAGTTCAGTAATTCAGAAGCCTGAAAATGTGAGAAATTAAAAATGTGAAGTTTACAAGTAGATGTCCTTGTCCGAAAGAAGCCTACTTCTCATTCGAGTGTACCAATCGAAGGAGAGAGAGGATATTGTCTGGCAAAACGTGAACGCCAGCAGACAAGTAAAATCGCTTTACTTCTCTCGCAGCTGGAGGGCTGTAATTAAGGCCCGTGGAGCGACGCGAACTTCGTAACAATTAAAATAATGACTAGAGTCTCCAACGAAAACGTTGGAGCTAGTCGGAATAGAGGCGCGTGATTTAAAGCGATACGATTTTTCTTTTTCAATACAATCTGACCCGTCCTAATAGTTATTGATCGTGTTGCTGGCAACGCACGCGGAATACCGATAAATTACATGTCGGGCTCGGTTCTAACTTAGTTTTACAATATTGAAACCGTTTTACGATACACCGTGATGAAATTCGTGTTAATTACAGGTTAGCGTTACTTGAAGTAAGGCACAGGAAATGGAAGTTGTTTGCGACCTAAATCGGTCAACTCGCAGTTTTACAAATCGGGTTACAAGCCATTGTATGAGAATTATGTAGCATACGTGTTCTAGCATGAATTTGGATAAACTTCTATTACCGACCGAATCTTTGTCGGAAATTTCGAAACTTAAGAAGCTGCAAATTTGTAAATTCGTGAATTTGTGACTTTGAAAATCGTAAATAGCCTCGTTTGCTCGAGGGCAACGGTACTACATGCAAGGGGAAGGTTCTTGAATTTTCCATTTTTACAACCGTTGTATTCCGCCTAAAAGAATCGCAAAACTGATTCACTTGGCCCCGTAAGCTCGATTTTTATCACCCTCTCCGGTGTATTTCATTCCCTCGAACAATTTTTATGGAACCAACTTACTTTTATACAACCTATCGACATTTTTATACGGCCGCTCGTAAAATGATCCTTCCTTACAACTCTATCCTTTTAGGGGGTGTTCCAGTTCTTGGGCTATATTTGTATGTAAAAATTAATGGACCTGAATTTCCAACCTTTCATGCTTGCAGTCTATTGCGTAAAGCATATACAAAGTATGTGACAAGTTACATACAAGTTTAAAAATTACAAATTGTCTTAAATATATCAAGTGTACCTCGTGACGATATAACACGAGTTAATACCAGTGTATAATGCAGGGTTTAAGAAATTAAAAATGAAGTTACAACATAAATAACCAGATGATGAAACATAATTCTTTATTTCGATAAAAGGACGCAAAGCATCATAAGAGTCAATCGTTTAGTTTCAGTGTTAATCCAGAGTCAAACATCGAGTTTTAGCTGGAACCGCAGAAACTCCGTTCTCTAACGATAAAATACGCGAATTCAAACGAAGAGCGAGACAATGAAAGTTTTCGAACGATCGAGAAGTTGAAAAAGCGTGAAATATCCTGTCGCCAAATTTCGTCGAACGAGCGCCGGTTTTTGCCAATTAGCCACGCGATTAAAGGCATTCCGGCGAGCCGAGTCGCCAGAACTCGAACGGAGAAAATTTCATTCGGGAGCGAAATTAGTCGGGGCTTTCAGGGACTGGCGAAGAGCAACAGTTGTCTTCCGAGCTATTTCAATTCTCCGATACTTCCGAACAGAGGAGAACGCGCTACTTTACAGCGGCACAATTCTCCATTGTCCTCTCGACGGCGCAACGCAATGTCAGCAAACGCCTTGAAAGGTTCTCGAAGGGAAGAGCCCGTTCAAAAGGCTATTGTTCCTCTCTCGTGAAACAAGTGTACGAGTCATTCTTTTAAATTTGATTTAGCCAAGCGCTGGGGACCCGTCATCGCCGATTTTCTTTTCCTAACCTACACCGCAGAGACGCGCGACACATAGCACAACTGAACTGTCAGTTTTCTGAACGTAACCTCTTTCTGTTCGAATATATGGTTCTAGCTTACTTGCAAATTTACCAAAATGTTTTCTGACACTTCTGATAACCTTAGCTAGCTGCAAATTGCGTTTCTCTTAACTCGATGAAGATCACTATATGGTAGCACATAACTTTGATATATTTGCGATTGTAAAATGTTGAAACACTTGTCGATATCCAGCTATTTGATCTATCAAATATCTCGTATAATCTACTACACAACATTACATATTAGGTCAGCTTACTAAAACAGTAAATATGTAATGATACATAAAAAATTTAGGGAACGTTCTTCAGATACACATATTTTTTGAAATGATTTCATTTCAGTAATATGTAAAGTTCCAGCAATGACTTCCATTTTTCCGAAACTAGAAGAGAGTTACCACCGTCGAGAGCCCACGGGACGGATGGCAGAAATTCTGTCGTCAGGATCAGTTCGATGGCTCACCCTTATCGTTGAAGTTCACAATCGTAACTCGAGGTTATCTGTTTGCAAATTAGCGGCTATGTACCTGGAGAATTGCATCGACACCTTCTGTAGACGGCAATAAAAATGGAAATCGTCCTTGGTTTCAGAATTTCCCGTTGGTTTTTGCCCGTGAATCTGTTACCTTAATCCTTTACCGCCGAGACGAAATCTTGCGGATTACGTTGATTCCTATTTTTCTTATTTCTTTTTGATAATACAACTTCATACAAAATGAAACTAAACAGAAGGTTTTCTTTCAGCAAACACAAGTATCGCATTGTTCGTTAATCGTGTTATTTTATCTTACAAAATTTAGTAATAAAATATTTCGTTGAGCTCTTTTATATAATTGAGACAGTCATTGTAATTGTATAAATGGAAACAAGGGAGAAAAAGAAAAATTAAGTTAGAAAGAAACAATATGTTTAAACTGACTTGGCTTCTTTACATTTGATATTTTAAACCCCTGCTCGTTTTTCGAAAAAACAAATTTTTCGTGTGGAAATGTAACTTTTTGCGATTCTACATACCGCAGGGCAAGCATTGTTTGCTTTTCAAAATCATCGATAGAACATTCGAACGCAGAGCACAAAAGGAAAGGAAATTAATGACGAGAAGATCGGAATGCAATATTACAGATTTTGAAACGAAACCTGTTCGTTTTGATTTATAAACAATACGCACGATTCGTATTTATTTTGTTATTATTTATCCCTCAGTAACAATACCAGCCTTTTTCCTTTGTCACTCGTCCTAGATGACAATTAAACGTCTGAACGATCCCGAAGGATGTTGGACCTAATTAAACCAATTTCCATTGTCGTTTGTCGAAACGGAACAAAGAGGAATGATAGAACGCATCGATTGCTTCGCTTGTACAAACAACAAGGCAGAAAATCAAACATCGCACCGGTCTTTTTTTGCGAAACAATAACACGAATTCGCGCAACGAACCGACCGAAATGGCCAACGTTACGATTGTTCCGTGGCGATATACCGCGGAAGCATCAAAGGATCGGCGACAGAAGGTGACGCGTGCACGGTGGACGACGGTGCCGCAAATTAGGAACAAATGAAAAAGCAGTTCCTGTCGAAAGACGCGTTAAACCGACGGTTAGATCGAGTCCACGTGCTCAGCTGACGATGGTCCCTATCGTCGCGACAAAAAGAGGACAGGAAATTGTATCAAATTGGAGAGCGTCGGATTAAGCATCCCTCGAAGCGGTTCACCGAACGGTGGGTTCGCACATGCCGCACTGATCCACCCATTGTTGTGCAAATCCAACAAAAACCAGCCCTCTAATCTCGCGAGTCCACTTGAGATCGCAACACGCACCCCGCAATCGTACTATTAATTTATATAGCTATCTAAAGTACTCGCGACGCCGTCCCCGTTTTCCCTATTATCCTGCTGTCCGTTGCATCCTCGATAATCTTAAATAATCTCCCAACGATGCTGCACTTGAAAAACGCCACTCGACCTGGATACGTGCTCCCTTTTTATCGCTCTAAACCAATGTCCGATGACTGCCTTGCTCAGTAACGTACACACCTCTAACTAAACCCGGGCACCGCTTATAAGTTTCATAAACTTTTAGAAATTATCTTTATTTAAGATTTAAGTTAATTTTTTTGGTCTTGAATTTTTATCGTTTACAATTCTTACGTTTAAAGATTACAGTATTAAAAATTTTGATTGTCAGAAATGTTTACATCTACAAATTTTTACTGTCAGATATGTTTGTATGAACAATTGCTTTTGAAGAGAGGATTGTTACTTTAACTGTTTATAGTAATTACTTTTATATTATTAATATGTGAAATAAATGGCTTTATTTATGGAACTTTTTTGAGACTCGGTAATATTTGAACGTAATATTCTGAAATTATGATATATGGTAATTGACATGGTGATATATGACATAATCTATAAATTCGCACAGTGATAAGCAAACAATGACTATATCGACAGAAGTTGTTAGATGGCCATCAGGAATGAAATGACATTTTAAATGATATTACCATGCGAATGATACGCTGACAGCTATCGAAAAGCAATAATATCATTTAGGTTGATTGATTTAACTGGATATTATATACCGATATGATCAGCTTCGATAAAGACTTTCTTTCGAGTGGATAATGCGAAAATAACAGGATTTATCGTTCGTAGCTCGGTTCTCGGTGAAATATTCGAATGGATGCGCTAACTTGTAACTTTGTCATTCGATGACAGGGATTTCCTTTATCAATAATATTCCGATTAATCAAAACGAGCCACTGACTGAAATTAATCACCATTCCCATCCTTCTTGCATCTCTAACTTATCGGGCAGATGCAAGAAGTTCTCATTTCTTTCTTTGTGTCCTACTTTAAATGTTTCTTCTCGTAAACAAACTTGCGATTAATAACTTTCGTCGTTAATTGTTTAACCGATCGCTGAACGGATTCATGAACGATGAATCAAAGAAATTCATTTACGGAGATGGTACATATTTGCGAACGATGGTTGATCACTGAAATGATTGCGCGATTGTAATTCGTTTCTGAGTATTGTTACAGTTTCGCGATAAACGCAAACACAATTGAACGACACGCAACAGCATCGATTACAAATACTGTCGAAATACGGGATGATTTATAATTTCCCATCGATCATCATTTAGAGCGATTTTCCGCGATAACGTTGGAAAACAGGCGTAACTTAATTAAAAATAATATCGATTCATTTCAGCACTTCACGTGATTAACGTATCGCTGGAGTCCCGTTATAAATGATTTCATTAAGCCTCGCGTTGTCGTTGCCGTCGCGTTAATTTGATAACGCGTTTAATTAACGTGGAATCACTCGTTGATGGAACAAGTTGCTAAATCGACCGTTGTATAAAAGCTTCACGATAAAAAAAGAGCGAAAAGTGTGTGAACTGTAGATACAGCAAATTGTTCCTGTTGACGTTATGTCGAGATGAATGCAAAAGGAATTGTTTATGCACATTTTTGCGATATGGAATTTTGCTGTTTTTTTTATCTTGATATTCTCGGTTATACTCTTAGGGTTTTAAACTGTATTCTTAGACTTTTGGAATTTTAGAAATTTGTGAGTTTGGAATTTTTCATTTTGAAACTTTTTTAGTTTGAATTAAAAACTACAAGGGGTGACAAAAAAGAATCTCTTGTACTACGACAACACTGAATAGCAATATTGCTACTGAAAGTTCGTACATACAAAATACGAAAGATAGCAATATCATAAGAGTCTAGTACCATGACGATACTAAATCATAATACTATAATAATACTGACAATTGCATATCACAAAATAAATAATAATAATACAAGAATTTGCTGCAATAGCATAATACTGAAAGTTCCTAAATATCACACAGTAACTGGTAGCAATAAACAAGAATCTGCAACCTAACCTAACCACAAAAATGTCCACTCACAAGGGGTGACAATATAACAAAGTCTACTGTAGCAGCATGATAACGGTGAATATCGTGTTTTACGGGAAGACGAGAACAGTAAATATAGGTAATCGCAGTGATTATCGAAAGTCGATGATAAAATCTGGTCGAAATCGTGAGCTTGCGTTCGTATCAAAAGCTGCGTTAATCGCGACAGTACCTTACGTAACGTTTAAACGACTATCGTACAGTGGCTGGTGTTCGTTGCACGATAAACATAGCCCAGCCGAATTACACACGGTCGATAACACGAGCTTGCACCAGTGTTTGCAGCAACGTTGCTTTAAATCGCGATCGACCAGCTTGTTGTTGGCCTACCTACGATACGCATTCGTTTTCGAACGACATTGTCCATCTTTTCCGCTATCTCCCCGATTTTTCTATTTCTCCTATTTCTTCCCATTTGTTTCCCTTTCGTTTCAACGCTTTCAAACTATTTACCTTTTTAACGAGTAATCGATGTTCACTAAACAGCTCTTTTTGTACTTTTAGGATATTTTGTCAATTTATTTTAACTTTGTGAATAGACTTTTCCTTTCAGTTTCGATACTTTCTCATCTACTTATTATTTTTTATATGTCGTATGCTAATGAACTTTTGTGTACCTCTTTTGGGAGACAGCTTATCAATTTCACCCCTAAGGTCGTAATTCCAACTTTCGCATTTACTGTTTAACTAATGAATTTTATACTTACTAGCCTTGTAACAAATATATGTTAGCGTCAACGTATTTTGGAGGGTCATTGGAGGCAATTAGCTTGTGCTATTTTGCCGTTGAACGATTTATGACAGGGATAGCCTGGGTGAGGACTGGGCGAAAGGTCGTTTATGAGAGTCTAAGTGTGGCGATAGATGATGGCTATTGACTTGGAGTCGTATGGTCATCAGATGTCGTAGGACTGTGTGCTTTGTTAGCTTCTGGGATTCTAGAAAAGGATAGATAGTTTGCTATTGCAATACTTAGTCGAATAAGGACGTTGTTCCTTGAGGATCTGGCCACGGAGTGGGGAGGCAGGGATGCCTTTGGTAAGAGGACTGAGCTTGACCTCTTGGCACTTACCCCAGCACCTTGATTGGGAACCGTTCTTTTTGACAAAAGTATCTAACATATATAAATTAATTCTACAAATAAATAAATTTATAAAAATCTCTTATTACGTAACTCTGTTTAACATCGTTGCACACAGGTTAATTTTAAATGAGAAATAAGTTTCCGGGAAGTTTTTGTGCTCTCAGTCAAAATTTCTTGAAAGCTTTCTTACAGAAGAGTTGACCCCATCTCGTTCAACGCTTTCCAGTCTTCAACTTCATGTCCACGATTGTTTCTTCACGCATTTCATTTACCTCCCCGCCAGATCCTTTCACCCTTTCCCGATTTCCATTCTACGTTCGTCCCTTAACATTTTCATTTAACCGCTTTCTCTAATTCTACCTTACCCTAACCTTTACCCTGTTCAAGCCGGCGCTGCTAATTGGTTCTGCCTCGATCCTTTGCTCTCAGCCCGCTCCCTTCCGTTTTGGCCCTTGCGAAGCCCGTCCTCTCTACCCCACAAACACGTCCAAGCAAAGTGTTTATACACGTTGTTGCGAGGGCGTGTTTATCGAACGTACGGTGGCCGTGTATCGCCGGCATGAAGGCGACACGCTAGTGGCCACTATCTTCCTGACGCTGGAATTACACCATTATTGTGCAAATTAGCGAAGACCCATGCATGATAGGGCGACCGGACGTTTAACGGGATTAGAATTAACGTGCCTGCCTTGAGCACCCATTTACAGACACCTTTTGATTACTTTGTACTGCAATCCCTTGTGCAATATCGATACTTTAAAAGGACACAGAGACTGACCTATATTGGGGACATATTACAGATGTCTCTCTTTATCCTCTTATGTAGCTTAGGTTCAAAAGATATTTGCAATTTTGGTTAAACTAAATTTTCACGTTTGGAGATCTGCAAAAGAGACAGGACAGTTTGGGATTCTGTAAACATAAGGGTTCTAGAGACTAAAAGTTTGTACGAATACATACAGAATTAAATAAAAAATTCTTGAAAAAAAAAACTAATTTCATTAACGGAAAATAGAGTTTTACTTAACAGGATATTTTCGTGGAACACTGTTTCTTTTTACGTGATCGTTGTTTATCGCGAGGGAGATTTTATTCCGTTGTTAAAACCAGGAGATGTGTAATTGGACCGATAGAGCAGTCGGTAGTCGTACCATCAGAATTTTAAGCGCAATGGCGCTCTGATAACGCGAATCCGGAAATGGAAGTCGGACACGACTCGTGCTACGGGTTAATAGGAAAGTACCTCGTATTTCGGACTCGTTCGTGAATTAGAGGGCCGTAATCTAACATTCTATTTGTGTTCAACGAATGAAAAAACATTGCGAATTCATAGTTGATAGTTATCTGCTTCCCGGAAAATGTTATCAATTTAACGCGTTGAACGCGTCGAGCGTGCCGTTGAAATCGAAAATAAAATCAGTTTAGCACTGGTGCAACCATGATTTTAATACAGAATTATTCTATGAAACACTTGATTTATTGATAACCCTGTTTTGTATCGAAATTTCTATCTTTTTTAAAATTGCAGTATTAATCTCAAGAGGTCAAGGAGATTATCATTACTTTTTGATGATGTAGAAATAATGCAATTCTGTAACAAGATAAGTGCTTTATGTAGCAAGGTAACGTCAAAACTTACTATATATGTAACATTAATTATCTGGGTGAAATTTTCAAATTTGCAAATTTTTAAACGTTCAAACTTTAAATCCTCAAATTCCCAAATTTCCAAAGTCCTAAATTCCCAATTTTAAAATTCCTAATTTCCCAAATTCCAAATTTCCCCAATTCCCAATTTCTTCAATTCCAAATTTCTCCAATTCCCAATTTTTCCAAATCCCAGTTTCCCAAATTCTCAATTTCCCAAATTCTCAATTTCCCAAATTCCCAATTTCTCCAATTCCAAATTTCTCCAATTCCCAATTTTTCCAAATCCCAGTTTCCCAAATTCCCAATTTCTCCAATTCCCAGTTTCCCAAATTCTCAATTTCCCCAATTCCCAAAGACCCCAATTCCAAATTTCCCCAATCTCTAATTTTCAAAATTCTCAATTTCCCCAATTCCAAATTTCCCCAATTCCCAATTTCTCCAATTCCCAATTTTTCCAAATCCCAGTTTCCCAAATTCCCAATTTTTCCAAATCCCAGTTTCCCAAATTCCTAATTTCTCCAAATCCCAGTTTCCCAAATTCTCAAAATGTCCCCAATTCCCAATTTCTCCAAATCTCAGTTTCCCCAATTCCTAAACTCCCTAATTCCCAATTTTCTAAATTCTGACACTCCCAACTTCCCAAATCTTGCTCCCAAATGAAAACAGACCGTACACGAACGAAATCTACCTAAACCCCAAATCTATGTTCAACCGAGAGTTCCGTATTATCTCAAAATTACACGGCTGCGCAAAAGATTAATGTTCGAACTTCTGCAACGCAGTATTTCTGTACGTTCTATCATAAAAAACGGAATAATATCTATACAACGTTTCCTATTTATAACTCAGGAACTGCACACAAGATAACAGAAATATAATGTTGGTACAAAGGTCTATTAATTACGTAAATTATCTACTATAACTTTCTGCGTTATTGTAAAACGTTGAAAATTCAAGTCACGGTTATTAAGATGCAACTTTGTTGCATCGTTAACGTTCTGTGAAAAGGACACAGAATTCGATGGAATAAAATGGCCGACGTCGATGCGTGTCCTTTCATCGTTGCGACCACAACTGCCAGTCTCACCCCTCCCTATTCGACAAAAGTATATTGTCCTATTGTAAATATAAACTGTGTGTATTCCGCAAACCATTTTCCTTGCTATTTGTCGCTTTTCTAGACATATTGCGCGCCACGGTCATTTAACTGTGCGTCTGTTTATTGTATGGAGGTGGCATATGGCGCGAAAGTAACGTCTCTATTATATCCTCTGATAAATGGCCGGTCGTATTTAATGTGGCTAATCGGGATTCATAGGTAAGAAACGCGTACGAGACTGTGCATCCGAATACGCATTTAAGTAAGCGAATGTCTAGTTGAGATTTAACACTTGAGCGACCGGTAATGGTTGCATGTTTAACCCTTCTTTGGATTATGGTCAGCACCGTCATGCACATATTTCAACCAAGAACATCCTAATACATGTAGCTACGATTAATTCGTAAGTTATTTTACCCTTCAATCGGATTTACTACAATTTCTACCCTTTTCGAGCCTTACTTTAATTCTAATCTCCAAACTATTGATGCCCTGAATTTACGTTTGTAAAGTTTTAAATTCTAAAATTCAAAAAGCTAGTTCCAGTTAAAGTCAGTTTGAACGTCTAAAATATTCGAAACTCCTGTATTTTCAAATATTTTAATTAAAAAATAAAATCTAGATTCATGTCTTATTAACTCTGTGCAATTAACAAAATTCACGAAAATGTACCAATACCTCCGAGTAATACCCAATACACAGTAATGTACATCAAAAAACTTGAGGATTCGACAGATTGTTCTCTATCGTTAAACATTTAGTCATCCTTGACCGAAAATTTGCGTCGTTCCATACTTCTAACGCGATGGGCAAAATTATGGCTCGAAAGGGAACGAAGGTGAAGGTATAATTAATGTTTGCCAACTTATCGCTGCTGGTCGCAGGAAACTCTTCTCTGTATCCTTTGAACCGTTGGATTTTGCTTGAAGCTCATTAGAAACGCTTGTGCATAACGCGTTCAAGCATCCTTCCTAGTAAATCTCAAGTTACATAAATGCTGTGTAATATTATTTACGATCCACGAGTAATTTACCGATAAATCAACTCTCAGCGTTTCTAAAGCGGACCCCTCTGTCGCGAGCAACATGTGCATGGAATCACCGAAAACCTACCGGCTCCAATGTTTTTCGGATAACGATTACGACCGTTTACAAGGAAAATACGTTATCGATCTTACTCCACGAACATAATCCGTCTTAACCGAGTGCTCGATATGTAATCGTTTTCGATTGGTATATTCAACGTTGATCGTGACTGTTCACCAAACCGTATCTCCCCCTTAACGGCCGATAAAAATCGGAGAGCCTCGACCTTTTGAACATTCGATCTGTTTTATTGTCAACACGCGACACGTGGTCCCTAAGTAGGCTGTGAAGGTTCATTCACGAATTGTAACGTTTTCAGAGATTTTACAACACCTGACCCACATTTCCATTTACCCAGAATCGTTCCTCGCCTTCTGAAAAATATCCTCTCGTAAACACAACGGAGTATTCACTCGAATATGTTCACGCAATCAACTAATTTATTCTTCTCGTACCTCATTCGCATTTATAATCCTAGCTTAAATATAAATATGGCAGCGATATCTAAATATTGCCAGACTTTTTGAGATTCCCCAATCATCCGCGTAAACGAGTACTAATGAACTCCCAAAGGTACATCAAATTTGTTAGTTAAAATAATATTCTGAACATAGGGTGGTAGTTTATCGATCTGGCGAAACAGGGTGCAGGATGGAAACCTAATAACACCGGTCAGGAAGGATGGATACACAATCCGCGGTTTCTTTCGTATCGCGAAATCGAATTGATATCCCCCAATGTATACAAGCGTGGTGTATGGAATCGGCATGGCCGTCGACTGGCCTCTCTCCCCGCAACAAGATTATGGTAATTGACTATCCGACTTGGAAACCCCCATCAGGCATATCAATTACGTACGTATGCATCCCAACCGGGAATTTGCCTTTGATCCGCTCAAACTCTGAGGTAACACAATTCACGCCTGCGTCTAATCTCAAATGGGATTGCCTGATGGCACAAGGGACATCGAAATGGGCTTTTCCGACTTCACAAGAACGCGAGACCGTTTCGATACCGTGCCCGTACCGGATACACCTCTTACGCCGACGATAATCCGGTTACTTCTTCCCTCTGTGCACGACCACACGTATTGAGCGCGGAAATGATTTCCAGGATTTCCCTGCTACCCACCCCGTACACTCCGATACAACCCACACTTCTTTCAAATAAGGATCCATCGATAAACTTCACAATTCTTTTATTGTACATTTTTCAATTTTTCGTTTCCTAACATTGAAATTCCAAATTTTAATAAAAGGAGACGGTTGGTCACTAATATGGACGTAGTCGCTGATGTATGCATTTAATATACATATGCGCAGTGTTCGTATCAGTTTTCGTGGCGTCGAGCATTGTTGCAGTTCATGTTACGTTCGTGGACGTTTCGATCTGAAGCATCAACACATTCTTGATAGCGATGAGCGAGAAGCGCGATAATCCTTATCGCACTATAAAAAGATTGTTCGGTCGGCATTCGTTTCAGAAAGTTCGCGGGTACGAGGACAATATGACGTGGTTCACGATTTTCACGACTCTTCTCGCTGTGCAGTTCACCGTCGGCATTTCGGGTAAATCAGCAGATTTATGGTTCTTGCCGGGTGCCACCCTTTCCCTGTTGGACCATAGATATCCTACCTTCATCCCTTTGCCACTCGAAACGTCCCTTCTCTTTCCGCTCGGTCGAAAATTTATCGTCCTTCTCTTTCGAAACGTGAAACAACCGGATTCGGTTACAAAACGCGAGATCGATTGCAAGATGATCGGCGATGGTGTTTTAAATCGAATTTCGCGATTTCAGATGTTGTGGAGGTCTTCCTACAATTAAAAAGTGATACAATACTGCAGTTGCAACCAGAAATTGGAATAGAAAACTGTGAACTTGAAACGAGCACTGGTCAGAAATATCAGTACACACCTGCAAAATTTAATAGTATAATTGATCAAAAAGTTTTTAGTTATTCCTATTCTAATTGTGACATAAAAATTATAAATGTGACATTGGAGGATGCTGGTCTATGGAAAATAACGACGTACTCTAATACGACTGACCATCCAACTGTTACAAAGAAATTCAAGCTATTCATGACACAGGTACTGTCTTACATTTTGCATAAAATTGTATAAATTAGTAAAATGCTGTAAACTATATGTAACATTCGTTGACACTGATATACAATGGAATCTTGACATTTTTCGCGTCAGAGGCTCTAATCCCAGAATAGAAAGTTGCGTGGAACCTATACCACTATACACCATATTATGTATAATCGCATTAATATAATCATAATGCACTATATTACGCGTTATACCAACACGTTGTAATAATCACGCGTTATATGCGTTGCAGTTCCCCGCGTTATAATATCCATACGTTGCTACGTCCATACACTGCAAAACCTACGCGTTGTAATCCTCCCACATTACAATATCCACACGTTGTATATTTATACACTGTAATATCTACACGTTGCAATAACTCTGTACCGTAAGACCTATGAGTTATAATACTCATACGTTGGAATATCCACGCGTTGTATATCTATACGTTGCAATAACCACGCGTGGTAATACGCACACTACAGTAGCTCCGCGTTGTAACACCTACGTGTTATAATTTCCTCACGTTGCAGTACCCACGCATTCTCTCGTGTTGCAATGTTATGCTATCAGATGAAGGATACGTAAAAGAGTAATATTTACGCAAATTATGTTTTATAGCACATCCAAGTGGTTCCTGGATTTATTACGATAACCGACGGTTACTTCGCATATGTGAAGCTCGATATGGACAAAAGAAATGTCACAAGTTGTATTCTTGATGTAACTTGTATATCTACTGTACGTTACCTTTATTTTATGTTTTATATATTTAGGTCTAGAAATTTATTTTCTCGAGATATCCATTTTTTTTATGATTATAGCTATTATTTATAACTATTATTATTTTTTAGGATTTAAGATATTTGTACATACGGAATACGGAATATACGCAAATCGATCTTCTAAATGATAACACCGACGGTTTTGAAAGATTTGGACAGTGTGGATTTAAAATGCTGGCATATTCAAATAGAACTTATACCTGCGTACCATCGAAACTCACAGCAATCGTCGAAGACAAATTTGTTTATACTGGTACACTTGAAATGGACATCCGCAGTAATATAGAGAAACCTGAAAAGATGGTGAGGCACTTTCTGAGTACTGGAAACCGCTTCATATATTTTTAAATATAATTTTATTAGTATCTTATGGATCTTCAGATATAAATGAAACTTTTTTTTATTTTTAAAAACCTGACTCTCTAAAAAGGTCTCTTAATTCTTCCCTGTGTTTAAGCGTTACGGACGTAATGTTGTTAAAACACATATTTGTTTCTTCGCTGCCGTATCTAGGGAGACGTCCAATACATATCGAGATTCGAGGTCTTAATAAGTTTACGACATGAAGGTAGCTGCCTAAGTAAATTACTAATCGCATAATTATCATCAGACGTAGTAGCAGCGTTAATCTCGATTTCGATACCTGCTGCTTCTCGCTGTATTTGGTTTCGGTAAACACTACATCGAGTTAATTGAAGATTATAGGTACTCAGGAAATATCGATTATCAATATGAGACCTCGAATACTGCTCGGGAGGAAGCTGTTGATAAAGCGTCAACTTGTTGTCGTTGATTTTTAATTTACCTTCGACCTCTTTTTAGGGTAAACAGTGAATCTTCGATTTATCGTTTCTGAAGGGAGTTATTCAACTAAATGATAAATGCGTGCACAATAAACTCGCAAACATGGGAACATAATTAAAATTAAACGAAATACGTTTACAATTCGTTGCTCAATTGTTATGTTTTAATAGATGGCGCTAATAGTTTTCTTTAAATTTAAAAAGTTCCATTACTTTTCCGACATACTGTGTACAACAGATTTCTTTAATAGATATCTTTTTATTCTTCGTTTATCTTTGTTTTCAGGAAATAATTGCGCTAGATCGTGGAGAAAGTGGCAAAGTGATTTTTTCTAAGAAAAGTAAAACCACGTTTTGCCAAATAGAAGGACCTATGGGCTTGAAAGCACCCCTTCATGAAGACTGTGTTTATAACATACCCGTAGTTACAAGTCGGCACGATGGTATTTGGATTGCACGTTATGGCATACGAGGAAATCCGGTTCCTATTATTGAACACTTCAGAGTTGTTGTTCGTGGTAAGTTTGTACCATTTACATAAAAAGGGAAATATAGACATTAGTCGTTAACACGCTTTATATCACTCGTGTGTTATGTCGCCGTGCATTGTGTCACACATATCACGTGCCGTGTTATTCACATGTTACACCATTCGTACGTTGTAATTATTCACATATTGAGTCACTTACGTTATATTGCCACGTGTTGTATGACTCACGTGGCATATCTTGACGTAAAGGGCCGTAGCGAGTTCTTGCTCCATACGTACATGTAAGTACATATGAATATTCGTTATCTTGGGTTGAAACGTTCCATATATGCTTTCAGATGCGAGAAAAATTGATACTAACGTTACAGTGACAGAAAATAACGAAATCCAACTGTCTTGTCGCGTTTATGGCGAACAGGGAGTTCCCTATACATTCTGCAATTTTATCAGACCAGATGGATACATGTTGAATCTGGCGCCTGGTATCGGAACGGAAAGGTAAGTTTCGCTGCTAGACATTTGTAACATTACGAGAAAACACCAATTTCAAAATTTTACAGTTTCTAAATTTGCTAATTCTACAAACTTTCATGTCCTCAAATTTCTGAATTCTCAGATTTCCCAATCTCCCAATATAACGTGGACTATCAATATGTTACAAAAATTCACAATATTCCTGCTAACACGAAACGATCGTTTCAAAAAAATGCACTATATCCGATTACAAACTTTCAACGAATTAACACGTCGAAAAAGAAAACGCTTATGAAACACTGGTGAAAATCAAGTGATCATCTCTTTTGTCACGTGGTACTGTTTCCCTTTGATTTACGAGTCAGGTCAGCGTGCCCTTTCGCGTCGATACAGCGATGGCCGATCCATAATTATCGCCGTATTGTAAAGCACTTAGCCTTTATGACTACACCGGAGTGCATAGCCATTGGAATTTTTGAAAGCCAGAAACACTCGTGTAAAGCCGTTTGTTCCGGTAAATAATAGTGCATGTGGCAATAAATAAACTGGACCGAAGGGGATGGTTGTTCACGGTGGTACGTTATATAACGGCCGTACTATTGCATGATGGTACGTCACGCACACTAAACGGGAGAAAAAACAGGAATTACACGTGCAGAATAGAAGACAGTAAATATGTGCAAATGAACCGAAGGAGATGATCGTGATGGAAGACTCGCGAGGAATCACGGTTGTTACAATTAAAGTTACACGTTTGTTGAGCTACACGGTTGCACGCAATGTTCTCGTCCAGCTCGTTATATACAAACTTCTTATCTTTTTTATGAACTTGTTCTTTTACGTTAACTGTTAAGTAAATTGTCACGATCAGATTTCGGATTTGGAAATTTAGAAATTTAGAAATAAAATAGACAAATGTTCCGCATACTTTTTCACGCTGCCACAGTACAAGAACCACAAAATTTTAAAAATCAATTACTAACAATTCGGTGATTGAAATCGCCTCATTTCTAAACGCGAATTACATGATTAATCGGGGTTTTTGTTTACGTTACAGATACAGAGCATTTAACGTAACGCAATTCAACGAATTCGGGAAAATAAGCAGCGTAAATTGTGGTTTGATTATAAGTCAACCTAAACAGTATGATTACGGCGGCTGGAAATGTGGCATAGGTTCATATAAATTTTACATCGGTTCCATAATTTACGTTGACCCTCGTATAATAAATTCAAACGAAACACGTGTCAAAGAAATTGAGGTTGTTGCAGAGAACGTGTACGTAAAACGCAACGATTCATTCCAGGTAAATTTTAAATGTTACACGCATGTTGTGCATATGTTATGTGTAAGGATCGTATGATAATATGCATGGATTTTTATATATTTTATTCTTTTTTCACTTATTATTATATTACTTTACGTATTTTGTTCTTTTTCTATTTATTATTTTGCATATTATTTCATGTATTTCGTTCTTTCTTACTTATAATTTTGTGTATTACTTCGCCTATTATTTCACAGATTAAATGTACTGCGGACGCAGCTTTGAGTTACTGCTGGTTTCAAAGTCCTAATGGCACATCGTACTCAGTTTCTAAAAACCAAAATCAATCACCTACCACCCTCCCTTACGTAGGGTTAGGATTGAAGCTTGGCGAATGCGTCGTAGAAATTGATCACGCTACTCACACAGATCATGGTGAATGGACTTGTAACCTTGGAGTCCTCGACGGTCCCGAAAAAAGTCAGAAGTTCTTTGTAAACGTCACAGGTAAAATCTGACAAATCTGTTCATCTGTCTTCCAAATTATTTCACTTGATCTCGGTATTATTCGATGATTGCGGCTTTATAATTAATCTGTGTAAAGGGCAAAACCATAATTCAAAATTGCAGATTTATTATACTTAAATTTCCATTACATTTTAGAAGTTATAATTTCCAAATTTAGAAATTCAAACATTTCGAAGCTCACAAATTTACAAATATGAAAAGCAGAAAATTTACAAAATTTGTAATTTCAAAATATAAAAATGTAAAACTACATAACTTCTTCCACATGCATCGAAATTACTGAATTTTGAAAATAACGAGTCTTATTACAATTTAATAATAGTTACATGAAGTAACTAGAGGTGAAGTATGAAGTGTTTGTCTAATTTCTTCTCTTTTTTATGACACAACAAATTTATAGAAAGCTACGTAATTCCGGAACATTCAATATTGGTGGCGAACTACGAAGACGACATAACGTTAGCGTGTAGTATACTTCCAAACCTGACGGATAAAGAAGTTGTGTATTGCCGCTGGATCCATCCCGATGGACACGGAATTCACAATAGCTTAAGTCAGCGATACATGGCCAGCCAAACTGACACGCAATGCAGACTAATGATTCCAAGTAAGTGATTTGTGTTCTGTGCTAACGTTCCCGCTAATGCGACAAAGTCGACGTAATTGGGATGCAAAACAGGTTACACCAATCAGATTAACTGCGAACAGCGATCAATTACAAAGCTCATCGATTCTGTTCGATTGAAAGATGTCTTACTCCAATAATTCCTATCCACATTTGCCAACTTAAAATTTCTGAATTTGAATATCCGTGTCTACATTTCTGGGTCGCAAAATTCGAGAGTTTGTAAATTTAAATATTCCTAAATTCAAAGACTTCTAAGTTGCATATGAACTGCAAATTCCGAGTTTAAAATTTTTAAATTTGAAAGGGGTTTCTTCTAAATTAATTTCTCACAAAAAAAAAAAAAATCCATTTCACAAAAATCTAGTATCGATCAGTTGTTAAGAGTACAAACAATGAAATAAAATCTATTCCATAAACGTTGTCAAAGGAAGAAAAAAAGGGGTAGGTGTGACAGAGTCCATTTCCAATAATTGAATTAACAGCTGCGACATTTCGTGTCGTAATCCGTAGGAAATAACTGTGATAAACGTTAACAGCGTCGCTCATTGTGCTTCATAAATAAAAGTGCTCGCAAATCCCATTGATTCGACGTTTCTCTCTTATTTGCATATATCGGACGTCGCTCCCTCGCGCCGCGCGTTTTCAATTAAGTTCATGTAACTTCACGAGTACAGATCATTCCGGTCTCGTCGTCGCGTTTCGTCGAAAATTACCCGATAAATTAAACTCTAGTCGCCGTTACAAGATATTAATACCCGTCCGAGTACTTTTACCGTATTAACTCCGTGCAACTGAAATTTCATTGTGTTCAAATATTGTATTGTTATCGGCTGTTTTTGCGCGAGCTACCGTAACGTTAATTATCACCGATCGTAATTCTTTCGACGAAACAGAGAAGCCCTTTGGCCCCGCAACCTCGATCGAGACAAAACGATCGTTTCCTCGCGATAATTTCTCTCGAGATTATGCATCGTTCTTTCTCGGAGAACCCTTTGATCCGCTTCGACCTCCAAACTTTCAAAGACGCGAGTTTGTTCGGAAATCAGAGGGTAAGAACAGGGCCAAAAGTATCCTACGCAGAACGAATACCAAAGTGGTTCCAATTTGTACACTCTTACCGAAACGGAACGCAACATCGCTTACAAAGAATCAGCAATTTCGTTCCGCCCCGTGGAAACTTCTTGCTCTAGCAGTGTCGGAATACCAACAACCGCACGAACACGTTGGAACCGAGTCGATTTCACGGGACCGTAAAGTACCGACTGGGGGTCACTTAACTTCCGGTGTCCTCCGACCGGATGGAAATTCGAATTTTCACGCGGCGAAACTTTCCATCGAGCGTTTCTTCCTTCTCGAGGGATTCGCGAGAAGTTACACAGGGAACTATGATGCGTTCGAGGGTAGTTTTTTAATTTAGAAACTTGTTATGAACTTTCGTGTGTCTCGCATTCGCTGAACATTTTTAAGCTTATTAGAAAAGATACTTGTGATCAATTTTCTGAATTGATTTGAATTTCAGGCAAATACAGCGAAGAAAGTATCGGCAGATGGACCTGTGTGGCTGGATTGTACGGTCTCGAAGACGAGGAGGCATGGGCAGCCATAACTGTTCACTCGCAGTCCACGACGACATACATTATAACGATTATCAGCGTAATTGCATCCCTTCTTATGATTCTTTGTATTTCGAGTTACATTTACGTTCACAGGAAACGACGTATGCCCACGGAAGATTCATCTTGTACATATAACGATAACAGTAATTTGATACAGTTTTTCGGCAAAATTTATCCGGTAATTGGAAAGTGCAACAAGTCGATCAGCCAAACGAATGTCGAGTGAATTACGGTACGGACACAATTTATTGGAAGTTACCCCTCGATATTTGAAGAAGGAAAATATGCTAAGGACCGCATAAGGATCGCAGAGGGTAAGGAAAAAAGATGGTGGTTACAGAATCGTTTCTCTTCTGTAACCACCATCTTTTTTTCCTACCTATCTTTTTCACCCTCTTGGTTTCACCCTATTCTTTCATTTGGTTCTCCGGCCATTTCAAGTGTGTAGAATGGAATAAACTTGCGAAAATATTTAAATACGTCGGATGATTAATGTCATCCATTTTGTATTTTATATGTTTGAAGTATTAAAGAAGTTTGGTAAAGAATTGTCTTGTTTACTCTTATTATGGCGCAAGAAAGTTGAGGATTTAGAATAATTATTGAGATTAGTGAGTTAAAATCTAATTCTTTATTTTTGTAGTTTATTAAAGTAAATTTCCATATTTTAGAAATTTGTAAATCACTGAAATTCGAATTTAGTAAAATTAAAAATTTCTGGATTTCTGAATGTCTGATGTTCTAAACTTCTAAATCACTGAACTCTCAATTTTCAAAATTTCCACATTTGTAAATTGTAAAGTTTCAATTTATTAAACTTACGAATTACAAAATTCCTGAAGTAATTTCACAATTCAGTGATTTCTCAACTTCACAGTTCCACAATTTAACCATTCTACAATTCTATTCTCCAATTACGAAATTCACCAGTTCTCCATTTCCTAAAGTCTCCAATTCTGTCCAATTTCCAAGTTCCGCAATTCTCCAATTTCCCCGATTCCTCTTTCTAACATTCTAACCTCCACATTCTCAAATTTCAGACTTCGCAAAATCGTCGAGCGTTTGAATATCGACAAAATTCGAACGTATTTAAATGTGCG
Organism: Megachile leachella; assembly: GCA_963576845.1. Taxonomy (NCBI): domain Eukaryota; kingdom Metazoa; phylum Arthropoda; class Insecta; order Hymenoptera; family Megachilidae; genus Megachile; species Megachile leachella. Next base: position 15,511,794 of record OY756248.1, read on the forward strand.
AATAAAGGAAAATGCTTCAGTACGACGGATTAAAAATCGCAACGACGAAAGTCGCTCATTCACACGTGGCCATTATGCTCGCAACGTCTGCAACGTTAACTAGCACTGCGCGCCGCAGGAATGCCTTGCAATGACGAGTTAACTCGTCATCCCTGGTTAACAGGTTAATGGCGGGAAAGAGACGAAGGAACAGGCTCGTCCGCGTGCAAAAGGGGAGAAAACCATTAAGGCTCGCGCGGAAATGAAATTATAACTGTATACACTCGGACCGTGACGGTTTTCTACGCGAGCTTGCACAGGTTTCCTCCGTTAACGAACTGCACTCGTGGACGAAAATAACTTCCACGCAGACTGTCGTTGACAGTTTTTGTTCGTTAAGAACGGGATTTGTAAGCATTCGTTTCCACCGTACTCGATTTTCTTTGCGCAGCCCCAACGTGCAGGGGCGGAAAAAAAAGAGACGAGGGAAAAGGAAGCTGAAGAGGGGCGAGAGGGTGGGAAAGAGAGCAACCGATAGGAAGCTCGCGAGGATTTCAGAGCGACGGAATTACTTCCATTTACAGCGGCCCGATAACGAGTTATTGGATTTCGAAAGATTGAAATTGTTATCTGACGTTCCTAAAGACCCACATTACAATATTTCTTGAAATGTCTGACGCCCCGAGCTACTATATTTCTACTACGGTCCCGGGATAATTTGCATTCTTAACGCTAACTAACGTAATGAACCGTATTCTAAAAAAAATATGGAGATACAAAGCGGTGAAGGAACATAATTCAATAATTATGGGACTTGTACTCGAGGTGCAAAAAGATACTCTGACATTAACCCCTTCCCGCGCTTTGACGAGTCTCACTGACACACTTACAGCTCAAACGTGATAAACATTATTCAAACTTTGAACATTCCTCAACTTGAAATTTAGGTCCAACTGCATTATCAAGGATCCCTGAATATAAAACGCATCTGATAAATAAATGACACGGGAAAGGGTTAAGTTTCATTGTTTAAGAACGTACCAATTGATGATCCTTTCAAGAGAGTATAGCAAGATTATGCACTAATATCAACAGAAATTATTTGTTGGTATCATTCTGCTTCAGGAGACAATATTATTATACTATCAACAATTTGTTTGTGTCAAATTTCCAAAGATTGTAGACACAAGATTATTATGCACCAGCATGAAGATTATTTGTTGTTACTGTTCTACATAACTGATTTTCCTCGTAACATAGTTCGTACACTTCGTAAACGTTTCGTGAGTGCATGTTGACCGCACAAGAGTGAACTAAGATTTAAATTAACATATTAATAAATCGTCACACAAATTTTCATTGAAAAGACTTCTGTATAAAAACATGTAGCACATCTGTCGATTTGTGTTTCAATTCCGTATTAAAATAGCATCTATATTGTCTTGTGGTGCAATTTTAGTTTTGTTGTTTTATATTCCGCAACGTTTAATGCTTCATATAAAATATCGATTAAAATAGAGATAGGTAAATAAATAAAACCAAGTGGAATATGAAGGTGAAATTTCCGAGATTTATCTGTTACTGCGTCAGGTCGAAAATATTTTATTTCCCACAATTTGTATGATTTGTGTATTCTATACGGTTCATTTTGTTCTTGTGCATTTAACATGAGCTCTCTGTGTTAACGTGCAGTTGTACTTTCATATGTTAATGCGCATAAATTATAATAATTATTTTTCAATAATGATGCTCATTTACAACATACGAATTTCTGCATAATGCAAAGCAATCGATATAATAAACACAATTTGCTACCGTGAATGCTTCAGAAGAACGGTAGGTAAAATACAAATTATGTGTCATAAAACGTATTCAATAAATACGTTTAAAGAATTTCGAGGCAGACCATAAAAGAAAGATTAACCTCGAAGCAGTGAGAGTTGCTTGGATCGTTGATCTAAATTACGAGGAAAGGAAGAAAGGAGCAAAGACGTGTCCCGTTATCGATGCTTCCATTTGCCCGCCCTGTCTCTTTGCCCTTATCCGCCCCTTGGCTATTTCATCCACTGCGAAAGCTGCATCGACACGAAACTCTAACGTATTCTTTACTTATCTTCATTTCCAAATACTTTTGCAAATGGTTATACATAAAAGTTCGTAAGATTTTAATCATTTGAATATTAAGCCTCTTACATTTTGTTGCAATTGCATTTTATTAGAAAATATTATTATTGCATTTTAGTAAAAATATTATTTTACTGTTCTAATTTTTTGTTACACTACTGTACTATTTTACTCTTTTACTGTATTATAATATTGTACTGATGCTTTATTATTTTACTATTTTATTTAACACTGAACTATTTCACTACCCTATTTCACTTTTCCTAGTTTACCATTTTGTCATTTTAATGCTTTATGATTTTATTACTTAATTATTTAGATTGTTCTAATATTATACTGTTTTATTATTTGGTACAAATTTTAACATTTCGCTGTTTCACTATTCCTCCTTCTCACTATTCTATTTAAGCAAAGCAAATTTTAAATTAAAAAATTCTTTTAACCCTTTGCACTCGAGAGGCGCCTGTCATGCGTCATTCAATTTAATACACTAATTTAAAAGAAGCATTATTTAATTAATTCTATAATAGTGCTTATGTGATGTATAAACATAGTGAAATAGACAATAGTGGAAATTATGAGTAGAGAAATAATAACTTCAAAAGAAATCATTTAAGATTTTAATTAATATTTTAAAGTTGCTGTTTGCAAACAGGAAAATTATCTTCGAGTGCAAAGGGATAATAATTATTAAAAACTGAAATTTCACAGTAATCATCAAAAGAACATAAACAATTATACAAAAAAAAATCAAAGCTTTAAAATGCAAATTGGACTGCAGTACATTATAGTTATCTGAACATTAAGTGTCTAAATGAATCTAGTTGAGTAACTTACAGTTAATAAATTTCCCTCGAGATTTCCGTTTTACGGTCGTACAAAACATCAGACGAAGAGTTTCGCGATCAAATAAGATATCTGGCACATACAGCCAAAGTACAAAGACAGAAACAGAGGCGGTCCAGGAAAAGCTGGTGAAGTCGTAACGACGCGACGGGGCGAGCTACAGTAAATCCCGGACTGATATCTTGAGCCCCGGGTTAATCCACCGCCTAGATTACTCTCCGTTGCTTAGTACGCCACCAACGTGTGTGTATACGTGCGGTCTGTGTGTGTGTGTGGGTGGACGGTCGAGTTAGAGATTGCCAGTAACAAAAAGGAGCCGCCGCGAGAGCGAAAGATTGCTGCCACGCTGGTAATTTCGCCGGATTAATATTTAATATCCTGAACAGCGGCCTGAAGAAACGGATAGAGAACGTGGAAAAGAACATTCTCCGTCTTGCTCCCTCTTTCTGTCTCTGTGTAGGTGTCTCTTTGTGATCACCACGATCATCGTTTCTGTCCTCGTTCGAAAGCAAACGATGGAAGCACGCCCATGTTTGCTTTCGTTTCACCGTTGATGTCTAACCCTTGACCCACTGTCGCACTGGGTCTCCGGGAAAACAACGACACAATCTTCCGCCGGAATTGCTGCCCTCTCAAATGAGAACCGATCGCGTGTTTCGTGCTTGCACGTAATCACATGCGACTCGGCCTCTTCAACAATCGGGGTCTTCGATATATCTTGCGATCTCGCAGTCTGGATAAAATAACTCGAAAAGCATGCATTTTTGATGTACAAGATTTGACTGATTCTGAAAACTATTAAATATTAAATATTCTAAAATAGAGGTTGACTACTAGTTGAAGCAGTTTCAAGTTTTACACTTTATGTTACAAAATTTGATTGTCGTACTTCTGTCAAAATGTCATGTCTCAAATGTTGAGGTAAAGGATCGTTGTACATGTTCATTGATGATTCAGTATTTACTTATTTATTCACTTCATTTGCAACGTAAATGTGTGTATTTTATACCGGTGCTGATATTACAGAAGTTATGAAAGCAACACAGAGTAATATAAATTTTCGAACACCTTTAATGTCCACCTTAATGTCAATAGAAATATGGTCAAATAGAAACCTGTGCTCGATAAAAGCAAATTTGAAAATTGTCCAATTACGTCACTATCAAATAAAGATTCCAGTATCATTGAGGGGTATACCGAAGATACCTACGTGAAAAACGGCGCGAGCTTTCAGGCTGACCTAATACGTATCACCATTTTTTCCTCGATTTTGGTTGGCGAAAAGAGATCGGAAAATTTAAAAGGATCGATTTATGCGACTGAATAGAATTCGACCAACCAAAGGAATTCACTATGACAGGGAAATACTATGTCGCGGAAACAATTCGACAGGATGGAATTGCTGACCGATGAAACGGAAGTCGATCGAACTTTTCTCCATTCGAAGCTCCATGCAATCGTACACGTTCCCCTCTCTCTCTCTCTCTCTCTCATTCTCTCTGTCTCATCCTCGTCCTTTCTTTCTTTCCTCTCTTTCGCCCAGTTCGACGTTCTCCAGCTCCAATCACCGAATTCAACCGACCGGATCTCGGGTGTGCAGGTCACAAGTACCTACTTCTGCAAAAATCTTGGCATGTCGGTAGTTGGCGAAGCTCGGGAATTCGAAGAAAAGCGCGAGTGGAATGCGCGCCGCGTTATTTCAAGCGCAAATTATCAGCGATCTCCCGCGATCTAATCCAGAACCTAGGCCACGTTCTTTCATTTACCGGTGAGACGTTCCAATGGAATTCTATCGTATTTTCCTACCCTTCTTCCGTTACCCAATTTGACAAATGAAGGAACTTCTACTCGTTCGATCGCGATGAATAAGCAATCGCGAGTCAAGCAAGCTTGCCAAGAATACGTATCTCAAACGAAGCTTATTATTAACGCTGTTTACCTCTTGTCGAGCTACATATATCTTTAGATAACTTAAAAAAATCTCACGTGGGATGAAACGTTTCAATATTTACAGAAATATGAGATTGTCGTTGAATCTTTAATGCGCTGTCATGTCGAATAATTTGATTCAAATCTAGTTTCAGATTCAATTAGTTACCGTTTATAAATTAATTTTGAATTATTCGAAGTTATCGTTCTCATTAGCTAAAATTAGATACCAGAAGTTACTTTAGAGTTGCCTCGAGTATTTCATAAAAAGAAATGCGTCGACATTCAAATTCTAAATGTCCCATGCATATAATACCTCACATTCAAAATGATTCAGATTATTCATAAACATTCGTATATTTATATATTAAAGATCCAAGCATTTGATATTTGAAAGACTTTAAACTGAAGATGTTTGAAGTTTAACAAGAAAGAGATCAAATCCGCTCGATGTTAAAAATATCTGAAATTCTGAATGTCCCCAAAAAAATGTCTCACCTTCAAAATCATGCATTTGAAACTTGAAAGACGTCGAACAGAAAATGCCCAAAGTTAATGCGTTAAGATTAAAATCTCCCAAGTTCGAAATGCTCGAATTTCTTCAAGCTCGAAGGAGATGAAGTCAACGTCGAAAAATCTGAAATGTTGAATGTTCAAAAACGGTTTAAAGTTGAAGCGGTTCCGAACGGGAAATGGTGCGAAAGCGGCACGCGTCGGCCCTGTAAGGTAGAGCAATTTATCGGAGGTTACATTTGGGGTTGGTCGATCCTTGTTGCGGGCATCCTTTTCGCGCGTGCACGCCGAACCAGGGAGACGGAAGAAACGGAAGGGAAAAAGGCGGGTGGAATAGGTCAGGGGTGAAGCATAGGGGCGAAGGGCAGGGAGGAGTCCGCCGTCACTTTCAATTAGATAATTGAAACGGGGGAAGAGACGAGGCCACTAACGCGTTTTCCACACGTGTTCTCGCGGGCAGCCGAGGCCGCCGGAATTTTACAAAAGCGGCTTTAAGTTCACCCTCGTTCTGGCGAAACGACAGGAGAGAAAGGGACAGTAGTCGGCCGATTGCTTTTCCTATGAGATTCGATTGTTCCTGTTCCCTTGTCCACGTATTCAAGGCAACCGCGAACCGCCGTTCAACGGGCCATTGTTCGATCTTCGTTCTCCGATCGGACTCGACGACCGGATTCAATACGGGATACCACCGTCGAGGAACGATTTCTCCGTCCGATCGAAAGAACTTCTTTTGTGCCGGCAGAGGCGATCTCGCGCGACGATATTTATCTCGATCGATGGAAAGACTCTTTTCTTTAAACGTGTATAGGTGATATCGTTTCTTTTCCCTTTTCGGTAAGCTTACTCGGAGATATGCTATCGCACTCTGAATAAGTATACACGCAAAAGATGTATGTTGTGGGTTAACATTTTACAGAGAGCTGCATTTTTGTATCAAGTATAGATATTTTTTTAACGAATTAAAATATAATAAATTCAACCGTGTAACTTCCATAACTAAAGGTGCAATGGCGGTTCTACGGCGACATTGGTCCGTTAAGGGTTAAATATCGGTTACCCTGCTTCTTCCACAAGCAGCAACGTAGAAACGACCAGCGTCAATAACTGTTAAGGACTCCCATCTGCTTTGTTCCCAGCAGGAGCGGTGACCAATGAAGGCAATAAGCACCGCTGGATACGCGTGCACGCTTTACTGACACGGTCCGAACCTGCAATTACACTCCACACTGCATTACACGCGTGTATACCCTCCCTCGTTTCCACGCGTTCGCCACCCATTTTGCGGTTCCTCCGCTTCGCACCCTCCCTTTCTTCATCTTCTTCGAACCTGCCCGGTGTGCGTATCCATCTCCTACAAGGATCATGCGTTTTCTCCACGCACGCCCTTCGAACACCTCGTTTTCGAGCCAGGGAAACTTTTCCGCTAGAATACGCACAAATCCAGTACCGTACTTTGGGACGATACTGCAACCCCCATACAAGATCCTTATACCTTGAGGATCTGTTCGGCGTTACCAACCCCTGTCGTTTATGGTTTCGTTGATTAAGAGCGAGGGTCCTCATTCCCTTGGTGTTTCGAGGCGAACGCGCTGACACAGAAGCCAGACGTCTGCGGAGAAATTTCACGTCGAATTGCGCGATTCATGGATTCCCTGAGTCGATTTCTGCGGTCACGAGTCGTGCATAGGGTGTTGCCATTCTGATGAGGGCACCGCTTATTTTGACACTGGGATATTTTAACGAGGAATGAATACTCTGCTACGTAAAACTTTACTATACAGCATGTCGGAAAAGTGACGGAACTTTTTAAATAAAAAAGAAAAATGAGTTATTTTGTCAAAGTTAACTAATACGTCCCTTCTGCATCAATACACCGACACTTACACAACTTTAACATTTGGGAGAAATTCAGAACTTAAGAAACTTGCAAATGGGTCCAATGAGCCATTTGTTAGCTCCACTGCTAAATAACAAATCATGTTTTAGACACTTGGGAGAAACGACTGATCGTAAAACAGAAGACTATACGTTGTATTATGGTGGCGTGTAAGAAACGAGGAATGGAGGGAAACTTTTCTGCTAAGCTACGCGCGAATCCTCAGCTACTTCCGCGCATACCTCGACCCCGATCTTACGCCAGGAATTTGTTTCCGCGAAAAGATGCGGTTACTTTGTACCAGAGATTGCTTTCTATGCACGCGTCTGCAGAAGTGTATTCTGTTAAGCTGCCACGAATAATAACGCGCGTCTTAGAGAAATGGAATTTAAATTTTACCGCAGAAAAATGGATTCATGGATATACGACGGCTGCTATAAAAGAACTGAAGACTTTTAAGAACCTTTACCACTGATCAAAAATCAATAATTTTATGTTTGAAAATGTGTGAATTTGAAATATCGAAATCTACAGATTTAATAACTCGATTATTTTCAAATTTGAGGATGTATGAATTGAAAATATCAGAACTTGCAAACAGAGCAGTTTAATTTCTGAATTTGAAATTCTGTGAATTAGAAAGTTAAATGTAATTTGACCCTAAATATCAAAAGTGTCTAAATTTCCATAACCAAAAGCGCATTTAAATTTCCAAAATAAAAATGATTAGAATGTTTAAAATCGAAGAGGCCCAATCTACGAAATGTACACGCGCCGCAAACGAGAAAAGAGTAATTGAAAGGGGAAGCAATCGGGTTTGGATCAAAATTCGCAGGGTGGTAAATGCATGAGTGCATCAAATTCGTTGAACGGGCAACGAGCGAGCTGGGTAACAAAGAGTACGTATAAAAATTCACGTCAGGCAGCGGAAACGTTAACAAGAAAGTGTATGTAATCAAGAATTTCCGGGCCGGTCTCAACCATCGTCACGGACTCGCATTAGGTGCTTTTCCTTTATTTGCAGCGAACAGACTTTCTCGTTCTCACGAAACCGAGACAATCCACGCCCAACAACGCTGAAATACTGAACGGTAACAGGGCCAAAGAGTATCGCGAAGTTTACGGTAATTTCCCTAGAAACTTCGAAACAGTTTAAAGAACCCCGCATATTCATGCTCTCGTCGATTAAGATTCCTGGTTTTGGTTGTGTAAAATTAGTCCGTTCGATGTATCGTTCTCTTGAACACGATGGAAATCTGTAATTCGCTAGTGCACTGCGATTCTTAATATTTCAATATTTTATTTTCTGTTTTTAGTAGATCTATTTGTCGATACTTGGCTCTTTTTAGAATTTTTAAAATTTGGTTTTCATATCAATTTAGGGGTTGAGAGGTGAACATGTGATAATGTTAGAAATGTAATCAGAAATCTGAAAATGCGAGACTCTACAAATGTAATGAGATTGAGATAAAGAAATGTGGAACTTGAATATTTAGAAATCCAAAAAATCCGAAAATCCAAAAGTTTAAATACATAAAAATTCAAGAATATTTGCTGCCAAGTGTACACGTCCACTCAGTGTACAGAATCAACCCAGAGCTTATAATCTTCAAAGGATATAAAAATTGACCTGACCACATTACTTACCACTTTATCAAGAGAGAATCGCGGTTTTAAAAAGAAGATTAACCCAAAGTACAACCAGATTAAATGTTGACAAAACCGGTAAAACAACAGCAAAACAGAGTATAATAAAAACAATAGAAACAGGGTAAAAAAAAAAAGGAAAAATGGAGACGATACAATAGGGAGGGTTAATAACGATGTTCATCGACGTTGTAGCTGGAGTTTCCTCCTATAAACATCGAGTGTAGTTTCCAATAACAGAGCGGGTCCGCGTTGCCCTTTTTCCGAGTGTTTCCGGGGCAGAGCCGGTGCAGGAACAGCGTGCAAAACAGCCAGGAAATGTCACGTGCAATTCGACGCGCCGCTGAAAAAGCCCGGTACCCGGCTATATTTGCGAAGCGCGTTTCCGTGTGCTTTTACGGTGATCAGTCCTGGCTTTTGCCCCGCAGCCAGAACACCCCTTTCCCTCTGTCGAACCGTATATGGGGATGAAGAGGAAGGGTAGCATTAAACGCAGATGGCGTCAGTTTTACGCGAACGGTACAATTCATCGAGCCGCGTGGGAGTGAACACCGCGGCAGGATATATTCTCGAAGGGTAAAAGGGTGACTCGCAGAAGGAAAGTTTGCCCTATCGCTCGATCCTCCGCGAACCGGGATTCTTCCTCTCGATTCGACGAGAGGCGATCGTTCGAGCGAGAGATTTTTGTCTGCGCCCCCCGGAAAAGACCCCTTTGTCTCCCTCCGCTTGGGCCGGAGAGGGTAAACTTCGGTGGGGCAGACACGTATGGAGGTGTAATAAAAATTCACGTTGCGTTTCGCTACAGCCGGCTGTATTAACCCTCGTTGCCTGGGGTCGTTTTTCGCGGGATGAGCTCGTGGTCGCCGGATAAAAGCGTATCCCTCCGAGCGACGATACTCCCGATTAATTTTGCTGGTTCGCTGTTCGCTGTCCATCACCTACGTTTCTTTGGTCCTTTGTATTGATAGCGCGTTCGATACATTTCGTTTAACTATGTTTCCGATATGTTTTCGATTTATTATTCTGCGTTTATAATTAAAATTATACGTAGAACAGTGGACATGTGAAATGAAGTGTTCATAGGCACAAGAGTCCACGGTTATGATGAAGTTTCATGGAGATTTCAAATTATTTCTTCGTGGTGCCATCCCCAAGAAAATCCTGCGTCCCCAAAATTTCATTGGTTAACATTAAACTTGCCCATAAATATAAGTCCAATGCTTTTCACCATGACATTGACTGTGTTCAATAACGTGTTTACTATTTTGTTTCTCAGAGTCTTCGATTCAGATGTTGAACATCAGATCGTGAATATTTATCGAGAACTCGAGTCGATGTCCTGTTCAAATTGGAACACGATTTCTCCATTCGCAGTCGACCACCATTGTGTTCATCGATCTATGGCTTCCTTTCCCCCTGAACTGGATTCACGGCATACGCCACGGTATTTGCCTAGCTAATCGCAAAAAAGGCTTAACGAACAGCTGTTGTCCATAACTTTTCCTGCGTCGTGGTTCTGGATTGACACCCAGGTGCAAGACTTTTTTTTAATAACTTCTTAAATAAGACTTCTTTTAAATGATACTGCGTACACATGAATTTTTAGTTTTCGCAAGCAAAAAGCATTTTTACTATATGATTATCATCAAACATAATCCAACCTGAATCTTTCGAATTTTGTAACACGTTAAAAGCGCCGATAATGCACGCACTTAATTACTTGATGCAATATACATAATACCATCATTTTAATAGGCCCGGTATCAGCTGCAATCCGTTCCACGTGACACGAAATCGTTAACGAGCGTACCTGTGTACGCTTTGCGAGCTTAAAACAAGTTTTAAACTTCGATCAATTTTTATAGCTGTTCATTATGCTAAATTTTTTACGTGTATTTCAGAAATAGTATATTCCAGAACTTAACGAACATGTATTGATGCATTTTACTGTCGCGTTAGCTGATCGTTAAAATCCCTCGATAAACGAACGCAAGCTCACAGTTCGTGAAACTGATTTCGAGGTGCCGACGAGAACGAAGAAACACAGTGATCTCCATTAATATATAGAGCCATTTGTTTATAATATAATACAGTATACGCAGTTGCGGTTATATCGATCGGAATCACGATATTTCTTTGTTGACAGTTTTCCAAAACCGAACATTCACCGTAACTGATCGACGTCAGCGATCAGCATTCAGTTACGGCGACCGTACGCTAACTTAAGCAATTCTTTCCCTGACAATCTCCCTGTGATCATATATCTACCTTCATTGAGAATATATAATAAAACATGTGATCTTTAAAAAAAGTTGCTGGTATGAATCGACGGAATACACAGTGTCCCACATTTAGTGTAGGTCTCACATAGAAATACAACAATCAGTGACATCACCTTTTTCCTACACATACGAAATCGTAACTCAACTGATCATCACTGTCGTTCCTATGACAACAAGACCTATAAGATTTCCTTCAAACGCGTTGTTAATTTCCGTCGCTCGGAATCCAACAACTGCAATCGATCGGTGTCGCGTCTCGTCAGCGATCAGTGACGCCCTCGAAGGATGAATCGGCTGACAGGAGCCGTCATTGGACCGCTGTACGTTGTCGAACAACGTTCCCGTTCGATTCTTAGTAGCGTGCAATTAGTCGGACGGTATTAGCATCGAATCCATCTCGAGGGACGTGGAACTGTTCGAGGGAGTGAAGCCAGTAATTCAGCTCGCGCCGGACACGAGTCAGTCACGCTGTTGGTTCGCGATGGGGTGAACAAGAAGGAGGGAGAAATATAGAAACGAGGGCGTTGCTTACTAACGTCGTTATTGAATTATTTCGAGACTTAGTTTTACGCGCAAGGGATCAAGCCCTGGCTTAGTCCTTGCAGATGGAGGAGGCGTGGTCCTAACTGCTGTCCCTTCGAGCCAAAGGTTCCATGGATCAAGGAGAGTCCTCTGCATCCTCCACTAGATTAAGACGCGATTAGGATGCTCTTAGCTCGCGTTCTTTGGGTGTTCTAATTTTCTCTCGTGCGTATCGGTGCACGTGCGGGATCTCCTACAGAAGTGGTAGAGATGCGGCAAAAAAGAAAAGAAAGACACTGAACTTTAAGTAACATATTTGCTGGTCTCCCAATTTCTAAGTCCTCACATTTTCAATTTTTTGCATTCTCACATTTTGAAATCGTGCTCCAAATTTTTGTGACCTTGTATCCCTGGAGTCCCTAACTTCTAATTCCTAAATCCCTAAATTTTCACACCCCAAGTCCCCAAATTTTTAAACCCCCGAATCCCTGAATTTTCACACCCGAAGTCCCCAAATTTCTAAACCCCCAAATCCCTAAATTTTCATACCCCAAATCCCCGAAATTTCCAAACCTCCAACTCCTAAATTTTCACCCCCTAAATCCCCAGATTCTTACATTCGAGAACTCAGAAATTTAAATACCTGAGAATTGCCAATTGCGGTAACTTAGCCGTCTCATCCAGCGATATTGAATTTTCCGCGCTGCAAAATTGGTCATTCGGTATACAGCAACGAACTTTTATGCAAATGATAGACGAGCGGATCTCCTTCTACGACAAAATACATCTATCCGCGCATCTTCGATGGGAGGCTCGAGGCGTATTATGGTAGAAATTCAGGTTACCGATATTTCTTAGATTTATTGTGCTCCTCGAGTGCTGACAGTTCACTTACGTGTCGTCGGTGGATTGCGGCGATATGCAATTGCTCCGTTTCCTGGGATTGCATATATCGCTGTGCACATCTGTTCGTTTGATGCATGGATACTCGCAATGCTCACCGGAGAAATAACATTTTCATCGGGATGGATGGAAATCTCTGCTCGGTGTTGTTCAGAGACGTTCTCTGTCATTGTCCGGTGCCGGTTAAACGAGTAAGCTCATACTTTAGAATTTTGTTAATCTTTTAGAAAAGAGATTTTATTACTTTTTCATACTTCAGAAGAGATAAAAATTCTCAGGAGATGGGTAACCGAGTGAACTTGTCAAATGAAATATTAAAATTTCTACGTTCTTAGATTCATGAGTCAGATGTTTAATAAATGCATCATTGTAATGTTAAGGAATCATTAATATCAATAAAATGTGTTATTAGTCTGCTTCGTTATTGTCATTACTTATCCTCCAACTTTCAGCTGTATCACGATCATTCAATTAATATGCGAACAATGTCGTGAAGCAGAGTACATAAAACCTGAACTATGTCATCACCTTGCATAATCAATAATATACTGCTCCTCAATTACATTCGTGATAATTATTATCAAAATCTCTGTATTGTAACTATGACTTCTAAGAACCAAATATGCAAGACCTCCACCATTAAAAGATACACCCGTCTGTGGAAACTCGAATTGCACATTCCTCCGACATCGGATGCTAATTTAACAGAGTGGCGAGTTCTTATGAGTCCATGAGGGGAATCGTCTCCGAACATTAATCTTTCTCTGTATGCCTCTGCATACATCGGTGGTAACAAGAAATCGCGCAATCGCGTCGCACATCGGCCTTACTTTTGATCCACGTCGGTTTTTTGGCCTCATAAATAGTTCCGCTAGACAGGCAACACGCAGGCGAACACATGGCCAGAGATGAGACCACCGGAAAGACTCGTCCTGGGCGGCGTACACTTGGGAGCATCTGGTTTTGCGGTGACGATAGCCTCGTTAGTCGCGCCACTCTCTTTCTCTTGTAATCTTATTACAAGACCGTGTAACTGCCCTCCTTAAGACATGCCGGTCCTCCTAATTTTTATTCGAACCAGCCTGCCAGACGAAACAGACTACCCCCCTGATGAAGACATGCGGCTCTTAGCTGCGACTCTTCAAGATGGTACACTTTCGGACATAGGTCTGACTCGGTTTAATTGCACAAATATTCGACATACTGGAGATATACTTTGATAGATGATAGATGGTTTGAAGGTAGAGAATGTGAATAGGCTATACGTCATAAATATATTATATTGCAAAGTTGGCACAGAGAATACAAATTTTAACATTAAAAATACCTAAACCACTTTTGAACTCCAAGTTATATTTGTTAAGTTTTCGTGAAATCTATGTTGATTTTCATCAAGATAAGGAACTAATCTACGATTGTTTAGTCCTTTGCTTATGTTTAATTTTAAATTAAATCCACGTTATAGTATGTTTAGTTTAGGTAGTAAGTGAAATGTACATTTTCATCAAGATGAAGAACTAATCTACGATTGTTTAGTCCTTTGCTTATTTATTTTATGACTTCATGTTTAATTTTAAATTAAATCCACGTTATAGTATGTTTAGTTTAGGTAGTAAGTGAAATGTACATTTTCATCAAGATAAAGAACTAACCTACGATTGTTTAGTCCTTTGCTTATTTATTTTATGACTTCATGTGTAATTTTAAATTAAGTCCACATTGTAGTAGGTTTAATGTAAAAGTTGCAGATAGCTTTGCAAATTCTGGATATTTGCGACCACGCTATACTTGATACAAAAATATGTAACAAGATTTCGAAGAGAGTTTAAACTTTCCGGTTACACTCCGTTCTTGCGGTACGCATCGGGTAAAAGTTGTATCGAAGAGATATCTCTCGGGAAGATTTTTTGGATAACTTATCGATAATTCATTTTAAGTGGTAGGTACATTACAATCGGAAACTCCATAGCGAAGTTTCGAGGGAAGACAAACTTCCAGAGGCGGTCGAAGTCTTCAAACAAAGTGAAATACATAATGCATGTCTAGCTGGGACATAATTAAGCGAGGCAAGAGAGGACAAAGTTTTAACCGATTTACTTCGTTTCCTTCGCGAAGCAGACAATTCAACTGGCATTTCTTCTCGGGAGAAGTTTCTTCTATAATACACTACGATTCTTAATGACTGTCTTCTCGTCACAGAATCGTCAATAACAACTTAACGTTCTTTGTTGCTGGTCCTTTTCCTTTCTTCAGATTTCTTTCAAATCTGGAACCCGTGTTTTATGTGGACAGAGTACTATCATATACAATACAGAGTAATCTGTGTACTATCAGAATTGAATAGCTTTCATGAAATCTGCAGACTTTGTGGACAGGTACCTTCAGGTGAGTATAAAATGTTGAAGGACTACCACGAAGGATGAAAACCTAACACTAATTAACCCTTTGCCTTATAATATCGTCTCCCGCACGTAATTCTTGAAATGGGACGAATGTAGCTCACATTTTCACCGCGCTTAATTTCAATTCCTACCTCTCCAATGACTGCCATATAGAAAATGTCCCTAACGTTTGAACATTCTCTATCTATCGTAATATTATAACAATAATTATTAAGTCGCCCTGTCTGACGCACTCGCTGAGAAAATCAGAAGTTGAGGGGTTAATTGTGGTAACATTAGGGATCGGTTATCTAGATTTGGATCGTAGCCTATTATCCCTCGGCCCATCGATCGCTGGCGTTTATACTCCGATCGTTAATCTGTAAATTTTCGTAGTACTCTGCGATTCGATAACTCGTGAGAGATCTGGATATTGGGAAACGGTCGTGTAACGATCGGTTATAACTACTAAACGTTTCGCTGTTCAACAGAATTGCTGAATGTAGACTGTCTATTACGAACGTGGATACCGATCACGCTTCTGCTGCGCGTGCATTTATCAGCGTTGTGCACCGCACCGAGGGCTGCGATTATATAGACTTTCCCGTAATTCAATGTCTGTCTGATTATGAATGAAAACAAGAGGCACCTATCTTACATTGATTAACGAATGTTCCTGAATACGTCACGAATAATGCATGAGACGTTTACTAGTTTTAAATTAATACATCTACATTAATATCTGATTGCAATATTAAAATGCACAATTGAATAGTCGTATGTCTTGTTTAGTTATTTTTAGCATTCAGTGACTTGTCTTTCCATTTATTAATTTATTGTACTTATTAACATGAACTGGTAAACTCTACTTAGTAATTAATTAATTCACCTTTTAATTAGTTATTAAAAGGTGAATGAAAAAGACTTAATTAGTTATTAATTCATCTTCATATTTTTAAACATTTGCTTCAAGACTTTATTCAAATATTTAATTTGAATAAACCTTTGATTTTTCGCACATTTGTTGTCATTTTTAAAAACACAATTTTCCAGTTTTTAAAGTTTATATTTCTTTTATGTTTATAAGAGAAAATATGGATGAATATGGACGATGAAGATTGATATTAGCGAACTGATTGGAAAGTTCTAAAGAAAGTAATTTCTTCCCGACATTATCGGACAAGGACTATCGATCGTCGTCTTGTTCGATGTCTAATAAAAGTAGCATCTTCAATTTATAGGTTTTAATGCACTAAATAGAGCTTGAATAATGGAAGCATAACTTAAAACACGTTGCAGTATGGACACGATATTATATCGAGATAATTTCTCTGTGGTCTATCAAAGCTGGTTGACAAGCTTCGTACTTGAGATCAAAGCCATCCCTATCTTAGTCACTTGCATCGATTATTACGTTTTAACGACATCTTTGATCACATATTAATTTCTCAAAACTTGTTCACGAATGAGTACAATTTCAAGTGATAACATTTCTCAAACTTTCTTATTGATGTCGACTTTTTCGAACTCAGCTACTCGCGTATGCGAACCTTGCACATTATTTTGTTGTACATCAATGCATGTTTGTTACATAGAAAATTACAAAGTTTGACGAAATCACCAGCGAAGTGATCTTATTTTTAATCGTGAATGAGACTTAAGACTGGTATAGTTTCAAATATGAAAAAGGAATAATGTTTGATTAAACATCGATCGACAAGACAATATGTACAAAAAAATAATTTGTACAATGTGAATTATAAATGGTTATACAATTATTATTAAATATGTCCAAATAGACTTAAGACTGGTATAATTTAAAATATGAAAAAAGAATAATGTTTGATTAAACATCGATCGACAATACCACATTTATTACCAAAAAACTGATTTGTACAATGTGAACTAAAAATGGTTATAAACTTATTATTAAATATGTCCTTATTATTGATGATATCAAAAAAAAAATTATTTGAAACATTTGTACTATTAATTATTACAACAATTTTGTTAGGGTATGCTTTACAGCATACCGTGTTGAAGCAACAGACGAATGTTTGCATCCATCAACTCGAAATCCTAAGGATTTCTTGTTAGAAGCTTCGACTATCGCGTGTAATTAACACGTTTGCCCGCTGATGCCCGCTCAGAGGGTCCACCAAAAAGGAAAGTGTAATTCAATGTCGGACCCGTGAACGTACACGAGCGAGCAGAAGTAACCGTACGATAACGTGGCATTCCAGCATGAGAGGGTAGTAATTAAGACCTCAACTGGTCCCAAGGGACTTTGTACCGCGTCTCCCTATATCTTATCGCATGGCTCGCTCGACTGGATGTCCATGCTTTATATCTATGGGTTTATTCACCCAAGAGGGCAGTTCTGTATCGTCGGAGCGTCGTATACGTTGCAACCTCCGTTCGATGGCCTGTTTTCTAATTACCGACTAAGCACTTTCAACCACTCTCAGCCAAAGAAACGTCTCGCTCCGACAAATATTTCAGTCACAAGTTCACTGTAGCACTCTTCGATTTGCATCAATTTAGAATTGACAAAAAATAACTGTGAAATTAATAACCTCTTATGGAGGCATACTCGACTAGTTCAAATAAATTGTGACATGATTTTGAGAACAGTTGCAGTCTGTACGATAGCTTCAAACCTAGAGTAATTTTTAGCAATGTAACTAATTGTATAAAACACATATTTTCTTTCTCTGGTTATTTAGCTGTGTGCATACTGAAAACCGCTGCTTTACGAACGTATATGCTCTGAGTAGTCATTTCATAATATAAAGAATCATAATTAATATAAATTTTTACGAGGTGAAGGAACGTAAAATAGGAAGAGATCAAACGAAATGTGCGGCCATTGAAGTCGATAAAATCTCCGTTTTGCCACCGTTGATTACCTTAACTATATGCAGCTCCGAAGACTTTTTTAGAAGATCAAGATTGTCACCGATCATACGACCGGTATCGAACCGGTTGAACGACGTTTCAAGCCATTTTCTCGTGTTATAGACAGGCGAAAAAAACGAAGAGAACGCGTTATGCCGCGACGATGTAATTGACAACTTCTCTGTATCCGTATACGAACGAGATTACTAATTACGGAGTCTGAACTGGTTCGATTTCCTGATACTTCGTGTCCATCGTTGATCGCACGAAATTACCATGCTGTGCTACGACTAATTCCAAATGTCTATGCTCGAACATTGCAGTCGACATTTATCAGATTGTCCGCGACTACTAGACCCTACAAAATTAAACGTCCGTTCCGTTAACGTACAATCTCGTTGACCAGCCTTTACTCCCGCGACACCGATACAATTCTGTTCCCAAGCTGGGATAAGAAGGGAAAACCGAGAGATTTAACTCTCCTATCCCTGAACGATCTTCCAGTATTCGAAATTGTTACGTAAATAACGCGATATAATTATAGAGTAGTATTTAAAAAATGTAGGTATTGAAAAATATATTGTAATATTTATATACAGGGCTGATATTATACTCGAAGATATTCTGCAAGATTCAAACTTTTTGGTTACTGCGACTTTTACTAATGTACAGTGTGTCTTACAACTGGTGTAGGTCCTTGAAACGAGGGTAGCTAAATTCTCTAAATTCCAAATTTTTCAAAGTCTACATTCCGGAAATTCGAAATTTCTCAAATCTCAAGTTTTCCAAATTTCGGACCAAATCCCAAATCCTCCGAAATTCCACATCCCTCAAATCTCAAATCCTCCAAATTCCAAATTTCTCAAATTCCAAATCCCCCAAATCCCACGTCTCCAAATCCCATATACCCAAATTCCACATCCCCCAAATCTCAAATCCTCCAAATCCCAAATTTCTCAAATTCCAAATCCCCCAATCCCACGTCCCCTAAATCCCACACCCCCGAAATCCCACGTCTCCAAATTCCACATCCCCCAAATCTCAAATCCTCCAAATCCCAAATTTCTCAAATTCCAAATCCCCCAAATCCCACGTCCCCTAAATCCCACACTCCCGAAATCCCGCGTCCCTCAAATTCCACATCCCCCAAATCTCAAATCCTCCAAATCCCAAATTTCTCAAATTTCAAATCACCCAAATCCCACATCCCCCCAAATCTCAAATCCCCCAAATTCCCCAAATTTTCAACTCACCTCAACTCATCCCACATACGTAATAAAACATAACCATCTTCCCTTTCATCAGTAGCAGAGCGCCGAGTCCAACTTTTCGTATGCAAATACAATTTTTACCATAGATACTCGCAACTGTGGAGTAATTGGCAAAGTTCCGAGGGTACGATAAAAATGTCGAATAGAGAGCGGCACATTCTGGAAGCTGCCGTTCCGAGGTTGGAATAATGCGTTTTTGAAAGCGACATGGATCGACCAATAACGCGGTCACACAGATACCATCGTAAAGCACCGCTCGAATACGACATGATTAATAGAAGCCACCGAAATTGGTTCTTAATGACTCGATACAGAAAAGGGGGCCAACCGTCGTTAGATGTGTTTTAGTTACGCGTCTCTAATTCTTACGACTAATGAGCTTTTCATCGGATTCGGTCGATCTTGGGACTTAGCGGAGAAACTGATGGAGCTAACTTGTATTTTTTTTCTCTTCTGGATGAACGAGCTCTGTGACATTCAAATAAAACGAGCTGGGGAACCTTGATCAACGTGGACCGATGAACTGTCGGATTCTCTTAAGGATGATTGGATGATTCAGTGGTTTTTAATTGTTATCAGCAAAAAGTACAAACGTGAACAACTATTAAAAAATCTGATTATTCAAACAGGCTGTATAGGCTGATAAGGACGTATGCATAATTTCTGTTACTTTCAGGTGTTTTTATTTCTTTTAAAATTCTAGATAAACTCTTTCATAAATAATTAATGAGAAATACAATTAGTCTGACAAAAGAGAAAGTTATAACTTGAGCAGCACCGGCTATATAATCTTTTATTGTAGGAATTAAATTCAGAGATAATAGTCTTGCAGCTCCTTCAGAAATTCACCTTGAAAATTATGTTGTTCGTGACGTAAGTAACTGGATATTCGCGCGAGTTGAGTTGTCCGTTTGAATCGAGTTGTCGAATTATTGGAACAAGAGGGCAGATATACGGAGTGAAAAGCGATTCTATGGAGATGATGTATACCTAGAGAGAGCACAAGCATTCCCATCGTGAGGGATGCCTCCGAGCGGCAGACTCATGTCATCGTGTCATCGATAATTGATGTATGCGCGAACTAATGGCTGTAATTACCTGAACCTAATATCCACCGTGGAATCTCGCGCTTCCCCGTCGCGTACGCGTCGGCCATGGTGGGCTGCGAAGCGTACGCTGTACGAACGCTAAAATTTCAAGAAGAAATTAATGATTTCTCATCGGCCGTGACAAGTCCGGCCACGATAATTAATCGCCACGGATCGCCCCGGGCGGCATACATCGGCTTGGCCGTCTTGTCATATTTCTTCCCATTCGTTTGCCCTGTTCTTTGCGTAGATTATGCGAGGCCACCGTTTATTAGCATGCTAACGACTGCCCGTTAAAATACTTTGTCCCAGCGACAGTGATGGAACGGTGGCTGGAAACCACCTTCCGATCGAGATATTTCACGATCGGAAATTATAGCGCTCTTAAAGTAACGTTCTACTATTATTTTCTTTGTTATTTGCAACATAACGTTACTACAAATTTTGCTGATCAATTACAGCAGCTTTAATTGGAATATTAGATTTTAGATCGGAAATATGATGAAACTTTTTAAATAAAAATGACAATTAATTGGCCAAAATTAATTCTTTTGTTCAAAGTACACAAAGTCTTCTACATCAATATACAATTAAGACTCCTTTAAAATTTAGATTGTTTTACAACTTCGACATACAGTCAAATTATTCAGCAAAGAATTCTGTAAATATTTCAAGTTTGGAAATCGAGAAATTTAAAAGAATTTTTACATCTGTGTCACCAGGTTAAAAAATTGATGTTCGTAAATTTTTACGACGATGGACAGCTCACGTAAACAGGCCTTGTAACAAGATTGCACCGTATTACGCACGAAACCCAACCAACCACCAACTATTTTTACGTGAACCAACCTCGATCGATGAACGATTCAACGATCTTATTCGTGCGTAACGAAGAGGAATCTTTTGTGGGACTCTTGGTGGTTGTAAAACTTGAAGATCACGATCACGACGCGTACAGGACCTCTAGCAATAGAACTTCTTCGAATTTTTTGGCGACTCACCACCGTATAAAATGCGGCTACATCAATGGAGCAGATGCGAAAAAAGGGCGTTTGAATTTCAGGTGAAAAGCTCGATTACACGTGCACGTATCGGACCCTAGCTCGTTTTAGATGCAACCAGCCGCAAGTAAGGCACTTTGAAATGAGATAGGTTCATCATTTCGATAGCCGCCTCGATGCTCCTTAGTGCATACACCATGGCTGATTGCTTTAGCCATCACAGAAACGGATTAACCCGTGATGTGCAACAGAGTACAGAGTCTTCGGAAGTTTGCGAACTGTATAAGGTGTTCCGTTTATGTATCAAGAACATAAGAAATGTTTTACCTAAAAGAGGCATGATTTTAGAGAACAAATTATTTTCTAAACAACTTTTTCTTATGTGAACGTGTATAGAGGATGTGAAGTTCAAGTACATTTTCTTAAATGAAATTGTATATTTGTTAATATACAGAAATATTAAGTCATGTACAATAATTAGTTCAGAAAATTTACATTTTGAAAGATATTTTGTACCATCAATATTTTCTAAGATATCTGAGTTCATATAAATGGAACACCCTGTACAGTTTAACGCTCGCGAAGGAAAATAATACCTATGTCAGTAGTTATTTAAAAGTTTATCAAAATAAGTAACGAAGTAATATTTTTTCCATGAATCCAGTGCTCAAATAGCTACATTTGTGAATAAAAAATGGGCAAATTATTTAAGATACTAAATAAAATGACCTGAATATAGGACCGTTTTATATTAATTAAATCCATTTAATTTAAATCCAACTAGGAATAAATTCGTCAACTATTTAAATCGAACTTATGAATTATTTATTTAATTATACAGTACCGTAAAAAACTGCCGAATTAAAATTTTAAATGCAGCGCAAGATAATTGGACGTTTAAATTCATGTTTTGCATCATTGAACGAGTATACAAAACAGGCAAAATTTCTGGGACAAGTACAATGGAGAATGGAGAAACGACGGTGGTTTGCGGAAGCAGAACTAAGGGTTGAGTACGTCGGTATACCACCATCGCCTCTTTTACGCATCATCTCGAGCATGTAATGCACCTATGATCCTGAACCCAACCCTCATTCCCTAAATACGTATCCTTCCTTTTCAACTAGAAACACGCCTGCCGTTTATGGTCCTGTGAACAATTTGAAAAACTTCTTGTACGGCTGTTCCGTTCGATCGAACCATTCTAAATATTTTGCTTGCCCAACTCCATCGACTTTTTTTCTTCATTCAACCAACCGCAATTCGTCAGAGACGCTGAAATACGATCAGATTTCTCTCTCTTCGTTGTAATCCAAGTACAATACCCCGTTGATAAAATAATTCTTATTACAATTTCAAAATTCAAGAATTCCAAATTTACACAATCTCGAAATATAAAATACAAGTATATTAAACAGATTAATAAAACAACTTCATAAGAATATATGTATTTTAATGTTAAAATTACAACTTCATATGTTTAATCACGCAGAACAGATATTCTTATACTACATTAATGTATAAAGCGTAAAAAAAAGCGGTTCTGTTAAATAATACTAGAGGATAATGAAATAAATCGCTAAACCAGTCGCAATATTACTAAATTGCAGTAATTGAAATAATAATAAAATAAGCGCTTAAGGTTACAGTAAAATAAATACTTAAAGTAGAGGTTTTGTTATATCACAATTACATGTATTATACACGTTATGTATTAACGAAATATAAGTAACAAAAACGTCATGGCATAAACAATATTAACTGTCTCCCCCTCCATCATTTTTCTCTATCGCTACTTTAAGTTCTTTGCGAGTTTTGGTCTTTTTATCATCCCTTTCTGAGAGCTTAGTATTTTTCACTGTGTCGCCGCAAGATAAATCTTCATTAAGTTCTTCAAAACTATCTTCTCCGTCACTATTATTTTCTTCATAATCATTCTTTATCATTTTTACGACTTTTAACTGTTCAGTATCTGATTTGTCTTTTATTCTTGGGGGATTGATACCATCGGGTACCTAAAATAATTTTTAATTTTGTTTACTTCAATGTGATTATCTATAAATATACTAACAAGGAGTAAATTAAATTTTATTGGAAACCGGTAAACTCAAAATTAAATGTGTTTTACATTACCTGTAAAATTATTTGTACGGGATCTCGTTTTTCTACATTTTTTAATGAATTACCTTTTTCAGTTTTTTTATGACTAATTCCAAATCTCAGAAGCGGTCCTAGACCGAAATCAATAGACGCACCCGATAAACAGAAGGGTATAAATATTATAGTAATCCCTACACATGCGAAAAGTATACATTTGATAAGCCATGCGTACGTGAAAAAGATATCATCTGAAACAAAATACAAAAATATAATAAGAGTATTTAATTTTTTTTAATGTTCTCATTGTATAATAAACCTTGTTTTAGTACCTGTCGCATTACTTATAAACTGAGATATAACTGTTCCCATATGTGTAACTGGGTGAAGAACAACAGTAGTGATAAAATGTGATAATACAAATGCAGGTGTAATTTTTAATTTTGGATTAGACATTTTTGCTTGGTAATACTTTTCACAATCTTCGTTACCTGCAAAGAATATATATGAAACAAGTTTGTTAATACAGTATACTATAATATATTTTTAAATAATCTACTAACGAGATAAAAGTGACACAAATTTATCCCACATATTCATTTTATTTGGTTGACATGAGATTGGTATGTCTGTAAATTTCATTTGTTCTGCAGCAAATTTGATTTCAGCCTCCTGTTAGAAAACATAATAAATCGTTAATTAAGACCAGCAATATATATTAAAAACATTAATTAGTTAATACAGTATACCTGTATAAGTTGCCACCAAGTCATGAAGAAACTTAGTATAAATATGAATTGTATGAAAAGGAACATTGGGAATCCCTGTCTTCTGCTTAATAATTTAAATGTTAACGAAATCATTAAGACTGCGAATACAATCATAGCACCATCAGGCTGTAACAATGGATAATCAAAACTATAGAATTCTGATAAACAATAAAAAGAAACATAATTTATAGGTGATCTTTCTTACATGTTGTTGTAATATTCTAAATATAGTATCAAACTTTTGCAATATGACATCATAAACATACATAACTCCTGATAAGTAATTAATCCGAGGTTTCTTTATAATGTTACTCAAAATTGCATCAACTTCTCTCAGAGATATCTTCTGTGTGTGAAAATTTTGCAGTGTTTCCATTTGAGAATGAGTTATTTCAATTTCCAATATTCCTATTATTGATACTTCGTCTTTCACCTATTTTTCATTTATTTAAACAGATTCATTTTTCATGCATAAAGCTTTGTAATACTATTCCAAATAATATCAATACCTGTATGTTAATATTTGCTAGCAATAAATTGATAAGACGTTTATAAAATACTCCTTCATGGCTGCTGTGATTAACTAATTTCGTTAATGGTTTAATGCTTGTATCAATATCATTAGTATTTGTTATAGCATCAACAGTCCTAAAAAAAGTAGTTGTTACTGCTTAAAAGAAAGATACAATCATAAGATATGGTACATAGATGGTACATAAATTGCAGTTAATACATACGCCTGCATTTCTGGTTCTTTAATCATCGATTTAGTTTGTTTGTCATAAAAGAATGAATGTGGATCTACTAATTCGTTAGGGTCCCTGTAAATAATTATTCATGATTTACATACAAATGTCATGAAAAATATTCAACTTAATTTTAATATTAGTTATATATCACGAATATACATACAACGTATCTTCAAAGTAGTTTTCATCTTCACAATTAGCAATTGAACCCAGAGAAATAATATAAACAATTATATATATAAATCCACTTAGATCTTTCATAATTACGGTAGATAGATTTTTTAGCACAACTTTTGAATATGGTTCTAAAAATATTGATGTTGTCAACCACTTTGTAACCTCTCTTTAATTGCGGCAAACCGCATAACCTCTGTTGCAGAAAACAACAGCTTCAAAGAATTAATCACATCATACTTCTATATTTACGGAATTCAAATTAAATCACAAATTGTTATAAATTACACGATTAAATCAGAGATACTATATCACAATAATCCAACTCTATCATTAGATATACAGAATAAAAATAATTAAAAATTGAATTTAATCTATTTAGTATGTCAGATAAGTTCAGATGGCTCTTCATTTATAAACCCTATGAATATAGAGGAATAAGACTTTGGATTTTGGATGGATCTGAATGGTATTTTTGTACTCAGTGTTGGGCATTTGTACTCATAGTCTATGACTTTTATATCATAGTGCCACCACCATGGTTAGTCAAATAGTGGAACTTTTGCTAGGTCCATAAAAGATTTGAATTGATAATGAAAACATAAAGAAACAATGTAGCAATAGGGTGTAACTGTAATATTTATATTTTATTGCAATAGTCTACATACTCATGAAGAATATTTTAATATTTTCTAACATTTAATACATTCCTAATATATATTAATATTATAATATACATAAAAATGCTGAATGTTACCTTAGATATTATCATAAAGTTACAGTAAAATTAAATTTCAAAAGAGTAAAGCATAAATAATTCTAAAAGTTCAATGAACGTAATATTATGGTAATAACTAGTGTAGAAAAATAAATCTCAAAAAGAATATAATAGGACTATAATTTAAATTTAATATTTTCAATTAAATAAACGTTTCCTATTAAATGTGAAAATGAAGTTTATGTTACTTTACTTATATTTAATTATTTGCATTTGTTACTAATATTAAATTACATTCTATAAACTACATTTCTTATTATAATCTAAGTCAATAAATTGTATTTATTATATAGGATTTTCACACAGTTTTGAAGATATACTAAAATTAATTTTGAAAAATACAAGACATGTTAAATGAACTGTGATTTAATATTACAAGTTTTAGTTTACTAATAACAGAACATTATACTTTGCATATTGTTAACAGTATGTAAAATAATTTATGCAATTTTACGAAATATAAAATACTTGTATTTTTCACTTTTTATCCTTATGTATTTATATTGTGCTTTAGTGTAAAGGTAGTTGTTACATAAATGAAGAAATAAAAATACTAAAATGAAGAGACCTGTTAATGTTATCTAAAAAATACAATTTTACATCTTCAAATAAATATAAATATGAATATATAATTTTAATATACAATTTTTTACTTTATATAACATTTTTCTACTAACGTTAGAAATCGTTAAAAAATGAATAAATAATTTTCTTAATTCAAAATGTAAATGCTCTCACAGAAAAATAGATATTCTGGATATTTTGTCAATATCAACTTTCTTACTATTAGTAAGCTTAAATCCAATTTTTACTGAAATATTAATGAGTGCTAGTAAATAAGTACTAATCAATGAATATCATCATCACTGAAATTCTTATGGAAGTAAAGATTTTTATAATTAAAATATTTTATCTTACATAATATCGAGTTACATCTGTACCACAGATTATCACTTATGATGGTCAATTAATGGACTAATATAATAGTTACATGCTATTAGTCATTTACGTTATTAAAAGCACTATATTTAACACATTATACACTGTTAAGATAAAGTTTTATTACATTTTACTTTTCCAAAATGTTTTTGTAACTATACTGAAACACATATAACTACATCGTTAAATTTAGAAATTTTGCTGTTCATATAATACTTGAGTCACAATTAACATAATATCTAAACAAGTGTATAACATGTTAAAAAATGCTACTAAAGCGTTTAATTGAAGTTGGAAAAATCTGTTTTTAGCTTGATAGATGGTGTAGAGATCTTAATTTGTGGTTTTACTAAATCTACTGGTCGGTTATGTCTTTGTGCTTGCTGATGAGTGGATCTTACAGCATTTTCTAATTTGGTTTTCAATTCTGTAGACTGTGACATTAACGTTTTAAATTCCTGAAATCGAAGAAAACATTTGAAAATTTATTTAAAGCTCTAAATTATACAAACAGCATACCTGAGGATATTTTGGTCCTATTTTATTAAGCCATTGAAAACTCTGTTGATGGAGACTTAATTGATATTTAGAAGCATGCTGAAGTTGTTCTCCCTCCAATAAATAATTAATTAAGATTGGCACGAGTAGAGTTAACATCTGTATGCCTATTAATTATAAAGAAAACCTTAGAGTATAGCTACATTAAGAAAGAAACGTACACATATAATAATAAAAGTTGAAACATTTTACTATTCAGAGTTTCATTTTTTACACACCTTGTAAAAGGTCTCCTGAATTGCATGTAACATATTCTTTATCAAAAAAATTTGTCATCTAATGTTTATGGACTTTTAAGAGCAAATGAATGAAATAATGAAGCAATAGGAATTTGTACATACGGTTTGAAAGATCCGCAAGTCCAATGAGAGCCTCAACAGTGCTTACACATTCCAAAGTAAAAGATAACTCTAAATCATTTGTAACTTGTTTGCTTTTGTCACTGTACAGATATTCGACTAATCTCGGAGCTAATGCGTGAATATAAGGAGTACTTATTACGCGGTCCGGATGTAAAAATATTGTTCTTAATGTTTGAACACATTTTAATTTGACCTATAAATTGAAAAATGAATACTGTGAGTTATAAATACTGTTTAAAAAGCTCATTATATTTTCAAAATTTTAAACTTACCATTATGTTTTCTGATTGGAAAGCATGTCGAAAATGATTGATACATGGGAACTGAAGATTTGGTGCACTTACAACTTCTTGTGTAGCATGAAGAACAAACACTGCAATAGCTAACATCATTGTTACTTCGTCCATTTTCGTTTCATCATTCCCTAGAAACACATTTTTGAAAATAAACTTATCAATTAAATAATATTATACTACTATGTAACTTTGATGTTGAATACCTGTTTTAGCCAGATCAATGATTTTAGCAAGGGCGCTTTGTAAAAGACTTGTCCATTGTTCCTGACTTCTGTGATCCTTTGCAAATTTATTTATACTAAGATTTTTTATACAGTGCAAAGCTGCATGCACTGGTGCATCTGATGATATTTTGTTGCATTCATTGTCAATGCGTATTGCAGTTTCTTTAATTACTCCAGTTGCCAGATACAACAATGTTGGCAAAATTGCTATTGCTCCTAAAAAACAAAACCATAAATTAAACCTTGCTCTAAATATTCAAATATTTCAGTAGAAAAAGAAAATTTACCCTGAGGGGAGCATAAAGTAGGAAGAGATTCCATTGTATTGAGTGCAGCTGCTATAAGTTTCCCACTTTCCTCAGATGGTATATATCCTTTCTGAGATAAAATTGCTGTTGTTCCACCAGGATTAGGATTCAATGCCGGAATTTGTCGAACCAAAAGACACAAACATACTTCCAAAATAGCAAATACTAATGATTTGCCCGGAACAAGCTCACCACTGTCTTCTCCTTCTCCCAACAGATCTACTTCCTGGGTTTCATTACTTTCTTCGTGCGCTGGTACTATTTCTATCATAATACAAGATATATTCACTTACTAAGTTCGTGTAATATATTATTTTAAATAATTGTTATATATTAACCTTTTAGTTTAGCTTTCTTTCTCTCTGCTAAATTTTCTTGTGCCGCTTTCATTACTTGTTTTAAAACTTCCATTACTATCATCTGTATTACATAACTTTCTCTGGTTAAAAGCATCCTGTAGCAAAAAGTACATATAAAAAAAGTTATTGCATTTATTATATATGTAGATTTATCTAATAGATAATGTACCTGTGAAGAACGTTACACAATTCAATTGGTAATGAACGATCTGTCATCAAAACTTTACGCGCCCAAGAAGAATCTAACAAAGTATATAAAGCATTTAAACATGTTTCAATGTTTTGAGTGGATTCTGAAGCTCGTGGGCTGCATAAAGCCTCCATACATATACCTAAAACAACCGATAACAAAATAATACAAAATATTATTAGTATTTATATGCTTTGTATTTAATAAGAATAATTTATAAAACACATTTACCAAATAGTAAGTGGAAACGTTCAACATTAGTATTAGTTTTAGTAGAGACGTCACTATTATTATTATTGTTATTGTTATTCGACGCATTTGATAATTGTACTTCATTGGTAGTTTCTTCCAACCCAAATCCTTTTGCATTAAGCCAGAGCGTTGCAGCATGCAAAATTGGTGCCCAAGATTCTGCATAATGAGGTCGAGCAGATTCCATCGTATCTGTTGTGTAGAAAGCACCTCCGTCGTGTGGTAATTGACTGGAAAATTCTATTAATATAAGATTAGTTTGTCAATACAAGTAGCCCATGTCTGTAACTTCAAAAAAAACTAAGGTAGGAAAAATTAACTAAACCTGGTGGTAACGAAAGTAATGCATGGTCTCTCAGAGCAGCTAACCAGTACTGACTTAAACTGAGCAATTCTGGTTGCACTAAACTCAACAAACTTTCAGTTTGGAATTCAAATTGTCCAAAATCTTCGACGTTTCCCTCTTCGATTTGGGTTGGGCTTTGATTGAATGTTTCTTTACTATTTAACGCAGAACCATCTTTAATCATGGCGACTACGTATACCTGGACAGAAACGAAGTTAATTAAAAATCTATTACTAGAGGAATGATTCTTATTGTTTTATATTTTTCTTACTTCTGCCCAAGCTTTCAAAATTGCTAATCTTTCAAGCGTTAACAAACTTTCATTATACAGTTGCGGCCTTGTGTGTCCTTCTCTTAATTTTTCTAAAGAAGATACAAGAAGTTGATGTACTCTACGAAGATCATTAAGATCTCTGGCAACTCCACTTCCAATCCAAGCACTACAAGCTTCACAAGCCGCAGCTGTAACATGCGATGCTGTTTCTGCGGCAAATGCAGGCCTCAGTGCAGCTCCGACCTATAAACCAAATATATGATATAAAAATTTCATAAAATATTTTTAGTATCGTAGAATTAAAATATATTAATTACTTGTGCTTGGAACTGCTCGAGTAACAGATGTCCAGGAAATTCTGGTTCAGGAACTTTGGCAAACTTATCAATAATTTCTTGTAATGTCTTTAAACCTTCAAGTCGCAAAGGATCACAATCGCTCGTCGCGGCCATAAATGCCATTCTTACTAAGTCGGAAAGATGCAATACCAGAAAATCATCTGAAATTAATGAAATGTAATAGGAACTAAACTTTGAAAATGTAAAAAATAATTTGAAGCAGTCATACTTTTTCCTTTAGTAATCAGCATCTCCTTTGCTAAAGAAAGATCAAAATGTGTTTGTTTATTATTTACACAAGCAGCCACAATCCTTCTAACACACTGTGCTGCAAAAACTCTAGTTGGCCATCGCGGTGTAATTGTTGCTCGTTGTTTAGAAGATTCATCAGCATGAAATTCAGCTTGATCATCGTCTCCTTCTGTATCGGTATTATCATTATCCGCAGTACCATCTTCAACGTTGATGGTATTACCTTCTTCATTATTGCATGTTTCTGTGCATAGTAAAGGATAACAATTTGATTAGTGTTTGCTTAACTTGAAACTTGCGCAACTTTTGTGACGACATTACATCAGCATACCTGAAGCTATTGTAAGAACATCTTTACACAAAGATAACCATTGAGATAAATTATCTGCTGCTAAAATCTGCAGCATACTGGTTAATGTATCATGAATATCTTTAATTAATTTGCTATCAGTTTCGGTATCTAGCATACTAAATAAGACGCCTGGAAGCCCAGTTTCTGTTATAACAAGACCCTCTACCACATTCGTATCTCGACTTTCATTAGCCAACGTCATCGCATGTTCGCACACCTCTTTTGCTTCTCGTTGAGCAAGTTGGCGAAGACAAGATATGGCGGCTTTACGTAAAAGCAAATGATTGCTTGATAATGTTCGCTATAAATATAAGGTGATATTAATGCAGTTACTATTAACATATATCAAATTATACAATATAAATCTTACGCATAATGTAGGAACAAGAGAAGACAAATTAACATGTCTAGGTGCAAATAAATGTAACTGTTGGAGACATCCTGTGGCTTCTGCTTGTACCAGAGGATCCTGATGATCTTGCATGATAGCACAGGCACATAAGAATGATGATCGTGCCATACAAATTGTCGAAGTGTTACCTAAAGTTATAAATAATTGATATAAGGTTGTCTAGCTTCTTATTATTGATTCAATTGCTACTATAATCAATAAGTATAGTATACGTTGATGAAACTATTAACCTTGTAATTCTGGTCCTATAGTTGTAATAAGAGCTGATAATACTTTTCCTATACATTGATGTACATCGATATAAGAATGAGGAACATTGAGTAGAAGAGTTAATGCTAACGATAATGTAGGTTCAACATAGCCTCGAAACATTGGTCCACCAGAATCAGCAATCAGTGCAAGAGCATGTAATGCCCATACCTACCGAGAGTTGTAAAATTAATGTTTCTATCTAAAGAAACAATAACGTTCTTTTTATATAAACTTACTTGTACTACGGGAGACGAATTATCTTGTGCAAGAGCAAGTAGGATACTGACACTTGTGTTTAGATGTTGACTAGATCCCATTCCACCTACATATTTATGGAGGCATCCTAACGCTAACGAATGACCAGTTCTACTAGCAACATCACGAGCAGATTTCAAACGATCGAAACTTGTTTGTGCCAACTCTGCCGTAAATTTTGGATCTGAAATAACTTGGGCCATTCTTCCAACAGCTTCTCCAGCTGCCCACCTTAATATTGAATTGCTGCTTACTAAAGCACTCTACAATATATATAACAATATTAAATAATCTATCAAAACCCAGATTGCGAATGACATCGCGATGTTATAATATTCTTACAATAATTAAATTGGTTGCCGATTTTTTAACATCTTCTTGACCAAATCCAGTCTTAGCTTCATTAAGACCTTTTAACCCACTTAGCACAGCTGTAAAAACATTCATCTGAATTGCTTCCTGTCTACCAGATTTTGTATGTTTTATACATTCACTGAAATGATCTAACATCTGTAGTCTATGTTTATTTGCCACGCGTGGGAAAATTTGACCAAATAGTGATACAGACAAATCAATCACAGCAACACCCAAAGGTAAAGGACCAGGAATTATTTCATCCTAAAAAACGATAATAGTGTAGTTTAGATTCGGCAAAAGTTTAAATATAATTTTAATATCTCCAAATAAGTACTTGTGGTACTGGTCTGTAGAGGCAACACGGATTGTGTTCCAGAGCTCCAGATCCTGCAGCACTGTTTGGCTGTAACTGTACAACATAAAATAAATGGATGTATCATCTTCATACACATCAATCAATATAAAATTTATTATTAGTCATTATTTTTTATAAATTGCCTTTTACATTGTATTTTTATAAAATAAATACATAAATAAAAATTAAGGAATAGGATAGGAGGTATTATTTTTACATCTGTTTACAAATTATTCTACGAAAAAATAAAACATTAAATGCGGGTGCATAACAAGAAATGAAAGGCTTCATAGAACATTACTCACATGTTCCAAATCTGCCCTTCTGTTTGGTTCCATCTAGACATGAGTGGAAATAGTGGTGTTAATTTAAAGTTATGTAGTATATGTTAAAATACACCTTTAACAGTACCACTGCTTTAGTTAATTATAGTTTATTAGTAAATTTCACGAATGATAAATGGGAAACATGAACATATTAAATATAGTGTTAAAGTAAGGTTATAATAATATTAAATGCTTACTTGATCTTCTATTGTACGGTGATCAGTCTCTTGCAGCCATGTACCAAGAATTACAGAATCATTAGCATGACAAACTGCACGTAATAACGAAGTAGTAGTATTTCCTGGATTTTCAGTCAATGTAAATTCAGATACCAACATTCTTAAGAGATGTGTATAAGAACCTATTAAATTTAAGGAAACATTTCTTTATTAATTAATAATACTACGAACAAAATTATAATTAAACCAAAAGTATTTATAATCACCTTCAAAAGTTTGCGGGGGCAATAACAACAATGTTTCATACAAACGTAGACGAACCATCGCAGCTGGAGCTTTCAATTGTTGTCCATAATTTTTTAGTACAGGTGACAAACTAGAAGAATATTTTAAAGATTTATGAATTAACTGAACATAATCTTAAAGGATTTGTTATAAATAAACGAAAAGTAACGTACTTTGTTAACATTGCCAACGCCGACTCGATTGGTGTTAGAAGTCGTCTTGTAATATCATCGTTTAAAAGTTCTGGACAATGCAATAGAAAACTGTGCATAGCAGATAATGCACCTGCTCGACCTTCTAAAGTTACTTGCCAGGTGAACGCATCACCTCTAGCTTTTTCGCTTTCAAGTTCTTTGTTTGACCGAGGGAAAGAATTTCTCCATAATAATAACATTCTAGGTAATAGTCCTTTTACTACTGCTGTACCTGGAACCATATTTTTATATTAGGTATAAAATTATGCTTGTATTTGTAACTACAGCTATGACGCTTTATAAATTTAAGTCTATGTTATACCAAGAGTCATTATAGCTCCAATTAGAAGCCATCCGGCATGTGTCCTGTTTAATGACAAACGGCTATTTTGACTTGCACTTCTTAAAAGCTCTTCGGCGGTATTGAAAATAATCTAAAATATAACAAATAATTTTTATTTAATAGAAATATAAATTTCTATATATAAATTACTTTAGTAACATAAAAACTAATAATTACTTTTCCTTTCGTGTGGGGTACACCAAGAGGTGACAAACGAACGCTACCAAGAACTGCAGCTAAAGCACTACTATATCCAGCTATTGCTTCCGGTGAACTACGCATATTTTCGATACCATCTACACAGCGATCAATCAGGGGTGTTATTTGGCTTGGTACTGCTACACAAATGCAACGCAAACACCAGGAAGCCGCAAGTCTAGCTGCTTGACACGGATGAATCAAGACAGCCATAATTGTGTCAATTAAACCTAAAATAAATCGTATAAATTAATACAGCTACGGAAATTGTAAAGTAAAATTGTACATATGAACTACATACTTAAAGATTGATCAGACAATAAATTACAAGCTGTTGTACCCAATCCTAGAATCAAATTTCCCATTTCCTGCAAAGCGCAGACGAGTAAATGTTGACTAAATAATGTTTCTTGATTACAATCCTTGGCATTTTCTGGACTAAAATCTATAAATTGAAATAAATAATAATTATAATATATATCCCCTTCCTGTAGCAACTAGTTACAAAATTAATAATATTACCAATAGAGTTCATTTGTTTTAAGATAATATGTGCTATTTCTTTACACGCAGCAGCTTGAGCTCCTTCACCCAATAATTTACCAATAGTACCATGTAGTATAAAGTTTACACATTTTCTAGAATAGACAGCATCAACGTGCGAACTTGCTGCCTTTGGATTTGTCACAAGTTCGAGTACATGTGCAATTAATGCACCGATATTGCGTTCGAGCCAGGAACCTCCCAACATTTGAACAAAGACAACATATGCCTATAAATTATCAGCAGATAATTAACCAGATACTTTTTTAAAATAGATGCAATAATATTTGTTGTATTTTTTCTTACATGCGTGACTCCGACTCTGACTTCTCGATTTACACTAGAATTTCCTTTTATAATTTCTCCAGTACCTTTTAAAAAACCTACTCCACCTCTTAAAAATCCGGACATTAAAATATTTAATACCTCATCAAGTGAAATTTGTTTGTAGTTTTTATTTTGAGTTACTATATAAAAATAATAGTTAACATAAGTATTTTTGCGGAGGAACTGTGAGTAATTAAATATATTTATTTTATTCAAGATACCTGAAGGATTTTTGCCTTTTGGTGTAGGAAGTTGGGTCATTGCTACCAATGTACCAAGTAACTTTGCAACAGCACATCTTACTTCATAATTTGAACCTTCGAATGCTCGGAAACAGAGTGTAGCAACACTTTCAATTTCAGTAGTATATAAAAATGGAGCATGATTTAACATTTCCAATAGACACTGCAAACATATTTAAAATTACATAATGCAATGCTAACAGTGAAATAAATAATTAAATACCTTTGCAGCAGCACATCTTACAGCCATCACTCTGTCTGTGAGATAATGTCTAGAAATTTTATATATTTCCTTATGAACATTTGTAATTGCAGAACCCATACCAGCACAAACCTAGTCATTAAAAATTTATGTAACATTTCAAATACAATTTTATTTTTTGTTAAATTAAAAATATTACCTTTTCTAAAGTATGCATAATCTCTATTCGTGTCTGTGATTCTGCAGAACGTAAAGATTTTATCAAAATCTGTACAGTTTCCTCATAAGATCTACCCATCATCCTTCCTAATTTTTCATACATACATCCTACACAACATATAGCAGCTCTGTAAACAGTTAACGATTAAAGATTACATATATGAGATGGCATAACTGCAGTACATAGAAAATATCTGTACTCACAACTTTGTTGGAAGAAAACTTGGAGAATCATCCTTATTTCTAAGAATATCATTACATTTATTGACAGTATCAAAGAGCAAAAATGTATCGCCAACACTAAATAATGTAGCAAGACATCTTGCAATAAGTCTTCGTGTAGGAGGTCCAGGTGCTCCTTGCATGTGTTTAGTTAACTGTTCTACTAGCTTCTGCTGACATCCTTTAATATCACTCTAAAAATTTGATGTTATTACAACATATGAAAGCAACATATGCATATAATCTCCTTACTTAATCATATGACAAATACCTTTTGTGCAGCAATTAAAACCTTGTCCAAAAATCGTAACCATTCAAATATAAAAACTGGTCGTTTGGCCTCTGGGATTTGATTAAGAGCATCCTCATTGAGGGTCAAACTATGACTCAACTCCATCATCATTTCAATAAATTAAATTTTACACAATTTTACTTTTTGTTATATCTATCCTGTAATAAAATATAGATCCCAAATTATATACAATTTAATCAAACAATTTATGACTTTATAACATTAATATTGCGAAACATATTTTTCTAATTTCTTTTTATTAGCAAATTTACACTTTATTAAAGTATAAATAATACTAATGAAATTTCAAGAAAGATATGCAAATAAACATTATAAAACTTTGAAATATTACCAGAACGTAAAATGTAACATAATTTCTTCTCTTCCTTTATGTAACTTGTTTAAAATCACTGCATTTTACTGATGTAAAATTATATAAATATTCCTTCTTATTTATAATCTATATTACAAAATTAAATAAACAGTAAACCAAGTCACTTCATGAACAATATTTTACATGGTATTTAATAGTGAGTAATAATATCACAAACTGCTGGAACAATTATCTGCTTTTTTCACACAAATGACAAATCTCAGTTAATTTAGGTTAGGATAGATCAGTAATCATCTAAATACATACACATATCATGTATGTAATATGCTGAACGAGAGCACTAACGATGTATCACATAGATAATGCATTCGCTGTATTTTTTCTGAACTTATGGCGAGTTCATTTGGTTATGTCTTCTTTGGATCAGCAACGCAGTACCAATCTATTACTTACTTACTAATCTATGGCCATATATCCAGTGGGCAATATATATGAATATGAATTATAAGCTACCAAATACAAAATAAGATCACTGGGTACATACGCTCATATTTGAATACATGATGCATGAAAATTGCAGACTCGCATGCGCGTTGCTGTTGATTATTTAATAAGTATACTTGAGCGAATTAGAATTAAGAACCTAAATGTTAATAATCCAATATTATGACTATTTGTAAAAAATATTCTCAACGAAAGATATAGGTCTATTAATGTATCAAATCATGACATAATTAAATTGTAAATGAATTAATTTATCTCCACAGTAGAGTAATTAATAACTGATATATGTATTACAAAAAATTGATTACTATACCATATCATTTCGAATTAAAGAACACGAATCAAGAGATTAAAAACAAATTACTTTGTACTAATCCTTGTAATGTTAACAACTTTTGAGCTTCATGTTTTTCAACGCATATCTTTTTTGTTAAATTGATGTAAATGTCGTTGTCACAAGAAATGTCTTTTTATCGCTGATTCTTACATGGAAATTGAATTCTTAAACGTTAAAACTTAGTATTCATAGTCTTGATAGGTCAACATTTTTCATATAACCTTTTTTTACAGCGAGCTGCCTTTAGATCGTTCTGCGTCACTTACCCTTTTATTACTGCGTTTAAACACAACTTTTTGAATTAAAAGTAGATTTCTTACTTCTTCCTTTTATCATAAATTTTTTTAGTTACATTACGAGTACTTAGATGCAATGGTACATTTAAATATTT
Source organism: Megachile leachella (assembly GCA_963576845.1). NCBI lineage: Eukaryota > Metazoa > Arthropoda > Insecta > Hymenoptera > Megachilidae > Megachile > Megachile leachella. The sequence continues at coordinate 15,549,441 of OY756248.1, forward strand.
ATACAATCAAAATGCAGTCATTTGAAAGAGTAAGAATAACCTTGATTTTTTATAAAAAGAATAGTTTTTCGAATATCTGAACATTTGAGTAGTCAAACCTTTTGATGTCAGTAGAATTCGGGCTTAAAATTTTAATAAAAAATTCGCATGAACTAAATGTAAGTATAATAGTAATGTAATTAATGTAGTGAGTGATGAAATCTCATTGAGAGTAAAAGAAACAATGTCCTTCATTCATGATCTTCTTAGGGAAGTCTGCCATCGTACACATATTTGCTTACCATTTTTACTATTCTATACATTGATACTTGTTTATCGCTGTAGTTCATCCTTTATTAAAAATACTAAATTTCCGGAAGCAATTCGAATGATAAATATACACGCAAGCTTATGTTTATACATGCCTCCAGTTATAATTAACTGCATATTACTATACGATGGTGATAATGGCACAAATAATTCTGATAGGGATACAAAAAGCTCAATAACATTACTGTTCAATTACGTAGTACTTATTACAATGAATAAACGGTTCTTCGTTTCTCCCAAGAACTTCTATAAATTTCAACAATCTAATCTAATAATTTTTCCAGTTTTATCTTCTTGAGATTAACTTGAACCGCGTATGTTTTTAACCTTTGCAAGTATCAATTGTACTAGTCAAAACATTACAACAGATGAAACTCCAAGCATATCAGCCAATGAAATGTTCAATTAAATGCTGAAAAACATAATGTATCATCAAGATAGTTACACGTAAACAAATTATTCAACAAACAGTTTTCAACCTTATTAAATTATTCGCGACGATATTACGTATACGCGTGTAACTTCGCGCAGACGGTAAAGATTTCTTTTTTTAGTTCGATCGTAAGTCGTTTATAAACAAAAAAAAAGTGTTAGAAGCTTCTAGTTACACCGTAGTATGTACGTCTGGCAGTACAGTAAACAAAATAAAAAATTTGTTATAATTTAACAGAAAATATCAATAAAATTTTCAAAATTTTCTTTACAATATTTAAATCTAATTTTCTAATAAAAATCATGGAAAACGGGACCACAGAACATTGAACGTACATGAAATAGACACGTCTGATAACTCGGTAGGCAATCATATAAATCGCGATAAAAAATTGAAATTTAAATAGAAGTTAATATTCGTATCAATTATATTGTGTAGTGAACTTCGCAATTTTTTTCCGATTGACCCCAACGATGCATAGTTGCGCAAACATCTATTTTTTGCAAAAAAAACGATCACGTAAAACAGATGAAAAAACTACGATGGAATGCACGGTTATTCTGACGCTTTGGATCCATCGTAATTTGTCATGCACGCTTTAAGGCAGGAGATGGAAAAAAGTTACAGCAAAAGATAAAGAATTAGATATTTAATATACAGTCTTGGAGAACCACGTGCAAGAACTCTTTCCGTTACATAGTAACTTTACTTCTTAGTTACACTAGTTTAAATTAAAACTTTTTTACTTGGTTTCTTTACTCTGTTTTTTGTTGCAACAGAGAAAATAATGTAGGAAGTATATTTTATCCAATCAAGAGTGAAAAGTTATGGAATTTCATTTGAAAGCATTTCTTTATCTTATCGCTCGTATTTTAATTCCAGAAATGCTTTTTACTTATTGCTAATTCGTCGCCTGATGAAACTTTAGAACAGTTTCTGTGATTTACTGCGTAATATAGTTTATCCAGACGTTTCTAGAAGCAAATATTGTGGCAGAAATGATGCAGCCACAAACTCTGACTCTTGTGACGGTATATAAAAAAGGGTAGTTTATGAAAAGAGCAGCTTATTATACAGCAATAAATATAACAAATTTACAATCAGCAAATACATCTTCAATTTTTTATTCAATCATGTAAGCGATCAACTTGATTCAATACGTTAGTTCTTTACTGTCGCTACGAAAATCACTTTTACTAGCAACAGTATTTTTCAGCTGGAACAACATAATTGCATAAACGTGAAATGAAAGGTAGCTCAGATTGCATACGAGACCGGCAACAACAGAAAAAAATAATTGTTTATCAATGAAGTCGATCGAATCTCGACAGAAAATTTAAACATATAAAACAATGTATGAATGTTTTCTCGAGTGGCGAGAGTTGTTGCAAGGTACCAACATACTACAAATAACCAGAATCACTTTAATATTGAAAACATACTTACACAAATATGAGGTACTTACTGAAATTATCGTGCCACATGACTCAGGTGTGATATTTTGACTCCGTTTACCTTCTTTTAATGAATCATCTGTTTATTACAGTTTTAAAATTCGGAGCGTTAACTATAAAATGAATTTGTCCGAAGGAAATAAGGACTGGATGTATAGATATTATAAAATAATTATACTGTATTTTACATTGAATATATTTGCAATCTATTCTTGTATTATTGCATCATTATTTTATTATAATCTTGTATCTTATCATTACATTAATCTCTAAAATATTAAATCCATAAGTTCTGTAAAGTGTGTTATCTGTTACAGATTCACATGTAATTCAAATGTAATCAAGTGTAATTTTATTAATAGCTTCTTTTGAGACACAGAAGAATCGTGCAGCGTTAATACTAGTTGCTGAGATAAAAAAGGGAATAAAATTACTAGAACCATAGATTCTATTACACTCGCAGGCATCGTGATATTAAGTATTAATGAATTTTTTTCTCTCCGAACGTCATTATATGAGAATTATGATACCTCTGTCAGAAATCTGACAGCCAATTTGTTGCATATCTTAAACAAGCTAAGGTATAATCCGATACAAACATGTTAATCTATAAAGGATAGATTAACGGAAAATGTAAAGGAAAATGTAAACTATGGATAATACGAATAAAATAGGAAAAACGATGTTTGTCGTATCGATTTCATACGTCATTATTCCCTGCATGAAACGTCCTTGTATAAGAATGATATTAAAACAATATCCTATGCGTAGATCCTTCGTGACATTTTCAAGCATATGTGACGCGTTTTGCGGTAAAAACCGGTGGACGTCATCAGGCAAAGTACCAAAAACATATTTCATATTTGTATTTCTACCTCATTAATCAGTGTTGCACGCATCTTCGGAATCGTACGATAACTTTGGTAAGTTTATACGAATAAATAAGAATAAATGAATTTTAATTAATTGATATCAACCACGGAAGACATCTTGAAAAATTGTTTGTTATCGAGTGTTCAATACATATTATTAAAAATGACCTTGTACCATTGTTCAAAGGAATCGTTTTTGAAGCATAATAACTAGGTTTTTGAACCTGATACAGGACGTCATTGAAAGTACAAGTTCGGAAAGGTTCTCCGGTCTTTTTTTGGGCAATTGAACGCAACCAAGGACTCTGTCACAAGGTGTGTCGATTGAAACCGGTGCAACAGTATTCGCCATATTCGTAACGCCGTGGTTGATAAAGGTACTTTTTATTTTTCAGATAATATGAATGGATCATCACGGATTTGAAGAATAACAGCAAAATTGTACTATACACTTTCGAAGACGTGAACGAAAGTATAATCTACAGAAAGAAGCGTGAAGACCGAGAAGAAAAAGAACGGAAACAAAGATGGAAGAAAAAAGGTATGGAGACCGTTCAAAAGGAGCCGAAGACGTCTGATGAGTTCAGTGACTTCACAATTCTTCGAAGTAATTATTGTTCGCGTTAATAAAATATTAACCCTTTGAATGTTGCGTATTTTGTAGAAATGAGTTTTGCAATTTATTGGTTTGTATATGTAAAATTCATTGCACTTTGTTCAAGAATTTCGTCAGTGGGTAAAGTTATTAATTTTATATCCTTTCATTTGGCTTTTTAGAAATTTAGGAAGGTGGAAATCTGATGATTTGGAAATTTAGTCATTGAGGAATTTGAGAGTTTAGAAATTTGGGGATTTAGTAATTTAGGAATTTGGAAATTTAATAATTTAGAATTATGGGTATTTGGAAGTTTGGGAAGGTGGAAATCTGATGATTTGGAAATTTAGTCATTTAGGAATTTGAGAGTTTAGAAATTTGGGGATTCAGAAATTTTGTCATTCAGGAATTTGGCGATTTAAAAATTAGAGATTTTGGAAATTTGATAATTTAGAATTTGACTTTTTGGAAATTTAAAAAGATGGAAATGTAACGATTTAGAAATTTGGGAATTCGTGTGATTTCATGTAGTCCATAAAATTTCTAATATTGTTCTATTTCAAATATTTTGTTACTTAAGGTATGTAGAGAAATTATTAATTTTCTACTATTAATAAAGAATTTTTCTTACTGTGTATAAAAGCTAATAATTTTCAAATTGTAATCAGTATCAATGTTTCACTTAATTCCGACACTTTTAATTACTTCGTTAATTACAAAGATAAATGCATCGAAGAAAAGCACGGCAAAACGAAGTTATGGGGCGGAATTTTGTCTCAAGGATGCTTCTGAAGTTTCAAAGTGACCTCTGCTTTTTTCAATCCTCATTTGGAACTCGAAATGTTAGTAACTTTTTCTAAAAAACAGATTTTTATATCTTTGAAAGAACATAACAATAGCTCACAACGTTAATTGCCCAATTTTATCTTTGATTTGTCATTGATAGCAAATTTTTTTTACATTTCAATTTACATCTCAGTTTACAACTGAATAACACATTACGTGTGTGTTATTACGTCGTATGTATATTAAATGAACGTTAACAAACAAAGTTTTCTAAGAATATGGATTACATTATTTCTATACGATATATGTCAATCGTGGGAATGTATCGGTTTATACTTAAAAAATTGAGGAAAAAACTTGCCAGAAAATGTACCCTGCATCTCGTATCAGGCACCCATGAAATGAACAGTTGTAAAAAAAACCAGTCCTACAGGTAATCCGATTATTTTTTACCGAATCTTTCCTTATATATATATGTATATAAAAGATATCGGAATTATGTGATAGAGGAAACAGAGGTTACATGTAAACAATGTATAATACCTTTAACATTAAATTGATATGCAAAAAAATGATGAAATACGAATCAGCAAAAATTTCAATGAAAATATTTGCGTTCGAGTTGACTAACATAATTGTAATAAAAAGAGATACAAATGAGAAATTTTTAGTTAATTTCTATCGAACAGATTATACAACGTAATAAATTTTGGAGTAATTTTTAAAAATTATACTAAAACAAACGAAAATACTTACGTATGAACGAATAGTATATTCGAATACTTTTGGTGCAACGGTTCCTCCCTGCATCCTTTTATTTTGTACCTAAGTTAAAAAGAATTGCGACTGCGAACCTGCTTTTGGCGGTAGGAATGCATCCAGTTTCCGTTCTAAAATACAGGTTAGACACTTTTTACGCGGACGTGCGAAGTACGTATTTGCACAGTTTTATTTGGGAAAATCGATTTTGTCGATTCATTGGAATGTACATATATGATTCATATCAAACGAAAGCAATCAAATATTTTTCCGTAAGACGTAACTCGAAATAAAAACATAATTTATTCGATCATATGACAACTCTCAAAGAGAAACAAAAACGTGTCTGTCTATGAATGGAATAAAACTGATAGATGATACTTTAACGTCAGAATGATGAACCTTTTTTTATAAATAAAAAGAAACAATAACGTCGTATGAGAACCTCAGATGATTCATTATGAACTGTGATGTAATATCAACTGTCTTTTGTTGTTTGATAATAATGTTGTAATATTGACTATTGAATTGTTTGAATATTGGTGTGTGTAGATTATTATCAAATACAATTTGATATACATATGTATGAACGTATATATGTGCGTATACAGAATTCGATTTATAGGAAATTCAAATTTTATTCCCATATTTTAGATATTCAGAACATGTAGATATAGTGTGTTTTGACACATACGTGTGAAATTATATTCGTATATAAATTCAATATTATGATAACATTTCAATATGTATTTTGAGAAGATTGATTTTTAAAAAAGAAAATTTCTCTGACAGTATCATTGGTGTGATAAAAAAAGACTGATGTGAATTTGGTATCTAACATTGAGCTTAATTTCACATCAGATGAGATACATGTAGGATATGAGATATGTTATTGCTTGATTGATTGATTGATTTAGAAATGCCAGAAATTATTCAAGTTAAAAATTTTCAAATTTCTACATTTTCAATTTACAAAATTTTTAATTTATCAAATTTTCAAACTCATTTTCTGAATCATCAGATTTCCAACACCTCTAATTTCTAAATTCTTAAATTCCTAAATGACCAAATTTCCAAATCTCCAAAGTCCTAAATAACCAAGTGTCTAAATCCCCAAATTTCTAAATTCCCAAATTCCTAAATGACCAAATTTCCAAACCATCAGATTTCCATCTTCCCAAATTTCCAAATACCCAAGTTTTAAATTATCAAATTTCCAAATTCCCAAATTATCAGATTTCCATCTCCCTAAATCCCCAAATCCCCAAATTCCCAAACTGTCAACTTCTCACATTATCAAACGTCGACTCCAAACAAAAGCGTTAATTGCGTCAACATACGTGCCTTACAACAAACGATTGTAATACAATTTCGATAAGTGAATGAACAGCAAGCAATGTCGAATAAAAGCAGCACCTCGCGTGTCCCAAAGCATTATGCGAAAATTACCGAGCAATGGAGTAAATAATAAATACGAAAGATATCAACCTTAATAGCAAGATCGTTGCAAAATTAGGTCGCAATCTCCCAGTTCAATTCCAGCAATCCGTCTCGGGTAAAATAATCGTTTACGCCGTGCCCGAAGAAATTTTTCCTCGTTGGTATGAAAAACAGATTCGACTGATTTGAGTACGGTTGAAAAGTGATTAAACGCGTACCGGCGAACGTCGTTATAACCACCAGTGCCGGTAGGACGGCAAGGAGAAAAGTTGTAGACGTTGTCTTCGGCGGTGTGCTCGTATGGGGGTTAGTGATCAGGAGACAGTATAAAGCAGAGTGAACACAAGATTCATGCTCACTAATAACAAGATTGAGGGAGAAGCTACGAAAGCGGCTGCTCACCGCTTACTACATTTTATAAACATTAAATAACAAGTATCGTGTTTTTACTAATTTTCGTGGCACATCAACGAAAAGGACTCTGTGTTAAGGAGTGTGATTTGTGCAAGTGTGAAAAGTGTCGGTGCTGTTTAGTTTTGTTTGTGAACAAGTCGTACTTATTCGGTAAGTACCTAAGGAAATTTAATTTCCTTATGTCAAATTTTAATTGGAGATGAAGCGTGTTTTGAAGTTAATTGCGAAATATTTTAATAATTATAAAAATCATTGGTGGTTTCGCTAACTGATATACAATAATTTTGTAGTAATTTCCTAGACGAAGTATGAAATCTCAAATGACAAAAATTACAATCTAAACGTTGACAGAAATGTTGTATTTTCGTCCATTTTATCTAGACAACGCTAACTTGAATTTATCGAATATATCTCACTAAAAATGAATATATATACAAATATCTTTTTACACATTGGTACATTAAATATTTTATTTAATTATATTTAACATTATCCGTAATTCTAATAGAAGTTACATATGCAAGCGATTACTTTAACACAAAAATTGAAAGAACTTTGCCGCAAAACTTGAATGAACTCCACATCTAAGAAAGTATATCAAGATTTTGATAATACTCGATCGAAAATGTTGCTATTACGATTTGAATGTGTACCTTGTACCCCAGTAATTCTTTTTCACCATAAAAATAACTCGGCAAGGTACCGAATGACGCAGACTAAAAAATAAACGTCTCAAAACGTCTCTTAAAAAACGTGAGTTATCTGCTCCGATTTTGCGAGAAGAATTGCATTTTCAAGCATCGGACAATAAAATACTATACGAGGTGTTTTTATCTGTCGTAGTATACGATATCATACCTTGGATGACCAGAAGGTAACCGTGTTCGAATAAGAATTTCCTGTTTGCGTACACGTTGATCTGAACGAATACAACGAGAAAAGAGAACAAAATCCGGCCGTGAAAAAATGTTGCATGGTCGATTCATTCGGGACAAAGAGTGTTCAATTTACAATCGGCGGGGAATAATCGGTGAAAAACGATGGCATGTTCTTTTAATATGCGGAATATATTTTCACTGAAGAGCTTACTAGCTCTGATTCTACCGAGAGATTGTGATAGACACGCGCATCACGTACGATTCTGCATAAGCGCACTCTCTTTCGTTTTGTGCTCCGATATCAAATGCAAGACGCATATTGAAAGATGACAAAACAACTCGTTCTGCAAGGACCGTTTAGTTTATCGTGCTTGGGAAACCTATCGATCGGGTCAAACGGGTTATATTTACACGTGTCGGTCATAACGGTTTTCCCTGGGGATGATGCAGACGTAACGAAAACCCTTGCATTTCCGCTTAGGATAACAGGGGTTTCCAAAGTATGGGATTGGGAAAATTTGGTGATTGAAGAATTTAGGAAGGCGGAAATGGTGAAAATTTGAAGGTACAAAAGAAATAAATAAAAAATTTGGAAACTTAGAAGTTCAGACACTTGGGAGATTGTAAATTTGATAATTCTGGAATCACAGAAACTAAATTTGGAAGTGTGGGAATTTGAAAATTCAGGCACTTGGGAGTTTGTAAACTTGATAATTCTGGAATTACAGAAATTAAATTTGAAAATTTGGAGACTTGAAAACTTGAAACTTTAGAAAAAATCTGCAGATTTATAACTGGACAAATTAAAAGCTCTAAGAATTTGTAATTCGTAAGACTTCTCATCAAAAATCCACTATCTTGTAGACGCTGTTATATGAATTAGGTTAGCAGCTTTTACGTCTTTCCACGGATACTTCTTTGCAAACTCACGTGGACTTTACCAGAGGGTCAATAAAAAATTAATTATTGCTTCCCCAATTATACTAATGAATTTATTAATACACGATCGATCTTAATTACGAACTTACTAATTAACACACGATAAATTCCATCGAGCATGATATGTAATGTGATAATTATGCCACATTGCACATAAATGAATTAATTAGTTTTAGATAAATTTCATAAAAACTCTGCCAACAGAGTGTAAGGAATTCTGTAAACATGGGGTGTATTTGAAGTGATGACGCCATTGAGAGCACGGTTCCCTAGAAAAAATGGCGGCAAGAAAAAGGCTCTGTCACTCGTTATAATTTTCAACAGTCCATGATTATATTTAGTTTGCATAAATTCTTTGTCCAAATTTAAAATTCTAAAAATATAAAAATATATATACATATATTATAATATAATTAAAATATAAATAATTTAGACATTTTACACGAAAAATAAATAAGTTTTTGATTCAGAGATTTGCATATTTGAAGATTAAAATTTGCGAATTTAGTTGATTGACTATTTAACAATTTAATAATTTAGTAATTTAACATTTTAGTAATTTGGTAATGTGATAATTTAATAATCTGATGATCTAGTATTTATCCATTTAAATATTCACAAATACAGAAATTTCAAATTTTCCATTCAAGAAATTAACTATCAATGCCCCAGTTTAAATGATGACATGTGATTATAAATATTTTGAGAATTCGTTTCATTCACTAATTCCCATCTTTTCACACGTTTATTAATTACACGACATTAATTAAGAACTTGACATTTTGTATGTTTCTTTTTTAAGCAGAGGTATTAAAAAGTATCAAACGCAAACATAAGTTTTTGTGCATCTTTATCTCGAACAAACAAGCTGTTGCATCGTGTAATATATCAATCATTTAAAGAAGTACTATGTTATAAACGTCCTTATAATTAAGGAGTGTAATTTTTAACGAGGAGTAATTAATACAACATAAATTTCTGTCAGTACTTCTTAGTCGTAATTCGAAGTGCTTCTGAAGTTCTTCTTACCAAGCATTGAAATCACCCAATGAAGTTCAAATAATAATGGATAGTAATTCCCCTTACGATACTTAAAGTTTATTTTATAGATTCATTGATAAGTACTGCACAGTAATGCAACCTGTTAAACTAATAAACATCCATAAGTTGACAAATGTAATTTATATTTCTAATATATTTAAAATCGTGTTTTGAAAACAAATTCGAGATCTTCTATATGCCAGAATATATGTAAAATTTCATTTAAAATTTAGGTAAAATTAAAGAAGCATTAAGAAGAAATATTAAGAACGTATACATATAAATGACGTATTAGCAGCAAGAAAGATGGAATTACAAAAATTAATAATCATAAGATACGCGATGAGATATTATTTACGATTTTAATAATACAGGAAATGTCGAACGCTTTTTAGGTTTCTTGAATTATTCAGAATGTTTAATACCAATTTTTTACAAAATATGGAGTTATGCAATGTAGAATAATGGCGTGAATGATGATCGACATTAACTTAAATACATTCAGTATGTCAACGGTGTATAACACTATGTCACACGACATTGAAAGTGACGAACTATTCCAAAATATACAGCAATGCAAATTAATTAATTGATTTGATGAAGACCCGAAACGTAACTCAGAGAGAAATAAGATACATGAAACTGAAAAAATGTCCATGACCTTCTGACAAATTTGCATGGGACAAGAGTAAGAAATTCTGCATGGTCACATTTTTCCTCATGCCTTCACATGTTCAAAAAAAGAACAATGTAAAGGTATTTTATATAAATATCACCGAAGATGTTAAATTCATGTTCTAATTTAATGCAACTTTTTACATTATACTTCGCGTTATCTGTATTCGAATGCAATTTTAAAAAAATGAGTTAATACGCAGTATATGCATATTAAATACGGTGCTAATTACTGGGAATCTTAATTAGACGTAAAGACGTTCTCACGTGTTGTGGAACCACGTGTTCTGTACCGTTATGCTTCGTACATCGTTATGCGTTGTATATTGCCGCGTATGGTATTACCACGCATCGTATCGCCATGTGTTATATATAGCCATTCGTCAGACATTTACTCGTCGTATATTGCCATACGCTGCATATCGCTTTCGCGTATATTGTCACGCGTTGTATACCTATGCGTGTTGTATAGTGTCACATATCGTATATCGCTACGCGCCATATACTGCCACTTGCCGTATATTGCCACTCGCCGAATATCACCCTCATCATATATCGACACTCTATACATTGTACAATACATATGTGTACTACCGCTCCATACACAAACATATCTCATATATCGCCGCATGATATCTCCACGTGCCATATACTGTTGCACGATGTGTCACGAGTCACGTATTACGTACAATCCCACGTTATATTAACCTCACGTTACATCGATATTACATCGCCGTGCGTTACACAATCACGTGTTACATTGGCACGTGTTATGTTGCTAATCCGTAATGTTTATAACACCAAACGGATATCTGGTAGAAAGGAAAAGAAATTTGAAACTATGAAAGCAAAAGACATTGCACATAATTTTAGATATAAGGACGTAAAATCGACTGAAATCATTTCGTTCTAACTATCATCCGCCCAAGACGCATAGAGAAAGTTAAAATAGACCGTACAAGGTTAAGAGATAAATTTCTCGTATATTTCATCTTTACGATAGAAGGCCTTTCGGCGAAATAACTTGCTTCACCGTTTTTTGAAACTGTGGCCATGAGTCAAGGGAATAAACCTATATCGAGCGTTCAAAGATCATTTGATTGATTTAACGATCTGCCGGACGGATATTAAGCATCAAAAGATCGTTAATTATTCATATGCGTGATAAAAGTTTACAAGCTGTTCGTTGAGTACTTTTTTGTTCACACTTGCTTGCACAACACTGCAACAGCAGCGATTGATTAACATTGCAAATTCTCGTGATATACATAACGTTGACGACCAAGATCTACAATCGTGCAGTCGTAAATGCATCGTCGCGTTGTGACTCATGAGAGAGATTAGACAAAAGGAAAAATGAGAAGAAAAAAAAAGAAGGGAAAAGTGGTACAAGTTAAGCAGAAAAAACTCTGTATCCAGAAACAGAAAGAACGAACTGTCATGCAAATGGTTTTATAAGCGCCAATTACTTTGACAAACTTTGCGGCGAAACACTTAAACGCTTTGAACGCGTGTTTGCGCGTAAAGAATTTTAGTTAACCTTTGTCATAATGATTCTATTTGAACGTTTTTTTCTGTACTTCCTGTACCATTCATTTTTAAACAGAAATCAAATACATTTTGCTTCTTTCAAATAAACGCCCGTTCTGCTTAACGTAAATAAGCATTACATGAATGAATTCATAGACGGCAAAAGAGACTGCGTTGAATGCTGTAGAGGTCAGGTAGGTTCGAGGAAACTTGCAGAGCTACAACAATATATATGCCACTGTGTTTTTAAATTTTTTCTTTGCGAGATTTGGAATTATATTTTTATCGGACATTAACTTCAATTTTTAAGTTTGAGGTTTCAAAATATCGTAGAAGATATACTTCGCAAAAATGAAAATCTAGAATATTTTTATTTTATTAAATTAGTTTCTGAATTTTTTTCATGCAGTTATAATATTCGTTTTTGATCGCCGAAAGCAGAGAAGAAACATCGGTTTCCTTCGGTTAATGAGGCTATAATTTGATGATTATGTCGTTGATAATCAAAGAACAGAACATAAATAAGCCAATTGACTTCTGTTTCAGGACCTTCGATCAAGGAGACGAAAAAAGGAACGCGACGAAAAGTAATCGAACCAGGTCACAACCATGAAACTCCCAATTCCGCTTCAGCAGTTCAAAAGTGAGTAATCGTACAATAAACGTAAAAATAAAAATGCATGAAATTTTCACTTACAGTGAATCAAACGAAATTTCAGCACATTTCGTTTCGCTTCACAATTACAGGTTATTAAATTGAAAAATTTTTGAAGTTGAGAAATATAACAAAGCATGTAGTAAATATAAGACGTCATGTTTCTTTTATTTAAAGAAAATAACAGCAAGAAAACAGAGTGTGTTTACATATTTTTATTAGAAAATATATTCGAAGTTATACACATATTTCCCACTCTACTTCTTGCTTAATAGCTGTTACATTTTATCATTGCAAACAGCTAAGAAATGGAGCGTTGTACATAACTTTCCTCTAAGATTGAAAAGAAAGAACTGCAGATACGAGTAAAAAAGCTCGATTAATCAACAATTAACGTATTTCCTGAAACCGACATTTACTTCAACTTCGTCTTCTTTTGCTCGTGTTGATTTTGTTTTGCTTTTAACTATCAACTCATTGCATAACAAAATCTTTCTTCGATAACTGAAACCGACTTATTGCACGAATTGATTACATGCTAGAACGAAATTCAAAGTTTAATAAATAAACGTTTGAACACTGATCAAGAAGTCGAAGTGTATTGAAAAAAAGACGTGCTTGTAACGTATAAATTATCAATAGCACGTTAATTTTGCGTAAAGAAGTGTCTAATGTACTATCAAATCGATGCGATTCGTGGAAAGAGACATTATCAGTATCCAAAGAAAGGATAAAAAACAATATGACTTTCTTGTACATTCATGCAAATGATGTTCGGGAGAAAAAAGTGATTGAGCAATCTGGGCCTTGAGTTGTCACTTAATGAATTAACGAACGCTAGACGAGTAAGGTTATTATTCAGCGAAATGAATAATATGTCAATATAGGTATTAGCTGTCTACGGCACATTAAAAATTTAATGGATCAGAAATATGAATGAGATCAAACACAGTCGTGTCAAGTTGAACATACATATTCAGTAATGTACTTTATAGATGCAATCAAACTAAAATGATATGTAAAAAAAAATCTATAAACGAGTTGCAACGATATAATTATCAAACGAGAAGCTCTTGAGACAACTTAATTTGCATTTGTTCGTTTGTTAGTCTCCGTTACAGACCATAATTCTAATTTGACCAGAAATGAGATACCCTAAAGTTGTATGGATTTTGGTGATCTGACTACGAGAATCTGATGTCATCGACGCCGACCCTCGAATCGATAAAAATCCCTGTTTCGGTATCGTTACCAATAATTTATGATACTTCGAATCGACTGGAAACACATTAAAAGCGTTGTAACTCATTGTTGACATTGATCACCGCTGACGTCAGCTGAGAAATAAACATTAATCGTTTGTTATCGTTTTTGATAGCTTCAGACGAGTTAATTTTTAAAACGACTTTCTAAACTTTAGATTGCATTCTGTTGTTATTGTATTGTTTACAGTAGCTGTTCGAAATTATAATTGCAAATTAGTACGGGGCATCTGATAGAGCCAACAGTAAATACATAAAAAAATAAATAATGGACATATTATTTCCAAATGTGTTTACTGATTTTCTTCCATTACTCTTTAATTATATACATAAAATAAATAATTTAATATTTTTTCACCTTTCATAAGAGATAAAATAGTAATGATTGACGTAGCCAATTTTTACTATGTCAATCGCTAATAGGCCGTCAAAGGAATAACCCCGTGAGAAGGTTACACTTTTGTGTTGTTCAATGACTCGACGTCTTGCATTAACATATTTTTGAGATAAATACATTGCCAGATGCTGTCGTAACTGCTTAAAGGTCTCGGCCATTGAACAGCTACGGGCAAGTATGTGTTGGTATAAAGCGGATCGGAATTAAACGCCGAAGTTATGCAAAGACTTTCGAAAAAATGTACACGCGTAGAAAGATGCAAGTTGAGAAAGATGCTACATCCGCTTGATCTTGACCTTCGAAGGCCTGACACTTTACAAAAATTTAACACTTTCCAGTAATTAGTCTATTTAATTTATCTTTCTAGATGCAGTTCTAGGAAAACGTAATTTAATTTTAATGTTTAGTGTCGAAAACTGATATATAATATTTTGTTGTATTTTACAGAATTGTATTTGTATTAAAAAAATATATTCATTCTATAAATAATAAATCGTGTAAGTTGTCATATGTGTAAAAATCTGAAACTTGATATTGACAAATATAAATTATTTTAATTTCTAAATTTCTAGATGCGGAAATCTGAAGATTTCTAAATGTGAAAAAAGTTACCATTTTATATTCTAAATATAAATTTGAAGATTTGAAAATTAGGGAATAAATGAATTTAACTAAAGTATATATACCGAATTATATCGCCATGTATTGCTATACTCCATAATGTAGAGTCCATATTATTATAAAGAGTTCAAAGATTTCGGTGCCGCTATTCACGCGAAAGAAACATTGAAGGTGACACCGCCTCATTTGTCACTGTAACTTACATATTGCGTAAAAAGAACAGAAAGAAAGAAGGAATTTTTTCGTTCCTTTTCTCGATATTTCATAAATAAATGAGACCGGTAAGTTATTCAGTTTTAAGCGAAGCAAATTATCGGTAAATTAAATTCTCGGTACCTTGTGTGCATTTATCTTACTTATGTCATTAATTGGACTTCGTCAAACTCTTTTTGTTCTACAACCCCCGTAACGTATTATTACCAATAATTTATCATTCGGCTTATCTTCGTCAATAATCACGTGTTACGAAATATTTAATTATTTCCATCGAAAATCCGATCAAGCGACATTGTAAACAGTGCTGAGTCTTCGATGACTCAGAATATAATTTAAAGGTAATCTTGAATTTGTTCTTGATTTTACATATTCTATATAATTTCAGTACATACTCAGAACATATTCAGAACATAGACATAGTCAGTATGGAAATTTATACATCTAATTATAGTTAACCCTCTGCGTGAGGTTTTATTTGTTCGCTGCGTCAGCACAAACTAATCATAGCAACGTTAAAACAAACAGGGAAAGCTGAAATGAAATCTCAATTTAGTATAGTAGAATCGTTGACTATGCAAATTATAATTAAACTCCAATTTGAAGCGTATTCAAAATTCGAGTAAAATTAATCACGGCCGAAGAGTGCGTCACAGACTCGTCAAAACAGTCCAAGAGGTTAAACGTATCCTTCTACACGTTTCATAGGTAAAGGTCACGACCGATCCCGTCGTTTAAAGATTAAAAACAAAATTTCATAATTAAAGCACGATTGATAATGTCAACCGTGTAAAATCAATTACTGTGACAGTTTGATTGCAACAACACTTACAACAAAAAATCATTCCGGTTGTGATTGATTTTCTATTCGACACACGTGTCAAGAGAGAGAGAAAAAGCAAATGACAAATATCTACAGTAGCAGTTGTAAGCTCTCGTACAATGATATTTACATATCGCGATTAATGACATTAAACATGAGTGTACATGCTATTTTGATGTACATGAGGATGACAGCACATCGATGACAAATATGACGACTAAACTACAATGAAAATGATAATATAAATATTTATGTGCTGCAGTAATTAATTATTGCGGGCCAATTAAATTATAGTGATACGCTGCACGTATCTAAGTAGCGTCACGTCGATTAAATGTTAAATAATTTCTATGACATTGTTTCTGGGAGAATGTAGTTGCATTGTGTGATTTTCTTTTGTATGGGTTGTGGAGGCAATTTCTAGTCATTGGAGTTTGGAATTTAGGAATTTGGGAATTTCAAAAATTGGAGATTTAGGAATTTGGGAATTTCGTCATTAAGGGATTTCTAGATTTTGGGCAACTGGAAATACGAAAATTAGGGAATTTATGAATTTGGGGATTTGAGAATTTAGGAATTTGAGACGTTAGGAAATTTAAGAATGTGGGGATTTAGGTATCAGGGATTTAAGAATCAGGGATTTAGAAATCAAAGATTTAGGAGTTCGAGCATTTACAAATTTAGGAACATAGGAATTTAGTAATTTAGGCATTTAACAATTCAGCAACATATATTTTGTAAACTTAGCAACTTCAAATCTATAAATTGTTAGATTCAACAATTGACTTCTTTTTATAAAAGAAGCTAGTACTCACAATATGTCCGATAACAAATCTAATAAATCTATTAACGACCAATTTAATTATATAACTGAAATCTTGATTATAGTGCGATAAATTTGCACTTCTAACCGTATTATTTGTATTCAATAATGCGTCGACTGGAATCGCATTAAAACTCATAGTACGCTCTTTCCTCCTTGTTTATTGTGTCTTTCATTCATCGTCGAACAACGATAATGTATACTTCACACTTTATGAGTAAAATAATATATAGGTAAGGTTTGACAGTATATGCTTCGTTTCCTGGTAAACAAGTAATCATCGAAGAAAAAAATCGTAATAATTAGTATTCTCCTGACAAATGATTTACGTTTCCAGACGATTGTTTGCGAGTGTGTTGAAAATGTTCGCACGTCCGATAATTATATCAGTGTACGATATTTTCACAATAATATTTCCTTTTTACTTTCGATTTTATATTCGTTCAATGCACTCTGTAATAAATATCATCAATGAGTAATATTCAATTTCTTCGGTCTTTAATTACGGAATGACTGTCATTAACCAATCATACAATTAAAGCTGTAACACCTATCGCAATAATGAATTACCCATTTTTTATTCTTAAATGATCTATGCTCGCTAGATTGACTTGTTTACCATGGTTAAACACATGGACCTCAAAAGCATTTGTTAACTAACTCAATATATCGACAGTTATGAATTATTATAGCCTAATGACAATATAATTTACTACGTGTACTAAATTCATTCCTTTTCTATTTATGTATTTTTAATTCATGTATTTTTAAATGTAGCACGAACATAACATGTGTTTAAATATTCATTGAAGTTTGCAATCGTCACTTGAATTATTGAACTCACAATCGTACCAAGTAGTAATATGATTAAATAATACTTTAGTAGCAACCAAACCTGTCTGACAGGAATTTAGATACATTTCGTAATATTTAAATAAATGTCGTTATAAAAGAGAACGTTATATCAGCGATTACTCACAAAACTATATTAACATAATAATAATTGCACACTTAATCTGGCGGAGTAAATTCATAATTAACAGCAGCGTTATAAATGCATTCTAATATACCTAATACAAAATGTATACCTTGTATCACAAACCGTTTATGGCAGTTGCACCCTTGACCCTTTAAAAAAGATTACTAACTAATTACCATAGAGGCACTTATTTCAATGCTCTTTGGACGAGGAAAAGAAGACGCAAGACTTTGACATAGTTTAACCGGCCCCTGGTAATTTGTATCATTAAGCTGCTGTAAAACCGTCGAAAGCAAATGTCGCTAATGAACGACCAATGAACCGGCGGCAATTAATGAGCCGGCTGAATTAATCGGCATAATTGTCCATCAACGAAATCAAAAATTTTCATTGTAAACAGGTTTCATTTGACGGGTCTACTTTTCGAATAATATGGAATTTAAGTCAAGGTAAACAAGTGACGTGTGAATCACATGGGGTATCACAGGGCATGATTGACGCCCATCAGCCGCCACGTAGAAAATCATTACTAAGAACTGCCGGTGTGACGTAGAAAATCATTACTAAGAGCATTTTGTAACCGGTAGTTTCATCCCAATTATTATTTGACAGAAATGATATCGCTAGCAACGTTTAAAAGCAAAAAATATCTACACCGACGACACAGTATGTTAATCGTGCCATTAGGAAAAAATATGAAAACATTGGAACGCGAGATGTAATATGTATATCCTTAAAATGATTCATCATTCTTTGAAGATCCAATCTGCGATCTTGAACTAAATCTCAAGCTACGTGCACGGTGGACTGCTATAAAATTTATTAGAAAGAAGTATGCTTAAGGTGGTGGAAAAATGCCTGGCCTTCTGCTTCGTACTTCGGATGCAAAGGTGTGGAGCTTTCCGAACGGAGATTTCGGATTTTAGGGATTTGGGGGTTTGAGGATTTGACAATTTGGAATTTGGGAATTTAGGGATTTAAGAATTTAGGGAATTTAGAGATTTTAGGGGTTGGAGATTTGGAGATTTGGGAATCTGGGGATATGAGGATTTGGAGATTTGGGGATCTAGAAATTTGGAGATCTAGAGATTTGAGAATTTGGAGATTTGAGGGTTTGGAGATTTGAAGATTTATGGATTTGTGGATTTGTGGATATGTGGATATGTGGATTCGTGGATTTATGGATTTGTGGTTTTAAGGGTTTGGAGATTTAAGGATCTAGAGATTTAAAGATTTGGGAATTTGAATATCAGAAAATTGGAAAGCCGAACTTCGAAAATTTGAGGATCTGAAACTTATACTATACGCGAAGTTCAAGATTAATTTAGACATTTCAGTCCTTTAAAATATTAAATAATATACAATCACTACTAATAAAAATCACATAGAAGAGTAATATTATCACAAATTATAAAAAGAAATCTTATGTTATATAATGGAAACCTGAAATGTGTTTTTCACAAAGATTTTCAAGCCTTCAATCCTTTTCAGTAAATATGGAAAACTACGTGCTAATTTATCATTTTATCGAACAGAACGTACCTGAATTCCATTAAAATCAAGATATCATACTCTTTTAAGTGGTATTTCAAATCATCTTATTTTTACCATATAATTATTTCATCACATTAGAATTGTAATAAGTAATCGACGTCTGAAGTCGAACAAAAAAGTAAATGAACGTTTTTAAAGCCGATAATGAATTAACATTTTGATTAGATGTACTTTTAAAAAAGGGGATTTATGACTATGCGTAATTCCGCATTAACCAGTTTAATTACGAAATAGGAGATTAATAGAAAATAATGATATAATGGTAATCAGATTTTCTACTTGCGAGACATAAAATAATCAGAGAATACCTGTTAATATTCGATAATTTCTAATTAAAAATTCTAACGGAGGTTAAAGTTTATCGATGGCGACTTACGGTAATTTGTTAACCCTATCTACATTCTTGTTATTTAATGCTTTCCTAAATGAAATTAACAGGAATTGCATTTAATTATAATATGTTTGATCACTTATGCCAATTATTACTGCGCCAATATACGAGAGTCTGAAAATAAAAAGGAATTTAAATAAACATGCACTTAAAATGAGTGCACTCGTGTTATGTCTAGACAGACATAATACAATTCGTGAGTCGACAACACTCATCATTTATGGATACATTAGGTGGTTTCATTAACAAACCCAAGATAAATAATTGTACCAAATATTTATCTTCTTTGTTAACAAAATTTTACATCATCCGCTTTTATAATTATTGTCATGCAACAATTAATCAGCGTAGTCAAAACACTGGTTGACATATTTGCATCGAAAGAAGATTAATATTCCTTGAATAGTGTGACGTATTTTTGTGGAATTAAAAGTTGGCTGAATCCGAATGCACATCATGATGAATTCAAATAATCGTCCATTAATGCACGTAATTTTTTTCTACTTTTATGTATGGAAACGGGTGTAATTAAAGGTAACAACCTTCATACGCTAGGCGCTGTAACGTTTTATGATAAGTATCGTAAAAAAAATCCGACGTAATTTTCTTATGACATATTCGGAATAATAAATTAATCTTCTTTATCCTGGCGACAAAGAAAAACACAGCTATTAAAAATGTTTAACGCTTTTTTCTCACCCTACTTCAAATTGTTAGATGTTAGATAAAAAATAATCAAAGAGGAAAAACATTTTATAATTTTGAATTTTTTGTCTTTTGTTACAGAATGCATAATACTGTTTTTACTGGGTCTCAGTTGCAGTATCTTGGCTTACATACTTTACATAATTAATCCAGTGAAGTTAGCATTGGAACAAGTAAGTGATTATATAGATGTTATATCATTTTTACGACCATATCTGCTCGACATAGCAGTAGTAACTTAATCATGTGCAATCAAAGATCAATTTTGATAAAATGCTAATAAGAAAGTGCGAATTTAGAAACACACATGTTGCAATTTCCAAATTTAACCTTCAAGATATATCTTTTTATAGAAACTGCAAATGACACCAGATTCGTTGGCCTTTCATTTATGGAAAAATCCACCTATCAATGTGTACCTCAAAATATACATATTCAATATCACCAATCCGGTGGAGTTCCTCAAAGGCGAGGAGAAATTGAAAGTGCAAGAAGTCGGACCCTACGTTTATCAGTAAGTATTATTGTTTTCCTAATTATTCTCCAATATTAGCTATTTCGACAATGTTCTTGTTTGCAGGGAAATTTTAGTAAATGAAAATGTCGTGTGGCACGAGAACAACACGATTTCATACACACCGAATAGAACGGTAGTGTACATTCCAGAGATGTCCAATGGTGATCCAGAAAAGGATATCGTGCAGGTGCCAAATATACCCATGTTGGTAAGTAATAACCATATCTTTAACTCTATAGCTTCGAATATCTCAGAATATGAATAGAAATGAAAACTTCTTTACGTTCGACATGCTTTCAAGGATGGTTAAATTCGCAGGGTATCTCATCGTCGCTACATGATCGTGGGTTTTTTGTTAACTACCCATGGACCAGTTTGGTGAACATGCTGGACAGCAAGCCGATATTGAATATAAGCGTATACGAATATCTATGGGGATATGAAGATTCTTTGGTTCGATTAGCGAGCACCGTTGTGCCAAGCTTCATCAACTTCCAGAAGTTCGGATTACTGGATAGGGTGAGTAATAGTCTATCCATAAATAAAATCATCGGCCTCAACCACTTGCAAATGACGATCATATCATTAATCGATTATCAAAAGTTAGAATTTGATTTGTCCTGAAAAATATAAACAATTACAACATTTATCTCTTAATCAGACTATCTCTTAACTTTCACTTTTATGCAAAATTATTATCCTCAAGTTTTTGCTGAACATCTTTCCGAGACACCTGATGCGTCCTCAGTTATCGTACATACCCTAACACACCTAGTGCGTCGACTTCAGATCGATTTAATACCTAACAAAAATATCCAAAGCAACGTTCTGGTTATATCGAGAGTATTCCTGACGTAAGTGGATTAAGAAAGAAGGGAAAATCTCGATAATTGATCGTGATAAAACTGACTTAAATACAGGCATAAGCCTTCGATCATTAACTTGACGCAAGTGCACCAGTTACAACCATTACACTTACTATAAAACCAGAACGGTGAGGACTAGAATGAAATAAAAAATATCTTAGAAGTTGACATAGCTAACTAACCTTGTCCACATCTGGATCGACCATAGTATTTCAAGTTTCCCTATTGCTAAACTTTTATATACATTCTTGTATACCTGTCGTTCCACACACTTTTAGTAACATACACGGATACAAGAATGAAGCACATATGAACACTCATTCTCCGAGTGTTCCAAATTGTCAACAGTTTTCGCAATGTACTTCTAGTCGTTGATCCTTTCACTATTTATGTATACGTCTCAGGGTTCACAGGGTTAGTGTCAACGACTTTTAAAAGCAGGAAAACTGAACAAATTAGATAGACTAGTCCAAGTTGTATTTCTACACATCAAATTTTCGTGCTGAATGTAAAGCGATAAGATATAGTGGTTTCTAATTGAAAAGATTGAACTTGGATCACGGTTTTAAATTTGATATTGTGAATAATTAAAATGTCAACTAATAATTACAGATGTACGACGAGGGAAACAATATTGTGACCATGAACGTCGGGAAGAACGAGAATATGACTGACGAAAATGGACGTTATCTGAGCATCGATAGATTTAATGGTAGCCCTGGTTTGCCGCAATGGGGATATCAGGAAGAAGAAGGAAACGAAACGCATCCAGAGTAAGTAAAAATAAAAATGCATCGATCGATGGATACCATTGTACGCAGTCGTGCAATTAATCCATTAATTCTCAGTATTTGAAAATATAATATTTTCACAATGGTACTTTCTACGCGTAAATAAACACTTTTACCGCCGATCATTCCATGTTCGATTAAACATTGCAGCGCACTAAAATTGCTTGTAATATTAACACCCTACATAAATAGTCAAAAATGAATAATAAGAGTGCGTGACTATATAAAATACACTAAAACGCACAATATACACAATTTTCTGTAATGAGTTAGTAATTGAAATTTTACGCAAAAGTTCTCGTAGGAACGTTAATGACGCTTAACGCACGTTAACGTGTTATAAATTATTCAAAGTTAACATCCCACGCAGAATCCTTATTACGCAAACAAGCATTATGCACAAATGCAATAAGCAGGATAATAACAATACTTCAAATTGTTCACGTGACAGGAATACTATTTGCAACCGAATCAGGGGCGCTACCGAAGGAGAATTATTCCCGTCGAATATAGACGAACACGCTGTCTTCAGAGTGTACAGAAAAGCATTCTGCAGAGCGATACCGATTGTGTTCAAGGAAAAAGTATGGGTCGAAAGCGGTCTCGACGGCTATCTGTACACCGTGGCAGACAATTTCTTAGATTCGCCGGAAGAAAATCCTGATAACGAGTGCTACTGCCGAAACAAGCCCAAATGTATGAAGAGAGGATTGTCTGACATGACTCCTTGTTATTACAGTAAGTATTTCGCGATTAATCAGGAACATCGTCGATGTTCAGTACATCAAATTATTACACAATTGTACATAATTACTGAATACTTATATACAGACATTATTAATAGAATTTTGTTTGCAAAAAATTTACTCACGGTATGTTGAGTCTGTACGCGGAGTCCTCCGTCGAAAATATCACATTGATCTCGTAGAAGTGAATGATAAAGCTTCCACCTACAAACGATAGACATTAGCATCAAATGTCAAAGTTTGAACTTTACGAACAATGTAACTCAAACCACTCTGATCCTCAGATTCACAAGAATAGCTCCTATCTTTGATTTAAGAATTACACAAGAAAAGTTGCACAAGATGTTTCTGGTCTTTTGCTATTCATTACAGCAGAATCTTATTACGTAGTTGTGAATGCAACTTGTGAACGATGTTAAATAAACTTCTATGCAGCGTTTAATTTACCACCAAAAATTTGAGTTGTGTTAATTTGTAAATTTATTCGTTTCAAAATTAAAAGTGTCTATAAGCTTGCACTGATACCATTACTGGTATCTAGTTCCACTTTCGTTGAAACAAGTAATGCGTACCCAATTACTTGTACAAACATGTTTAGAATGTCGTAATTAAAACGTACTTTATTTGCAGCTATCCCAGCAGCAATGTCTATGCCACATTTCCTCGACGCTGACCGAAAGTTTCTCGAAGACGTCGAAGGACTTGCTCCAGATCCAGAGAAGCACAAGACTAAGGTCATTCTGCAACCGGTAAATAAATCTTAAAATTATTTCGCTCGTGTTCACCGATTCCTTTAATCCGCATGTTAACCGATTAATCCCTCTCGTTCATGTCTATCGTTCGTTAATTTATGCAAGTATCTCAGGTGTTGCACACTTAAAACATGTCGAGGCATTTCTCACGAGCGCGTTCACCCTTATAATAAATTTACCGTGTTACGAAATGTTTTGCAAGTACGCGAAAAAGAAAATGTATTCGGAAACCGGTTAACGTTAGACAGTTACCCAATCAGATAGGATAATACATAATGCTCACGAAACTAGTTATTTATTAAAAATCAACATGTCATTCTTTTATTTGACGTATCCTTAGGCTATGTATGAAATACTGTTCAAACCCTTCAATTACGCCACGTTTTATCTTATGTTTCCGCAGACGATTGGAATACCGATAAAAGTTAACTCAAGAATACAGGTCAACCTCGTTATGGCTGAAAGTACCTACAATTCGAGAATCTCGGCCTTCAACGGTATTACGGTTCCATTATTCTGGAGCGATCTGGTAAGTATTCAACCTAAAATATATTCGTAAAATTCACTGACAATTCTTTTTTTTAATTCGTAAAATATATAACTTCGAACTAAATATTTCTAAGTTTAAAAATTCCTAAATTCAAATATTTATTTAAGCGCGGGAAATGGTAGTTTTGTTAGCGCCGCTTAATCTTACTTTTAAAAATTTGCAGTCTATACCTTCAATACCGAACGATCTGCTGTTCCTCTTGAAACTGGTGCTCTACATACTTCCAATAGTCCAGACAGTAATAATTTGGTTACTGGCCATTGGGGGAGTGACGATGGCCGTATTATCAATTCCAGCCATGCTGTGGACAGTCAACCAGCAACAGGAACCCCTTTCGATAGAAAGGAAGGACAGTTGCGATTTAAGAATACCGTTGAACTACGGTCAATATACAACGATACGCATTTTACCGGCTATTAAAAAGATCACCTCGAAAACGGACTTATTTAGTTAACTAATCACACCTTAAAAGTATTTACAAAAGGAAGACACTTAAATTAATACGAAAGGTCTTCTGATTTATAGTGAAATTTATTCGTTGCTGTTTTTCTCGTTAAAAAGTAAAGATGTCGGACACGCTAGCGTATTTAAACTGACTTATAACGCGAAAAAAAGTGTTCTCCGTTACGATAAGCATTCAGGGTTTCGCGCTAAAAATATTCCCTTCGTGGATCGATGTTATTCTATCAAAACGTTGTTACAGCACACTTTCAATTTTACTCCCCTTTACTTCGATTAATTTGTTTTTCGCATGAATTTATTCTATGCTCAATATATCGTATGTGTCAAGTATACAAACTATAACAGCTCAAAGTATTTCGTCGAAGTAAGTTAATGTTAAGATAAATTGAATTGAAAAAGTGATATAAAAAAAATTAATAAAAAATGTTATAAAATACGAGGTATCTAATATTAAGGTTATTAGAATAGATTGCACATGTATATAAAATTATATAACAATGTATATGTTATTATACCAGTACATAAAAAATTAATGACAAACAAATATTCTCGAATATACACGCACGAGTTTGAATGAATTTTACAGGCATTATGATTCAAATTAAAAATAAGACTTTGCTCACAAGTATCGTCGTTGATGAGGTGAAAATGGATACCAAAATTTTGAAAATGATGATTGCTTAGGTATTCCGGTTCTTGTACTCGATATTTTCGTTAAAATGTCACTTTTTACCTCGCTGAAATTTTAACGTGTTACGCTTTCATTTACAGTACCGGAAATACTAAGTGAGTCAAAATTTTGGTATGCTTTTGTACTTACTTTTTCTTCGCAACAATGATAATATTGTATTATTTAGGATATTTAGTAACTGTAAAAAATAGATTAAATGTAATTACTTAATTAAATTTAATAATAATGAATAATTAAAGTCAATAATTTAAAAACTTTTTTTAATTCAAATTACGCGTCGAAGTTGAAACTATGTTAGTCAAAATCTTGAATTACAAGAAAAGAGCTACTTACTTCGGGAACTTCTAATTTCTGTAAGTTACGAATTTAAATTTTATTAAACTGTCATTTTTCGCAGCAATAATGTTAAACTTAAGATACTTTTTATATTAAGGAGAGAATTTGTTTAGTTAGAGAACAATATAATTTGTAAGGCGTTTTTAAAAATTGTAATTTATGTTTCATAATTTCTTCATACTCCATTTATGTTTCATTAATTGTCATTAAACACATATATTTTTAATATATCGAAAATATTGTCAATTTATATTTTTTTATTGTCAGAAAACACATTACATTCATCAAAATAGAACATGTTATAATAAAATTAAGGACATACAAATATCTGATTAATATACTGATTCACAACTTAAATTCCATAATAAAAGTTAGAAATATCAATATATTGGTTATTATTATTGTATAGGCTATCTATAAAAACAGATAAAGAATAACAGTAAATAAAAATATTAAAGAATACCATACTTGAATTAAACATATTTCATATGCATCATATGTAAAGAGGATTTTTAGTATACCTAATTAAACAAGCAGATTTAATTTTATATAATTTTAATAGCAATAAACAACTGTACACAATATACAAAAATATATACAGGAGAATAAATCCTGCTTGTCTAAAATACAAATTATATTTTGTTCGGGTTACATTACTGCACATTATGCAATTTAGTCCAATTAAAAGGATTCCTTAGGAATTGTAATAATTTGTTGCATGAAAATATATTATAGAATATTTGTACAATTACGAATGTACATTATTGCATGAAATATAATGTCATACATAATTCGAGTACACTTTGAAATTCTATAAATATACATGTTACAAAAGATAGAACTTTAATGTAAAAACAAGAATATTAAAATATCATAATCCATTGAATTTTTTAAACACAGAACTCATTTCGGGTCTATTTTGTACTGAATTAGTACACCATTTTCCCAAAATCATTAAATTGTTATAAACCTGACTATCTTTTTCGCCTGCCTTCTTGTCTCTTAGTAAATCAAGCTGCGATTTTTCCCAACCATTAATAAAATCTTTTAAGAATTTATCTTGTACTCTTGACTCATCATAAGCTGATAAACCAGTAGCTAATTCAAATAAAACTATACCAAAACTATAAGTATCTACTTTTGTAGACAATTCTCGTTTATATAGAAATTCTTCTGGAAGGTAAGGCCTGGTACCATGAATCTTACTTACCTGAAATAAGCAACAAAGGTTATTACATGTAGTTCAATATATTTTTAAAGCAAAATACCTACTTTCATAGAATCTTCCTCAGGACCTTCTCTAGCTAATCCGAAATCTCCAATTTTAGGTTCAAAGCTTTTGTCAAGTAAAATATTGGCACTCTTTATATCTCCATGAATCAAAGGCTTTTTTCCAATTATATGTAAATACTGTAAACCACATGCTGTCCCTTTTGCTATTTGATGACGTTGCATCCAAGTTAAAGGCTGAGTCTTATGTCTTAATAATAATCTATCTTCCAAAGATCCATTTTTCATAAATTGGTATACAAGACAAGGTGATTTGCTATCTAAGCTATATGCATATAATGGTAAAATATTTTCATGTGGAAAAGAATTTAAAATTTTTATTTCTCTAAGTGATTGCTGAAGTTGAATCGCATAACTTTCATTTGAATCAGTCCTTCTTTTCTCTAGTTTTTTAATAGCAACTTCTGTATTCTTCCAAATACCTGTATAATAAACAAATTCATTTAAACTGAATCAATAATTCTTGAATAATTTATTTTGTCTGTTAAATTACCTTTATATACTGTTCCAAAACCACCTCTTCCTAATATATAACCTTTGTCCCAATCATTTGTGACTATAGTTAATTCTTCATAACTTGCTTGAGGCAGAGTAGTTTCAGCTTGTATAGCTGCTACTTCATTATTTCTTTTTCCATTAGATGTACCATGCTGTAAAAGAGGCGATAAAAGATGTGCTGGAGCTACAGAACCAACAAGTAGATTATTAGAATTACTTGGACTATCTGCTATGTGCATAGCTTGCATTGGTTTATTCAATATCTTATGAGATTCCTCTTTCGTGTTTCTTTCCACAATAATTTTTGGTACATTTGGTTCTGGTGGTGCAATCTGATTAAAATTTTGTATACCAATTTTCAAATCCTTTGTGTTCTTTTGAAGACGTCTTTCAAGTATTCTATTAAGATTACCCTCACCACTACTGATTAATTTATGATATTTTTCATCTACATACAGTTTTAATGGTACCATAGCCTGGTAATGTTGCATTTTAGACAATAAAACAAACAATTCTAAAATAGTGTGATTATGATGGCCCCACATCGTCAACAATTCATCTGTAGGATTCTTTTCTTTCCTTAAACTTTGTATTGTAAATACGTCATAATGCATCCATATCCCTAAACAAAATTACGAATATAAAATATGATTTTTTAATAATAAACCAGTTAATAAAGCATGAGGAAATAAATTATATATATATAATTTGACTATTTTTGAATGACTTACCAGCAAGTTCTTCCCACTTATCATTTTGATTTAATATTTTACAAAGTTCTGACCGTTCCAAAAATGGTAATTGATAAATATATTTAATATTATTCGCACAATTCGATGTCATAGTGACAACCAAACTTTTCTAGCAGATTTTGAAGTTTTCTTTCCTCTTTTGCGTGATACACGCATCAAACATTTCTTTCGCATAATAGCCCCATCTATTGAAGTTATGGATTATTATTAGGCACCTTATCTGTATCTTACCATTTTCATATCACATGCAGCATTATCGATACAGACTGGAACAACATTATCCTGCTGGCAATGTAGGAAATTACTACAAAAATATTTCGTCAAATTGCATTCCAACACTTAAAAATTCAAAAAAAAATATGAACACCAACAGTGGTAATAAAGTCCAATTCCAACAATAATAATTATTAAACATTTATTTAAAAAATTAAAATTAATATTAAAAAAAATTCATAATTTGCAAATATGTCTTAACATCATATAAGTATAATAATTTCCAATTATTTTGTAATATATTTGTGCAAAAAAGTTATATAAGTAATAATTAGTTAATAAATAATTGTAAAATAAAAAATTATAATAAAGTCGTTTGTAGTACAATAATTTTATTTATGTTTCAAGATAGCTGCCTGGTTGAACCTTGAGTCAATCTGCAATCGAGAGCCAAGCTGTAATTGAGAACCAAGCTGCAATCCTAGATCAATTATGAGACTCTTAATGATCGCAGTGATGCAAGTCAACGATCGGTGAGTCGCATGCTTTACTATTCTTCCAGTTCACATCATGTCGCAGGACGAATAATTCGAAACGACACGGAAACTGATTTTATCTTTCTAATGAATGAGGCAATTGCAAGTGGAGGTAGATAGGACTTGATAGAGTGGTAATCGATATCGTTTTCTAAACAGTTAAAAGATCTTCAGAAAACGATATCGAGCTAAGAGCTACAATTTAAAAAATGAAGCCTTGTATTGTACTAGTACCTTCCCTCTCTGTTAGGTGGCGATAGGAATAGAGTTTTCAGAGAGGGTACATATGAAAGTAAAAGAGAGGATTTTTAAATACTTTCAACTTTTCAAATTAATTACATTGCAGTGAGGTTCATCTTACTTTTAGAAACAAGCTTCATTTTATTTGAAAAAGTTTTGCTACATGTCGATTCCTGTGAATTAGGCACATTGTAATGTCAGAGAATTATAGCGAATGGCGCAATTTCTGTCTTTTTACAATTACAAATTATTTACTATTTCCATTGAATTGTACATTACAAATTATAATTTTTTGTATATTTCATTGTACTAGTTATGAATTGGTATCTAATTATAATCAATGATGCAAGCGATGAGAGTATCATTCTCATATAAGTGATGTAGCACCAAACGTATACCTAATAAATGGCAATAGGATGCGATGCAACGAGTGAGTTAACTTGTGACGATCTAACGCGTGGCGATCTAACGTGTTGCGATACATTGCATGGTGGTACATGCGTAGCGATCAAACATTTGGTGATCGAAAGCGTGACCATCAAATTCATGGTGATCTAATTCATAGCAACCAAACGCGTGGTGATCTACTTTGCGACGATCAAACGCATGGTGATCTAATTTGTGACGACCAACCACATAATGATCCAATACATAGCAACCAAATATGTGGTGGAAAAAGTAATTCATGGCAATCAAATGCATAGTGGTCTAATTCATGGCAATCAAATGCATAGTGGTCTAATTCACGACCACCAACCACGCAGTGCTCTAATTCGTAACGATCTAATGCGTTCTGATGCAACGCGATAATACACAGCGTAATATAACACCTAGTGATCTCCCATGAGGGTATAACCCGTGGCTACAAAGTACCATCCCGTCTCGACTGCATAGTTATTTAGTCTACTATCACTCATCAATCAAGAAGGACCTCCTATATTGCAGTAGTTTTCGTGGACTCCATAATGGCGCTTCTTCGCCGTTCCCGTGCGCGAAAACCCTCGATGGTGGCAACAAAACGAGAGTACCGTATTCGATACGTGTTACATTCCATCTGATAAATCGGAATTCGAACGTAGCAGAGTTAAAATCGTTCTTTAGATACCGATCCATTTGAAGCGAACATGAGTCGTCTAAAATCGCGATCGGCAGCCGTAGGTTCTTACCGGCGCGGCGCCGTAAAGTACGAAGGTAGGAGCGGAAAGTATGAGCGGATCGGTTCCTGGTTTGCATTTATTGCAGCGTCTCGCGAGTGAGGCGTGTTCGAGAGAGCAATCGTTCGTTGGCTGAAGAGAAACAGACGGTTTAAGGGGGCGAAGAGCAAAAGAAAATTGTTCGCGGCGGTTGGAAATGAGCGGAGAATCGAAAGGCAGAAGGGGTTGAGGAACAGGTGTGGTGGGGGAGGGGCAGGGAGAGAGAGCGGGGAGGGATATCCAGAGGATCCTTGCTCGATACGATACGGGGCTTTCGTTGCTTCGTGCCGCGATACACGGTTTAGTCTTCCTGCAACCGTCCTTTCGAACTGGTTGCTGTTGTTTTTGACGACCGCGGGCTATCGGGAACCGATTTAAACGTATTCGCAAATCGACAGTCGAATCGGTGATATCTGTGGTGGTGGTTTTTGTGTGAAATAACGGTTCCAGTGATCGACGTGAAGTGCAAAGTGAAACTACGTTAAAATGGTTGAACGGTGAGGATTCAATTTTTCCTACGTACTTCGTTTTCATTCTTTCTAACGTTGATAATAGTTATAACAGTGATGTGATGAGTAAAGTGAAACTATGAATTAATTTTCGTTTGTGATTATTGACTGGAGTTTTTCAGAATACGTTTATATTTAACGAGATATTCAGTGATTTTTATATGTAAATTAAGAAAGTGAAAAATGTGAATTGGTAAATGAACGTCTAGCAAACGAGCCTTCCGTTGATAACGAATTCGCGTGAGGTGCGGTAATAAAACGCAATCGCATGTGTAGTTCTAGAATCTTCCGATATTATGCTATATGTGATAGAAATATAGTTTTACTCATCGTTACTCTCATTTTTTTGATCGTCCTTCTTCTATGTAACGTCATTTTAATTGCGACATATAGATTCTTAAATGTATATTTACTCATCTTTAAACACCATGTTAGTTCGAATAAAAGTACTAAACAGAGCATTGTAGATTGCATGACTTTCATTACAAAACGACGTAATTGTCAGATGATGTTACAGAAAGGTTTGTAAAACCTTTTAAATACGTTACTATAAAAAGTCGATTAAATGATTATAAAGTTATGACATATCGTACTACGCAGTCTACAAAAGCTAGAAAATTTCTTGACTAAATACGAAATGCGAGATAGGTACAGAAAACGTGCACGCTGGTGATATCAACGCCCGCATAAGAAAGACGCCACACTCCATTTCATTCTCCCTCTTTCGCTTTTAATTCTATTCAAAGTTTTGATTTCAAAAGCTACAGAAAGTTCCGAGATATAATCTATAAGATTTCTATCGATTTCACGTCTTTGAATTTGCATATTTGCAAATCAGTTAACTACCGTACGCCGTGTTTTGAAATTTCACTTTTTCGCAAGTTGCATCGTGTGCGAAAGTCAGGCGTCGTATTTTGAAAACAGTAACGGCCGAAAGTGAGAGGTGATCGTTTGTTTCAACTCTGAAAGTTGCGTGCCATCGCGAACAATTACTTAAAATTGCAGATTGATTTCTATCGGAGGATCGTGTGTTCGTGTCGAGTGATTGTGATTTGTTTTCAGATATAATTGACACTATTTGGTGGAAGTATGGTGTAATTTACCGTTCTATGATTGGATTACGAGCAACGGCGATTCGCTTTGGATGAAACATGTATGGCTGGTGAGTCCATGTTACAAATTTCTCTCGAAAGATTTATTTTGATAATATATTTTGTATTACCATTATAAACATAATTAACTAGTTCTTTACAAATTTAACTTTTCATTAGACATACTAAGGAACATAAATGGGAAATTAAATATTAATTAAAACTTGAATACTTCATTACAATGTAAAAATGTTTTAAAAACATTTACACATACAAAAGGATAAATTGCTTTTTGAACAAAATTCTTTCAATGAACTAGATAATTTCAGTCTTAAAAAATGAGTAATATCAGTTCGTCAAATAATGTCAGACGTTCAGCAATGTGGTTTATGAATCACACCCATTCTGAAAGAATTAGCATTCTTCTACGTAGCTTCTTTCAAGCGATCCGAATGGTTCAATTCGTATTCCTCTTCGATTTGCGTCGTAGAAAACCTGTTGAAACCTTGTAGTTGGTTACTTTCAGTGGTTTCAATAGAATTTTACTTAACTCCGCCCGTAAAAGCTGCTCGCACGTGCAAGTTGTTCCCTTCTTTGAAAGATGGACGAAACAGAGGGCGTCGTTCCATACGAAAGTCGGCGTCGTTTCGTGGAAGTTAGAGTTTAAGGTTTGCATGCACGTTGAAAGAGAATGACGAACCGCGAAACGTGCGTGTATAGCCTAACGAACGTATTCTGAATGCCTTGTTCAGACTGCGTATGCATAAAGCCGGCACGTGTGCCTATATATTTTTTTGCTTTCTTCATTCAATATGCATCCGGTCGGCCGCGCGGCACAGGTAATAACGCGTCTTCCGTTGGTCACGTAACAATAGAAGCTCTATTAAATTTTTCTGTTACGATAGGTGAAACCGCCTGTATCGGGTGTTCCAAGAGAACCCTCACAAATTCTTAAAATGCGTACACTGTGCTTGCAATTTTTATATTTCACTTTCTTCTTCAGGGAGAGCTTTAATTCAGAAAGAGAGTTAAACATTTTTTAATTTTTCTTGGAAATTTAGGTATATTAACATTTTTTTAATTGTAGATGTTTTGCAAAATTTGCAGATTTTTAAGTTTGAAAATTTAACAGTGTGCACCTGATCAAATTTATAAATTTAGGAACATACATTTCTTCGAATTAATAAACTCAGAAAAGTACACTTTTACAAACTTAATAATGTAAAGATGTGCACTTTAAATTAAAAAATGTAGGAG
The DNA here is from genome assembly GCA_963576845.1 of Megachile leachella. Taxonomy (NCBI): domain Eukaryota; kingdom Metazoa; phylum Arthropoda; class Insecta; order Hymenoptera; family Megachilidae; genus Megachile; species Megachile leachella. The sequence goes on from OY756248.1 coordinate 15,583,279, forward strand.
TATATAAATTTTCAAAATTACAAATTTAATTCTAAGTCTTATCAATAATTAAATATTGGCAATATTGTCGATGTCAATGTGTACATCGACTAAACTTTCCTTCAGAGTAAGAGAAAATTATGCAACACCTTATTCCGCTTGTAAGAACTGATATCAAATTATCGCTTAGGAAACTGGCTGAAATAAACGTACAGTAATCATGAGACAAAATGTCCAGTTATTAGATAAAAAATAGGGTACACTTTTCTCACATGAATATCACATGAAAATTAATAACTATGGTAAGGTTGTTTCATTACAGGAAAATTTGTGAAACTTGTATGTTGCATCCACCGATACAATCACTATAATATATCTCTGCGCATAGCAAACGTAAATGTTACGCTCTGCCGCAGCTTACGATACTAACCACGTGGAATTCGCTAGAATTTATTTGCCTTGCAAGGCCGTCTTTTGGATCGTCGGGCATAAATTCAACCCTGATACTATGATTTGTTGCACCTATCCTACCTAACTTATCCGGTTTACTGCTCATCGGGTCATTATAGTAATTGTACTGAGAATTTTATAGCTACTGATCATTTCGGTTTTGTTTAACAGTTAGATTCCAGCAAATGGGACGCGGAAACTTGTTCTTAGCTCTGGTTAGAGATAACGTTCTGTTAGAGAATTTCATTCCTTGTGGAAGATTTAATCTTTAGATTTTATTTGGACCTTTGGATATTTCAGGATTTGAAAATTTCAGGGTGTCAGAATTTGGGGGTTTGAGAATTTGGAGGTTTAAGAATTTTGGGGGTTGGAAAATTGGGGGTTGGAGAATTTCAAGGTTGGAGAATTTGGGGGTTGCAGAATTTTGGGGTTGGAGAATTTGGGGGTTTCAGAATTTGAGGGTCTGAGAATATAGAGGTTTGAGAATTGGGGGGTTTGGGAATTTGGGAGTTTAAGAATTTAGGGACTTGAAGAATTTGGAGGTTGCAGAATTTTGGGTTTGTAGAATTTAGGAGTTTGAGAATTTGGGGGTTTGGGAGTTTGGGAGTTTAAGAATTTAGGGTCTTGAAGAATTTGGGGGTTTAAGAATTTGATGATTTGAAAATTTAGGGGTTGTAGAATTTGGTGATTTGAGAATATGGAGGTTTGAGAATTTGGAGACTTGAGAATTTAGTGTCTTGAGTATTTAAAGGTTTGAGTACTTGATAATTTGACAATTTGGGGGTTGGAGAATTTGATAATTTGATAGTTTTGGTGGTTTGAGTATTTAATAATTTAAGAGCTTGAAGGTTTGAGTATTTGGTAATTTGAGACCTTGAAGGTTTGAGTATTTGATAATTTGAGAATGCAAGAGTTTGAATATTTGGTAATTTAAGGATTTGGAAACTTACTCTCCTGCAAATTTAAAGACATAAATTTTGAAGTTCATTTGATCCATTAAAGCTGTAAACGAGTCCTTAAGTCCTCAACTAAAAGAAGTCTACATACCACTAAAATGTACATACTCCATGCGGAGCATCGACCTCGCCGCTATTAGAATTCTTCAGCACAAAAGTATTACTCACCGTGGACATACCTATATTAATCGATCAATATTCTATTAATGTAATGAATGATATTAGTCTACTTGTCAAATCAAATAAAATGGTAGTGTGTGTACAACATAGAGTTTTAACCGTAGGCAGAGTAGAATATTATTACTGTTCCGCAAAGGGACAGCTAGTAATTAGACTCGACTCTTTTATTATCTACTTGCTGGGGGGATGAACGCAGCCGTGATGAAAGTTCATGGTATCTTTTGAGTTATAACCGTCGTAAGTATAATTCAGTATTCTGAAGTACCGGGAACGACACATACGTGTATGGATTGATAAGCAGGTTAATAGCGAGCTGTTACCTCGTATTTTATACCTTCGAATATGTGTTTAACTTTATTGACATGAGGTTATTTTTGTATCATACATTACTTTGTACGCGTATAATTTCAAGTTGCATCCTGGAAGAGGTAGATAAGGACTGGAATCACTACATTTGTCTTGTAATTAAATCATTATCAGACGTAGAATTAATGATCGTTAACTTAAAGACTTATTTAAACAATGTATATCGTACAGGTATCCTCGTATCGGCTCAGTAATTGGTGTAATTTGCGACAATTTTTGAGCTAACGTTTCATTTCCTGATGTTGTTAATTGGTGGGTTGGTCCTTGTTAGAGTTGGCGGAAGTTGGCTTTCGAAGTCGATATTTTTGGATTTGGAGGTTTGGGAATTTAGGGAATTGGAGTTTGGAGATTTAGGAATTTAGGAGCTGTGAACTTTAAGGGCTTTATGACCTTCGTGTATGGGGATGTGTATGTGTGCTACTTTGAAAATTTGGAGATCGAGAATTTGAAGAAATGGGATCTACATATTTGGGGACGTAGAGTTTGAAGACTTTGAAGTTTAGAAATATGGAGATGTCAAGTTTAGGAATTTAGAAACTTGAAGATTTATAGGTGTAAAAATTTCAGATCTTCAAAATTTGCATATTTGCCTCTACGTTTCCTAATGAACTGCCACTCTCGCTGCCTCAAATAAGCATATCCAACCGTCACATAAAATTCTATTAAATTTTGATTAAACTTCACCTATAATAAACATGAATCATATTTCCAGTAATCTGAAACTACTGACGCTAATTATAATTTGCATGTCAATAACTGTTAAACTCAAGGTAAACATATTTCCATCATCTCCCGATATTAATTGCTAAAATAAATGGCCACTAATGTACCCACCTAATACCGCAGAAAATCATAAAAACAACAAACTAATAGTCTTAATTATAAATTCCGGAACAATCTGCATAGAAGATTTATCACATTTCCCTCGTTAGTCGGCAAACATCAACAGCTTCGGCTTAGCATAATTTAACACCTTCGATGTCTGCTAATGTAAACGATCGTGCGTATAATAAATTACACGCTGTAATAATAAATTATGTTAGAGTGATAACAGGTGATCGCGTGAAACACCAAGACGCACGCTTGCACGCGCGTATCCGCTTCGAGTTTCGCGCGTCGACGCTCACGATTGACTTTTCCCAATGATCGGTCGCGATCGATCGATCCGGCTAGATCTTTGTCGTGCCAGCACGAAACTGTAAAATACACGAACGCCTGGCGTCTCGGTAGGTAGCCGAGCGTAAAATTTCCAGGTAGCGGATGGCAAAACCCGATCCATTTATCTAATATCTCGTCACGCGTGCGTGTACGTTCTTGTCCTATGCATTAATTAGCCTAATCGCGGCACCACAATCGACCTCCGAGATGTGTCGCGAAATTGTTCATCCAGAATCCTGGAATAGTTGCCATAGGGGACTGTCGAACCACAGGAGAAGGTTGTCCATTACTTTGGGGATCGTTCATTTTTTAATCGAAAAGTAGAGTGGTAAATAAGGGCTGAGTAGATAAATAATAAGGATGAAGTTGGTTATGCAATTATTTATCTTCACACAAATTCTTAATCCCCTTTTGCATGAATTTTTATGACGAATTGAATAAAATATGGTTGTTAGTCTACTGTGGTTGTTAAACATGTGGACATGAAATGAGTAATAGAATTTTATAAAATTTTAGTTTGGTCCAACGTGCTCAGAGTCTACAGTATTATCTATACTTGATTTACTGTAGAATATTTAAAATCTAAGTCCAGTAGCTTCTTAATAATTTCTGTAAATTTGAAACAAGAGTTCCGCCATTTTGAGTTACGTGAATCTATACAGTGTCATGAGAGGATGCGCACATAGGATGCGCAATAATTCCAATTTCGCAAGAACCTTTCCCACATCCCTTTAATCAGAATTGTATCTATAATTTCAACCTCGGTCAAGTTTAAAAAAATATTTGGAGTTTGAAAAAACTCAAGTATCTTCCAATATAAAGGTTTTGACCGAAGAAGATAAAAAAGAATTATGAAGGAAGAGAAAATAATCCCCCTGTAGAAAATGGCGTATTACACGTTCCACAGACGATGGCACCACCTTAAATCCTTCTTGCGGTTTCTCGTATCTACGATACAGAGGGTGACATCGCACATTTCTTAGGTGTTCTCAGTATCACCGACTTCTTAATCTCAGACGTGACAAATTACCTCTTGGTGGCGGAGAACGCGTATACTTCTTTCCTTACTTCTTTTTTTCCCGTTGTTTTTATTTGCATCTTTGAGCCATTTCGCGCCGAACGTGATTCGAAAAGCGTGTTCAGGAAGGTTGAAAAATTATCTTGGGATTATATCTGTCTGTCTTGGAGCTTTGTCCTCTCTATCAAATGTCAGAAAACTATTCTCGACATTTATAGCCGACCTTTACGTGACATTTTTTATTTGTACCTATAAAACTTCTGTATTTTGTAGGGAGAAACTTGAGACATTCTGTGTTTTATTGCCGAATAAAAATGTGTGACTATATTGTGGTCTGTTGTGTATAGGTATGATGTGATTTGTGAACTGAAATATAGCAGATGACTTTGAAAATATGGTTTCTTGAAATTGTCATTTTTTAATTTAATTGTGTAGCCATTATTAAGTTCTTAATGTCGAGTTGTGACTTTTAAGACCACATCACCATTGCTTTTTTAGAGGCAGTGGTGACATTCTTAAACTTCATATTTCCTCATTTTCAAATTCTCAAATTATTTAACTTTCAAATACTCAAATTGTCCAAACCTTTAAATCTTCAATTTCCCAGTTTCTCAAATTATGTATCATCGAAGAAGGTCTCATCTCTCCAACAACCCAAGTATACTAATTACACCAAACATCGCACCATCCTTCCCCAACATCTTCCAGTAATTTCCTCTGCGTGAAACTAATCTATATTTCGAGTCAAGACCCATCCCAAGTTGCATGTACACGAACTCCAAAGGGCAGATCAGATTTTACGATTCGTCCTTTGTTAGGCTACAGTCGTATAAGTATTATATCTACGCGCATGTAGCACAGTTGAAATTCGAAGGAACGCACGAATCCGACGATAATTTATTCCGTAGCCGTAAACTTCGCCTCGGACAGTCTTCCTACGCTTGTTTCCTCTCGAGCCAAAAGTGTTAAGCAAACACGTATCCAGGGGGTCTCTCCTTCTGCGCATACATTCTCTCCATTTTTTCTTCTCCGCCACACACTCGCCCCTTTTTCCTTTTCCCTTTCCGTCTCTTTCACCTACGCTTCCACTATCCACTGGGCATCTTTGCGTTTTACCACCGCTAACATTTAAACACTTCGTCTTTGAGCGCATCTTTCACTTCCTTTTTTCAAGAGCAACCGCGTGAAATCGAAATAAATATTCCAAGACCGTGTACCAGAGCTCTTTTTCTTTCTCTTCTATTTTTTTTACTTTATGTCGGAAAGAGGCGATGTTGTTCACAAATCCTTTTTACGCTTTGTATTTTGGTGCGTGTTGTAGGAGAATGAAAGCGGGTCTCTTAATTGTTTGTGGGAGTATAGTTGCCTTTTGGGAGAGAGGATTGAATGCGATAATGATTTGCAATTTTGCTCATATATTATTATAATGTTTAAAGATTTATTATTTTTGATTATAAGAACCATGAAAATTTTCCAACAATTTTTTTAATTATACAGTTTGCATTAATTACATGAAAAAGGACATACCGATATCCCCGCTAACATTAGTATACTTTCTCTTTAAAATCCCTGGTGTAATACACCCAACTACATTAAATTTCAATTAGAAATTTTTTACTACCATAACCGCTACATCATAGGTGATCAATCAAATAAGAACGATGATATGTTAAAATACAGTATACTCGAGTATATTAGGGACACAAAAAAAGTAACAGATGATATATTGGACGAGTGCCACACAGTAACGCATGGTGTGTTGTTGTATATTGTAATAACCAAAGATTTTTCGTGTATTTTAGAAACTACGAGAGGTGATTCTATCGCTATTGATCTTGGAAGTATATTTCAGGGTCAATGAAACCGTCGAAGCGTGTAACCCGTTGTAAATAATTATCATATTAAAAATGTTGTAGAAATTAAAATCGTGATACTTTATATGCAAAAAGTTGGAATGGTGGCCTTGACAGTACTCCAAGATCACGTAACCTAGTGAAACGTGTCTTCTATTTTCTAATCTTGTTATTTATTACTGTACGACAAGGAAGAATTTCGCAATCTTCGTAGTACATTAATTACAGAATGCAGAATTATTTTTTGAACTTATTTTGCAAAGTGCAAAATTATTTCCTGTTTGAAAATAAATACGTTAGCTACTGATTCAATCTACACCAGATGTTCAAAGATAAAAGGAAATCTTCAAAGCAACGACTGTCGAAGGAATAACCTAGAGCTATAATTAGCGTGCCTCGAAATAATCGAACCTTGCGATCGAACGAAAATTCAAATTACTCGAATCTTGTTGCGGAGGAGCCTTGTAACCCTTCGAGTATAAAGAAACGTCGATTATCCGTAGTTGTAATTAATAGAACACGAGAAGGCCAGATACATCGACTACCTCTGTCCCAGCTTCGATTCGAATTATCGAATTATCTAATCGCGCTTGTTAACGCCGTGTTTCCCTGCCAAGTCGGCTTGATTTATTGCCGTCGGGAGTCGCGATCCTTGATCATAGGAATCCCGAGTTTAGCGAGGAATTTGCAGAAATTACAGAAAAGAGTATCAACTCTTGCGAGTGAGCTCACCTAGGGTGCTAATCAAGCAGAGAATCGTAAGGGTTCCTTGAACACTTCGCGTTAGTTGCCATCTTTATCCCGTACTGTGTACCTTTCTTTTGTAAATAATTATGGGAATTAAGATGGTTAACGCGTTGACCGTGGGAGTGTGGCTGCCTCAAATGTGATGAATGTGGTGAAAGAAATGGGACAAGGATTTAGATAACCTTGCTATTATATTTTTTAAATGTAGGTCAAATACAAGTAAAATACTATGTGTTTGTTTGTTTCAATATTTATGTCAAAACAAAGAATGAAAATGTAGAGGATGAGTAATTGGCACATTACGATGATGAGGGAAACAGATGCTAATTCCTTATGTTCGCGTGTAACAAGTTTTAAGCGTTGAATAAGTAAAGAATGATGTAACATGCGGTGTCCCAGTATCCACATCGAACATTGAAAAAGATTAAATCCTGTCTCGATCGACACCTTAGAAACGAGTTTCTCGCATAAACTGATTCATAGTACGCACACTGTCGTAAATTTGCATATGAAATCCAACGTAATCCTCGCGAGCGTCATGCGCGTTAACAAGCTTGATTAAATAGCCAGATAAGCGTGGATCGAGTCAAGGTTGCAATCTGAATTCCGATAAATCGGAAATCGAACGTCCGACGAGGATAACACGAGCTTGTAGAAATTTCTTGTTACCGCTGGAAGGATTCCGGAAACGTGAATTTTCCTAATGCATTGCCAGTGGGATATTACACGTTCGCCAGCGTATCGTGTCATCCAAGATAATCGCGATGTATACGGTGAAAAATAGAGGACTCACGACCAAGGAAGCGGAGTAACAAAAAGACGACGTGGAACATCGCTTGATCCGATCATGTTGCACGCATGAATCGTTCCGAAGATCGCATGCATAATTACCGATCCTATTCCTTTCTGAAACCCTGTTTCCTTTCAGCATATAGATTCCGTTTCAAAGTTCTCGGGTCGAGTTCCTGTGCAGGATGGAAACACAAAGAGGATTCTCTTGTCAATCAAATTAAATTTGTACGAATTGGATGCTGATCAAGATTTAAAATCAGATCTTTTGGAATTTTTTGACATTTGACAGTTTGAGGATGGGCCTAGAATGTGGAGACCTAGGAAAGTTAGGACCTATCGGACCAAGTTTGCAATTTGGAAATTTGAGGAATTTGGAATGTTTGATTATATGTAGGTTCTCAACATTTGTTGGTAATCTTGACTATCCCTTTAAATGGACAATGTGAAGATCTTAATATTGCTAAAAATATTGGCAATCCAATTATCCGAGGTCTCCCGAAGAAAACATATTGGCACTTGCATAAAAAAATAACCTGAATCTTGAAAAACAGACTGTAAAATGTGGCATCTCCGCACAATATAATTATTATGAATCCAACATTCAATTATTGAGGAATAATTAATTTGCCAAAGATTATAAAATTATAAATGTAGTAGTGCGTTATTACCTTAAGTGAAACACGTACCGTGTTCAAAGTAACCATTAACGTTATCCCGCGCGATCGTAAATCGAGCAATTTGCTACAATTGCAGTCTCGGGAACGCCAAATATCAGGGATTAATAGGGGTTGGACGTTCATTAATATCCCATCAACGAACCGTCGAAAGAAGCAGCCTCTGTTTCCAAGATTGGAACAGTTCGCGAAGTCGAACGAAACGCGTATAGGTGGAACGGGTGCGGTAACGAGTAGCTTTTATTTTTCGTCGATCGTTCGCGTTTACATCGGGGGCTCGTTCGTTCTCCCCCCGCTGCTAGCAAACTGGGCGTGGAGCTGCAGCGAAACTATTTTTTGCCAGCGTTACTCGTTCCACGGGGAAAAAGCAGAACGATCCCGACCGGATCGCCTCCAGAAAGCGTAACGACGCCGAGGACATCGTCACTTAGCACTCGTCCAGCCACCAAAGTACACGCGTTCGCTCGTCCTGCATCTCCTTACGTCGCTAATCGCCTCGTATTACGTTAATGCGGGACTCGGCACTGTTGTCTTTAACTTTACACGGGCAAACCCGTGCACCGATATAAAGAAATCAACGGATAATAATACAGTCTCGCGTCCAGGGACTTCGTTGGTCATTTAAGGCGATTCGATGAGGGATTATCGTCGGGAAGCCGAGTTTCTACGGTTCATTTCCAGCCGAGGTAAATGACAATTGTACGTTTCACGCGTTCACGAATAGACTACCCCAGGCTTTTTGCTGTAACAGGCTCGTGGTCGAGATTTACTTATTTTTTGCCCTTCGGTTTTCATGACGGTGCAAATGCGCCAGTGCACGCTGAATCTCGATCGCTGCGGGTTAATGCGACGATAACCACGCTTGCGTGTGCTTTTTCCTCGTTAACTCCACGCTATTGCGAAACGAAGAACTAGATATCTAGTGAAAATTGGAGGTGTAACATGCCGTTGCGATTAGAAGCTGCCGGCATTCTAGAGCATGATTTTAGAGTATTAGGACTACAGAAATGTTAGGATCCTGGGGATATTAGAATTCTGGCCGTATTAGGATACTATGAACATTGAAATTCTTAGGACGTTAAAGTTTTCAGGATATATTAAAATATTAGAGATAGAAATTTTTGAATTTGAGGGTATTAAAAGCCAGTGCAGATAAATTTACAGTAATAAAAAAGGAGGAAGATGCTACGAGATGTCTGCTATGAAATATGTCGTACTGGCAATTAATGTTTCGAATAGTTTTACGTACAAAAACTGTAGATTTATCTTTGACAGTCAAATCTAAATTACATATTGACACGTTTAATCTCGGTAATTCTTGTGCGAGTAAGTTTAACAACTTGCAGATTCATATAAATTGTACATAGAGATTCTTCGAATCTCGTGATGATGTTTATTCGTTAATATACCGCCGCATTTGTTCTATCTTGTTCGTGCACGTAATTGAACCTTTACCAGTCAAAACACCGACATTAGCACAACTCTATCCTGAGCAACTCATTTGCGTCCATGCAAAGTTTAAGTAGCTATTAAACCTTAATAGCGTGACTTTACTACGGCTGCTCACTTTTGTCCCTTTTCACTGTCATCTTGGATTTGGTACCATTATATCATTTACCTGCTGCTTTCGCTTTCGGAAATCGCTAATGCGTTGCTCATTTGCGGAGGCATGCAAATATCTTGCAGACGTAGTTTCATTAACTCTAATATTTTCTCTTTCAAGTCATTTTTTTTCAGACCAAATATTTTCTTTGCTGAATAATTTATATTTAATATCAAAGTATATTAAGAATTTTGTGGCCTCAATTTTTGAGTGATGACGACAAAAGCAAAAATCTTTCTATATCGAATAAAGATTCTCAAGGGAACGCTTTTAAAATTATTACCAAACGCCATAAGAGTTTCCCAAGAAGCTCGCCTAATAGCAGCGGATAATCGCTTCGTTAAATTATAATTTCCTCCCGATATTTCTCGGAAATGAGAAAACGGCGCGAAACGGTGTGTCGGCAAACGATTCGTGTTCTTATGGGGTATTCGATCAGGCCCGGGTAGAAAGCTCGAGAACCGCGCTGTATAATTGTTATATGGCGAAGTAATCGAGCACGCTGTTCTCACAGGAGAGCCGGTCGATCGAGAATGCGATCGGCGTGAAAGTACTGACAGATCCTAATGAGCGTCGAGGAAGAAATACGGGGAGGATATACGACCTTCGGTAGCGCTTTAAGGCTACCTTTGTTTTTAAACCCATCGCGAGATCCGGACTTACAACCAAGTTACAGCGACTTGGCTACCTGCCGACTATCTTTTACTAACCTCGTCCCTTTTGAATAATTCTAACCGTCGACGAATAAAATGAGATCGAGGTGTTGCTTTTGATTGCACCGAGGGACCAATTTAATACTCGGCAACACGCGTACCTTCGTGAACATCAGACCGAGTATGAATTATCTAACGTCGAGAGTCCGATCAAGTTCAACGACACAAAAGTAAAATACATCAACTTATATTCCTTGAAAATCAATGGTAAATAGCATTAATTATTATTAGGTTTTAATGTTTTCAAGATCTTACCTGTCTAATTGCGCCGCTTGTTAAAGCGTTATTGGGCAATTAAGCGGTTGATATTATTTTTACAATACGATGTACGATGTAGAAAGAAATTCTTAAGGAGTTCCTAAGAGACAGCCATACTTAAGAGATGATAAAAGTATCCGCTCTAATATACTTCGTTCATCTTCTTAACTCGTTAGTATCAAGTATCTCCAAGCGGATACGAGCGGTTCTTTTTATCCCGCGTCTGAAAAACTCGTATGATTTCATTAAAAAAGAAAAGTTAGTACCGAGCTCGAAGTATTTAATCGTATACTTTTACACTCCCTTATTACATTCTTTGGTACACTACAAATAGCGTTCATGGCAGGTGTTTCTTTGAACCGATGAGATTCCTACTGCCTTCTTTGGACCTAACAAGACGTCGGTACAACGAACACTTGCACTAACTAGACATATTCTTCCTCATAAATATATATTTTTTTATTTCTCGAGTCATTCTGTAAACCTTGATTGGCGTTAGCAGGCATTCAATTTCATTAAAATCCATTCCGGATACGATCATCCGTAATCATCGTCCGTAATCTTGATTGACCTCAGAACAGGTCACAGCGTTTTCTAAGAAGTATATTTACTGGTGGAAAATATCTTCGCTATGAAATTACAATTTATTTATTTATTTTTTTATAATGAAATGATGTGTGAGCGGAGGAAAATTCTAATTTACAAATCAAATTTACATTTTGATTTTAAAGTTAATATGAGTCTATTCTATCTAAAAACGGGATTAGACATTCTTATCTACTCTGAACACTAGTACACTAAAGTGGACCCATTATAAAAATCCCACACAATGCCGAGGTCCATGACACTACGGTTTCCGTATCATCCATGTTAACGTCCATGATGCTCACCCAGGAGATCTCTTCACTTAAGCCTGCACTCTAAAAGCATCCGCTCGTTTTAAAAATAGTTGAGAGACACTGCGGCACAATATCGTAATTCATAGAAGGCGTAGAAAACATTTTACACAGTTTTTGCGGTCGTTCGAAAACGTGTCTCATCGAATCGTATCGATGTTATTCACACGGGATACACCCGGTACAGATGTAGGCGTGTATGTGTGGGCAGAAAATCGCTAGAGAACTGCAAATGGTTCTGTCGCCACCGTGATAGTAACCGTGGTACAAGTACCGCGTAAACTTAGTATTTCACGGCTAAACGGGATCGACCAGCTCGTAATATTTATTTTCGTCGGATGCTATCGTCTTGTCTGACGCACTCCGCTGATCGTAGAGTTGATCGTCGGTGGATTCAGCGTACCGGACTACTCTTTGCTACGACATCGATTCGCCAACGAGAAAAACTCGTCCAACGTCTGGTCTTGCAGGATTTTCAAGAAAACCACGCTCGCGTACGATAGAACACGGCTCGTTCGATCCCGTCGTTTGTACGGGACTGGCTACACCGTTCACGTTAACGTGCTTTAATAAAACTGTGGGGGTTTAGTTGTGCAATGGAAGCTTGCACACGACTGATGCGAATAATATGTATACTACGCTCTCTGAGCTGATCAATGGATCTCGTTCTTAATTCCACGACTTCGGGCGAACATTGGCGTAGCTAGGGTTTTTCTTTGACCTTTGATCGCTAGGCGTCATATGGACATGTATGACTACTAGACATGTATGTCTATGGGTATACATTTTGGATTTGATGTTAAATTAGGTGCACTCAGAAGGATATTCGACATACGTACATGGATCTTCGGGCAGTTCAACTGATAATCTCTTGCTTTATACAGGGTTATTTATACAGGGTTTCCCTTGTAGCATCCCTAGAATCTCCGTAAACTCTACTCATTCTACAATAAATTCAATAAATTCAAAAAATGTCTAAACATAAACCTCAATTTCAAAGTATCATGTACCCAATAATTTGAAAATGTCTAAACATAAAAATTCTGAAACTATAAATCTTATATCACGATTAAAGTACCATAAATTCACTTGAACATTTATAATAGTCAATCATTGTGTTCATAGTCTCGTTTAATATCTGTATCTCTCGTAGAGATACATGTTTGATCACCAAGCCACACTCACAGATGGGAGATTATGTAGTGGGGAGGCCTACTTTGACTACTGCCTTGTTACGCCAATGTGAAAAGGTAAGGGACAAGGTTGAAGCATGGACTAGAAACGACAAGGGAAACGAGTCTCGTATCTTTCGTTGGGAATAACAACGTACCACAAGAAATGCTACAAGATACTCTTACATACGCTTTCTCTTCTGGAGCTCGTAAACTATTCGCAATTAAAATTTCCTGTATCGTTTCTTCAGGCTCGACACAACATTTCCATATTTCGTGGGCATAAATTTTGCGGAACATTGGCGTCGAGGAACTGCATTTGATCCAGGTACGGTCGTAAAGAATCAGTATGGAGGGACATTTGATTCCATACAATTTTTCATAGTATCCTTGGGATAATCGGTCTCTCTTTCAAGTTAAACGTCTTTGTGCAAGCTAATATCTCTTTTACTTGAAATTCTTGGGAAGACGAAGTTTAGGTACTTAATCTGGGTTCTATTGTTTCACATCGTTTAGTAAATAATGTGAATAGGAACGTTTTAACAAAAGGAAAAGTGTTTGCTTAAACAGTTGTTCAGATTTCTCTACGTATTGTTCTGAATAATTAGTTCTGAATATTCATCTAAATTTCCCAATATATAAATTTGTAAAGTAAACTTTTAAACTTGCAAGCTATTTAAAGACTAAAGTTCCTAAAATTCTACAGTGGAGATCAAAAGTTTCTAAATCCGAAAATCTTAGAAATTCCAAGTTAAAAAATTTGAAAGTCTAATCAAGTGCTATTCTGAACGTGGTTTCGGGTCAGCGTCCATTTTCCCACACTAGAAGCGACTAGTTAAGAAGATGTATTAGTTTTCTATCAGTTCCGTACGAGTTGCCTGAAAATGTGTGACCAAAATATTGAACGTGTCTGTTAAATGCAGTATCGATAAATGTTAAAAGTGCAAACAGTTTATCGTCCAAGGTTCCCAAGGATCGATGCAAATGGTTAAAGTTGCGCTATCCAGGTTGAGCATTTGGTTCGAGCGAAACGATTACACAGCGCGATTTACTCTCATTATTCGTAATTGGTCGCGAGAAGAGGGTTTGTGGTTATACGGACATCGAGGTTCGTGGCGGCCATTGTTGCAGGATCTTCTTGCATGCAGAACGTAACGTGGCAAACAAGGAAGCGGAGCATACTAGGATGCGGTTATTGTGGCCAGCTACCATGGGTTTGCATCGTTAGATTCAGAAAAATGTTTGTTGCCGACCCCACGTTATCTCACGATCTTATAATACGCTGAAGTACCGTTAGAAAAACTGTTAATGACGCCCCGTAACCCGATGCAGGCATATTAGGGTGTTCAATGACTGTTACGGCACGATGATGTAATGCGAACAACAGACTAGTTAACGCGCTTGCTACAACGCCAATTTCAGTAATTGAGAGACTGCTAGGGTTGAATGCTTCGTCACGGATCATTCGCATTTCCGTTTAGGATCTTTTACTTAACTCCTTCATTTAGGTTCATTATCTAGTGGGAAGGTTAAATTTACTTTTAATACTGCACCCTCTTTTAGCGGACACCAAATAAGACGATACAACTCTTTCGAAATACAATTGCTCTCTCTATTTCATAACATGTTCCTTTTTGAATTTCGTTCACATTCTATTTCATTTCTCGAACCTTAGTTAACATTTTTAGATCCTTTTTAGGTTTGGTATTCTTTGCTCAGGTATTCTTTTGGTCGACGTTAGCAGACATGCAAGGGAGCACTTGCCCTGAATAATGGAGCAGTGATATAAGTGAAATGGTATAGAGTAGAAAAATAGTAAAGTAGATAAATCAAGTCAAAGTACGAAACTTTAGACTGTACAGTTAATCCCGAATCGTAGGCGAGTCGTAACGCGGCTTGTTTTGAGGGAAAGCACATTAGCACATCGCGATGATAAAATATCTTAATGTTGTCGGCAGTAAAGAACGAGATAACCGCTGTTCCGTGTAATACGTTATGTCGCATGGCTCGCGTTCGAAAGTGCCACACGAGTACAATTCTCCGTACACGTTAACAGCACGCTTTGTACATCTTGTACCGACGATCACGCGTGCATGTTGTGCCTAGTACACCTTGCTGTCGATGTAAATTTACGCATTTCTCACTCACGCCCACGTGTCATCGTTCTATGCAAACGTTTCGTCGCGACGCGACACGTCGGGGATTTTGCATTTGCCGAGCGATAAATTCACAGGCGAGTCGTTTTGTTCCACAGACGCGTTAATGGCCAACTTTCGACCGAGATCCGTCGAGATTTCTTCGCTCGATTTTTACCAGGAAAATTAATGTCTTAATCTCGTAACGATCATGAAGGGTTTATGAGCTGCTCGGCTAGTTTCTACGCTTCTACGGCGCGTTTAGCTCGCGATCGTGAATTAAAAGCACTTTATAAAGATTGCGCCTGAGTTTATGATCTTTCGCAGTGTTTTATAGTCTACGTGACGTTATCATTGTACTCGAGTGGAACGGACAATTTGTATTCTGTTATTTAGTAGACACGGCTCGGAGATCCACGTGGATACGGATGATAGACTTGTTGCGAGAAAATGGCGACGCTGCGGAAGACACGTTTATTCTTGGTTCCTCAGTTTCTAATACGCTTTGAAGTTTAGAACTTTTGAGACCTTGCAGAATTTTAGAATTGGGGAAATTTAGAATTTGGAAATTGAGAGATTTAACGAATTTTAGAATTTGGAAATTTGAGAGTTAGGGGAGTTTTAGTATTTGCAAAATTCAGAGTTTGCTAAGTTTTAGGATTTGGAAATTTGAGATTTCTGGAAATCTTAGAACCTTGGGTATTTCATAATTTCAAACCATGAGAATTTGAAGAATTTGAAAATTCGGAAGTTTGATGAATTCTTATATTTGCAAATTTTATAATTTAGAAAATTGCGACTATAGAAATTTAAAAATTAAAAAATCAAAAGACATGAAAATTCGAAAATCCACAAATTAAAAAATCTGAAAGTTTTAAGATTCTTAACGATCTCAAATTTAATTCCGCAAAATGAAGGACAGGTGAATGGAAGGTTCTCGGCGATACCGTTTTTTACCCAAAGAAAAAGTACATTGCAGTGATGCGTACGTAGAAGTGATGGTCCTGTTGGTAGACACCTTTGAACGGATCGATTAGGTGGCGATAATTATGATGAATAAAAATAATTGAAGGGAAGCTTACAGAATTTGCCACGGGAATCAAGAAATTCGTCACGAGGCAGGGAAGCGTGGCTGTTGCTTTTTTATCCTTTAGCTGTCACAGTCACGTCTTCCTCGTAACACTTGTTCCCCTCGATCAGATACTCGACCAAATAATTCACCGAAACGTCTCCGAGAACTTTTTCTACTACTACTGCTAATGATCAACCCTCGTTCATAGTATCATTAATTATCTTATTTTTATTTGTCCTTATAAACGAGTATCATTTGAACATTTTAATTTTCTGAGTATTTGGTTCTTTAGCAATTTAAATTTGAAGAATTAAAAATTTTAAAAATCGTGAAACTTGGAAACTTGCGAACTGGAGTACTTCTATATTTGAAAATCTGCTGCTTTAGAAATCTGTAAATTAATGTGATAAATTGAAAATTTGCAGAAGTAAACTCGTGTTTATATCACAAAATGACAAATTTAAATACAGGTAAATTTAAATGCATACAAATTTCATATTACAATTTTACAAATTGAGTATACATCAAAATTTAAGATTCCAAATTTGCAAATGTAAATACATAAACAATTTCAAACAAAATTTGCAAATATAAACATACAAATTTCAGATAACTGTGCAAAATTGTCTACCCACTTGCGTCTCATAAACCTCCGGTCGCAAAAATGAATACCGGTCTCGATCGGTGGGTATAATCTTTCTCATTCGTCCACTTTAATCGATACAGTGTTACGTGCAGCAATATGTACGCATTATCGAAACACGATACAAAATTAAACTCGTGAATCTGTTAATCGTTAGGGTTGTTAACATGTGCCGGTGGCAATCCGTTAACTTATAGAGGGGCGATAACGTCGGACGGTTTAATTGAATTTATCAAAGTGGCTGATGTATTCCATCGTTTACTGTGTTTAGAAAACGATGCGTTTAGGTCGCCGAAGAGATTAATTGTGGATCTTTTAACCCACCGAACGGGATACGGTTGTAATATACTCGCCGCTAATCGTGTTAGCTTTGAAGATCAATCGAAATATCGTCGTTTAAATTGCTTGACAAACCGCTCAGCAACTTTTGTTCGATAGCGACAAGCAATTTTACTTTAAAAAGCGAACGTTTTATTTAATAGTTGTTCCATTAAGGGATATCGGACATGCGGGTTAGATGCTAGGTGATAAGATTTAGTAAATTGTGCTCGTCGAGTCATTAGCATTTTAAAGTAACAGTATTTTAAATGATAATACTTCTCATTCGTTTGCTGATCATTCGGTTTCACTTAGAATTAACAGATGTATCTTTTATGTGTAGAGTGATTCATGTTGGACAAGTTTCTTTTAAACTTATTTCAGAATTTCGAATTTTGGAAGTTAGGTAATAGCTGACATAACTGCTCCATAACTGCTTGAAATTGCTAAATGTTATTGAATATAAAATAATGGCCTCCTCAAATGGCTAATAACCCCGAGGTCATAAAATTAGCATAAAACGAAAGAAAGACTCTTCCACGTTTTATCGAAAACTGTTCACGTGACCCTTGTGAATAAAAGTTAGAGGCGGGTGTCGTTCGTTTTGTAGTAAAATTACACACGCATATAATATACGCGATAGAAATAATAGAACCGTTGTCCGCGCGTTAACAAGCATCGCTTGCTGTTTTTATGATCGGAATCGTTCGTTATTCGCCTGTTTAATCCTCTGGGTTAGCATGAGCTAGTGGCCATTACGAGAATCGGCGATTCTTGCAAACTGTTGCAATGGTAACTGCAGGAATGCGGAGGAATGCGTTGCCGAGTGGACCGGCGTGTTTCATTCCCGAGCCAGTGAAAGGGATGAGTAGATAATTGTCCGCTATTTCTTTCGACCATAGTGAACCGACATTGGATTCTCCCTGCCTACGATGCACTTTGGATAAAATCATTTTCCCAATTAACCACTAAACGAGGGGGAGATTGGTAATTTTCTTTCGCGCCGGGGAAAAATCTTTATAACAACGTTGGAGATCGTGAGATTCGACGATATCTTTATGACGAAAAAATATCACTTTATTGGTTGTACTGTACATTGCTTGTTAGCTGTTGAATGGGTCTTTTCAGGAGGTTTGAGGTTGTCAAGGTTCTATCGATAAATTGATATACCCATACTATGATAACGTTAAACCGAATAGGAAATCAAGTAGTCGATCTAGACTGCAGTAATGCTACGACTCATCGATGTTTATTGCATATTGCAAATACTGTAATTAGAAATATAATGTACGGCAGATTTAATACGTATAATGTATTATAAGGCAGATTTTTAAGAAATATCATGGTTTCATCAAAATCACTGTTTCTTATGTTTCTATATGTTGTTGACTCATCGTTCCAATATAGACTTTAATGCTGTCGAAATTGCAAAATTATAAAAATTGAAAATTTACAAGAACTAAACTCTGAATACAATACAAACGCGTCCCTACAAAGAGAAATAAAATAAAACAGCTCCCAATCGTAAAGGATTAAAAATCCCTCCTTGTGAGACATTTTATTATTGGTGCGCCCACGCCATCTTAGTCCGAGCGTCTAACGCTGAAAATAAAAAAAAGCAGCTACCCGAAAACAAGCCGGTAATTGGTTCACGGTTGCTTGACACATGTACAATCAGCAATTCCTGGCGAAATTCTTTCTCATCCCTCGTCCCAGGTGCGTTCGAGCGAGACTCGTTGCCGTTTAAACGCTCTCCAAACATCTTTCGAAAGCAAAGTGTTTCCATTAGCACTAAACCTTAACATTTAATGTCAGCCAGGTCGTGTTCGTGTCGTGCAGCTCTGTTCCAGGAACTCCAGATCCCATTCTCACGAGGGAGAAAGGGAACGCGAGATTCTGTTCGTACCGTTTGTTGCTTTTGTTCCTTGCATGCCGGTACACGTGATAACGCAGCTATCAATATATTTTGCCCGGCACACGTGTGCCAGCCGAGTGTTTGCGACGTGCTCCCATATACGGTCGTCCCGATGAACCACTCCCATAGGAGGCGCAATTAAACTGTCCGTCGGGATTAACGGCACCGAGGCCAGATTGCTGTACCTTCTTCAGAAAAATTCGAATTTATGCCGCGAGAAAAAAATCTTACGATTAGTTAACGATCGAATAAAATGCCTGTCTCTCACTTTATACTGCAACGCTTGAAGGATGTTATGTGCACTTTCGTTTGCTTTGATGGTGGTTGAGATGTAGGGATTTTGGATGTTTGGGAGTTTGTCAGTTTTTAATTTTGGAATTTTGGAGTTTTGGGGGGTTGGAATTTTGGGATCTAGAGATTGGAACGTAGCAAATTTGGGATTTTGGTATTCTAGAACGAAGGACTGTAGGATATGGTGTTTTAGGGATGTAGGGATTTGGGGGTGTAGGAATTCTGGGACGTAGGAGGTTTGGGGCGTAGAGATTTTAGGATGTAGGAATTTTGGGACGTTCGAGGTTTGGGGCGTAGAGATTTGGGGATGTAAAAATTTTGGGACACAAAATTTTGAGATAGAAAAATTTTAAAATGTAGAGATTCTAGCACGTAGGAATTTTTGAACATAAGAATTCTGGAACATAGGAGTTTCACAAAATCTAGAGATCCGCAAATCTTTAAAATCTCAAATTTCCAAATTAAAAATCTAACAATTCCACATATAATCGTCTAATCCGAAAGACATAAAAAGCGTCCATAAAGCAATAATTATTAATATTTGAAGATTGTATAGTTTAATAATAAAGAAGTCTTCGTAGCATCGACGGTAGCAAGTTTTCGTCTCATAGTTCCAGGAGTCGTGTTACCTCTCGTTTAAATAAATACCATACAAGTAGTAGGTATACGGATTTTTCTTGTTCACGTGGATAGGATTGTAATTTTTCATTTCGTTTTTCCCCTCGTCGATGATCCCGGTCGATGCAGGACATCGATCACCGTCAATTCATCGCCGGTGTACAATTTATCCTGCCGTGAGCCGGAGATTATAGGAGTTGGGCGCCGCTCAGATTCTTCATCAGGATCGTTCTTTGATGTATGATTAGGGCTGCTCGTGCGCGTTCCTTCGTCTTTTAATGGCACTTGAAGACAATGCGGCTTTGTAGGCGATAAAATTATCCACGGTGCACGTTTCACGCGTTTTTTATCTGCCTTCTCCACTTAATTTTGTATAAATCTATGTTTCCTGAAATTTATTGCTGAATCAACGCCACTTTTTTAAGGCAACGAGAAAGGTAAGGGTAATTACTGCTTATGGAAAATTCTTAATTGTATCTTTGATATATTTCGGACCTCCTGGTTTATAACTGTTTGTAGGTTAAGTGCTTAATTCGGTATATTGAAATTTTGTTTTAATACAAAAGTGTTTTACAATTTTTATATATTAATATCTTTGGAACTGGTAAATCTGCAACTGACAGAACCTTTTCCCAAAATTCCAAAGTCCTAAATTTTCAATTTCTCGAATCTTCAAATCACCAGAACTCCAAACGCCAAGATTCCAAAACACATCAACCCTAATCTTTCAATGCTTCTACGAATAATAAAATCTGAGTATAGCTTACAAAATCCCTAGTTAGACTTTTGAAGGAGTCGGAGTGTAGGAGTCTAGGGATTTAGTGGTGTATGTACAATTGTGCAGGAATCACGATGTAAACGAGCATCCTGCCAGTTGTGATGACCTGTTTCGAGGTCCGCCATAGTTAACAATACGTGGCATCGATACTAGGATCTTCGCGAGTCATGAAACGTAAGAAGTGGTAAGATGACATCAAAAGATCAGCTTAGAGGATGTTCTTGCTACGTTCGTTATTCAGCTTGCAATCAGATTTGCCGGAACGTGTCCCTTTTAAACGGGGATGAAAATATACAAGGAGAAATGTACGAGATGTCGAGTGACATTTGAAAGGGAAGCATATACAATCGAACTTTGCTATTAACTATTTTTTATCTCGACAATTTCTATGCACGAAAGGTCAAAAATTATTGTAGAATGTATTGCAACTACTTTTTCATAATAAAAGCAAATTTTAATAAAAATATATTCACTCTCATATTCGTAGTAGTAACTTAATTAAATCAGTGATGTAACAAAAATTATTTCTGAATGTAAATATTGATAGTTGAATCGTATTAAATAAGCATAACAATTGTGACAATTGTCTCATTCTTAATCAAGGACATAAAAGAAGAAAGTTATCTAAATTAAAGACTTGAAAATGTGGGGACAAATGGACTCGTTAGACAGAGTGATGAGCGTAAAGATAAATTAGTCAGCTAATTAGACGCCTCCGTGTGTTCGTCGGTGGGTGTAGATAATGCGATCAAGCATTCTCACCAGTCATCGTAGCACAATGGATTTTCACGAAGGACCGTCTCAAAGATGCGACTATTACGATAATATTCATTGTACCTTGTTTTATCTCTTAACCACGCGATCAATCGCAAATTGTTCTTCTAATTTGCAGGAAAAAAAATACGTTCCAAATTTATAATCACAAAACTAATGAAACATACGTATTGCCAGATGAGATATCGGTACAACATTTTTAATAGGGTTACTAAAATATTTTTGAAGCTATTGAACAGAATGTCCACAATCAATATTCATTCGAAAAGTGAATATTAATTCGAATAAATTTGTAGTCATTTTTCAAATAAATTCTGTTTAAATAATTCTGAGAATTTATTTGGAATAATGGAGTTCGTGAAACTACCTGAAATAAACACCGAGTTCTCGATAGCGAAACTAGTTGGAATAAACATGGAGTTCTCGATAGCGAAACTAGTCGGAATAAACATTGTAGCAGGCATCGAAGGATTGATAACCTATCTTCCACACTGTCTCGTAATTTTAACGAAGTCCCAAGACAATACTGTTCAGAAACAATAAGTTCGATACCGGTCTCACGTCTCCAGTGATTCTCCGTGAATTCTGTACCTGGTCCTTTTTCTTTTCCGTCCGTGTCTCTGGCCACGTATCGCCACTTGTTATCTTCCGTATACCCCTTGCAGTCTCATCGTTCTCGACGTTGTACAATTGGCATACAATAGTGCGTGTAGAATTAGAATCGACGATACGCCGCTTTGTACTCGTTAGGAATCGACTTACGAGACGAGCTAACATTCCGTATCGATATCCGATGTTGCGATCGATCGCGAATATAATCCGTGATATGCGTGCTCCTTACTCGAATTTCAATCGCGTTCTCTTTATTTTAATCACATTTTTGAGTGGACTGATAATAGAAATCAATTTTAAATATTTTTTAATACATTAAGGGTTTTGAGATTTGTGTGGAAATTGAGAAATCAGAAACTTTGGAACCCAGAAAAATAAAAACGTAGAAATCTGAAAACATAAGAACGAAAATATAAAAACCTGTATATCTTGAAAATGCAGAAAAATGAGTTAAAATATCACGTTATAAAATCAGCCACTTTGTCGCAAAAGTCCAACAATATCTACGACACGAAAGATTGCGATCCCTTCGAAAAAAAAATCGCAAAGTATACCATTCTCGCGCAGATAATACCGCAACGAAAGGATTAATTGCGTCCTGTCGTATCTCTAAACGGGCAATAATTATTAACAACGTAGCGAACATCGTTGATTTTATTGCTCGGCGAGCTGTAAACCCGAAGGAATACTTAAAACGACGTACCGTAATGATACGTTGCCAATCGACGTGACGTAGCCAAGAACGCAACACCGCCAGGATAGCTCTCTTAATCGATATTGTCATGGGTTGTACGGTGTTCTGCGTAGGATCAACGCGAGGATTTCGCTCTATTTATTTTAACCGCGATATCGATGATCTGAAACCACAGATCATGGTGGTTCGCCAACGAGCTGCAATACGATCATACCTCCGTTGTTTCGTATCGGTGTTATCGGCACTGGCTTAACAAAATTGCCGTCGCAAGTATTTCCAATCGATTTGACCGGATCTAACGACTTAATGCCACGCTACCAGATATCGAGGTCTTTATTAATTATTACCCGCGTATACGGCGAATAATATGTTTCCAACTCTGACGTATCGGGCTGGGAACAGGATTGCCTGTAATTCGCTAATGTCGTTAAATAATACCTCAAATAGAATATTTTCTGTATCCTTCCGAGAAAATGTTTCAAATACGGTCACGTGCAACGTTGGTGTTCATTAATTAGGAGCTATAGGAGAGTCACTAGTATCTATTTAACTTTTTGTACTTGTTCGACGAGTCTGACTACTGTTGTAATTTTACTCGAAAGTTTAATACATTTCAATCTGGAAATTCAAGTGAATTTTCATAGTCAGTGACTGCATAATACCAAACTGACATTTCAACTTCGTCCGTTCTGATTGACTTGGCAAATAAATCATAAGACAAGAAATTAAGCTCCATACCATATAATCACAAGTTTCATGAGACCCACTAAACTCAAATATCAAATTTGCTTTCAACGACGGCATTAAAGTAGCCTGCTAGCAAGAGTCATCGCGAAGTTAAACAGCCCCGATATAAATTTCGTGACGGAACAACAGCGTTGTAAATGTAGCTAGCGTGGAATAAACGCGAACTCAATAAAGTCCTCGAGGATCGGAAATAATTCAGGTAGCGAGGGAGAGAGTTCCATTGAAGCGTCTCGCTTGTATTCAAATTCGACGTTCACGAGCGTGACCGTGTCACGTAATCGATAGGTGAGCACCGCTACCGGACGGGGTGCGTCGTCCTTTTAAAGTCAGGACGTAATCTTGCTCGAGCACGTCAGTCATTCTCTGTGCGTTATCTCATTCGCATCTCGTTGACTCTATTTTCCGTTTAACCCTGCGACAGAATCGTGCTTCGCCTCGCTATAAATCCCGAGGAGTTTCACGAGGGTTTACAAGTCTCGTCGCACGACCTCGTTCCGTGTTCACCTGTTGATTTCGAATAGGGCTTGGGAAAGTACAGCTGGGTGCTTCGGGTGTGACGACTCAATATCCAACGGTTTTTTAACGTAAAGGAGTTATATTTTGTTAAAGAAATTTAGTATGACGGAAAGAAACGAAGAGTGAAGGTACTCGATGCAAATATGTTACAAATGGTATCGGAGAATGCATTCGAAATGGCAGGGCATCGTATCTGGTCTCGTGGATCGGTTTTGACTGAATACCTCATTAGAGCGGGACACCGGTTCCCGGTAAAACATCGTTAGGCGTATCCTACGCTCGCTCCGTCCACTTCGAACGTTTTACTTTCCCTCGCTTGAAATTCCGTCACGGTTGCTTTTGCCAACAGCAGCCGTTTAAGGCAAATAAACAGCGTGGCTGTCCGATCCCGTAAAAACGCGTCAAGCTCATTTCTTCATCTTTCTCCGAACGCGAACGTTGCTTAGACGGCTACGAACAAAATGGATTGGTCACGAATTTCCGTTCGTGATTCTACTTTTCGACCATGAAGTCAAGCTAACCCGATCTTTTTCCTTCACGAACATCGTGAAACGAAGCTTTTAAAGGGATTCGCGGATCCTTGTTGTTCCGGACGGCTTTTTGTTTCGTTTCAAATAAAACCGAGTCGTGGAGTCACGTTGTTGGCTCGACGATAAGTGTTTTCATCCGATGTTGTCCCAGTCCGGAAGTTTTTAGGAGGAACATTTAAATGCGTTCAACGATATCGGACGTTGTGCTCATAAATAAATATTGTGATTATCTCCAGCTTCTTCTACGTTGTTTCTTTTACCTACAATAGCCGAGAGTCCTTTTTCTTAAGGATGACAGCTAGTAGAACCGGTTTCCGATCATGTCGGATAGCCTGCAGAGAAGAACAATCGAAATTATATCGAGCTCTATCGTGGAACGTTTCGCATCAATCTTTTTTAATGTAGACATTGCGAGAATCTGTAAGTTATGAAATTATTAAGGATGTGGTCTGCTTGTTTAACGAGATGGATGTGGAGGACGTTGGGGTAGCTGGGATTGTTGATTCTGGTGAGTTAATACGTTTTGCGTTACTCTATCGGTATAATTGAAAAAAGCTTGAAGAATTAAAAGATGTAAAAATTTGTTATATTCTCGTCCATACACAACACGTAGAATCACTACGTAAGCAACCCTCGTCCCACCTACCGCCACGCGCTGTCACATACAATAGCTCCAGCGCTGCAAACTAATCGTCGTGCAAATTATTCCATCACTCCAGCACACGTGACACGGTAGTCAAAGGCGTGGATCATAAGAAAACAATTGGAAAGTTCCTTAAATCGCGTCGCGACATCGTCCATGTTTTTTGTCGGCGATGGGTCATCGTGCGGGCGTCAAGTTGATTTCTCAGTCAAGCTAGAACGGACATTTAATTGAACGCTTTGTTCCCGTGGGTTTTTGCAGTTGGCCAGTCACCTCTGTTAGTCGAGCGATCGCGGAAGGAATGTCCTTCGTTCCGACTCTCTGTCCGGAGAGACGGATAACGCGATGGCGGAGAGACATTCTTATCTCGCGAGATCTCTAATTAAAAGATTTCTCATTGCCGCCTTCGCTCGGGGACAAGAAAGGACGCGAGATGCCAACGACGAATACCTACCAAGTCCTTAATCGACGCCGATTCCTCTTATACCGGGTAATTAGCGATGCAAATGCGCTTCGGATACCCGCGGGTATTATTGAAAATCCAAAGACCGTTTGGTAAATTGAATTACGTACACTGAAAGCGACCGGTAACTCAACGTCTGAGAAACTGAAAGCTATTCAAAGTCAATTAGTCGTAAACTACTTCCTCGCTTGTCGACCTTTCTTTATAAACACTATTCATACTTTTTATTTGAACGTTAAGTTGATGTACAAAGAAAGTATTTTTCACGCATTTGAATAAGATGACATTATAATAATTGTATAGAAACGGGAATATTGAAATATGTGGTCAAGGGCAATAGTCATTTTTGAATATATCTTAAGATCGAAGTATAGATAGTTAAATTCACCTTGACGGCGGTAATAATTGCAGGGATTAAAATACACGATATAATTTAAGGGGATAGACCTCGATTTTTTTATTGGTATAGAAAATAGTTGATAAACTTGTTCCCCGTGTTTAATGGCCGTGTCGAAGGTGATTTGTCTGCGACATCTTTTGCCGGATGATTGCTCTACGCACTGTATAATCTCAAGTACAGTGTGTGAAAAGTATCGGTCGTTATAATAGATTACAATCTTGTTACATCCCGAACACGGATCTTCGTATTTTTCGTCTGGTTGCTCAGATATGGACACCGAAACGTCGAAAAATTTCGCATGGAATAAAATATCCAGTTACAAGTGTTGCTAATGAGTTCGAGAAGGAATGCGAAGAACACAAAAATTCCCGAGATAAATTTCAGCTTGCGTTCTCTTTATTGCGATACCAGCTACCAACTGGTTAGTTCGTGGCTTAAACGACCGCGCATAGTTGCTGCAAATTAATTAGAACTGTTACAAACGGCAATACTATCTAAATCATAATTTACCACGGTCGCTGATATGATTTCAATTTATATCGAATATCGGTGTGCAGTTTCACGAGTAGCGCTTCGCGTTCTTGCATTTGAAGTTCGACGGTAATGACTCGTTTAATTAGAACAGCCTCGTTTAAAGATTACCGGCAATCGTTGGCTAAAGCATTTCGGTGGAAACGGATTAAAGGATGCCACGAACACGGTCCGAAATCTTGTTGGATATGTACGGACACGCAAAAGGAGGGATTTCTCGTGCGTACGTGATGTAAGTGTAATTAAGAATACCACGTTAATTGCGAGGTGAAATCGAGTTGCTAAGTTTCCGTGGAAACGTTGGTATAGGCTTAGGAAAATTGGGAAAATTAATGGAAGAAAATTGGCGTAGAAAAGGTACATTTTGTGAGATGAAGAGGTACAAATATGTAGGGCTGAAAAGAATCATGGAGGTCTACGAGTTTAGAGGTTGGATATTTAAAGATATTGGGTAGGGATTTTGGGAATTGAGGATATTGCAATTTGGGGACGTCGGTGTTTCAAGATATTGAAGTCTAGGGATGTTGGTATTTTGAGATATTGGAATTGGAGACTTTGGTGTCTTGAGATATGGGAGTCTAGGAATGGTATACTGAGATGTTGGAATCTGAGTTGCTTTCTTGAGATATCAGAATTGAGGTTGTGTTGATATCTCGAGATATTGCAACTTATGGATGTTGGTATCTCGAGATATTTAAACCTGGAGATGTATTGTTACTTTAAGATATGGAAATCTAAAGACACTGGACTCTATAGACACTGAGTTTGATTGTCAATATAATTCGAATTTCTACGAATGCTATATTTGTTCAATCACTAGTTGCACCATTATACACAAATAAAAAATAACGATCCCATCAATTTCTATTTCATAATTTCGCAACATCTAATTTTCACCTATTCAATGCAGTATTGCCTTCGCGTAATGTCTTGAATCATAACTACAGAAAACATGTTCATCAACATCGTAAAATCTCCAGTTCATGGAATCGTACTTACCATCCGATTCCTAATAATCCCAACGAAATACGTACTTCGGAGAGAAACCGAACGACACGTTATTTATAACGTCATCCATAATATCGTTATCCGGAATCTATTAATTCTCAATTTCTCGGTTGCATGCAAATAAGCATCGTACAAAGTTTCCATGGAGAAATGATACACGTTGGAAATTTCAGCAGGTGATGCAGGAGATCGGTCCGGGAATTCTTTTTATTTTAAGCGCGTCCACGATCGATACTCCGTGTAATTATTACCTAAAGACAAGCGAGCCATGAGAAGGGCATTCTTTATGATCTTGTCTTTCCAGCAACTACCTCTGATTATGGGTGCATCGGTTGATCGTTTGCGGTCACGATTCACCATTTCTTGCCTCGGCTGCTAATAAACCGTAGCTTTTCCGATACTTCTGCGTTGATCGTGGATTTATTCAATATTTATAGGGTAGAACGCGGTTACGATTCGAGTTTAGTTATCTCCATTGCTTAACGCTTTCTTTAGAAACGGTGGACGATCGTGGAGGAATCTGTAAGTTAACTTTGAAATAGGATGTGGCATATTGGCTAGCGTACACTTTCCTGGAGAAAAATTCTGTTCCACATTTAATATCTGTAGAATCTTCTTAGTACATTCCTAGAAATTTATTTAGGTATTTATCTAAAGGTATTAGATATTTACTCGTAGGGATTTACTGGAAATTTTATGGTAGTTCACTGGGAACTCTCTAAAGAGATATGTGGGAATTGGGATGTGTGGAAATTTGGATATGTGGGAATTGGGATATGTCGAAATTTGGAGATGTGGGAATTAGGACATGTGGGAATTTAGATATGTGAAAATTGGGATATGTGGGAATTTGGATATGTGGAATTAGGATATATGGAATTGGGATATGTGGGAATTTGGATATGTGGAATTGGGATATATGGAATTGGGATATGTGGAATTGGAATATGTGGTAATAGGGATATGTGGGAACTGGGATATGTGGAAATTTGGATATGTGGGAAATTGGGATACGTGGAAATTTATAAATGTAAAAATTGGAATATGTGGGAATTTGGATATGTGGAATTGGGATATGTGGGAATTGGAATATGTGGCAATAGGGATATGTGGGAATTGGGATATGTGGAAATTTAGAGATGTGAAAATTAGGATATATGGAATTTGAATATGTGGAAATTTAGAAATGTGAAAATTGGGATATGCGGGAATTTGGATATGTGGAAATCGGAATATGTGGAAATTTGCATATGTGCAAATTTAGATATGTGCTTCTGCATTTTCTATATCTTACATAGTAGAAGGACGTATCCTTGGAAAGTTAATTTTTATGGAAACATTTTTAATTCCAAGGATGATAGAAGAAAATTTCTCATGATTAACCGAACGTGTACGCGAGGTAATTAAAGCCTTTGGACGTATAATTGATAAAAAAACGGGGTATTTTACGAGCTTGCGTTCGATGGGTTTCGCTTCTGGCATTCTTGCCTGCGTCGTGGTTACTGTTCGACGTTCTCGTTGCTTTTCTGATCAAGCAGCGATATACGGTAATCTTGGTCGTAAAAATCGCAAACGTGTCTAACTATATAAATTAGTACCCTTAACCCAACCGAGATATTTTTCAATTGATTTTATCTTCCTCGATATCTATTAGGAGCGATGTATATTTATCGGAGCACATTACTGTTCTTTTTAATTACTTAAACGGAAAAGGTTCTCGTTATATCACCGTTATTGTACAAATATTACACTATGGTCGGTCAGTATTTCCCTTCAAAAATATTAGTAGTATTTGTTAAGACAGCTACTCACGTTTTTAAGTAATAACACGTTTAACGACACAAAAATGTATATCGCTAAAAATATTCAATAACAACCGTTTAATTCTACTAATTAGCATGAAATAACTAAAGCAGCAAAATTCAACAGTACGCAACAAGAAAAAGAGATTAACAGTGTTTTTGCTAACAGTAAAACACGCGGTTCTTTCATCTTCGACAACCTGCAAGAACTACGCGTTATTTCATTACAAGTAGCCTATTTACGTAGCACTAGGTTAATAAGCTCAACTTTTTCAGTTCACTGTATCAGAATACTTTAATTACTAAGTAAGTAGTACGGGAGACAAGTAAACAAAGATAACTAATAATAGCTTATGACTTTTTAGTTCTACTCTAATCGAGCGTGGTCGAGAACCGGTGCTACATATTAAATCATCGACTTTTTGTTCTTTAGTTATTAACGTGCGTTGTTGAATACGGTGATTGCTTCGGTGAGAGACGTTCCTCCTACATTGATCACGATGACGTAGGATGGGTAAGCGATAATTAAATCGCCGCCGGATCGGGGGAATGTCCTTGCAACCCAGACTTGTTCGCTCTTTATGCTTTTTCTTCCACGCAATTCCTAATTGCACGTAAATGAATAATTAACTGTAGGTTTCGTTGCCACGAGGGATTATCATTGAAATCGGTAGGAGGGATAGGAATTTGAGAATTCAGCAATTTAGGAATTTGGGAGTTTGGGAGTTTGGGATTTCGGGAATTTGGGAATTTGAGAGCTTGGGAATTTGGAAGCTTGGGAATTTGGGAGTTTGGGAATTTGGAAGCTTGGAAATTTGGGAGCTTGGGAATTTGGGAGCTTCGGAATTTGGGGATTTAGGAATTTGGGAGCTTGGTAATTTGGTGATTTGGGAATTTGGGAGCTTGGGAATTTGGTGATTTGGGAATTTGCGAGTTTAGGAATTTGAGAGCTTGAGAATTTGGTGATTTGGGAATTTGGGAGCTTGGGAATTTGAGAGTTTGGGAATTTGGAAGCTTGGGAATTTGGGAGCTTGGTAATTTGGTGATTTGGGAATTTGGTGATTTGGGAATTTGCGAGTTTAGGAATTTGGGAGCTTGGCAATTTTGTGATTTGGAAATTAGGGAGCTTGGGAATTTAGGAGCTTGGGAATTTGGGAGTTTGGGAATTTAGGAGTTTGGAAGCTTGGGAGCTTGAGAGTTTGGGAGTTTAAGAATTTAAGAATCTACTAGTTTGGGAACTTCGAAAGTTCGAAATTTGAGAATTTAGGAATTTCAAGATGTCACATTAGAATTTTGTATATGGAGGCGTACGAGTTTAATAAAGTAAGTATCTGAGAATGTAAAGACTTTGCAATGTACAAATTTGAGAATTTAAAGATATAAGAATTTAAAAGCTTCCAAATTTTGAAATCCTAAAAACACAGAACCTAAAATTCAACAATTTATAAATGAATTCATTCGCAGCACAAATGTACCTAATAATGATCGCACGTTACCAAATTGAATCCTCAAATGTCTCTCGCAAGTTAATCGATCAACCTTATCAACAATTTGCAGCAGCCGTACCTGGCAAGAAATTTAATTACGACCACGCATGCGTGACAATTCGACGGATGCAGGCATTCGTGGATTTTAATTTACTTTCATTGTAAGAACGCCGGTTGACTGATCGAAACGAGATTTCCTTTGACTAGTAGGCAATGCATTTAGCACAGTCGACTTGTTAACGAGAAACCTTGTATCATTAATCAACGTCCATTGGAAATTTCACGTTATATCCCGTTGTATGCACCTGCGTGCATATGTATGCGCGGGACATTTCATTTTAGTTTATGACAAACGAAGCGCGAGAAATTAATAGATCACTTCGTTCAGCGGTATTACGTATCTTCGATAACTGAAAACAAAACAAACAGATTGTTAAATTGGCTGATATGACAGAAAATAGATAGTTTCGTTCTTATCGGCGCAATCTCGGCGGTGATTTAATATCTCGTAATACTGCGAATATTTTTAATCGAGTTGTATAATTATTTCATTCGTCAAGTAGGACAAATTTATTTCTAACAATTTGTGCTTGTCTAATGCACATTAATCTTGAATTCGGAACTGCTGTGTTATTTACTAGTAGACAAATAAGACACTAGAATTAATGTGTTCTCGTGATACATTACGATAGTAGTGTAAGATATGATTATACCAGTTAATAGTTGGGAAACAAGTAACAAGATATTGTGTTAATTGAATAAATATTAATCGTGAACCTTCAACATGTATGTCGGTAAAATGACTGAACTTTTTACATTTAATGAAAACCGAACCATCTATTAAAACAATATGTTATCTGAAAACAGTATACATTCCCTACAACAATCGTCATTGGAATCGTGTAACAAATTGTAAATTTATAGCGTTTAATGCGACAGAACCTTTCATCACCGTATCAAAATCACGAGCAAGCGCGATAAATTCCTCGCGTTGAATATTGCAAGGATCTTATCAAAACAGCCAGGCGAAACTGTACATCCTTGGAATCAATTGTAACTAGTGATGAGACTTCGTGCTTCAAGTATGAACCTCAAAGCTCCAAAGCGCTACGTGGCAATCTTCAGGCTCTCCAAAATCAAAAAATTGTGATTCCAGAAGTCCCAAGAGAAGACAATATTAATTTGCTTTTAGGATATTAAAGGAATTATACTTCAAGAATTAGTTCCGCAGGGAAAAAATGTTAATGGTGAATATTATCTGGGTTTTGTGGAACATTTGCGGAAGAGAATCGTTCGTGTGTGGCCCGAAAGTTAGTTTCTGTTGCATAACGCATCATCTTGCAGAACTGTTCGTGAACTTTTGGGAATTTGGGAGTTTGAGAATTTGGGAATTTGGGAATTTGGGAATTTGGGAATTTGGGAATTTGGGAGTTTGAGAGTTTAGGAGTTTGAGAATTTGGGAATTTGGGAATTTGGGAGTTTGGGCGTTTGCGAGTTTGGGAGTTTGGGAATTTGGGAGCTTGAAAATTTGGGAGCTTGGGAATTTGGTGATTTGGGAATTTGGAAGCTTGGAAATTAGGGAGCTTGAGAATTTAGGAGTTTGGGAATTTGGTGATTTGGGAATTTGGGAGCTTGGAAATTTGGGAGCTTGAAAATTTGGGAGCTTGGAAATTTGGGAGCTTGAAGATTTGGGAGCTTGGGAATTTGGTGATTTGGGAATTTGGAAGCTTGGAAATTAGGGAGCTTGGAAATTTAGGAGTTTGGGAATTTGGTGATTTGGGAATTTAGAAGCATGGAAATTTGGGAGCTTGGGAATTTGGGAGCTTGAGAATTTGGTGATTTGGGAATTTGGGTGTTTGGTACTGTAAACATTTGGGAAAAGTCTGTATGCTCCAACATCCTCCAAATTCTGACTTATCTCCATGTGATTGCTTCCTTTTCCCAAAACTGAATTGGTCACTGCTATCGTCAATATTCTCTAGAATTTTTCCAACCTACTATTAAGTCTAATGTAAATCGGTATTTAATTAATAAAGCAGGCGCCATAATTGCACTCGATCGATCAATTACGCCACAAAAAAAAGATACTAATCATCGTATTAATAGACAATATCTGAAATTGGTCTCAGAACTTCCGAGACGCAATTATTTATTGTCCGATTTGATTAATAATAGCTCGCGCCTGAAATCTATAATGAAGGAACGATGAAAATGTATAATTCACTGGAAGCAATTATAGTTTATATGGATGAATAGAAACCCTCCCATGTGATTCTTCGAAGTGGCACATCCTTGACACGGTTCAAAGGAGCCCACACCTTCGGCCAAATTAATATTACACGCGAGATCACATTCATAATCCCTGCAGCCAGATCTTCATTACAAGGGCGGAAAGGGAGTGACAACGAAGAAAACGACGCGTATCCTCTATAAAGGGAACAATGATACACGGTGCCATTGTTTCGGAGACAATGGATGCGATGCCGTCGTGAGCTGAAAAAAGATCGAAAACAAAAAATCCTTGTCCCAGAGGATGATCTCTCTGGTTCTGAGTCACTTCTTTGCTTGCGTGAATATTAAATGACCCTTTGAACGTACTTCAATTCTCTTTAATAAATATCTTCCGGTAGTGAAGTTATTAATTGGCAAATTTTTGAATTTTTGGATTGTGGACGGTAATTTTAATACCTTGTTATTTGTCTTGATTACAAATCACCAAATTCCCAAGCTCTCAAATTTCCAAGTTCCCAAATTTTCAAATCACCAAATTCTCAAGCTCCCAAATTCCTAAGCTCTCAAATTCCTAAACTCTCAAATTCCCAAGCACCCAAATTCCCAAGCTCCCAAATTCCCAAACTCCCAAATTCCCAAGCTCCCAAATTCCCAAACTCCCAAATTTCCAAGCTCCCAAATTACCAAGCTCCCAAATCCCCAAATCACCAAATTCTCAAGCTCTCAAATTCCTAAGCTCCCAAATTCCTAAACTCTCAAATTCCCAAGCTCCCAAATTCCCAAGCTCCCAAATTCCCAAGCTCCCAAATTTCCAAGCTCCCAAATTCTTAAATTTCCAAGCTCCCAAATTCCCAAGCTCCCAAATTCCCAAATCACCAAATTCTCAAATCCCTAAATTCTCAATTCTCCAAATTCTCAATCTCCCAAATTCTCAATCTTCCAAATTCTCAATCCCCCAAATTCTCAACCTCCCAAATTCTCAAATCCCCAAAATCTCTAAATTCCCAAATTCCCCATAAGTACTACAATCACATAACCCAACACAAAATATCATTCAATCTCCAAATCCACTTTAAGTCGTATCTCAGAAACAGAAGTCACACCACATCATTACGATTCAATTTCCCTCTCGCATTAGAATTGCTGTTTCTCGATAAACATAACCAATATCCGTTTCCCCTAGATTCCAAACGTTCCATTTGCATTACGTAATTGCAAGGAAGAAAGTGGTACCATTTTTTGTTGTTGTTATCGAATATTATCTGCCATTCGCTGATATTTGTTTTTAGCCTCTTCTTTTTCATACATCAAGTTAACCGGTTGACATCCGCCGGAAACTTGAGTTCTTTTCCAAGTTTCTCACGTGAATCGTGTGGCAGCGTTCGTAGGTTTAAACGCCTCGGTGTAAAATTAAAATTGATCAAATTAGTCTTGTATAAACGTCGAGTATTACTGTATTCATGAACCTGTAGATACTGCGATAAAGATCAAAGAAATGATGCAATTAAAACGCTACTTTTATAAGCAATTCATATATCTATTACATTATTGCTTTTAATAATTCAGTGTCTGTTCAAATGTTTCTTGAGGTTCCTATTATTTCTTTTAAAAATTACTATTTATTGAAAGAGCTATTTTGGAGCTATTGTAGAGTATTTATTACAGTATTTAATTTATACTACCAGAATATACGTTAATATTTCTTTTGATATTTTTTTTATTTAACTAAAATTGTTACTGTGAAGAATTATTTTTAGAAAATTATTATAGCGAAGTAGTAAATTTTTTTTCGTAAAATGAAGTGCAACAGATTTTGAAATTAGAAATAATGTATGTCAATAGAATTCATGAGATTTCTCGTCAGAAATGTGCTGCATTACTGTTCGCGTGATTGAAATCGTCAGGAAAAATAGCATCGAGCGGCGAATACAGTGATTTTATTTGGAAATAAGAAACTTGTGATATTCGCATACCTAACTGACGTAACAATCTGTAATCATAGAACGTAAAGCATCGAGTTTCCAACGAATTCCTGTAATGACCGTACATTTCCTTTTCTTTTGTAGATGCGTGGCTGGAATGGCAGAAAAGTTGCGCGAGGCGGCCGCACGTGGCGACGTTGCACGAGTTGCGCGTCTCCTTGACGAAGATATTAAACCATTACCGGATGAGGTGACTTCATTTCCGTTTTATATTATTTACAGTGTATTCTTCTGTATTTCATAGTATATTATTCCGCTTTTGATGTATAAATATTTGCTGATGATATACAGTAAAATATTTATATACATATGTGTGTGCGTATGCATACATATATGTATATGCATAAGTAAATGATTCTTTGCAAAAATTCTTAAAAACATCAGAATTGTCACAGATTGAATTGTTATTTACAAATTTTTCTTTTGAAACTTCATTTAATTTTCACACGTGACATACGTGTTGCGTTCATATCTTCGAGTAACATTTGTGCATTTGGGAATTTGGGAGCTTGAGAATTTGAGAGCTTGAGAATTTGAGAGCTTGAGAATTTGGTGATTTGGGAAATTGGGAATTTGGAAGCTTAAGAATTTGGTGATTTGGGAATTTGGGAGTTTGGGAATTTGAGAGCTTGAGAATTTGGTGATTTGGGAATTTGGGAGCTTGGAAATTTGGGAGCTTGAGAATTTGGGAGTTTGAAAATTTGGGGATTTGGGAATTTGGAAGCTTAAGAATTTGGTGATTTGGGAATTTGGGAGCTTGGGAATTTGGGAGTTTGGGAATTTGAGAGCTTGAGAATTTGGTGATTTGGGAATTTGGGAGCTTGGAAATTTGGGAGCTTGAGAATTTGGGAGCTTGGGAATTTGAGAGTTTGGGAATTTGAGAGCTTGAGAATTTGGGAGCTTGGGAAATTGGGAGCTTGAGAATTTGGTGATTTGGGAATTTGGGAGCTTGAGAATTTGGGAATTTGGGAATTTGGGAATTTGGGAGCTTGGGAATTGGAGAATTTGAGAATTTGGGAATTTCAAGATGTCGCGACACTAGAATGTCACACATGTTGCGTTCATATCTTCGAGTAACATTTGTACAAAACAATTCAACGGCGTCATAATATTCAAAATGATGTTCTTAAATATATCTAACGTCTACATTTTGTATTTCTACAAAACAAAAAGTTTCTATAACATTTATTTTATATTTATATTCCTATATTTGTCTTTAATTTGCATTACATTTAAATGTCTTGTACCTATCGGTTTTACCGTGTTGTTCAAAAGCATTGCATATAGACGCAAATGAATGAGTTCATAAATCAAGATTATAAATGTTGCATATCCCAGAAAGAAATTTCTGCAAAATAAACGAAATACCACGGTAACATTTAATTAACAGAGGAAGAACATCCAATTATGTGAACAGACATTCGTGAATTCTTTCGTACAAAGTTATTAGCGTTTGTTCCAGTTTTAATTAAGTCTGATGAAGCTGCAAATTGATTGAACGTGTGGTTGATTAAAGAGATTAGGTGGTCGCGAACGTGGTATATTAATTAGGTTACATATTTGCATCCCCGTTGTGACAGTCGCCGACGGTGAGAATGGAGATAAGCGTGTTCAGTGAACATTTGTCAAAATGTTAGAATTACCGGCTACAGGGCAACACGGTCGATTATCTGTGCATTTATTACAATTACTTCATCCTTAATTGCACTGACGAAATTAATCGTCGGATCCTATTTTTGTTTGCTGCAGGCAAAGTAGATAGAATCTATTCCCACAGAATGTAGCGTTCAATTATACGAAATAATTTAAATAACAGAAATTGATCTTTTCATAGAATTGAAATCGCAATTTAGTTCTTTTTGTTTTTTTCTTGATACGGATTTTCGTTTTATTTTTTTATTTATTGGTACGGTATTCATGCTGAGATATTTTGTGTTATTAGAATTCTTTTTACTTGGAACTTCTATCATGAGAATTTACAGTATTGCAGTATTCTATTGTGGGAATTCCAATTGTTGCAATAGTCTTTCATGGGAATTCTCACTATTAGGATAGTTTATTACAAGAATTCACACTGTTACATTCTATTATGAGAATTCTCACTATTACAATATTCTATTATTGGAATTCTCACTAGTGGAATATTCTATAATGAGAATTCATATTATTGCAGTATTCTATTATAGGAATTCCAACCATTACAACAGTCGTTCATGAGAATTCACAAAATTAGAATAGCTTATTACGGGAATTCACATTGTTACAATATTCTGTTATGAGAATTTACGGTATTGTAATGTTCTATTACTAGAATTCTCACTATTAAAATAGTCTATTACAGGAATTCTCATTTTTACAATATTCTATTATGCGAATTCAAGGTATTGTAATATCCTATTATTAAAATTCTTCTCATTAACATATTTTATAGAATTCTTATTATTCTTACAAGATTTCAAGCTATTTCAATATTCCACTAATAAAAATTCTCAGCAAATAAAATACATTTACCAATTAAATTTTCTGTTTATAAAATATATATTGATAAATACAAAGTCATCTTATAAAATCATAGAATATGCAAAGTTGCAGGCAGCGGCTTTCTATGTAGAAATCACGAGTACTCTGCAAATAAAAGAATTCGAACATCACAATTTAACACAAATAAAATTGATGTTACCCATAAGTTTCCTTCGTTTGATTTATATTCGCGACTATTTGTTACTTGATATATTGCGTTTTTTCCGTATCCAGAGTGCCCAAGATATACTTCTTCATTAATAGGCGAAGTTAGTCCGTACTGTTGCTCGAGGCTACGATGCACAAGCTCACAGGAAATCCTAGCATAGGTTAGCAACGTGTCAAAATGATATATCGTGTCATTTATTAATTTTCTCCAACATACGTGTCCGATATCTGGCAAGAAAAGTCGGATGCTCGCGTTAAGTGGTCGCTCAACTTTTTCAGCTGCCCATCTTAAATTTATTAACTGTCGTCGATATTAGATGTTTATGGTTTAACAGTGATTATAGTAATACGAAGGTTGTACAACATATTTACGTTGACAGAGGGTAACTAACAGAAACATTAAAATTTTAATTCTCTTGTTATACGTCATTTTTATTTTCATACAAATAAATGACTGTAATATATTATGGAACGTAATGCGTATGAAAATTAGTAGAGACAGGTTACGGATTCCTGGAACAGGGTCGAGGTTTTGTTGCTCGAATTCTTTGTTCGACTAATTTAACCTCGTTGGATCGTGCACGCTAATTCGACGAGGGAAACACGTGTATTATACACGGAAATACGACGATCGATTAATTACGTCGCTAATTATTCCGTCGGTGAATCACTGTGCATTGAATTTATCGTTGAAATGCACTTTCATTACACGTGTTTCCCTCTTCCGACTGATGCTGAAACAGGAGCTACAACAACGTTCAAAACGCATATTTTAATACTCATTTGAATGAATATTTATCACCTTCGCGAATGAGTATCAATTCAAATTGGTATGTTAATATTGCAGAATGGTAGGGGTCCCCTTTTATTGGCAGCTGCAGCTGGCCACCTGGACGTGTGCGAAACGTTGCTGCTTCGAGAAATCGATGTCAACGCGGCAGATAACGTGAGTTAATATAATTAAAATTTTTATCGCCTCCATCCAAACATCGAGTACTTCTTCTCTGTATATCTTCTTAACAATTTTTCATGTTTAAAATATTTTAAGACTATTTCAATTACTCATTTTTAATTTTCAATTAAAAAATATTGCGTCTTGCATTAACGAGCATTTATCGTTGACCATAAAAGATTAATAAATTATAAAAATGCATGTGCAATATTTACCCATACTTCACAAAATGCCGCGTCAGTAAATTTAAGCAGCAAATCATTAATTTAACTCCAACAAGTATAAAACGACTGCGATTTTAATTCCGTAAAAAGTAATACGAAATAAAGACACGAGAGGAGATAAGTACAGTGTGGCGAATGAATCGAGAAACGAAGCAACTAAATTTCCAAGTGGCGAATAATTTGAAATCGACTAATAATTTACGAGCATAGGTGGGTTGTTCTTCTCGTCAGCTCTGTAATATATCAATATACGAGTTAATGAAGGGTGTAGGGATAATTACTGTATAATTGTGGGCTTACGCTGCCGGTGGAACAGCTTTTTAGTCTACGTGCTTGTATTTTCTTTGCGTCTTTGATGCACGCGAGTAAAGTACTTGTCAATAACATCCATACTATGGTGATGACTTGATTTGAACATTCTGATATTTATTTAAAGAATTATTACCTGGATCGTTTGAAGAATATTATTGAAATTGTGATTGCTATATCGTTTGCAATTGGAGCTATAAGTATGGCGATTTTTGTATTTGCAGATATAGGGGATTGGGAATTTAGGGAATTAGGGCTTTACGATATTTGGAATTTGGGGAATTGGTAGTTTAGGATATTGGAGCATAGGAAATTGGGGATTTAGAGAATTGGGGGTTTAGAATATTGGAACGTACGGAATTGGGATGTAGGGAATTAGGGATTTAGGAAATTGAGATGTAGGGAATTGGGAATTTAAGAAATTGGAACGTAGGGAATTTGGGGCGTAGGAAATTGAAATATGGGAAATTGGGACATGGGAAATTGGAGATTTAGGAAATTGGGGGTTTAGGAAATTGGAGGTTTAGGATATTGGGATGTAAGGAATTGGGAATTTAAAAAATTGGAATATATGGAATTGGCGCGTAAAAAATTGGGACACAGAAAATTGGGATGTTGGAAATTGTGACGTAAGAATTTGGAATATAATGAACTGTGTATTTAAAGTCTTAAGATGTCAATTACCAAGACAGAGACCCATACACTCAAACTTATCTACACACCCAATTTTAATATACTGTAACCACCAATAAAAGACCGTTTCCTCTAAAATAATTCTTCCACCCAATACTTCATATCGACTAAATGATTCATTACGAATAACGTGAGGTGGGGGTGCAATCGAGATCATGTTCGTTATCTAGAAAGAAGATCCGGCTAGGCTTTAGTGGAGATACAATGCATCCATTGGCGCGGTGACTGACGGCCAATCTTCTCCCCCTTAGCTGCAGAACACGTTTGGCTAGATCCTGCCAGCAAGGGGTATCCCGAGGTGGCTGTATTTAGAGTCCGTATACACACCGCTGGTGGCCACAGGATATTCCTACTAAATTCCCGTGAATATCTTCTTGCTTTACCTTATACCGAGACAGCCCTCACTTTCATTTTCCTTTTGCTCCTGTTGTTGCCTTTAAAGGGGCGAGTACGCAATTTATGCTCGGATTAATAAAATAGTAATGTGTACATTCGTTTTTGAACACGTTCGGATGTTGTACGTATTTTTCAGACGTTCGTAGATTATTTCGTGGTATTTCACGTCGACCGAGAAACAAATTTTGCGCATGACATTTATATAATCCATGCGTTGTAACAGGTACTTTTAGCATAACTCAAAATGTTCGTAGTGGAGGTTGTGTACTCGCGATGTGCCTCTTTAATGCGTTATCTATTTGTCCGATAAGTTAAAGATAATTTAATTAACAGGAAAAGCATCGAAACAGGAAACCGGCCATTTTGATCAGGCTGAGTCTTCGTTCAAGAACGGAACGACATGGAAATGAAGTTAGACTGGAATATCTTCGATCTAAAGGTTAATTGATTTCGCGAAACGATCGAAGAACGGATCCTCCGAGCAAACGTTCCGACTTTTTTTTCATCGTGCCGAACAGTATATCGATGGATACCGGCGATCGTAGGTACACGTACCTTTTGTCTGCATAAGGCAATCCGGCTAGAAGCGACGCTACACAGAATGCTGCCTCGGTATCTGCAAATGAAAGTTTGATATTTATTGGTGACCGATCTTAGAAATGTGCTGCGGTCCCTGTCTATGCCCTTTTCGATGC
Source organism: Megachile leachella (assembly GCA_963576845.1). Taxonomy (NCBI): domain Eukaryota; kingdom Metazoa; phylum Arthropoda; class Insecta; order Hymenoptera; family Megachilidae; genus Megachile; species Megachile leachella. The sequence continues at coordinate 15,624,242 of OY756248.1, forward strand.
GATACCACGTGCGCTCGCGAGGATTATGGAAACGCGCGGCCATCGAACGCGTTTCCGTCGAAGCTCGAACAAGTTTTTTAATTCACGGAAAGATGAAGTGCAAGCTTTTCACTGGCAGCTGTTCACCCTCGGGATTCATGACAGAGATCCAACATTTTTCTCGATAGAACAATCTTTTTACAACCGAAATAAGACGTTTCGGTTGTGAGAGAAGAGACACGAGTTGTGACAGACTTTTGTTAGCACTTTTGCAGGTTCTATGATATATACATTTGTATATTTCAAATGTTTAGGTTGAACAAAATGTTTGGCCACGAATATTGAAAAGAACTCGAACTCGACCCGGTATTAGTACTACGTGATTTGGTTACGTATTGAAGAAAGGAAATAGCAAAGTATCAGTACATATTTAAAGCGGTAGTAGACTGTGAAAGAATTTTACAGGCAATCGACGTGCACCGCAGGCAAACTGGCACGGTGAAGGAAATGTAAAGGGGGATGTTTGAATGGCATTTACAACCATGAAATTTACGACGATTTACCGGTATTTCTGTTTTGCTTTTATTTGCACCGCATAGCCGCGTTGCTGCTTTGGTCTGATATTCACGATGGATCCCCAGTGTATTTCTAAATCGGCATATTCTTCTCGCCAGACAGGTTTACGATAGTATACGTGGAAGCAGCAATTTAAAGCACTAAATCTGTGCTGCGTATCAAGCTATTTAATATTAGAAAAATCACGCGTCTCACGAAATATTTAGTTGAATAGTGGAAGTTGCGCGTTTAATAACGCATATAATTCACTTCAACTGTTATGGCTATGAGCTGTGCATATAGACACGTGTTATAAAGCTATTCGATATATTGCTATGTGCCATTTATTACTCCGTTCTTTATCACTACGTGTCGCATATCGTTATATTGTATATTACGTTGCACTACGTGTTATATTGCCGTATGCTATATTTTGTTGCACTGTATTACTACGCTCTATACTACTAGTTATATATCATCACTCATTATTTTACCACACGCTATAGTACCTTGCGATATATATTACTACGCATTGCATATTCACGCGTTATATCGCCGGACGATATAGATTCCAACGCATTGCATTGCCAAGCGCCAAATATCACTACGCGTTGTATTCACTCGCGTTATATCGCCACGCGTTATATCTCTACGCGCCATATATTGCAACGCATTGTATCACCACGCGCCATATCGCCACGCGCCATATATTGCAACGCATTGTATCACCACGCGCCATATATCGCCTCGCGTTATATTGCCACGCGTCCTATATCGCCATGCGTTATATCGCCACGCGTTATATCTCCACGCGCCCTTTATCGCCACGCGTCATATCGCCACGCTAGCTATATCGCCACGCGTTATATCTCCACGCGCCATATATCGCCTCGCGTTATGTCGCCTCGCTACCTATATCGCCACGCGTTATATCTCCACGCGCCATATATCGCCTCGCGTTATATCACCACGCGTCCTGTACCGCCATGCGATATATCGCCACGCGTTATATCTCCACGCGCCATTTATCGCCACGCGTCATATCGCCACGCTAGCTATATCGCCACGCGTTGTATCTTCACGCGCCATATCGCTACGCGCCATATATTGCAACGCATTGTATCACCACGCGCCATATATCGCTTCGCGTTATATTGCCACGCGTCCTATATCGCCATGCGTTATATCGCCACGCGTTGTATCTCCACACGCCATATATCGCTTCGTGTGATATCGTCACGCGTCATATATCGCCTCGTGCTATATTGCCAAGCGCCATATATCGTCTCTTGTTATATCGCCACGCGACCTTTAACCCCACGCGTCAAATAGCACTACACATTGATACATCTTGCGTTATATTACCACGCACCAAATATGCTCGCACACTGTTATTACCACACATTGCATCACCCCACGCTATATTATATCTAACCACATATCAAAATGCTACAACTAATTTTGTTACCTCATTTGCTATTGTTTCACGAAAATTATTATTATTAGAATGCTAGTAATCCCAGTACAATAACTTTCATTTCTAACATTTTCACGCTGTTCCAAATATGTCCGTGAAATTACTGGGTCGCGTATCGTAAAATACCAGCACATGTATATCCTACCGAGTCCAATTCGTTTAGTCTCGTAACACTATGAGATACTGTGGCAGATCGGAGTGGATCGAAAATCTGACGTACCGTTCAGTAAATCCGATAAATTTCGACACGGTCTAAGCTACTCGGTTGTTTTCGATAATCTATGCGTACCCGTTCTTCGAGATTTCCTTCGGTGATCCACCTTCACGATTCTGCGCCGAGGACAAGATTTATGTAGGAAGCTTATGGGCCTCGCGTTTCCGAGACTCTGCCGCGAGGAATTTGGTACACGTTATTCTTTCTGCATTGTATACCGGCCTCATCCTGAAAGGTCTATAATTATGAGAGGCCTGAAAATAGCTTTTTAGAGGAACATAGGCGTTCATGGTCCAAATGCTCGTTTTTCGAACCGGGTTTCGACTGGGTGCCCTCCGTCAGACGTCTTTCAAAGGTTCCTTGGGCGAGGAACGATTATCATACGTCCTTGAGGGATTTTTTAAGGCTCGCAGATTCGGGATGGGAGTTGAAAGTTCTCCTGAACAGTAGATGTCTACTGTTCATGCTTCGAAATTAAACAGTAGATGTCTGTTATTATTTTTACGGTTTTTATGAATTTATGTGGCTTGTTATAACCGAACGTTAGAGTAGGCACAGTATTTGGTATTTTAAATTTTAATGTCTGTGAAGCATCATTTAATGATATTACGGTAGTAACTAATTATTTAAAATATCCTCATATATTTTAAATACACAAAATCCTTTTGTGTCATTTGTGGACGTAAGAGTATATAATCACATATACTTACATGCAGTGTTATACTTTCTTATGTATGTATGCTTTCACGTATTATAGTACAGTATTTTAGAACACAACGTAATATAACTAAAATGCTATAAAAGTAATGTATTCGAGCCATTGACTTTGTACCTGTACCTAGCACAATCGATGTAAGAAAATCACTTGTAAATCCAATTATGTACATACACAAGGAAGCTTTGTTTAAATTCGAATGAATGGTGTCCGACGCCATTGTGAGAGAGTAACCATGCATTAGAGGCCTCGGAACAGGTAAAATTCCGCAGATCGATGCGCCAGCCCCAGGTGTTCTAAGGACCAAAAAGAAACGCGACAAGGGAGTTTACGATGTTTTTACGTGTCGAGTGAGATTTAATTTAGCAAACTACGTGACTTCGATCCCATATTTTTGTCCGTGATATCTCGTTTATTTTGGCCGGCTGACTGTATCTCGCTGGCTTCTGTTCAATCCTTAAAAACCAGACAACAACTCGTTTATTACGGCGACTAGTATAGCTTTTTCAACGTTATTAAATATTTGATTTCATACAAGAGTCCATGTACCATTGGCTCATCGACCATTCGCGATAACCCATCGGAAACATAAATTTCTTTATGTTTCAGTAACAGTAATACGCGAAAAGGTCCCAGTTATTTATAAATAGTCTTTTTTGTGCTTTGAAGTCGTAAAAGTGTGAAATTGAGTAAACATCGCTGAGATCAGTCGTAAAACCGAGTAAATCATGCTATTTGGATGTATATAGCAATGTTTTACTGCTGTTTTTTAATTAGGGAAAAAGTGAGTTGTCAGTTGGATAGTTTTGGGATTTTTTATTGGGAAGTTCTGAGTTTTTAGGATTTGGAAATTTGGGGATTTGGGGATTTAAAGATTTACAGATTTGGAAATTTGGAATTTTAGAGATTTGGAATTTGGGAGATTTGGAATTTTGGAGATATGGAATTTTAGAGATTTGGAATTTTGGAGATTTAGAATTCTGGAGATTTGGAAGTTTAGAAATTTGGAATTTTGGAGATTTGGAATTTCGGAGATTTGGAATTTTGGAGATTTGGAATTTTGGAGATTTGGAATTTTGGAGATTTGGAATTTTGGAGATTTGGAATTTTGGAGATTTGGAATTTTGGAGATTTGGAATTGTGGAGATTTAGAATTTTGTAGATTTGGAATTTTGGAGATGTGGAATTTTGGAGATATGGAATTTTACAGATGTGGAATTCTGAAGATTTGGAATTTTAGAGATTTGGAATTTTGGAGATTTGGAATTTTGGAGATTTGGAATTTTGGAGATTTGGAAACTTAGAGATTTGGAATTTTAGAAATTTGGAATTTTGGAGATTTGGAATTTTAGAAATTTGGAATTTTGGAGATTTGGAATTTTAGAAATTTGGAATTTTGGAGATTTGGAAACTTAGAGATTTGAAATCTTAGAGATTTGGAGATTTAGAGATTTAGAGACTTAGAAATTTGAGAATTTGGGAATTTGGAAATTTAGGGATTTGGGAATTTGGGAATTTGGGGATTTAAAGATGTGGAGATTTGGAAATTTGTAGAACTGGAAACTTAGAATTTTTACGATTTGCATATTTGAAAATTCAGAATTTTGAAGATCAGGAGAATTGGAGACGTATGTATTTAAGAATTTGAAGTTTGAAAATTTCATAGACTTGGTTATACGAAAAATACATAAAAGTTGAAAGTTAGAAAATTTGATAATTTGATAACATTATTAGAAACATGATAATTTGATCATTTCAAATTTGATAATTAATATTTAATGATAAATATTAATAAATTATAACTTATGTTACTTTTACACCTGAAATTCATAAATATATAAATCGAATAATTCAAAACATAAAACTTCAATAATTTCAAGTTTAGAAATTACAAAATGTAACATGCTACCTGACAATTCGAAATGAACTAACCTCCCAATTTCAATTTCAAAAATTAAATTTAATAATTTGCAAATTTAAGAGCTTCTAAATGAAGATATACAAACCTGAAAATTTCATCAACTTTTGCAATTTACAAGTTAAATTAAATTTCCTCCCATTCGTTATTTGTCATTGTTTCAATTTGAGCAGGTCAAAGCTTACGCATCAGTGTTCCTCAGTTCGTTGACAGACTGACAAATGACTTTTCACCTTCGTTCCTCTAAGTAGAAAAGTATATTTGAACGTGTTGAACATACACCGTGTCGTGCATTCATCCATCTAGCGGCGCATAAAATCGTTGCGCACGAAGCGAGTTGTGTAACGGTGCTTCTTTCGTGGCAATAAAACGAATAGGAACCATCTTCTCGTACTTTCTCCGTAATTATACAACCGCGATAAAACGAATAATCCTGGAATCGTTGAGGATATGCCAGTAGCTGTTACAGCATCATAAGGAACCGGTGTTCAACGTGCTATGCGACGATGTTATTCCTGCATTTTTCTATTATTTTTTCCTTGTAAATTCTTGTCGAATATCAATCATGGATTTATACAACGGATGTCTGATTTATGTGCGCGTCGCAGTTTATAAAGAACATCATATTATTAACTAATCATTAACTCCGTGACTCGCCTGGTTCACCTTTTCATGTTTTTCGTTATTTTTGCGCTTTCTATAACTGGCGATAATTATGGAGAAAAGTGAAAATGTTCGCGGTCGCTTGTTCGATTAGTCTGCAAGAACTCAAGACCTTTTACATTTGAAAAATGCGAGGAAATTATTTACTAATAATATATTATCATAATTCTTTCCATTTAAAATGAAAATTGTAATTTTCATACGTATACACCAAAATATTTCAAGCTATTAATAATTTCACATACTCATAATTTTCATCATTTACACTCATAATGCAACTGAATACACAGATTATTTCTCTACAATTTTTATTGTAATTTATCCGAAAATTTTCCAATTTCATTTGTTCAAAAATATTTGAAGAACCTGTATTCCACACTTTTTTTACAATTTTTAAACGCAACATCACTTTATGTAATTTCTATGGAATTCTTAAAAAGCCATAATTTACAGCTCTATCGTACAGTAAAATTTTGCAAAAAGCATTGAATTAATAGCAGTAATTTATGCAAAAAAAGAGAGACAAAATTGAAATAAGACATTTTAGAAATGGGAACCCGTTACATCGTCGTGTCAGCGCTGCAGGGCTGAATTAAAATAAAAAAAGGTCGCGGTAATTTGCCAGGAGAGATAAAAACGAAGAATACGCGGCGTCGTACGCGTTCATGAAGATCCTCGAACTGTCCGCGGACATAGCAGTTGCATTGGTATGCATATGTATGCGTTAGTGCACGCCTGGAACAATGATACCAGTTTGACTGGTGTGCTTCTCCCACTCCGTAAAAGCGGCATGCACTGTATACATCGCGAACCAATGCACTCTGGCTTGTATCGTTTTAAGCAAAGACGTTTATTCCTGCTCGAGGATATCCTGCCTATTTGTAGCTGCGTATCGTTCGAACAGGAACTGATAAACTCTTAATCTCATATGGGGACAATTTTACTATCTCTCGAGTTAGGGAACTGAAAATGGAAGAGGACTGTAATTTTGATAGGGAGGAGTGATTTTTGGTGGGAGTGGATTGGTTTGTATAACTGTAATGGGTTATATGTTGGAATTTATGAGATTTTGTGGTGGGACTTGGGGAAGTTGGCAAATTACAAATTTGGGGGTTTGGGAATTTGGGAATTTTGGGATTTGGAGATTTGGGGATTTTGGGAATTTGGGAATTTGGGAATTTGGGAATTTGGGAATTTGGAACTTTGAGAATTTGGAAATTTTGGAATTTGAAAATTTTGGAATTTGGAAAATTTGGAATTTGGAACTTTGAGAATTTGGAAATTTTGGAATTTGGAAAATTTGGAATTTGGAAGATTTGGAATTCGGAAATTTTGGAATTTGGGAATTTTGGAATTTGAAAATTTTGGAGGTAGGAAAATTTAGAATTTGAAAATTTTGGAATTTGGAAGATTTGAAATTCGGAAATTTTGGAATTTGGGAATTTTGGAATTTGAAAATTTAGAATTTGGAAGTTTGAGAATTTGGAACTTTGAGAATTTGGAAATTTTGGAATTTGGAAGATTTGGAATTTGGAAAATTTGGAATTTGAAAAATTTGGAATTTGGAAAATTTGGATTTTGAAAAATTTGGAGTTTGGAAAATTTGGAATATTTCGAACAACAAATTCTCAAATTAAAAAATTTACTCCAAAAATAGTAAAATTTGTACTACTTATTTGCACGTTTATTTTACAAAAGCAATAATCACTCATTTACTTTCAAGATAGAGGAAATCATAATCTTGATGTCTCTCCCCTAAATAAAGAAAACTAATAACTTGAAGTAAGAGCAAGAGTAAACAAGGTATTTATAGATCAGTATAAAGTCGCGATGTTCTTACTTCTTGTTGATCAAACAACACGAAAGTATTGATGTTTTAATTGGGAGAAAGTGCAATGCTTGTTAAATAGGTCGTATTTCCGTTTAAACAGGTTCTCTAAAGAGTTCTCTTTCGTGAAAATAATTAATATTAAACTTCTGTTTGACATTAACATTCGATAAGGTATCTTCTCTATTAATAGATACTAAGTAACTCGTTTTCCAATATCAATAAATTAATTCCATGTTACATACGACTTTGCGTTTTCCAAACATGTATTTCATATGTCTCTTTAACTTTCCTTACCAATGTAGTCATTTCTTTACAGTTTATCATTTTCAGAGATAGCCTGGGAACTTCATAGAAACTGGTATAGGAACTGAAGTAGTAAGGGGAAGATTTTTGCAATTATTATGGATTCAAACTTTTGGAGTTACTGATTTTTAAATATTTGGGTTGTCAAATTTTATTGTTATATTTTTGCATTTACACATTTTGTAAATTTTCGAATTCATGAATTATCAAATCCTTAGATCATAAAATCCCTGGATTATTGATACTTTGCTATTCTTCAAATCTCCAAATTCCCAAATTCCTAGATTCTCAAATTTCCAAATTCCAAAATTTCCAAATTCTCAAAGTTCCAAATTCCAAAACTTCCAAATTCTAAATTTTCCTACCTCCAAAATTTTCAAATTCCAAAATTCCCAAATTTCCAAATTTCCAAATTTCCAAATTTCCAAATTCCAAATCTTCCAAATCCCATACCTCTGAATCCTCCTCTCAAGTTCTCAACCTCTCAAGCCCACAATCCTCCAACTCCCTAAATTGACCCCCACTTAAAACAGCTATATCTACACATCACCAATAAAAAGAAAGTTGCCAATCAATCGTCTACAGCTACAATCAATTATATCGTAATAAAGCACGTTTAACATATCCCATATAATTATCCTTGCTCACTATTAAGAAATAATGAAATTATTCCTAAACGTCGAACTCGCAAGAATAATCGATGGCCCATTGGATTGTAACGTAATCGTGAGTGGTTTCGAAAGCAACAACTGTGAACCACTTTCATGGATCGTGCTGTTCCTCTACCAAAGACAGGATGTTGCTTCGATCTTCGCGTGCAATGACCGTCCCTGTTACACGTCCAATATCTTTCGATTTCAATGGACTTTGTTCGTTAACCGAGCAACCGTCAATTATCCACCAACATATTTAGTTTCCTTGCGGAGAAACAGCTACTCTCAGCTGAAACTGTTTGTCTTCTTTCGGTTAAGGTGTTCCTTGACAACGAGATATACTTTCAATGGGGAATGTAGAACGATTTATATAATAACATTCTTACTTTGCATTTCATTGTGTTGGGCGAATTCAATTAAATTTTGTCTGAATGCCAATTTTCTGAGGAATACGAATTTTTTTAGGAATGTAAATTTTCTTAGGAATGTCAGTTTTCTGAGGAATATAGATTTTCCAGAAAATATTCTGAGGAATGTGAGTTTTCCAATATAAATTTGCCAAGGAATGTGAGTTTTTCCATGTGAATTTTCCAGGGAATATAGATTTTCCAAAAATATCAATTTTTCAAAAAATGTCAGTTTTCCAAGGAATCTGAATTTTTCAAGAAATGTGAATTTTCCAAGGAATGTCAATTTTCCAAAAAACTTTATAAAAGAATATGAATCTTATAAATAATGTAAATTTTCCAAAGAATGTCAGTTTCCCAAGAAACTTTTTAAAAGAATATGAATCTTATAAATAATGTAAATTTTCCAAAGAATGTCAATTTTCCAAGAAACTTTTTAAAAGAATATGAATCTTATAAATAATATAAATTTTCCAAAGAATGTCCATTTTCCAAGAAACTTTTTAAAAGAATATGAATCTTATAAATAATGTAAATTTTCCAAAGAATGTCAGTTTTCCAAGGAATGTGAATTTTTCAACAAATGTAAACTTTCCAAGGAATGTCAATTTTCCAAGAAACTTTTTAAAAGAATATGAATCTGATAAATAATGTAATTTTTCCAAAGAATGTCAGCTTCCCAATGAACCTGAATTTTCCTAAGAATGTCTATTTTTCAAAGAACCTACATATTTTACCCACAGAGTTGTTTATCTACAAAAATTTAATGAATCTACACTAAATCTATACATAATGCAAATTAGTAACTTCTTACATATTTTTGATCACTTTCACGTACCTCTCCCATATAAGAAAAATCGTTTCTGAATTTTCATCCAAGAAGCCTTTAACAGCACAGGGTTAAAACATCATCCCTTATAACTACCACCTGAGATACCAAGCATTCGCACGAAACTTCCACGTACACATGTCAAAGAAACTAATGCGAGATTACGCCAACAATGCGGAGATATAGAGATGCAATTAACCCGCTGTTCCGTGTCCAATCTTCAATTACGATTGCACCTAGCGTCTCGTTTTTATAGGAGTCCTCCGTTACCTGCGCTTTCATTCGATTTTATCCACCATTGCATCGAACCGATACACAATGGTGTACTGCACGCTGCAGGAAGATCGTTAACAACGATGCTCTATATAAAGAGCGATCGATCTCTCCAATAGTTGTTGGCCAACAGATGCATTCGTACGGTGGTTCGCTTTGTATACGTGACTACAAAGTACGCGCTGCAATTTTCTACGAAAAACTATTGCCTCGAAAAATTATGGGATACTTATGCAATTCAGTGTGAGTTCACTACGGGTGTTTTCACTATTCATTTTTACTGTTTTCGTGGAATTTATCATGAGAAAGTGGCGGTGCAGCGAAGATGCGTTGAGAACATTTTTTTGGAGAAAGTTGGGAATTTGATGTGTGGAGATTTGAGAATTTGGAATTTTTGAAGATGGTAAAGAGAGGTGGGTATTTGAAGGTTAGAAAAATGGGAATTTGGGAATTTGAGAATTTGAGAATTTGAGAATTTGAGAATTTAGAATTTGGGAATTTGGGAGTATTGGGATTTGAGAGTATTGGGATTTGAGAGCATTGGAATTTGAGAGTATAGGAATTTGAGAGTATTGGAATTTGAGAGTATTGGAATTTGAGAGTATTGGGATTTGGGAATTTCAGAATTTGAGAATTTGGGAATTTGGAGAATTTGGGAATTTGGAGATATTGGGATTTGAGAGTATTGGGATTTGAGAGTATTGGGATTTGAGAGTATTGGGATTTGAGAGTATTGGGATTTGAGAGTATTGGGATTTGAGAGTATTGGGATTTGAGAGTATTGGGATTTGAGAGTATTGGAATTTGAGAGTATTGGAATTTGAGAGTATTGGAATTTGAGAGTATTGGGATTTGGGAATTTCAGAATTTGAGAATTTGGGAATTTGGAGATATTGGGATTTGGGAGTATTGGAATTTGGGAGTATTGGGATTTGGGAGTATTGGAATTTGAGAGTATTGGAATTTGGGAATTTCAGAATTTGAGAATTTGGGAATTTGGAAATATTGGGATTTGGGAGTATTGGAATTTGGGAGTATTGGAATTTTGGAGTATTTGGAATTTGGGAGTATTTGAAATTTGGGAATTTGGGTATTTGGAAATTTGAGAATTTGTGGATGTCTTGACTTATGGATTATAAAATTTGGAAATTCAAGAACTTAAAAGCTTGGAAATTTAAAAATTCAATAAATTACCAAAAACCTGACTATAAACACACACTATACACTACATCACCGTATACCCTATAACAAACACCGATCTACATACAATATCCATAATATCTATAATGTTTCCTTACTGGAAAAATTAAAGAACATCTACAATCAACCTCAAACAAGAATTCACCTATGCAACATCAAAGCCATAATTATGACAAACATTTTCTAGGACATTGATTAACATCAACGCCTCAAAAGACTCCTAATAACCACGCAATTTTTCTACGAACATAAAGAAAGATATAAATAACGAAGCTAATAAAATTCGTGTGCGTAAGTTGATTTCTAAAGGTCGTCTATCGTGGTAATAATTTCTCGTCGCATTTGTGCAATTATTGTCACCTGAAACGAAGTCTATTGCAAATTCATGCACAACGCAAAATGTCAAAGAACCATTAACATGCCGACATTTGCAATTTCGTTACACGATCCATGTTACAAATTATTTCCACTCTCGTGTTCCCCTTTTGTTTGATTAATCGATAAAACTGTCTTAAAGTTCAACGGGTCACTTTCTGAAGGAAGGTTTTCAAACAAGCAAAATATATACCTCATTTTCAAATTATACTGTAGCAGATTCATTGTTCAGTTTCATTGTTCAGTTTATACTGTAATTGTAGTATTTTCATGTGAGAAGTTATTCATTGTCAGTCCTTTTATGATTTCAATGTTCATTATTCTATAATTTTATTTCACATTCGTTTATAATTTCATTGTTCGTTATTTTATAATTTTATTGCTCATTCGTTCATAATTTTATTGTTCATTCATGATTTAATACTAAACCTAGCAGTGTGCAATGCATGCTCTGAAATTAAAAATGAAGTTGAAAAATAAATAAATGATAAAACTAATTCTTTTGTCTTCATGAAGATTAGCAAAGATCCTAAAGAAATTGTTTTAACAAATTTTGTAAGTTAAAATGAAAAACTTGGAAAAGGGTCGTGTGATCTTTTTAGTAGCTTTAGTATTAATTCTTCATTATTTTATAATTTTATTGCACATTATAATTTCTACATAATTTATAATTTCATTTATTTATAACCTAATTTTATAGTAACTGTATATTTACATTTGTCATAAAGGACCAAACTTTGTCTAACGTAACCTAAATCTCTGAATATTTATGTCACTAGAAATTTCATTTTTCATTCCAGTTTTTCCATTAATTTTTTGTCGTCTCGTGATATGTATTTTGCTCGGTCAAAAGACCATCAATTCTATAGATTACTCGAGCAATTTCTATTACAAAGTAACCTGTTCGATGCAAGGAGAAGCAGCTGTCTCGATCAGGATGCACCAGGCACGATTGAAGTAAAAAGTAGCATGCCAATCGACTTCGAGAGCTCGCCATCGCTTGCTCCTTTTGCAACAATCACCGGTTCGATAAACGAACGCTCTTGATTCTCGTATTTTCGAAATCACGATGAAAATATCGACACGTCACGAGTATGAACGATTACTATGCATCTATTATTAATATTTCTAGAGAATGTTGTATGGCTGTACTATGCAACTACAGGTGCCTCGTATATCTCAATTTTAAAATTACAGATTTTGTAATTCTCGAGTTACTTCGAAATTATAGAGCAATGTACATACATTCAGTATTTTATTACATACATTGTCATTCAGTATTTCAATATACAGGGCGTCTCACAAGTAGTGTAGGTCCCTGAAATGGAGGGTAGCTGACACGGAAAACGCAGACCAATCAGAGCGCGAGGGTGTCGCTCTCGCTACACACGCGTAATCCCCGCGCTCTGATTGGTCCGCGTTTTCCGCGTCAGCCACCCTCCATTTCAGGCACCTTACTACTTGTGAGACGCCCTGTAGATTTCTATACTTAATGAGTACAAACATATTTTGCTCGAAATTCTTAAAGTCGCTACGAACATTATATTTGTTAAAATATTAATAAATTTAGCTTTAGCTTATAGTGACATCTTACAGTATTAGAAATGATGTACAATGTTAGAAATAGAATAATTGAATATTAGAAACAAAATAATTGAATATTGTACTTCCGTCTTGTTCGTTAGATAATGTAAGCGTTCGTAATAGTTTTGTTATGTAGAAAAAGTAATCCCTGTTTAATTAACTAATCTTTAAGTTATAATGTTCGTTGCTTGTGTCTTTTATTAAATAATTTGTTTGTGTTCAAAAATATATTAACAGTTTTTTAATGATTATTCATAATTCTGATTATATAACAATATTCCATGTCGAAGTAATCAGACTTTCTTACGCGAAGTAAAAAATTAAATGAAATCGTTAAAAAACTTTTATCGTATATAACATGACAGCGGTATATTGTCAAGGTGAGTTACCCAAACAATCATTAGACATTATCAAACGAACAAGTTTGACCTAATTTTCTTCGTTATAAAAGTGTGTCAACTATCGATAAACTAGACAGCTCGTGATCTCTAAAATCCAGCTATCGAATTTCGTCCCACAGAGTAACACGTTTTTCCTTTTAAGCGACCAACAAGTAACAACGTCTCGCTTGTTAGCGATTCTTTGCACAACCGTCGCGAACCGAGTGTCAAGCAAAACGAAAGAGATCATAGTTGCGACACGACTTTGAAGTTCACTCGGTTCTCATTGCGTATCCCCTTTTATGATCTCGCTCGGGAACGCTTCTGCCCCGTCGGCCGCGTTTCCTGCGCGCTCGAAATGGCACTCGCACTTTATGATGCACGGGAACGGAATTGCCTTTCCACGTAGCGGACCCTCGTGGGGCCCCGAGAGTCAAATATGAGCACGTTGGTAGCTCGTCCGACGTATGCCCTATTATACGGTTGATGAGATCGCGGTCGGGTTTGCTTTTCGCAGCACGAGATGCGACGACAAAGATACCGCGATCGTGTCGTGATGCCAAAGTGCGCGAAACACTAACTGCATCGATGCTACCGACTGGTTAAGCCGATTAAGGAAATGCTGTCGGACACGAGGACGATACTATCTTGACAGCGGTGATAACAGAAACGCGCTGACAGCGAGCACGAATAATGGAGAGATTGAAGCAATTCACGTAGAAGAAACTAGGTTACGGACTTTTACAATTTTTATTTGAAAACCACAAGAAACGTGTACTATGTTTGAAACTTTTCCTGGTATATATTATATTTTATACGCAAATTTTGTACATGTACATACAAAATGTACTAGAGGATGTTCATTTGATGGATAGAGTAGTTCAAGAATGGAAAAAAATGATATTTAACTGAAGAATTGAAGAATTGAAGAATTGAAGAATTGAAGAATTGAAGAATTGAAGAATTGAAGAATTGAAAAATTGAAGAATTTGTACAATAAAGAATTGAAGAAATCGAAGAATTAATTAGTTAAGGACTTAGAAACTTGAAAACTTGAAAATTTGAAAACTTGCAAACTTGCAAACTTGAAAACTTAAAAACTTGCAAACTTGCAAACTTGCAAACTTGAAAACTCAAAAACCTGAAAACTTGAAAACTTGCAAACTTGAAAACTCGAAAACTTGCAAACTTGAAAACTTGAAAACTTGAGAACTTGAAAAATTTCAAACTTGAAAACTTGAAAAATTACAAACCTGAAAACTTGAAAACTTAAAAATCTGAAAACTGGAAGAATTAAAAATTTGAAACCTGCAGAAATTGAAAAATTGGATTCTCCATTACCTCACCACTCGGATCACCTTCACGCCCATCTTCATCTCAACTTAATCCTCCCATTACACAGAACTAGAAGATCAGTAGCAATTACAGAAGCTTCAAATGACTGTTTCTGCACAAAATAAAATTGAATTCAAGCGATAAAAACGTCGGTCAAACGGGAGTCTCATAAACGACATCGATACATGTACCTTTCCCATCTCATTTACTCGGCGGAACAGCAATAAAACGAAGTTCAACCATTTATCTAGTAATAAGTTCGCCACTGATTTGCATACGGCAGTGCAGTTTACACTCAGCTCAGTGGATTTGCTCTCGATACCTATGTATGGCATAATCTTTCCGTAGCTTATTATTTACGACAATCCGATAGAGAAATTACCGCGGTTTCCTGAACCAAGGAGACGCCCTTGATCACTTTTTCCTACATCTGACCGGAATATATTACCCACGGCTAACCCGTGATAAAGACCAGCTGATTTATCGTTTAACCGACGCACACCGCTTCGAGGTTCGTTTCTTTAAAGTCTTGCTTATGCTTGACCAACATGCATCGTTGATAGGCAGGTTTGTTCGATGTTTTATCTCCTACCAGAGATCTTGGTCGGGTTGCCTTTATTCTTAACCGGCTTCGAGACGCTTCGAAATTGACGCGTTCATTTTCATCTTCTTGGGAAATTTTCAACACGGTACATGGAAAGTGAGATATCCTATCGATTTATAAGGATAAACGAACGGCTGGATAACTAATGAGAGTGTTAAACGCCTCATCTGTAGGGGATGTTCATTATCCTGCTTACCACGACTATTGAGATGTGCTTCCTGTGACTTATTATTGATGATATGGTATCAGTTTTCGAGCTCGATGTAAATTACCAGCGAGGGAAGAAACTATTTCCTCTGGATTTTCATTAGGACTTCGAATCTATCTTGATACCTTGAAAACTTATAAATTTAATAATTTGAAAAAACACAAAAATGTCAGTACTATTTTTACATTTAATAAACATTTGAGTTTGAAAGTTGAAATATTTTACAATGTTTATAGAAAAATCTATTGAGAAAAGCAATATGTACCAGGTTCAAATCTCTTTCGAAGAAACTCTATAAGGATGTATCTTTGCGTGCCCTTCGACACACTTGCGCCGGCGCCCATAAATTAACGCTACAAAAACGCGAGTGTCGCGTGATAAATTGTGCATTTCTTTTTCAAATGCTACCGACACGTATCGTAGTGCACACTTAATTTACACGTAAATGAACGGCGAACGTTAGTCGGCGATCGTTCGAGCTCGTAAAATTATTTATGCCCATCCGTGTAATTTACAAACGGTCTGTCTATGTTCTTGCCACTTTCATTATCGCGGTATAAATGTTGCTGTATTCGTACTTTCGTTTCATTTCTGCGTGCGTTTAATTCGCTCGAATACGCTTGTATTCGTTACTGCAACTTCCTTTTTTTTGGAACTTAATGAGCTACTAGGCGGACTCCAGGAATTTCCTGTACGTGTTATGTTTCTTTGAATATCGTTAACGTTGGAATTAACTTTGATTACTGTTAATAATTTCCATTTCTCAGAATGTTCCGCAATCCAGATGTATCTTCACGGTACGTTATTTATTAGTTACTTTCCGTACATTTAATTACTTTCGTGCTCGTTGCCAATAATAGAATATATTCAAATCAGCTTAAACTCGTCGCTAAGTAAATTTCATTGAAATTTCGATATTCGAATCACGGTTCCACGATATCTCGAAAAACAGGTTTCCAGGTATTGACCTCGTTAACCGGACACAGTATCATTTTAATAAGCAATTATCAGCGTGACCCGTTGACCCGAAACAGAATCATGAGTTCCGAGAACAACTCGTGCCGATCCCTTCGAGGATCTTCCAGACAACATCTCGCGAGTCACGACTCGGTACACTTCACCGCAACATCTCTCTGAGGAGATATTCCGGACGAATTGCTTCTTCTTCGACTGCTCGAAGAGGGATTACCAACATTCAGATGGTTGTAGTAATTTGAACCGCAACTTCAGACAGTGCACCAACGTTCTAAATGGTTGTCCAAAGATATTCCTCTTTTCTGAGAAGTCGATGAAAAAATATCGTTGACAGTACAACACACCACAATACAACAATACAGTTTCCCCAAAAGACTTTCATTTAACACAGTATCAAATACAATCCATTAACAAAGCTACAAATTAATAGTAATTACAAAAATGATAAAACAAGCACGATTGCAAAAGCAATAAATCAAACCACTAATTACTGGTAGTTGCATACTACTCTGTACATGAAAAAGGGATTGCAAGATATTTTAGGTAGTCTTTTATCGCGCGTCGGATGCAACACGAAAAAACAACATTCCCGAAAGGTTTCGATGTTGCTGTTCCTTCCTTTCCGTAAATTCTTCGTGATTATTTGTACGTGCAAGGTACACACTTGTTTCACAGTCGAAGTATTAATCGTTTCAGAGACAGTGATATATGTTGGCTGCATCAGGAACTCATTAGACCGAGCGGTGTACACGCAGAGCACGAAATTTAATTTCTTGTTTTCCGAGCTACCACCTTTTTTCCTTTCTTTTCCCTCGTTTCGTTTTTGTTCGCGACGAGAAATTAATGAACGGAGCTTTGAAACTTATACTTTGGTGGTGTTGCGACGATTAACTACGATACGTTGATTCTCTCGTTCTTCGTAAGTTATCGTGAGTCAACTCAAATTGGACAGTTGATGTGGTAAATAAAATTTGGTGAATTTGTAACGAAATTACTGTAACAATACGATTAAAATATGTCGTTATTACACATTTTAGTATATTATTACGTTATTTTTCTTCACTGAAAAATTCATGAAATCAAAATTTGTAATTTTGCATTCAGATGCAATGTCGAAAGTCAAGCTGATATATTTCAAATTTCTAGACGAAATAAATATTCCATTCCTCGATTAAAAATATCTACCCATTGATTTTATGCTTTAATAGTTTTCTAAGTTAGGAAATGATATAAAAAAGCTAACAGCCTATTTCAGAAAAGAAGATGCTAAATAATCGTGTAAGCTGCTGACGAAGATTGATGTAAATTAGAGCGTAGCATGTTGTAGCCACGTTTCTTAATTTATAGTATGTTCTCCTAATGTAACGTTAATTGACTAAAGGTCAGAGTAAATTACCACAATACCAACGTAGATTGTCGATCGGTACCAAGGAAAATTACAGCTCCTCGATTCCAAACAGAAAATTCCTTTTCCAGTCACTTTACGAAGGAAGTTATGCAGTCGATGCACATGTTTTATTAGTAGCTATTAATCTTTAGCCAACGGCGCGACTATAGTTGATATTTAACGCCGCAGGCTACAAAAATCCTTTATTTTCCGAATGATGGACTATCATCTAGTTACTCTTGATATCTGTAGAAACTCTTTTCGTTTCATGTGCGTTTTGTACCTACCGGATGTGCAGGTACTTACTTTATTTATATTTTGCTCGATTGTATCGGTACTTGAAGGAATATTACGCTCATTTGTAATGAGGAAATTTGCAATTATGATTCAATGGAAACTGAACGTAATTCCAGGTATATTTTTTGGTTTGGAACTTTTGTAGGTAGGAATTTTGAGATTTAGAAATCTCATATGTTGGATTAATTATGTGATGAATATTGGCATGCAATGTATTGTTACGAGTTGCATAGTGTTATCTGTTACGTATATCATAACATGTTACATATGTGTTACATATGTGTTATACATATATGTGTTGCATATGTGTTACGTATGTATTACATATGTGTTGCATGTGTGTTGCATATGTGTTACGTATGTGTTATGTATGTGTTACATATGTGTTATGTATGTATTACATATGTGTTGCATGTGTGTTGCATATGTGTTACGTATGTGTTATGTATGTGTTATGTATGTGTTACATATGTGTTATGTATGTATTACATATGTGTTGCATGTGTGTTGCATGTGTGTTGCATATGTATTACATATGTATAACCTAACACGTTGCATATCACAATGCATTGCATATTACAAAACACTGCATTTCACCATGTGTCGCACATCACTACGTATTGTATCGCAATGTCTTACATATCACCACACGTTATACACTTCCAACCACTACATATCACCACACATTACGTATCCACTTGTTGCATATCATAACCATTCGCCACTTCGTCCCCAACCCAACTTCAATTTAACAACCAAACCCCTCACATTAGAAATTCCATTTATATAACCAATTTATTTCCACTTACTTGTCTCCATTTGTAACCATTCAACGAAACTCCACTTTACATAACTATCGCGGAAAACTGCAGTGAAATCTCAAAGAATCCAATTTGCCAATTTTCAAATTGCCCCATTTTTATCGTCCCCAAAAAGCAATTTATTAATCCGCGTATAGAGTAGAGCAATCACAGCAGCAGACGTCTCACTCACAATCAGAAGTTAATCGATATTCGTGTAGTTACGCCGTCGGTGTGCACGGACAGGAGAGTGGCGATGATAGTACAGCTGTAATCTGTTGAGATGATTGTAATTTGTAGCAAGGCGAGCGTCAGGTTGGATAGGTGCTCGACTAAATGTTCCTCATCCGGATAATGAGAGGATTCACTCGTCCAGACTGTATTAGAGAGCAAATGATCCGGTAGGAACGAACTCGTTGCGTCGGGACGCGTCCTTGCTGGCTACATCCTCGCCAACCGGGTACAGTTATTCAGATGGGAAACTCGGACAATGACTCCGTGGAACGATCTGAATAGCCTGGAGTTCGTTTCTGCTGTCGAACGAGGTCGTTTCTGCCTAATGGATAGATAGGCAGACGAAGATAACCGGAACGGGATGTTCGTTTGAATAACTTGAGAGTGGGAGGATTTTTTATGGGGAGCATTGTTACTGCTTGTTGCTCTGATTTCTGTTTTATTCGAGCATGGTATTAGTTACATGAGAATAAGAGAGAATTTAGTTTAAAATATATTTTGAAAGTATGTTTAGGTTCTTTAGAGATTTGTAACGAAATTATTTGCTGTTATTTATAATTGAAAGTTCTTAAGTTTTCTAATTATCAAATTTCTGAAACTCAAGTTTCTGATTTTTTAAATTTCATGTCTTTAAACTCCGAAGTTTCAGTGTATCTGAAATTCAAATTTCTAAAACTGCAGAACTCTAGAATACCTTCTGAGATTTCTGAATTTTCGAATTTGGGACACTACGTTCCTAAATGTTCACATTTCTAAATCCTCAAATTCCCAAATTATCAGCCTTTCGAATCCCAAAGCTCTCCAATGCTTAAATCTATAAATCCTCTAATTCCCAAACTCTTGATATTTCAAATCTCTAAACTCTCCAAATTTCTAAATATCAAAATGGTTCTCTAAATTTCCTCTTCAACCAAATCTTTCGTTCTCTCCAGTGCACCAAAGCAGATATTGAAAACTAGACGTAGCTTGAAGATTTATCAAACAAGAATTCTGTCTCACAAATACCATGTTTACATAAAACACTCCTAGGCAAATCATGCAACGAGAAAATGAAAAAATTCATTAATTACAGCAAATTCTATGTAATTCACTCTTGAATATCTGATTTTTTGAACGTACTCGGTACAGCTGTCAGGGAATAAAATATGAAAAAAGCTTGGCTATTTTTTTCGACCACGTGTTCCATCTTCCGAAGATGAATGTGCATAACTTTGCGGGCAGTAATGGTGGCTATAATGCACTCAGAAACGTGGAGGAGCGTGTTCGTTAACGGGTTCGCAGGTATCGGGGTTATCAAAACAGGTTTACTGTCGAGGTGTAAGATTTAATGAATGGATCGACTCTTTTTTCCGCGTGATTCAGTATGTATGTATATAATAAGCGAAAGTTGGATCCAAAGAACTAGCACTGGTTTGGAAGTACATATTCATCAGGATAAACCGAGATTTGTTCGGT
This sequence comes from Megachile leachella, assembly GCA_963576845.1. Lineage (NCBI taxonomy): Eukaryota > Metazoa > Arthropoda > Insecta > Hymenoptera > Megachilidae > Megachile > Megachile leachella. The sequence goes on from OY756248.1 coordinate 15,644,893, forward strand.
AGATTGACCACAAATCTGAATTATGTACATTATACTCTCGTTACATCGCCACGTACTGTGAATCGGAGCAAAATGGAACTGGAGCTATTCAATAAGTTTTCAAGTCCATAATCGAGAAGCTAGTTTCGCAATTTAAAATCGATTCCATTTTTCAACGGAATATGTTTATTTCTGTAATTCTAGAATACTGTGGTTTTCATGGTGGCTTTGTTGATGGTTCATGAAATTTTCTTCCACTTCATATTTCTTTATTCCTGAATTTACAAATTTATTCAACTTGTATACAAAAATTTTACTGTTATACGATATATTATAGAATTGAGGATGTGTGGTCAGAGACAAATCATCAAATAAATTTCTAATGTATTACCATCTATTGTCTTGAAAAATTTTGTGGATATATTGTATATTAGTTATGGAACTATGTGTACAAAAAATTTGAGAGTTGCATTTTCCAGTTTCTCTCAAGAATTCAAAATAAATCAAAATTAAATATAAGTTACAAGCTAATATTATAAGTTACAAACGGTCCAGAGAATTCAATTGAAACTTCCTGCAAAGTTTCACAAAGTCATCAAGAAGTTTCCAAATATACACAAGCTTCCAATACCGCACCTCGATCAGTAAACGATGAGAACCAGTAGATAGAGCTTCGAAGATTTTTCTAGTTCCCTGTCACTTCTTACCGTTGCTGATGAAACGTATTTATTAAGAGCAACGCGTTCGCGTACTTTTCTTCAGCCGTGGTACGGTACGCGTTACAGTTATCACGAGCGCAAAAACCGCTAAGGAGGAAGTGCCATCGACTTTCGAGATAAAATCGCGATGGCGACGACGGATGGTCTCGAAACACCAAATTACCGGCTCGTCTCATATTAATTGTTCATACGGATGGACACAGGTTGATGATGCACTCGAGACGCGTTGTCAACGACGATCTAGCTGGATGAAACGAAACGAGTCTCGCAGGTTTTTTTTTCGTATGAAGCTTGTCCGGATCACTTTGGTTCACTCCCACAGGGAACGTTTTCCTTTCAGCTCACGTTCGCGCTTCTTCTATCGTGAATACGGACTTCCTCGTTCGTACGATACTCTTTCTCGGTCGATTTCAATTTTGTGGAAATCGCGATGCTTCTGTACGGGAATCAAGCTGTTGCGCTTCTTCTGACGATGCGTTGCAATATTCAGAAACGTGATGGTTTTGTTGGGGAGAAATCGTTGCCGATGGACTGTTAGGAATGTAATTCTCGCTCATCGTGAAAGGATGATTGCTCTATTTAGGGTAATTCCGAGGAAATAACTTGTATATATATTATTTGTATACACCTGTATATGTCAGACATAGGTACATCTGAAATGTTCGTCGTAACATTTTGAAAGATATGAAGAAACTACTGATGTCAATCCACAGTTGCGTGAAGAGGTTGACCCAGGTGCACGACAGAGCTACTTCAATTAGTCAAAACGTATGTCACTTAGGTCAAAAATAATGACAATCGACAAACGTCGCAAAGAATAATTAAAAGTAGAGTGCTCTTAAAAATGACAACTATGTAAAGTACTCTAATTTTAATGTACTCTATAAATTTTCTGAAATTGATAAAAGGTGCACTTAATAAAGCTGTTAACCGCGAAGTTATTAATCATTTAGTCACGGTAATATATCGACTGTCAGCAGCGACAGATCATTCTGATCTACGACAGGAAAGTCAGCACAGTAACGGAAAGGAAAAGCCTTTTACATAGTAAATCAATATGTAATCGTAGCTTCCAGCACGATCTACACAGACACGAGTCAGATAAAGAGATCTCCACTCCGTGGCCAAGTTATTCTTCGACGCTGAATGATTTAGCGCTAACCGATCGAACGATTAAACCTTAAATACTGTAAAATAAAAGGAAAATATAAATCAATGTGCCACGACTCTACGCGCTGCAGCGTGCTTAAGTGATCCTTGAATCCTGATGGATCTCTGATAATAGGCTACGAGTAAAATACGAGACGATGAGCAAATTCGATTGACTTGCCATCGATAGATAGCCTCTCCTATTATTCGTTATCCCTTTACACCCTGCATACGTTATCCGGTTACACTCAACAGGATGTAATCTGATTCAAATACATTTTACAGACACTTATTACTTCTAACCACTAGGTTAGAAGTTAAATACAAATTTAATGGCTAATTTCTTGGGTTACGATGATAGCTCGTAAGGGATATTTTATTTAATTGCACAAGTTTAATTGATTTTGACAGTTGGTTTTAATGGAACATTATTGTTAAGTTTATAGTGTAGTTAGGTGCGTTGAAATCCTAAATCTACGTGTTACGTTTCTCAATTCTTAAGTTTCACAATTTCCAAATTCGTCACTTTGTAAATTCCCCACTTCCTAAATTCCTTCATTCTTAAATTTGTCAAATTCTAAATTCCCCACTTTCTAAATTTTCTAATTTCCAAATTCTCCACTTCCTAAATTCCCAACTCTTAAGTCCCCCAATTCCTAAATTTTCCAATTTCCAAATTCTCCAATTTGCAAATTCCCCACTTCCTAAATTCCTCCATTCCTAAATTTCACAAATTCTAAATTCCCCACTTCCTAAATTCCTCAATTTCTAAATTTCCCAAATTCTAAATTCCCCGTTTCCTAAATTCCCAACTCCTAAATTCCCCACTCCCTAAATTCCCAACTCCTAAGTCCCCCAATTCCTAAATCCCCCAATTTCCAAATTCCTCACACCCTAAATCCCTCAATACCTAAATTTCTACTTCTTAAATTCCCACCAGCTAAATTTCCACTTCTTAAATTCCCAACCCCTAACTTCCCACTTCCTAAATTTCCAAACATCAATAATCCAAAATCCTTCAATTCTCCGCATTTCAAACCACCTAACTTATGCAGGTGCAAAATTGCAAATAAGAATTCTTGTACGTGTCTGCAATCTTGGTTGGTATACATAATTCAACGCCTGCTGGTAAAATCAATTATTTGATGGCATATATGTAAATAATCAGAGGGAAAAGCTCGATGCAACGCCTACGCATTGATTTATAGTAGGTAACCCTCCTTCCACTTCCTCTGTTCCTCCGTAAACGGATATGCGCCCTTCTCCCGACTCTTCCAAGCCTGCACGTACGATTTCCGGTCATAGGTTAACTAGAGTCTCACATTTTATTTCTGCTTTATTCGACTCCTCCTTCATTCCCTATCCTTCTATGTACTTCTTACTTTTTCTTCCTGTACTTATTATTTGCCTTGTTTTTACCCCTTCGTTGATTTAACACCATTCTTTATTCAGTTTTTTAAGAGTTTTTTATAATGCATTGTTAAGATGGAGTTGGAACGGGATTTTATAAAGCAATTGTCGTTGTTTTTTTAATATAAGATGTGAAATAAATTTGTTGTGCGTTGTAGCAGGAAGCTTTGGAAATTTTGCGGTTTTGAAGATTTGAAAGATTGAGAGTTTAAGAATTTGAAAATTTCGAAATTTGGGAGTTTGAGGGTTTGGAAATTTGAGAATTTAAAAATATAGAAATTGGAAATTTGAGAGTTTGCATTTTTGCAAGATTGGAAATTTTAGAGTTTGAAATTTTGCAATTTTGGAACTTTGAGAGTTTTCAGGTTTTCAAGTTGGAAAGTATGAGAGTTTGCATTTTTGCAAGATTGGAAATTTTAGAGTTTGGAATTTTGCAAGTTTGGAACTTCGAGAGTTTGAAATTTTTTAAATTTGGGACTTTAAGAGTTTGACATTGTGCATATTTGGAACTTTGAGAGTTTTAAGGTTTTCAAGTTGAGAAATTTGAGAGTTTGCAGTTCTGGAAGTTTGAAACTTTGAGAGTTTGAAATTTTGCAATTTGGAACTTTGAGAATTCGATTTCTAAATTTAGAAATTTGAAAATTTGAATCTTCAAAAATTTGAAAATATTAAAATCAAAATTTCAAATTTCACAAACCTAAAAATGTGATATTTCCTAACTCCTACTCCAAATTGGCAAATCCCCAACTCACCAAGTTTCAAAATGGCATTCATAAACATGCAAACCGCTACCTATTCGTTTTTACCATTCATTACAGTTTGCACTTCCTGTTTAGCGATACTAATCAACAAATTAAACGTAATAAGCTATTAAAGACGTGACAAAAATCACGCATTATAAAAAAATATCAGAAGTTTGTTAAACCATAATGAGGGGAAAGCATTGAATTGTACCTCGATAATAATAGTGTTAAGTAACGAATGTAATTATACATTTTAATTAGTAAGAACATTATAGAGTAATTACCAAGTTCCGTGAAACCTGCGAGAAGATTTTTCTTTTATCGAACATCTTCCTTCACACTTTCTCTTTTACCCTTTTCACACCGAGCTTGTATCATTTATAATATTTGAAACTGTAATTTAGCACAAGTGCTGGTAAATGATGTGCCACGTTAATTCACCGGATATAAAATAGAGATGATTGCGATATAATGATGATTCTCAAACACCACTTTACACTCTTCCTTATCAACTTCATCATTCTTCGCCATTTCACTTTTTCCTCCTCTTCCTTTCTTTTTCCGTCGTTGTTTTCTTTGCTTTGTTATTTTACGTTCAGTGAATTATACTGTTTCATTCGTTTTCTTGCATTAGTTCGTAATTATACAATCAAAGTTGACAAAAAAATAAATAGGTCTAGCGTTTTATATTGATATGTTTAGAAGTTTATATATTATTAAATATTTAGATTCTTAAAATGTTGGATTTAAGTAAAGTTCTAGGCTATAATATCTTATGTGTATTCATCTCCATAGATTGTAGAATTTCAAGATCCTTTGTCACTATATTCAACAACTCTTACACTATTCAGAAACTTGGATACTTACATTATTCAATCACGAAATCCTATGACCCTACATGCATGTATGTAAGATCTAACAATTGTTAGATCGCAAAGGTGACTCGATTCCATAGACACCATATCCCAAAATCTCTGTGTTCTAAAATCGCTATGTTCTTATATCGTTACTTTTGCAAATGTCGACGTTCCAAAATTCTTACGTTGGCAAACTTCTACGTACCCAAATCGCCACTTGTCCAAATTCCTACGTCCCCAAATTACCACTTGTCCAAATTTCTATGTTCCCAAATCCTTACATCCCCAAATCGCTACTTGTCTGAATCCATATGTGTCCAAATCGGCACTTGTCCAAATCCCTATGTCCCCAAATCCTCACATCTCTAAATCGCCACTTGTCGAAATCCCTACGCCCCGAAATTGCCACTTGCCCAAATCTCTAAGTCCCGATATCCTCACATTCCGAAATCCATATGTGTCCAAATCGCCACTTGTCCAAATCCCTACGCCTCCACATCCTTACGTCCCCAAATCCTCACATCCCTAAATTGCCACTTGTCGAAATCCCTACGCCCCCAAATTGCCATTTGTCCAAATCTCTACGTTCCCAAATCCTCACATTCCGAAATCCATATGTGTCCAAATCGCCACTTGTTCAAATACCTACGCCTCCAAATCCCTATGTCCCCAAATCCTCACATCCCTAAATTGCCACTTGTCGAAATCCCTACGCCCCCAAATTGCCATTTGCTCAAATCTCTACGTTCCCAAATCCTCACATTCCGAAATCCATATGTGTCCAAATCGCCACTTGTCCAAATCCTTACGCCTCCACATCCTTACGTCCCCAAATCCTCACATCCCCAAATCGCCACTTGTCAAAATCCCTACGCCCTCAAATCCACAGATCCTCAAATCCCTACGTCCCCAAATCCTCAAATCACAATCCCTATATCCAAAACTCTCTATAGATTTATCCTTAAAATCCTACTTGTCCTCACACCATCTCCTCATACACATAACGACTCCGAAGTTCATAGTTAAACAAGTAATCGTTCGACAAGAACGGGTTTCCACAAGTCTTATCTTGATCGAAATTTAGTAAGAACGGTATCGAGATATCGCGCTAAAGGTGAACAGTGATGCAACCGTAATTACCGTAGTGTAATTACGTTTGTTACACGCGAGAAAACGGGATGCGTTCAGGTAGCGTTGTAACAACTCGCTTAAAACGGATACACCGGCGAAGAAGGTTGCGCGAAACACACTCTATAATTCATGGCGCATACTCGCTATCGACCCACGATAGTGTCGCCGGTTAATTTGTTGCTTTCACGACCGGCCGGGCTCGCTAGGTGCCGATCCTCGTGAAAATAAAATTATCCACGTTAAGTAGGCGGTCCGATGTATGCTCACGATGGTGCCGGACCAGTGGATAGACAAAGAGTATACTGGAGAACGGATCTGATCGTTTTCTACACGGTTTAATCCTTTAGCTTCGGGCAAATCATGCGGTTTATGGGTGTGCGGAGGTATGAATATGAGGGTAAAGCGGTTAGGATATGGGAACTTTGGATATGGGAATATGGGAATTTTGGAGATGTGGGCATATGGAAGTTTTGAGATGTAGGGATTTGGAGTTGTACAAATTTGGCGATATGGAGATTTAAGGATGTGGAGATTTAGGTTTACGCAGGTTTGACGACGTGGAGATTTAAGGATGTGGAGATTTGGGTTTACGCAGATTTAGCAACATGTAGATTTGAGGATACAGAGATTTGGAGATTTAGAGATTTAGACATATGAGAATTTGGGGATTTAGGGATTCGGGGGATGTGAAGATTGGGGTTATAGCAATTTGGAAAAATAGAAATTTGGAGGTTCAAACATTTGGACATATGAGAATTTGGGGATTTAGGGATTCGGGGGATGTGAAGATTTGGGGTTATAGCAATTTGGAAAAATAGAAATTTGGAGGTTCAAACATTTGGACATATGAGAATTTTGGGATTTAGGTAATGAGGAGATTTGGGGTGGTAGCGATTTGGAAATATAGAGGATTTAGGTATTTGGATAAAGAATCTAGGAGATAATGGAATTTGAACATATAAGAATTTAGGGATTTAGGGGTTTGGGTAATGAGATTTATTGACGTAGCGGTTTGGGACTCCAGGAGTTTAGGGATCAAGGAATTTGGGAATCTAAGTTGGTTGAGAGATGTAAAGATGTAGGAATTCTGGAATATATGGGTTTAGGAATCTAGGGATTCAGAAGGCTACAGATTTAATGATATGTAGTGATACAGGGTCAGAGAGATTCGAAGATCTAGACCTTTGGGAATCTGGCAATTAGTATTCTAGAAAATCAGTAATCTGAAGATTTGGCATTCTAGAGATCTGGCAGTCAGATTTCAGAACCTAGGAATTTCAAAATATTTAAATTCAGGAAAATGTTAACTCCAGAATATGAAATAATATTATAAAATATTTCAATCTTCATCCAGTCTTATTATCGATGAATCAATACATGAACTTCTACAATTATAAAAATGTTCAATATAGAAATCCAAATAATTTACTTCTACAGTACATATTCCACAAAATTTCATATTTTTTATTCCTACAATATTCCACAGAATTTGACATTTTCGTCATGTGCATATATTTTCGTATTTAGCTCTTCCATACAAAAGAGCTTATCATCGAACGACAGAGGTCTTATCTCTGTAACCTTGCCCATAAAAAAGCGTTTAATCGACTTAAATAGTATATGCTCTATTAGATAACAGCGTCATACTTCACTATTCATAGCGAAACAAGTTAGTTGAAAATTTTAACGCAAAGTATACAAATTATTGTATGCGATATACAAAATTGACGATTAAAATTGTTTAACGTAAATTTTATTAAACAAACGATATCGTGAATGCAATTTGTACATTTTTAAGTTTTATCGCGTTGTTAAAAATAGTTGTGTATCGCTTCAGGGAGGAAATATATGGTGGTCAAAAAGTTGTACGAAATCTCCTTTAATTTTGTGTATCCTCCGATATTGCGAACGTATATTTCAACACAAAAAAAAGAAAAAATAATTTCGACCGTGACAGGATTCGAACCTGCAATCTTCGGATCCGAAGTCCGACGCCTTATCCGTTAGGCCACACGGTCTATTAGGGGTAGTCACCCCAAACATTGAAGACCCTGCTAACATTCCATTTTGAATTCTTTATAAACTTTATTTCTTTTCTCTAATTCAATTTATTTAATGTTTCACGTTCGTCGAATAAAATTACAACTGTTTTGGAATCAATAAAATATTAAAATTATAAAATATATAATACCTCTAATGTACGTCACAAGTTGCATATTTTTTATCATTTCATAAAAATTAACACAATACATTAAATTGCGTGTGTAAAATTTATGCAATGTCTTTCTTATATTTTTACATATTTTGTACGAATTTTATGGTACAAATTAAGCTTTTAAAGCTTAATCGATATTAAGGTTCATGTATAGGTCAATAGATTACAACACAATTTACAAAAGAAATATTATACAATTTATTTCTATAACAAGAACATAACTGACAGTAATGAAATATGTAAAAAAGTTGAGGTAAATGTGTAAAATATATACAAAGATAATGTTTTCAAAATTTCACCCTCTTTCAATCTCATTAATTCACTCCTGTAATAAAATAATTAAATAGTTACTATTTTGCGTAACACAACAGTGTTAGAGTATGAACCTAAGCGAATGATTAGACCAATGTATTTAAATATAAATTCATGAATCTATTGCTTGGAATTATGATGTTATCAAGCAATTTCGGGTAAGGGTTGCAAAGACCCAACTAACTGAAATAAAATAACGCAAAATTAAATAAAATCGCTCTTGACAAAAATAATAAAGAACAAACATATTTATACAGAATTCAATTTTTTTGGAAGACTCTTAAATATTTTTAAAAATGTTCATAGTGCAACTTTCGTATAATACGAGACATCAAAGAAACGATGACGCGTTTGATAGCAGTCGATAAGAAAGTCTACCGACCAGACATTTAAAGGCAGAATTTTAAGTGTATCTATGAAATAAATATGTTTGGCGGTGCACGAACGACGTTCACAGAAATACGTTCTCCCACGCACGATCGACGAGTATCCGGAGGAGTGTTTAATGTATTCACCCCTCTTTTCTTGAAGAGTCAGCCGAGGCATGCTAATTGCCTTTTGGACAATAGTGGGATACCGCGTTGGCATGCGATCCTCTAGGCACGTTCTACCTTACATCGGGAATATTTTCGTTTGCTTTCAACTGCCACTTCTCGCGATTTCAGCCATTCGGTCGCCATTGTATATTCGACAAAAAGTCTTTCGTTCGAAGCCGAAATGCGTTACTCAGTATTTTCGACGTTTTAACGCGTTCATAGTGAAAAATTGTCAGACACTGTGCTATAGGGTATTCAGGACGTAGATAATTAACTTCTTCGTTTTGTTAGATATTTTCAACATATTTTTAGTGATAAATGACAGAAGAAGATTGGATTTAGCAATTTTCTGATTGAACAGTTTAGAGATTTTCTAATTGACAAACTTTCGGAGTTCAGTGATCTTCAAAATTGTAAGCATCTAATTCTCAAACTTCTAAATCCTTAAATTTGTAACACTTTCAAATTTTCAAATTATCAAGTTCCTGAATTCTTAAACCCCTAAAACTCTTAATTTCTAATCTTGAATTCCGAAATTCTCTTAACTTGCAAGTCCTTAAACCCCAAATGCATAAATCACAAAATCCTAAATTTTCGAACTCCCTAAATCAATAAATCACTAATTAAGCTCGTACCACGTCCCAAAATTGTCAAACCATTAAATCTCTAAATCTCCAAATCCTCAAATGTCCAAATGTGCAAATGTGCAAATGTGCAAATGTGCAAATGATCAAATGTCCAAATTTCCAAATCTCCAAATGTGCAAATGTCCAAATGCCCAAATCCCCAAATTCCCAAATCCCCAAATTCCCAAATTCCCAAATTCCAAAACTCCTAAATTCCCAAATTCCCAAATTCCCAAATTCCCAAATTCCCAAATTCCCAAATTCCAAAACTCCTAAATTCCCAAATTCCCAAATTCTAAAACTCCTAAATTCCCAAATTCCCAAATTCCCAAATGTCCAAATCTCCAAATCACCAAATCCTTAGATCCCTAGAATCCCAAATCCCTGGAATCCCAAATCCCTAGAATCCCAAATCTCTAAAATCCCAAATCCCTAGAAACCTCCCAAATCCCTAGAATCCCAAATCCCTGGAATCCCAAATCCCTAGAATCCCAAATTCCTGGAATCCCAAATCTCTAGAATCCCAAATCCCTAAAATCCCAAATCCCTAAAATTCCAAATCCCTAAAATCCCAAATCCCTAAAATCCCAAATCCCTAAAATCCCAAATCCCTAAAATCCCAAATCCCTAAAATCCCAAATCCCTAAAATCCCAAATCCCTAAAATCCCAAATCCCTTGAATCCCAAATCCCTAAAATCCCAAATCCCTAAAATCCCAAATCCCAAAATCCCAAAATTCCTGAGTCTCCAAGTCCCCAAATCTCGAAATTCTAAAACGACAACTTTGTACTACACCGAGCCGTCACAGTTCGCAAGCGTAACCTTGAATCGTTAAAAAAGTGGAACAGCCATCGGTTAAAGTCACGCAACGTCCCCAATGAAAGAATATCAAAGCGTAACGCACGATGATCGTTGAAATAAAGTATATTAAGCGTTCGTGGAGCTCGAACAAAGCGGTCTGAATGGCCAGGCTCATTTAGATTCCTCGGTGCACCTCGTCCAGTGTAAAGGACGTCGAAACTGTCCCGTGCGCGCACGCCTTTCAACGTTACGTGATGGAAGCTCGTGGACGCGGACTAAACCGCGTAATTGACGTAACAACGTGCATCATGAACTTTAGCCGCGGACCCTGGCCATTTATGGCGTTAACTAACGACCGCTGACCATAACGCGGATACCCTAACACTGACATACCCATGGAACGCGATATTACCGGCCGATTGTCTAAGTGAAAGCGGACCATTGTCTTTGCTCGCGGCTCTTGCGAGCAGACAAGTGTTTCCGCGCTGCGTGCCACGCATCCGCTTCTCATTTTGATTTATTCGATCATTCCGAGATCGATAGATCTATCACGAGCTGCTACGTCTTGTGGAACTTTCGTTTGTCATTGGGTGTCTACGGTGTATTGTTTAGAAACTATCTGGTACTTAGTTAGTTAGATCTATGTAATCGGTGAACTCTGATGGTAGCTGCTTTCGATTTTGTAGTATAGTCGACAAGTAATTCTATATTTAATTCTAGGATAAGTTTTTATGCGTGCAAAACCTATGTATATTAAAACCTTTTTGTACGTGTAGAGTCACTCTATTTGGACATTTCTGTGCTATTAGGTGCGTTCATTTGAAGATTTTTATGTTCTATCTTCAGATCCATTAATTCCTACGTCCACAAGTCTGTATGAACACAAATACCTACGTCTTCAAATCCTTACATCGCCAAATTGCTATTTCTACACATGTTTACGTCCTCGAATCCTCATGTCATCCAATTTCTACGTTCGCAAATTCCTATCTATCCAAATCTTTACATCCCCAAATACCTACGTCTTCAAATCTCTATATATCCCAATTTCCTCTGTGTCCAAATCTCTACGTTCCCAAATCCCCACATTCCCAACTCTCTACATCTAAAAATCTCTACATCCCTAAATTCCAACGTTCTTAAATCTCTACCTCCCCAAATCCCTACATTGTCAATATCCCCACATCCCAATATCTACACATCTCAAAATCCCTACGTCTCCAAATGTCCACGTCCTCAAATCCCAACCTCCCACATATCCCTACCTCTCCATATCCCATGCTCTAAACATTCCTAAACCCAAACCCCCATATCTCTGAATACCTATAACTTCAAACAGCTATGTCTTCCTATGCATACATCTCCAAACTCCCTCGCAGAGTTAAAAATTCTTGTTGTTGCCATAAATCGAACATGATCGAGACATTTTGCGAACGTTAACGGTGAGTTTCAATATTCCACTTGTTCTCCAAATAGGAATAAACGAAACGTAAATTACAGATAGTTTCTCGGACATAAACTCCTCGAGGAGATTACTCGTTTCATGTCTTTCATCTGTTACGCGTAAATCTTGCAAGTAGTTGTTAGCTGATTGACAGTAGCCCACAATGCCTTTCGAAGCTTTCTCGTATTTCCTGCGGGATGTTAGCTAGTTTTTTTCGCGAATTGAAAATGTCTTCCTGGTGGTCTTGGTCACAGAACATTGCATCGTGCCGAGAGTTTCTCTAGCTTGCAAGTAATCCTCGTTGGTAATGATCGGTACCGCAATGTCAAAATGCATTTACCGAACAGTCGTGAAATTGCATTTTGCTTTATGAGCTGCTTGATCATTATCGTGATTGTTAAACTTCCAGCTGCTTCGTGAAGCTAGTCTTAAAAAGCATCAACGTGACATACTGAGTTTGGGAAAAAAATTGTGAGCGTGGGTTGAATTGTCAACGTATTTTCAGTTCTGGGAACTTTAAGGCTCTCGACTTTTATTTAATAATTCGGAAACTGGGAAATTTCAGACTTCGGATTTAAAAATTTTGTGGTTGCAATTTGGAAATTTTTAATATGCGGAACTTTACAAATTTGGACATTTTAAACTCGCGGAAAAATTTAGGAAAGTTTAGAGATTAAAAATTTCAGATTTTCGAATTTAGAAATTTACGAACTTAGAAATTGAAAACTTTCAAATTTCGAAAGTTGGGAATTTAAACATTTAAAATTTTCAAGTTTAAAAATTTACGAAGATAGAAATTGAAAATTTTCAAATTTAGAAATTTTCGAATTTATAGATTTGTAAATTTAAATACAAAAGAGAATGTCATAAATTTAATTGATACCATTAAATTCAGTGAAAAATCATTTATAAGGAGATTTCTCATAATCTCTGAGTGACTTCTTAATGGGCAATTAAAATATTTACGAGTGACGTAAATTCCGATGAATGAAGATATTAAAGTAGGGATTTCGTACAAATGTCCTTGTTCAGGGTAACAAAAAGTACATAATTTGTCAGTTTCCCTAACAATTTGTTAATTTACAAAGTTGAGTCACGTAACAGCTACCAAAACAAAGGGATACAGTAAAGTTAATGGAGAGATCACGTGAGCAGCAGAGATAATGCCTGTTACGTGTCCAATTAAACCTATGAACAGTTTATCCGCATTAAATCATTGTAATTACAACGCTCTTGCTTCCTATTAACACTAAATCTCAACTACCTCTACAATGAATAATTGTCTTCGTTTTGCTTCTATTTGATTGTAAGAGGAAAGGCGAAGTAAATTTATTCAACGTTCAATGCAAATTTAATCTCGTGTGCTTGCTGGAAACATGACGGAGGATTTTCTTCAAAATGCAGCTTACTTGTATAATTCTTACAGGACAAAATATCACTGTAAAAATTTAATAAATTAAAAAAAAATGCAAAAATTGAATAAAAAATAAATACTGCGAAAGTTCAATAAACTAGTAAATACTGTAAAAGAATTAATAAATTAATGCAATGTTAACTGAAAATTTATAAATTTCGAGATGGTGAAATTTAAAAATGTATCAACTAAAAAATTTTTAAATGCAACTATTAAGAAATTAAAAAATTTGCGAATGTGTCAATTAAAAAATTATTAAATTGCAAAATTTCTAAGTGCAACAAAGTTTGAAAATTTTCAAACTAAAAAATTTAGAAAAATGATAAATTTCAAAAATAAATTTTTAACGTCGCATTCTCAACTTTTCAGTTTGAGGATAAATCTTGTGAAAGAACGTCAAGATACAACTTGTTAGAATAATTATTGCGTGCAACAATTTGTCGAGCGAGGGAATTCATTTGCACGGTGTTGTTCATCAGCGTTTACGACATAGCTGTTCGTCGTTCGAGAAGCTGAGTGCTCGGCAATCTGTAGGTTCCGGCGCTAATAAAACATCTTTTGTTCCTCCGCTGTCATTATAGAAATAAATGCCTTAAACTCGAATGGGTATTAATTAAGCGGTGGTTAGCTTGCGGTCTCTGCCTCGGTTAACAGTACATTCCTCAGAGGCCTCCTTCTAATTTCAGAATCGGGACTTAAACGTATGCTTCACGACGTTCCATTTATTTATAAATTAGGAAATTATCAAATTTTCAAGTTTTTGTGTTTCTAAATTTTCTGAGTTTTGTATTTGAAGGTTTGGGATTTGGTAATTTTTGAATTTTAGAATTTATGATTTTTTAACTCGGAAGTTGGGAATTTGGGTGTTGGAGAGTTTGGAGGAATTTCGAAATTTGGAGAGTTTTGGGGTTGGGAATTTAGGTATTGGGAATGTAGAAGGTGGGAATTTAGAAGTTGGGAATTTAGGAGTTGGGAATTTAGGAAGCGGGGAATTTAGAAATCGGGAAATGTTAAAAGTGAGAATTTAGAATTTGAGAAATTCAGGAATTGAGGAATTTGGGGGTTGGGAATTTAGAGAGTGAAAATTTAGAAATCGGGGAATTTAGAAGTTGGGAATTTAAAAAGTGAGGAATTTGTGAAGTGTGGAATTTAGATATAGGAAATTTATGAAGTGGGAATTTAAAAATTTGAAAATCTTGCACCCCAAAAATTGACCAATTTGGAAATTCAGAAATTTTATTTTGCACCCAACAATTCAAAACCCAAAAAATTCAATCATCTAATCCAAAAATCACAAAATTGCAAAACACAAAAATTTTCCAACTTGCAACTAAAAAACTACAAATCTAACTCACCTAAAAACAAACAAACAATTGCCAAGCTTTTTAAAAATGAAAACAAATGGTGTATCATTTACATGCGTAGAAATAGTAAACGAAAGTGAAAGCAGGTTGATTGATCAGAAAAGGAAGAAGCACAAGTTTCCTGGGCGTTAAAGGAAGAGAAATCGAGAGTTCCATTACTCACAAGCAATTTGAATGATTCATGAGTGCGCGCGTCATATATAAACGAAAAGAAAAAATAAGTTTACAAACACGTGATTTTCATGTGGAACTTGTACGATGATTTTTCGCTTCTCGTCGAAAATCCACACGGTAAAGGGATGAAGTTTCGCTCGAAGGGATAGCTTCATGATTTATGGAAGATGCGTTCAGGTACCTACCACGTTGGAATTATTGGCAAGATCCTGATATGTCTTCGTCGTAGTTGTCGTTCGCTGATTGTAAGACGGTAGTATCTTTACACGTTGGGTAGTCTATGTTCGTCATTTGTCTGCTTCTGATCGTAGTGATAAGTTAACCTAGGGGTCTAGAAAAAATATCATTGCAAATCTTTCACACGTATGTGTAAGTAGAAATGGAGGTTTAGTAGTTTATTTAATGTGTCACTTCTTAAATTCCCAGTGTACATTCCCTCTTCTTGAATTCCCAACTGCTAAGTTCGTCAATTTTAAGTTTTCCAATTCCATAATTCCCTAATTCCATAGTTCTCCAATTCCATAATTTCCCAATTCCATAATTTCCTAATTCCATAATTCTCCAATTCCATAATTCTCCAATTCCATAATTTCCCAATTCCATAATTCCCTAATTTCATAATTCTCCAATTCCATAATTTCCCAATTCCATAATTCCCTAATTCCATAGTTCTCCAATTCCATAATTTCCTAATTCCATAATTCTCCAATTCCATAATTCTCCAATTCCATAATTTTCCAATTCCATAATTTCCCAATTCCATAATTCCCTAATTTCATAATTTCTCAATTCCATAATTTCCTAATTCCATAATTCTCCAATTCCATAATTCCCAATTCCATAATTCCCTAATTCCATAATTTCCCAATTCCATAATTCCCTAATTTCATAATTCTCCAATTCCATAATTTCCCAATTCCATAATTTCCTACTTCCATAATTCTCCAATGCCATAATTCTCCAATTCCACAATTTCCCAATTCCATAATTCCCCAATTCCATAATTCCCCAATTCCATAATTCCCTAATTTCATAATTCTCCAATTCCATAATTTCCCAATTTCATAATTCCCCAATTCACAAATCTCCCAATTACTAAATCCCCCAATTCCCCAATTCCTCAATTCCCAAATCCCCCAATTACCAAATCCCCCAATTCCTAAATTCCCATATTCTCCACTTCCCAAATTCTCTAAAATTCACTAACCCCCAAATGCACAAATTTTTCGACCATCGCAAATTCCGTTTATACCCATCACTACCTACTATGAGTCACCTATCCCGCGACTTTAAACCTAAATCCGCATTTAGCTGGTGAATATATCCAAGCTCTGAAAATAGTTAAGAACGCCCACATCGTGACGTTGATTGAAAAGCATTGAAACATTTTTTTCTTCGATTTCCTACTTAACGGTACCAATTCTGGTGAAACTCACGGACAGAAATTTATGCGTGACAGTTTCTCACAAGTCAGTCACCCATCTGCGTGTGGACCACGTAAAAGATTTCTGTGTCATCGACGAGCCACATTTCCCGTCTAGGATCATTCAGGACCTCTCTTTTTCGTGTTACGACCGAGATAACACGATCCTCTTGCCATGAAATTACTTAATTTCCGATCGTACCGGAGATCTCCGAAGATTAAGTTTCTGTCTTTCGTACTTTTTAACGAGTTTCGATTGCCCGTGTCGGGGATTTTACTGCGTTTTTATGTCTCTCTTTCGATAGGCCAAGTTTACCCTGTGCATTAATCGCGATCGAACGAAACTAGTTTCTCGAAATTACTTGCTTTTACGATTTCCTGTCGGCCCGTTTAGAATTTATAAATCGACGTTTTACACTTATAGAAATGTTAATTCACTTTCTAGCAGTCCTGACAGGCCACAGTATGCCATCTATCATAAATATCCCTGGGAAATGTTGATCGCGAAGTCAACGGTCAGACGTAATTACGATGGGTCCCGAGTTCAGTCACGTTTCAAATGTTGAAATAATACGGTAATATTCGCGATATTTACAAGTGGAAGAAAGTGCTTGATTAATGCCTCGTGTCTTAGAGTATCGTCGGATTCCATGTAAAACCCGTGAGAGAGAGAGTCGTTAACGCGCCGTAAATCTTAATCAACCAGAAACATTTATAAAGATGTCTTCATCGGGTGTTAATGATTTTTATTCATAATCTTGTTTCAGACTGGTGTCACAGCTTTGCAGAAGGCAGCCTCGGAGGGACATTTGGAGATCGTTGAGTTGCTCTTGAAACACGGAGCCGATGTCGCTCGTCAAGATAGTGTGGTAAGTTCTAATAAAAATATGTATAATAAACTCGCGTTAACTGATCGCTGTTCCGCTCTGGTCGCGATCAGTTACCGTGAAACCTTACTTTCGAAGATCGAACCGTTGATCGAAACAAAAAACCGATTGTGATGGGACCGCAACTCTTCGTGTCTGTATGCTGTGCTCTGTTATTTTGTAAATGTGTTTGTGTATATGATTCTGCAGATTAATTGTGTCGATTGAAAATAGAATTTTATTAATTGACAGCTTCTTTGTGCACTTGGTAATCCAAGTTAATTTCATGGCTGTGCGTTCGATCATTTACTGAGGGATATTAACGATCAGTTAACGCGATTTCACTGTAGAGCAGTTAATTGAGCGATTGACCAGAATTGATCAAAGGTCTAACATAAAAATTAATATCTAAAATTTAACATATTATTTCGTAAAATGTAATACGATAATATCAAAGACTTCATGCAACAATTGATACCAAAAATCTGACATAAAAATTGTCACATAAGCGCTAATATAATAATACCTAAAACTATACGATCGATACCAAAAATCTGACATAAAAATTGTCTAAACCTAATATATCTAAAATTGTATAATAATATCGAAACTCTGCCCGAAAAAGTAATATCCAAAATTTCACATAAAGTGAAACTAAATCGCGTAAGATCAAGAATTGATACCTAAAGGTGAAAGTAATAACTAGAGGGCTTAATATCTAGACCTTATATCTAGACTATAAGGCCTAGAAGATATATATTAATTAATACGTAAAAGGTAATACAAATTATCGAACCAATATTATGAAACGTCTGCCTCAGAACAAGCTACGTTCATTAGCGAATTGATATATAAAATAATGAAACGGAAATAGCCATACGATGCAAAATGGATGCGTTTCATCGGGAAAACACGATGCGCAGGTTCGATGCGCATAAACGTATTTTTCATCTACTCTTTACGAGTCTCTTTACCGAACAGACACCGGAATGTTACTTACATTGATATGCGTATCTTCGTAATAAGAGCCCCTGGCGCTCAGCACGCGGTCCCGTAGGAAAAATGAAAAAAAGCAAGAGAGACTGGAGAAATCGCTACCCGGAAGAAGACCAACAGGATGATCATAATTTTGCGTTCTTTTTAGTAGAAACAATTTACACGGATTTTTACCTGGCTGCATTGACAGCGGTATTTTATCACTTTCTCAAAACTGATCCCCTACGGGCGTAAGTTTTATTCGTTTCGTAATATTGCTCGATGTGTTCTGTGGTGGTTAACGAGAACGCGACACTCGCGACACGTACATAAATCCGTGATGTATAAATGTATGTGCACATAGGGTGTCCCAGAAATAGTTCCACTATTCTACTTTCACTATTAAGTTACGGACAAACAATATTTTTCTGTATTCGACTCCCTTTTTGTAGAAAAACAATTTCAAAATCTTCTACAATATTTGTACAAAAAGTTTACTAGTGATAAGAAGTTTGAAAATGACATTTTTAGCAATCTATAAAAAATTGGTTAATATAGAAATGAATGTTTGTTACAAATTATTGACATTGGTGAAATTATTGTTAAGAGAAAATGTTCATCGCAATGTTGGTACTTGTGTGTGTATTATACTCTCAACTAAATTCATCTCACACTCTTCAATATTTTAATATCATAAAGGATAATGATCAATAATTTACCAGTATTATGGCACTATCTGTATTTGTTTATGCGATCATTTATTACATCAATAAAAAAATTGTTCAAATTGTCAGTTCTATTGTTATAATCAAAACGTACAAATATATTAAAGAATGTTGACACGGTTTGCTCTTACAAGTAGAATCAATAGCCGATCATTTTAACGGCGACTGTTTGACCACCCAGTATATGCGAATACACTGTTTCACTTGATAGATACAATTACAGAAGAGAAAATAAAACGTTCGTGACCGAAGAAGGCAACTGCAATAAATCGACCGAAGTAAATTGGGAAATCGAGAATCTTGCACGGTTTTTTTCCTCGAAGAAGAAGAAAGAATGGCGCTTCGAAGGTTCAGCAAACACGCGTTAATGGCCAGCCGTAAATTGACGCTGAAATTCGATAGGGGCGAAATGAATTTGAGAAACGTCGGGTCACGTGGATTTTGGAATTTTAAGCATTTTAGAATCAATTTCTGATTTGGGGATTTATCGAATTTTTTTCCAAACTTTTAAATTACCAAAACCCACTATTCCCAAATTTAACAAATTTCCAATTTCCCAGGTTTCTCGAATTTCCCAAATTTCCCAAATTTCTAAATTCCCAAATTTCCCAAATTTCCAAATTTCCCAAGTTTACAAATTTCCTAAATTTCCCAAACTTCAAAAATTTCCAAATTTTTAAATTCCAAAATTTCCAAAATTTCCAAATTTCTAAATTCCCAAATTCCCAAATTCCCAAATTCCCAAATTCCCAAATTTCCTAAATTTCCCAAATTTCCTAAATTTCCCAAATTCCCAAATTTCCAAAACTTCCAAATTTCCAAATTACCAAATACCACTACTTTCAAATTGCCAAATGCCATTACTTCCAAATTTCTGAATTACACAGCATGAAATTTACAAAAGAACAGAATATCCCAAAAAATAAAAGCTAAAATTTGCCCGATTGAATTTCCGAATAAACCTGATATTCCGTGACGAAACTACCCCGTCGAATATCCGATGTTTTGCAAATGATCGGAAAGATCGCGGCAGATTTAAAGATCAATCGGTGACCCTCATCAGCACACAAAAAGCTCTACACACTCTCACGCACACTCACGAACCTCCCATCATTTTCGTGTCGTTTATCTCGCGTGTGCGACCCGTTCGCCAAATTGCTGCTTTAAAAAGAGCAAATCGATCTACCGGCGATCCTCGAACGCGTTCTTTTAACACGTACCCGCAATAACGCGATACAATATCGGTAATGACAGCCATTAAATGCTTTACGACGTAATGATAGCCGCGATATCGATTGGAATATATCCTGACCTTTTGGGACGCACCGTGTCCTCGTCCCTGTCGACGAGATAATTATCGTGGACTCTGCAACTGTGTTTCAGTTTCGTGGAATCCGAGTTACAACCGTGGCTAAAAAGGGATTTTGCATTTCATTTGCATACGACGGTGACAAGTCGTACTTGGTGCACACAGAACCTGTAGTTTCTCTCGTTTAGCAATTATCGCGGCGCGTTCCGAGGACTAATTACGTGATCGATCTTTTCGCAAATCGGAAGTGACAGTACGACAGATTTTTGTGACCAGATGTCGTTCATGTAGTTGTAATTATATGCTATATAAGTATAATCATAGGTATAATGATCAGGTAGCGTGATGAACTACGGAAGTGAAAAAGAGCACATGGTGTTTGTGGACTTAAAAATTTATGCGAACAGGATATTCTTTTTATGCGACAGTGATTGTTGAAAGTTTTGGAATTTGATTTTCTATGATTTAAGATAAGTGCTTAAAAATTCAGAAACTCGAGGAAGCAAGTTTGATCGTTTTAAATTTTGTATATCTATTTTAGAAGTTCTCAACGTAACACTATTCTAGCATCTCTTTGTATATTATCCTTCTATGCAGAATTCTCGTCATTTACATCAAACATTCATGAAACATAATTCATGAATAGTCTTCATTCTCCAAATTGCAGACGAATGTTAATTAATTATACACCTAACCACCACGTTCGCATACCATAGCATTCCATCCTGTTCATCTACACAGAGAACCTCGTCATGCAATTAACATCGAAAGGTATTACATTTCCCAGAATTAAAACGGTTGTCTCAGACTTTTTCCTAGTTGCTCATTTCCTCGTGCTACAGATTATATTATGAAACTATGTATTAACGTATGTATACACGCGGCTCGATCGTTTGATCTTTCAACTGTTGAATGTACCGCCGATTGGAAATCGATTAATCCGCACTGTGGCACGATACAGCGCAGTATCTTCGATTGATTATTATCGCGCCGATAATGATAGCCCATATCGGTTGAATCGTTTAATGAGCATCAAGCACGTTCTTTACTCCAAAAGGACCGGTGTTGCAGTGCCGTTAATGCGTGGTATTAACCGAGGGGAAATGCGGGTTCTCCTCCTTATTCCAGAACAGTTTCACTGAATCCGATGATACAGAACGAATTGGTTAGATCAGTAAACCATTACTCTAAGAAGTTCGAAATTTATTGTATCCACGAGCTACTGTTAGATACGATCCTTGCATTCTTAAGGGAGATTATGTAAATGTATGGACACGTTTATCGGATGAAAGGTACGTACTTGCTTCGATTCTGTACGAGAGGGATTGAATAAAAATATGAGACAGGGTTCTGATCGGTACATGATACTTATATGTTTAACAGATATTAGCATAGGTGATTTTTAAATCGAGTGAGATATTCAGGATGAGAATTGTTAAGGACTATATTGTCCTTATATTACTGGATATTTTATAGGGTCATAGTAGCTTCCGAATGATACTTATATGTTTAACAGATGTTAGCATAGGTGATTTTTAAATCGAGTGAGATTTTTTAGGATGAGAATTGTTAAGGATTATATTGTTTTTATATTACTGGATATTTTATAGAGTCATAGTAGCTTCCGAATGGCGTGGATTATCTAGCGCCACTATAGTGGCTTTGCGAGGTCACAGATTTTGCTTATAGCGATTTTAGTCGAGTTTCGAGTGACGTAAATTCAGCTCCAAAGCCACTATACTGGCTTTTCGAGATCACAGATTTTGCTTACAGCGATTTCAGTCGAGTTTCGAGTGATGTAAATTCTACTCCAAAGCCACTGGTGGCTTTTTGAGGTCACAGATTTTGCTTATAGCGATTTTAGTCGAGTTTCGAGTGACGTAAATTCAGCTCCAAAACTACTATAGTGCCTTTTCGAGATCACAGATTTTGCTTACAGCGATTTCAGTCGAGTTTCGAGTGATGTAAATTCTACTCCAAAGCCACTGGTGGCTTTCCGAGATCCCAGATTTTGCTTATAGCGATTTCAGTCGAGTTTCGAGTGACGTAAATTCTACTCCAAAGCCACTGGTGACTTTTTAAGGTCACAGATTTTGCTTCGTAATATTTTGTCACTACCAAGAGTTCGCGACAGGCCCTTTTGCCGAATCCTTACACTTCAATGCCGTGTCCTCTCGTCTCTCAAAAGATAACAGCTTTTTCACCGAAGAGGAAGAGTCCTCATCGTCTTACGATCAAGCGGCAGGATTTAACAAGGTCCAATGCAAAATTTCGCTCGACGGGGCGTCCCGTGCACCCTCTATCTCTTTTTTGGTATCCCTGTTCCCGCAGCTTTAGCAATCCTCGCGAGATGTTATCCGGTCGAGTGACGGCTCGATGGCTGCAAACGTAGTCGCGGCAGCCAACATGCGGATGTCAAAAGACCGTGGAACAGCAAAAACAAAATATCGATGATGATTATGAGGAAGTCAGAGGTCGAAGATAGGGGAGGAGCGAGGATATCGATGTTGTTCAATCGATTCACGATAAAGAGTATAGGTATAAGCGAGATAAACGTGCCAATCAGCGGCCGTGTTCTTGTTAACCATCTTCGTCGCTAAAAATGGCGGACGAAGGAATGTGATCGTTATCTTTAGATATTGCACATTATTTATTGTATATCTTACTATTTTAAATTTCTTTTTCTGATCATTCAAATATTGCATGTCATTTATTATGCTATTTTTCTATTTTACTATTTAGTTTTACTGTTTGACAGCTCTTTTATTAGTGTTCACTAATAGGCAACTGTTAATAAATATGCAAGAATTTTTAATGTTTATAATTTTTCGAAACTGGTATCAACCATACGACTCATAAATCTCGTACTGAAATGAAAATTATAGCTATTGCACCATAATAGTAAACACGTTTTTCCGAGTTGTTGCATTAATAGCACCCAGCCGTTAATGAGGAAGATGCGCCGTTTAATGTAAGTACTTTCTCTTGTAAGCTGGAATACAATTTATCATCATTGAAAATGTAATAAGTTTTAGTCGAGCGAAACGCTTATGATTATCGAAGTATTTCGAGAATGCACGATACCGTATATTTAATTCGTGCTTCCGCGTTATTCTATGAAGTATGCCCAGCACGTATTATCGACAGATTCTAACTCATTTCTTACCAAGAAAGTAGGAAAGTAACGGTAAAAGAAGTGTAGACATTTTTCTGTATTTATAATTTAAAAGTTTTCACATGGTGAAACTTTGACGATTTTAATTAAATTTTACTCTTGCAAGAAAATGTGGATTATATAATTGTTTATTGTTCATGCATATTTGATGATAGAGTCCAGCAAAATTATGGTAAATTTAGGGGATTAGAAGTTTGAAAATTCAGAAGTTCAGAAATTCGAACATACAAAAATTGAAAAATTCAAAAAGTCAGAAAATCAAAAATTCTACAAAAACTTTAGGAAATATTTTAAACAAAATTATTATACCCATTAATCTAATTGATCTATTAACTAATAAACCACATTGCAATTTCTAGAAGCGAGTCCATTTAATAAACATCTAATAATTAAGTGATACAACGATAAACCTAGGTAACTAATCGGCAATTATCGTCGAACCCTAGGACTATGTTAATCATCAAATAAAATAACATTCGTCGATTCATTTGCCGCTTAGCTTAAACGTGTTATTACAACCAAGACATATTATTAAGTCGATCGTAATCCCATATCCAAATGAAGCAATTATCAACACACGAGACTCGCCAGAGGGAAGATCGCAATCTTCCATTAACCAGAGACGAAAGCTCGTAGTTACACGCTGGAAAAAATCTGCGACAACCTCAGGAAAATTACTGAACTTGAGAAAAAGTACACAAAAATCGTCGAACGGTGTCCAGGGATTTCAAGTATGCGCGTATCGTTTCTGTGAATCTTGCTTTGGGTTTCTGTGTTTCTGTTTCTTCGCCAGCAGGAAATGAAAAATCAGGATTCAAGGTTTTAGCCTGACTTTTGTAGGGGTAAACGGATGTGAATTTGCAGGCAGTTGAAAATATTGAAATTTAGTGTTTGAAGTTGTTGAAATTACGATTTGGAGATTGGAGGATATGAAGGTTGAGGGATTTGAAGAAATTGGGAATTTGGGAATTTGAGGGATTTTAGGGACTTTAGGGTTTGAAAATTTTGAGAGTTGAAAATTTTGAAATTTGGAAAATTGAGATTTGGAATTTGAGAAATTGGAGAATTTTAGGAATTTGAAAATGGAGATTTGGAATTTGAGAAGTTAGGGAATTTGAGGAATTTGAAAATGGAGATTTGGAATTTGAGAATTTTAGGATTTGAGAAATTGGGGAATTTTAGGAATTTAATATGGAGATTTGGAATTTGAGAATTTTGGGATTTAAGAAATTGGTGAACTTAGAAATTTGGAAAATTTGAGATTTGGAATTTGAGAATTTTGGGATTTGAGAAATTGGTGAATTTAGAAATTTGGAAAATTTGAGATTTGGAATTTGAGAATTTTGGGATTTGAGAAATTGGTGAACTTAGAAATTTGGAAAATTTGAGATTTCAAATTTGAAAATTTGGGATTTGAGAAATTGGTGAACTTAGAAATTTGGAAAATTTGAGATTTCAAATTTGAAAATTTGGGATTTGAGAAATTGGTGAACTTAGAAATTTGGAAAATTTGAGATTTGGAATTTGAGAAATTGGTGAATTTAGGAATTTGGAAAATTTGAGAATTTTGGGATTTGAGAAATTGGTGAATTTAGAAATTTGGAAAATTTTAGATTTCGAATTTGAGAAATTGGTGAATGTATGAATTTAAAGTTTCGTTTTCACTATTTATGAATTTAGAAATTTGGAAATCCAATCTCTCTTGCACAAAGCCCTAAACTCATCGAAGTGACGACAGGAGCTCCACTCATCAAGTACAATCGTTCACCTTTACGTTTAGCCATCTTTCAACTCCTATGAACGCATAAGAACAAACAAAAGAAATACTAATGATAAATATGGTCCTTTTAATTAGATACCATAACACGAATCCTGCGAAGCATTGCGGCGTCGTTACAAGCAGTATAAGAGAATGCTCGATGGTATAGTAGCAAAAAACAAAGTGGATCACGCGGTGCATCGTATAAAGAAAATCTCAATCGCGAACATGGAAACCAGATCTCGAAGGGGACGAACCCGATCGACTTTCGCGGTCAAGCGTACCAACCATAAGACGTTGTAAATGTGACAAATGAGACGAATAGAAATCGAGAGATCGTTTATCCTAGTCTGCGTGAACTAGGGTTCTTTAGCCCTTTACTATTGCAAATTTATAATATCAATATTATGTATCGTTATATTTTGTGGAGGTTCAAATGGAGAAATAGGATTAATTGGATTCATTTAAATTTTTGGTGGATTCGATAAATTTGTAGCAAGTTTATGATAGTTTTGTTATATGGATGGATAAATATAAGACTTTTTAATTTCTAGATTTCTAGATTTCTAGGTTCCTAATTTCTTAGATTTCTAGATTTCTAGGTTTCCAAATTTCGAAGTCCCTAAATCCCCAGATTTCCAAATCTCTAATTCCCAAATTTCTATCTTTTCACATCCCAAAATTCCCAAATCCCAAAAGTGTGAATCTCAAAACTTTTGAAGTCCCAAATCTCCCAAATTCTCAAATTTCCTAATCCTCAAATTCTTAATTTTCCTCAACTTCTAAATTTCTGAATCTCTCATATTAAACTTCCAAATCCCCAAATTTCCAACTTGCAAATTTTTCCCCTTTCATTCCAACAAGTTCTTTCTCCGATAAATTATAAAAGACCCTATAACCTCCTCTAGCACCCCTTTCAAGGAGTTCCACTAATTTTGAAACGCCCTGTGACCAAACCCGAGGAGCTGCTGTCTCTGCAATTCATCGTACAAAACGCACTATCGGATCGATCATTTCCCATCGAGATTACCCACATTTCTCCGTACGAAACACAGGATCTGTCGTCCGTCTAGGGATTACCTTAACATCTTCTTCGCAACGCTCGCAGTACGAGACGCATTCCAATTGAATATCCGCGGGGATCTCGTGCAGAAGCTGACACGCCTCGCGACACGTGAGAGCCGTGTAGAAACTAGCCGTGTGTCCTTCGGAAGCACGCGATCGTTCGTCACGACACGTAGCACGGTAACTGGGAAATTGCCGATCCATTGAAATTACTAGATCGTAAAAGTTGCTTCGCGCCGAGCCGCTATATAACCGTCTTGGCAAATTCACTTAGCAAGCCGCGAGCGCACTGAAGATCACCGAACCTTCCTTGCCTGCCTTACAGCATCCTTGCTGGAGGAAAATATTCCTCGATTATGTTATAGGAAAATAGTGTTTTATTTTACGGGAAAGAGTTAAGGACTTCCTTTTTATGTTTTATAGAGTGATTCTGATGGAATAGTGAATTCATATTCTTTTTTTTTAACTGAAATATGTAGTGTTTGTATGTGTGTGTATGTAGGATAGGGTCCATGAGGGTATGCTAGGGACAAGTCAAATTAAGATACAAATCAAGATGATGAGATATAGGTAGATTATTAGATACAAATCAACATGACAAAGTCACAAATTGAAAATTAAGATGATAGAGGTAAATCATCACGTATTCAGGTTACCTTAAATTTCATCTGAATTTCATCTAACTAAAATTAAATTTTAATTTCATCTAACTGAATAGTAATTTGAATTTCATCTCACTGTTATTGATTTTGATATTTGATCTAACTATAATTTAATCTAAACTTGATCTAACTATAATTTAATCTGAATTTCATCTAACTATAATTAAATTTACCATTTGACCTAACTACAATTTAATTTGAATTTGATCTAACTATAATTCAATCTGAATTTCCTCTGGCTATAATTAAATTTAATATCTAATCAAACTATAACTTAATCTGAATTTGATCAAACCATAATTCAACTTGAATTTCATCTAACTGTAATTAAATTTGATATTTGATCTAACTATAATTCAACTTGAATTTCATCTAACTGTAATTAAATTTGATATCTGATCTAACTATAATTTATTCTAAACTTGATTTCACTATAATTTAGTCTGAATTTGATTTATGTATAACTAAATGTGGAATTTGATCTAACCGTACTTAAATGTGATATTCGATCCAATTACAATGTAATCCGAATGTTCCCAAACCCCGTCATTTTATTTCATCACAACAGAATAGTTGCGTGTAGCTCATAACAGTGAACGCAGTAACAATTTCTATAATACCAGCGTTTTTCCTTAATACCATAAACACCTGGTTATTTTATTCAATGATTAATACAGCCTCATATATGGTGAGATATTTCGCATTTCAGGCAGAATGCACGACCAATGAAGGGCGGAGAAATACTATACCTTGAGCATCATAGGACTTGCACTTTCGTTAGACAAACGATTAAACGCACGCTAGATGCAACAATTTCTCTGCGCCGTATTTACAGAAGCAATTTATGGGGATAGTAGTGGTAGCACGATGATCAGCCGTGGTCAATAAAGAATTCACTAGCCGAACGATCGCGTGTTCGAGCACGGAAACGCGATTTATAAGGTATCGGGGCCCGTTTCGTTTCGCATTAGTTAACGATTACACATCGTTTAGATCGTGTTTCTTATCGTCTCGCAGTTTCGTGTTCTACGCTCGAGATCGCCGAGGATCGAGATGCTATTCGAAAGAAACGATGCGGATCTATCTTGGAATAGTTTACGGTGAAATAGTGCGAGTCATCACGAAATATTGCCAGTGGTTGGTGATTACTCTTGATATCCAATATGAAACATTAAAATTTTAATATGTTGAGAATATATGAATATGATATACAACGCATCTTACAACTAGTGTAGATCTCTGAAATAGGAGGTAAACATGATTCTGAATAAAATTTTCCTTTGCAAAAATGAGGTTTGAAGCTTCGTTTTTGAATTATTAAGGAAAAACGCGGACCAATCAGGGCGCGATTACGCCCCCGCAGCCATTATGGTCGAGGGTGCCGCTGTTATGAGACGCCCTGTAGATTTCTATACTTAATGAGTACAAACATATTTTGCTCGAAATTCTTAAAGTCGCTACGAACATTATATTTGTTAAAATATTAATAAATTTAGCTTTAGCTTATAGTGACATCTTACAGTATTAGAAATGATGTACAATGTTAGAAATAGAATAATTGAATATTAGAAACAAAATAATTGAATATTGTACTTCCGTCTTGTTCGTTAGATAATGTAAGCGTTCGTAATAGTTTTGTTATGTAGAAAAAGTAATCCCTGTTTAATTAATTAATCTTTAAGTTATAATGTTTGTTGCTTGTGTCTTTTATTAAATAATTTGTTTGTGTTCAAAAATATATTAACAGTTTTTTAATGATTATTCATAATTCTGATTATTTAACAATATTCCATGTCGAAGTAATCAGACTTTCTTATAACACCCAATATAAAAGTGTTTGTACTCATTAAGTATAGAAATCTACAGAGCGTCTCACAAGTAGTGTACGTGCGTGAAGTCAGGGTGGCTGCTGCGGAAAGCGCAGACCAATCAGAACTCGAGGATTACGGTACGCAGCGAAAGCGACACCCTTGATCATAATGGCTGTTTTTCCTGAATAATTCAAAAACGAAGCTTCAAAACACATTTTCGCAAAAGGAAATCTTATTCAGAATCACATTAACTACCCCCATTTCAGGGACCTACACTACTTATGAGACACCCTGTACAATAATTACCGCAGCATCAAACGCATTTACTATACAAACACGTATGTACATATTGATGATGGAGTGAAAGCGAGCCAAGTTTATTATTCTTTCTTCCACGCGCATGATTTCTTAAACTTTCACGACTTCACCATCGCGAATGTATTCAAGAGCAACCCGTTCAGAGCTACGTAGAAACTCGCAAAACCCTTGTATCGAAAAGTAAACTTGACCAGGAATGCAGTCTTAAACAAACACGAGGTAAAAATGAGTGGTAAAAGCATCATCGCTAACCTCTATGAAACCACTGTTTTCTCCTTCGATTTTTTCTCTACTACCTCGATGCAGCTTCGATTGTGATCATTCCAATTGTGGTTTCAGAGAAATCGCTTCTGTTTGTTGCTTGGAGAACGAATCAACCGTGTAAATGACTTCATTTTAGGAGCGAATGGAAAAATACTTATTTGGAGATCGATTACTTGTGCAAATGAGTCCAAATGTTAGGTGTTAAATGTTGTGAATATTAGATCAGAAACTAAATTTGCAAATTCTCTTTTTTTCAAGTTTTTGATGTATAATTTTGATTTCGAAGATTTTCATGGTGGAAGATTGTAAAGATTTGGTTTTGGTGGTTTTCAAGGTTTCATGTTGTGGAAATCGCAAATTTTGTGATATTGTCATTTTCAGTAGTTGATAGTTTCAAATTTTTTAATTCCTATTTTTAGATTTTCAGATCAGCAAATTTTTGTAAGTTCCTGAATTCTCAAACTCTTCAAGTTCCGAAATTGCAGAGTTCTTATTCACCTAATTTCTGAATCATCGAATTCCCAAATATTCCAATTACCAAATCCCCAAATTTCTAATTCTCCAAATTCTTAAAGCCCCAAATTCCCAAATCCCCAAATTTCTAATTTGTCAAATTCCTAAAGCTCCAAATTTCCAAATCTCCAAATTCCTAAAGCTCCAAATTCCCAAATCCCCTAATTCCTAAATCTTCAAATTCCTAAAGCTCCAATTCCCAATTAACCGAATTTCTAATTTGTCTAATTTCCAAATCCCCTAATTCCTAAATCTCTAAATTCCTAAAGCTCCAATTCCCAATTCCCCGAATCTCTAATTTGTCAAATTTCCAAATCTCCAAATTTCTAATTTATCAAATTCCCAAATCCCCTAATTCCTAAATCTCCAAATTCCTAAAACTCCAATTCCCAATTCCCCGAATCTCTAATTTGTCAAATTTCCAAATCCCCAAATTTCTAATTTGTCAAATTCCTAAATCCCCTAATTCCTAAATCTACAAATTTCTAAAGCTCCAAATTCCCAAATCCCCAAATTTCTAATTTGTCAAATTTCCAAGTCCCCAAATCCCCAAATTCCTATATCTCTAAATCCCTATTTCTCCAAGTTCCCAACCTCCTACCCCTCAAACCACCCAAATCGACCAGCTACATATCTACCCTCCCAAGCCTTCCTATCCTCAAACCTTCACCCCAATCAAAATATCCAAAATACCCATCAAGCTATCAATATCCAAATTTCAAAACGACACAACGAGGCATAAGAACCAACTCCACTTTTACCCTAATAACACGTTGTCCGTCTAATTGGCAATGCCGGAGAAACCAGACGGAATGGCAAATGGCGTCGGTTATCCCGTGAAAGTAGCATAAGTCTGTCAAGTATCGGTGTCCTCTTGAAAAAACCTCGATCTATCGTATTAATCAAAAGCAGCATGGAGCTCGTTAACCGGGACTCACGCTAGGTGGAAACAAAGTCTAAGAAAGTTAAGTCATAAGTCACGGAACTAACGACGCTCAGTACTTAATGTAGGTCGATAACGCGACCATAAAGTCGACCTCTTCCATCGAACCTACTCGTAGTATATTGGTTAGAGGACAGATATTTTTTTTTTTCATTTTGTCGGATGATGAACGAGCACGACTCGACCCGGCATGTCGATATGGTACGCTTGATTAAACCTTGGTGGATTACAATGTCTGATAAGGTTCCGTTAATCCTGTTGTATTCGTGGTTATCATCTAGTCTTTTAGTCGGATTAATGATGAAGGTTTGGAGGAACGTTCGGTGATTTATTGGCCGGAGTTAGAGCGATGATAGAGATAGAAGAGGAAGGTTAATCAGTAGCTGAACCTTGTATGTTAGTCATTTAGATGGAACGCGAGGTTATGCTTCTGATTAAACTCGGATTGAGACTTCCTGGGCCTGTTACGGTTTATTGGATGTCTCAGCATTTCACGGTTGAGGAATTTTGTGGGTTCTCTAATTTAGAAAGTTTGAAGTTATAGATTTTCATGATTAGGATTTGGACATTTTTTAATCCTGAGTTTATAAATTTTGCTTATTTAAAACTTTATATTTGTGACTTTTCCGGGGGAGAAATTTGGAACATTCAAGTTTCCAGATTTTCTAATTTTCAGACATAGAAATTTAGATCTTTCAAGTTTTCAAATTTTCATCTAAATTATTTTGGGACATCAAATTTACAGATTTACAGATTTAGGTATTTAGAGATTTTAGATACATCAAACTTTCAAATTCATGAATCTATAAAATAAATCTTCAGTAAAGACGTTAACTCTTTAATGACCACCTACACGGTCAAACATGGCGTCGTCAGGACCCAGCAATATTTTTGAAGAATTAATTTAAATAAACTTTGTGTAAACTCACGAAATGCTTCAACATATTTACTCATAAAAAAACTAAAGTACGGCAAAAATATTTTTCCTTGATAATTAAGCAACCATCTACGACATGTGTGAACCTAACCATTAAAGTGCTAATAAAAATCTCACATTGCGTGACGCTTTTTTCATCGAAGAGTAAAAATCGTTCCCGCAATTAAGGAATCTTGGATGAACGCGATACGATGTGAAATTTACGATTGACAATGAAATGGCAGAATTTCACGATAACGTAATTTGTGTTTGTGCGGCTTAAAATGGTGTTCTTAACGGGGAAAGCAGTAAATTTCCAGAAAGGGCCATTTCAATGATTGTAAATTTCATTAAGTGACGGCGGGTAGATAATACGACCCATATACCAATTCGTTTCGAGTATTCGAAATGCCAGTCGACGCCTTTTATGGCCATTATTAGACCATTCCCTGATTCTGAACGCGCGCCGATTCATTGTAAGCACACGGGTCGTGTCTATTGTGTCATAGAGCTCGTAACTATGCAACATTCGCGTGGGAAATGCAAGAAAAAATGCCTCCACAAATAGATTTGAACGAGAAATGCTGTAAACCGAGCTTAACATACTCGAACTGCTATTAACGTTGCATTATCGCGCTAAACAAAAGAATATTTCGCAAGAGTAAATAACTGTGAATTGTACGCGTATTGCAAACATTTCCATTGTATGTAGTTACAACGTGAAAACGTTTAATTTATTTGGTATTTTACGAATTGTTCGAGATTTAAATAAGTACAGTTATATGAGAGTATATAAATTATGTATGTATGTTAAATTGTATTTTACTGTTAAAGTATAAATCTCGTATAATACAGTAATGTAAATTATACTGGAATTCTATTGTATGCAGTTATTAAAATATTTGTACTTTGTGAAAAATTCTTGAATGAGTAATAGAAGTGTAATGATGAAATGTATTGCACGATAACTTAATAAAGATAAAAATTAAGTTGATATGATAAATATCTTCAAAATTGCCAACTATTTATAATGTGCAGTATATAACACTTTCGCTATTATTTTTACTATCGCTATTATTTTTACTAATATTTTAAGATACATTCGATATATCTTAACGGAATATTTAAACGAGACACCTTATATATTAAACGAAAGGTATCTCAAGTACAAAGAGTTCAATAAAACTCGTTATCTCCCTACATTCAGTGCACGTACTTTCCTTTACGTAATTACATTCTGTCTGAAACTTGATTTAATAAGTTGATCATTATTGTTAATAAAGTCATATTTGTATTTTATACTTTAATGAGTAACATGTGTAAAACATACTGGTAAATAAGTAATTATTACAAATAATTATTAACAAATAATTTATTGTTTATTAACAATTTAATTGTCATATAGTGTATAAATAATATTTACTACACTTGAATACTTGTAATAATATACGTATTATCTCTCGTTCATAAAATACATTATTAACGTTTTACAATAATATAAAATATAAATAACTATCATTTTATTAATAATAATTGAAAATTAACAAAATAAAACAAGTTTTGTATAAATATACAAAGTAAAATGAAATAAAAAAAAAAGAATGGTCCGAGGTGGATTTGAACTCGCGACCGTAGGGAGACCCACGGTAACTGCGGTCCGGCGTGGCGCGATATAAATTAATCGATAATTATCGACATTTGATTAGGTTTCGATGGTCAAAATTCTATTGAAATAATTGCAAAAGAATTTTGTCAGAAGTGGGATTCGAACCCACGCCCTCATTGAGGACCAGAAGCCCCATTTTACCCGTAAGAACGGGCAAGGTAATCACCTTGAGTCTGGCGCCTTAGACCGCTCGGCCATCCTGACATGTGAGAACCTAACTTCAAAATAATGTACATGTGGTGTACTACCATGATGTATCAAAAAATATAACTTACAGATAAAAATAATTAACTCGTCCATTATTCACGTTATGAAGAAACATAATATTCATTTATTTATTTTTAATAAATCTTCATAACAATTTTTTATCTGTTACATTTTTAGGCACATTAGTATATTTATGCATAGGCACCTTTATGTTTAATTTATTCGTCTTTTATAATTATGAGAAATAATTATAATTATATCACACAGTACTAGATTTAATATATCACATATTTGATATATTATACATTAATGATTCCATGTGTAGAAATAAATGAAAATTCAAATTCATAATTTCTTTATTGTCCAAAGTTTCAATATTCTAAATTACAAATTTGCACCGATGTGTCTCTGTATAAAATATCATTTGTTACGAAAGATAGTTCTAGATTATTGAACTTCAAGAAACCCAAAACCTGACTTAAGAGGGGTGTATTTAGAAAAAACGACCACTGCATACAAATTTAAAACTTGACTTCAAAAAACATTGTATACTATAAACTGAGTACAAAGTTATATCCCTACAAAAAGAACAGAAGCAAAATATTAGAAATTGCACATTAATTGCACCCAAGTCGATCAAGAAGTAAGGAGAAAGAATGAATTCTCACGGGAGACTGGTTCTCACGAAATCGCAATTTATTAACGACGTTACAGAGGTGACGATTCGCAAAGTGAAAGTGCAACATCATCATAGGAAAAAGCACGTTCTCGACGAACATGGAATTACAAGCGTGATAATTAGTCGTGAAAGTGTATCGATAAAAACGGTTCACAGGGCGAACGCGTTTTCTCGTACAATTTTTCTCGTCGTAACGAGCTACGTGTAGACCGACTGCGCAAGCTGAGATTTTTCATCATTGCCCGTCGTCCAATCATGTTATCAATCTTCCGCCTGCCATTCGATCGAGAGAAATCGTTGTTCGCGGACGGCTGAAAAAACTATGTCCAACCGCGTATCGAGCCGATACCGCATCGACTCGAATCGCACTTTTATCCAATTAAGTTGACACGTATTTCACGAGACACGCTGTTATTTTGCACCACAGCCTGGCCCAGATTTCTCCGCTCTTTATATGGCAGAAGCGGATTTACATTTCCAGGATCCTTCAGGGAGTGTTAACTCTTGACATTTCTTGTGTGAGAAAAATTTTACGAAGTATTAGAGGCAATTTCAAAAGCTAAGGTTACTTACCCTCTCTATATGGACATTATAATCTGACATTTATCTTGTTTTAAATTCACAAATATTTTATGAAACTTTCACAGTACAATATACGTGTTATTGTAATTTTAGGAAATATTGGGGAAATGTACTAGCATTTTTAAGTCAAAATTCGGTATTATTTATTTGTTGTACGAACAAGATGTATCTCTTCAGTTGTAGAGAAAATTGGGCCTAAAAGAGTTAACAGTAAGTTAATAAATATTAAACGTGACTATAAATATTTATTTATTATTAAACTAAATTTTTAGCATACTACGAAAACTTCCTAATTCTCCAAAAGCAAAGAATTCAAAACTGAAGTCTTCTATCTTGAAAATTTGAAAGTATAAAATTCCTATCTTAAAAATTCTAAATTTTTAAATATAAAATTTCCTATCACCTAAGCAGAAAAATTTTAAATTTCTAAATTCCTAGAAACATGAAATTCTAAATACCGAATAACAGAATTTCTATCGTCTAAAAATACAGTCCCCATATTTCGTAATATCCGTCGCAATAGCTTCGTATCAGTTTATCTTCTATCTCGGTCCAAAGTGTCAAATAAAAGTATCTTTCTGCACGATGACCGACGTGGAATGTCGAGATGTTCTAGCTGGTTCGCGATCAAACGGATGAACGAATCTGCAGCCTCGGGCTGCAGCCAGATGCAGCGGTGCATCGTATGCAAAGATGTTACGCGATGTGCGTCGACTATAACCGAGCCGTGTTGCTCTAGGTGTGATAGAGGTGAATAAACCCTCTTTCTTTCTCGTCTGTTTAATGTTGCAACGTGTATTCATCTACATCCAGTCATACTCATTTCATCGTAAATTACCGTAATGATAATAGTGCATCGCTTTGTGGAACTGTTCCGTCGCATCCGCTTGCGACAGATCGCGAACAACGGGATAAATGTTAACCAGCTTTGTTGTCGTTGATAATTGCAAACTACTTACTACGTTTTGTTTGGATGAAATGATTGTTAACGGGAAGTAGTTTTGCAACATTACTGCCGTTTGAAAATGTAAACATTATACGAGATTTATGTAACTGAATTTTTTAAAATACCATTTATGGGTCTTTACAAACATTTGTAGATTTGGAGATATTTTTGAAGTCCTTGGTTTTCAAATTTTGAAGTTTTGAAATGATGCAATTTTGCAATTTTTAATTTCTATGATTCCTAATTTCCACATTTCTAGTTGCTGAATTTCTTAGTGTCTATATGATTAATTTCTACATTCCCTAATTTCTACCTTTTCAATTCCTCCATTGCCTAGTACCTAAATTCCCCAATTTCCACATTTCCGATTCCTCCATTCCCTAATACTTAAATCTCCCAATTCCTAAAATTCCCAAATACTAAATTCTCCAATTTCCACATTTCCAATTTCTCCATTCCCTAGTACCTAAACTCCCCAATTTCCACATTTCCGATTTCTCCATTTCCTAGTACCTAAATTCCCCAATTTCCACATTTCCAATTCCTCCACTCCCTAATACTTAAATCTCCCAATTCCTAAAATTCCCAAATACTAAATTCTCCAATTTCCACATTTCCAATTTCTCCATTCCCTAGTACCTAAATTCCCCAATTCCTAAATTTCCCAACTGCACGTTCCCCAACAAATAAATCCCCTACTTCCTGCACTCCCCAATTAAAAAAAATTCAAATTAAACTCCCAAAACGATTTCACATAAAAAAGTATCAGAACAAGATGGTTACTCGGCTAACGACCCTATGACGTTTCTTCGCGTGTCCCTACGAATCCCTTATAAATCTCTTCGACACAGTGTAAATCACCGAAAACAAGAAAAGAAATCGACGATACTACCCATCGCATATTTCGTCCGGAAACTTAAGCAATCCGAAATTTAGATTCACATAAATACCGTTCTTACTCCGAAGCGCGGCTTGTGCGTCGTAAATCTGCTCGTTCAAAGGCTGAAACACCCTGCAACGTTCTTTTTTTTTCCTTAAACGTTAGACGACATAACGGGAATATTTCTCGCGGATGGAATTACGAACCCATCCAGTAGGTACGTTTACCAAGACACTCTAAATGTATTGTCAGTATTATACGGGACTATGGAATGCGTAGATATTCAAAGCAGGATCATTTTCAAAGCGATAACCACTTATCAGACTGGAAAAGCCACGAGCACGCCGTGTTACCGCTAGATAATGGCGAAGCTGCTGGCAACTTCTGACGTCGACTATCTTTTTCGTCGTAAATCGACGGATCTTTAGAAGACCGGAGAAATTATTTTATCTTCTTAATCGGAATTAACATCGCAGTTCTAGAGAAACGTATAGGAACGGCCTCAATTAAGAGATTCTGAAGATGTTTTCTGTCATCAACCTCGAATACCGCAATGATGTGCAAGAAGGATCAGTGGTGGAATGATTATCTTTTTAGCTATATGAATTTATTTGATTATCGCGTGCAAAAGGTTTCAACAGTAAATTATAGAATAAGTTCCATTCAGTTATACGTTTGAATTCTGGATTTGGAAAATTATATGAAAAATATTAAAAAATAGTAAGGAAGTTGTTAAATATTTCCTGTCTTATAAAATTCGAACTAAATAATTTTAATTGTAAATAATCATTCAACGTCTATTTAATGATCGATATACAATGGATAACCCTGTCAGCGTCAAACAACGACACATCGTTGGTCACACTTATACTTAGGTAAAGAGTACAATTTATTAATGCTATAAAAAAGAAATAGAAACATTACGAAATAAGGGTCGAATACCAGTTATATTTCACAAGTACTGGTGCATCATATGTCGTAACCGTGAATTCTTCATGTACCCATATATTCTCGATATATCACGTTTTCTAATTAGTCGCGGTATATCACACCGTTACCCTAAGTGGGCGTTCAGGTTTGGATGTCACCCGATAAACGTGAAAAGAAAACTAATTATCTGTACACGTAGTCCGGCTGTCCGTAGAAAAGTTCACGTGTAATAACGCGTAATTGCTTGATCTAACTGGCTGTCAATTACCGTGTTATCAGAGTCAAACGATGGCCTCGGTGGTAAGGATATACGGCGAGATGAATCTGCATTATGGCCGTAGCTAGATCCGTCTAAACGGATACGCCTGGAACTGGTTTCGACCTCACAGAACGTTTCGTCCGCGGTTCCTGGAGTCCTCGTGTCTGCCTTAATCCGGCATGCAGATGCGTTATCCGGTAGGAGGGATCTTTATACCTCGACCTCCGTCGCATTATGCGCTTCTGACTACCGTAAATCTGCCAGCAGGACCAACCGCTTGTCAATTATTTCGTTATCAACGCGATAAATCGCTCTGTTCGCCCGAACAATTGTCAATTGGGCCGGTTATCGACGAGCTGCATCTGTCCACGGTGCCACTTGCCAGGTGTGTTCTCTCTTATCAGAATAACCCATATTGATAAGGGACTGCGAAACTGAACGTGTCGACACCCCACGGTGTTACTTTACATTCACTTTTTATTCAAAGTTAACTACCTTTAATAACTACCTTTAGGGACTTTTACTTTTAGAGAGGAAACGTGTGCGAGTAGGAACTAGGACTTGGGTTACAGCCTATGGGTGTCATGGAAATTAGAACGTTATCAAGATTATAGAATTCCACGGATTTGAAAGTCTCAAAATTTCAGTGACCTCTTTCCATAATTTTATGTACACAAATTTCTTTTCCTACAAATTCTCAGTTTGTAAATTTTAATTTACAAGTTCTAAGTTTGTGAATCCCCAAATTTGTAAACTCCCATATTCCTGAGTTCCCTAATTTCGGTAAGAAGGACGCGGAGATCGAGGGAAGCAATGATTTCGTGAATCTCGAGTACGTCCAGGCAGAATGACGATTCTAATCTTCGCCACCAAGCAGTCGCCAATTACCTCGTTATCAGACCGAGTGTCAGCCGCGTAATACGAATAATAGTAGGAGCATCGGTCGAGATAAATCTGTATCAGTTTACCGCGGTAAAGGTGCATTCGAGCTGATGCTGTGGAACTGGTTTCGCGTTGGGATAAAAATTTCCCTACGGAACTGTTGAACGGAACCCAGAGAAGAGACTGTTGTTTTGGTCGAGCCGTACAGCCTCTATGAAAGCGCCATGTTTTTATGCAAACGCTGCGTGTTTAAATAGCTCCGGCAATAAAATGATGGACAGAAAGATCGAATACAACTGACTGCTTCTATGTTACTTACAAAAGATATTTAATGATCTCTATTCAATACATGAATGGTATTCGAGCATAGGAACTTAGTAATCTTAATTCATTTTATTTTGCACGTTGCTGTGGAGCGAAACATTCTTCGAATTTTTTATATTAATTTGCTTGTTGTTATTTTGCCGTTGGATAGTTGCTATATGACGCGTGGTGATATTCGGAGTGAGCTGGCAATTATAGATGATTAAGATATTGATCAGTATTTAAAAATTCTCAGAATATATGGTTATTGTTAATATATAATAGTATCGTTCATGTTTCAGCATTAATACACAGTGATATCAAGACTTTTCGTACAAAAATCCCCAAATTCTCAAGTTTTCAAATTTTCAAATTTCTGAATTCCTAAATTCTTCGATACAAAAATTGTGAAAACCATGGAGGTTTTGTGAACATGGAGTTCATCCTAAATTTTCTAATAACCCATAAAGTGCATATAATCGTAAGGGTTGACTTAACGAAAGACAGAAAATAAACGACATCAAGAGCCTTCCGCTCGATAATGTCTTCACGGTGAACCCCGACGGTGGCAACGATGTTAATGCAACCAGGAGGGCGACAGCGACGAACTTGTGATCCTGGTAGTACGTCGTGACCCGGCTTGCATTAACTCTGACTCCCTCTTCGTCTATCTCGTTTTCTCTTAAAGTCGCTTCACACTACCCTGATAAGATCAACACGCGGAATAGCGCGCGTCATAAATATTCCAATGGAAGCACGCGGCGTTGACTAAAGTTAAAGAGAGACCGAAAACACAATTTGCTCGAATTCATAGAGTAGAAAATTTGTTAACAAGAATATTAAATTTCAATTCTTGTAAGTCCATTATGCATGTGCATTAAAATGTGCATTGAAATGTATGTGCATTAGGATGCTTATTATTGTACATATTTATATTCCTGGTAGCAGGA
Source organism: Megachile leachella (assembly GCA_963576845.1). Lineage (NCBI taxonomy): Eukaryota > Metazoa > Arthropoda > Insecta > Hymenoptera > Megachilidae > Megachile > Megachile leachella. The sequence continues at coordinate 15,684,775 of OY756248.1, forward strand.
TATAATATCGTTAAACCTGTTTTATTATAATTCATTATTTATTATCGATCGTCGATTTTTCTGGAGTCCATTATTGATAAATTGATGCGATAAGATATTCGTCGGTGTTCCACGTGCAGCAAACATTCGGGAACCGAATAGTTCCGAACTGAAGTTTCGTTGACCGTACAGTTCTGAATTGAAGTTTCATTGACCGAACCGTCCCGAATTGAAGTTTCATTGACCGAACCGTCCCGAACTAAGTGTCATGAACCGACCCGAATTGAATATCGTGAACCGAACCGTCCCGAATTGCATTCATGATCCAGAGTCATCGAGATCTCACCCGATCCCGGCCGATCTCGCCCGAACTTTCTCGTCTCATCTGTAACCCGTAGTTTCGAGCACTCGCGCATCTGTGCCAGACACTCCACGTGAGTTCACGTGCGTGTCTACACTTCCTTGATCTCGACGAGATCCTTGCATCGCTCCTCGCTCAGGACTGACAGTTATTATACGCTTAATCATTGTTTATCATTCCACAGTGTTCGCAGTTCATATAACAGCGAGGCATGCATCACGATTCCGATCGTATTAATAGCTTTACCAACAGGAAGAAAATTCCTTTCTTAATTTGCATGTCTACGATGCCGTGTAACGATTTTCATTTCGTTTTTATCGTGTTTACACTCTATTACAACAAAACTTTATAACAACTTACATGTATGATTATCAGTTGTTGATGCGTTAAATGTAATTATTTATAATCGACATGTAATATATATTTACCCTTATTGTTACTTCCTGTATATTCAAATTGTATGTTTGATCAGTAAAATTATCGTTTTATCGCTGAAAATTAAGCGGACTATATTCTGAATGGGTCGCCATTGTGATACATAAAATAAGTTTATTATATAATCATATGTTGAATAAAGGTTTTAAAACCCCTCAACCATTTCATATCGTTAGAAGAAAATTTGCCAATCACGTATAAACTCTGTAAAAATCGTCTCGAAGTGTGAATGACTTCTTGAGCACCATGAGATCGTCAATCCAGGGTGAGAGTAAATCGTTGACATTACGATTGACCTTTTGCAATCAACCAGGTGACTGTGCGACCAAGTAGCGAGTCTCTCGGACGTGTTCTCCTGCGGAGAAAACAGCTAATCGCGAGAGACTGATCATATCGGATAAGATGTACACTTCTTCTGTTAGGATAATCAGGAGTTAGCTGTGTGCTAATATGAATTCTCGGTTGCAGTTCAAAAAAATTTCACGCTTAGTTACATATAATTAGATGAGGTGCATTTGAGAATTAACTATCAGCGAAACGTAGGATTAAGATATAAGTGTTCAGATAGGATCCTGATTTTTTGCAGGTGATATCATTATGGAAGTGTTAAAATAGGACTTAGAAATATCTTGTGTTGAGTGAAGTATTTGTTGGGTGGAAATTGCAGATGGAACTTTGGAGTTTCACAGTGATGAAGTTACAGAGTTGCAAAGTTAGAAAGGTAGAAAGTTCTAAAATTAAAAATTTTCCAAATTTCCAAATTTTCCAAATTTTCAAATTTTCCAAATTCCAAATTTTCCAGATTACAAAATTACAAAATTACAAAATTTCCAAATTCCAAAGTTTCCAAATTGCAATATTTCCAAATTCCAAATTTTCCAAATTACAAAATTTCCAAATTCCAAAGTTTCCAAATTGCAATATTTCCAAATCCCAAAGTTTCCAAATTCCAAATTTTCCAAACTCCAAAGTTTCCAAATTGCAATATTTCCAAATCCCAAAGTTTCCAAATTCCAAATTTTCCCAATTCCAAAGTTTCCAAATTCCAAATTTTCCAAATTCCAAATATTCCAAATTCCAAATTTTCCAAATTCCAAAATTCCGAATTCCAAAATTTCTAATTTTCCAAATTTGCAAATTCCAAAATTCTGAATTCCAAAATTTCCAAATTCCAAAATTTCCAAATTCCAAAATTTCTAAATTCCCAAGTTTCCAAATTTCCAAATTTCCAAATTTCCAAATTCCAAATTAAAAAATTTCCAAATACCAAAATTCTGAAGCTTTCAAATTCTCATATCCCCAAATTTCTACATCCCCAAATTCCCATATCCCCAAATCTCCACATTTCCAAATCCCTACATCCCCAAATACCCTTCTCCTCTCCAATTTCCCTAAAAATTGAATAACAACGAATAACGACCAGCGACAAAGAGAAAACTACCGAAAAAGAGGAAGAAATATATTGATTGAAAAATTAACATTGCACAGAGCATTTAGCAATTCCGTCGAAATTGAAGTGCTAAAATTTAATGATCAACGGTGCTTCTCCCGTAAAGTAGAAAATTCGTGTTCTTACAACGAACGCAATTAATTTGGTTAGCAAAAAACGACGAAGACGAAGAATTTATTATATCAAAATGCTGGCGAGACGTTTAATTTATTCGGCAGAGACCGGTCCTGCGTTCTACAACATCCTCGTACGACATTCATTACTGACACACTTTCGTGAAATGCAGATGCTGTTACACGCGATATTAGCCATCGAAAAGACACTTTCTTGAAATTGCATCAATCTTACCGCGTTGAAACGAGATTTTTTTTTCGACGTACCTAATTACGAAGTTTTATAGGATGAAATTTAAGGAGGACATGTTTTTATCATATTTCTTGAGGCTTTTGCATGTCATCTCATTTATTAGTTATTTCATTTTATCGCATATATTCCGAAGTAAGAATACATTGCAGTTTTCAGTATTATTTAAACAAAATCTCATCTGAATAAGACATATATGTAAGAAATAATTACATGTCAAGTATTTATGTATCATTCAAGTTATTCTGTTACTCTAATTATTCATACGTGAACAACCTTTATGTGAGTAACCTTTATTCATGAAAGGTCAATTGTTTGTTTATTACGCGCGATATTTCTTATTCCAATTATTCATTATTCATGTGTGAACAGATTTTATTTATTATTTGTTTTCCTCACCGTTGACAGCTGTATAACGCTATAATTTATTCCGTTCAAAACATAACCACACTACTGAAATAATATTCTCGTAATTATCCAGTAATCGATTCAGCACGAGAAACATGTAATTTTGTAATTTTTAATGCACCGTTCTTCTATATTGTTTAATACTTTTTCAAACGTGAATGGATAAAGAGTTGTCTGCGGCGAGAAAGGAACGACGTTTACATGTAAAAACAGCTTGAAAGAGTAATTACTCTGGAATTACGAGGACCTTGAAGCCAGCTTTTAATTACAGTTTTAATTGCTTTATCCTTCCTACTAATGTTACATTCTGTGTTGCGTATCTTGGAATTACGATTTGATGACTCGAATTAATTAATTTTCTGATTTTCTGGAGATTAGGTGTTTCAGCGTAGTTCAAGTGTGTGAAAATTGACGATAATGTGTTTTTTTGATATTTTGGAACTTTGGAATTTGAAAATTTTGGAATTTGCAAATTTGGAAAATTAGAAATTTTGGAATTCGGAATTTTGGAATTTGGAAATTTTGGAACTCGGAAAATTTGGAATTTGGAATATTTGGAATTTGGAAATATTGGAATTTGGAAAATTTGGAATTTGGAATATTTGGAATTTGAAAATATTGGAATTCAGAATTTTGGAATTCGGAATTTTGGAATTTGCAAATTTTGGAATTCGGAATTTTGGAATTTGGAAATTTTGGAATTTGAAATATTTGGAATTTGGAAATTTTGGGATTTGGTAATTTTGGGATTTGGTAATTTTGGGATTTGGAAATTTTGGAATTTGGTAATTTTGGGATTTGGAAATTTTAGAATTTGGAAAATTTGGAATTTGGAAATTTTGGGATTTGGAAAATTTGGAATTTGGAAAATTAGGGATTTGGAAAATTTGGAATTTAGAAAATTAGGGATTTGGAAAATTTAGAATTTGAAAAATTTGAAATTTGGAAAATTGGAAAATTGGAAAATTGAAAAATTAGGATATTAGAATTTAGAGATTCAAATGACCCAGCCATTTTCCTCATCCCCGTATGACTCTTCCATTTTCTCCCTGACATCTCCCCATGTCAGTAACACATGCAAAATAGACTATTAGATACCTTCTAATTAAGAATCGCAGCTGTTACCCGACACTTCCAACTCGTTCCTTGAAAAACGTGTAATGTAATCGTCGCGAGACGTATGCGTCAAAAGTTATCAAAATATCGCGACTTATCAGCTACCATCTGAAGATCGTTTAGCATTTATCATTGTAACCACCTCGGTGTGGTGCTGAGTGCTTGTAGTAACTTGTAAGTTGCACGTCAATTACGTCGATGCTCGATTAGATCGGTCGGATAAGCGATTGGAGTTATTCGAAGGATGTATTATCCAGGTTGTGCTGTTTCAGACAACGGTTGTTCTTGCCGGTCAATCGAGCGCGGTCTTCTGTAATGATTTTATATCATGAGAAAAACATTGAATCATTCGTAATTGGCGTGGCAGATACAATTTATTATTTCCTGGAAAAAAGATGCTTCTCTGAAAAAAACTGGGCAATTTTTTAAAAAATTAGACGTTCATAATTTATAAGATATAAACGGTTTTTCTTTTTCTAAATAACTTGTTTTTATAAATAACTGCATCGGACGTTTCTGCGTATATCTAAAACTAGTACAAACGACATGTATAAGAAGTTGTCCAGAGTTATATCGACGATATTTTACGTAATTAGTGAAAATGAAAAAGAGCAATGAACAGTTTGAGTAATTAATTCGATTAAGTTCCACATCAAGATTAAGTAACTCCAACGTCAAATCGAGACGTCAGAGGTATGAAAGCTGACCGATCCCGAAATACACATTAATTGCTCTGAAACCTGTTCAGACTTTTAACTACTCTGTTAAGATTGCATTTCCCAGAAGTTTTTCGAAACAAGTACTGCGACTTGCTTTCTTTGATTGACGTGCATATTCTTTTACACATGGAACGACTGATTTAATTGTGGAATCGGCGGAAAACTCGCTGTGTAACCACGGTAGTGCATGATTAATCGTTTTAGTTGATCGAAATAGATTAAAATTCCTCCGCCGTTTTGTCTTGTCGTATGTCGTTCCGGATGATTTCACGGGGTAGCGACAGGAAATCCCTCTGAATGATTAACGAGAAAAACTGAATTTATGATTATTACAAAGCGATTGTCGTTTCACGTGTACATGTCACGCTACACTGATTTCTTTCGTGAAATGTACACATGTACACTTTTCATGTTGATTGGATCTAGGACTTGCATATTTTACGCTGAATTCACATACGAGTCTCCGGGGATGTCCGAGTATGTAATGCAACCGAGTATTCGAATATTCAATCAATTATATTAGAAACTTCGGTTATATTGAAATTCAATTCAGACTTGAATATTTAGTTTCAAATCCGAGTTTCTGTCATTGTCACTATTTTTACCAATTTATTATTGCATTATTTTGTCATTCATACCATTTTTATAATTTTATTATTATACTTCTTTGTTGTTCAACTATTGAATATGTAAGTATTCGAGAGTAATTTATCAATTTGAAATATTAAATGTTTAAAAAAGTCAAGATACAAAAACATGAATCCCAACGTCAAAAATCATTAGTTAACGTCAAAGTTTAATAATGTTCAGATTTATATCTGCACTGCGCATGCGCAGATGTCCATCACTGTCCTTCATAAATCTATTACATGTAGCATACCTTTGCATACGTTATCACAAGTATGCAAAGCACATTATGCAAAATAACCAGCATACTTTTAAAACACTTCAATCGCAAAATAAATATTTGTTTCCTATAAAAACGTATGCATTTACATTTGCATCCGATCAGTAAAGTAGAATATGATAACCCCGTTTAAACTTACGATACAAAACAAGATGTTCGTAAAAAGGAAAAGTGGAAAATCATGATCGGAATTCTAGAAAGCTCCCAGGGAAACTCGTTTGTAGCATGGTGACAAGGAGTATCGCGTTGAACGCAGATCAGAATGATTGAAATCCCTAGCAAGTATAATTAATCATAGACCGTTGATCACACGGGCAATCGAGTTTATCCAGGTAGAAACTTCGACATCGTAGCAAGGAGGAGTCGCGATGCGATCGCTGACGATCAGATTCCTGGGTAATGTCGGTCGAGCTGAAGAAAATAAGAAGCTCAAGAATGTGACTTAGGATCGCGAAAACGGACGGAAGTGTCGTGGGAAGACTTGTTTAGCTTTTCGTTGTGCCTTAGGCGATATTAACTGAAGGAACAGTTGACGGCTCGGTTAAATGAAAGTGACACGAGGTTGTTCTGATAGACATTCGCCAACAAATTACAGTAGCGATTCATTGCGATAACAGGTTCAATGTAATATCCTTCGCGGATGTAAGGATGAGATTGTCATAAGGCGTGCTCAACGGTAAAATCCCCTCCCGGCTATAGAATATTGTGACACCTGTGAACTCGTGAATGGTTCTTCCTATGCAATTCAATGAACGCAGTTAACGGATTTAATTGACATCTAACTGTAAATGAGTATCTAATGTACATTCAACATTATTCACTACATATTTTAGACTGCTATTTTGGAAACGAACACCATATTGCAATTAGTTACATGAGTCTAATGTATACATACAATTGATGAATTATTCACTACATGTTTTAGACTGCTATTTTGGAAAAGAGCTCCATACTGTAAAGAGTTACATGAGTCTAATATGTACATACATCTGATAAATTATTCGTTATATATTTTAGACTGCTATTTTGGAAATGAACACCATATTGCAATGAGTTACCTGAGTCTAACATGTACATACAATTGATAAATTATTTATTATATAAATTGTACTGCTATTTTCAAAACGACTCATATTTGCACAAAAATATGAATATCCCTTATCATCATATGATCCTAACAAAGATCGCAATATTCTTAAATATCTATAGATATCACACGAATCTCTTTAAATCCAACTACCTATGACTCCCAATATAAATTTCAATATCCATAAATTCCTACTTGTCAGCACTTCAATATTACAAAAATTGTACGAAAAGTCATAGGACTTAATACAACTAATTTAAAATACAACATCAAGTATAATAATCTGACACAATCTGAAATATAGTTCATATACGTCACATAATTAAGGATTTAACACGTATTAGCACAGCTGTTCATTTTCACCACGACACGAAACGTGTAAAATGCAAATTGATTCATCTTATCCATGCTCTTTTCGAGAATCAGCATTCCTTCTTGATCCGACTGTGTATCTCGACGGAGAAACACGTATTACCGCCCTGAAACCGAGAATTGATTATACGTTCTCTACGTTTCGTCCCTTAACGAACACCCGAGTGTCAGTGCAACGAACCGAACCACAAGAAAAACACGCACCGCCGGTTATAAATTCCACGCTCGATTTTCCGCCTTCGAACGTTCTCTACAGCCGTTCCTCCAGGATATCGTGGATGCGTACGTTGCGCGCGACATGTGTATTTCACACACGTGGCTATTTTATTTGGAGTATTAGCAAGTGTAATGTGTGCAGGTTTCGATGGTGCTACCCTCTTACCTACCTTAAATTTTGACAGGTCAGATATGTAAAATTAAAATTACTAAATATCGAAATTGTTAGGTTTGTGAGTTTGAAATTTTTTAATTCAGCATGTGGTGATTCAACGCACAGCAATACAAAGCGTGATGATTATACGCGTGGTAGTTCAGCACGTGGTGATTCAACGCGTGGTAATTCAACGCATGGTAATTCAACGCGTGGTGATTCGACGCGTAGCAATACAACGCGTGGTAATTCAGCGCGTGGTGATTCAACGCGTGGTGATTCAGCGCGTGGTGATTCAACGCGCAACAATACAACGCGTTATGATTCAATGCGTGGTGATTCAACGCATGGTAATTCAACACGTGGTGATTCGACGCGTAGCAATACAACGCGTGGTAATTCAGCGCGTGGTGATTCAACGCGTGGTGATTTAACGCGTGGTAATTCAGCATGTGTAGGACTCGTAACTTTTAAAATTTCCAAATTTCTCAACTTTAAAAATTGTAAATATTATCGTTTGAAAGTGTGGAAGTCTCTAATTTGAAAAATATGCAAGTAACATTGAATAATGTGAAACGGAAAACGTTAAATTCTGTCGATTACATCCCCACATAAAATAGTCACAACCGTCGCACGGAAAAGGAGTATTAAACTCAAAAGAAAATTAACAAGGGCACGTACTAGTTTTTCCATTTGATGCACACAGTTTCTGGTTGAACGAACGCATAAATGACTCGTCAGAAAGCTAAGTAATTCCGAGCAAGACTGAGGCACCAGTCACTGAATGTTAATACCGGTAAGCAAAAAATCTCGTATACCGTAGGAAGAATCAAAGTGTCGGGCACGCTTGTTATGCGACAGGTTCAAGAAGAAGGTTGGCGACTGCACTTCCGTTGATCTAATAATGATACTGCATAAACGCAAGACCGCCATACAAGATGCTTTGTTCACGATAATCGAGAATTTCAAGGTTGAAGCCATTAAATTATGACCTTGTTATACCTAACGATAGCAATGAACCATCATCAGTTTTCGATAGACTTATTATAATCCTGGTATGTTAGTGTTTTGTGAATTACTACGCGTTAAATCAACACGCGTTGAATTACCAGGCGTTAAATCATCACGCAATGAATAACCGTCACGTGGTAATTCAGCGCATGGTAATTCAACGCATAGTAATTCAACGCGTGGTGATTCAACGCGTAGTAATTCAACGCATAGTAATTCAACGCATGGTAATTCTACGCGTGGTAATTTAACGCATGGTAATTCAGCGCGTGGTGATTGAACGCGTGGTAATTCTACGCGTGGTAATTCAACGCATAGTAATTCAACGCATGGTAATTCTACGCGTGGTAATTTAACGCATGGTAATTTAGCGCGTGGTGATTGAACGCGTGGTAATTCTACGCGTTGTAATTCAACGCATAGTAATTCAACGCATGGTAATTCTACGCGTGGTAATTTAACGCATGGTAATTCAGCGCGTGGTGATTGAACGCGTGGTAATTCTACGCGTTGTAATTCAACGCATAGTAATTCAACGCATGGTAATTCTACGCGTGGTAATTTAACGCATGGTAATTCAGCGCGTGGTGATTGAACGCGTGGTAATTCTACGCGTGGTAATTTAGCGCGTGGTAATTCAGCGCGTGGTGATTCAACGCATAACAGTACAACGCGTGATAATTCAGCGCGTGGTAATTCAACGCATGGTAATTCTACGCGTGGTAATTCAACGCATGGTAATTCTACGCATGGTAATTTAACGCGTGGTAATTTAACGCGTGGTAATTCAGCGCGTGGTGATTCAACGCGTGGTAATTCAACCTGTTGCAATAACACACGTGACAATTCTACGTACAATATCGACACCACATAATGCGATGGCCATCGCGTTCTAAAATTGCCACATCCCTAACATGAAATATTATGGTTACTCTCTCCACAATAACGAACACGATAAAATAAAATTAGTTTACCTTCTGCTCGTGGTCTAAATTTTTGCAATGACATTGTGAATTGTCACCATTGCGTCCCGCGTAATCACCAACCACCGTTACCTAGGTGAACGATGTCCAGTGACTTTAGACTTGGTGACAAGGTACAAAAAAAATGATGAAATACATTTCCTTTATTCACGCTGGGAAACCGCAGAATGACTCGAAGGAACGTGTACCGGGTACAGTGAACGAACAAACTGCAGTATACTATCGATGCTCAAACGCAGAATGGACGATAATCTCTCGCTCATTACGTCGTTCATTCTGTGAAATATCTGGTTTAAGAAGAAAGAAAAACGGAAGATAAAAAAAGTTAGTGTATAAGATTAAGGTCACTAAAGTGTAATAGTATTTTTTACAGAAACATAGAAAAAGGCCTATCAAATGTTAATTTACAATTTTGTAAAGGTTCCATGATGTTGCGTGCATTATAACAAGATTGCATATATTATATCGATTACATGTTATATCACCACTATTTATTTCACATCGAACAGTACATCGACCCTACATAAACCAATGGCTACTGTTTCGATTCTGAAAACCTTCATCGCTGGCACAACACACAGCGGTAGCAACCAACCAATGTTTTTTTAGCTTGCTACGTCTGACCAGACCAGATAACCGGTCACAATTGACTCGTAATTCATTTGCGTGGCCATGCATCCTGTAATCGATGCAGGAGCACCGGTCTCTCCAGGAGAGCTCTGACAATGTGCAGAGTCCAGTCGCGCAAACGAGTCGTATTTGCATGGGCCAGCAGCGATTATATCATTTGTATTCGCCAGGAGAAGTTCGCGGAACGAAGGAAGGACCGGGTGAGACACCAAATCGATTAAGACCCTCTTAACGTTTACCTTTCCGCTCGCTCTCGAACGCTCATTTTTCATGCTGGTAGTCTTTAACCATCTTATCTAATTGCCTCTGTCAGTGCTACTTATATTTTTGTCTGAGGTCTTCGAAGGCTTCAGATATTTGCTCTTACTTATTAAGAACATTCTGCCTGTTTTTGGAGAGGTTTAGGCATTTTAGTCTACCTTTTCTTTATTTATATTTTATGTGATGTGATGTGTGTGCAGCTATCACATGTATTATTAACCACTTTTGTTATAATGTATTCATTCAACACGTGGTAATTTAACGCATAAGAGTGTGATGCGTGGTAATTCTGCGCGGAGCGATACAACGCGTGGTAATTCAACGTGTGGTGATTCGATGCGTAGCGATACAACGCGTGGTAATTTAGCGCGTGATAATTCAACGCGTGGTAATTCAGCGCGTGGTGGTTCAATGCGTAGGAATACAACGCGTGGTGATTCGACGCGTAGCAATACAACGCGTGGTAATTCAGCGCGTGGTGGTTCAGCGCGTGGTAATTCAGCGCGTGATAATTCAACGCGTGGTAATTCAGCGCGTGGTGGTTCAATGCGTAGGAATACAACGCGTGGTGATTCGACGCGTAGCAATACAACGCGTGGTAATTCAGCGCGTAGTGATTCAGCGCGTAGTAATTCAACGCATAGTAATTGAACGCGTGGTAATTCAACGCATGGTAATTCAGCGCATTGTAATTCTACGCGTGGTGATTCAGCGCGTGGTAATTCAGCGCGTGATAATTCAACGCGTGGTAATTCAGCGCGTGGTGGTTCAACGCGTAGTAATTCAGCGCGTGGTACTTCAACGCGTGGTAATTCAGCGCGTGGTGGTTGAATGCGTAGAAATACAACGCGTGGTGATTCAACACATAGAAGAAAATCAATTCAATGGCTACTGTGTACTCATTTCAGTACACTACATTAGTATTCATTCAGTACAACACATATGTTGTACATATCTACTCATATGTTCCCAGTGTACTCGTATGAGTACAATACTAAAGTTTGTTATATGAAAAACGGTATTAGTATTCGTATTACAACAAAAGTTTTCATTCGTTCATTAAAATTATATCGAGCATCCGTACAAATATTATTACCCCTTTTTCCAAAAAATCATTTACCTAGTTCACCATGCTGTTTGCACACAACTCGACACATTCCACGAAATCGAATCGATGTCAGCCTTCCACATGCAGTAATATGTAAGCGAATGCTACGAATCGAATCGCGAGTTTCAAGCTGAGCTCCATCGGAATTGCAGAGAATGAACGCAGAACATATACGCCCTGGGCAAACGCTCCGGGGATGCTTTTGGTGTCGTTTATCGGCGTTGATCGTTCAGCGCGTGCTGCTGTCCGATCGTATATGGAGAAGTCTTGTACGGTAGGAGGATGATTAATTGGTGTTTGATATCGAAGATGCTTGATTGTCTACTTTTTCTCGAATACGATGCGAGGAAAGATAGCGACAGACGGAGAAGAGTTGTGCATGAAAGAATTGGATTAATTGGGATTTCAGATTGATCGGTTCTTGTCCTTGATAGATGTCTTTTTTATGTTACTGAATTTGTTATCGGGACGGGATGATTGAATAAGCAATTTGAAGATTTTGTAGTTTGCATGCTGGAAGAGTATTAGTTTGAATGATTAACACTAGAATACTTTGCTTTTAATTTTGGTAAATTGAGTACTTAGCAAAGTTTCATTTCTGTGAATTTTTGGATTCTTAAGTTATCATGTTACAAAATTATCAAGCGTGCAAATTACCACCACAAATTTTCGAACTACCAAAAACTTTTCGTAGCTTCTTCATTCCATCTGACAAGATATTCGGTATATAGGATGAAGGTTGGAATAAAGAGAGCGGTAAAATAAGTCAGGAATGCCTTTGCCCTTGAACCTATAGGTCTTAGGGCGCTAACCGGGTCCTTAGCCTGCTGTTTACACGGCAGAACCTTTTCTTCAGGGGAATATCTTCTTCGATAATAATCGAAGCTGGTTTTGCGACCTTGTATTTTTCAGAATTTGTCTTCAACTTTTACCTTCTTACAACTGTATGCTCAGCTATTGTAATCTGTTCCAAATCATCACATAATTCAATAATTCCAAAAAACTTAAAAACACAGAAAAATAATTTTGAAGATCTGTAAATATAAAAATGCATAAATTAAGAACTCTGCAAACCTGAAACCTTGAAATGTAAAGATTTAACAATTTGTCAATGTTACAATTCAAAATCTGATTAAGATCTATCAGTAATACAGAAATTTCAATCTGGTGAATTCAAAAACTTGAAAACTTGAACCTGCAGAAATTCGAAGACATAAATCCTGTGAACTTTAAATCTCATCAAGACCTAAATAGATATCAACAACATAGAAATGTCAATCTCCTGAATTCAAAAACTTGAACCTGCAAAAATTCGAAGACATAAATCCTGTGAACTTTAAATCTCATCAAGACCTAAATAGATATCAACAACATAGAAATGTCAATCTCCTGAATTCCAAAACTTGAACCTGCAGAAATTCGAAGACATAAATCCTGAACTTTAAATGGGTGTTCACATCCAAAGGAAGCTTAGGTCGCTTTCGAGCGAAGGAGACGAGCCGTGAATAAAGATTGCAAGGATGTAGTTTGACTCGTTGTTGATCCGATCTCAGCACCGCCATGGCAGCTGCGTCTGGCAAGGTGTGCTCGTATATGGAAATATAAGATGTACTGGCCATACCGAGAGCAGGTGATCCCTGGCTTCTTGCCGGCCACGATTAATGCGGGCCATTTTTCCCCTGGACCCAGGCGAATAATACCAGCGAATTCTTCGCGTTACTTTGTATTCTTTCATTCCGACGAACACCGATCTCGGTGCGAGCGAACGCCTTGCGCGTACAATGCATCTTCTTGAAAGTAAACGACATCTACATACCGCGGATTCAACGCGGATTAAAAGCGGCCGACCCGGGAGGGGAGCTTAATGGAGTGTTGCGATTCTTCGCGTGATCTTTGCAAATACAAAAGGATGCGGTTATGTGAGGTGAATTCTTTTTTCAGCAATGATCAGATGGTCTACCAAATTTCTGGTAGTTGAACATTTTTTTCGAATCTTGGAAACGGATGTTAAGTCGAACGACGTGGCATACTTTACTGTTTAACACCCTTACGCGAAATTGGTACACAGACCTTTTGAGAGTTTAGTTTCAAAGTTATATCGACGTTTAACTCTTTGCACTCGAGAGGTGACTCACAGTCACCATTATATTTAATACGCATTTTTTAACTGATTCTATAACATGCCACGTGTGATGTATAAACATAGTGAAACAAATAGTGCAAATTATTCGTAAAGAAATAATAACTTCAAGAAAATTCATTTTACTTTTTAACTAAGTTTTAAACTTGCTGTTTATAAACAGCCAAATTACATTCGAGTCCAAAGGGTTAAGCGTTATCATTCGAAATTCTTACGAATCCTCAATAATAATTACAGTAAACTTGCTGATTTAGGAATTTAAATGCTCGAGAAATCGTGAAGTTGAATTTTCAGGACTCATGGACATTAAAAGCTCTTGAACGCAATGACTTTGGAACTCTAGAAATCTTCAAATTGGGAACTTGAGAACTCAGGAACTTGACAACTCTGAAACTTGAGAACTTAAGAATTCTGAAACTTGAGAACTCGTAAACTTGAGAACCCAGGAACTTGAGAATTTTGAAACTTGAGAACTTAAGAGTTCTGAAACTTGACAACTCGTGAACTTAAGAATTCTGAAACTTGAGAACTTGGGAACTTGAAAATTCTGAAACTTGAGAACTCGGTAACTTGAGAATTCTAGAACTCGAAAACTCATGAACTTGAGAACTCAGGAACTTGAGAATTCTGAAACTTGAGAACCCGGTAACTTGAGAATTCTGAAAGTTGACAACTCGTGAATTTGAGAATTCTGAAACTTGAGAACTCGTAAACTTGAGAACTTAGAAACTTGAGAACTAAGGAACTTGAGAATTCTGATACTTAAAAACTCGGAAACTTGAGAATTCTGAAACTTGAGAACTCGTAAATTTAAGAACTCAGGAACTTGAGAATTCTGAAGCTCGAAAACTCGACAATTTGAGAACTAAAAAAATCGCCATATTAAAAATCCTCAACAATTCAAAACTTGATACATCCAATATAATATAAAAAATACTGTGCTTGCAATTATAGATGTGCTTGCACCTCCATAACTTGAATTATCCTACCACAAAAATTGATATAATTCAAAGGTACTCATAAACCATACTTCCAACATTTTCATCCTGTAAACCTTGAGATCCAGTTGTATTTAATAATTTCAACCTTAAAACGCAAGGTGCATTAGCCAGGTATATTTGTTTAAGAATTTCAAGCGTAAAGATTTTGAATATCTTACCGAGCCGAAAGCTCGTAGACGATAAATCTTGGCTACTGAAGCTTCCTGAAGTAGCCTCGAGCTTGTCCAAAATCAGCTCGTCCGCTTCGTAATTTATAATCTTCACGCCTCTGTCTGCGCCATGCTCGCGTTCGCAGGCTGTTCGTCATTGCCCCAAGGATACGCTCGCGACAGCGACGACGTGTAGCCGGTGTCGTAGCTCGCAAAAGCAGCAGAACTTCCGCGAACAGATCTGGATGCCGATTAAGGCCGTGCTGTTTGATATACAGGGTGTTGAGCAGAAAATACTTCACGATATTATGTACACGATACAAAAAACATATTTAACATCGTACAATTAAATATTGCGATTCCGTTTGAAAACAAGTTACTTCCCCTCGAGTAATATGCAAAGAATGATTTATGGCGATGTTTCGTAATCTTGCGAGATAGCGGCAGTCGTATTAAATCGAGTATATGTCTCTCAAAAGTACTGCTATCCGTTACCACTTTTTAGTTCGACACGCGAATGTTCGACATTTTCTTGTCATGAAATCGCTTAATTGAGAAGCTGGAATGTCTGCTGCTTTCTAATTAAGATAATAAAGTGGCACAGTTGTACTGTGTAATTACTCGCTTGATAACAAAAAGTTGTCGGGTTGACGTGTGGGACGGAGGTTTCTCTCTTGAAGTTTCAGATGGGGAAATTTTGGAATTTCTGTAGTTTTCGATTTATAAATGTAAGGTTTGAAATGTAATAGTTTGAGATTTTTTAAGTTGGAGAATTTAGATGTTTAGATACTTCTGTTTCTCAAATTGAAGAATGCTAAATTTGAAATTGAAGAACTCGGAAATTTTATTAATTTGAAGGTTGGAGAATTCTGTGATTTGGGAATCTGAAATTATTCTATTTCTAAATCTCTGAATCTCGAAATCTCCAAGTCAGCATATTCACATATCACAAGATTTCTAAACTTCGAAATCATCAAATCCACATATTTCCAAATCTTCAGATCCCCAAATCTCCAAATCTCCAAATCTCTAAATCTCTAAATCTCCAAATCCCCAAATTCCTAAATCTCTAAATTCCCAAATCTCCAAATTTCCAAATCTCCAAATCTCCAAATCTCCAAATCACCAAATCTCCAAATCTCCAAATCTTCAAATCTCTAAATCCCTAAATCCCCAAATTCCTAAATCTCTAAATTCCCAAATCTCCAAATTTCCAAATCTCCAAATCTCCAAATCTCCAAATCTCCAAATCTCCAAATCTCCAAATCTCCAAATCTCTAACTCCCTAAATCCCTAAATCTTCAAATCTCCAAATTTCTAATCCCTAAATCTCCAAATCCCCAAATTTCTAAATCTCTAAATTCCCAAATCTCCAAATCTCCAAATTTCTAAATCCCTAAATCTCCAAATCCCCAAATTTCTAAATCTCTAAATTCCCAAATCTTCAAATCTTCAAATCTCCAAATCTCTAAATCTCTAAATCCCTAAATCCCTAAATCTCGAAATCCCCAAATTCCTAAATCTCCAAGTCTCTAAATTCCCAAACCTTCAAATCTCCAAATTTCTCTATTCCTAAAGTAAAAAATTTGAAACTTGTCACATCGCAAAATTCTAAAATCCAATAATCCTAAATTGAACTCCTGACTGTACTAACTATAATAATTCTAGAGACACTCGCGCAATCCATCAGTGGTTCGAAGAATATCGAACCCGTTTTTTCCCCAACACCCTATATATTGCGTGTCCCCTGTCGTCCACTTGGCGTCGCAGGAGAACAGAGCCGCGTTACTTTTCTCTTCGCCTCGTTAGAAGCTTTCTCGCGAAATCGTTAGCCTCGCGAGTCAAACGTCGTTTCCGGATCGAAATTTATAGTTTAATTAGCGTCGCTGGTACACGATAAAACACGTATTTCAACCGTTTAACGCGACGAGAGAGGGAAAGCGTACCTGGATAAACGGTGCTGTAAACGTCGTCGCTTCTGACACGCACGGAGACGGTTTCCTCGAATCTGATTTTTTGCTGTTGCTTCATCGAGACTGTGCTTAACCGTCGATGGATAATGTTCTGCAATTAAAAAACCTATGTGTCCGAATACTGGCTGTTCTTGATAATTAGCCATCTGCGGTAGACTCGTACAACTTTTTATTTTGCGATTGATAGCTTTCTTTTGTAAATATTTCTGCTCTGGGAAGGAATTATGTACTCATAACTACGCAAGAAGGTAATGATTAAAGGTTTTCTACTAAACTATACGAGATACAGTTATCTGGAATAACTTCTAAAATGATTTCTCGTAATTTAATACTGTTATATAGGGTGTCTCATAATTGGTGTACGTCCCTGAAATGGGGGATAGCTGACGTGATTCTGAATAAAATTTCTCTTTGCAAAAATGGGATTTGAAGCTTCGTTTTTGAATTATTAAGGAAAAACACGGACCAATCAGAGCGCGAGGATTACGCCCCCGCAGCCATTATGCTGAAGGGTGTCGCTCTCGCTGCGCACGCGTAATCCTCGCGCTCTGATTGGTCCGCGCTTTCCGCGGCAGCCACCCTCCAATTCAGGGACCTACACTAGTTTTGAGACGTCCTGTATAAAGACTTGCATCGAATGGTGCATATAATTCCATTTATAAAACGAACTTGACCTCTTCATGCAGACGAAAGCTACTTTCACCAGATGAGTTACTCTTGAAATTTTACTTCACACATGTATTGTCAATATTTTAAAAAATATTCATTGATTTAAATTGGACTTTATGTATCTAGTCTAAAAATATTGGAGCTATAGGAAGAATCTAATATTTTTCCCTTTTAAAGATACTGTACAATATAGTTGTTTCGTTGAATATGTAGAGAACATAAAATATTGATTAATAATATAAAATAAAATAATCGTGTATTGCTGGCAGATGATAATTTATTTGAATAATACGGTTTGTTCATAAATTCAAGTCGAACGAATAACCATAACACATCGATCTTATGGATCGATGAAAAGCTCGATTGCTGAAACCGGTATATCCTGTTTCAAGGTGCGAATTAGTCGAGGCTAACCGTGTCCTGACGTAATGCAAGCCTAATTTGCGTACAATAGCACGAAAAAAACGGAGACAATGGATTATCGAGATGTCTATCGATACGGTCAAAGAAAACCGGTATCTTCGCGATTATTGTTCCAACATGAATGAATGAACCTAATTACTGTGCAAAATTCTCAGATCATCAAATTTATGAATTTATAAATTTGCAAGGTTGAAGATGTCTAAAGACACATTTTCAAATGACCAGATTACGTTTAACTGTTAATTAAAGAGCAAGTGTATAACTACAATATTTTTAGCACTAAATTCAACTTTCCTTGGCTGTAAATCCGTTTTGCAATTATAATCAATTCCACCAGGAAACGTCGAGTCGCCGTTTCAAATTTAATAATGATCATAAACGCCACGAAGCATACCGCGAATATCGGAAAAGTATTCTCGAAGCTTACCTTAGCTAACTGGACTGGAAAAACATTAGAAGTCGTATACGTCTAGCAGCGGATATTTGACGGTTGAAATTTATGGACAACCATAAAAGTAGGGTAAAATTTTAACGATCCAACTCATAGACGCGAGTTAAGAAGCTTCCAACAGAATAAAAGAAATTTCGTTGGAACCCACGCGACGATGAGTTTCCCTTTCGTAGATCATTATCCTGTTGGATTTGGTGGCCCATAACACGGCCATAAAAACAACATAAACGGGTGCAAAAGTGCTTGTGGGAATCGTTAATATTCATAGAACTTCTCTAGCCGCGTTTCACGAAATTGTATTAAATGTCCAATAATCCAATCTGTCCGAGTTTTCTTTCGTCAGCGTATAAAAACGTGAATTTAAATCACTTTTTAGTCGAAAGGTAGAAAAATCTGATTGGGTTTAACTTGACGTTACTCAGGATTACCTCGATCGAGTGACTTTTATAGTTCACAAACGATTTTCAGTCGCAACAAATTGGTCTTTTACTGTTCCACGAAACCGTCTAACGCCCGCGTTTTCTAACGAATGTCGACACGCGATTCGTGTTCGTTTAACATTCCTTCGACGTGATCGGTAATACGATTAGGGATCGATTCGTATTCTGAATTAATTACGACACGATGTTCGCCGACCTATCATGGGCGAAATTAGGGACTCGTGATTTGAACATTTGCGAGTTTAGGTCGGTGACAACTTGGGAGTTTGCGAAACTTGGTAAAGGAATTTAGGGACTTTGCAATTTGAGGAATTTGAAGAATTTAAATTTGATCTATTGCGGATACTCGTGAAATTTAAAGAACCTAGAGATTTAGGAAACTTGTGAACTTCAAATATTAAAAATTTCAAACCTTTAAAATTTAATAATAAATTAAATAATAATTTAATTTAATTTAATTTAATTTAATTTAATAAATTTAATGTTTATATTGTAAAGAATCAATGTATTTTTCAATGTATTTACACAGTATTTGACATAATTAATAATCCCATACCCATCAATTTAACCAAAATTACAATCTAAGAAAACATTACTTCCAAATATTTCCAGCTATCAATAAAACATACAGCTTCCAATTAAACGTCTTTTGACCATATAAAGTGGTGTTCACCTTTGGAAATGATTTTTATATTTGTCGAACCATTTGCGTCTGACTTATGCAAAGACAGGGTAGATGCAGTCAGCGATGCGAGAACGTAATGATTCTCTAGAAGAGGAGCTATGGTGGTCACTGACTCCTCTAATGACCCAGGACTGATAGATAGCTCTGCGACGATCGACAACTTCGGCTCACAGTACCGTGGACCTTGAATAATAAGTCACATAAATTACTTTCTCTGCCTGTTTGAACGTCGGGATAATGGCGAGCTATCGAGTGACGGTGTCTCGTCAACTATTAAGGGTTAACGAGCGGAAATTTGAAATTTTAATAGAATTTCACGCGTCAACTGTCCCTTTATTTGCGGCTGCTCGTTTTACAGGTGTAATTGTATGAAACTGTATGTTTGACGTTAATTGGGACATAAGTACTTAGACATTTTGAAATGTCTGGACGTTTTGGGATTTGTCTTCTTAAGATGTTGAACAATTTGGGGATTTGGGAATTTGGTGTTGGAAATTTTCAAAGTTGTACATAAATTATGCAAAATTAATAGTGAATGATACATTATCGACATATATCTTCATCTTCAAGACTATATAATGTACATTTCATTCAAAACAATTCTACATAACCTAATATACTCTTCATCTTCAAGCCTACATAACTTAATATACTTTTAATTAAAAACAATTCTACATAACTTAATATACTCTTCATCTTCAAACCTACATAACCTAATATACTTTTCATTCAAAACAATTCTACATAACCTAATATACTCTTCATCTTCAAGCCTACATAGCCTAATATACTTTTCACCTTCAAGTCTACGTAACCTAATATACTCTTCATCCAAAACAACCTTACATAACCCAAAGAATTCAGCCCAACCTTAACAAATTCCATCACCGAAACTAGCCCTCGAATTCGATAATAAACCCAGCTCTTAATTCCCCGTAGCCAGGTGGGAACACCTTATGTGCAACCACCTGTCACTAAAACGCCTTCTCGAAATAGTAGACGCTGGACTGCTGTCCAACTGTTCAGAAACTATCTCGCAACGCAAAGTTGTCGTTTCGCGACCGGGTTTGTCCGTTTTGCGTAAACGGATATGTTGGCTGGCTGATGCATTGCGACCGGTAGAAACGTCAGAAGTTAACAATGCCAGCTTTTGCCCAGTGATTTAGGTTCGCAGACTGTTGCTTCGTGGGCGTGCGGGCATTTGTCCTTACTCGCGTGCACGTCTGCGTTCCAGGTCTCGGCTGTCTCTGCACAAAGCCACCACTCGTGTACAGATGGGGAACAAGATCGTGGATGATTTTTGAAAATTCTGTACGACGTTCCTTAACGAAACGCGTGGCTTTGGAATGATAATGCGTGTTCGTTAAGCTCTCCGTTGTATTAACTACGCGTTGAAATCTTCAAGAATTTATGACTTTCTGGGAAATTTAGAGAATGTCAGTGGAGTTTAGAGAGTTAGTGGATGTTTGGAGAGTTTACGAGATTGTGAGATTATGGCAGGTTCAGATTTTTTCATTTTTAATGGAGAAATTCGGAGAACGCGATGTGTGGATGTTTCTGTATTTTTTAAAGAGGAATTATGAAGTTTACAAATTTTAGAAGTATGAATACTTGTAAATTTACAAATTAAGAAATGTGGAAATTTTACAGTATTCAAACTAGAAGCTTTACAAATTTAAAAAACATTAATAGCGTTCTTTTCCTCGCCGCCATTTTCTTCACGTAAGCCTAACGTATTCGTCAGCTACGTGCTTAATCCTTAATAATGCGAGCGCCTCTTAAAATGCCATACGACACACGACCCTTCGTGTCACCGTTTAAGATCCCTTAAGGCGATAAAAGGTATAAATTTCCATAAACCCAGTAATTTCGAATCTAACGTTATCCGTTCACGTGTTTAGTATATTTATTCAGCATCTAACACGGTATATAAGAACTCGATCATCCACGATATGGTAGTCGAAGATTAAAGAATCTTATTTCTTGCATAATCAATTACACAGCATTTAAATTCATCTATAGTATCGTGTTACTCTTCGAATAATCTGACAAAGTTCTTAAAGCAGAACATTAAAGAGTTAAACCAAAGAGACAACGAAGAAACCCGTTTCTTCAGAATATCCTTTTGAACACCGTGAAAGTATGATAACGGAATTTAACTGGTGATTTTCGTCCACGGTCAGCACGGACAGCTTTTCATGCGTTGATTCGTTACGTTTCCTTTTCTTGTTTTCCTTTCTTTTTCCTTTGTACGAGAGGCTTGTCAAGAACACCTAGCTTGTTCGTGGCCAAGTTTAATGGGAACGCATTAACGATGTACAGTGTGCAACTGAGTATTATGCATATCGCATATCTGGGCATCGGAACTTCCACGAATGGTACGCAGTATGAATGAACATGTACTCAAAAATCAACCTCGATACTGCCTTTCGAAACACTGAGTGACGGTTTTTCCTCGAGACTTTCTTTTGTCAGAATGTCTGCTTTAACCATTTTTTAACCGACTTTGAAAAAGGAGGAGGTTACTCAATTCGATCAGTATATTTTTTTTTTTTTCTTTAGTGCATTTCGAAGTCGGTGTATTTTTTTTCTAAAAATTATTTTATGTAGTATTTAGTGATTTAGTTAGTTTCTATATTTTTAGTGATTTATTTAGTTAGTTGTAGTTTATTATTTATTTTATTCAATTCAATTTAATTTAGTTTAATATACATACTATATTATATATATTTATTATACAGGCTGTCTAACAATTAATGTAGGTCCATGTATATTAACCTAACCTAACCATATGTTTTTCTTTGTATATTTATAAACATGCAATACAAAATCTATTTATATTAAAGTATGAACTTCAAACTATCATACCAATAAAAATATACAAAAGATCGAATTATCTTGCGAAGATAATTATAAAATTGCAAAGAAGAATTTTTTGTCGAGTTTCATGTATCTTATGGTCCTAAACGGGACTACCTAGTCTACCATCTAGACTATCGATTAAAGAACGCGAAAGGTAACGAAATTAAAGCGTAAAGAAAAAGCGTAAACTCTTATAGGGTTGTACGATTTTGTACTTAAGGTTTTGTGAGCGATGTCCTCTTACAGGATCGTCGAGGGACTAAAAACCGTCGATGATCTCGATAGGGGAGCAACGTGGCTGCTTTTTCATGATTTTTTCCGACTAAGAACAGCTACGCTTAGAAACCGGAATCAGTTTCCGTAATTTTCAACGTGCCAGAATGGACAGCGATGATCAATCTTGCGGTGATTCGTGCAACTGCTTCGAGAAGCTCGAATGTCCTTTGAAAGTACATGGATGGATTCTATTTCGAATTTAATTAACTCTTTCTATAATTATCAACTGTTTTGATAAAGACTCTTTTATGAAAGAAATAAATATTTGATCTTGAAATGACCTCTGGTATCAATTTGACTTCATATGAAACATACGTAAATATTTTAATTTTCTTTTCTTTGTACTACTAGTTTTTTTGACACGAGAAAAATTCCAGTTCCTCAAAGTTTTGCAATTAAAAAATTGCAAAAGCATGAACTAAATTGTATGATTGCTAATTACAATCAAGATCATCATCAGATATTTCTGAATGCAAACATTTAAAGTTTATCCTTCAAATAATAATCTACACATGTATAATTAACTTTAATATTTAAAATTGTTCTCTAAATAATTATCCAAGATAATTAATCTATACATCTATAACTAACTTTAATATTTAAAATCCTTATCTATTAAAACGAAAATGAATATGAAATAAAAATAAATTTCCAATAAAACAAAAATTTCAAATGTATGAAATAAATTATTCAAGACAGTTGAAATACTGTGGAAGAATATAAAATAGACGGTGAAAGGTAGATCACAAACAGCAAATTGTTCGCAAGAATTTTAGCCGTTGTTCGTACTAAGGACTGAATAAACAGACACAAGGCTTCTTGTAATAAAGATTCAGCAAACAACGAGGCGTTGTTCTCGGATCATTGGAGGAGAACCAAACGACGAATAAACATCCATGCTGAAACGATCTGAATTCCCCTGTGGCTGTAAAACCGCGAACGAGTTGCGGTTGCGAAAACAGTATGTGTGTGTAGCTGTTTGAGTTTTAAATCTTGCCGATCAGATATCGCACCTACTGAATTGAGCGACCTCCCTGATTTTTTTAGAATCGTCTACTTTATTATTCTTCATGTATTTATTTATTTATTATTGCCTTAAATCGTGTGAGATTTATAGAGGATCGATACAATAGTTAGATTACATTTATTTGTATGTAAATTATACAGATGTAAATAGAAATTAAAAAAAACAATTCCCAATTCTCCAAATTATCATTTTTTGAAATTCCCAATTCTCTCAATTCCCAATTTTCCAAATTCCTAATTTCCCAAATTCCCAATTCTCAAATTCTCAAAATTCTCTAAATTCTCCAAATTCCCAATTCCCCAAATTCCCAAATTCCCAAATTCCCAAATTCCCAAATTTCTCAAATTTCCAATTCTCCAAATTCCCCAAATTCTCCAAATTTCCAATTCTCCAAATTTCCAATTCTCCAAATTTCCAATTCTCCAAATTCCCAATTCTCCAAATTCCCAATTCTCCAAATTCCCAATTCTCCAAATTCCCAATTTCCCAAATTCCCAATTCCCCAATTCCCTAAATTTCTCAAATTTCCAATTCTCCAAATTCCCCAAATTCTCCAAATTTCCAATTCTCCAAATTCCCAATTCTCCAAATTTCCAATTCTCCAAATTTCCAATTCTCCAAATTCCCAATTCTCCAAATTCCCAATTCTCCAAATTCCCAATTCTCCAAATTCCCAATTCTCCAAATTCCCAATTCTCCAAATTCCCAATTTCCCAAATTCCCAATTCCCCAATTCCCTAAATTTCTCAAATTTCCAATTCTCCAAATTCCCCAAATTCTCCAAATTTCCAATTCTCCAAATTCCCAATTCTCCAAATTTCCAATTCTCCAAATTTCCAATTCTCCAAATTCCCAATTCTCCAAATTCCCAATTCTCCAAATTCCCAATTCTCCAAATTCCCAATTCTCCAAATTCCCAATTTCCCAAATTCCCAATTCCCCAATTCCCTAAATTTCTCAAATTTCCAATTCTCCAAATTCCCCAAATTCTCCAAATTTCCAATTCTCCAAATTCCCAATTCTCCAAATTCCCAATTCTCCAAATTTCCAATTCTTCAAATTTCCAATTCTCCAAATTTCCAATTCTCCAAATTCCCAATTCTCCAAATTTCCAATTCTCCAAATTTCCAATTCTCCAAATTCCCAATTCTCCAAATTCCCAATTCTCCAAATTCCCAATTCTCCAAATTCCCAATTCTCCAAATTCCCAATTTCCCAAATTCCCAATTCCCCAATTCCCTAAATTTCTCAAATTTCCAATTCTCCAAATTCCCCAAATTCTCCAAATTTCCAATTCTCCAAATTCCCAATTCTCCAAATTCCCAATTCTCCAAATTTCCAATTCTTCAAATTTCCAATTCTCCAAATTCCCAATTCTCCAAATTCCCAATTCCCCAAATTCCCAATTCCTCAATTCCCCAAATTTCTGAAATTTCCAATTCTCCAAATTCTCCAAATTCCCTAAATTTTCCCTTTAAAGTCCCCAACTTGCAAATCTTCCATAATCCAAATCCCCAAATTCCCCAAATTTTCCAAAATTCCTAAATCCCCAAATTCCCTAAATTTCCCAAATTCTCCAAATTCTCCAAATTTCCCAAATTCTCCAAATTTCCAATTCTCCAAATTCCCCAAATTACCTAAATCTCCATCTTACCAAATCGTCTACAATAAACACACGACCAAACAATTTTCTTAAAAAATCAAAAATTCAAAGTGCATTGCGTTCCTCTTAGCCGCATCATGTTTCAAATATTAAATACTCAATTATTACCAACATCCTTGAACTTGAAGGAAAGTAAGAAAGAGAGATATCGTAGGTAAATGTTGCAAGCGTCGAACGGGTAGCTCAATTCCTTTAATAATTGCAGAAAAATGTACGGAACGTGGAGCAAAGACTTCGTGGCGCGAGTCGGTATAATGGTCGGCGCATATTATGCACATGCAACAATGCCTCGAGCAAGGATCTTCTTTACAAAGCCACCGATCGGCTTTTCAAGTGGTACGTGTCAGGGACGCATCAAGGTATCTTGCCCTTTGCATTCGTAAGATTCTGTTGTCGGTGAATATTCTCGAAGGGAGACGTTATAAGACGTGTATACTCAGATTACGCCATTTTAGCTTTGAACGTTATAATTTACGAACGTGATCGCTTGCAGCGGAAAAATAATATATCATGTTACTTTTGCTTGAAATATGATGCATTGTTAATTAAGTAAGACGCAATTTTTTAAAAGAAAATTAGAAATGTATTAAAAAATTAGACGATTAACGCCATCCTGCGCCATTTATTTATCAGATGCGTCAGTCTAACTATGAAGGGCTATAACTTTAAAACGAACAAAGAAAACTAAATTTTGTGAGTATTTGATATTAAAATCCTTAATAATGCAACTTATAGTTAGACCTAAATTTTAAGTTATAGTATTAAAAATTTAACAAATTTATAAATTGACACAGTTAAATATTTTTCAAAATTCCAATACCAAAACTGATAAATGTTCGAAAATAGTTCGCCATCGTCGTCTACAAATAGTTTTCAAAGAAGAAAGAAATTATTCCGAAAAGGACAATCGTAAATCAACTGACAGTTTTGACATGTTCGGTCTGATTACGACACACAGGATTTCCAGGTGACTGTTCATAAATGTCAGATGTTTATCGGGTAGCGTCCGCTAGCCAGGTATTCTTACGATCAATTAGGCAAACGACCTGTGCGTTCGTGCATAGTTTCTATTCATCCGCCTGTTTTTCATTATAGTTAATTGGAATGATCTTTCCATTTGTTTAGTACAAAGACGGGGGCGGACGAAAATGTTTTATTTAAGCTTTTGATAGCATATTCTTACATTTCCAAATTTAAAGGTTAACAAATTCTCAAATTCTAAAATTGTCAAATTGTCAAATTCCCAAATTCCCAAATTTCCAAATTCTTAAATTTCCAAATTCCCAAATTCTCAGATTCCCAAATTTCCAAATTCCCAGATTCCCAAATTCTCAAATTCTCAAATTCCCAAATTCCCAACTTCTCAAATTCCCAAATTCCCAAATTTCCAAATTCTCAAATTCCCAAATTCTCAAATTTCCAAATTCCCAGATTCCCAAATTCCCAGATTCCTAGATTCCCAAATTCTCAAATTCTCAAATTCCCAGATTCCCAAATTCCCAAATTCTCAGATTCCCAAATTCCCGAATTCCCAAATTTCCAAATTCCTGAATTCTCAAATTTCCCAAATTTCCCAAATTCCCAAATTCCCAAATCCCAAAATCCCCAAATTCCACTACTTCTAAATCCCAATGCTCCCAAATCCCAATACTCCCAAATTCCACTACTTCCAAATCCAAATACTCCCAAATCCCAATATCCCCAGATCCCAATACCTCCAAATCCCCAAAATCCTAAAATTTCCAAACTCAGACCCCAAACTCCCCAAGCCAACGTCAATAAATCAATGCAAACCGTCCCATAAAATCCTAGTTCTGGCAGTAACCTCAAAGGCAGTTTAACTTCCACGAGATACGCCCCCGCGAATAAAACAGAGGTCCGAAACCGCCTACGAGACAGCGTAGAACATACCTACGTACATTCGTACCGCACGGTTCGAGCGAAGGAAGAAGAAGCGAAGAGAGCACGCGAGCAAAAGGGAAGCTGTCGAGTCGGTCGTGAGAAAGGAAATCCCCGAAGAAAGGGTCTCATTATCATGTTACCGATCGCGCGTTAAAATTTACCAGGGTAAATAGGAACCGGTTCGGAAAGCGTGGCCCTGGCCGGTGAAATTAGAAGAATGTCAGCGCAGAGAAGCGATCGGTTCGCGCCTTGTCCGCCCCTGACTGCTACATTGTGGTTTATTCGACGACCGCACCGCACCGTCGGGCAACCGCAGTCGGTACTTACAGAAAGTGTAGAGTCCAGTACGCTCAACAAAGGGAAAAAAGCCGTTCACTGGAAGGAAGAGTGAGGTCGGCATTCGAGCCAGCCATCCAGCCAGCCAGACCTGGCCGTAGCTGGCAAACAGACGAGAGTACCTGGTCAATGAACCGTGGGCAACACGCGACGAGGACGGATCACACGAGCGCGATGCTCACCGTGTGCGTACACGCGTCCTCTCTCCCTGATAATCTCTCTCTTTATCCACCTTTCTCTCTCTCTCGTTATTACGCACGATACGACCCACTGATGGATCGATCGAATCGATGCGGTCGGAATAAAGGCGTGCTCTGCTTCTTCTTCTTCTTCAGAGAAACAACCAACACCGCCAGGAAATGGGTCGACTCTCCCCTTGCGAAATCAGATGGGCTTATAAGTAGTGTCATTTGTCCGCGGTCTTTTTCGGTGCGATCGGGCACAACGCTTTCTAGCCAGAGGTGCAGGTTTACTTCGATTTTAATCTGCTTATCCCTAGTCTTGTTGCTCCTCTTTCTTAGGTTTAGTGACCCTCTTTCCTGGGCTTGGTGCTCTTCTTTCTTGTCGTATTTTTCATTGCTGACTGCTGTTTGTGGTTGTTCGATGTTGTCGATTGTTGTTGTTGATCGTTGTCGTCGACTTTTGTTGTTGATTGTTGCCGTTGATCATTGTCGCTGGTTATTATCGTTCATTGTTGTGGTTGATCATTGTCGTTGATTATTGTGGTTGATCATTGTCGTTTATTGTTGGTGATTGTTGTCGTTGATTATTGTGGTTGATCATTGTCGTTGATTGTTGTCGTTGACTATTGATGTTGTTTGTTGTTGTTGATCGTTGTCGTTGATTATTGTGGTTGGTCATTGTCGTTAATTGTTGTTGGTGATTGTTGTCGTTGATTGTTGTCGTTGACTGTTGATGTTGTTTGTTGTTGTTGATCGTTGTCATTGACTTTTGTTATTGATTGTTGCCGTTGATCGTTGTCGTTGATTATTGTGGCTGGCCATTGTCGTTGATTATTATCGTTGATTATTATGGTTGATTATTGTGGTTGATCATTGTCGTTGATTGTTGTTGTTGATTATTGTGGTTGATCATTGTCGCTGATTGTTGTCGTTGACTGTTGATGTTGTTTGTTGTTGTTGATCGTTGTCATTGACTTTTGTTATTGATTGTTGCCGTTGATCGTTGTCGTTGATTATTGTGGCTGGCCATTGTCGTTGATTATTATCGTTGATTATTATGGTTGATTATTGTGGTTGATCATTGTCGTTGATTGTTGTTGTTGATTATTGTGGTTGATCATTGTCGTTGATCATTGTCATTGACTATTGATGTTGTTTGTTGTTGTTGATCGTTGTCGTTGATTATTGTGGTTGGTCATTGTCATTGATTATTATCGTTGATTATTGTGCTTCATCATTATCGTTAATTGTTGTCGTTGATTATTGTGGTTGATTATTGTCGTTGATCATTGTCATTGACTATTGATGTTGTTTATTGTTGTTGATCGTTGTCGTTGATTATTGTGGTTGATCATTGTCATTGATTATTATCGTTGATTATTGTGCTTCATCATTACCGTTAATTGTTGTCGTTGATTATTGTGGTTTGTTGAGGTTATGACGAGGATAGGATTATTCAATAAAGACACCAACAGTTTAGAATACTGTACTTTAATATTAAAATAGGAAAAATGTGTAAAAGAGACTAAACCAGGTATGTCCTGCCTATACCGACTCGCTTGTCGAACTGACTGAAAAAGTCAAGCTGTCCCAAAAAGGTCAGCAGTAAAGCACAACTGCATAGTTGACCCTGGGTTTTTCCCGACATAATTTATAACCCTAGTAAGGGCCCGAACCTTACCATATTTGGGCATGAATTTTCGCTTACTTCAACACTCTCCCTAAAATTCTATACCCAAAAAAAAAATTTACAATGTTAGACTATAATATTTCCCTTACTCATAAGTCCTAATTTCTTTACAAAGTATATAAATCGTGGTTTACATAGCGCTTTTGTAAATATATCAGCTAACTGCTCATCGGTCTTAACATACTGTACATCAATCTCGGTTTTATTATACAGATCGCGTATAAAATGATATTTAACATCAATATGTTTACTCCTTTGATGAAACTCGGGATTCTTGATTAATTTGATCGCACTCATATTATCCATCGATAAGATATACTCTACATTAATTTCACAATCACAGAACAATTTCTTCAACCAAACAATCTCTTTAACGGCTGATGCTGCACTAACAAATTCAGCTTCCGTTGTTGATAATGATACACACTGTTGCCTTTTACTTTGCCATGAAATTGCTGCATGTGCGTATTGACACACTATACCTGATGTCGATTTACGAGTCTCTCTATCTCCCGCATAATCTGCGTCACTATATGCCTTAAAACTACCGCCTTTAGTATAAAATAGTCCTAATTCTACAGTTCCCTTAAGATACCTTATAATCCGCTTAACAAGTAACCAATGCGCTTCACTTGGTTTTTCTAACGCTCTTGAAACAATATTTACAGCATAACTTATATCTGGTCGACTAAATACCTGAAGATACATAAGACTACCTACGGCCTCCCTATAAGGTGCTTTACAATTGTCCCCTTTTAAACTACCTGCATCCCAACCTACCTCTATGGGAGTACAGACACTATTAGCCTTGCTTAAATTGAATTTTTCCAAAATGCTTTGAACATATTTAGCCTGGTGTATAAAAATAGACCCATCCTTCAATCTAATAATTTCTCCACCTAAGTAATTTGTTACATCTTTCGTACTAGTTATTTTAAATTCTTTAGCTAACTCAGTAAAGAATTGATCTATTAAGTAATTATGTGATGCCGCTAAAAGTCCATCATCAACATAAATAACTAAAAATATTTTCCGATCGTTTTCTTTATAAGTATAAAAACAAGGATCAGCTAAGCTTTGACAAAACCCAAATCTTTTCACAAAATTAGAAAAGTGTTCAGTCCAACACCTAGGTGCTTGTTTTAACCCATAAAGGCTTTTTAATAGTTTACAGACCCGCACTGTCCCATCATTAAATCCTTCCGGTTGCATCATATATATATCCTCTTTTAAATCACCATATAAAAATGCCGTTTTTATATCAAATTGTCCAAGATATAAACTATACTGAGCTGCAACGCTTAACAGAAATCTAACTGTATCAAACCGAGCAACAGGACTAAATGTCTCCTTATAATCTAATCCTTCCTCTTGCGAATAACCTTTAATAACTAATCGCGCTTTGAAACGTATTCTACCATCTGTATTAAATTTCTTAACGTAAACCCATCTACACCCAATAACCTTTTGTTTCTCCGGTTTGTCTACAAGTACCCACGTTTTATTTTCGTGCAACGAATTAACTTCTTCTTGCATAGCTTCTATCCAATGATCTCTTTCACTAGAATTAATTGCATCAACATAATTTTCAGGCAACGCTTCTGCCATATATGTAATCGGACATCCATAAAAGTCAGTACGCCTAATACCTCGTCTATCGCGTAGTTTTCTTACATTTTCATTGCTATTGTCTAAAGGTTGCAAAGTTTCAGTTGATTCGCTTTCATCTTCTCTATTTTCATCTACATTTTCATTACTATATTCAATTGAATTACTAGCCTCATTATCTACTTTTGAATTAATAACCGTTGCTTCATTGGAACATACCCTTTCTGACTTAAATACAACATCGCGACTTAGAATAACATCTCTTAGTCCCGGGACAAAAATACGATAACCTTTGCAATTTTCAATATACCCAACAAGAAGCCCTTTCACCGCTTTCTTATCTAATTTTCTCCGTTTTTCTACCGGTACGTGTACAAAACATTCGGTTCCAAAGACTTTTAAATTATCAATTTTTGTGCCTTTCCCATACCACAACTCGTAAGGAGTTTTATTCCCGATTTTTGTCGGACCTGTTCTATTAATTACAAATACAGCGGTATTCATCGCTTCCGCCCACAAAAACAAAGAAATTCCTGACTTAGAATAAATCATTGATCTCGCTGCTTCTACTACAATACGATTTTCGCGCTCCGCAATACCATTTTGCTCCGGTGTATAGGGAACATTTACTGTATGTTTTATCCCTTTGCTACTCAAAAAACTATTGACCTCTCTATTTTCAAATTCTTTACCACCATCTGTATGAAACTCTTTAATATTTTCATGAAAATGATTTTCTATCTCATTACAAAATATTTTTAATTTATCAATGACCTCTGATTTATGATGAATAAAATAAATTGTCCTAAATCTCGAAAAATCATCCTTAAACATCAGAAAATACAATTTTCTACCTAACGACTCTTGCTCCATAGGCCCACACACATCAGCATATATAATTTCTCGAGGTTTTTTAGCGCGTTCCAAATTTTCACGAAAACTTAACCTATGTTGCTTTCCGTAAGCACAGCCTTCACAAATATCATCCATATCTGACGTATCTATATTAATACCCACGTTTTGCAAAAAACTTTTCACGTGCCTTTTATTTTGATGACATAAACGTTCATGCCATAACTGTAATGAACTCGATTTTCCCGACTTTAAATTTTTATCGACCTTCTCAGATATGTTACATTTCTTCGGCAATATAACTCGCAAATTAATTTTATATAAATTACCTCTATCAGAACCCGTCGCTACAACTATTCCATCACGCGTAAATAAACATTTCTTTCCGCAATCAGTAATCGAAAAATTAACCCCTTTTTTCGCAACAACTTTAACAGAGAATAAATTTTGCTTAATATCCGGTACAAACAATACATCATGCATTACTCCTTCAACCCACTCACCATTCACATACGTTTCAATGTCTATTTTACCTTTTCCATGCGCAGAGATGTTTTCGCCGTTACCTATTTTCACGCTTAAGGGTACCTCGAATTCCTCGAAATCACAAAATAACTCCCGTTGATGTGTCATGTGGTCCGTCGCTCCTGAATCGATTAACCAAGAAACATGGTCCTCTTCGATGTTGCAGCCTCCATAAAACGCCTGCTTTGCTGTTGAATTGCGCCGTACTTGATATGAATTGTTGCCCTGCGTACTGGATCTCTCCCTGAAGTTTTCTCTTCTTTTAAAACAATTCCTGCTTAGATGGTTTTTCGAACCACATGTAAAGCAGCCAACACAATCTTGCTTCTTGTGACCTTTCTTCCCGCAAATATAGCAGACAATATCTGCATTCTTATTCACAAATTTATTTTCATTGGATCTAACAGATTTATTTTCAAATTTTGTTTTTGTCACCAACGCAACAACCTTCTCTTCTTCAACAGATTCTTCCTCTGTTCTCATTTCCTCAGACATCAACCTCGCTGTTAGATTTTCAAGATTTTTCTTCCGTTCTTCAACAGAGTCCCATGCACTATGAAAGTGATTGAACCTTTTCGGCAACGTACTTAAAATCCGTGTAACGAGCATTGAATCTGGCACTTCACTCCCGAGATTCTTCATCTTCGACGCCAATTGCTCCACTTTTGATAAATTGTGTGCAACATTTTCACTTTCATCCCATTTAAAGTTGAAAAATTGTTTTTGCACCAAGGACAGATTTTCCTCCGATTTCATATCGTACACGGCGTTCAGTTTTTTCCACATTTCCCTTGCAGTTGCACAACTTAACAGCAAGTCCAACGGTTTTTTCTCCACTGTTGTGACGATTAATTTTCTTGCAGCCCTGTCTGCCTTCAAAAAATTCTTGAGTTTCACGTCATAATTTGCCGAACCTAACTCTGGATGAACTAGTGTCCCTTCGCACACATCAATCATATTATCATCCTCCTCCAACAATGTACGTATAATAAAACGCCATTGCTGCCAGTTATCCTTATCACGCAGCTTCTCTATTTTAAGACCTGCAGCTTCCATTTTTCCACACACACACTTTAAACAAAAAACTGTCACTTATTTAAACAACTTTGCCACTTATTTATACTGGGCCCATAACCTGTTGAGGTTATGACGAGGATAGGATTATTCAATAAAGACACCAACAGTTTAGAATACTGTACTTTAATATTAAAATAGGAAAAATGTGTAAAAGAGACTAAACCAGGTATGTCCTGCCTATACCGACTCGCTTGTCGAACTGACTGAAAAAGTCAAGCTGTCCCAAAAAGGTCAGCAGTAAAGCACAACTGCATAGTTGACCCTGGGTTTTTCCCGACATAATTTATAACCCTAGTAAGGGCCCGAACCTTACCATATTTGGGCATGAATTTTCGCTTACTTCAACATGGTTGATCATTGTCGTTGATCATTGTCGTTGACTATTAATGTTGTTTGTCGTTGTTGATTGTTGTCGTTGCTTGTAGTAAAAGTAAAAGTCAAAGGGTTGGTTTCCCTCATAAAAAGCTAACGACGATGACCATTAACACGATCACCGTTTTAAATTAAAAAGATGATCAATTTTTCAAGAAGACATGTACGGATTAGACGCAACTGGTTTTGGAAATGACTTAATCGTTCATAGAGAAAGTACGGAGGAAGCGGACTTAATTGTTAAGCGCAGCATGCCACGGCAGGTCGATGAAATCGATGCGACCGGAATAAAAGCGCGTTGTTACTCTTGCCGTAAGAAACGATGAGATCGATGGACAGGAAACGTGACGTAGCTTGAAACTGTTTAACTCACGTACGAGTTCCATGGCGATTGTTTAGCATCCGCCGAGATGTATTCTCGTTTTAAAAGCCAAAAAGGCAATTGCCTTCCCCTTGCTATTACTTGTGGATACAATTGTTACACCGAAAGATTCGTGTTGAAGTAATTGCCTCGGAAGGAAAAGAATAAAGGTTTGTTACGAAGCTGAAGTCTGTGTCATCAGCTTCAAGCCGCGTTCTATTACCTGTTAGCCAGTTCATCCGTACGGCCGTTACTCCATCCATCTACCGGGACATGCAATGCGTAACAACGAGTGAACTTCATCAAAATTTCTGATCGATTCGCCGTAGGCTTCCCTTATGAGCGATTAGGAGACTTCAAGGAGACTAATCGTCGAGCTAACGTACTTAAAAGCAAGAATAACCACTTGGAAAAGCTCGAACAATCGCCACGAGGCTCGAGCCTGTGCCATCAAACGACGGCTTCAATCCGAGCCTCATTTCCGGCTCGTCACTTCACCGCGCATTCTTATAAGAAGATCATCCCTTTAATCAAGCCGCATCAATTCTATCGATCGATCGAGTGCAGTTCATCAAAATCTTACCATCAACTCTTTTACAAACGAACAGCTAATCATAATTATAATCAACTTATTACATATAGTAACAGGTTGAAGATTTCAGGAAACAACATTTTTCAAAAGATCAAGATACCACAGGTCTCGCATAAATGACAGGTAATAAAGAAACTTATCCCAAAAATCTACGTTCCAAAGTATCAAATTAACTCTAACAGGAATCTGCCGTTGGGTCAAACTACTATACTACCTAAAAATCATTATGTTAACCCGTCAAACGAAGACCATACGGGTCAAACAATCGTTCGAGCAGAATGAAAAATGCGATGATGCATGAGCGTTCCCAGCGACTTCCGAGTCGTTCGAATCCGCGAGCGTGTACGTCCACGCGCTTCAAAGAATAACGTTCTTCCTCTCGTTGAGCGATAGCATCGTCGTGACCCTTCGAGCAGTCCCCTTAAACCCTCTATATAGGGTGTTTGAGAAAAGAGAAACTTCAAGATTTATCGGATCAATGCCATCGATAAATTACACTCAATTGTTCGACGTGCTTTGTGTGGCAGGTGACTTTTATTTGCTTTAACGGATGATGAGAGAATCGAGATCTGGGCAGTTCGAGTGCGGTTTGGACATTTGGAGGTTTGGAGATTTGGAGGTTTGGAGATTTGGAAGTTTGGAGATTTGGGGATCTGAGGATTTTGATAAATGTGGATTTGGTGATGTGAGGATTTGGACATATGTGGATTTGGTGATCTGAGGATTTAGAGATTTGTAGATTTGGAGATTTGGAGGTTTGGTGATCTGAGAATTTGGACATATGTGGATTTGATGATCTGAGGATTTGAACATATGTGGATTTGGTGATCTGTGGATTTAGAGATTTGTAGATTTGGAGATTTGTAGATTTGGAGATTTGGAGGTTTGGTGATCTGAAGATTTGGACATATGTGGATTTGGTGACACGAGGATTTGAACATACGTGGATTTAGTGATCTGAGGATTCAGTGATTTAGAGATATGTAGATTTGGAGATTTGGAGATTTGGAGGTTTGGAAATCCGAGGATTTGGACATATGTGCATTTGGCGATGTGGAGATTTAGAGATGTGAAGACTTAGGGATTTGATAATTTAGGAGTTTGGAAACCATGAGAGTTTCAAGATTTAAAGAAAGTTCAGAAACTTGGAAATTTAGGAATTCAAACATTAAATGGCTTGAAGATTTGATAATTTAAAATGCTAAAACCTTTGGAGTCTAGAGGTTTAAGGATTTGAGAATAAACAAACTTGAAGAGTTGAGCCTTTAAAAATTTGAAACTTTGACAATTAAAAATATACAAGCCTAAAGAGTTAAGTCCTTGAAAATCTGAAACTTTGACATTTGAAAATATACAAACTCGAAGATTCTTTAAAAATCTGAAACTTTGACACTTGAAAATATATTTGTAATCAATCCACCGCCATAATAAACGATTTCGCGCTCGAACACCGTGTATACCACGGTTGACCCATCGTGGTCACCGTTGTCCGCGATATACAGCCATCGACGTGGGCTCCGTCGTGATCACACCTTTCGGGGTCAACGAAGGCTAGAACAGTGAAAGCAAGAAGAGCGGTCCGTATGAATAAGGAGAGCCCAGGAAGGTTCAATAGCCTGAATAAATATATAATAAATCATATGCAAGGTATGACGTTAACTCGGCACTATTATTATCGCGTAACTCGTGCTGTTTCGCTGTACGATGCAACGAGAGAATTAATTTCAGGTTCGAACGGTTCTCTGAATGCATCGTCGACGCGATTCAATGCTATTCAATGACATGAATAAGGAAGCTGCGGTAGCGAGTACTATACTCCGAGTATCAATCGACTTCACGGATGATTTAGAGACTAACGCTTTTATAACCTCTGCAGATGAGACATTTTACAACGCGTCTTAAGGAGGATTTAGTGCTGTGTATTGTTTTAATCTACTTATGATTTTCAGTTAGCTCGCGAGGCAGCCTCAAGCAATTCAAAACTATTCACTACGATGAATAAAACAATTTGAAACAAGTTCATTTATTTGTAACATATTTATTAACTTTGTTCATGAATAGTGAATAAATCAATATTATTCATTATTCGTCTCTTGTACTCTCAAAACTTTTATCAAAAAAAGTTGATGAACTTTATACAAGATGTATATACATTTTGTACCTTCTTACGTACATAGTTTACCTACATATGTATACGTTACCTACATGTACATACATATGTGTATAGATCTAGATAAATAATGAATACAAGTGAATATTTTAATATTAAAATTCGAAGTCCTCAAATATACATGTACAGTCCAAATGTCGGAAGGGTTAAAGCTAATGAAAGATTCATATTTTTGTACATACATGGTCTGCGCGTACATAGACCGAGTGGCCAGAGAAATTCTCACGGTAGGAAATTTCTGTAGAAATTGCCGGAGGATGGAACGTGGTAATCGTTGATAGAAGAACGCGTTGCAAACGAGAATCGTTCCGCGGTTAGAACTCGCAAAATGGCATATCGAGGATATTTATCCGGACGAGTGGTGGGCTGATCTAAATTGAATAGACATTTCCAGATGTAGCGGGCGACATTATCCGCCCCGGAGGAAAACACCGCCCACAATAAGCCTCGCTTGAACGCCGCATCCTCGACTGTGCGTTCGAACGCATTTACGTCTCCATTATCTGCCTCTTCCCTTCCGGACGTTTACGCGTTCGTGCACGCTCTAACTCTTCGATTGACATGTTTACCAGGTCGCAAATTCTGTTTTATCGTGGACTGAGAGTGACTATAAATACGGTCCTCAAAATAGCGATTCGAGGTGGTTCTTAGGTAACGAAAAAATTCGACTCTCCTTTTTGGAGCAAAAGTGTACAGTCATTTTTATAATCATTAACCCTTTGCACTCCACTGTCGACTGTGACTCGACACCACATTTCTCTTGGATCTTACAAATAATTCAGATAAATAGATTGGTTAAATATACATATATTTATTTATTTACTATTTATAATAAATGAAAAATGTATTTGTCACATACTTCACACTATTGCAATACATTTTACTGAGAACCCCTAACTTGATAAATTTTTTGTAAATTAAGGAGTCGGTAGGTAAAAGAAATTGAGGAGTGCAAAGGGTTAATATACTATGCAAATTAACACGAGGACCATTTCGTCTCATCGAACTTCACATGTGCCAAGTTCGATGACTGTTCGCTGCCGTTGGCAGTCAGTTATTTTGTTTAAAGAATGCTAACGAAACGTTTATGCGGTCATCTACATCGAACCTTAAGCCCTAATCTGACATACCATATGTACAATTTTGTAATACTTTTCTGTCATCAAATCGTATCTGACTTTCCAAGTTCTGAAATACATCGTTGTCTGCTATAATTGACAAACAGCCATTTTGCGTTGGAAGTATTGATAAACAGTTCGTTTGGTCAGTCTCGTAAAATTCTGAGTTTGGTAATGACACGCTATATGCATACTTAAAAATCAATGATTGTTTCTAACCATTGGATCCAGCCATTTTATGCAAAGAATTTTTATGCATTTTTTATCATGAGCTATAAAATGATACATCATAAATGTCATTTCGTAACATTTCCACGTCATCACACCAATATATCAGTGAATCAGCAACCCAATGACATACATTCCCGTCGTCGAGCTGTCTCCGTATTTGGACATTTACACTGAAAATAAATCAATTAATCGCAATTATCGGCCGATCGATAGCCTCAAAGCTCTGATTAACGACCGATCGTCGTTTCACTCGATTTCATGGGTATATCTGATTCGAAGGAAAGGCACGTCCGCTTCGCGTGTCAGTTCCTTTTTTTCGCTCCTTTTTTTCAACCAGCTCTTTCGTGATTGCAGCAGATCGACAGGCACGAGCTTTGATCGATCGATATCAAAACTGGCCGACGAAGTTGTTTCACTAATCGGTGCGCGTGTTTCAGCATGGAAATTCATCGTTGCACGAAGCATCCTGGCGAGGATACAGCAAGACCGTGGCAGCGTTGGCCAAGGCCCTCGGGACACAACGCACACCCCTGCACTCGAGGAATCTCGCTGGATTCGCACCGCTCCACCTCGCCTGCCAAAACGGCCATAACCAAAGCTGCCGAGAACTCCTGCTGGCCGGATGCAATCCCGACCTTCAAAACAACGTGAGTGATAGGCTAGTTTACGTTGCTTTTTTCACACCCTCCGGTGTGCGTTTTCGACGAGATTTAATGTCTGATTAAATACGAACAGCTCGCGATACGGGTGCTCTTGTTAACGCCGAAGATCGGCGAGTGTTTTTACGAAGATGATTTGTGTGCGGATGATGAACAAAATTTTTGCAGGTTGTAGGGTTTTATTTTGATTATGCCGTTGTGATACAGGGAGATCGTAAATTGGGCACCTGAAGGAGTGGCAAGCAACGATGTCAGAATATATTGCAAGGGTATTTCATATTAGTGATATTAGGATTTTTATTGCCACGGTGTTTGAGAAGTTTGAGGATTTAGTCATTTAATTTACTCTGAGTTTACAGATTTCATTTCGCGCAAATCATCTCGTATTTTTTTACAATTGTTCTGTCACGACTTTGTACTTCTTTTACAGTACGGAGACACACCCCTCCACACGTCTGCGCGCTATGGCCACGCTGGTGTAACTCGTATCCTAATTTCCGCTCTGTGCCGAGTCTCGGATCAGAACAAAGTAAGTGCATCGCGTTCTAAAAATTAGAAATTAGTTGCCTTAGGAGAAACCAGATTTCCGAGTAAACATTCATTTACATAATAAAATATCGCGAAAGCATTAGATAAGACTTGTGATAAATAGAGCCAGTACAATCATGTCATCGGAATGATCGATCGAGGCAATGAGATCTCGGCTAAAAATGGGTCCTTGTCCACAGAACGGTGACACGGCGTTACACATCGCGGCGGCGATGGGACGTCGCAAGCTGACGCGGATCCTGCTGGAAGCTGGTTGCGATCGTAGTCTGCGGAACAAGCAAGGGGAGACCGCGAAAGACATAGCGCGGCGCAAGAACCTGACGGAGATATTGGAGATAATCGGTAAAGCGCGAAGCAAGAGTAGAACGCGTAGCAAGAGCCGCGAGGAGGAGGCTGGAGCGGCGACGGCAACGGCGGCGGCGACGACCACGGTGGTGGCTACGGCGGACAAGGTCGACGGGAAAAGCAACAAGAGCGAGAAGAAGCGAGAGAAGACCGGTAGTGGGACCAGCGGGAGCAGGGACAGTTGCTCGAAGAAGGAGAAAAAGAAACACAAATCGTCCGGCAAGCAGAACAAGGTCCACTTCGAGAAGGCTGTGATGGGCAGACAGTGGTCCCCGTACGGTTGCCACTACTATCCCGATCCGGAAGCGTTTCCCCAGCCACGATTGGACTCTTTACCACCGGATCCTCTGGGTCGTGGTGAACAGTATTACCTGGACCTGGCCGGAAACATCAGGAAGGGTCCGGTCGGGGTTGGCTACACCTGCTACTGCGCACCATTCTTCAGGCACATGGAGGCCAAGCTGGAGAGAGACAAGGCTGAGTTGAAGGCGCACATAGATCAGGCCCACGAGAGGCTAGACCTGAAGGTAGCCAACCTGGAGAGGAGGACCAAAGGACAGATCTCGGAGCTAACCAGATGCGTGGCTGCCGAGAGAACCAGGTGCGACGAGAGACACATGCATCTTCAACAACGTCTCTCCCGCGGCGGTCGAGGCAGACACAGCGAGAGACCGACCAAAACCATGTCCCACGACCAGCCGTTCCCACCGGCTCGTGCCAGGTCCTTGGAGGACTTGCTGGACGACAGGCCTCACGACAGGAGCTTCGAAATCCCGGGAGAGACGTCGATTCATCGGGGCAGCTTGGACGACCTCGATATACCGGCTATACCGCGACTCAGCAAGTCCATGAGGGATCTCCCGTCCGGTTCTGGTGTCTCGAGGTCAACACTCAGGGTGCTCGACGTGCCCGCCAGACTAAACGAAACGTTCGATGGCGTGATCAAGCAGGATCGTAGCTCCCCTCTCGGGGCTGCCTCGTCGCCGTCGATCGGATCCAGGCAACAGGTCCATCAGCAACGTGTGAGTGTGTAATTCGGACCTATTTCGTTTAGTTTCGCTGAGCGTCTCCGGAGGCGTTGATTAAGCTGCTACTTTAATGATACCTTTAGTTGCTTCGATGTTCAGATACCATGTTTACGAGCAGCAAATCAACGCATCTACAGGCATGTACGGGGTAAAACTCCAGACAAAAGCTGTTATCTTCATTTTTCTCGTGATTCACGCTTATCTTTCGACGATAAAATCAGACAACAAACGTTCGATTCAGTGCAATTTATAGGAGCGACAAATAAAATCTATGACGATGATGGATCATGTGTTTGGCAAAGTGCTCATAGGTGCAAGGGGTACTTTGCTTTTGGGCAGCTATAAAGTGCCTTCGATTCGGAGAGATATTAAATTTTCAAATTTAATCATTTTTATCTGAGCATTATACAATTTTCGGGAACTTTGAGAATTAGGAGATTTAATAATGTGAAAATTACTAATGTCGAGTTGTTCTAAAATATACGGTTGAAATAATAATTTTTACAGGATCCTTCGCGAGATCATGGTATAAACTCGTGTCAAGACGATAGTAGCGGCACAAGAAAGAACGACGACAGTTCGAACGAGTGGAGGTCTTCGGGACGACGCAGCGTTCACGAGATGATCAAGCGATTTCAACAAGTACCTGGCATGCACAACGGCTGGCGAGGTCCCCGTTCAGGAAGCAGCGAACCAACCAGTCCTGAGCACAGTCAATGCTCCCAAAATCAGAGGGTCCAACCGCAAGGTGGCGTAGGTAACAGCTGGCGTGGCGAAGGTAATTTTCATAAAAATCCCTCTGACGAAGTTTCTTTTGCGTTTATTGAAAGTTAGCGTCATTAACGTCGCAGGTAACGACAGCGAAAGCAGCGAAAGAGACGACGACGAGCAACCGGAAGCATTAAGCGGAGGGATCTCCGGAAAAGGAGTGATATCAGAACACGTGCATTACGACAGCATCGCCAGAATGCCATATAGGTCTCGTAATGCGGTTTATAGCCCGACACCGCCTTTGCATGATGCACATAACGATTCCGGGTATAGTACTCGTATGTACGGTTCTAGCAAAGGTGCTTCACCGTCGTTATCAGGTAAACATGTTTTGCCACTTAAATTTGTACATATCTCTGTGCGATTCACCCACGCACGAGTGCAGAGGCTTTGTTTAATAATGGAGAGTTAATAATTATTTTCTTTTTAGGTCAACTAGAATGCGACGTGATTCTTCCAACAAATCCAAATGCGTTTCCCAGCGGTGAACAACTGGCTGCACTGTTGGAACAACCAAGGAGCCACGATCTCACAGTTTATGAACGCGGTGCCGATAATTGTGTAATTAATATAGGAACCGCGAGTCTTGTTTAAGGAAATCGATGTTTTTTTGTTTCCAAAGACATCCACTAACGATACCTACTCAGGTGTTAATAGAATTTAGAGAAGGAATGTATGCGTACCAGTTTAAATTGTTTCGTTAGATTGATTTTGTACAAAATCATTCTCGTTTTAGAGATTAAAGCGCTGTATTCTTGTAAATAAATGTAGGTATACGCTGTAAAATTAGTGAGTTGTAGATTTATATTAAAACCTGTTAAAGATTTCATTCGCGAGGACCTAAGAATATAAGGTCCGTGATTGAATGCTAATAAAAGAATAAGAGACTTTATAGAAATACAAAATTTTAGAAGAGACCGGAACGAAGTATTAAGAAATACCTTTCACGCGTAGTTATTTGTTTAATCAGTATATACAATTTCAGTGGAAAGACATTAATTATTATTATTTTTTGTAACAAGAAACATTGTATACCAATAGATGTGCTATATATCACAAAATTAAGTTAAATTATGTTTATTTATTATGTACGTGTATTATAATACGTGTATCATTAATAATCGCGTCGATTAAATTTTGTACAATTATAAATACACGTTATTTGTTCCCTTTCAAAATTAAATGTATTATGCACAGATAAACGTGATTAAATAACAAATAAGATTTCTAGAAATGACTACTTTATTTTATTTACAATGTGGATGATGTGTGTTCCGTTATCGACGAATGATACAAAGGTATACCTGTAAGTTTTCCTGTGGCAGAGACAGAAATTTGTACAACGACATAATCGCCAGTTTTAATCGGTCTAGTTACGTTAGAATGTTTTTCAATAGGTATATTCAAAGATGGTATTACTACTTTACTGTTACCATCGTTTCTTCCATGAAGAAGCTGATCTGATCGTTTGATAACCTAAATTAAAATAAAAATTCAATATAATTCTTAATTCTAATATATGGTCATACATTATTTTAAGTAATCTAATTTACCCCTTCTATAAGTATAAGTTGCAATTGTCCGACCTGTAATTTATTCAATTTCTGAACTTCATTTTCATACACTGAAATCATTCTCTTAAGCCGACTTTTTTTCACACTTAGTTCTACATCATCTTTGTAACGTCGATGTGCAGTGGTTTTCTAAAATTAATAAGTAGTTAGACACTTTAATAATGTAATACAAACATGAAGGAATCATATGCTCGTTGATCAGGTGGACATAATATAATAAATTACCTCTCGCATGCTATACGCAAAAAGGAAAGCACTATTATATTTTACTAATTCTATCAAGGATAGCGTATCTTGAAATTGCTCTTCTGTTTCTCCACAAAAACCAGCAATAAAATCACTGGAAAGATAAGCATTTGGAATAATATCGCGTATGTGATTTACTAAATCTATATACGCTTCTCGTGTATAGCCTCTTCTCATTCTTTCTAAAACTTCCGAATTACCACTTTGCGCGGGTATATGAATTTGTTTGCAAATATTTGGCCTTTCCGCTATTAAGTGTAAAACTTCGTCTGGAAAATCTTTGGGATGCGCTGATATAAACCTAAACAAGTTTTCCTGAAATTGTATCACAAAAATAATTTCATTCGAATTTAAACTGTCTTTAATACCTTATCCTCATTTCTGGATTAATGCGAGAAACTTCATCTAGCAAATCACAAAACCTGCGTCCTCCTTTTTTATTTTTATATACAGTTTTAAAACCTTTCACCAAATTTGTTTCTGCAGAATTACCCATATAAAATTCTGATTGTGACATGTCCCGATAACTATTTACATTTTGTCCAAGTAGTGTTACTTCT
This sequence comes from Megachile leachella, assembly GCA_963576845.1. NCBI lineage: Eukaryota > Metazoa > Arthropoda > Insecta > Hymenoptera > Megachilidae > Megachile > Megachile leachella. The sequence goes on from OY756248.1 coordinate 15,728,842, forward strand.
TTCACACCTGCATCAGATAAGGCCTGAACCTCTTTAATGATACTGTCAATTGGCCGTGATCTTTCTCTTCCTCGAGTAAATGGCACAATACAGTATGTACACATATTATCACAACCTCGCATGATTGAACTAAAAAATATTTCAATTATACTAGATAATTATAAATAACATGTCATGCTCTAATAATATAAATATTTACTACAAAGAGAAATAAAGGATTACACAAATGCTTTAGTTGATTCAGGATTCAATCTCACTGGAGTAACATCTGCGTATGTTTCATCAAATGATAAAACAACATTGATAGCTGTTTCATTCTCTACTGTTGACAGAAGTCTTGGTAAATCTTTATAGCTATCTGGACCTGCTATTATATCAACTAGTTTTCCTCTTTCTAATATTTTATCTTTTAGTCTTTCTGCCATGCATCCTAATAAATAAATTCATTATTAATAGATTTAATCAAATAAATCATTTTTAATGTTACAATCATACCTAATAAACCAATTTTTTTAAGAGATTTTAATTTCTTTCCTCTTAAACCATTTAATTGTTGCAATTTGTTCCATATTTTTTGCTCTGCATTATCTCTTATGGAACATGTAATAAGCAGAATTATATTAGCCTCTTCTAACGTTTCTACTTTCTTGTAACCATGTGACTTTAAAACTGACCATATTATCTCTGTATCATTTACATTCATTTGACAGCCATATATTTCAAAATAAACTAGGACAAACAAATCATTGCATTAATATATGAATTAAATTAACAATTTTATTACTTTTTTGTTAATTTTGTACATTTGAAATTATTAAGCTTACTTACTTTTTTGACCACAGCCATCAATATTTTTTATATAAGGAATATCTGGCACAATAATAGGATCATTAAGACTAGTTTCAGGCTGTAAAAAATCTCTAAGCGAAGGTCCATTTTGTGACAGATCTTTAAGTTGTTTTGAACCAATATTTTCTCTGACATTCTGTTTTGATATCTCTAAATTTATTGCACTGATTCGTATCATTTGACATTGTTGAAAATTATAAATAGATGTAGCCCTGCATTTTTCAAGAAACCAAGTCTTTGACCAATTATAATGTGAATTAGGTTTTATTTGATTTAACACAGTTCTACAGATCATATTCACTTAATATAATAGCATAAAATACAAGTTTCACTTATAAGTTCTTGAATGATAAATAAACACAAAAATCTTGTTTACATTAAAATATAGGTTATGTAATGTAATTATAGATTCCAATGATGTACATACACAAATCATATAACATCAAACTATTGCAGTTTATTTATATTTAATTTGTTACATTTAAAATCATATTAAATAAAAGTGTTAAAAGTATTTTGAACACTTCGTTCTTACACATATTTTAACAATTGTATTTTTGAGTGGCTTGTCTAAAAAAAACCGTACTGCTAGCGCCACTTAGCAGTTAAACCCCGAACTTCATAAAATAAGATATTTTTATATTTTGCTAATACTTTTAAATTGTTTTGAGGGCACCATAGAATCAGAAAAACTTTAATTTACACAAGATCTATAGATCTATTCGGTCATATTGTTTAAATAATTTGAGGTGGTAATTCCACATTACCATGAATAGTCTATGATAACATTAGCTACATATGGTATAGCAGATCATGACACTAAAATGGTAAAAGATGAAAAAAGAAACATTGTATGATTAGTTTATTGAACATGCCAATTAGTCTATTGAATAGACTATTCCATTCTTTATCTCTGTATGAAAGATATAACCTGCATCTTATTTGTAAGGGCCTTACAGACTGTTGGTTAAAACGGTACAAAATAGAATTCAAGTTACATAATGCTAAGTGAGATGGTGCGACAATTCGTTATAAATTGAATAATCGCACGAAGTAGATTATATCTGTAGATTGGTCAGAGTGCGTACAATACAGAATAAGCGGGTATCAGAAAAAAGTAGATAACTGTTACTGACACAAAAAAATGGTAAATTTCCAAATGTCTAGATACTGTTCAGTGAATATGTACTAATAGAACTTTTTTCAGTACATATACATAAAATAATTAATAATGTACATTGACGTAACTTTTAATATTAATGAACAGTTCAAAGTCCGAAGAATATTACGGTTCATCCTCTTCCTATGCTTCACTGAGTTACAGAACATTATTATTCAGCTTAAAAGCTTTTCGTTCATAATGATACGGATGTTCCCAATTTTACCAGTCCAAGATCTTATCTCGTGCACAATACTGCTATGAATTCTCACGTATGGTCACCACAAATTATGGTAATGTTCCTTGCATTTCTACTAGAAGGACATCTGCAATGACTTTCTCGTTAGGTATAATTAATCTTAATTTCCAACAGGCATGTCCTTTGGTTTTACTTAAAACACTTTAAATAATCGATGTCACGCATTTGAGGTTTTAATATTCATAATTTTAAATTAGCATTCTTCATTTCCATTTACCGCTACTTATTTTCGTGCAATACAGAGTTAACGATAAATGAAATCTCAAGTAGAATTCTCTTAATAATTCTTTTTTCAAAATTACAAGATTTATTTCATAAAGTAAGGAACCGTGAAAATAAGTGTTCTACGTTAAATGTATGGAACTGTTAGGTAAACTTTCCGATGGATGAGTCCACTAAAAGGATCTATACGGTATTGTATGTATATCTTTCTCCTTTCCTTTTCTCCATTAGCGTAGCTAGATAAGGCACAAGGTGGACCCGATAAAGCTGGAAAATTTTCAAATTTAAAAGCTTGAGTTTGGAAGTTCGGAAAATTGGAAATTGAAAAATTTAGAAATTATTAAAAATTAAAAATTTTTTAATTTGTAAATTTAAAAATTGTTATTCGTGAAATTAAAAATACTGAAACCTCTATCATATTGTCATTTACACTAGAGAAGACTTCTCAATGCAAGTCTATCATGCTGCACACGGTACCCGAAAATGAAAGGGTACCTAGTCCACCCAAAACAAAAATGCTAATTACGCCAATGCTTTTCTCCATCTCTCTTTTACAATCTACCGCCATAGAACAAACAAATCTTCCATGGTATGCTGAAATCAAGAGATGATATATATATATATCGAAAGATATGTACATATACACATGTACACCATACAGTATTTACGTTAGTAAAGTACATTCGTGTCGCTGCTGTCAGTTTTTTCAATACACGCATATTGTACAAGTATGTTTTTAAAATGTCACATCGTACAGTAGATGAAAACGTCAAACCCATAAAAAAACAAGCTATATAGTAAAACGTGATTGATAAAAGTGCGAAGTTATCGTTCAGATCACTCGAAATAAACACAGGTACCATAGTTCATCGATTGCGGTTATCCAGTGCCATATTTTTCGTTCCAGAACGTGGCGTTTATTGCGCAAGTTCCGATCACCAGCATTTCGCCATTTTCGTTGACCATTCAACAGTTACAATGAAAACGGCTATAACCTAGCTTCGACTGTTACGCGAGATACTGTATATCGATTCATCTCGATAGTGATCGAAAATCGTCGAGTGTGATCAAGATCCTTTAAAAAAATAAATTCTAAATCGAAAATTATTCTTTCTTTCCATTTTCTTTCTCTCGACTGTTCGTATCTTGCATGTATCGCTGTACTGGACGTTCCTGCGAACTTTACAGACTTTGAATATCGTATTAATTTCAGGTGAGTATTTTTATTTTATACTTTTTGCTCGTTCAGAAAAACGATATGGTATAACATTCTTACAAATAATACGAGTTATACGACAATTTATGGAACACTAATGAATTTAAAAAATCGACTTATAGCAAAGTTGTAATTTAGCGAATATTTTTAAATTAAACAATTAATTTAATTTTAACCTTTCTGTAGTATTTTTATACTTATTTTCCTGTTTTTTTTTTGTAAAAAATTTATGATACTGTATATTTAAAATGTTGAAGTTTCTTGCTTCGATGTTCGCCGGAAGCGACTGTTTTTTTCCGGATGTAATAAAATTTTACTGCCTCAAAAGAAAGAAAGTTGTACAATACTTAGTTTTTGAAGTAGACAATTCACTGTAATGATGTGTAATTTAACCCTCTTATTATTTATGTTAAAAAGAAAATTAATTAATTTCTGATATTTTAATTTTCCAAATTAAAATTTTTTTTTTAAAGAAAACTTGATTCTTATGTGAGGACATTATAACTAAAATGTATGAATTTCGTTAGTAACTGAAAAAACATTAATTTACATAAATGTCTGCATATGAGATCATCACATTTGAGAAGGTTAAAGTTTCTTCTCAATTAACAAAGTTCAAAGTATATTTATCGGTAAATGACGAATTTAATTTTGTCGAAATTGATGCATATTATATACAGGGTGATCCAAAAAAGAATTATTTTGTACATCTTTAAAATCGTAAGAGTAAGAGAAACATTTTTCCAATAAAAATTATTAACTAAAGAGGTCATTGTACGGTCATATCGATTATTTTGTAGGTGGAGTTGCTTAGGAAATATGAAGGTCATTTCCATTTTTTTAAATGCAACTACTTTCTTTACTTAAACTCCCTGGAATATTTTACATAAAATATTATAATATAATATCAGAAATCAATTGGTAATATTTAAATCTCATAAATTTCAGTTGATCCTGTATAATACAGAATTGATGTCTGGACAAAATGTATCGAGAGAAGCAACAAAACTATGCAATTGTTTGAACGAAGAAAACGAAGCACGTTGAAATTTCTAGCCCACACGATTTCTCAGCTTCTATAGACCGTTTCTGTTCATCTCTCTGTCTCGTTCTATTTTTGGACCGCGCATAGGTACGCAGACGTTTAAGCGATTTCATAGTAACAGAACCCGAGTCAGATAGATGCAGTTGCGAAAATCGTGACATCGGTATAATATATCATCAATCTACGAATCGCGTGAACTTGTAATAAAAGAATCACCTTATTCTTGACGAACGAGGAGAGGTTAAACTGCTGATCGTTAACTATGACTCGTTAACTCGGTTAACTGTGATCGTTAACGGATACACTCAAGTATTAGAATGCGGTTTAATTTAGTTTCATGTAACTAGTTTTACTAGCTTAATTTAACTTAGTTTACGTAATGAGACATTGTTAATTTTCCTTGAATTCTTTGATCAGTTGCGAGATATAGATTAGTATTATTTAGGAAGCAATTTGTGTAGATGTAGGGACATAGGAATATATATTTAAAATTATAGAAATCTAGGTGTCTAGGGATATAAGGATCAACAGATACAAGTATACTATAAAAATTTAGGAATATAATTTAGAATTATAACAATACAGTAACCCATGGATTTTGAGATTTAGAAATATGAAGATGTGAAGGTTTAGGGATCTAAGGATCTAGATACTCATACTTAGGAATACAAAAATATATACAGAAACCTTAATCTTTTTTGAAATATACCATTTAAGATAATTGTAAATAATTTGAAACTAATAAGCGTATACCAATTTCCTCGGTTGAATATTCTTAACACATCTAATACATCACAGTTTTGTTGTTTTTAGGTCAGTGATATATACGGAAAATGCTACAATAAGAGTTAGCGATGTCTAGCGAAGAAAATAGGTATATGAGGAACAACATGATGCTGCAACGCGTGAAAAGTGAGTCCAACGAAAACAAAATAAAGGAGGAGGAGGCTTCTACGTCGTTCCCTCTTGCTGAGAACTCCGGCGATGACGATCCAAATGTGGCCGAAGTACGAAATATACAATCTTAAAAATTTCCTTCCACTTAATCATCGTTTGCTTTCAAAATTTATAATCGCAATAGTTGAACACGTTAAAAAATTATTGAAATTATCACAAATTGCTTCCTGAATGATTTGTATAAATTGTAGGTGGTCCTTTCAAACAAAGGAGGCCCGAAATTGATTCATCGTGGGTACATGTATACTTTGCATAAAAAGCAACCGTATAATATACGATGGAGATGCGTTGGCAGAACGATGCATTGCAGAGGTAGTCTTATCACGTCGACAAATTGTACGAAACCGAGGGTACGTATGGAGCACAATCACAAACCGGACTTCGCCGCTGCCCAGGTTGCCAGGAAACGATACTTGGCTCTTGGCAAACCTTGCGTATTAACAAGTAAGTTTACTAACTCTTATCGGAAAATTTGACTCGTAGTTTGGTTAAATAAAATAATACCAATGGCGGAAGTCGTGGGACGGTCTCCTATATAAACACGCGACAATATTTTATATTGCGTAAAAAATTTAATTTAGCTTCTGCTAGTTAAATATAATTTTTGATATTTATATTGCATACAATTGCTGTATTCTAATGGTATCTATATCCGAGTCGACTACACCCGTCGGTACTTCATATTATCTGTATTGATATAAAAGCATCGCGTGTTTTGCAGATATCGAAGGGAATACAAATCCTATGAATGCACCACAACGGATGATTCATAAGGAAAATGATATCCCAAAGGAGCAGAAAGGAAGTCGACTAACAACGACAACGCAAGCAACAGCTAGAAAAGGTGAGTTTTTAAAAAGAAATTGTGTTATGATATTAAGGATTAATATAAGCTATGGTTTCTGTGTTAATTTATTTTCTAGTCCAAAATGTATTTAATAAATTATGTTTTAATGGAAAGAATGTTATTTTGTTGAATGGTTCTCCAGAAGATGTGGGTGAAAAAATAGATAACTCCTATAAGAATATAGGATTCAATAACAAATTTTAATAGTTGCAGATTGAAAGTAATAGGATAAAAATAAATAACCTCCTAAGTACAGTGAAATCTCGCTATATGGCTCGATATATGGCTGTAGGAATAGGCCTAAGCACTAAGATTGTGCGCAAGCGCAAAAATATAGACAGCGAGAATACGCACTCTAAATTTGAAAATTTTAACCTTTGAAGTATCTAAGTCCTTAAATAGAATAGAATGCGAGAATATTTGGGATGAGTGTCTAATGAAGAGAGGGCCATAAAGAGAGACTCCATTGTGTAAAAATTCTTAGTGTTGGTCTTTTGTGTACCATAGATACGTTTACACGGGAGGAACATTAAATTTTTATCGAAAATATCTCGTCGAGCTTCAATAAGATTACTAGGTATCATAATAGTCTTTAGTTTAAGTTATAAATTTAAAACAATTTAAGTATCTTTTTGATTCGATAAAAATATTGATCCTTTAAAAATTCAAAATCCTTTAGTATAAATTACTATGATCAAACATTATAATTGATCTCAAAAAATGAATTATGAAAAATCAAATTACATAGAATCGAATCATGTTGAATTTAACATTAGGATTATCGGTCTTTTTAGACAATTTAAAAATTTTTAAAATATTCCTTATCTCTTCAAAAAATAATGCACAGTTTCATAGAACCACCTTAAAAATTATGTAATATAAAGAAGCAAGTCATTTCGACTTAATTAGTAGTTCTACTATTAATTACATACACTGAATTGAATTACGTAGAATTAAATCCTGTAAAATCGAATTGAGAAACGTCGAGTCAAATCGTATCGAACCGTGATGAATCAAATCGTATCGAATTGAATCGCGTCGAATTTTTTCGGTAAGCGAATGTTAGTAGAGCATTCATTCATGTTCGGTATCCGATCTGAACGAAACAATAACCGTATGGCGGAAGACTAACCGTTTGTGCATAAATTTTCCCGAAATATACGAAGAGCAAGTACTCGCACGCTCAGTCAAAACGCACCCTAAGTTACCTAACTAACAACGCATTTTAATTGCGTTCTTGTATTTTGTCCTAAGATGGCGGGCATCTTGAAGATGCGCGCGAAAAAAAGGGAGCCATAGAAACTGCCGATCGATGAGAATCCGAGCGGTGAGCCCGACCGAGTCGAACGTGATCAGGTCGGTTAGTAATTCCTTAGCGAAGAGAGACCCGGGAACGCGCACACGATAGCAACACGAAACACGGTACGGATAATATGCGTCGACGACCGGCGGCGCCGTCGCACATGCGCGCCCTGACGCGCCCCTGTTCGTTCACCGATTTCGATTTTAGTCACTCCCGGGTTCGGCTTCGAGGAAAATCGTTCCGCTCTCGTAGCGGAGAGCACTGTCGAAACTCGTTGGGAAGAAAACGTTACGGTTTTTAGTAACGATCCTGTCGATCGGATAGAGATAAACGCGTATTTACAAACACACTCGCGTTCGGCAATCTTCCGGTCGTGACGAGTATATATTTATACAACACGTTGGAAGGCATACCACGATAGAGAGAAAGAACGAGAATTTTTAGCGGTTCTGTCTGTGTCCCTCGGTCCCGCGTACAAGGAACGACCGAATACGATACCGGTAAAATCGTGGAACGTTTGCACAGCAGAGAGATCGATACACGCTGAGAAACACAGTAGGCTTTGGTGTCGATTCTATTGAGAATATCGAGGGGAAAAAGGGAAACTGGATATACATACATACGTGAAACACGAATATCCACTGTTTAGTAATCGTGAGGCCCGAGGATCGATAAATTGTCGCGTGGTCGTCGGTATAACGGCTTTCTCGACGAAGACGCAACGCGAAATCGAATCGGTTCGTAGCCGCGAATCGAACGGATCGGATTGGGTTAAGTGATACTACGAGAAACTACGAGCAGAGGAACAAAGACAGAAGGGGAAAAAAAGCAGAGGTACGGTAGACAAGCGACGTAGCAGCGGCGTGTGCCACTCGATACCCGTGCTCGGTCGCAACGGTTGCCATTTTATAGCCGGTCGCTCGTGAGAGATCTTCGGGGAGGCAAGAAGGAGAGGGAGTGATTAAGTAAGAACAAAAGAGCGAGTAAGAGAATGCGAAAGAGATAGACGGATAGAAACGGTGCGAGAAAGATCGAGGGAACGTGCAGACGGAAACGTCGTTTGTAGATGGGTGAAGGGAGGGGAGATCTCGAAGCGGAAAAGAGAGGGGAGGAAGAGAAGAAAGAAAGGCTTACAGACGGTGTAAAATGTTTTTGGATCGTTCATGATTATGCACCGTAGATTTTTAAAAGTTATTTTTCTTTTTTTGTCACCGATTTTATCCATGCTTACAATTTTTCAGTATAATGTCGATCTATTGGCTACGTAATATACGTGTGCTATACTATCGCACGTTCTCATCGGATAAATCGTTAATACGTATTATCCATATGTCGTCTGCTAAATGACACGGTGCGTTAAAAAGAGAGGGAGTAATAGAAAAACCTTGAAAGGGAAGAAAGATAGTGCGTGAACACGCGTATGTTTTATCTATTCATCAGACGATTATTGTTAGTATTTTTAATAGAAATAACGTATCTGACTTATTTTTAAAATTACACAATTCACGATTTATCGGATATAATCATACATACCGAGAAATTAAAGGATTTATTGGGTATTCCTTTGCAAATGATATGTTGTTTTAGACATTATCGAATAATGAAGCAATATACAAATCTTATTATTCGAAATTTCTCATTCGCATTCTCATAAAAGACGATAATGTTCAATTACCGAGACATTGTCATTCAACAATAACCGCGTGGTTGATTTTTCGCTCAATTTAAAACGAGTCTAATACTTCAATCACAATTCTTTGTGGAATCAAATAGAGTATATTCGATTATACAGAATTCTCTTCTTTTTAAAAATAATTAATGTTACTAGATAACAACTTCTATCTAGAATGTAGTCACAATTACTATCTATATTAGATAATATAGATCAAAGTTACTTCATATTAAATATTTTGAAAAAAAAAAAAGATCTCTCTACAGAACCTCCTTACTACTCAATATTTATCAATGGCCACGCAATCATAATTTTATTACATTATTTCACACGAGTATAACGGGTACCCATTCAATATACTACTAAGTACATAAAGAATTTCGTTTTAACATTTGAACCTACCTTGACCATTTAGAATAGTAGTAAAGAAGCATGGTGAAATTGAAATAGTAGTATAATGAACAAATCAGAGTATGATAACAAATATTTGAACAATAAAATATTGAGAATAACATTTTGTTGCTTTAAAAATATATGCAGGCACTCTTTGTTTAAATAAGATTGAGACTTTGGGGGCCCCATAATTTTTTATTCCGAATATTTCCACACAAAAGCGTTGAAAGAAAAACAATATTTGTCTTGCTAGCGTTTGAGAATATCGCGTGTTTTCGTCCCGTAGAGAGAACATACGGAAACGCGATTAGCGTCGAATCGGGATCTAAAACAGCCCGACAACGAGCAAAACGGCTACGACGGCGGGTCGGCTTGTACTGGTGGCCTGTAAGGACACCGTGAAGCTGACTGCCCGCCGTCTCCTCCAGGAGCAACTCGACGGAGATCGAGAAACCGTCACCACGTCTTCTAACGAGGACATCGTGGAGGGTATCAGTCTTGAGGACATAGCCATGAAACAAGAACCGGAGGATGAGGAAGACTGTTATCTCGAGGCAGGCGAGATACCACCTTCTCCGTCACCGCCTTCGTCGGGTAGCCGTCATACGGTAGCCACGCACCGTGTTCGTTCACATGCACGTAGTCTTCGTGCTATGACCAACCCCAGTGCGGTTTGGGCACATTTTGACTTGTGCGCGAACGATCCGCTACGTGCACAGTGCCGTATTTGTGGAGCGGTTGTGGTCAGAGGCGGTGCAAATCCTCGACAGTGTGGCACCACGAATCTTCATCGACATCTTAGGGTGCATCACGGTGGCAGACTCATTGGCAGTCGCTATCACGGTAATGATAGTTGGTTCTCAATGGTGATTTTCATTGGGGAAGTGACATTGTGTAACAATAGTTACAATCGTTTTGGACTTGTTGATACATACTATAGTTTCTGTATATGAGTTTAAATTGAAGTCCATGAAAATAAAATTTGTACGCAATGTATAAAATATTGTAATTTGTATCCGATGTACTTACATTTTTTTGTGAAATATCAAACAAAGTCTGCAAGATTATTTGCATCATTGAGACTCCTTTTCAATATTTTCTGGAGAATCATTAACATAAAGAAATGTACTTTTTCTTATCGTTAGTACATTTGGAATGTATTCTATTTACATCATAGGTGATGGAAGATTCTTTTCTTTCTAGTGTTACAATCACCATCTCAAACTAGTACAACCAGTAAAACTATAAGAATAGCGGCACAGTCATTGGTAAGACCTCATCTTAGGAACATTGCGCCAGCACCTATACAGCAGCAGCAACAACAACAACAGCAACGACAACCAAAGACTCTTGTGTTAAAAACAATACCCTTAAAAGTAAAACAAGTTGCCCCTACAACCATTAAAATGCCACCAAGACAAACCACTCAAGGATTACCTCATAATATTGTGCATCAGCAACCTACGGAGGTATTGATCCATTAAATAAAACAAAATTATACATAGTTACATTTTTGTATCTGTAACTTTAATCATACTTTCTTTATACGTTTCAGGTTTGTTTAAGATGGAACAGTTATCATAGCAACATGCAAAATAGTTTCCCATCTTTATTAGACTCTGAACAGTTTGTTGATGTTACTTTGGCCTGTGAAGGCCGTTCATTGAAGTGTCATAAAATGATACTATCATCGTGCAGTGACTATCTGGCAGATTTATTACGAGAAAATCCATGTCAGCATCCAATCATTTTAATGAAAGACTTGAAATTTTGGGAAATTGAAGCACTAGTCAAGTTTATGTATCGTGGTGAAGTTAATGTTGCCCATGATAAACTGCCACAACTACTAAATGCAGCTGAAGCATTGCAAGTAAAAGGATTAGCTGGACCAAATCCTTCTTCTCAGGTAATGATTCGTATAATAAGAAGAAAGATATATATATTTATTTGATATTTGATTGAATAAAATACATGATTGTTACAGAATCCAAAGCCACCGTTACTTATACCGCAATCGAAGCCAGTCGTATCTCAACCAGTTCCTCGAGCTTCATCAGAGACCAAAGAGAAAGCTTCTGCTTCCGGCGTATCCGCGCCTTCTAGTCCAAAACGTGCACAAAAGCGACAACACCCAGAGCCTGCCGAACCAAAACCATTCACCAAAATACGCTTACAACGACCCATTACACCCACATCACCCAGTACTACAGTAAAAATGGAACCTTTAGATATACCTCTTAGTCCAACCGAAATGTTTCCAGAGAATAACGAAGACAGTTCAACACCATCGAATTTCGAAAAGCTTATGAGTTTACATGAAGAAGATGATCCAGGTGGCAATGAAGTCACGGATGGCGAAAGAGAGATTAATTTCTGCGAGATACCTGAACCACCCGATATAAACGACAGCGAGGACCAAATGGAATTTGTACCTACAGACTTTTTAGAACAGGAACAAGATATAGTTGAAGAAACGGAAACGGCCTCTAATAAGGATAACAAAGAAGAATCTAGAGATTATAGTTCGATCGAGCTTGAAGACGGTGAAGGAAGCGGGCTTGAAAAAGAACAATGTTCAAAAGAGAAGAAACCTGTTTAGTAAGATGTTCGATAAATTCAGTGCTTGGGTTGTTTAACGAAAAAATGATAAAGAGTACGAGATCTATGCTTTTAGTTTTTTAAAAAGTTCTTAGGGTAATCTTATTGCTATCAAAGTACCTTATAAACGTTTGTTCTGAGATTGATTTTAACGATTATCTTTTAAACGCGTATAAGAGAAACCAGTGTATAATACATACATATACATATAATATTACTTTTGTGATATCGTTTTATGTAATCTATTATTACAACAAGCTTTTAGCTTCATTTCTGATTGATCAAAGCATTGAACAAAGATATGTATTAAAACTCTGCCGTTTGTTCTTAGAGAAATATGAAAGAATATTTCATTAATGTTGTAAATAGAAGAGTGTATGCGATTGAAAAAGTAAAACTATTTTTACCACTTGCTATATGAATTATAGCAGCTATACATAAATGTATCTTTCGAGCGTTTTCTGCGAGTTCATTGTTCAAAACTGATATTTCTATACTATCGATTACGCTGGAAAGTACGATTCGAATGAAAATAATTGATCAATTGTACATATTTATAAAAGTACCTATAACCAGTTTTATTGTGTAACTCCTAGGAACTGAGTACTGTACATGACCGTTAATTGTCTTTAAGTATAGTCATAATTTATTTGTATAAAAATTAATCCACGCTTTTATATCTCCATAAAATTGTAATTTAAATAACGATTTCGATGGTCAGTTAGGCGTTGATTAATTAATCTTCAATTATTGCTAAAGAAAGTAGATCTTTCCTGCTTTAATTAAATATTTATAAACAACAAAAAAGGCTTAGTTGCACTCATTGAGATCATAGAACAAGTTTTATAATTGTTTTACAATTTGCGTTAAATTGAAATATTGTTTATTTCAGTTACATCGATTTGAATAATTGTACATTGTATGATTTAGGAAGATATTTAATTTTGCTACTAATTCAATGGAAAATCGATGCATTTACATGTAGTCATAAAAAATTCATTATTGTTAGGTAAGATTATAGAATGATAATTCACTATTATATTTTATGTTGTCTTATAACTCCTGTTTTAGGTTCCTAGATTATCGTAATTTTTAATTAATTTCGAACGAATTAGTTATATGTTTTAAATTATGCTTGCATATAAGCATTCTAAGTATATGATACGTATTAAAACGAGGACAGTTGCGAAATTACGTTTATTGTAAAAAAATTCATATATGACTGGAAAGTATATGTACATTGTAACATGTGAAATTATGTCTTATAAATAAATTGCTATAGCAGTATATAGCAAATCAAACTGTGTTGTTATAATTGTCATAATAAATAATATTATTATTTGTTACTTTTGAAATAACTGAATTTTATACCAAAATCTTAAAAAAATGTCTAACTAAACAAAATTTTATTTATCCTCAAATATTTTCTTCTTATTTCAAAGTTTAATACCCAACTCTAGGATATCATAACATTCAGATTATTATATCGATTTTACCTTATTGGAAGATATCTTATCTCGAGTATTCGATTAAAGAATAACTTGACTGCAATAGTTTTGACATTATTAGACAATAAATAATTAAAAAGTAATAATGTCTATTCGATAATGGCAATTTATTAAAAATATTTTCGTTTTATTTAAACAACATTGAATATGCAAATTCCGTACGATTCTGTAAATGCAACAGCAACAAATCAATAAATAATGTTATATTTATTTATTCAAATATAAATTAAGATTTCAATTAAAATTCATACCATACAAATTTTAAGGGTTGCCATGATCGATATTGGCATTTGTCAAATCGAATTTCCATACTTATAATAAGCAATATATGTACTTTAAAATTCTAATAGAAACAGTATGTCCATAGTTCGTTATAAATAGAGATAATTATTTTATTCAATGTAAGAATTTTTATTGAACAAATTCAGTCATTAATTAAATTCTTAATATTGGAATTGCTGATTTGATTCCAAAGTGGGTCGTGCAATGTGATGGCGCCACAAGATCTCTACCCCTCCCCTTGCCGAACTGTCAAATCGAGGAACGTTGTTTGTATACGAAATTTTTATCAGTTTTCAGCTTCAAATACAATCCAGGGATTTTGAACAAGCGAATAAGATCAGGTTTGTATTCCCTACATTTTTGTAATTGAATAGGTTCATTAGTTTTTTCACCAAATCCCTTTGCCTTCATAGACGGACGTAGATGTTAAAGCCTGAGGTGACCGGCGCTGCTACCACCTTTCTATCAATTTCTTCCTGTCCTTTTGCGTTTTTCTTAATTATCCTTTTCATCTATATTTTACTGTTTGACATGTTATAAAAGATTAACTTTTTTTTCATTATATGATGACCAAACCACGGCAACAATTTTTTTTTGTTAAATGCAAATTCGTCGTAGATTCCATGTTATTGGTTTTGCCTTATTTTTCTTAACCTAGGTAGAATGCTAATTATTGAACTGTAATTAGTTTACAAAATTGAAAGTTTTGAAATAAAACTAGAACGTATACATTAATCATTAACTTTCATGTTGATATCATTAAAATTTTCCACGCGATAAATTGAGCGGATGTGACAAGTTCATTCGAACATTGTAATTCATGAAACATAATTTATTCGTCGAGAAAGAAATAGCTTTATATATTAAACTCTTTATCGAAGTTTATATTTTATTTAAAAATGTTGATATTTATACATGTAAAAGAAGAGTTTTACTATTATAATAATTCAAGTAATTTTATGAAAGACACTTAATAATTGTTTGAAAATTGCTATAATCAAGTCAAAAAATGCATAAACATTAAATTAGTTATGTATAAGTGATAAACTTTTTTAACTATGTTAATACATTTTAGAATGAATCGTACAATGGATGAAAAGGAAGAATTAGTGAAGAAGTCCTTATTTAGTTTTGTGAGAAAGGAAGTACCCACTGCCCAATTAAGGTACAAAACATTTAAAAAAGAAAGGAAATGCTTCTCATATATTATGTACCATAAATATATATATATATTGTTGTTGCAACTTATGAAAATATTTTTTTCCAGTTTAATTGATGACATTGTTTTAAGCTATGTGGTGAGTATGGTAGAAGAAAGTGCACTGGAGGAAGAGTTAGATGTGGATGGACTATGTGAAATGGTTTCTGCTTGTCTTCCTGAATTTTCTACCATTGAAAAAGAAGCTGTGTCCAAATGGTTATTGGATATTGAAAGTAAATTACGGCAAGAAAGTAAGGAAAATGAGAATTGCCAACCTCATGATCCTTTGAGTCATATTAGTTTAACTGCTTTATTACCGCCTGGTACACAAAGAATGAGAGTTCATCATCTCTCAGAAACAAGTGATGCTGGAAGTGATTCAAGTGGAGAATATTTTTCTGAAGTAAGCTGCTCTTATTACTCTTTTAATTATCACTTATTTATGTATATACAATAATTAATTCTTCACAGCAGGAATCTTCTTGGCATCAAGTAGCACTATTACAAGAAATGTTCCCTGCTGCAAGCCTCGCAGAAGCCAAACATTGTTTGGCAGTTGCTAGTGGAGATATAGCAAAGGCAGCACAACTTGCATTACACCGACAAGAAGCAGGGCAAAGTATCGTCAGTAATCTTACATTTTTAACGGTAAATATTTTAATAATTTATTCTTTTTCATATAAATATTTGTTATAGCTTAGTAATGTGTATTTTTTATGTCAGATTTAAAAGTTAAATATCATCAATTAAAATATTGTTGACAAAAGTGATGAATTAATTAATGGACTACCAACGTTTATGTAATCTATAGACTGTAGACCTCATAGATCATATGATTTATGTTTGCTTTGAAAATTTCAACATATTATGAATGCATGAACATCAGCTATCTGTTAATTAATAATTCTGAATTGATCAATATGAATAACATAATTATATTGTGGCAGCCAAACGGTCGTAACAAGACCAGAGTGAATGACGAAGAACTGAAATCGCGCATTATTGCACGGTATAGTTACGTCGATAGAGATGATGATTCACGAGAGCATCGCCCAGTTGCTCCGAAAACGGAACCAAAAAAATTAGTGCGCTATCTTGATAACAAGATTGTGAGCGTAAAAGGTGAACGGTATACTGAAGTCAGAAGGGGCGGTGAAGAGGAAGATGGCAATGAAGGCGGCAGAAAAAAAGGTCATTCTCGACCGTAACCAGTCCCTTTGCCTCCACCCCCTGATCCACCCCCTTGGAGGCATCTGATTTCAAATTAAGGCTTTCACTTAGATTCTCTTATCTTGCTTATAGAGGAATATAAGGACAGGGTGTTGAATTTCTATGTGCACAACACTATCTATTTTGTTCCTTTTTCTTTTTTTTTTTAGATACATTCATCTCGTCCAGTCACTTTTGTCGATTTAAGAAGTCCTCTTTGTTTTTTTTTTTATTGCGTGATATTATTTTTATGCGATTACGAGACAGGAGATTTGTAGCATTTTAAACCGCATATACAGCGTATCGTTTACCGCTGACGATACTGAAAATTTATTTTAACAGTCGCGAATATTAACTGTTATTATTACACTGCAGTATAAGTACCTGTTATAATATTTAATTTACGATCGAATGTTTTTATTTCTATTACATCGAATGTATAGTTGTCACACGTATATTTATGTTTTCGAACAGTCTTTTTATGATAGCAAAATCATAAATCAGTTGCAAAACATATTTTATTTTGATATAATTTGTACAAAACTTACAGAATTTGATTATTTTTTAATGTATAAATGATGGAGTACATTCATTTTCTGTAATTTAACTTATATGCAATATACAAAGTGGCTACTATAAACTCGATTTTAGAATCAGAATCTCGAGGTCATCATGACCCAGTTTCTTGCGTTAATTATTGGTAGGAGCTATAGAGTGTAAGTGGTGTCCAAGAATGTCGGTATCTTGTAACTTCATTAATTTTATTAGAAATCATAAAGAACATTGATTAGTTGTTAATCGATTAAAAAATCAAGAAGTCTCCATGTTGACTTGGGTGTTCTTGATTTCAATCAACTTGTTTTATTTTTTAGATCAGTAGATTTTAATCACGAGTAGTATTTTTATTGGATCAAATAGTATTTTGTTTAATGGAATAATTATAATTTAGTATATTACTTTTTATGTGCTTTACAATCTGTACACAATTACTTCCCAAATATTGGGATATTTTTGAATACAACTTAGCCTCCAAAGTTTCTATCAATAAGTCGATTTAATTAAACATTTACTAATATTACTTTATATAATTATTATATAAAAGTTTGTATCGATCAATCTTTTCAATATTTTTATTAATTATAATTTCAATTTGCATTTCCCCATATAAATATGTTATCGAAATAATATGCACTTTTTATTTATTAAGCATACTGTGTGTCTTATTATGTTTTCAATGAGTACTGAATGATTGTTACATTATTTGTATTATTAAGTTCATGACATGTGCTGATATTTCTTTAAATAGGATAGAATTATATGTTTTATAACGTTATATATAATAAGAACACTGGGTTGATTTTTTTGTTAAATATCACCAGAACTAAGTGAAATTCTCACTCTTTCTCTTACTATGTATGTAATGAAATTACATTTAAGAATGATAAAAACAATACGTGATATGATATCTCTGCAAGAGGATCTTGCACAAAAAAAAAAACACTAAAATATAATAAAATGAAATATAACAAAAAATTTTAGGAATTTTTATGTGCACATTTATTTGATCGAATAAAGAAATATAACTATCTTAAGCATGCATAGTAAGAATTATTGTCTATAATATAATCAGAATTCACTAAAAGTTCAATAAAATATTAATTGTAAAAAGAAGTATCATCATTGCAATTGTAATGAATTGGGTGCATACTGAATTTTTTGGTATTGCAAAAAATTATCAAATTGTAGATTTCCAATAACGAATTTTAGTATACGTATTAGGTAGGTAAAAAAAGAAAAAAGATTATATATATATATATATAAAGTATAGACATAAATTTATATATATATATAGATATATAAAATATATACATGTACTAGATATCTAAGCGAGATAAAAAAAGTTGCTTACCGCGCCATATAATTTACCAGTATTACTATTATTATTGCTATTATTGCAAACTCTAAAATGTAGGCAGATGTAATCCTTAAAATTTTTAAATATCTACGTGGTGGACGATGTACACTCAATAATATACGCTAGAGTGCGTGTTTGACAATGAATTGATAGAAACACCAAATTATGATGATTACTGCAATTATGAATTACTACTGAAAATTGTAACTAATTGAAAATATAATTTTTATATTTTATTTGAGTCTATTATTAATATAATTCAGTCATTTATTTCATTGAATTTTTCACTATTATTACTATTATTGTATTAAAAAGTACAATTTTTCTATTAATAAAATTGTTTATGATTCATTTATTATTTGTACACTTAAAGAAAAAGGGAAAGGAAAAAAAAATCTATAAGTATATTTACAAACTTACAGTTGGGCCGGTCCTTGCCATAAATAATTATATAAATTTATAAATGAGTCGTATTATTTTTAACAATTGTAATAATTAAAGGAACAGATTGTATCCGTTGTAAACTAAATGTATTCTACTGCCGATTAATCTCAGACGGAATAAGATTGCTGTATGATTTTCAAAAACAAATGTAATAAAATAAGATAGTGATATATTAGATATTAAACAAAACAAGAACAAAAATGAAGGAAAACTAAAAAAAAGAACAAAAATAGTAGGATAAGCAATCATTATAAAATGAATACTTTAGTTTCTTGCAAACTTTGTGTATACCCCTTGTAATGTAACATATGTGTATTTTAATCAGCAATATTGATTACACGTATGACGGTTAAGTAATTTCTTATGAGTGTTAAATTAAGATCGTATTAGAATTAAGATTCATCAACACTATTTACATATATAAGTTTTGTTATAAATAATCATTATTATTTGGAACGTCTGATGGCTTGTTTTGTTATTAAGGATTATAAATATTCACTTTTTCTGAAGGTATTTTATTGATTCAAGGATAAAATAAAAAAATTTATTCTGTTTAAATATGATAACCAATAGCAACTGATTTGGTAAAATACATAAATGTCATTGATAAAGATAGATACCTGATACTCTTAACAATGAAAAATATAATATAAAAAAATACATCTCTTGTATATACTGTTCCAGTTTTGGAATTCGTTTCTTTTTTCAATGTACTTATTTCAAAAAAGAACAAATATTTATTTGAATGAAGGTAAAATGAAATAACATGTAACACCAAATATAAAGTATAATAATGAGACTATTGTATCCCGTGGTGATCTTAATTAACTTCGGGGCCTTAAAAAGTGATTCAAAAATATTATATTAATGATTCTATCTTACTTTGTCAAATTCATTGAGAATCTACTTTTCTACTAACATTAATGTAATGTAAAAATTAGAAACAAATTGTCATTTATTTTGGAGGATATTTTTATTTGCGTGAAAGAAAGAAATGTTTCCTATGTTTCATAAAATACTTTCAACAGAAAACCACAATATAAGTTTATACACTTTAACTGCTTATAAATAATCATTAACTTTAAATATATACGTGACAAATTATAAAAAATTATTTTTAACATTGCAAGTATTTACATGTACTTGAAAAAAAATGTGTTTCTATTTCCATTACAATTATTGCTATTTAATAAATTTCAATGGTGTACCATGAAATAGATATTAAATATAATATCACAATCAATAGTTTAAATGAAAATATGAATATAGTGTATCAATGAAATTTTTCATGTAAAATTTGTAACATTCGATTATTTTCAATCTGTAGCTTATTAATCAGTTATCAATTATCATAAAAATATTAATGTAAGTATTGAAATTCGATTTATACTATGTAAATTATATCCAAAAACTTAACTACAAAAAGGTATTAATCCTCATGGAACTTTAAATATTAGTTTAGGATTAATGTTTAGAGAAAAAGAAAAACGTCGATGTATATGTGATAACTTTTTGGAGTCTCTGCACAAAGGGGGTGGAAATCTCTTAAAATGTAAAATCTATTGTAGGTAATCATCGTCATATTTGTAATTTGTGCATGTTTTGTTTTTGCGACTATTTCAATTTTTTTTAAATAATCAAGCAATATACATTCGCTGTCTAATATATATATATGTATAATTACGATATATTATTAATGATTGCTTATTAAGATTCAGCTTCGAAACAAATGTCACGATTTATATTTTTCCTCGTTCATTACTACGAATTCAAAAAATCCAATAAACATGAAATGAATATAAAATAGATTCACCTTGTTCGAAGAGTTAATCGTTTCGTTTCTCCTGCGACCCTTTGCTGATTTTCTGATGAGGTGTAACCAGTTAAGCAGATTAGATTTTCACCTGATGCGGCACATGATATTTTATTCGTAAAACGAATTACAATGCCATTAAAATGCTAGTAAATAAATAAAATCGTTCATGTAATATTACAGTACATGTTTCTCGGTGTAGAGAATGAAATCAAGGTACATACGCATTCACGTGTGAACTACATAGATTGCGATTGGTGTCATATTTCTTTAACTTCAATGAACGGTCATGTAACAACTTAGGCTTCCTTCGATTAAGAGGAAATGTTAAAAAAGAATTTAATCACTATTCTTGTTCACTTTCATCTTATATGCGAATACAGGAAAGTTTTTCATAACTTTTTTAAAAATTTAAAACGACGAGACACTTTTCTTTTCAATTTTAAAATCCGTCGAATGCTGGGAGCCTTTGCGCGCCAAATTCCCTTTCCAACTACTTTTTCACGCAATACGCATGCGCAAGCAGGCGGCCATGACAGGTTAAAATACGTTCGTTGAACATAGGAACTTATGCATTACTTTTTCTTTTCAATCGCTTTTTCTAAAAGTTCAAAATTATAAATTAATAAATCTCATAATTTAAATCCATAATACAAGCAGATTCTCATATATGATCTTTCGATGAATATTTGACAAGCCTGTCTTATTCTCAACTAAAAAAAAAACGCCGTACCCTAAAACATAACGGGAATAAGACTCTAAGCTTCTTATAAGTTTTTCCAAACTCAAATCGTGAAAGGTTTCTCCTTTTATCTAAAAGAAGCCTACGTTGTAATCGAATGCACAGGTATTTGCAGTAACGAGTCAAAAAAACTCTATACGTATAAATATATAAAAAAAGAGCTATCGTTTACATTCAAAAATATGTTTTTAATTGTTATCTGTTTCCTTTATGAATAAGTAAATTTTCGCCGTTATTAATAAATTTTTATTTCCACGCACGTTGAATTCAACTATCGTCCTTTGAAAGTGAAGCGAGTTGAATATAATTACACTGAAAACACGGGCCACAAAGTATGAGAGGAAGGACGACGCAACATTGCGTCGAATTCGTTGAACATGAATGAAGTTAAATATCGGAAGAAAAATAAACAATGAAAAGATGGTTGTGATGTCTGAAGAAACAAACAGAAACTTCAGTTCTTCCGGCAGAACCAATACTTATTTCTTCTTTTTCCGTGGTTTATCTTGCGGTGCAGGCAGGTTTTCTTGCTTCCGTTTGGACGCAGGTTTCGCGCCGATACTGCCACCCTTCTTTCTCCTCTCTTGTCTCTCCCGCTCTTCCAACTCTTGATTCTCGCGTTCTATCAGGGTAATCAAAGTATTGCATCGTCGTTGCAATTCCAAAGCCGTACGGGACTTAACGAACCAATCGAAACGGAATTGCGGCGCTGACCTCACCGTGGCTCGAAGTTCTTCGTAAACGTTCTCCTTATCGAAACCGAGTTTGTGCAACATGCAAACTAGGAAACGATCCTCTTCTTCGGTGTAATTCTTTCCTTTGTTCGTACCGTAGGCTATCCTTAATTGGTGGAAGGGGGCACGGTATCTTGCCATCTTAGCGTCCAAAGCTTTCTTGATGCCAGCTCGTCTTTGTATCTTCGCTTCACCACGCTCGATTTGGGCCATCACCCTATCGATATCTTGCAGCTCGTGGCAACGTTCCCAGAATACGGCCGAATATTCCATCACCTCTTCCGGCGTTTTCCCCTCCACTTCTTTCGCGATATTTTCGATATCGTCTCGACCGTATTTCTCATTCGCTTTAATGAACTGATTGAAGTCTCTTTTCGTCCAATTCGTAAAACCTTGAGTGAGCAATTTCTCCTTCTCCGCGACCTCTTCATCCGTTAACGGTTGAGCCTCATCTATCTTACGTTGCTCTTCTTTCTGAATTCTGGCCGCGTCCGATCCAAGTTCAGGATTCTTAGGAACTTTGTATCCCACGGTTTGCCGGAAGTAGTAGATCTCTTGATCGAGCAACTCGAACAATCGTGGCGGGAAAAACTGAAAGTCTTGGACAATCGGTTGCTTCGGAGGCCTGGGTGCTTTCGGAGCTTTCGGTTCTGACACCCTGAGAGCTTCTCGGAAGTAAGCATCGACCGCATAGTTGGCCTTGCGCTCTCGTTTAGGCGGTTCGATCCAGTTGCCGAGCCCCAGAATCTTTTGCTTTTCACGATAGTCCTCGCCCTCGAACTGATACACGGAATCCGTAGGTGCGTCAACCGTGAAGTTACGCAAAGATGACTCACCCAAGCTTTCCAATTTCTGTTTCATCTCCTCCGTTTTCGCCTCACCTTTCTGTAAAATAGTGTCTATGTCTTCATCAGTGATAGCACTGTCCTTCGACGCGAACACCTCGTTAGCTCCGTGCCTGATCATGTTCAACATTTCATCTTTATTTAGCGCAGTTTGCTTCGCGTCGACCAATCGTCCTTGCTGTATAACTAATTTGTCCAAACGTAACTTAACTTCCGCACGTTCTACAATCTTTTCTTCCACCGTGTTTTCTGTAATAAACCTGAACACGCGTACTTGCTTTTGTTGTCCTATACGATGTGCTCGGTCCATTGCCTGCAAGTCCATCTGCGGATTCCAATCAGAATCATAAATAATAACTACGTCGGCTGTTGCCAAGTTAATACCTAAACCACCCGCGCGAGTTGACAGCATGAAGATAAACTTCTCGCTTTCTGGTGCGTTGTATTCGTTGATCTGACGCTGTCTATCTTCGTGGGCCGTGTTTCCGTCTAGGCGGCAATACTGGAAACCCCTCCAGTGACAATAATCTTCTAAAATGTCTAACATTCTTGTCATTTGACTAAATATAAGAACTCGTGATTCTTGTTGCTGTAATTTTGGCAATAATTTATCTAATATTACCATTTTACCGCAGTTGTAAACAAGATGTTCATCAGTAGTATAAGGAGGTCCAGGTTCTGCACCATCAAACAAATATGGATGGTTGCAGCATTTACGTAACTGCATCAAAATGTTTTGTAGTCGCATCTTTTCAATCTTTCCAGCACCGTTAACTATGTCTATGTCCTTCATGAGTACCTTGGTATACCACTCTCTTTGCATTTTGCTAAGACCAATGTATACTTTAATCTCTTTCTTTGGCTTGAGTCCTTTTTCTACTTCAGACTTCAAGCGTCTTAGGAGGAACGGCCGGAGAACTGCGTGTAGTCTTTCAACTAATGAGTTGTCACCTAAGAAACTGTTGGTATTGAACCATGAGTCAAAATCATCTGAACTATTAAACACATCAGGTAATAGAAAATTGAGCAAAGACCACAGTTCATGGAGATTATTCTGTAAAGGTGTTCCTGTTAACAAAAGGCGATTAGCTGTTTTAAATTCTCTTAATATCTCTGATAATTTTGATTTTTCATTTTTTATCCTATGAGCTTCATCGATTACCATGTATCGCCAATTGAATTTTTTAAATACTGATTTCTCCTTGATAACCATTTCATAAGACGTCACACAAACGTCCCATTCACCAGGCATCATAACATCTCTAATGAAAGTATTTCTGGTTTCTGCATCTCCTATGAGGCAAACTGCTCTCAGAGTGGGACACCATTTTTTAAACTCGTTCATCCAATTGGCCAAAGTAGATTTTGGTACAATGACTATATGTGGACCAGGAATGTTTCTGAAGTGCTTCATGTATCCCAGCAGCGAAATAGTTTGAAGAGTCTTTCCAAGACCCATCTCATCCGCCAAGATACCATTGATACCATTCTCATACAAGGATATCATCCAATTTAAACCTCGTATTTGATAATCTCGTAACTCACCGGATTTAATGTAGTGCGGCGACGATTCGAAACGCGTAGTTGGCGCTACACTTGCATTGCTCTCTGCTAATAATTCCTCGTCTTCCTCTTGTTCTGTTTTACGGTGTCTGTGATCACCGGAATCGGCTTTTACTGGAGCCTCTGGTTGTTTCCTAGGCCTGCCAGCTTTGATTTTCAAAGGACTTCCGGCTTTATCTTTCTGATTGTTCGTCATGAAATGAGAAAATATTTCAGTCTGTTTTAGTAAATAATCAAATCGTTTACTTCGATCAGTCTCGAGTTTTGTTTCAAAGTCTCCTCCACGAGACGATGTGGTCTCTGCAGAAGATCCATTCGAATTGTCTCCTGTGTCTCCTGTGTCGACATTTTCGTCTGGTTTCGACATTTTTCTAAATTTCAAAATAATTCTTTATAAGTGAAAATAGAGGTTGAATTGATTTAACGTTTATACGAACTTGTATTCCGTTTAAACACAATTAATCTTGTATTATACCCGGCCTCTGTCCTGACACTCACAAACGCACAACACCAATCGCCGCCATATTGAATTGCACGATCCCTCCAAAACATGAACCTAGGGATATAGGGATCAAGCGTAAGCTCGCTTTACAACTGAGAACGACATCTACATGAAAGAAGGCCTTAATATCCGATACTCAAATTTGATTTGTTGTGCACCTTCTGTACCACCAATTATGAAAAATTATTGTGAGAAATAAACTAATACTATTTAAATTAATACACACAAGTTAATTTTCTTCGCACATATTCTTTTAGAGATTAAGAAATTTTAATTTACTTTCAAATTTTTTAATTTCTTCTGACTGGGTTTCCGGTTACATGTTTTTAGGTCTAGGTTCTAAAAATATAACACCCATTTATAAATAGGTACCTGCTGTGCCGCGGTAATTGGGAAAATATTCAAATATACATATTGTAATGAGGCTAGCCACGCACATTGTTTCGTCGATAATATAAATTATCGGATAATAAATTTAGATACAAGTATGGAAGAAAACGTTCATTAAAATTTAAGAATAAACCTCTTGAAGTTAAGTTAAGTTAATAAAATAGAAAATTAAATGAGTTATCATATACTTATGCGGGTCAACAATTAGAAACCGAATAGAGTTTAACTTAATAATGATATAAAACATAATTCTTACCAGAAATTGATCTCTTTCCGTCAATACCGTTTCCCGGACAACGGTTTCGCGCGAAGTGACAACAAATACTACACTTGCAGTGGCGCACTACTGTACTCAAATCACTCGTGGTTCCGCCTTGTACCGCGTAGTATTTCGTAAAATCTTTAATTGCTTCCGATCGAAAAAGAACGTTCAATTACTTTCAAATAAAAATGTCTATTGTCGAACAATCAGTCGTAGATCAAGAAATCGTGATACCACCGAGTTTGCCGGTAATTCTAAAGCAATTTTGCAAGGCGGCTATTCGAACGCAACCGTACGATCTATTGAAATGGTCCAGTTCGTATTTTCGTGCGTTGGCTGATGGAGAAGAGCCACCGGTCAAATTAAGATTAGAATATCCACCGCCGAGTACAGCTTCCGGTTTAACTTTTGGCTTTTTGAGAGTTTTACTCCATCAATTTGGAGGTATTTGTATTACATATAAAAAAATCTTAATTTTTGAACAAATTTTTGCTGATTTTTTTTTTAATAATTTATATATTTTAATAAATATTACTCGCGAGTTATGTTGCTATGCGGTAGATCATGCGTTATATCGCTACTCGTTATATTGCCACTCACCGTTATATTACTTCGCGTTATATAGCACTACGTTATATCATTACGAGTTATTGCTAAGCGCTTTCATAGTACAAAAATTATTTTGTAGATTACAATAAATCGTTACCTGTGGAAACAATTCTGCGTCGATGGGACTGTTTATGCTTGGACCGAAGGGATTTGAATTTAATTATGATGATCGGAAAATTTCGTCGGAAATGTCAAGTGAAGAAATTCCTGGCAATCGCAGTTGGTCTTTTAGGCTCTAGTCTCTTTGAAACGATGATTATGATCTGCGAATTATTCACTCACGAACCTGAAGGCGGGTCCGCCATGATTCCCGTCACATTATTTATGGAAATCTATGGGTAGGCTTAAAATAAACCTTATAGCAACACAGTGACTTAATATTCTGATTGAAATTTTAATCTAAGGTCACTGTAATTATAAAGTGCACAATTCAAATAAATAATAATATATTTTGTAACTTTGATTTTTAGGTACTTGGCAGGTCTTCGTTGCGATGGCACCG
Organism: Megachile leachella; assembly: GCA_963576845.1. Taxonomy (NCBI): domain Eukaryota; kingdom Metazoa; phylum Arthropoda; class Insecta; order Hymenoptera; family Megachilidae; genus Megachile; species Megachile leachella. The sequence continues at coordinate 15,755,883 of OY756248.1, forward strand.
AAAGAGATTCTTCCGACGAAGATCCGACTGAATTTATTATATGTGACAGCGTATCGTCGGCAAGTCATCAATCGAGATGTTCCGAAGAAAAATCCCTGGATCGCGTTTGTTCGATTGCGAGTCAGGACACCGAGGCTGACGTGAACTTGGATTTGGAATTGGTGTCCAGAGATGATGCGGATTCTTCGAGAAGTAAATTTAAATTTGCAAGAGTTCAAGAATCACGGATTTATTGATTACGAATTTTATTATACTTATAATTAATAAGCGAAATACTTCTTTTGTTTAGCTGATGTGAACTTCATAGAAAGTTACACGGGCGACAAAGACGACGAAAATAAATCGTCAGGAGGAGACGTTTCTAACAAAGAAGCTGTAAAGACGAAAAAGAGCAATGAAAGTTCTGCCACGGAAGCAGAGTCCAGTAAAAAGTCCGAATCATCCGAGAAGAAATCGAACAAGAACGAAAACGGGTCGGCGAAAAGTACAACTAGCTGTAGTACCACTGAAGAGAATACAACGAAAAACCAAAGTGTTCGTAGTACAGAGGATAAATCTAGTAACGAAAGAAGACGAAAGAAGAAAATGGTAGACCCGAAGTTGATCAAATATTATCCAAACATCCCTGGTGAGACAATACAAGATTGTAAATATTGAACATTGAATTACACGATTATATAAATATAAAATATCGTAAAGTAATTAGAGTAAAATATTTTTTGTAACTGAGAATATGAAATTCTGTCAGGTATAGGACCACGTCTTTCGGCTGAAGAAGTAGCGAGCGTAGCGATATGGATGAGCGAATGCGCAAGAGTGCAAGAGGGCTTGGTTGGCCCGCGAAATCTTCGCCATATGAACTGTCCACCTCTGGATAGACAACCAATATCAGAATCATGACGAATCGCAAGATGAACTTCTAAAAATATTTATGGAAATCAGTGAATACAAGTTTAGGATGTTCCCTTATAAGTCTTGAAGATATGCTAGCTTTAATAAAGCAATAAAAATCTCACTCTATAAAACTGCAATAAGTAGTTTCTAAGTGTATAAAATAATTTGTTGCTCTGCAGTAACAAATATGTGCTTGGTTTATCCAATTTATTTGTAGATTTTTATTTGTTTTATTAAGAACCTTGTTATTGTTGAATAGAAGAATCTATTAACTTATTAAATTTCATTAGTAATATTAATTAAATTATGCAAAGGGCTTGGATAGTATTTAAATAATTCCTTAAAAATAAATACATAATAAAAGTTGAATTAAAAAAATTCGGTATATTTCACATTAATTCGTATTTAACATTTCAATAAGTACAAATTTGGTATATCTTAAGTCTTCAAGGATTGTAAGTTGTCTGACAAGAAAATTGCAACGCATACTAGAATAATGTTTCAGTAAAATAAATTAATATTTTTTAATGCTTTCACATAATATTACCCTAGATTCTAATGTAAATGAGTCACTCAACATACTAGATAATTTAAAGTCAATTTATATTTCTTAGTGTACAGTTTTTGTGTAGAAAAATTTTCTCTATATTTCATATTCGAGAGAACAAAAAGTAATTAGTACTTCATTAATATCACAGGAACATTTTACTTAATTTAAAAATATGACATTAAAATCTAATGTTCATATCTCACTATATTAAATTTCATAAAAATGTATCAATTCATTATCATAGTATGACCGTTTCCAATAAATAATATACGAAAAATAATCATGATTTATACGTGTAAGATATGTAACAAACAAGATGAACCATTTATAATGTTATAAATCTTTACAAACACGATTTCTATATAAATTTTCTTATGTACATACCGTTATTCTTTATAAAATCTTTTAGAAGACATTGCCCTGTCACGGAAGATACAGATGTACATCAGGTATAGTAGGCTTCCTGTGGAAAATTGTAAACTAAAAAAAAAATTCTATCACTCGTTTTGTTTACATTTGTCCTTATCCAAAAGAAGCCTACGTTGCACCTAAGTGTAATTTTTGTCAGTTCGTTTTCGTATTTATACATATTTAGTTCTTAGAATTTAAACGAGTAAAGTGGGCAATGTGCGCACTCTGAATAACCGTCTTATCTGATGATAAAACAAATGATAAAGAGTTGTAACAAGCAATAAAACGATAAGACACAACAATAAATTTCTAGCTTTCGTTCTATTAGCTCTCCATTCAAAAAGTTCATGTCGATGAGCGAATAGATTTCGATATTGTAAAGGTAATTCGAAGGTGCTACGCAGTGGGTAAAGCGAGCGATAAAAATCATTTAACAATGCACGAACGATTTCGTTCTCGGAACGTCGAAGAGGATCCATGTCATCGTTCAAACATATAAATTTCCTAAAATTTTAATTCAGCTTAGTTTATATATCTGTTATATGTATATAAAATTTATGACTTACTTTGGATCCCTTCGTATTTCATCCAAGAGTTGTACAGTCAGAGATACATTGCTGGTCAACATTTCAAATATTTCATTTTTGCCAGCTTTAATTATTTCGTGCGGATAGAGCTTCCCTTCGCCAAACTTGGCAAGAATTTTTCTCGAAATTGGTTCACAACTTATTATTAACTCCTTTGATACTATTGGCTGAAGAGAGTACACATAGTTAGAAATTTAAGATCGATATATTTTTAACATATGTATACTTACGAGAGATGAATCTAAATATCTTTCTCCAGGTGGTGGATTTGATATTTCCGCGACATTTATGTAATTTGAACAATTTGTTATTATATTCTCAAATTCTACGACTAGGCTATAATCAAGAGGTAGTGGATACAGTCTGGATAAAAGTGTTCTGATTTCCCTATCCGACCAAGTTCTAGAAACAATAACATTATTATTAAATGTTTAATATGTTGACATTATTCAATAAGAAACAGTTTAATATACCCAGATTTATCTGTGTCGAATCTATCAAAAATTTCTTCAATTGGAATCTTTCGCTTCTCACTCGTCAGGAAATAAAAATACGAGAACGCAAACTGCATATCTTCGGAATTCCTAACTTTATGACTAGACGTTTTCTTAAATTCGTATTCAAACTTTTTCTGCATATCGGTGGCGATCCATTTATCTATTAAATGAGGCATGTGAGCGGGTACTTTTCTACGTTCAAAACCATATGCTATGTTATATATTCTATTTACATAAAGTAAAGATTCCGCATAAGTATCTAGCTGTCTTCTATGTTTCCAATGATCAGAATAATTAGGTTTATTATTTGTTTTTGCAGTACTATTCATTAGTGTTAAACTCATATCATTATCGTTTAAATAATGTTTCAGATGTATACGTTTATCAATATTACCAGAACTTTGGAATTTAATTCTATTCATCACTTTTGACAATATTGATTTTTGAGTGGATGTAGTTTGGTTATTTTCACTGAATTGTTCATTGAAATTCGTTCCAATATCGTCTATATGGTTATTACTTTTGATACTATAAGATTTATTTACATTGAACTTTAACTCCTTGGCTCCACTTGCCAATGTTTGTTGGGTAAATGTTTCTGTATTATTCCATACAGAATTTATACTTCTGTTTCCTAATATGTTAAACAATTTCAACCCATAGTTAGTATTTTCTTGAACATCTTGTAAAAACTTATGTGGATAATCCCCTTCTTCCTCAAGTGCTTCACTATCAGTAGGAACTGTTGTGCTATCACAATCTCCTCCTATAAATAAATTGCAAATATTAGTTCAGGTATGTAACATAATTGGATTGTTTTTTTCTACATATGCATATTTATATATCTAAATGGTTACCATCAAATTCACATAATGTTGTATTACAAGCTGGATCACATGATCCATCGCCTACCCAGGCCCAAGGACAAACGTCAGAACAGTCAGGTACCCACCATGCAAGGTACACTTTTTGGCCACCTACTTGAGTAACAAAATCTTCTGGCCACACTTCAGCTCCTAACATTACATCATCGTTAAAATACAAAAATTTATCTGAGATTCCAGGAATTCTGTAGAGGCAAACATACAAACATCAAATTAATTTCAAAGTTGTATTAACTAATAGAAGTTAATAAGCTATATTACCTATGTATATGACTTTCAATAGCAGGACTAGAAAATGTAGGAAGATCACTTTTATTTAAAAAGATATCTTCGTGAGTAATGAGAGTAAGTCTAGGGTTATCCATATCTAACCAACTAGGTATCTGACCATTGGTAACGATATATACATGTCTAACCCACGGTGCATACATTTCTAAGGAACGTAAGGAATATCTTAATTCGTCTTTATCATTAAATCTAGAAGCTGCAGTATTAACATCCATAATAGGAACATGTTTCTTCAGATTCTTTAAAAAAACAGGATCTGAGCCATTTACCCATGTATATACAACATCTATAGGGACATGTTGGCATAATTTTTGTTGAAAAGAAATACCTAATATATTATCATTGAAAGAATGAAATATAGCCTCATATTTTCCTTTACTCCAAGCTATCCATATCTGAAAGAATGCTTTCAATTAGAATATAACAATTCTTATATTAATCAGACACTTAAGGTAATCAGTTTTTTAATAATTTATATTAGATATATAAAATATAATGTTTCAATAACAAACAATATCTCAACAATAAAACAAATAAGATTAGATATCAAAACAATAGAGAAAAATAGAATTCCTAACCTCACCGAAATGAATGATGCCGATAAATATACAGGTAAACGCTATTAATATCACCAACAATGAATATTTGTATGAAAGCAGATCGTAACATCGACGCTGTAATAATTTACATGTGCTCATTATATTGATGAAGACTTTACATGCGATTAACATCGCTAGAATTGACGCAGCAATGTTTACACATTCGATTGTAATCAACCGGTAAAAATTTCTCTATATCAGAAGGAGCTAAATATACATATGTACAGTAGTTTTGAAATGTAGATATACTGATTAAATGTTGCATATGTTTCAGGAAATGGTCGTTAGATGGTAGCAGCGATTCAAGTCAGAAGTTGATTTCGATCAGTTTATTTCCTGTCAGATATTTCAGTTGTGCAATTTAAAATATTTTCGAATTTCCAACTTTGTAAATTCTTCAATTTTCAAGTTTTCAAATTTAAAAATTCCTAACTTTACAAGAGTCAAAATTTCAGATTTTTGCATTTTTAAATATTGTACATTATAATAAATGTGAATATTAAATTACTTTTGATTACGTTTAGTATAATTAGTGTAAGTAGCGATAGTTATTTTATAAAAGTGTAAGGAATTAATTGAACAAGTTGGTAGTTTAAGTCAAAGTACAAGTTTAATAAATAATATAAATAGTAAAAAAATATCATACAAAGAGTTGTAAGCATTTTTGAACGTTAAATAAATTATCATTCTTGTTTCGTGCGTAATCATGATAATTTTTAGTCGATGAACCGCCCAATTCATCAATATAATGATCCATCGATGATTTCGTGCGTCGAATTGATACACCATATTAATTCATTTTCATACGAGGGTCATCCTTTTTTGATTCGGTGTACCATCATTGGCAGATAAAATTTTCCTCAACATCCTTTGTAATGCTTCCGACTTTCACCTGGAAAATAAAGAATAACATTAAATAATTATTCTACAAAAACATTATTGAAAAATATATTAAAAACGCTACTGAAGCATGATAGACGAATCTTCTAATTATTTAACAATTATTAAACTTGTCACAAACTTAATTAAAATTTTAAATGTTAAAGAAGAAATATGATTAATGAATCCAAAGTCATTCAAATACAAGCGGTACAAGACAAGAAGAGAAATATATATGTAACAATAAATGTAACAGGAGCTTAGAAGTGCAGAAGAACTATTCACTGCATTTCTGATAACGCAATCAGAGGATGCCTAACAAAATCTTAATAATACTCATGTTGTACTTTTTGCTGTACTCCAATTGTTTCTTGTATCAATGAAAAGATAGAAGAGTCAGTCATTGAAGGTTGGTCTGTAGTATTTGAGCGTATCTAATGCTGGAGGAGTACGGGTCATTGAGTTCATCTAACGAATCTCGTTATAAATTTCGCTTACTGTATGTATTTAGAAACTGCGATTCATGAGTCTTTTACGATGCGTGTTATGTCCCACATAAATGCTACATGCAAAGTAATCATTAAGAATTAGAACTATTAATGTTACTTACTGATATTATGTATGAAACGGTAACCGCTCGATAAATGTACGCTTATTTAATAAACGTTAGAAACTTGTCGGTTAGTTTCTTATTAACGTTAAACACTTGTTTCAAATTCGTGTTTAAGGAGGCAATTATAATATTTCGAACAATTCAAATCTATTTTCAAACTGATAAATGTAGAAGTTTTAAAATTTCTAATTTTTGAATGGTAGATGCATCGAAACTATTAAGATATTGTTAAGGACAACATCGAAGTAAAAATCAATTAATAAGGTAGACAATTATTTAAGAAAGTTCGGCAAATTTTTGTTTAATCCACGATAAAACGTTTATTTATAAAATAAATATTTGATAACCACGGTTAAGAGATTTATGGTTATTCCCCTCTGAAATTATCTATACAGAATTCAAAAAGAGTGGTTAATAAGAAGACGTTGAATTTGATCAATTAAATCATCCAACGTTAAATTATCAAACAAATTATACGCAGAGATAATATTTTTGAGAGTCAGAATAATGTTCCAAATATAGAATTCCCAGAAATGCTTTAAAGAAACAGAAATATTTACTGTCGGGTTGCGTGATATTTACAAAACAGATCTTTCGGTAGATCTAATTAGGTAAATGAAATTTTCTTTTTAAGTAGATAAACAGGTTAACATGTGTAAAAGAGTTAAATGGCGTTATCAAACGGAGGCAATTACTCCAAGTATTAGGTAAGACTATGCAGTGCAATAACTACGAATGAATAGTCGATTGTTTTCTGTTTTTTCGACTGTTCTCTGAATTTTGGAGATTTGGAAATTATGTTATTTTGGAATTCTCGAATATCAAGGGAATATTAGGGATTTTGGAATTTTTAATCTCTGGGATTTGGGGATATTCGAATTTTAGAAATCTGGAAATTTGGGAGTTTGGAATTTTTAAAACTTGGGAATTTGGAAATTTGGAATTTGGGAAATTTGGAATTTGGGAGATTTGGTATTCGGAAAATTTAGAATCCGGGAAATTTGATATTCGGGAAATGTGGAAATCTGGAAATTGAGAAATTAAAAATTTTGGAAATATAGAAATTTGGGAATTTGGAATTTTGGAATTTTTGGTGCTTGGAAGTTTACAATTTTGGGATTACAGGACTTCAATTATACCCCTGCAGTATACCGCTAAAAAAAGTGTGACTAAAATTTTACTCTGTCACATGTTAATCTAAATCACCTAGATATCCTATCGACATCTCATGTCCTACAAAGTGTAAAAAATTCTACCACAACAATCAACCCTCTTCTGAAACTGAGCAACGAAACAGTTAAACATTGAATTATTTCCGATGCGAATCGACATTATTGCGACATAAGTGGCAGATAAGATGGCGCGAGTTCGTCTCGGTTCGGCAAGGATTTATCTGGATTAATATTACGCGTTTCTTACATCACATTTTACGCTTCTTATTACATGCACATCGCAAATTTCAGGCCATGATCTTATCGTGTGCCAGGGCAAAAGATAGAAAAAAAAGAGAGACACGCTGGAAAGCGTGTCTCGTGGCGTAGTTCGAAGATTTTTCGAAGAATTTCGATTCAGCATTTTGCTAATCTTGTTACATATCGACCGCGTCATTGAGGATGTAACGCGCAACTATCGTACGTTACTGTTCGAACTTAATCGATTTCACTATATTAAACTTTCGAGAGACATTTACTTTTAATAGACAATGTGTTTATGAATGAGCCATATTTTGGATGAAAAAGTACACCTTTTGCAGTTTGACCCATTAATGAAATTATAAACTTTTTAACTTGGAGCCTTTTGATGCTATTGATTTTTGAAACGATAAATAAATTTTCAAATCTTCACGTTTTTAAATTTTAACATTTCAATACTCGGAAATGTAAAAGTTTTGCGTATAATCTTAAATTCATTGACGGAAATGCAAAAGTTTAAAAATTATATTTATTTGTATCAAATGTAAATTCTGAAACTTAGGAATTCAGAATATTCTACTAGAATATTGTTTTTAAGCTTTGAATAGTTGCAATGACCTTTTCCTAAATTTTGCAATTGTTACGTCTATCACTCATCCAATATCATTTATTTCCATCATTAATAGTAATAGAATAAATTACATACCCAACAACAGGATAAGCCTTGTTTCCCTTGTACCCAAACTTCCCGGATAGTTGGAATAACTTTTGAAGATTCTTAGCATTCAAGTCGAAGATTGACCTCTCCGTTCGACCCCTTGAATCAAAAAAGCACAGTAGGTCAACTACAAATTATTTCGACAAGATTTATTTTAATAATCTAAGTCTAATTTGTACTTACGATTTGGCTGAGTCCAAATGTCGTTCTCCCCTTATTACGTTACTCAATTTTTCTGTCATTTTTGAAAGCGCCATCAGGGTCTCTAGTTCGGCTCGCCTTTGATCCGACAACCGTTTGTACCGCCTTCGTGAGAAAAATTTTGTTAAAAAACTGTACATTTCTGGTAATAACTCCTTTTTTCTAACAAGATATCTTATCGGAAGCTTGTAATTGACTAATTCCGAGCGTGTAAATTTATTTTGGCAACAATGCTCTTAGGAAACTTTGGCTATTTAAGAGCTTCTGTTGTGGGCGATGTTTTGTAATACGTTCCGATAGTACAGATTTAGCGACTGATGAAATAGTAAAAAAGATGTAGTTTGAAGAAATTAAATAGTGTTTACACATTTATTTGTTGCAATTTTGTAGACATAATAGAAAATTATGTATTTGAATTGTAATTAATTTGGAAAAGGTATGATTACTCACTGTTTAACAGTGCCCAATAATTCTTGGTTCAGCTCTTCTGCAACGTTGCTCTGTTCCAATTTGGCGAAATTTAAGACGGCATCGTGTGTGATTGCATTCTCGTGCTTGAGCCTATCACACAAAAATTAGACAATTTAATCAATGATTAATCGATTCGTCAGTCTAACAATTTTTCAGTTTTAAAATTTGAAATTTGAAAACCCTCTAAGATAGAAATTATAATATTACGTATATACGAAAAATAAAAATCACCAGTTAATAAATCAAGACCAACAAAATCAATATTTATTATCTGTCGAAAACTCGAGTGCACACGATGCACTCTCCAAAAATATTTCAAGCTGTACACGTTGTTCTTGTAACACTTCCAGATCTTAGCTTTGATACTTGTTAGTTTCAAATTATACAGAACAAAAGAATAATTCCACAAAACACAGAGATCGTGTTGATCAATCTCAAAAACAAAGAAACAAGGTCCACAACTTACCTTTCTAAGGTAGGTCGCGCAGACGCCAGCTCAGGCATGCAAAACAATGCGAGGATGATCGCGATGGCGATACAGAATCTCTCGGAAGTGTTTCTCTTCGTAATATCGTACATTTTTGTATCAAAACAAAACAAACGAACAGACCGAAAAAGAATAAAAAAAAACTTTGCAAATAAAATTCGCGTCAACTTGTCACGTAACTGCGTTCCTCGAGTTCGATCAATGAAATCACTGGTCGACTTAGCTGGTCTCGTTCTACTCGAAACTGTTGCGTTACGAGGCTTCGGTTCGCGTATATATTCGTCGGTTGATGAAGCTTACCCCCTCCCAAGTGTCATCGCTTGAAAAGACATTGACGCTGTCTGTACACCCCCTTCGTCTTATCGCCACGATTATACGATTGTATGTATACATCGCGTGCTCGATGAATTACGCTCTAATCGCGATTAATTTCCTGAAATTACGTAGATATACATTAGTCGTTTATCTGGCGTGTCGCGTGAGTCGAAAACAATGCTCTGAACCGGTTGAACTCTTCTTTCTTTTCTTGCACTTTCGATAATTAGTGAGCTAAAACAAGGGAAGGACGTAATTTGACATTAATTTAACAATTGAATGTTTTTAGTTCCGATATGATATTCCGCGTTGTTGTTGCACTTTTATCGAGACGAGTGTTTATTGAAACACATTCGATTTTAGGTGGGCGGAGTAGATTGACAAATTTTCTTTTACTTCTAGGTTTACTGTATGATTTAAATAATTTTTAAGTTGGTAATGTATTCTGTAAATTTCCTATCTTACTGTACATTTTTTTTATGGGTTTAACGCACATGTACGTTTGTTATCATTTATTGTATTTATCATATTTATTGTGTTTTTTATAATGTGTTTATAACATCCATCGCACGCATCATACTCAAAGCCAACCATCGATTCGAACAGTTTTATCCGCAAAATTGTAACGTACAACATGAGTATCGAATCCCCTCCTCGTTCGTGTCAAAAACCACGATATTTTAACTTGAATGACTATCAGTCGACACGCGACAGAAAGAAAAACGTTTACTTGTGTCGATAATGATATTTTTTCCGTAATATTTTTATTTTCCTTTTATTTTTCTTTCCTTACGGTGAATGGGTCATTTCGCAGAATCGAAGATACATAGACATTACATGGGAATTCTGAAAGTTTGCATATGATCGATACACGGAACTAGCATTCGAGCGTAACTAGTTTACCAGTTTCATCATTCATGTATTACTCGCTATTTTATCGAGCACGTGCAAGAAAAGGGAACTCATGCGTTACAGTTAATCGAGAGACACGCGTACTATGTTGTAATTTTGGATCGGTGGCAATTTTCATTCATGTTCTGCATGTAACGTAAACGATATACAGTATTGGACAAATGATTTTAGTACGCTTAAATAATTCGATGTACTAATTTTAATATGTTGAAATAATATAAAATTAATTATATAGTTTATAGGGAATAGGATGACAACTATGTTATATTAACGAGTTTAGCAAAGTTTAGTATGAAGTATACAGAACGGTCATTTAACTGTACTACCTGTAAACTATCTTGTTAAAAAATGTTAAAAAAATATTTTAATAAAAAATCTGTCGATGGAAAAATGTTCCATTTGTTTTATTAAATTTTGTTTCTTATCGAGAAATGAGTATATTGTAATAGTTATTTCTGTAACGTACGATGTGACAGATAAATATCCAGAGTCCTATCATCGCCTTCCTTAATTATTCCATGGTCAATACGTAATAGGCAAAGACAATGGAATACCATCCAGAAACCAGACAATCTTTACTTCACTCTCTGCTGGTGGTCACAACTCAAGAAGTTCCAAAATCAAATTTTCGCGAATTTTTTTATAATATTTCAAATAAAAGATAATACGAAACGGGATAAGAATTTGTCACGCGATAAGTATGATTTAAACACAACGTTGCATTTCGTCATTCAAATTCTCGTTTCATGGAATTCATTATGGTAGTTTTTCCGCCATTTTTTGAATAACGACGAACCAGTTTCCTGAATCGATTAAGAATCTAGTGTATTAAATTCTTGCCTCAAGATACAACAAAATTCCACAGAAATGGAGTAAACTTTTGACCACGCTGAACAGTATCTGAATAATAATTTATAATTAAAGCGAACATTTGATGACAGCAGTGTACATGTATGTCTACATGTACATGTAGATTGGTTAAAATTTGACCTCGATCGGTTGTCGTCATTTCGGCTAATCTTGAGTACAATATAGTCAAAGTGTGTTTGAACATGTAAATCTTTGTTCGAGTTTCTTGTGTTAGTGATCGAAATTCGCAAGTGCGATTTGCCTGATACAAGGAAAATGCTACGCTAACATATTGCTGGCTCTAGGACAGCTTATGTACTTTATATTAGAATTTAGAATCATTTAGAGATTTAATTCTCAAATTTATTAAATTTCCACGTTCGCAAATTAGTACATTTTGCAAATTTTCACATTCTTAAAGTTTATGCATTCAATTCCTCAAATTTTTATTTACATTCTTAAATAATTTCATTCCACAAATTTTCACATTCCAAGTCTTCATATTCTTAAGCTACACCTTCAATTTCCCAAATGCTTATATTCCCAAAATTTTCAAATCTCCAAGTTTTTGATTAACTAAATTTTTCATCTCTACATTTCCCAAAATTCCTCCTTCCACAAATTTGCACATAATCCAAATTTCTGTATTAAAAATTTCCCACATTAAAACATCTGTTAATTTTTTCCAACTTCTCAAATCTCCCAAATTCTCAACATGTTTTAATTTCAAGAATGTCTGTACTCCTGACTTCTAGAAAGTTACACATATACAGTTATACATAGAAAGTATGTATGAAGTCCCTCAAAGTTGCAGAACCCAGTTTAAATTAGACATTCGTCAAGCAGTTGCTTCGAACACCCTATCGGAGTGTCATGAAACGTCACGGTGGACGCTGATCTACCCCATCACTGTTTGAAAGCACAAACCAACGAAGAGAAAATAAAGTGTTTGGCCATAGCAGTGTTTGAACATAGTAGAACGTAGAACGATAGTTTTATGGTTCGTTTCGTAACTACAGGTTTAAAGATACACCCTGTCACACCCGGTCGTTCAGTAACGAAATCGGTTTTACGTAGACGGCTACAGATAAAACGACGCTAGCGACACGCTAATCAAAATCGAAGATTGTGCAATTTTTTGGAGGCCCGTTCATTCGGGACGAACGTATCGACGAGATATTTAACTGCGCAGTTATTAAACATTGCGAAATACAGCCACCCACGCGGCTTGTGTGTGCGTATTTATGAAATAATTTCATATCACGCTTCGCGTTGGTGATACAGATGCTTGATACCGTCACTTTTTCTCGTTCTTGCAAATTTTCAACCGATTCGGATCGTCGTTGCGATTTGACGTTGATACTTCTCTTGAAGTCACGTTTCTGGACTTGTTCAGAACTTTGGTTGGTTTGGGATTTAGTTCTTAATGGAATTAGGATCACTATACATTTTCCACAAAATTAAAAGACTTGTTTAAATTGTAATTGTATCATTTATTAACTACAAACATAATACGTTATTACTATACATAACATTATTAACACACGTGAATATCTTGAATGAAACATAATTTATACCGCAGTGTGTGCACATCGTTATTAGAATTTATGTATCTACTTTTCCTCGAAATAGTGGATCATCTAACTGCAATTAGGGTTACTTTTCTGTGGGAAAGTTCCGAGTTTGTAATGGACGATTGTTCGCGTTTACCTGGCTCGTTCACCTGGAAAATTTGTGAAGACCAGTCTCGCAATAACGTTTCTTTCTCTTCGTAACGATTTGCCATAGAAGGGTAGCGTTCCGGGAGAGACGTTTGATCATTGAACTGGAACTTGGGAATAGAAAGGGAAGGTATCAATGAAGATTTCCAACGCGATTCTTTGATGTTCGCGAAAAATACTTGAGTACAAAATATCGTGATTCAACTCATCGAGTATCAGGCTTCTGTAAGTTTGGGTAATTGAACTAAATCGTGGACCCTATAGCGAGTTGCAACCCCTTTTTTTATAGTTGCTTATTATACTTAGTTCATGTATTGTATGTTATGGACAATGATAGTGGCTTAAAGATAACTACATTTTGTCTGCTTAAATATGAATCTATCTATGTATTAATAAAGCAACGATGAGTCAGCAAAATATATTCTTTGTAGAAAAGTCAACATGCGATATTAACAAGAACTTCGTTTTCTGTATTATATCTAGTCTTCTTGAACTACTTACTATATTAATTAAATTATCAACTAGCTCTCCTTTTAGTGTCAACTTTAATGACATTACATTTCTTTGATAGTCTGTATAATTACGATGAAGTTTCCTCGGAGCATCTAATTCGAACCGCATCTCCGTCAGTAGTATGAATTGTGTTTAGTCAGACCTCGTTTCATTTGTTGTCTCAGAGACCCAGAGAAAACTTTCCATGTCACAAATCAATCGCTATACACTATTTCAGAATTTTGACAGATAAGTTTCTACATTTACCGACAGTTTGGAATTAATTCGTTAATGATTTCTGTAGAGGGAGCTCTCAGATGCTTTCGATAAATTTGGTTCTTTAGATTTTAAAGTAAAATTGCAATACTTGATAAATACCAGTTTCTAAGTACCATCGAAATTAACTTTCAAACATTGCTAAGTATTGTAATATTATCAAGTCTTGTAATAACAATGGAATAAAAATTGGAAGTTTAAAAATTTGGTAAATTAAAAATTGGTAAGAGTTGAGAATAGGAAGTGAGAGAAAGGTCAAAAGATACACATAATGATATATAGCTGATTATTGTTTTTTATTGCATTTAAATAAATAAAATAGTTCGCGCACAATCGCGATAGATCGAGTGATATCAATCTCGGACGCATCGTTCGTTACACATCGAAGTCGCAGCATTTGCGACAGTGTCTTTTAATACTTAGTCCGACGTCTGTTACGATTCAATAAATAAATAAATAAATAACTTATAGAAAAAAGAAGAAAATAATACGCGAGGAAACGACGGGACAGTCGATTGCCACAAACGGCATAATTAACGCGAACAGTTCCGTTGATGTTGTTAACGTTAATTAATACTCGGAAATCCGTATTTCTTCATTTTTATGTTGCTAATAATTTAACGCAACGATAAATGCTATATCAGTACGAAACAATAAATAAAACGCCTCTTAATGAGCTAAAAAAAAAACGCGTTGCTTGTGTGTTAAGCAAACGTCCGAAAACAAGCAGCGGTCTCGAGACTGTCCGAAATCTTATTTACTTGGACGGTAAAAGAAATCAATGGAAATATTGTTGGTACGTCATTAATAACGTACGAAAGAAACAGAAGATCGTTCGTGTGCTAATGCGTAAAATATGAAAAGTTCTTTCTTCTATCGATCAATGTATACGACCGTGTTTTCGTCGTTTCACAGCCACTTGTCTTTCTTCGAATATGAATTTTTTTTCTTCTGCTTCTTCGAATGCAATCTCGGAATCGCTACATCGAATGGATAGACAAAAAGGCAAAGTATTCGTGAAAGTAAAGTTATCGATTTTCTATCTTGTGCGTTCGATTTGCTGACACTTGGACGGTGCAAAATGGTGGAGGGCAGATCCCGTTGGAAAAGTCACGTTATGAAATACTGTACTGTGAAAAATTACTGATTCAAGCAGATTTCATTCAAATTTAGAAATTTAACTTCAAAATTTTAGACATTTAGAAATCTGATAATTTGGGAATTTATGTATTTAAAATTAATGGGTTGTATTACCGTCAAAGTGTCAATCATTAACGACAGATTACTTTTTCTTTTTACCTACGTTGGCCGCCATAGTACTGTGAATTTGATTTTGTTAGACAAGAAAAAATAGTTCAATACAAATCACACTGATTCGAAATGTCAAATTGAAATGTTACATTAAGAAATTCGATTTTAATGGAACATTTCAATATATAACAAATTTGGAATGTTAAAAATTCGCAAAATTTGTAAATAAGTTTCAAATCTTTCAAGTTACAGCGGTCAACTTATAAATATAACAATTTTTGAGTTGGAACGATTTAGTGGCAATCAACGTGTTCAACCCTTTGCACTCGATGGTTTTCGTACAGAGACTTAAATATTTATTATACTCTCCCAACAAATTGATAATAATTAATATTCATTTTAATATAATTGTCAAATATTAATAAAAAATAGCATAAGTAAAAAAGTATATTTTGAAAATTCCCTATAAATTATGAAAATCGTAATTTACATAACATAGTCTTGAAAAGAACCTCCATGAATCATTTCAATTGATCAAAATGATAAAAATTATTCAGATCGAATTTTAAAAGCACTCTGTACTATCAGTTTCTTTGTACTTCAAACAACATCGAGTGCAAAGTAAAAATATAACATACAATAGCAAACATTGCCTGAGAATCGATTTCGAACGATCCTCTTTCACCGCGACGTTTCTTTATAAAAATGAACGCAATCGAGATGAGCGCAGTCTACGATCAATAAATAATAAATAAAGCTACCTACATAAATAAATTACTAAACAAGAAAAAAACGACACACGTACACAAAATAAAACTGGGAAAGAATCCACGCGCGGTCGGGAACGAAACCTCATGAAATGGCGGGTATTTCGAATGTTCGAAGGAAGAACACGTTTCAGACGTGATTTGTTTTCGGACATTCTTCGTATCCTTGGACTATCTTCGACGGGGGCACTCGTTCTCTTTCCTCTTTCGTTCCGTAGTTAAATTACTTAGTATCCTAATAGTGTAAGTTTCGTTTAAAGAGTTTAAGCTCGGACGGAGGACGGTCCGTAATACTGTTCAGGCTGCTTATAGAGTCAAGAGATCCTATTGTATTTTTTTTGTGATTTTCTCTCGTGTTTCTTCGTTCTTGTAAGCGTTCTTGGTCTCTCGACTCTGTCTTCGTGCTCGTCCTGTGATTTAGGACGATTAGTGCCTCGCAATTATATGTACCGATATTCGTCGCTATCTTCCCGCCGGCTCTCTTCCATCTTCTGCAATTTTAAATAAAATTACCCTGATTAAGACAAGTTATTTAGAACATAGGTCGGTATATGAAATACTGTATTTCAATATGACGTTCACAATGGATAAATAATAATTTTATATTTTTCACAATTTAACTATAATATTATATATGCATGTACGAGTATCAAGCTTTTAGAAACATCAAGGACTATTTTGGAATATCTAGGGGTTTGTATAAACTCTTGTGGCTAGGATCGTTCATGGATGTCTAAGGATATATATTTATATTATTTTTATAGTGTCTTTATTTAAGGAATATTAGTAAATACATGCCCTTATTTAGATAAATATGTATAAATAAGATATTTAGCTAAATATCTATCTTCCAAAATTGATAATTTTGAAGGAAATTCCAAGGAATAATACGACGATAAAATTGCACTGAAACTGCAAATGAATTGCGTGATCGTATCGTGTAGGAAAATTGCACGTTCGACGTAAAGTTTACGAGAAACTAGGCGCGTGCCATCGATTCGTTTCTTTCCTCTCTCGGTCAATTATCATGGCAGATTGCATTCGCAATTAACTGGCGTTAGAAAAAGTAGCGAGATCCGGATTGCGGTTTACGTACCGATAACATGAATTACGCGACTAAAGAACTCGGTCATAAATTACCCCGTGACTCGTGCCGCAACGTTTACATAATTGCGTGGAAAAATGATTTACACGATAACAGTTTCATCACATTAATCACTGCAACGTTCAGTTAGCAATGTTACGATCGGGAAGAACGTGAAATGCGAGGAAATATAGTTCAGATTCAAATCATGGCTAATAAAATTTTCTATATAAATATTCATGTAAATTTTGTTTTGGTCAATTTTATTATTTAAAAATAACTAAATAATTATTTCGTGATCGTCGTTTTTGATAGTCTTGGTCTTCATATTTAGTTGCAAATCTTCAGTCATAAAATTTTACCGGTTTTACTGAAATTAATCATTTTGAATAAAAATGTTAAAGGCTTACCAATGGCGAGGAAAGAATCTTCTCTTCGTCGAGTAGCTCAGGATTGTCCGCAACCATCCGTAGGATGCGCTGCAAGGTTTCGAGACGATTATTCGTGGCGGATCTTCGTCTGCGACCTCTGTAACAGAGAAAACAAAAACATTATTCTAAAATATCCATAAAAAAATAAATGAATAAATAATCTTTTGCTACTTCTTTTTCAGAATTTTCCATTTTAAAAATCTGTAAATTAAAAGATATCTAATCTTCTGTATACTCGAATTCACGCTTTCTAATTACTGCTACAGTGATTATTATCGCCTTCTCAAAATGTTAAAAATAATTCAGATCGTTAACACTAATCGCGTGACTTGTGGACAAAAATATCTAAACACGACGAAACGTTAAGTGGCCAAAAAAAGATATATTACTGGAAGATTACACGTTCCGATGTGTAGGCAAAGATTTCTTTCTTTCTGTACAACGCTCCCTTTCAATCTTTCTGTCGTTCTATTCCACTTCAAGCAGAACTAGTTGCGAACACGCATGTCACACGTGTCGAAAGTGTAAAGGAAAAGATGACACGTGCCAATGTGAAATAACTGGCGTGTAATCCATCCTCGTAAAAATTATTTAGTTATCGGAAAAAGAAGGAAAATCGTAGGAATTATATAAACTGACAATTACTGGAATTGGTAATTCGTTTCATTGAAAAGTTTCCTTGCATGCGGGGACTTTTGTAAATTCCCTTGTTTTGTCAGGAAGATGAGGAAATTAGGTTATGTAAGGTTATTATGAGGTGTGTGTGGGAACTTGATGTTTGAGGAGAGGTACGAAGCAATACCGTGATGCAATGTTATAATATAATTCTTAAATTAGTAAATTTAAGATTAATAGATTATCAAATTTATGAATTCAGTAATTTATAAATCTTCATATTCTCAAGTCTTTAATGTTAAATTTTCAAATCATCAAATAACTAATCACCCACAAATTTTCTAGTTTCTAATACCTCAAAACTTCTAAATCATCAAATCTTCAAATCCCTAGATTTCTAAGTCATCGAATACCTCAAAAATGTCCGAATTCGCATTTACCCAAATATTCCTCTCAAATTACCAAAAGAGTTTCAAATCCCAAATTTCCAACTTCCTCATAATCCCAAATTTCTAAATTCCCTAATCTCCAAGTCCCAAGTCTCTAAATCCTCAAATAGTAAGAAAATATAGCTAATGCAAAAATGTTACCGAAGGACTAATTAACACGAACCATGATCGATCGTTCCGTTTAGTTTATCGCGTTATCGATCGCGAAACATGAAGCGTACGTTTTCCATCGAAATCGCAAGCCACGTACGCATGTAATGATGCAGATTGAATAATGTATCGTGGCGACAATGATGGTTCACGGAGAAAGACGAAGGGAGAATACATCGTACACGAAGAATGTACGCTAATGGATCCTCTAACCGGGTTATCTCTTCTTCGAATGTTCTTTGAATAAATTTGAATTCAACTCGCTGGGAAATTCAGTGAAATCCAAGCGACCTTTTCGCGCGCCTTCATTTTCTTCCATTGACGTTTGTTCCTTCCAGATGAGATTAATACATGGTATGTAAACGAGAGGGCTGCAGATAGATTCCCTTAGCTTTTTACTTTCGAGTCACATTCTTTCGAGGGACAATGAAACATCGAGTCGTTACATTGATCTTTCATGATGGACCAACGTAAACGAATGAAATGATTTCGATTCGACTGAGACGTCCAAGTATGAGTATAAATTAGTTCTTAACGAACATTTGTTCTAAAACGTTTATTTATTATTTTCAATCGTTTATAAGGATATAATTTGTATCCTATAATGTCTGTACCCGATGTGGAATTTTAATATTATTCGTCTTTGATAAAATTTATTAAATGAATTAACAGACGCAAAGAGATCGAAAAATACACGTCTAATAAACATCGATAGCTTGATTAAACATTTCTAAATTTAGTCAACATAGCAAAACTTTTCCAAATGATTTGATCCTCGATAAAGTTGATTACGTATTTCGATTTAACCTGTAAATGGAGCACAATGGTTAACGAGTTATAAAAAACAATTTAATCTATCTGTACTATATTTCGTTGCCGTGTGATATAATAACTTTATCACTACTCGGAAATCTCTGCTATGAAACATCTACGACATATTCAGACCTAGATCCCTATATTCCTAGATCTTTAGATCACTTTTTATCTCTACATGCAACTTGATTACGAAACTGATAAACAGATGCGTATTTCGGTTTCAATAATTTATCAGGTGACTAATTATTCCGAGTGGGTTAATTAGGATTCTGTTTACACGTTCAGAAAACACAGAAAATTGCTGTGCTGGTTATAGCAGTATCTGTCGTGTTCTGTCGTTTATTCCAGTAAATGACTTTTCTCCGAAAGTTAATGGCGTTTTAAATAACACTTTGTACCCGTTAAAATTTCACCGCCATTTTCCAGGCGCTAATAGGCTATTTTTTCTCGTTTCGAAATACGTGACCACTTCGACCTCCTTCATCGTGAGTTTCTGTCCTCGTTTGAGGGGTGGATCACCCTCCACCAAGCTCCCGAGGATGAGACGTGGAAGCAACAAGTTGAATTTCAATGTTTGGCGCGTCACATTTGCCCTTCTTCCGACGCGAATCGCGCGAACACGTACGAGGAAAATATTCCGTGGAAACTCGAGGAAAATTGAAAAACCTGTATGCCAGAAATAGACTGTGTTAACCAGGTGACGTGTACCCTTGCGAAGATTCCTGAACTCGGAGTCTGCTTGGTTGCACTACCAGAATAACTTTTTTTTTTTAAATAGATCTTTATTTTCGTGCGTAACGATGATGCAACAGACCGATATCTTTTTTCTGCCTATAGTAATCAGCTATCTCTTCGGTTTTTTCTTTCTCTCTTTGTTACTCCTTTTTGTTCGTAGAGGAGGTATTTGGCGCCTTGTGACTCATGCGAACGAGAGTTCGTGCTATATGCGGCATTATCTCGTTCTGTCTAGTATGCCATTCATTTTTATCCGAAAAATCAGCACAATCACGTTGAACTTGAATGGTAATCGTTACATAAAGCCTAGTTGTAGACTACCGCGTTAAAGGTTATCGCAGGCCGATTTAAAAGAAGCACGTACATTACCGGTCAAAAGTAACAATCTTATACAACTTACGTCGATATTATTCGAGTTAAATAATTATCAGCAACTAACAATGCATCGTTCGAGATGCGATAACAATGCATTTGTTTGGATTAGGAGGTACAAGACCTTAGAGTCAGAGGTTATGGTTTGTCTATGAATGGATTAATACCATATTATTACTTTACTTTTATATTTGTGTTTTCTATACTGTTACACTACTATTCTAGTACATTCCACTAATTCATAAAGTCTATAATAGTATATTTCTGTACTAATATTTCATTATTTCATCATACACACTGTATCATTATTCCAATACATTACTATTCCTCTTTTCTATTCTATTATGTCATCGTTCCAGTGTAATAACTATTCCATCACACCATACTATTTTAAATGTTGTACTATTTTACTATTGTACTGCTATTTAAATTATTTTGCTATTACATTATACATTTTGCATTTTCATTCTGCATATGATTATACTACTATTTCGCTAGTTTACTATATAAATCTGCCACTATGTTCTAAGTTTAGAATTAAATATTAATTGTATGTACTTCCGTGTATACATACAAAAAGCACGAGCGTCTTTTGAACTTGAATTAATCTAATTTAAT
The DNA here is from genome assembly GCA_963576845.1 of Megachile leachella. Lineage (NCBI taxonomy): Eukaryota > Metazoa > Arthropoda > Insecta > Hymenoptera > Megachilidae > Megachile > Megachile leachella. The sequence continues at coordinate 15,777,227 of OY756248.1, forward strand.
GAGATCTCTCATTTGACGACATCTGGCGACATCTCTCGGAATGTGCAAAATGCTTCTGCACATTTCCTACTAAATAATTTGTTTATTTAGTACAAGTGATATATGATTTCAGTAAATGATTTCAGTAAATATATGACTATTTTTCACAGACTATTAACAGAACGCCTATATTACAGACCTTCACAAGTTTACAAAGATTTTCGTAATATAACGTTCCTCAAAATATCCTCGTTTAAAAATATGAAGTGTCAAAAAATTTTATTAAAACCGCCAATTCAACTTATTATGTAATTGTAAATGTAAAAATTGAAAGAAAGAAAAATAAGCGGACTTCAATCGGTTACGATAATGACGCTTTTGTTCTCATCAAATCCGAAGTCGAATGAGATTAAAAAGCGCGCGACTGATAGGTCGTTTATCTGAATATTTTATAGCGGGAAGAAGTATTAATATGATTTGGCCACGCTCCGTTTCGATAACAATAAATCAACTGTTTGATAAGGGTCAACGTTTCGCGGTGCATATTATGTAACAGTTTACTTACATCTTATCTGGATCCAGTACACCGAATGCAATGGGAACCGTCACTACTTTTCCTCTCACGTTTTCTAGTCCCATAAGCGTCTCTAGTTCGGCGAGCCTTTGATCCGATACTCGTCTTTGTCTGCTGCAAAAACAATAGAATGGTGCATAATTAGTTTGACGATCAAGAAATGAAAATGGGAGATGGGAGAAAGTGTTCGTTCTTAGGTTAGCATCATATTTGGTAGATATTTTATTAGATTCCAATGTTTTCATATTTCTAAATTAGTAGTCTTAGATATTGTATTTTCAAAATATTTTTGCAATTGTTTCTGGATCCCTAGGTCCTCCAGATTCTCATCTTTTCTAGGACCCCTTGTGAATATATTCTCGCCTAGATTTAGAAATCTCTATACCAGTATCTCGTTATATTCAGATTCTTTTTTCTCGGTACCTAGATCTTTATATTGGGGAAATCTGTATATACCTGTATCCCTATATTCCCGAGTTCCTATATTTCCTAGATCCCTATATTCCTTAGGTCCCTTTATTCCTTACATCCCTATAGAGTCATCATCATGTGTACTATGTCGTGTATACTAGATTCCTATATCTCTTAGTTCGATCCCTATATCCCTCAGCTAAATATTAGACCTCCATGTTCCTCAAATCCCTACATTCTCTAGATCTCTGCATCCCTCAAATCCCTACATTCTCTAGATCTCTGCATCCTTCAAATCCCTACACTCTCTAATTCCATAAAACTTCGAAATTTCAATATCCTCAGATCCCCACATCCCCAATTTTTCTAAATTCCAAAATTTCCTAGTTCTCCATACCTTCAAAATCCCAACGTCCTTAGAATCCCACATTCCACAAATTTCGTATCTTATAGATTCTTATATTTTCTAGACTTTCATATCATACTGTACACACACTCACTGGAGTTTGTTCATTACGAACAATATTAATCACGTCTGACAGTATCTCGAGTTGAGTTAATTATAGACACCTAGTCCGTAAATACGTCCGCATTACAAAGATAAAGGTGTCCCTAGTCTCTGAATTCCCCGGCTTTTTACAATTGTCTGATACGTAGACGCAATCATTGATTAAGATAATTGCAGGAAAAAACGTTGTATTATGTACCTGTGTGTAATATTCTTACCATTATTATTATTTAGCAATTATTACTATTCAATTTTTAAATTTCATTCATTGCCATTAGATGGCAATTAGATCATTTTACTTTAAGTTGCTATAATATTGAATATATGATTACAATGCTTGCATAATAAATTTAATATTTAAATATTAAAAACTGTTTTAGATGAATGTCCAAAAATTGTTTCAGAACTTTCTCATGCAGCTTGAAACAGCATTTTCAAATTCTAAATTTTCGAACTTCTCAAAATTTCTTAAAGTCAAAAACATGAAAGTCTCAAATTTCCAAATATCCAAGATCGACAAATTAAACTCTCATTCCATTTCGTTCCACTATTCAATCGCGTCTTTCTTCTCAACACCATACTGTCATCAAAATATCGTTAAGTAATAAGGTATCGATAATACGAATCGATAATCATACTGCCACGATCACCGATAAAATACGAAACAAATCACGTTATCGCGCAACGCGATAAATCACGTATCAAAATGAAGATAAACATTCGCTGAAAATCACGTTTTTCTGGGAAATTCGCGTCGAGGGAGCTCCGAAGAAGAAGAAGGAGAAGAGACACAGATAAAACAAGAAGAGATTATTGCAGCTGGTTTCGCAGTGCCAAACGCGTAACGATGACTTGCACTAGCGTGACGTGTAATTACATCAGTGAGCAAACTTTCACAGGAACAGCACGCAAGTCCATACGAGTGGAACGTCGTGAAATCGATGTCGCAAATCATTCCCATGAGGATCACCCGCGGCGTTTTGCTCGAAAGGAAACTTACTAATCGGCTGCTAGGTCGTTGTACCACGCTGATATCGTTTTTCAGACTTCTGCAGCTTATTGTAAATTCAAAATTCACCGAACGACTATTCTGTTCTGGATCGCGTGCAACTTTGTCAATTTTCTTCTCGTTAGTAGTTGTTCTTTTTTAGCCTATTAATATTTCAGTAGTTTTTCCCTCGATACGATGCCTGTGTACTTGTATACCTTTTCACCTACCTGGTCATCGAATTTACATGTTCAATTAACACGTTTGGAGCTAACGCCATGCATATACAATGTAATACCTTCGAGTTGTCTTGCATTACTGGAAGTTTTATTTTTGTACTTTTTTGGATTTTTGGACTTCCGGTTTTGGATTTTGAGATTTTTGGATTTGAATTTTGGAATTTTGGAGTGTTGGAATTTTGGAATTTTGGAATGTTGTAATTTTGCAATTTTGGAATTTTGGAATTTTGGAATTTTGGAAATGTGGAATATGCAATTTTTGGAAATCGAAATTTTGGAACTCAGAAGTTTAGAATTGGGAATTTTGGAATTTGCAATTTTTGGAATTCGAAATTTTGAAATTCGGAAGTTTAGAATTGGGAATTTTGGAATTTGCAATTTTTGGAATTCGGAAATTTGGAATTTGCAACTTTGCAACTCGGTATTTTGGAATTCGGAAATTTGGAATTGAGAATTTTGGAATTTGCAATTTTTGGAATTCGAAATTTTGAAATTCGGAAGTTTAAAATTGGGAATTTTGGAATTTGGAATTTTTGGAATTCGGAAATTTGGAATTTGCAACTTTGCAACTTGGTATTTTGGAATTGGGAAATTTGGAATTTTTGAATTTGCAATTTTTAGAACTCGAAATTTTGAAATTCGGAATTTTGAAACTCGGAGGTTTAGAATTGGGAATTTTGGAATTTGGAATTTGTGGAATTTTGGAATTTTTGAACACATTAGATACTTAAGATGATCTAGTGTACAAAATTCTAGGATGAAATATGGTTAGATCAAACGAGAACCGAAACCATGTGTCAATGTATCAAATTTACGATGACGCTATACCCGAACGAAAAGCGAAACCATAGTGTCACGTCGATTCAACAGGCTGCTATAAAGTGGAATCTCTTCCGTAGGGGATGAATCAACGGGGGTTTCGATTAAGGCTATCTATTTTCTTCTTTTTTTTTCACTTCCATAGAGATTCCGATGGACGTCGATAACGATGTCGACGAACAGATAACTGATAACTTTGTTCTACATGTACTTCCCACATGTTGAAGGATTAGCATGTCGATTACACAGAGAAAATTAATGGCCATCGACAAACACGGTATTATCCGGTGTAACTTGCAATATCCAACCCACGTTTCCGTTCCTCTAGTGTCTTTCTCGTGAATATGAATTTCGTTTTATCGCCACGAACTTTATTGCTTAGGCTACTGTGATCGTCGAATGTTATATCGTTTTTGTTATACTTTTTAAATTATTTTATTTTTATACTATATTCTAAATTATTCAAATTCTGAAATTGCATTTTCAAATTTTGCAAATTTTTTCAATTTTCCAAGCATGCAAGTTTTTTAAATTTAAATTTCCCAATTTTTCAAATTTTCCAAATTCTCAAGTTACTCAAATTTCTTAATTTTTTCCAATTTTCAAAATTTCTCAATTTTCCAAATTTTTTAAACTTCTCTAATTTCCTAGATTCCGGAGTATTCATAGGTTTTCAACTTCCCTATCTTCCTCAGGTCCCACAGATCTGCTTTATTCCCTAGATGCCTCAAATAACTCGAATTGTTTTAATTTCCTAAATTTACAAAATTCCCCAACTTCTCTAAATTTTTCAAAACTATTTTCCCAAATTCTCAAATCGTAAAAATTTAAATTTGAAAATTCTCCATAGATCATCCAGTTACTATTATTTTCCCTAAGGCTACTATTTTCCTCTAAACTATTTGGACACCCCAAACTTCGATGCCAATCGTGACATAGTCAAAGCATGACGAAAATTGTCGCGACACGCGACATCTCGATAAAAATCGATAAAATTAATCGATGCGATAATTCTCATTTGGTGACATTTACCTGAGGTAAATGTCGCTCTGGGGTTTTCCCCTGATAACAAGACAAAAAGTTTTTCCACCGAAAGTACATATTATCATTCGACAGTTACACAGCTTCTCATTTTCTTAAACTTATAATTAATTTTCTTTGTGCATTGAGTAAATGAGTTCAAAACATAAGTTTAATGTTACAAGATTTTTTGTATGAAAAAAATGACGAGTCATCGTGAAACCGTTTTCCGATAAAAAACTTTGAAACTTTTAATAATTTTATAATTAATTTTGGAAGACGACGCTTTTATCTTTTTCTTAATGCAATAATTTCAAGTGGTAAACATTTTGTAATTAAACGGTGGATGATGTTAAAAAAAGAGAAAATAATAGTTATTGTTAACTATTTGACAATAATTTGTTATTAATTATCCGGAAATGATTAATCATTGTTTATCTGAAATACAAAATACAAATACTCGAGATCTCTGCGTGTCTTTCGAAAAAAATACAAATTTGCAGTAACAAACGTAAAAATTGTGAAATATTGTTTTGCAAAACGGATGATTAAGGTTATCGGTTCCATGAATGATCGTAATAAACAAATTTGAACGTCTTATCGGTGCAACAATCAGATCAATGATGAATCATTGTACATTGTTTAAAGAATAAGACAAAATGATGCAATGAGGACTTCGAAGATTGAGAAGGTACCAAAGTTGCGTAGAAATGTACTATCAAGTAATTGCACCTCGAAACTTTTAGATCCTTCAAATAGTTCCTTTGAGAAAGAACAGCATCTTCTAAAAATTGTTAAATTTTAATAGAAGGTCCTTCGATGATATTTATTAAAAATGAAAAAAAGATTCTTCATATTTATTTGCTTGATTATTATGCGACAGATGTGTAAGAATATATCTGTATCAATTTATTGAAACATTAAATGCATTTCAAAATATTCACTGAATATATGTTTCGAATACATTAATGAATGTATGAGTACACACCTTTCGAAATTAACAGGTTAATGCATATAAAATAAACATTCATGTTATATGGAAAATTGGAAGAGTTACATGTACGTGACTCTGGTAACGTACGTGTTAATGCATATCTTACATATACATATAGCACATATAAGATCTTTAAATCTCCTTTTTTAATTTAAAAAATTTTCTGATATAAATATTTCCACAATAGTTAAAAATGGCAAAATTTTAAAAAAGTTACAGAAGTACCATTTTTAATTCTTCTCAGTTTACATCAAGGTTTACTCTTTTGTCAATCTAAGATTTACAAAATACTTAGAAATTTCTTTAAATCTACTTTGTAAAATGATTAGTTTCCAAAGTGCAATTACTTGGTTTCAATGTGCAATAATACTCACGGTATACGTAAGTCTGCACAGTAGATATCTATAGATTACATAGTTTGTACGATTTGTACTGTACAAGCTTTGAACTAATAAATCTTAGAAAGTAATAACCGTGAAGATGTGAAAAGTGAAACATAGAAATTACGAAGATCTCAAACATAATCCCCCAGAAAGAAATGCATAAGAGTCTCTTCGGTAATGTACGATTTAATTTTCCAGTATGAGCCTTACCTAAGCAAGGAGGGTGGTGGTCTCGCGTGAGTCGTCGGCATCCAGATCAGGTCCAGGACACACAACACCATCAACGTGGCAAACAAACTTCTCACTCCCGTGAAGCTCCTCATGTTTCTCTCGTGAAACGTGATCGAAGATGGACCGAAAGAAATCAACTTTTCCCTCCGTTCGAAATCCGAAGGTAAATAATAAAACACTTTCGCGGTTCAACACTTAGCTCGGTCCGCAACCGACTCGCACTCGAAGAACTTAACCGTTAGTGTCACGTATCGCTCGCGATAATATGTCTTGTCGTGATCAGGTTTCTCTTCCTTTTTGTCGATCAGTGGCTTGGCCCTATCCTTGTCGCTTTTGTCTCTTGGTGAACTGTAGCGTGGCTTGGTTCGCATCGAGCATATATACTCACGAAGGAGAGTGCCGCCTCCACCTCCCCACTCGGCGCGTGGCCCATGCCCCACTCGTACCGGATCCTCCCTCACTTTTATCTCTTTCCTAGACTTCGTCCCTTTTCCTTCGATTCGATCACACCTGAAGGTTTCGCAGCTTTTTGATAAGATACCTGCGCCAGACAGCTCATCCGAGTCTACGTCCCACTGACTCTGCTCTGCGAGTGTGATGCAACAGGCAACTCGCGAACCGCTATCAGAAACCAGATTATTTCACTGGATCTTGGAGCCACAGTGAGTCACACTTTTACCATCTTGGGAATGGAAGTGTGACTACTGATATCGTTATCGATTGATATCGATAAGATTTTCTTCAGATGGCACAGATTGAAATTAACGATCCCTGATTTTTCTAGGTTCTTCATTTTTTGCGGATTCTTGAGATCTTGAATTGTTAGAGTTAAATTTTTTATTGTTAAAGGCTAAATTTCTAAATCACTGTATTTTCATATTTCTGAATTTTCCTAATTTACCTCTCCCAGTTTGAATTTATAAATTTTCAAATTTCCTTCTTTGCAAATCCCTAATTCTTCAAATTTTCCCTAATTCTTCAAATTTCTAAATGTCGAAGTTCCTCTCCAGTGACATATCAACATATGCATACTCATTGCTTAGTTCCCATTGTGCAATTACTCTTATGTCAATTGATATCATGAACTTGAATATGTTACATCAGCGTGACATCAACATTATAACTTCAACGTAAACATAAATTAGATGCAATATTGTTCACATGAAGTGTCGATATGTCTACCATATTTGAAGGTCCATTGTTGTCCAAGCTCTCTGAAGAATTTTAATACACCCTACAAAATGCAGAAAATCACAGAGATTACGTTATTGCCTTAATTTACCAGTTTTATGAATTGTAATAACCAAATTACTAAGCGTTTCAAATGAAAGACTAACTCTCATCTTACAAAAATAACGCAAACGTCATAAAATTCATAGATGACATTTATTTACTCTTGTGTGTACTGTAATCTTCCAAAGATCAGTCTAATAATGCTAACATTAGCTAAGTCAAATATTAGCTTATCAATAAATTCATTAGTAAAAACCAATACTGTAATACCAAATTATGTATTTAAGATCAAGTTGTGAAACGTCAGTTCAAAAAATTGACTAAACTACTGAGACAAAGCTTGTAGTTAACCTGATTTGTTTAATTTTGCAGGTGTACTCATCGATTGATTAACCCTTTGCGCTCGAGAGGTGACTCACAGTCACCATTATATTTTACATTTAATAAACAAGTATTTTTTAACTGATTCTGATAACTGATGAAACAAACAATAATGGAAATTATTAGTAAAGAAATAACCTCAAGAAAATTCATTTTAACTTTTTAAAGTTGCTGTTTGTAAACAATCAAATTGCCTTCATATGTGAAGGGTGAAAATTTATCTTATTCTTTTTCTCATCAATAGAATGCAAGAATTATTGTATATTGGTCAGCGTCGATGAAAGATGAAATGCAAGAAGACAAGAACCCAAGGCACAGAACGAGGTCATCGTAGAGCTGAATCCAACGGAAATCTTCCATGAATTCTGTCGGTGTCGGAACGAAAACGTGCCACTAGAACTTGCCATCACGTACATGGCCGGCAGAGAACACGACGATCGACACGTAGAAGCACGATCCTCCGAAAAATTCGGGGCGATTTCGCGACGTCACGCGAGTGCATCGTGATCGTCGATGGACGCCGAGGATCCAAGCGTGATTCACGGATCGTTCAACCCGAGAAAAACGGAGTTAGAGACAGGCTGAACCGGTTAGGATTTCCTCCGAGAATGTCGGGGAAATTTTTCGACAGGGGACTTTTCGATGAGACTCGATACAAACGGAAAGGTACTTCACTGGAATGAATGTAATCGACATCGTTAACAGGAAGATTAATAGCAATTGTATAACGCATCTATTATCGAAGATATAAAAAACTAGTAACTCCGCATTCCAGTTCTGAATAGAAAATATTTCTTTACGTGTACAAAACAAATGGTACCATATGCTAGTTTAACATTTCTTTGGAACACTATCTACGATTCTGGTTACGCTTCCCATGCCAGAAAATGGCTGCTGTAACAATCACGGGTTAACGCGAAAAGGACTGCAGATGTTAAATATGTATTTTGTGATATGAGATATTCATTGCCACGTATCCGTGATTAATATTCTTATCTTTATTTACTTTAAATGTAAATTGAAAATCAATATTTTCCGAACCCTTAGGACCCTTCAACGTGTCTTTTATTAGATACTAGTAGGCCAGTTAGTTGTTGACTCGAGTCAACGACGATTAGATTTAAAAAGATTCTGTTTTTAATTAGTATATATTGGATTTGGAGGAATATTATAAAAATGTGTGTGGCAGTGTAAATATTATTATGTAGTTGTTTGTTAATATTGTTATTGTTGTTGTGGTGAAACAGAAGAAAGGGATCTTCGCCGCAGCCAGCTTCTTGCCTTTATTATTATATAGAGATAAAAAAAGTATAACATTTCAAGAACTATAAATTTCTTAGAATGTATATTCGTCAAAGTGGTAATTATTAGAAGATGTTAATTAGTACGATGTAACTTGCGACTGAATACGTATACATGTATGTAAGGCAGGAACGTGTACGTCTTCGGATACCGGTTACATCGTACTAATTAACAGATGAAGAATGTCGAAGCAATAATTACCACAGGGATATAGTAGCAATTAACCTCAACTCGACTTCCATTATTTTTAGGTATAATTCTTTATTTGTTTTTATGAGAATTTGATATTTTTAATTCTTCACGGATTCAAATTTCTAAATTTTCAAATTTTGAAATCCCAAATTTTTAAATTTTCAAATTCCTAAATTTCCAAATTCCGAAATTTCCAAATTTCTAAATTCCCAAACTCTGAAATCCCGAACTCCCAAATTTCCAAATTTCTAAATTCCTAAACTCTGAAATTCCGAACTCCCAAATTTCCAAATTTTTAAATTCCCAAATTTCTAAATTCCCAAATTTTTAAATTTCCAAATTCCCAAATTCCTAAATTCCTAAATTTCCCAAATTCCTAAATTTCCCAAATTCCTAAATTTCCCAAATTCCCAAATTCCCAAATTCTGAAACTCCAAATTTCTAAATTTCTAAATGTTCAAATTCCTAAATTCCCAAACTCTAAAATCCCGAATTTCCAAATTCCCAAATTCTGAAACTTTAAATTCCTAAATCCCTAAATTTCTAACATCTCATACTTCTAAATTTTGCAACACCCAAACCAAGTTCCCAGATTCGAAGATTTCCAAATAGCCACCGAAATATTCCTTCCTGGAAATATCCTTCGAAACGATTAAGTATACGAGATTCAGGGGGTTTCCTGTCTCATAAATCATCCTCGTACCATTCCACACCAGTCTGTTTCTCGCAATCATACGCTTTTCGATCATGTCTGATTGATGACGAGCGATCAACGAATGTAAGACACGTTTCTTTGAATACCTCATTTGATACAAGAAAACTTCCGCCAATTAATTCGCATCATTATGCTTTTTTGTCGATGCAGAATCGATCTGTCTGACACTTTTCCATTCGATGAACTTATAATTAGCTATGTTTCTCGACAACTTTTTATCTCTCTGCTATCAAGCTTAGAATAAAAAGATACATAGAATAAAATGCCTTTTTTCGATCCAAAATTCCAGTGTGTTTCCATAAGCAGAAAATGCCACTGATATAAAATAAATTTCTTAGTCATGAGTATTATGTTTGTCATTCGAAGAGTATCTTCAATTGCGGAACAAATCCGATTTGAACGGATTAAACAAATCTTGGTAATTAGGGTGAATGTACTCGTAGAAGTACCATATTTCCATTACAGGCCATATTGTTTCTTTCATTTCATTAATATATTATTTCTATTTACGAACTTTTGATTTTATGAGTTTCGCAGGCAACCTGCATTTTCATTGTCGTGGTGTTTCGAATTTATGGAGAAAACGAAGTAAATTCCAAATTGCAAAATTTGTAAACCCCAAATTTTTAAATTCCCAAATTCCTAAATTTCCAAATTCCAAAATTTCCAAATTCTCAAATTCCCAAATTCCCAAATTTCCAAATTCCCAAATTCCCAAATTCCCAAATTCCCAAATTCCCAAATTCCCAAATTTCTAAATTTTGAAAGTCCCAAATTTCCAAATTTTAAAATCCCAAACTCCTAAATTTTCAAGTCCATAAATTCCAAAATTTGCAAACCCCAAATTTCTAAATTTCGAAATTCCAAAATTCCCAAATTCCCAAATTCCCAAATTCCCAAATTCCCAAATTCCCAAAATCCCCAATTCCAAAATTCCCAAATTCCCAAATTCCTAAATTTTGAAAGTCCCAAATTTCCAAATTTTGAAATCCCAAACTCCTAAATTCTCAAGTCCATAAATACCCAAATTTTTAAACCCCAAATTCCTAAATTCTCAAATGCCAAAATTCCGACCGACCATGACATCTACCTGTTCATCTACCTGTCTCAGGTGCTAACAAATCCTCCGCATCTCCTATACATACAATCCAATACACACATCGCGGTTAAGGTGTTCGAAGAAAAATTTTTGAGGTAGGTTATTTTCGACCGTTTCCCGCCCACCGAACTCGAGGATCGCAGTTTGTAAGTGGATGATACACGATCACCTTCGGAGATTGTTAGCAAAATTTTTACCGAACCAGATGTAAACAGACAGGAAGGTTTGATGAAGAATGTCTGCAATGTTGTGGCTGAGCGGGTAAACAATGAAACTGCATTTGGTAAGGTTGTCTGGCTTTACCGGAGAAAAATCGGAGATTAAAAATGTGTTAGGTTCGTATGATAGTCTTCTTGGATTTCGTTTGGTGTTTCCGTGAGGAAAATACTGCTTTATCGTTTTCATAAATTTGTTATTTATTTATGCTGTTATTTTACTGTTTCATTATTGTAGGCAGTTTACTACTTTGTAGTTTTACTATTTTATTAATTTTATTGTGCGACTTTTAATTATGATATTGTTTACTGTTTGAGTACTTCACTAGTCCGCCATTTGACTATTTTGGAGTCTTACTATTTTGTTAATTCTATTCTGCAATATTCTACTATCTCACTTACTAGTTTATTATTACTTTGTTATTTTACGACTCCACTGTTCTTTTTTTTAATTGAATGCTTAAGGTCACATGCACCTTCTTAGTAACCACATTTGATTTGGGACTATGTGATAAACGTACTAATATAAAATTTCATAATAAAGACCAATATGAAGTTCGAATTTTTCTGCACAAATTAACATTTTGTATAATACTTGTTACGTTTACAATTATTGCACTATAATTTTGCTATTTAACAATTTTCAGTATGTTCTAAGTTTCATTAACTCTTCTCTTGTTTCACTATTTACTACTTGTTATTTTACTACTCCATTGTTCTTATCGCACTATAAATTAGCTGTTTAGTAATTTTCACTAAAAACTCAGAATAATTTAGACTAAAATAAAATTGACCTTCGATTCCTAATTTACGATTTCCCCGTACGATTGCAATCGCCTTTGGAAAACCCATTCAGTCACGATTTGTTATTTCAACCGACACTTTTATATTTAAGAATCCGCTAATTATTGTTCCTTTGAATAATTTTCAGTCAGCAAACGAACGTCAGCGTTGCAAAACAATCGTAAAAATTATTCCAACGAAACGCATTGCTTGAGTGTACGGAGCGAAGCGGGTACTCAACGACAGCGCATGAATGGAAAGTACCTGTTCGAACGATGACTGGAAATATTTCTAAAAATAGTCGACCGTAATAGCGCTACTAATACGCTGCAATAAATTTAAAACAACGGGTTTTTACAATTGGAAAAAGTGGCGGTAACTTCGTAGATGTCTGTCAAATAATTATCATCGAGATAATGCGCAGGCATGATTCACTGCAATATCTACCGTACGTGACAATGTAAATATAAATTAAATTTATTATTTCATAGATGTTTATCAATGCTTTTTAATTGCATTGTACGTGCGCAATATCGCGAGTGTTCAAAGCAAATAATATTTATATATTTTTTAAAATATTCTACTGTTATTCTGGTAAACAAAGTTAATAATAAAATATGTAGAGAAGAGAAGAAAACTTGTAGCATTTTGTCAGAGGTTGCAACGAATTAAATAAATATAATTTAAATAATAATAAACATTTTCATAATATACAATGTGCTTGATCATATCTTTCACTGTAATTTATGCTGTGTGTGTATATTAATTATTTGTTAAAATAAATATATAGTAATAGTAAGAGGAATGATGCAGAAATAAATTGGCTTTATTTTAGCAAGTGGTATTTATGATGGTGGACTGAACCACTCGCATTCAATTTTATTGAAACGTTTCTTTATTGAATCAACTTGGGATCATCTCGACATACTGACCGTAAATCGCAAACGTATACAGTACTTTTTATCCAACGAAAGATTCAAATACAAATTGCATTAACATCAGTGCGGTAGTCAACGTGTTAAATAAATTTACGAAAAAAGCAAAAGAAAATTCGCGAATTATTTCGATGAACTTTGAACCAATTAAATTTTCTGTACTAACCACAAGATAAATCATCTAATTGCTTCGAATTATTTCAAAAAGCCATTTCACCCACTCCGATGAGATTTCAGATATTTTTACCCGATTCACAAATAAAGGATCTTAAAATAGAAAATAATGTAAACTCGAATGGCAATGCAGTAGTTCGAAAACTAATTTTGGAACGTTGAATTATATTCATAGAATCGAACACTTAATATACGATTTTAAGTGGAACTTTTCGAGATATGTAAATCGGATTAGTAAATTAAGCAAACGATGAATCATTTATCTTAATTCTCTGACTTCTTCTGACTTATTTTATGTAAACGACAGATTTCTTCCGTTTTATCGGGAAAGATTGATTTATTAACGTGTCATTTGTCAGTTAATTGCTCGTTCCACTTTTTGCTTGAAGATAAAATGTGTGGCTTTTTCCAGCACTAGTTTACTACTTATTTTAATTCTTTCTTAAATATTCAGTCTACGATTTTAATAAAATATGCAAATATGAAATTTTATTGATTTACGAGTGCATGTCTTTTAAATTGGCACGCGGAAGCGATGCAAATCTTATAGCTTCATTTAATAAATATTCACTCGTTTAACGAAGCATCCAAAGATTTAAAATTAAAACTTTCAATTTAGGAAGAGGAAGATTGTAATTCCACCCACGCGTTCTTCCTTCGTTTATTTCGACAAATTACAAATTCTTCCATCTCGTTACGAAATGTAATGGAATCAGCGTGCAATGTCTATTTCCTATCTCCACGATGAGTCAGTCTTTTAAAACAGATCTCATTTTCGAACACCGTAATAGCCACAGAACAATGATAGAAACTATCCAATTTTTAATTACATTTTGAACAAATTTTGCATTTTGCTATTACTAAATTATTCGCGAAAGAAAGGAAGTATTTGATGCAATTTAAAATTCAAACTCTTCAAATAGTACAACATTTAATTGTTCCAAATTTAACAGAAAATTAACACCGAATATATGATTCAAATGATTATTCAAAGTTAGAATCAGTGAAAATATTGAAGTATTTTAAAAATTTGTATAACCACCCTATTTGAAACGAAGTGATGAGTCGTTGCCAAAAGTGTATTGACCTAACTGTAACAGTTCGAGCCGGAGGCTCGAATTATTCGTGGAATTCTTTTTTTAATTGCCTACGTGTATCGTGTGGATGCAGAAATCGTCGATCATCTCTCGATCCATACGTCACGATTCCGTCGAAGGCAATCGAAGGTTTCCACTTTTGTCGGAGATCTTTTTACGTCATCGAGCTACGGCAAAAAGCGCCGGATAATAGTATGGCGTTGGTTTCGCGTTGTGAAAGCAAATTTTGCCGTCGTCATTGCTCACTGGGAAGTCCATGGGTCACCAAGGTGTCGCCTCAGGCAACTTTGAAAGCGTGCTGTAACTTTTGAAATTTTTCCGCTCCCTTCAAATTCGAAATCCAAATGAACAATGACATTACGTCAATTTCCACGAATTTTATTACCGCCTCCTCTCCAAATTCATATGCTTGATCTAGGTATCTAGGTTATTAACTTCGTGACGCACGTAGTGAAAGGACGGCTATAAAAATTAGTCACATTTGCATCCGGCAGGTGAAGAAAGTATTTGATGTACTCCCACTGCAAACGATTGTTTCACGTTATGTCATGAAATGGAGCTTACGATTATTTAGAACTTCGCTATATTAAATATTTTTTTATATGTTACAAATTTTCAAATGCCATTTCATTGTATTTCCAGAAGTTCAGGAGAATTTTAAGCTAAGGTTTCATATATTTCGATATAAGACACACGTTTATTGATTACGTAAAATGGACGACTAGTGCATGATTTATCTGTTCACAGAAACGTACTTTCTCATTTAAAACAACGTAGGAAATTCCTGGAACATTTTGAATGCCCTACATGGGCATCGTAAAACGCGTATGCGTTAGCAAGAATTGGTTTCTATTCTTGATTATATGTTCAATGATTTTCTGAAGGGGGTTCACGAGGCGCCCAGATTATGACATTGATACTGGTCACTCTCGAGTGGCGTTAATCAACGATAACGATAACGAAGACGTGCAATTTTCTTCGTTCAATAACTTACCTTTTCCTCCAGTCATTATCGACAATGAAACTCATTGATGTAATTTTGATTATGCTCGTACAATGACACCTTTGAAATCAATTTGATATTTTTGAAATCAACCTGATGCTTTTGAAATGAACTTGATATTTTTTAAATCAACCTGATGCTTTTGAAATGAACTTGATATTTTTTAAATCAATCTGATGCTTTTGTATCAGATCTTTTTTTTGTAGCTTTCGAGAATTTTGTTTGATTGCAATATTTTAGGGCTCCACTTCGCCCTAATTTCTTTTACGACAATTTTGATCAAACTACTCATAATTTCAACTGTGACCAGAATTTTACTTAACGTAACCACATATTTTAGTTCGATTAATACGCTGACTGACAGCAGAAATAATCATATCTAATGTAGCCCACGATAATGTTAATCATTCGAGATATTACAAATTAATTCTTTAATCTAACGCTTTAGGTTAGATTAGAATTTGTTTTCAATTCATACTATAATTTTAGTGCGGTTCAAATTTTTCCTTCTCTCTCCAAAATTAATATGTTCGTTGCCATTAATTTTTGACAAAATTAGACATGGTACGTGAAATTCTCGAGAAGTAATTTTAATTACTGCAAGATGTAAAAAATAGTAAAACTTCGTCATCGAAATAAAATTACCGTTCTTTACGATCTTTGACGAATTCAACGTGGGTGGAGAAAACGTTATATGTCGATTGAGAGTAAAAAAAATTTTAATTATAAAAACTACAAACACTTAATTTTTGAAGCCTCCACGTTGCGTTATGTTATCAATATAATTGCGTTATGTTATAAATATACCATATTAATAATAGTAATACTGTACAACTCCTCTTTCCTCGTCTCTGTTATTAATTGTTCGATTGCGTTACATTTGTGGTGACCGATAATTTCCATGACAGTTATCACGTTTATTAATGTAATATTCCTAACGCGAACATGAAATATTTGATCCTGTTCGTTGAAAATCGCGTGACAATGATCCTCACGGAATTTCAATTGAATCTATCATGTTCGATGAAGAGGAAATGGAATTTGCTCGAACCTGAACTTCTTTCTACGTGAATTCGTTCAGGAAATTTGACGATCTCGATGGCTGTTTTAAAAGTCTCCTATAATTTCTGGAGTTGAATACGATATCGTCGTTGTTTGCAATCTTTCGAAAAGTTGTGCTTAAGTATCGACGAGCATTTATCATGCAAATGTTCCTTCACTTTCCTAGAGGGATATTGTTCAATGAAGTACTCGACATTCGAGTACCGTTTATCTTGCAAACTTGTCCCTGTTATCGAGATGTTGCCTCTCATTTATCTCACTTCTGGAAAATTTTATCAACCTTCTTCGATGACGAGATTTGGAATTGGAATACATATATTAAGATTACTCGAATTTTTTAATTTTATAATTTTCAAATTTAATTTTACATTTCCAATTTGATTAATTTGATTTCCAGTTAGATTTCCAACATTGTATTTTCAAATTCCTAAACTTTGATCGTCAAATTTTTATATTTAAATTTCGACACTTTTAAAATTCAATTGTTCCAAATTCTTAAACCCTTAAAATTCCAATATTTTAGATTTTCAAATATTTAAACTTTGAATGTCAAATTTTTATATTCGAATTTCGACACTTCGAAATTTCCAAATTTTTAAACTTTCCATATTTTCAAATTTTCGATATTACTGAAATTTTTAAATTCTTCTGTAAGTTGTCAGATAAGAAAATTAATAATTCATCAGATCTTTAAATTTAAAAAATTCCCGATCTCAAAAGATTCATTTTTACCAAAAGCTCAAACTTCTCTTCATTCGACTACCAATTCATGCGACCGATTAGAAAATACAAGTGAGTCCGAGAGTTATCTCTTACGTAAAAGCACTGATTCGTTCAGAATTATCTGTGAATCGACAAAAGACGGGTTGAAAATAATTGTAATCGTATTAAATCCTACATAAGAATCACTTGATCTTCGGTACGGAAGTATCTTTAGTATCGAAGTTATCTACTATCCATAGGTCAATCCGTACTCAGAAAAATTCCAAATCTCGCAAGCACATTGTTCTTCTAGACTCAACTTCGATAATTATCGAATAGTTTCAAACGAATAAATTTTATGTTTGCGATCAGGTTGATACGTATTGAAAAAATTGAAAGCTGCAATTCCTGATTAATTGTATGCATCATGTACTAAAAACACATCGCTTCCTCCTTTCACCTTTCACAGTACAGATATAATAAAAATGAACATTTCTTGGCAATCGATTGCATCGTGACTCGCTTTCTCGTTTGTTCGATACATTTCGCCTTATAACTGATTCTATGCATCCTTGGTTAACTTGCATAATTCTTGAACGATAGATTTCCTGATGTGGAAATTATGCGGAGATTATGGTAAGAATTCATGCGGAGATTATGGCAACGGAGAGAGGAAATTTGCTCAACTTTGAGAAATTTGAGATTTTTAAGGATGTTGGGATTTTTAGGTTTTAGGTTTTTGAGGTTTTGAAATTTTGGGGTTTTACAATTTTGAGATTTGGTTTTGGAAATTTTGAGATGTAGAATTTTTGAGTTCTGGACTTTTGAGTTAAGATTATAGGATTTCAGGATTTTGGTTTTTTTAAGTTTTAGAATTTTGGGATTTTGCAGTACTGAGATTTGGGATTTTTAAATTTCGAGATGTGGACTTTTTGAGTCTTGAGAGTTTGAGGTTATTGGATGTTTGGATTTTGACATTTTTAAGGTTTTGAGTTGTACTTTTGAAGTTTTATACTTTGAAACTGTTACATATTTTGGAACTTTTCTATATCGAGACTATTACTTTAAAACTTTTATCTTTCATTGCTGTCGAATTAGCATCGCGTAATTTTGGGATTTTACAAAGATAGCTCTAATGAAGACTTAAACTGTATAGAAAAAACACATATAAATCCTAAAGAATGTCTGATATCCTAAAATATCCAAAAATGAGTTGCAGTACTAATCTTGTATCAACAATCAACACGAGTCTGGCGTCATAGCACGTAACAGTTGCGATTTTACTTGGAAACCAGTATTGCAATACCGATCGAAATTTTACTGCCTTCGTCATCTGCTAATAACGACGCAATCGCGCAAACCCCCTTTTTTCGTTTACTCTTCGGCGACCAATCGATAAATTTATCTATCGGCATCGGCAAGTGCGATGAGCAATTGCACGCGACTCTTTGCACGCTTGATCAGGACAGCACGTGTGTGAAACAACATTGCATCACTCTTTGCGTCACGATGCGAATACTTTGTAAGTGATGGCCTATTGCAAGAATGATAAAATTTGCATTTATAAAATTTCAGGTTATTTCAATGCAATGATTGCAAGTCGGAAGCAATGACTTTACAAAATCACGTTGAGTAGTTTGTAGAAATATAATTTCAATGACATAATTAGAATCTTGTGATGACATAATTAGAATCTGTAGTGGATTATAGCCACCGGTTTGGTTAAAAATATAATGTGCATAATTTTCTTTAACGATTTCAAATTTTTTATTTGGATCATAGGTGCTTAACCTCTTGCTATGACGAGTCAGACTCGATGATGCACTCGTATTTCAGCTCTGATCAATTTTTACGATATTAATACTCTTCCACGTGGATTTCAAATCAAATTATAATTTGTATAATTTACATAATTCATTTCAACCTTTTTTGTCTGTTTTACTATTGTAACTGTGATTAGTCAGTTCTGATTAACGCACCTGACAAATATTTAGTGCAAGGTTAAACTGTGGTCCCAGTTCTCGCTCTTGTTCAAATAAACTTTAATAAAAATTCTACGTGGTCAAGACTTCTTATATTGTTATTTAGTAAGTTATTAAAATAACAATTAATAAAAATTTAATTATAGTTATGGTCCGCAAAAATGCTGTTCCTCAAACTACATAAGAACTGCTTTAAGTTTGCAAGCGATACAATAAATATTTTACTGTATATTTTAATTTTATAGCAGTTATTCAAATATCTTCTAGTATCTGCTTTATCTGCCCTCGTGATTCGAGAATGTGAAACGTGACTGAACGTATACCGTTAACAAATTAACGAGATTTATGAGCACGATGTACTTCGGGAAGCTACTATATTATCATTAAAAGTTCGAGGCTGTGTCGTGTTTACAGCAAGAAACGGCCCCTCGCGAATCACCGAGGTCAGATATTAAGTGTTTCAAACTGCTAGAGTGTTTGTTACCAGATTTCGTGTAAAATACTATTTTAAGCGGCGTCGTTAATGTTTTTCCGCGGCCGGTGCACAATCAAACGTTGAAGTAGGACAAGGAACGCGATTAGGTAACGCAAAAAACGATCGACATCGACGCCAACTACGTCACGATTCTCTGCCTCTAACTGATAATCGTTGCTTCCACCACCGTACGGAGATTAGAATGTAATGAGTCGATACTTTTGAAAAATAGGTTTACACGATTTTATACGTACCACGCGTTGTGCCTGTGCTAGTCATACCTGCTGTTGATTTTTAAGCGTGCAGATAGTATTATCGATTCAATTGGGAGAAGAGAAATTTATGAATGCGATTCAATGCGGAACTGTTAAGCAAATTCCGACAATTTAAAAACCACTAAAACTTCAAACTTTGAAATTCGAAAATTTTTATCAATACTAAAGTTCTCAAAAATCTAAAAATTCTAAAAACTCTCAAAATTTTAAAAATTCTACAAATCCTAAAAATTAAAAAAATTCTACAAATTCTACAAATTTAAAAATTCTACAAAACCTAAAAAGTCTAAAAACTTTCAAATTTCTACGAATCCTAAAAATCAACAAATTTTATAAATACTAAAAATGACGAAGGTTCTATAAATTCCAGAAATTTTAAAAATTGAAAGAATTCTAAAAACTCTTAAATTCTTAAAAATTCTATACATTCCACAAATCCTAAAAATTTTGCAAACTTTGCAAATTCTAAAAATTTCAAATTCTATAAATTCTAAGAATTCAAAAAATTCCATAAAACCTAAAAATTCTAAAAGCTCTCAATTTTCTACGAATCCTAAAAATCAACAAATTTTATAAATACTAAAAATGACGAAGGTTCTATAAATTCCAGAAATTTTAAAAATTGAAAGAATTCTAAAAACTCTCAAATTTTTAAAAATTCTGCATATTCCACAAACCCTAAAAATTTTGCAAACTCTGTAAATTAAAAATTTAAAAATTCTACAAAACCTAATAATTCAAAAAATTCTACAAAACCTAAAAATTCTAAAAGCTCTCAATTTTCTACGAATCCTAAAAATAAAAAAATTGTATAAATCCTAAAAAATCTGAGAGTTCTATAAATTCTAAAAATTTTAAAAATTGAAAAAGTTCTAAAAACTCTAAAAATTTTTAAAACTCTCAAATTATTCAAAATTCAAGAAATTGTACAATCTTAAAAATTCTGAAGATTCAGAATTGCTGAGTTCGAACGATTGAGAAACACTGTACGTAGATGATCTTATTAGATTCGAGCAAAAACCGCTCTATCAATCCCTCATATACTGTATGCGTTAATTGAAATCTGCTAATTAGTTCACTTCTTATGATTGCTGTATCTCAGATTTGTGTTCGTTGAATAATTTCGTCTCTGCAAAATTTCATTCCTTAAAGACATTTAAAAAAGGAGCAAAGGTTAATTCAATACCGAAACAATATCTGGAAGAATAAATACCCATCGCTATTACATATTGACAACGTACGTTAAGATTGAATAAAATATCTCCCGTTTGAAGTTCAAACGTAGAAATTACTTATTTTATTTTTTAGAAAGTCGTATATTGAAACAAGCATGAAATTTTCAACATAGAAATGTAAATTTGGTAGCTGCGAGAACCACTGATATGCAAAGTAACGTATTAACCAGTCGATCCTTATTTTTCGTCTGCCAAACGAAAAAAGTGGTTATTTCGAGAAAAACATGTTAGTCGCTTGTACGTCCACACAGATTCTAAAAAATAAAGACATACAGATATAAATTTTGTCGCCGTTATTGAATATTTAAATATTTATAGGGTAATAACAATTTGCGTCATTTTACACTAGAAAGTCCAAAGAATCTTTTGACGTAAAATGCAACAAAAATATTTCCATGTCTGTATGCATTTTATTGTTCGAAAGCATACTTTTCAAAAACTGAAGCCACATATAAATAACAGTCTCCAGATTCGGTGAAGAAACATCTGTTGAATGTTACAAATCTGAAAAATAAAAATTTATGGGAAATGTCTATTGATCTGAACAAAATTTTAAATTTGTGGAAAATTATAAATAATTATTGTTTTGCATCTGAACTCAAAATATATATTATAGGCACAAATTCAGAGGGTTGCTGTAATTTGTATGTTTGAAGATTCCAAAATTTGGGAATGTGAGAAGTTAAATTTAATAACTCGATAATAGAATTTGAAAAGGGAACTTAAATTTAAGGATCTGAAAATTATTAGATTTATAAAATTTACAGAATATTTGGGATTTTCTAAATTTAGAAATTTGAAGCTTTGAATTTTTAGAAATTTGAGAATTTGCAAATTTTGTAATGGAATGTCCATAATAATCTAATGATACAGCAAATAACAGTATAATCTTCCATAAAAATCCAAGTTACGCCAATGCACTTGAAACATCAAAACTCACAGGTGTAAATGAGTTCCAAAATAAAAATCGTAATCCCAAAATGACGTCCCTTAGTATACGCTTCCCGAAAATATGAACTCGCCCCTAAAAATACGAACTCAAACCTAAAAACATGAACTGTTTCGATTTCGTTTATTTTTCCGATAGATTGCCACGGAACTGGTCAATGTCCGGCTGTTAAAACAACAAACTATCGTTACCAACGAAAATGTATTCATGGAAAGAACGTAATTAATCGTTGATGACTAAGCTTGTCGATGATGAACCAATTTAGTTCCTGGATATAGCCGACGTGACGAGAGCAAATAGTTTCACGCTTCCTGCTATTTATGCTTTTATGATTGTACACTGACGAGCAGCTTCCCTAGCGAAAATGGCAATATAAGGGAAGAGGAATTCATCGCTCGCGTCAATGTTTTTAGAGTACATTGTTAGGCTTATTTGATGACTTCAAATATTAATTGATGCAATTGAAATAATTCCTAAATGCAACATTCCTCGTCAGAAATTTTTAGAGCTTGAAGTTTGCAGGATCTTTTATATTGCGATCTTTAAATTGGAGTTTCTGTAAAATTTCGTTTTAAATCTAATAATCGAAGGGTTCTGTATGTAAGATCTAAATTATCTCTTCCTGAATTATTACATTAAAGACAATACCTTGACAGGTAAGAATAAGCTGATACTTATGAATTTTTTTGTATAGGGCACCTATGTTTTGCATTTCCGAAATTTCAGGTATAATTTATTATGACTATTGCCTATTACAGAATATTTTCTGTTTTGAAAAATATTTCAAAATGGCGGAATTATGACAATCCTTTCTGGAAGTGTTTTGGCGCGTCTCGTGAACCAGCGTGGGTTCTAGCTTTAGATTTATTGGTCTGAAGCAAATTTCGACAATGTTTCGAAAACTAACATTCACAGTTAGTAGATGAACCTTAGAAATATGCAAAATATGTAAAATTGAAGAAATGTCGCGCTTTTAAAGAAAAACTTTGAAATTGTAAATTTTTGCAATATTTCGCATTAAAAAAGGACTTTAATGTTTAATTTATTTCGTACATTTAGGTTCATATGTTAGATAGTACTGTCATGGATGTGTAAAAAATTTGAGTACGATTGATACACTAGTTTTTGAGCTATCAGCCACACCAATTTTAAGAATGTAGTTTTGAGAAAAACGCGTTTAAAGTTTCAGTAATCGACCATAACTTCAAAAGGGCTTCGTATTTCACTTTAAAATTTTGAGACAATATTTGTAAGATGTTACACTAACATTTTATAGAAAAAAAATTTTGTAATTTTTTAAGATTCTAAAGGATTTGGCCCCCCATGGAAAGAAATGTACAAAGTCAATCGATAAGTATTGATCGATATCATCGACGTAGTCGGTAAGTAAGGTCTCTCACGAAACAGCACGATAATATACATAGTTAAAAAAGTAATTAGCTTCTTGTAAGAAACAAATCACATAATCATATATTTTGCATAATCGTCGAAAATGCAAGTAAGTCTTGAAAATTTGAAACGATATAATACTTTTCTTGCGGAGTTCATTTGTAGAGGAACCTTACTTATCGACAATATCGATAATATCGACGAATACCAAACAGTGTTATGCTATATACATACGCTTACCTGTTAAGTATCAGAACAGGTAAACTTTATCACTCATTACTTTTTGATTATTAAATTACAAACTTCTAAATTTAAAAGCTCCAAACTTACAAACTTTCAAATTTATAACTTTAGAATTCCAAAAATTTTGAAATTTCGAAATTGAATATTTGGAGACTGGGAAATTCGCAGATTTGGAGACTTGGAAATTTGGAAATTTGGAAATTCGAAGCGCTGATTTCGGAAATTGTAGAAGTTGATTATTTGAAAATTTGGAGATTTAAAAATCAAAGAATTGACGAATCGAGTAGTGAACAGATTTGAGAGACTTGTGAGAATGCAAAGATTTGGGAATCGTGATGGACTCTGAAAATGAAGAAATTACAAAATTGAGAAGTAGAGAAATTGGGAAATTGTGAGATCGAAAGATTAGTAAATTGAGAAAGAACCAGTTTCGGCTATTATAATGATTGCTAATATGCTCATACATTAACGAGCGAAGGATTGGCGTCAAGGACTGCATGTGCCAGCATGGACCATCGAGAAAGAAAAATTGTATTTTGAACGCGCTACTTTCTACGCGTTATTTACAAACAGTACTTGCAAACATATATTTTCCTCGTATTTTCGACTCATTGTTTACGCGTTGCATTTTCGATCCATTGTGGTCATATCTTAATGGAAGACTTTTGTGAATGATAGTGAATTCTATTTTTCTATTGCTGCTTTTAAACGAGGCAATAGCTCTCAATACTTTTTAGAATTACTCGTTTAATTTTTTGGTAAGAGTTTATAAAATATACCTTCATAAACCAAACCAAGCTGTACCTTTTAAAGTGAACTTCAGCTTTGTTATTTATTGTAGCATAGATCACTGTTTCCTTCCTTTCCCACTTTTCATCACCAGTCAAATTGTTTTAAAAAAGGGCTATCTTTGTATCGTTTTAGCAGTGAGCAACTTGGTTGAGCCAGTTGTTTTTCGCTCGATCATTCATTATCCCGAGCTACTTCATATGCAATCACATTAATTTTCCTAAAATATTTAACGTGTTTACAATCTTTCTAGTTACGTACTTTGGATTTTGTTCGATACAACGCGTTATTTAATCATTATTAATCGTTTCTTGCTATTTCATTTTTTTGTCTTACCCGTTAAAACTTCCAGGAATAAACTTTGAAATCCTTTTAAACTTTAATGACACCAATCAAGATTTTAGTTCGTATTAATTAATATTAGTTTGCAAAACGAAGTGTTCATGTTCACATTTATATATCAAGCACTCTACTAAAATACAACTGCACGAAATTAATATAAAACGCCTCCATGTTTTTCCTAACGCGTATGCAAATCGATTATAGTGCAATGAAATTATCAAATTATGATAATCAATAAGTTTGAATCTTTATATGACGCACAAATGCTTTTAACTCAAACAAACTGTTTCAACTGAAAGCTTACTACTCCACCTTCCTGACCTTTGAGATTTAATAGATCAATGTAAATGGTAATTTTTAAGATACTTAAAGAAAAAGTTGAAAGCAGAATTTTGATGTATAAGTAGTTACGTCAATGAAAGGCCTGCATCAGTAGAAGGGATGGCAGTGTTAACCGACCAAAAGTATTTAGGGGGATAGAATAGTGGGCCTGATTTCAGTTGCGTATAGACGGTGCCACTCTCCGCTTCGTTAAGTTCGTGCTTTCCACGAGAAAACCGTGTGTGAACAGTATAACCGGTAGGCAAATATATCCAAATTTTGATACATAACTTTCATCTTCTTTCTATCGATACACTTTTCTTTCTATCGAATTATTTCAGCATTCTCTGTACTGTGCAATCTTTCATTCATGCTCTCAGGGTGAATTTTACCTTTGGTTTCCATTCACCGCAAGTGATGTCAACCACTTGTGATTTATCGGTGATCGGTATAGAGTGGGTAAAATTTACAAAGATACTTGTTCTGTGAAGTTTTAATATTATTATCGTAGATGATAATAAGCTGGTGGTAGTATAGATATTGTGCGCTATACATGGATATACTTAATATATAGGATATTCGATTCAATTCTATTTTTTGTAGTATCAAAATTAATATTTTGTTAATATTAATATTAGTAATATTTTGAACTACCATAATTTCATTATTATAGTTATAATTATTATACTTGAAGAAATCCCTAAATTAAGATGAAACACAGCAAAGAGACTTGCTGCGTTAAAAATCACTAGCTCTGTAAAAAGAAAACAAAGAAGTGAAAGTTATGACCCTCCATACATTATGTAGATGTTTTGATAATCGATTAGTTAATATATTACGTGTGCCGAGGCCGGTCTGACAGATTAGATACAAACAATAATAAACAGAAAAAAAAATTTCGAACAGCGTCGCTGTAGTAATATCATAATTTATATTAAAAATTCAATTTGTATAAAAAGTTAAATTCCTCATTCTTATTTTGCTTTAAACTTTCAGTCTATTTGCACAAAATATTTATTGACGGTCCTTTGGATAATAATTTATATATTCGTATTTCATGTTTAGTTTACATTTTCAAAATGATTTAGAAATTCTTCAAACTTTGTACCCAGCTAGAAAGAAACAGTTTTTGGGAACTGTTACGCACACGCGGTCGGATTAAACAAATTAGCAAGAATATCAATGACGAAGGAAACTTAAAATTCTTGTATGCACAGACATGTAGTTAATACAGGACGAACAGTCCATGACTCAAAAGTTTTGACAAAAAAAAAACAATCTTATTATTTGAAAAGATTCCAGTCGAAAGTCCTTGAACATAGTCCACTTTTAAAAATTAAAATAGTAAACAAACTTAATGGATTTTAAATTAACAAATTTTTACGAGTAACTGGAAGAGAATTTTGTATTTGAAGATTCAGACATTTTTCCTCTTCATCTGTAAATTTATATTGAACTTGCAATTCTTACGAGTTATATTTTCGATCGATTATTTTTAATGTTTATTTATAATGAAATTAAAGTTTGATGATCTCTGAATTTTTTACCGTGCACCAGGTGCATGAACTTTCATCCGCGATGCATTTTTTCTTCCGTGAAATTCGGTGAACCGGTTTCGCGAAATCCGAAAGCTCCGAGAGCAGAAAGAAATGGAGCTAACGACGGAGAAAAGACCAAAGGAACGGAGAGAGTTTGTACAGGAAATGTTACACAACAGGGTATAAAGTCATGCTGCAGACAACACGGAAGAACTTTCTTCGATGCCGCTCACGCAATATAGTTATACTTCCATTAACCCAATACAACATGTGCCGCTTCCATTTTCTTTTCCCTTACGTTATCTTGACCGGTATCGGCTGTTATTGATCTTTACTCAAGGACCCGTGTTTCAAGTTTTCCATTTCCTAACCATATGACAATTTATTAATGTCCTAATCATTCGAAATTATTCGTGTAATGCTTTCATCTGAAATTAAAAATGAGCGCGAAAAACAAAACGAAGACGATAAGATGAGGATAGACGGAAGATGAAAATCACTACAGATTAAGAAAACCTATAACTTTAGAGAAAAATTTCATTTGACAGTTATTTTGGTCGCTTTAATAGGTTTACTGTTAATTTTATATGCAGGGTGTCTAAATTGAATATCTTATTTTTGTATGACAGAGGAAAATGTCAATAGAAAACATTTTGTTCAAACAGACAAATATTATGGTGGTTAAGAAATTCTCATTTTTTCCGAGATTTCATGATCATTACATTTTTTTAAATGGAATAATATGTTTTTATTATAACTGTAATTATATTTGATGATAACTGAGTTCAAGGCGAATCCAATGACCTTTAATACTGTAACCTTCGCCTTTACCTTGACGTGTCAAACAATTCACAAAGCACGTAACCGATGGACAAAGTTAAATAACCGATAGAAAGAACGGAGAAAATTTATTCCGACTTCGTTCACATAAATTATTAAAATTAATAGAAAATAGATTGAAAGAAAACTGAACCGTTAACCGTATTAGCACTAAAATACAAACATTGTTAGTAAGTAACGTAACGATGTCTACCGAGTTGTTTCGATAAATTTTTATCATAGATATCCTTGTCAGCATATTTACATTTCAATGTGTGGTATTTGAAATTTAAATTGGAAAAATCGGTTCGGTAAAGTTTGTTTGAAGTATTCTTATTTAAAAAGGCACAGACCTTCAGTGCTCGGAAGTTATGAAACTTTTAGTGTGAAATCTGTCAAATCGTGTTTTGAATATGTGTCAAACATTATGGTAAAAGTTTGGTAACTTTGACAAAGAGGTAAAGTACGATAACATTCTTTGTTTCAAACAGAAATATGTGCTGTTGCTGAAATTTTTTAATTAAAATATTAGTGTCGTACATTCTTATCTTTTCTATGAGTGTATTATTAAGTGAGGGTTCAGTCAGTATAGTCATTTATTTTGTACAGTTTAAGTTCATATAATTTTTCATTTAAACTCATATTCACGTTTTTACTACAAATTATGGGTCTTTTTCTGGGAGTCACTGTATTTCGACAATACAGAATTTTATACTTCTAAATAAACACAAAATTATCTTTTTTCCAGTGATATAAACGGTTCGAAGGTTCCAAGTAGTCAGTATTTAATACCTTGTGCTTGTATTACTAAAATTTAGGCAGTCGCTATTCAAAGTGTCCTCGAATTTTCTTATGCAACAACCTTGTATGGACAAACACGTTCATTAACATACGTCGCGTACTACTTTAATGCAAAAGTTACAGTTTACTATTATAGTTTAGTTAGATGGGTTTTTAATTTTTTGGGAAACTACAAACTTCAGATTCGAAGGTTTGGTCATTTCAGAAGACGAAAATGTATTTTGAAGATTTGTGAACTTGAGATTTCAGATTCCTCAAACAATGAAACTTGATTTGTACGACTGCTTCGAGCATACAAAATGCACAATTATACTAACAATTAGTCGACTCTTTCTCGCCAAGTATGTTCCAGGAATATCACAAAAATTAAGCTTTGCAACGTCGAATTAAACTCCTCCGGAATAAAAACGTTTAAAAGCTTGCAGCAATTTGCGAACAATTAAGGAAAGTAAATTCAGCTAGAATTAATTTTTAACGTTGACAGAAGGAAGGTGTTGGTAGAACAGTGATTAAATCCATGGAACAGATGGTTCCAACATATTCAATCACGACCCTTCCGATTAAAACGAGCTACACAGCTACAGATTATTTTTCTTCTTCGTTAAATATATATTGCAAACTTTCGCGATAGTAATCAAATTTTATTTCGCATTTTTCGATAATGGCGCTTCATGAACGAATGAAGATTAGAGAATTTAGGATTTTAGAAATTTGGAGATTTAGGTGTTTGAGTTTTTGGAACTTTAGCAATTTGACAATTTAAGGACTTAGAAATTTGAGAATTTAGGTATTTAGAAATTTTAAAATTTAGGAATCTGTGAATTTAGGGATTTGAGGTGTTGGAGCATGGGAATTTGTAGATCTATAAATTTTTTAATTCAGAATTTGTGAGTCTACTAGTTTCAGAAATTGAAACCCGAAATAATGGGAAAACAAACAAATCTGAAAGTGAATATCTGCAAAACTTCAATCATTTCCCAAAATCAAGGACAATTGCATATTTTTCCTCCACCTTACTGAAAAGAAATTTACGTCTAACTTTCACGTCTCCTACAAAGTCCTTTTTATAACAACCCCAGTCCTTTCTAGAGTATCCTATCTCCCTAACGTTATCTCTATCCTTTCAACGATATCTCTATCCTTCTCCAAGTCTTCCCAGCTGCTATCAAACCACCGTATCGCCAGGATCCGTATTTTAACCCCCTAACCGAAAAGCAACCCCTACGAGTGTCGGCATCTACTGGTTGTGTCAGCTGTGCCAGCGTTACAGGGTGGTTCGTCGAATCGTCGACATAGTCAGTCGCGACTCTTCTATCGTCACGGAAACTTCTCGATCGAGGATCGCGTGTATATAATTCGAGAAAAGAGTGAGGGAGAGGGAGCTATAACACGGGAGAAAAACGGGTCAAAGGGTGGTGCGTGCACTAGGTGAAACCTTGAGATGTTCAAATGCGATGTTCAAGAATAAACAGTCCCTCGTTCGCGAATTTTTATGATTACTCGTACACGGAATCGGTGATACTCCGTTCGATCTCGAATGATACGAACAAGGAATCGTTACGTCGCGTTCGACAGGGTGAGTTGCGCAAATAGAAATGAACCCTTTCAGTTTGATTTCATTTTGATAGCTTCGCATGATTTACAAGATTTCGGTGTCAAGAATTTTTGTTACATTATTGTCCGACTAAAATTATAGAAGGGTTATACAACATATGGTACAAGGTTTGCTACGTTTTTAGCGATAAGAAATTGAAATTATATGTTGTCACCGTGTTATTACTATTTTTACTGCTATGATTAATTATAACATGTTTCAAACGAAGAAATACGATACTTCTTTCTTTCTTAAAGCGTTAAGCAGCAAAATAAATATAATATTAATGCTACTCGTAACTTGAAATACTAGACAGAAAACTTTTGTTAATATATTCGGGTTAATATAGGTAAAGAGATATAAAGAAATGGAAATGTAGAGGAAGTATGATTTAGAGATCTAGCAAGATGAGGCGAGATGTAGATATGAATATGGGGATGTAAGGTATAAAGCTATACAATGTAGACTTATAAATATAAATATATAAAGTGTAGACTTATAAATATATTAAAACAACGTCCACACTCATTTTAACTAGCAATCAAAACAAATTAAAAAGATTAACCGATAGAAAGTTGCAAAAGCAATTCAAAACCAATTTGCACAATAAACAGGTGCTATAATACTCTGTTGCCGTAATATGTAAAGAGGAAAATAGGTCGATTTATCGGATAACTGTCCACTTTTTCCTGTCCACTTTCTCTTCCATTCTGAAATTATCGTACGTCAAATAAGCACACTTGAGCGTGCCAGGAAGGAACAAGAGGCAACCTGTTAGATTTTAAATACATGTCTACTCGTTTGCCATAGGTCTGGATCACAATTCACACACTCGCTATCAGATAATGACTTTTAATCTGAAAGTTGTGAAGTTTTAATTTATTTGGATAAATCTTCGAATATCCCCATATGATAGTGCACATGTTAAATTAAATTTTCGCGGCTACTCGTGTTTTATCACCACTCAAATACTTCTAGAATTATCATGATCGGTAAGTTATTTGACTAGATATCAAATAAAATTGGTCTGTGATGTTAAATTGGATTTTGTTATCGATGCGTTCTTTTAATCTCTACGTCACGTATGATTCAAAATTGTAACGTAAAATAATGTGAATCGAGGTCTCTGACCAAACTATCAAGGTTTTTACTGAAATTTTCGGATTCTCACAAATGACGTCCACGTGCCATATTTCGTTCGCAATGATTACAAAATGTGGAACCAGTAGAATGTATTAATTTCTCATAATTTAACTCGTGGTCAGTCGGGTGTTCCCAGAATTTCAAAAAAACGTTTTTCAATGCTAGACGAGAAATGAATAAACAAAACTCATAAATCTTTTTTTTATGATCTCTGTAAACACTGAACCTTCACCACTGACTTATCACGATTTTTATTTTCTAAATTTCGTATTCCGATAAACTTCAAACATGTCGACCTTGGATGTCAGGAATTGTTAATTTCGAATTAATTTACTGCTAAACGCGTGAGAGATATCACATATTTATTTACGATGTTTTGTAGCATTCGTGTTGTTAGAGAACTTCATATTTTCAAGTGATACAAAATTGTTATTAATAATTATAGTAGTACATTTCAAGTACATCAATTACACCTTGTTATCATTTCTTACATCTATGCAATTAATGCAAGACACAATTAATTTTACATAATTAATTTCGCAATCTTTAAACAACTATTTTGTATAAAACTTAACTCTTCGAAATAGTTTTACCTTGGCCAATTATTTACTTCATCCTATAAAACAATATTTAACAATACAAAATGCTTTCAATTAAAACATTGTAACTCAAAAAAATTAGTATAAATAAACTTTATAATCAGTACGAAATTCGTATTACGAATAATTCCATTACAGAATGATGACCCTGTACTACTCAGGACATTGATCCGCACACCGTATCAAGGTTTTTTGGTCATCGATATCACAAGTACAGTAAAGTAAATAACTTTGTTACATAAAGTAAAGGGAAATGAGAACACGATTACGAATCGTACGGATTAATAAGTTAATCGTGTATCATCTGTAATAATGTGTGCACGATATGTAGGTTGTGAAATGGAGGAGCGATCAATATCTTGAATGTTCAAGTGATGTCGATCAATTCTTTCGGAGCACCTGCGTATTAGCAGCAAAAGTTACAAAACAGATATTTCTAGAGACATTTTTTCTTGAGCAAAAAAAGATATCTCTTTTGGGAGTTGATAGTTCGTTTAATAATTTTACAGCTAATTTTGTCGTTGAAGTTTGCGGAGTCTACGGCGAAAGTCGATATTATTGACAAGTAGACTCTACTCTCTACGATAAGTAGACTCTGCTTATGCCTCCCGTTAGGTGATATGTTACATCGTATCACCTCGAGTTGTACTAACACACTTTATCAAATTTAAGAATTAGGAAATTGTAGATCTAAAACTTGGAAAGTTTAGAAATTTGGAATATGCATTAATATGTATGATAAATGTGTTTGTGAGATAGGTCAGTATTGCGAAGCTGATAAGAAACGATAACCCCTCGTACCACTTGTAGAGAATTATCAATTCGTTTTCTGTAATGCTCCCACTCGAAAAGAAAAAATCAATCACTTAAATGTCATTATCTTCTATGCATCGTATATTAATTTATACGATCGTGATAAGAATCTCCTCGAATCTCGTTAACATCGATCTGCAAAACAGAATCGAATTTCGCAAAGAATTCGACAATTTTTATATTCAAAAATTCGAAAGCTACATTCCTAAATTTGTCAAAATATGATTTACAAAATTTAAGAATTAAAATTCTTAGTTCCTAAATCTGTCAAATATAAAAGCTCCTAAATTTTAAAACTTATAAATTTGATATGAGGATTGAAAAACACTGCGGAAGAAAAAAGTGTTTACAGAAAGCCATCTTTTATTTTTATCAACTTGTTTGTTCGTAATCAATGTAACGAAGATTGACAGATCGTCGAAGAATCTGCTAATATTTAACAGTGATAAGACTACTAAAGCTTCTCGCGTAGCAATCCACTTAGAGGCGATTTTCACTCTGCTCGATGAAGAAAGCAACTGTTCACCTCGTGCGATGCTCCTTCCTTTTAGGGCAAGGTTGTCTTGTACTATTTCCCGTAAACCTTCGTCTTATTGCCTGAATAGATTGGCTAATTAAAAATTGAGCCGTGTTACCAAACTATGGTAACGATACTTGACCAAAGATTTTAAATCGAAATGTCAGCTTGTATACGTTCGTATATTCTTGACTTTTGTCAAGGATAATTCCTTTCAAATGAAAATGTGTGACCTCACTAAGTTTTCGACGTGATAAAAATTGCGTTTTAAAATCACTTCTGTTTTTGTGGATGCCTCACGATTATTCAACAAACTTACCAATCATGTTGATTGAATTTGAAGGTCATATATGATCAATATATTTTAGTGATCATCGATGAATCATATTGACCATTTTATTTTAACCTAACCTAGTAACATATTATGTCATTAATGTGTTATTTTATTATGTCATATGTCATTATGTATGTATATTATGATTCGATAATACGTATACTTGCAACTTTAATGCGAACACAACGTAATTACAATGATATCTGTATGAGATGTACCATTACATTCCGATTGTATATATTTAATTTTGCAAGTATATATTTTGTTTGTATATTGATGAGATTGATACCATTATAATTATCAATTTTTAGAAAACCATATCCACCCTAATTATTAAGATCACGTTTGACCCAAGAAGATAAACTTTAATCATAAACATAAGCTGAATGAATTAATGTTTAATAACTGACTATTTAGTCAGATCAAACATTTGATCAGGATCATTGAATTTTGCAGGCATTGGAGTCAAGTATTGCTTGAAGAATCTTCACAATGGGTCCGGAAAGCGCACAAGCCAGCCCGAAACAAGGAAATAATGAAAGATTCATCAATGGAAATTCTATCGAAGAATTTTTTGCGGACTCAGTTGTGATGATAACCGGGGCGACCGGTTTTGTGGGGAAAGCTCTTGTGGAGAAGCTGCTTCGAGCCTGTCCACGTTTGGCCATGATTTTCATCCTAATTCGTCCGAAACGTGACCAAACGATCGAACAACGATTTAAAAACTACCTGCTGGAACCGGTATGCTAATTACATACTTCATCGTAATCTAAACGTCATCGGTATTCGGTATTTGACATTTCTCGATAGATTACTCCGATTTGAATAATCTTATTTAGAGGACGGATTCTAATTCGTTGTCTTTGAGAAGCTGATGAAATATGCAGAAACTGCGTGTCAAAAATTATTATGGAAAAATAAGTAAAGTAAAATTAAAGTTAGAAACGATGGAGAATTAATGATTAATGGAATATTTTGCTATCGAACACGTAGCATCTGATCACGGGAAAGATGTGAAAGTTTGAACGTAACATTCAGGTAATCACGATACACTGTTGAATAACACTTTCCTCGGAAATATCAACTCGAACATTTACGTAGACAGAGTTAGAGTTCATTTACGTAGAGTTCATTTATGAAGTCAACAGGATTGTGGATGCACTTTTTCTTACTAGCTCGAACTATTATCACAACGTCCAAGAATATATAACAGCTTTTCAAATTTTTTAAGTTTCTATTTTCATTCTTTCATCATTTCATTTTGATATCGCAGATAATTTCTAAAATAAAATTACACCCTAGGATGTATGTATATTCTTAAATTGCAGTAACTAGCCTAGTAATTAACCTGGCCATTAAAGTTATAACGAATGAGTCATTCAATTCGCGAGAAAAATGAGACGCATAGTAATTCAGCTATTCATGAATAAAACCTAAAAAACTGTATAAACATTGTATGGCAAGTGCTGTTACACCAATAACTATTAAATATTAAAGAAGATTTTTTAGCTTCACTTTTTATATAGAATATAAACATGAAAATGAATATTGTTTATCATTAATTTTACATGATATTAATGACCAAGATAAAAACATTGACCTCGTAATTATATCAAACGCCACTTACTCTCTACATTAAATACAAACATCGCAAAAAAAATTAATATGAATACATTTAACGAGAACGTGATTTGTTTACAGGTATTCGATAAAATTCGTCCGACAAATCTTTTGAACAAAGTGCGCCCTATCAAGGGCGACGTTGCCCAACATGATCTGGGTATATCGCCAGAAGACAAAAAGCTGATAATAGAAAAGGTGAATATACTGTTTCATAGTGCTGCCACGGTGAGATTCGACGAGCCATTGAAGGTGGCCGTGAATTTGAATACAAAAGGCACCGATCGTATCATACAACTCTGCAAATCGATGAAAAATTTGGTTAGTCTCATCCACGTTAGCACAGCGTACAGTAATCCGGATCGAAAAGAAATCAAGGAAGTCATCTATCCGTAAGCATTCTGAAGTTTTTAAATTTCTATAAGTATCTGAATCCACAAATTCTGAAATTTTCATATTTTTAAGTAATATTGATTTATCAAATTCTACAATCATATTCCCCAAATTCCAGACTTTCTACATCAAGCCTTAGAGTTTTCAAATCTTCAAATTTGCCAAATTTATAAATTCTAAAGACTCAAATTCTTTAAATTCTCCAAATTCTTCCCGAAATTCCCAAATTCGTTTCAGGGAAAATTTTTTCCTTCCCATGTACAGTCCCATTTAAAACTTCACACATAGCGACTTTAGGGTATATGTAATATTCATTTCTTATTAATGATATCGCAGCACAAGGGTGAAACCTTGGACGATGATCGATATGTGCGAAAGCCTGGACAGTGGTATACTCGATGTTCTTGAGAACAAGATTTTAGAGCATCACCCGAACACGTACACCTTCACGAAATGTTTAGGGGAACAGATAA
Organism: Megachile leachella; assembly: GCA_963576845.1. NCBI lineage: Eukaryota > Metazoa > Arthropoda > Insecta > Hymenoptera > Megachilidae > Megachile > Megachile leachella. The sequence goes on from OY756248.1 coordinate 15,812,910, forward strand.
TATTGGATAATGCAAAGGATTTGCCGATGGCAATCGTGCGACCGAGCATTATTGGATCCGCGGAGAAGGAACCGACTCCTGGTTGGGTGGATGGTGTATTCGGAATAACAGGTATTTTCGCTTAAAATAAATGATTTGTTCGAAAAAATTATACAGCAATATTTGGATTGTACTCGTAATTTGAAAGTTTAGGAATTTGGGGAGTTGGACGTATCAAAATAATGATTTAGGGATCTAAAATTCGTTTTAAATTTCAAGTATTTTCAAATGTATAAATTGTGATAATTTCATATATTTTTCAGCTATGGTCTTGAAAGTCGGCACCGGTCACGTAACATCGCTTCTGTGTAATCCGAAGTTAAGGGTGGATCTTGTACCTGTTGATATCGTTGTGGATACTTTAATATGCGCCGCGTGGCACAGTTCGATGCAACAAAGTAACACGACTAAAGTTTACAACTGTACGACTGGATCGAATTATCTGAGGTAATATTCTCTAGGCAACTAACCAATTGTGCCGACGTTTTTCGCTGAAAGTCAAATATTTGAAGTACAAAAATTAAAAATTTCCAAATCTTCAAATTTCTATATTACCCTTTTGTTATTTTGTCATTTTCAGTTGGGGTAAATTAAACGATGGCATTTTAAAATATTCCATCGAAACACCAACGAATTATATAGTGTGGTATCCATGCAGTATATGCAGAACGAACAGATTTATTCACAATCTTTCGATGATCTCTCTGCGAGTGCTGCCTGCCCTCCTGACCGACATATTTGTGAGGCTCACAGGTGGTACGCCAAAGTACGTATCGATCCGTTTACAGTTGTAACTGTCAATATCCCGAACTTTGTCCTTTGACAGTTATGAAAATATAGTGACTCATTATTTTTAGACACCTTGGATTATAGTGTAATCGTAACGTTTGTGACCATTTTTAATATCATTCACTGACAATAAGATAACTACAAATGAAATGCGTAAAAACACATTTTAATTCGTTTAATCATTATAATTTCAGACTGATGAAAAGAATAGAAAGTGTTAAACGCATTGCCACATCAACAGAATTCTTCCGAGTAAACGAATGGACGTTCCATAACGATAACGTGATCGATATGGCGAAGAAACTGAAGTCATTGAAAGATGCCAATAATTTCAATGTGACCATGGAAGGTTTGGATTGGGAGTCTTATATACGAAACTATGTCTTAGGAGTCAGAAAATACGTTCTGAAGGAAGCTCCCGATTCAGTGAAAGAGGCTCGCAGTAGGCTGCATGTGTACGTATAATTAAGATTAGGGTGTATACAGAAAGAGTGTTAACGTTTATATGGAAAATTTGTGTATTTCAATATTCTGAAATTTTTTAATTTCATATTGTTCTCATTTTGTTCTATACTAAGTTCTATAATCGTCCATGAACTTTTTGGCAAGCACTACCGTAGACCATTTACGTAGTAAAAAATAATGGCGAAAGAAAGATTCTTAAAATTCATTAATATATGTTCGTAATACATTATGGAAGAATCCATATAAGTGTTGACATTTTCTTTTCCCGTATAATAAATAGTAACAAATGTTTATTCAATGAGTATTTTGTTAATTTCAGATTCCATTGGTTACATCGACTCACCAAAATATTCAGCGTACTCGCTGTGCTAATGATAGTAATGCGCATTAGTCACTGACGTTTGCTGAAACAATGACGTTACTTCCGTATGTGTTAAAGCTGAATACCTGAATAATTTCGAATTATTCCCATCAATACTGATCAAATGGAACAAATAGCTTACCATAATTTTATGCTTTATTTGTAAGATGCGATGTTTTAATATTAAGTAATTTAATAAGTAATTTAGTTACGGGACCATCCAATTTTGAAAAATCCTCCTGCCTGAAAGATCCGGAGACAACTTCGTTTTTATGTAGAATAGAGAAACAATAGAGAACTATTTTTAGTGACTGAATCAATTTTTTATCGATGAAACACGCGTGTAATTTTATACTAATTGTAACGAAACGTCGTTGTAATACATTGAAAAAATTTCAGCACGAACCAAAATGTATTTAGGAATCTTTCGATATGAAGGGGTCTGGCCGAGTAAGGAACTCGAATGCGTCCTTCTGCCAGATGGAACATCTTATTTCCATGGGGGTAGTAAGAGGGGAAAAACGAAATTTCGATTTTTGGTCCATTTTTGTTATTTAATTTTGCACAAAGGTTCTGCAAATGTTTTAGAATTATAGAATACATATTATAGAATGTTTTCAGAATTTTTGATCGCAAAATGTGGTCGGAAAAATCGATAACCAAACAAAAAACGGAAAAAATGCAAATTTTTATTGAAAATATCGGAACACTACTTTTATACTACTATGGTAGTTACATATTGGCATAATTTTTATTCCATAATGTAATATTCCATAATATTATTCCAGATGTAGTATTCCGATATCTTCAATAAAAATTCTCATTTTTTTCGATTTTTGTTCGGTTCTCGATTTTTTCCGACCACATTTTGCGATCAAAAATTCTGAAATCATTCTATAATATGCATTCTATAATTCTGAAACATTTGCAGAACCTTTGTGCAAAATTAAATAGGAAAAATTAGCCAAAAATCGGAATTTCGTTTTTTCCCTCTTACTACCCTTACGGAAAATATAAGATGTTTCATCTTGCGGAAGGGCACATTGGACTACCTTATTCGGCCAGGCCCTTTTGTAAGTATACTGAGCGATGCATGTGAGCAGTGTGGGAATACTTAAAAAGTTTGGAAGGCGTAGATAGGTGCTCGTGAAGCGTTGAAGCATTCTGCTCATAGTGCGATATACGAGACAGTTATCAAACACTTTATTTTTACTTGAGGAGTGTCAGGAAAAATCGTGTAATTAAGTAGGTTAATATTTACCTCGAAAATCGCGCGGTTTCGGTTGATTCCCTGTTTGCTAGAATTTGGGTCCTTCCCCTGGGTCATCTCTGGTCCTTCCCTGGTCGAACGGTGGTGGTGTCCGTCCCGTCCGGTGGTGTCTCCTTCTCCTGGTCCTGGTCGTGCATACATGTTAATGGATCCAGAGAATCTGCGAAAAAACAACCCGTGTTGACGAGACTAGACAACCCTCGAGTTTATGATCTTGCATAGGTGTTGCATCGCGAAAGATCTGCTAATTTTACAATTTCGAACGTGACTTTTATCCTTGAGAATTAGCAGATCTCTAGCCATGCAGCACCTATTCTATGTAGTAAATTAGACTCTTGTGATTTTCTAACTGACTTAATCTCTGGCCCCTTTCCTCGTTCGCTCGCCCATGACGAATAATGTAAACAATGAATTTGTGAACGCTGTATATACTTGTTTGGTCGGTTTGAATCTTGCTCTTACTTCAGAATTATTAAATAAGAAAAGCGGTTCTACAGTCAAATCCAAGCGATAGCTTTACACCGTGTAATGGTTATTTTTTGAACAAGAAAGTTTTAAGGGAACAAATGTTTAGACAGTTTTTTAAACGTATCATGAAAATAATAAAATTACTTAAAATTCATAACTAAGACGCTTTATAATGTTTGAAAGTAAAATATATAGAAATACGAGGCCAAGTTTAAAAAATATATCTCAGCGATTCACCGTCCAATTAACAACATAAGATTTCCTAACGAAATATATTCGTTTTTATAAAACGGGAATATTTTTTACCATACACTTCTACTTGCGATCAATGTTCTTGTCATGCACGCTTTTGTAATCACGATTGGATCAATTCGTCGAATGAAAAGGAGATGATCCTCAATTGTAAACTTCTTAAATAATGTTCGACAATAAAGACAAATAATTATTATAATAGTGACTATATTTCAAGAATGTATCAAGCCGTAACTTATTGTATGGTAAAATTTTTTTAAACAATATAAGTCTGAGCAGGTTTATATAATTTTGAGGCAGCAAAATAACGTTAATGTAGTAACGGTATTCCGAAGTTTCGACTAAAATTTATAGTAGTTTGGTAAAACATTATGAAGTTATTAACTCCGATGTAATTTGACATTTTTTACATTTATTTTACATTTTTTTTTTTAATACATTAGTGACGCCATCTCTCCAGCGAACAAGGTGAACTACACGTCCTCGAAACACTACTATGATTAATTCCTACATTCTGTCGCTAGATGGCAAAAATAAAATATTCCGCGAATATAATGGAATCTTAGTTGAATTTAACTCGTTAATTATCGGAAATCTTGCTTTAATTGAGCTTCTATCGGCTTCACGGTTCTTTTCTAATGATTTCAGTAAAATTCAAGTTATATTACCTATACTGGACAAGGAAACTTATTTCTTAGAAAGAGACAGAGGACATGATCGATTTTTTTTTTTAATAAAATACACTTCAGATCCAAAACGGATCTATATGTGTTATCTTTATTAAGTACAAATATAAATTCTTTAGAGAGAATAACAAACGATATAAAAGTATAAATTGTTACTTATACATATACATAGGAACTTTTGAATACAGTCAGAAAATTCTTATTTAACTTAACATAATCCTATCTAAATACATAATAATAGTAAATATTGTCTTACATCTTAAGTGTCTAAACATGATCGATTTAATTGAATTAACGGAAGACAATACACGTGGCGCCGTCAACTGGCAGTGTGGAAAATTATTGAAGGTACAGTTTGAAAACAATGTAGTTCACCCTGTTAGTTGGCGAGATAGCGCTTGTACTATATTCGTTGATGACGTCACTTTTTAAAAAATCGCACGTAAATTTATATTTTTAATAAAAAAAAAAAGTTTGGAGTATTTTTCTATTTTCTTTTCTAACGCTTTTAAGAGGTTCTTGTGGCACTACATAGGTTCTAGAGAGGTCACAGAACAATTTTTGACCCTCAGAAACGCGTAAAATTGCCTAATTTCGGAGAAAATAGAAATTTTAGTTTTTCGTGGTTTCGTCGATCGTGGCTAGATGGTGCAACCTGTACCGTTTTCGACAGAATTCCACTAACATTGATTTTCTGCCGTTATTAGGCATCGAAACGCATCAAACCCTGATAGAAATTTGTTTCTAAATGCCGCAGGAACCATACTACGCAGTCGAAGTCCCCAAATATTGCACTTTGCATGCACAGTAGAATTAACATACGCGGCTCGTATACGGTTCGCAATTCTGACGCACAATAATTAATTACTCGTTACCCGAACGTTATTCATGAACTTTTATGATCGAACCACGTAAATAATGCATTGATGACCATTTTTCAATCATAAAGTGCACAAAATATATCCACAAAACGTCCAATTAATTTTTATTTTATTGGCTTAATTAACTTCAATAAGCCTCAAATTACGTTAGATTGTAAGACTAATCGTCATAGCTTATTATCGTATTAATATTTTAATATAAATTACTAAGTTTATTTAGATGAGTATTAATTATATTTCACGCAGAAGTTTATGTTCAATACTATAATTACGTTTACTTCAATTTCATATTCAAGGATAATGTTTTTTGGTACATTAGCAACAAAGTCCTTAACTTTGTTTTTGCTTGTTTTGTGATTGAAATCAACAAGTGCAACGGAGCAGTACTTGTTCCGCTTGGTGCAACGATAACATCAAATTGGGTTTAAATATTGTCTTTGCTCTTGATCGAGTCCTTTAATCTTTGAAGAAAATCTTTTGAAGTAATACGTTCCTTAAGTTCAAATCGACAAAGTATTGTTTGCACTGAATTGAATGAAAGTTAGGTTTTATATTTTCGGTATTATAATATATCTATAATTTTATGATAATACTGTTGTAAATATTATAAAATACTTATCAAACTATTTCATTAAAAAGTACTGTAAATGTTAAAATATTATTCGTGTCTGTCTAAAGTCATGAATTTTTAGTAAAAAATAATTTATTTTTAATGTGAAATAAAAATACTCAAATGTAGTTCTTCGAATAGAGATTAAAGTAATGTGAAAATAATAAAGTATAAAAATTTTTTATTGAAATATAAGGAGAATATTAATGTAATATGATTTATGTCATTTTCGTCCATATTATCTGAAAATTATTACAAAGGTAATAACAACTCTGTAGGATTACATGATAGCATAATTCATGCTTCCAAGATAATAGACATGTATTATTTTGATCACGACTACGAATTCCTCTATCAAATCATGTATTCATTTGCAATGGATGCTTGCGTGTGTAAAATGTCACGCATCAAGTGCATTGATCAATGCATTTCCGTTTTCCGGATGAAGCTGTTTAAACCTTAAATTGTTTCGTGACGTTGCTCCGAACCAAATGATTTTACGGAAACCGAACAAAAAGTGTGTATAATAATTAACGGAAATTACCATGATTGTATATATGATCAGTATTTTACGTAACAGTGTTCTTTAAATGTACAATATCAAAATTGAATCATCTGGAAAAAATGCAAATAGAATTTTGCCATTGCAAACTGAAAGGAAGACTAAAAATTGCAATGGAAAATAATCCACACTTTATTTTAGTTTAGCATAATTAGATGTTATCGTGTGATCAGACACTTTTAATAACATCGAGCTTCAATGTTCTGAGTTGATAATATTGCGTAACGGAACATCTAGCGATTATGACGTGAGCAAGTACTTTATTTTGTGAATATCGTGTGATTAGACATTTAACGATATCGCTAATTTTTGCAGTCTGTGCTGACATAATACTCTTGTTGATTGACTATGTTATAACAGAATTCGAAACGTTATGATATCTCACAGTTGGACATTTAATATTCACCATTTCGCTTAATAAGACATCTCGCGACGATTGGACAGGTGATATCGGTAATTTAGGGTTGATCAAGAGATACGGAGTGATTGACCATTGTTGACAATCAAATACACATATCGAACAGCATCGAAGGTATTTGCATACTGAAAGTGCTGTTTAAAATTATAGTGAGAAGTAGCAATGAACTCGAGTTCACGATTTATTTGTTTATTTAACCGAACCGTGAATGTCATTGCACCTACTGTATGTAGGTGACATCAATAACAGGGTACCTCCGTTTTCAGCGATCATTTTATTGGAACCCGCTTACAGACACACTTCGCTATGTATAAAACAGTATACTAGAATCAACTATAGTGTCATTCTGGCGTGGACTGCTTGAGCAGAAGGTCAGTTCATTCTTCGGACACGAATAACGTATCACTGGTGTTCGACTGTATTAGCATTAAACAGGCTTCAGTTCTTCCTTTCTTCTCGATCGCTGCGGTTCTACCTTGCGGACCTACCAGATTCGAAGGTGAAATCAAGGTAAGGGAGACAGATTGACAGAGGAAAAGTACTTTATAATTCTGACAAAATTCTCTGTCACTTCCAACATTTATTACGAAATTGATCCTTTAATTATACAGGAATATATGATACACAGATTTTAATTATTCAGTTTTGCTTGATCAAAATAGTTTTGGAATATTCATGTTCATAATTTATAGTATGAACATATTACATTTATATTCATAGCTTACATTTTTATATCAATGTTGACTTGCATATTTGCATTTTTTGTATAGTTTTAAAAAGAGAGTTAAAAGAGTATCGTTTTAAAAAGAGTTAGAAGAAGATAAAATTTGAGTGGACAGCCACAGTGAAAGTGAACATTAATTGTCCACGAATTATTCCTTGACACTATTGATGTAATATTAACACTATTTATAACTTGTTACCAATTTTTGTTCTTTGATTATATCTTTTAAATGTAATTTTTAGTGTCAGTTCAAGAGTTTACGTAATAAACGTGTTAAAATTAAGTCGAGTATTAAAAGCCGTTCCAGAAACATTCCAGGTTTCTGAGCAGTGAATTCAAGAAGTGGAGTACAGTTACATCCCCAGGGCATCTGACTAAATGTTTCGTAATGCAGATTTAATTCTGAAGTATTAATAGGTGTTCGATCCTAAAACGGTACTTTTTAATCAATTCCTTATACAGAGTTGCATCTGTGTATCATGATTTGTATGTGTACGTAAAAGTTGCATTAAAAAGTGGAGCGAAAAAAAGTGTCCCATTTTTTTCACGATACGATGCCATATTCCAAGAGTAAAAACGAGAGGAAAATATATTGTAATTAAAGTAGGACAAGTTTCATGTTTACGAAAATTTAACTTACTACATTTTTTACTCGAATGAAAAAGAAAAATTAGAATAATGTCAAATGTGTTTAAAAGCATAAAATTCATTTATTTTCATTATAAATGGTCCATGTAAAGAGTATTTTATTAACTATTACAAAATGTGTCTACTTTTTATTTCGTCGATTATGTATTACGAGTAGCAATGATGAAACATACATCACATCAACTATGGGGTAATCCAAATCATCAGATATTGCATCAGTGATTGTTCATGTTTACTGTATAGAAATTAATGCATGTTAGACATACGTATATCATTATAATGCACATAATAAAAATATTGTGGTAGTCTTGCAGTATGTAATAAAACAAAATAAACGTAAATTGATGTTCAGGTACCACATGAATGGTTGTACGTTTTTGGAATGTTTAAACCGACATCTAAACCGGTTTTTGCATTACAAAACTATTGGAATATGTAGAGGTATTTGTGTGCACTTCAATGCTGTAGTAACAGTTTATTGAAAAGTAATGGTAGATTTGAGAAATGAGTATTTAAATTGCTATATTCTGTCTGGATTGATATATGTACATTTTGGTATGTTACGTTCGTGAAGATGATTAATTAAAAACTTGTGTAATAAATTTTGTTGGACTTCTGTAAATAAATTTTACATCTTTCGTTGATATATGTGTTCCATTATTTTGGATATTTGATAGAATATACAAGTATTGTAAAATATACTATAAATGTATTAGAGAATGACATAAATTAACTTTTTTTGCAAAGTATTTTTTCTTGCAATTCGTTGTGACTCAATTATAATCACGTTAATTGTTACAGTCCTCCTAATTGACTGTAAATGTCACGAAGTATGATTTCAACATTATTTCACATGTTCTTGTATTTTTCTTACAGAGATGCGGTTCGTATTACTGATCGCGCTTTTCGCGGTGGCGAATTGCCACGATTTTAGCACAGTTCGCTCCTGGAACTATGTCGATTTTAATTTTGCAAATGAATCCGTCCGAAATGCGCTAATATCATGCGGGGAATACATTCCTGAAAATAATATGCCTCTTGGGATGCAAGTTTGGAACGATAAAATATTTATTACGGTTCCACGATGGAAGAAGGGTGTTATTTCTAACTTAAATTATTTTGCGAAGAATGATCAGTCAGGTAGGCTCAAATTTCAACCTGGACTTTATAATCAGTAAATATTTACATAAACTTACTTTGTTGTTATAGTATTAAAAAATATTTCAAGATTTTATTATACGTTATTCTTCGTTTATCTTTCTCTTGCTAAATCTTGAAGATCATTTTTACAGAGTCTCCAAAGTTAATTCCTTATCCCGATTGGCAAATGAATTGCATGAACATGCCAGGTAGCATTGTGAGTATTTTCCGTGTTAAGGTCGACGCTTGTAATCGACTTTGGGGAGTTGATACAGGCGTCAGTGACATTTTAGGCAACACCACTGTTGTACAGCCACCAAGGATCTTCGTCTTCGACCTCAAAACCGACGAGGTAATTCACTGAATCTATCTTTATATTCTGTTTTCGTTAATACTGCTTGCATATGTTATTCAATTTGTGTTGAGTATAAATGTTAAATATGGAATTTATAAACATGTTACCTATTAACCAATTTCTTTAATAATAAAAACACCACTTTCTCTTTCACAATTTTTCAACATTTTATTCATGTACATATACAATAATACAATAATACATTTATAATATTAATTTCGAATATCGAATTTGCACGCCCGATATTTATGCATCAATATCAAATTTTACTTACTGTACTATGAACATCAAATGTAGGAATTTGATAGTTTATTTAAAAAAGATGGAAATATTTAATTATAAGATATATTTTGTTGCTACAGGTACTCAGAGTGTACACTCTAAAAGAATCAGATCAAACACCTAATTCCTTCTTCGCTGACGGGGTTGTGGATGTTGATCCAAATGATTGCGATAATGCTCATTTCTATATCTCCGATTTGGGTGGATTCGGTGTAGTGGTTTATAGTTGGGCAAAGAACGACTCCTGGAGAATTACGCACAGCTATTTCCATTTCGATCCTCTGCATGGTGAGATATTTCAATATTTCATTCGTCACGTGTGTTTTTTATCATAAAGACAAGTAATCGACTGTATAAATAAAAAGAATTTGAAATGCTTTATAAATTATAATAATATCAAGTTCAATGATGAACAAACTACATTATCAAAGATGGATTTTCAGTTTGATAAATAATTTTATTGTAATTTATTACAATATGTACAATACATAATGAAGTATAAATGAAGCTTAATATATTATCTAAAGTATTATCCTCTTTACATAATTTATATAATTTAATTGCAGTATATTTTCTTTTTCAAGAAATACAGTTTAACTTATTACAATTGCTTTTCTTTCAGGTGACTACAATATCAGTGGATACAATTTCCAGTGGAACGATGGTGTGTTCGGCTTATCTTTATCTGCACCCCGAAACGATGGTTACAAAACTTTATATTTCCATGCGATGTCTGGTATCACCGAGTTTTCTGTGTCCACCGAAGTCCTACAGGACGACACGTTAAATAAATCGAGCGATTACCATGCTTTCCGCGTCGAAGGTGGAAAGGGGTTGAATTCTCAGGGACCTACATCATTGATCGATACAAAAACTGGTATTGATTATTTTACCCAAGTGAGCAAGAACGGTATAGCTTGTTGGGACACCAGTGTACCGCTGGATCAAGATTCATTTAGTAAGTAACAATTTTTAGTAATTAATAATTTAGTAATTTTAGTATTAATGGTTTCTAAAATTAATATCAGTTTCTGGCATTTTGAATTTAATACAATCCAATAGTTATACAAAGTAATTATTTAATGACGTTATGATAATCATTTAATATGACAAATAACAAAATATGCTTCATTGGAAAATTTAATAGATCGCATATTTCCAAATTGCTTTTTTGTATAAATTTATTTTCACTGTGAAATTAGTAAGTAAAAAAGAGAATTATTTGCACATATGTAAATAGCAGTGTTGAATATTTCGATCATTACCATTTTTCAAGTTTAAAAATAATTACGAGTTAAATGAAAATATTTCTCACAACAGCGAATCATTTATTCGTTTTCCATTAACATAAAATCGTAGTAAATATGAGAATTTCTGAGAATATCAAACAAATATAACAAACTGATTTTTATATTAATTGTTTCGAGGTATTTTCCCATAATTATGAAACGTAAGATGTATTAATAGTATTTACAGGAATAGTGTACAATCATGTCTAATTCAATACATTTGCTAGTACCAAACAATGGACAATCAATCTTATCTTTTCCAATGATTACAATGATTATACAATATCTGTCACCATTCAAATGTCGTTACGACCCGTGACGTCAGATTTCGCTATATTCAGTTTGTTCGTTAGAAATATTTACGATTTCTTTCGTGGAAGATTATACCTAACTTATATTTCATGTTTTACGAATCGATTCTTATGTAACGATTCTAAGAAATCTTGAAGACATTTAGTAAAGAACAGCAGCAATTCCACGGATTAATCAATTGTTCTTTTACAGTTCTCGCAGCTCAAGACAACACGACGTTGGTCTTCCCGAACGATATGTCCATCGATCCATCATCCAACACGCTATACGTGCTTTCCGATAATTTACCGCAATTTTTGTTCTCGGATTATGATTCTAAGAAGCGTAATTTCTTCTTGACGATGGCCAATCTTGACTCTTTGACGTCCGTCTGCAAGAAAAGGAACTCTAACACGAGATGAATCCGAGATACTTCAACGACACTTCCATTTTGAAAAACTTTGCATTTTGAATACATGGACTATCAATTACATTTATAACACTTATATACATCTTTGAATATTTCACTCGTTTCTTTCTTCCATTTTGAGAGATTAAATATGTAAGCAATGATTTGTCTGAATTTGAAAACCTGAAATGACGCTTAATTGTAAAAATGACAACTCTTTTTTAAATAAGACATTTACATATCAATGTTTCTGCAATTATCCCGATGACCTAAGTGGAAATAAAAAGTTTTTAACATTCTGATAATTTGTCTTGTTTGTGAAGAATGATTTTATTGGATTCTTCAGTATCTACTTTTATTTTACACAGCAGTTATACAAAAGATTGTTTAAATGAATACGTGAACAGCTTATACAATATAATAGTTATGAACGTTAACAGGACTCAAGTTAAAATTTTTCGTCTTTTACAGTCGCGATTTTATTTACAAGTACTTTTTTAAATCAACATTTCATGAATTTCTCGTTGGAACTTTTTGCGTGAAATCTGTAAGGTTACTTAGGTAGATTTTTCTATCGATTATAATTAGTACAAAATCATTTGAAATTTCAAAGTTTCAGAAATCTTCCACAAACAAAAAAGATATAGAAAAAGTGATTCTTTAAAAAAGATCCCAGTTTCTTGAAAAACTAAGATATTTAAATATAACCTTCCAGATTTCTCACCTTGTGATATAAGTATATTACATCAATGATCGAATGAAATTATTTTGATAGAAAATAGAAAATAAGCAGGTAGATAATGCTGAATCAATAGGATACATTCGAGTATTATAATTTTATGTATAATGGAAAGTTATCTTAGTCGTAAATGAAATCACTTTTTAACATCACTCGCCTTGGTCCCAATCTCACTATAATCATGCACTTATTATTATGAAAACTGTAATGCGGTATGATACACTGTCAATAACATTTTAATCACAGGATACTACACGTTTTCGACTGTAAACATAAAAGTAAAACGAGTTTAATACCATGGTTTACTTATTTTAATTTATGAATATGGACGTTGTGTTTACCTTCGGTTTGTGGCTAACAGCACCTGCGGCTTTTGTGCCATTTTCGGTTGCTTGAGGTTTCTTCGCTTTAAATATCTTCGATATTCTGCCTGTTAATGGAAATCTTTATTCAAAAGTTGTCACTAATTTTCTTTTGCAAAGATCGGAGGAAGGTATTTATTAATATTGCTTTTCGGGAAGATGTACAGGGTGTTTAAGAAAATGTGTACAATAAACTTTGCTTATAAGAGGCTAAAGAGATTGAAGGTTCTTCGATATTGTGTAATTTTATAATATGTAATTTCAACGTATTAAAAAGTATATAAAAGGTATATAAAACTTGAATATTCGAATAGGAGGAAACATTTGTTGACTTCAGTCAGTTGCACGAATATCTTTTTTGAAACACCCTGTACTATTTTACATAACTTCTTTGGCCTGATTTCACATGGTCAATTTCGTTACATGCAAGGTGTACCAGTAATTGAGGTATGATGAAAAATAATTTCATCTTATTTATAAAAATTAACTAAAATCGTACAACTTCTATTTTCGGTTTCATTTTAAAGTAAATTGCGTCTCACATTTTTCTTTTAAATATTTGCAAATATTTCAGTTAACAAAATGTAATTTTATAAACTTAAATATTTGTAAATTTTCAGATTTCTACATTTTCTAATTCATTTTCAAACGCGTAAATTTCTCAATTTGAAAATTTCTAAATGTGCAAATGTATAAGCTCGTAAGTTACAAAATTTGTCAATCAGAAAGCACGAATTTTTTATCAATTATAAAGCAAAATTCTTTCGTACCCGTTCTAGGAGGCGGTGACTGTACAACATCAGCATCATCCTGTGCATTGTCATCGTTCGTCCTCTCTTCATCAACAATTTTTTCCTTGTCATCCTGCTTATCGATTTCTATCGTATCCTCTGCATCGGCTATCGATCTCCTCGACTTCGAACTTTTGCTTTTCGCCGAGGATTTCATCGAATTCGACTCCTGTTTCTTCGACTCATTCTCCTTTGTTTCTTCCTCCTTATCTGCACTATCTTCTTTCTTCTCTCCGTTTTCCGCGCCGTTGTTTTCATTTTCCTTCTCCTTTTCCGATGTTCTCTCATCGGAGCTTGCACTTCCGGATTTCAGTCTTGGTGGTTTTGGTGGCGGTGTCGCAATCGGAGACATTTGTTTCTCAGAACTTTTTTCCTTGTCACCATCGGTATTCGATTCTGTTTTATCGTTCGCTTCTGATTTTTCATTCTCGTCATTGCTTTGCTTACTATCTGTCTCACTGTCTTTTTGAGTAGTTTCCGTTTGATTCTCCGCGTCATTTTTCGACGTTTCGTTGGTCACTTCGTTATTGTTCTCCTTGTTAGTTTGTTCATTGTTTGATTCAGACGCATTCTCTTTGATATTGTTCTCTGCATCCACCTTCGGTTCCACTTTCTCATTGTCATTTGTTAATTCGTGCTTTTCGTTTTGTTCTTTCGATTCTTGGGATTCTTCTGCGGCCATCGACGCTTCGTCCTGTGCAATTTCCGACTCCATTTTGTCCACTATGGTGTCCGGTGTCTTTTGTGATGCGCTATGCGAAGACTCTTGTGGACTGTCTACTTTTTCGACGTTATTCATGGAATCTGTAGCATTGTCCGTCGTATTTTCTTCGTTATTTGTCTCATTGTCTAATTGTGCTTCTATCATTGGCGGAAGAGCTGGTTTCTCTATATTTATTTGCGCTTTTACTGTGTCAGTGTTCTCCTCGTGAGAATCTGTATGCAATTTATTTACAGGAAGCTTTAAAGGAGGAAGAGAATTCCTCTTCTGCATGTGTTCCTGTATTGCACAAAAAGATTTGTTAGCTACGAAATAGTTACATGCTAGTCTTTCAAATTTTCAGTATTTTAATTATAAAGTTTACTGAATATTAATTATAAATATAAAATGTATTAACATTCGTTCCAACAGCACCTACAAACAATGAAATTTTACGAGTAATAAAAAATTGAATATTTCAATTTAGTTATTTATAGCCAACTTATACATTATATAACACACTACTCGTGTGTAATGTATATGTAATGATAGAAATATAAAATATAAAACCAGTCTGGAACGATCAATCTTATTTGTCCTTGTTTAAAATTTCACTTTTATAGACACATGGTATTAGAGTGGATATAAGCTTGTACTTATTATATTTATTATTATAAACTTATACAAACTTATTCATGGAACAATTAACTTTTAATCACCGTTTGTGAAATTTCTCTCGCCGTATGATTTCCCGTTGTTTCGCGCCTTTGGCCAAGCAAAATTGTATGGCAGCCACCACATGCCACCTACACGATCAGTAGAATAACGATATTTTGAAATCAAAATCAAACGCACATGGAGAGCACGTATAATATTTTTATGGAACAAATTAGTTGTATATTTACCTTCGATACAAACAGTTCTTTATATCGTTGAACAAAGGTTAGTTCATGAACGTTGTTTTCATTTTCCTCCAACCCTAGTTTTCCGTGTCTTCCATCGCCGCACGTGAAAAGCTTTCCAGATTCTGTTATTAAAAATCAATGTTGCAAAAAGAAAAAAATTACGTTACCAAAATTGCTTTCGTAGCTGCTTCTAGTCAATGTTATCTGTCATTTTACATTTATTACCTATACTAATTAATAATTAATAAAAGTACTATTCTGCTATAAGTATATAAAAAGAATTAATGAATACTGTGAAAAATTGTGCAATAAGATTTAAGTTCAGAACGAGTTTTTGTTCTTCCAAATTCAATTTATAATAACAAAAAACAAAATTGAACAAATTGTACCGGTAACAATGGCTGTGTGACTCTCTCCGCAAGAAATCCGACTGATTGTTTCGTTTTGTAACATGCCACGTGACAGAAGTTTTGGAGTGTGAAGTTCTGTGACGTTTGTTCCTAAACCCAGCTGTCCATTCGAATTGCTTCCGGTGCAGTATATGTTCCCGTTCTCTGCAAGTCTCAGAAGAAATCGTTGTAAAAATGTGCTGCATTTTTAGCGATGGTTCTTTCGATATATCGCTGTAGTGATACAATCATGCGACTAAAAAAAAGAGTTTCTTCTGAAGGCAAAGAAAATTTCATTGAGTAAAACTTGTAACCGAATGAAGAAGATATTTTCTTGAAGATATTTGCTTGCATTTCCTAGTTATTTTCTAGTGTTTCTTATAAGAATTTACAGTGTAAGTAATACGCAATGTTATTGTTATGAATTAAAATAACAGTAACAGTGCCACTATCATTTAACGGCTACAAATATCTAAAAAACTTTTATAATTACAAAATTATTATAGATGCAAGACTTTTATGTTTAAAAAAGCGAATGTAGATTTACCAGTTATGTATATAAATCAAAATTTGCAAATTCGTTTCATCATTATTTTGATCGAAAAAAGGGTAATTTACACAAGAGAAATTCATTTGAACCCACCCGCTAAAACAACCGTGTGATGACCACCGCATGCTACGTGAACAGCTGGGCTGGGTAATTGCATTTGCTTCGGGGTAATTTGCGTAGAAAAATTGACATCGATTCCCAATTTTCCACTTTCCGACTCGCCACAGATGTAAACCAGACCGCTTTCTAAAATTATAATTTCGCGTTCCAAACTTGGTAACTCGATAATTTGTAATTTTGGGGATTTAAAAATTATTTAAACAAAGAACTTGTGAGTTCGAGGATTTCGACATTTTTTGACTTGTGAATTTAGGAGCTTGGTGATTCGATAATTTTGGGAATTTGGGAAATTTAGGAAATTTAGGAAATTAAGGAAACTAGAGAAATTTAGGAAATTTGTGGAACTTAAGAATTTTAAAAAATTTAGAGTTAAGGGAATGTAAATAATTTATAATTTGGAAAATCTGAGAATGTTTATAGTACTCTGAAAATGATTACAGTATAAATGAATTATGCCTATCTAGTTACCTGTCAGAAATGCAGAATGATAGTACCCAGCGCTAATTTGTTTGACAGGTTCAGGAATATGGACCTTCGTCGGTTTATTAACCAAGCCAGAGACATCCGGGAGACCCAATTGTCCTTCGAGGTTGCTGCCCCATGCAAACACCCCACCATCGCTGATAAGAGCCAGAGAATGATGAGAACCGGCGGCAAGTTGAAGTATCTTTGACCCAGCCAATCCTGCATCGTACACCAATACCGGAGAACTTGAAGAATCACCTATCGCTGATGTTCCTCGACCTAGTTGGCCTTCTTGATCGCTGCCACAAGCAAAAATCTTTTGCGCTCCTATAACCACATGGTTTTGTACTGTATCGCCGATGCGTTATATCACCAACGTATTATATAGTCAATGCGTTTTGACACATTATATTGATGTGTCACTAATGTATTATGTTGCCAACTATACAGGGTGTCACAACTACCGTAGGTCCTTGAAATAGGGGGTAACTGAATGTGTTTTATCATTAATGTATGGTATTGTTAAGTGATTATATCACCAACGAGTCATATTTTCACATATTTCGGTAATATAGCACCTTTCACAGTTTTTTCTACCCTCAGAGTATAGTAAAAGTCTTATTCTACGAATTTTCAGCACTTAGAAATTAGAATAAAAACGTGTGAAAGGTAAAAAGTTTTTTACCGACACTTAACGGAATTGTTATTGATGATCCGAGAGATTGTAGAGTGATTAGAGTTCTAAAATTGAAACGGCATTAAAATAATTAGCGGTGAAAAATAAGGTTGTCGCGAGAATACAAGTTATGAGGACAGATAAAATCTCTGAAGTGAGAAGCGTGATCGGGGACATGCTTAAAATGTAACTGATGATTTTCCTGCTTTAAAAGTAACGTTATCCGATCCGAATCTTATCGTTCGAAATGTTTTGGTATTCAAGCTACGAATTCGCAAACACGACTACGTTATAGACATTTACGAAAGTGCCTGTAATAAATCAAACGTTATCATAAATTTAACGGTGGCACTTCAAAAGAATAGAAGCAGAAATATGGAAATTTATTTTTGTCATTTAGACAAATTCTACGAACAGCCTTTTCTTTGGGCGACAGAAAATATATCGATCGTAGGACTTATTTATAAGGTACGAGTTGAACGAACGACACGATAACAAGGTTCTTGTAATTATGCTAATTATGTGACTGTAGTTAAGACGTTTTTTCGATATAAATGGAATAGATGAAGGATTACCTGTGCAAATTAGTGTGTGTGCGCGTCCACATGCGACATGTGTGACCTTTTCCGGCTTCAGCACTGAAAATTAATAGGTTCTATGAGAACGCATAGCATAACGTGATGGGGATGAATTTGTTCATAGTCAAATGGAGTCAAATAGAAGTACAAGAAAATATAACAGTATCAAGTTATTCTATAATTAATGATTAACACTAAACCTACTAATATGCAATACACACTTACTCTAAAATTAAAAATAAATAAGCAAACGATAAAACATTAATTGATATACATATTAATTTTTTACCTTCATGAAGATTAACAAAGATTCTAAAGAAATTGCTTTAATAAATTTTGTAGATAAAAATGAAGAACTTGTAAAAGAGTCATTTGATCTTTCTGGTAGCTTCAGTCAAAATCATGACATACAATTTTAGCAAACAATGGTTAATGTTTTTACAATTAATCAGGATAATAATTTTTTTAATTAAGCAGGTATGTCTACTATTCTCTTAAGAATAATTCAAAATTTTATCTCATTTGAAATAATTCAACGGAGAAGGAATCTTTTAATAAAAGTAAACTTCTAAATTGAAATTCTTAATATTTTTTTTAGTTAATATAGGAAATTTATTTTCTTATAAATTAGGATTCTTAAAGAAGTAAAATTGTAATAATATGAACCTTTTACGCAGGACGGTTTACTAATGTGGTTTCTATGACCCAGACCGAGCTGACCCCAATCATTGCTTCCAAAGACGAACAGTCTACCGCTTTCTGAAAGCAATAAAAATACTCCTTGTGTAAACTGTAAATTCATTCTTTATTATTATTTACTTCACCAACAATATTTTACGTAATATTTCAAAACTTTGATATTTGATCACCTATAAATGTACATCCACATTTACAGAATTTATTAAAAAATGTATTAAATTGCATTTAAAAGTGAACAAATTAAAGTGTACTAAATACACATAATTACATTATACTCACCTTAGAATTTTTACTGGGAAATAGATATTATTTTTAAATGCACATAGATAATTCACTAAATAGGTAATAAGATAAATGATAAAAGAACATTACTTGTACATTAAAAATCAATATAATATATGACCTGCATGTCATCAGGTCATTTCAAAAGTCCTTGTTTATTTTTATATTCCAAAGACTGTCACCTTGTTCCTGTATCTAGTAAATATTTCAGTCTTCAACATGTATCTATAACGAATAATTAACATTTTTTTAACGAGAACAACGTGAACAAGGTGTACATAAAAGTATTTCCTTCATGAATATAACAAAGGTGCAAATGTAAATTAGGCCATTGAAAACACGAATCCATATATGGAGTCTGAATTTTGAGGAAGCACCTTCGAACATTTTTATCTCAAAACCAGTTTAAAAAAAAGTGAAAATAAACAAGACAAGTCGTACAAAAAAAAAAACATTTATTTATTTATATTTGTATTTATGAAATTTTCGTTCAAAAGTACTTGAAGTCTTTTGAAACGATTTGATTTGTTTCTAAACTATGCGATTAAGGATTTACAGTAGTTTAGTGTTAAAATTGCAGGAATCGAGAATTCCGTGAAATATGCGGTTGTCAAAGTGTTAATAAACGTTTATATGACTCACTGGAACAAATAATACCGACAAAATATTCCATTCAAGGAAAAAGAAAGCTCAAACTGTTCATATAGTTTCTGGAACTGTTGATAATAACAATATGTCCACCCTGCTCGTATAGTTATGCATGTTCCGTGCTAGAACATTGCGTGGTCGTATCGATTTACCGGACAGTGGCTATCCTCTGTAAAAGCATAGGTCGACTATAACTTCTTCGCGAATCGTGATACAGAAGCTGTAAATCATGTGGGATTCGGTCCGTGCTGCTTTGCACAGAAATTGACGGATCGCGCAACGTTTAACTTCATGAATTATTCACGAAAAATTTGTCAACTGATTCGTGTCTTTCGGCTAAATTAGAACTTGAAGCTTGTTCGATTTAAATACGATCAGACATTGACTGAACCCAATTTTCAAATTAATAACTGCTGAATTTGTAGAGTTTCAAGGGTTTAAATTTGTGAGAATAGGAAGTTTCAAATTTCCAAATTTTCAAATTTTCAAATCTTCAAATTTCTAAATTTCCAAATTTCCAAATTCTCAAATTTTCCAAATTTCCAAATTTCCAAATTTCCAAATTTCCAAATTCTCAAATTCTCAAATTCTCAAATTTTCCAAATTTCCAAATTTCCAAATTCTCAAATTCTCAAATTCTCAAATTCTCAAATTCTCAAATTCTCAAATTTTCCAAATTTCCAAATTTCCAAATTCTCAAATTCTCAAATTCTCAAATTTTCCAAATTTTCCAAATTTCCAAATCTTCAAATTTTCAAATTTGCACTCGCCCAGATTTCTGATCTCCCAAATTTCCAAACTTCAGAATTTCCAAATCTTAGAATTCCCAAACTTGGAAGTACCAAATTTCCAAATCCCCAAATTCTCAAATCCCCAAATTCTCAAATCCCCAAATTCTCAAATCCCCAAATTCCCAAATTCTCAAATCCCCAAGTTCCCAAATTCCCAAATTCACAAATCCCTAAATTTTCAAATTTCCACACCCTTAAGTTCCTAATCTTCCAAATTCCAAATTTTCAGAAATCCTCATAATCTTCTATAGAAACATTACATTTGAATTAATCTTGCAATATTTTGTCGGTATAAAAATGTTGCAAAACGAACGAAGAGGAAGGTATCATGAAATTACGTTGTTCGTTGCCTTTTTATTGACAATAATTATAATGTGGTGCCGTATTTTTAGAGTCTATAAATCACGACATTATCGTAGCTATCGCAACTAAACCTTGCGATATGCGCGAGGCTAAAATGAACCCTGTAAAAATTGCCCTGAAGGTAAAAATAAGCTAAAGCTTTAATAGATGTAATTCTGCAAAGATTATACAAAAACGAGAAGTGAAAGAAGAAATACTTTTGGGAGATGTTTGCTTTATAAAGAAAAAGAGAATCAGGTGTTCCAGGGAATTATATTACACCTTCGATATTTCTCTGTTAGGTAAATTTTTGTGATATTTTCTTTAAACTATTAGATATTATTCGAAATTTTTTTTGCTTTAAAACATTATACTTTGTAATACACATTTTAATTTAAAATTCCAGACGAAGGCATCTCTTTGAACGGAAAGAAAAACACAATCTTGTTTCTTTCAAAGTATGACAAAGATTATTTCCTGCTTAGAGAAAGTTTCTCTGTCTCTTTGAATTAAATTCATTCCTGTTACCTAGGCGTCTGTAATTTCCTGTTATGATACAAAGCCCTCGCCGCAGGAAAATATCAGAATTCTGCTTCGATAATTCTGCAAGTTCTACTATTTTTTAATCATGAAATGGTAGGATGTTCGCACGAGAACTGTGATACAAACACTTAAAATGTACAACCACGTGTGGCATCATTGAAACATCTACAGTCATTCATGTGTACACTTATTGATTTCCTTTAGAATCAAGAACAGTCGTGTACAAATCGATTGGGCAACACATCAGATGTTAACTTAACGTTTAGTGTGTTCTGTGAAAGCGTTTATAGTCAGCTGATATAATCTTGGGTGTAAAACCCAGCTGAATCGAGTCGTTTTGATTAAAAATTGACGAGGAGCGTGTAGGGCGTCACAAAAATCAAGGTACAAGCGGTAAAATGATATAAAAATCTCTCAAATAAACGATTTCCTTTTCGATTAATTTTTTTGTAGCTTTCCATCTGTTGTGTGAGAATTTTGACATACGCTATAATTATATTTCATTGAAACTGTGAATATTAACAATGATACGTGGCGTAAGCGATTCGTGGAATCACTTCATAATTTTTTCAAGTTTCCTTTGTATAAATTTCTACAAGTATTATTCCGCTAAAATATTTCTCTTATGTATTGTTTATATTATTGTCCATGTCAGAAGTGTGGGACATAATTGATTTCATTCGACAGTAAATTTAAACAAATACAAGCTCAACCAAAGTATAGTTGTGTGACATATATATGCAAATGCAAAGCAATACAATTAACAAATTAATTACTGCTTTTAATTGGTCAATTAACTAAAATACGTATAATGAACAATTAAGGTAACATATACAGTTTCCATAAACACTCTCCCAACACTCTTGTTAAATGGAAATAACTTCTCTTGCGAACTTTACTTTATGTACACATTTGAAGAGAATATACGATATTCTAATTAATATAGTGATTGGTCTATGTTTATTTGCATCGTATAATCAAAGCTTTGCACTTTATTTAAAATATGCAAATATTTGCACTTTACTTACGACAAATCACAGCGGAATGTTCGTCGCCACACGTAATGGAGACAACAGGATCTTTTCGGATGAAGAAGTGTGAGGCAATGTTGTCTGCGAATCTGCTTCGGCCAACCGTAAACACCGCACCCGATTCTGTAAAATAACGTAAACAATTTTACAACTTTTCGATAAATCTTATATACTTAATATGAAGCACCCTTAGTATTAACACACAACATTAACAAAAGTAGTCTTAAATACACTAACATCCACCATATTTGTTTCAGCGTGGTAGTTTTCTTCTTCAATAACATGTGATTCAAATATTACATATTTAAATATCTAATAACATGTTTAGTTAAGAAATAATTTCTTCTTTAATAAAGCTTAAAAATAACAATAAAGATTTCTAAAATGTGAAAGCTAACTCAAATAGAAACATCGTATCAGAAATGTATACGTGTAATGATTAATTCATACTTTACAGGAATCACAAACACGTTTTCCTTCTAAATGAACGAACAATTTCATTTCTATTCTTATTTTACGAACAAGCTTCGCCGAACGGATCATTTTAATCTCTCGTGCACCGAGCTCTTAGCTTTCCAGACACGACTCGCCAAAAGCAAATTTAGATTCAAGTTATTGCCATAATGGCTCGTTTATCTATGATCAAGTTAAGGAAGGGTTGTTATTTGAATTTTAAATGACCATTTAAAGTTGTTATTGGCTCTGCCGCTCGTATCCAGTCATTTTTACCGAATTTCAAAGGGACCGTGCGTAAGGACTCAAGGATTTTGTTCTTAAATGTTTATCTCGCTTTTCCTTGATCGCGCATACGCCATTTCGTGTCAGATATAAAAAGACGAAACGCGATTCGTCCTTTGATAACACGTTATCGCGTTAACCCCCTTGAATAAATCATTGAAAATTTAGCGCTTTCGCGTTTTTTCGCTAACCGGTATTGCGAGATGTTAGATATGTTACAGTTCAACTTAAGAAACGATGAAAAGGTAATCTATGTCCATCGCGGTGAATAATTACTGTTAAAGGACGATGTTATCGATGCTACGAACAAAGTGGAGCCGTGAAATGCGACCTTCGAGTAAAAATTGCATATTGAGGTAAAATGTAGGCTTCCTTTAATTACGAGGGAAACCGATGAAGGATGAAGGTGCTCGAGGGTACCATGTACAGTGATAAAATGTCAGAGGATACATGCTCCAAATTTTCAATTTAATTTAAAATTAGAATCCTCAAAAATTTACAAATATTGAAATTTATATATATGCAAAAAATTCGAACGTGTCCCAGTTTTACTAAACAAAGGAAATTTACAGAGTGTACATGCTGAACTTGATCGTAGCTCTAATAACAGATCCACGAACAAAAGCATGATTGCATGGCTTTGAAAGCCACAATCATGTCTCTGCACAGTGAATGAATGTTTAAGAACACATTCGATGATCATGAACGCCGCGCAGGGGCTAGAAACCCACGTTAATCAAAGGGGGATGAAAACGTGCCTTAATCGTCGAAATGACTGAATCATTTGCCGGAGACAAGCTTAGCCGTTTCACCATTGAACGATAATTTTAGTTTCTCGTTTGCAAAGGTCAGTGATGCAGCAACACCGTGTAAATCCTTCGTGGCACTTACGTTTATGTTCTTCTTATCAAAAGTTCAAACGTCCTCCCTTTGCATAATTCATCACACATTCATCTTTCGAGCTGAACGTGTTGTTCTTTATCTACGATGACTTTAATTGCCAATTACGGTATCAGACTACGTTTCGAGGGCTGAGTCCGCGAAAATTTACGCATACGGAAAAAACCTTGAACGAGTAACAAAACCATGAATAAGTTAAGCTCTAGGTCAACACATTTGTTACAGAAACTTTCTTAACATTTAAAAGACGGATGGAAAACGGGTCATGGATTTTCATTGAAAATGGCTGTTGGATCAATCGGGCTATTGTACCTGTTACATGTTCGTTTCTATTCAGCGAGAAAATTGACGATTCGCTGAGTTTTAATTTTGAACACTTGTTATGCAATTGTGATATGCATGATTTATGATGCGACATGTACATCATTTTGCAAGTGAAAATAATTTTTAAACGGTAATATTGAAGTGAATAAACGATTCAAATTAAGTGTTCTGTATTTAATAATTCTTTAGTAGTTTCAAAATTTGAAAAAATTGATTGGGAGCTAAAAAGGTCAGAAACGAACGTAAAAAGTTGAATTTGAAATGTAAAGCAAAAGTGCAGTACTAATTAAGCTGAAGTTACAACATTTTAAATTGGAGTCATAGGTCAACAGGTCGCCGGGATAGATCATTAAAACTTTGATTTGCAAATAGCATGAAATTAAAATAAAAGGAATTAACATGGAACTAACAATTTTTTTATGCATTTTGCTTTAAATAATTGATATCAAAGGTTCTTTTGCAAACGTTGTGTGGTTGTATTTAATAGATAGGTGTGATGGGTTCGCTGGTATTTATTAAACTTGTGGAATATGTGGAATATGTCCCTGTTTCGAAACGCGACATGCAAGATGGTAAATTCACTGTGCCGATAACATCGATGCGCTCATTTTATAGTCGTTGCAACTGCGTCAGGTCGTTAACCCGGGGATGCATGGTTTAACAGTCATGAAAACGGATCAAAATATATGCTTCCAATCGGATCAATTGCAATATTTAATTCAATGTCCCGTGAGCAGCTAATCGAATTTTGCAACGTGGACACTCTGTCGCGATAACGATACTACTGAGACGACTCGTATCTCAATAATTCTTCAAATCTGACTCTCTGTAATTCGGACTCCCAAAATTTTGGAAAACAGATAGCGAAGTCTTTAGAGACATTTATACATTTAATATATTACACAATGTTACTCTTATTGACGAATGAAAATAAATAGGACTGCACATGCTAAAACTTCTCAATGAAACTTCGGGTTTATCAAAGTTATTTATTATTGTCAACTCTCAAAATAATTGTCACAAAGTATTTTTCACTACTCATTATATTTTTGAATCGTATGTCACATCAAAAGAAAAAAGGACTTGTTTCATCGTAAACTGCTCAGACTATTCTAGGATAATTATTACTCATACTGTCAGTTAACCATAATTATACTTTTAATGATTTCGTCTCACGTTCTTATAGAGACGTTAGTTACATTGCGTGTTACATTTCAGTTTAAATATCTTTCATAAGATAAGGTCTTGCGAAGTAAAGAACGTTTCTTTACTATTTTCAATAATTTATAACAGGGTGGGGGTTCAATTTGCATTCTCAAGAAAGGTTCGGACCGCCTTGATCTTTAAGTAATTACGTCAATGGTGACAGTACATGCAAATCACAATTGTGCACGATAAAAAATAAGAAAGAACCTTTTGAATTTTTGATAGAAATCTAATGTGTTATCTCAATGTTAGCTGAGTGCATAAATGGTTAACTAATAAGTGTGTTGCAATTGTGTTTTTGTATAGTATAAGGAGCAGCAATTTTATAACAACAGAAAAATTCCACTGCTTGCATCTATGTCTAAAAATATCGTAACAAACTACGCGATGGAGAATAGTAGGTGCTGTAAAGACGTGTAAAGCAATGTACATAGAATTGGTGTTATAGTTTGCGAGAAAATATCGAAAAAAATGTCACTTTCTTTTCTAGTTTCACTAAACGTGATTTCTGATTTGAAACATTTCGCGCTTAAACATTTTATACAAGGTTAAGTTAATTTGCAAAATTCTTGATCTGCAAATTTGGCAATTTTTAATTTTCTAAATGTCTGAATTTGAAATTTATCCATTTTTGTCAATTTGCCAATATTAGTTTAGAAATCTGTAGATTTATTCATTCATCAATTTAAGGATTCCTAAGTTTGAAAATTTAAAAAAGAGAAGGATGAAAAATTAGAGGGTTGAAAAAAAAGAAATGGAACTCATGAATGAATCAGTTTTGTAATAACAAAGTATTCAACACAAAATGCAAATACATGAAAATAACATTCTGCAATAGTTCATTTACTTTTCTTTTACACAACTCGGTGAAGTTTTATAACTGACTCGTGCCGAAGAACAATTTTCTCGCTACGCATACAGCGACCCCCATTACCGCAAAAACACCAGGAATGAATATAATTACTGATAAATCTATTTTACTCCATCTGCGTAACGTTTGTGCATAACGGATTCATGCTATGTATTTCGTGTGGTAATATATCAGACGCGTGCTCCTGTTGTTCTATATTTAAACTGACAGCAACAAAAGCGATTTTGCCACTCGTTGAATGCGATACAAACGTTTTATATAAACTTGCCGTGTTCTGTATAATTTACAACTCGAATGTTAAATAAAAGGTACTTATGCTCTGATACACTGAATTACACATCTACCGTTTTTTAAACTGTAATAATAATTAAATCTCAGATCGAAGAAATCACTGAGCTGCAACTATATTTGTTTTAGAAAATTTTACACGTACAAATAAATTCATACACAGAGCACTATATTATCGATCTGAAATCACAATTCTCTGAAAAGGAAGTATACAAACATTAAACTTGAAACATACAACTAAAAATGTCACTGTAATTGTACAAGATTGTGAAATAAATAAAATAAAGAAACATTTGAACGATTGTTAAAATTGTTACAAAGTCTACATTTATAATTCCAATAAATTTTAAAACGTTTGATATCTCAAAGACATTTGGAAACTTTTACACAAAATATATGTACTTTTATTTGTAATTTCTATCCGATACTTTTATTTAGTCATTCAATTATTTTAGAACAGGAAAACGTTATGTTATTAAATAATCAAATGTATCGTATCAAGTCTCACGCAGGTGTACCGGCACTGTATAAGAAGAAGAACAGCATCCGTATGAGAAAAAAGTATGAAAAAGTATGATCGTTGTCAAAAAAAGAGAGTATATAATACATAAGTGGTGAAATTTCGCGAAAAATTTACCGGGTATCGCTTCCAGGTCTGACAAGCCCATGCTTACACCTTGCGCCACGTAACTTGCCGTCGACTAACTGCCGGTCAAGCATGGCTATCATGGTGGTAACTTAAACTGAACGTTGCTTGGCAACTGGAAATCAATTTCTAATGGCAACCACACGTCGGACTTGTGTGTTCCGACGATAAGAACGGGTTGCGACCAACAGTGTGTTTTCGTGCGGAAATTTAAAAACAACACGGAGCACGTTGTCTTTGGGTTCTCTCGCGTGCCACCGCTTCCGGTTGTCATCCAATATTCAACATTGTTGCATCGATGCACTCGTGATACCGAACAATGGCCAACGTGGTAGGCTCCCCTCGGGAAAACACCGATGTAGGGGAAAGAGATCCTACCACCGATTTTAACTAGATTAAAGTGGACATCTATTTGGTAAATGAAATAAGTTTTGAAAAATAAAGAAATTTTTTAATTTTCAAGTTTACTTGATTTTTCAAAATCTGTGGTAAAATATGGGTTTTCTTTGTATTCACTCTTGTAATTAATAGAAGGAAGGTTATACTTTAGTTGAGTTCTATTTTAGCTGATTAAATCTATCTTTATTTCTACGTAATAGGAAAATAGGAATATCGTGTTGTTATTAACTGACTTGGTACTATATGAGGAATTAAAATAACATATTATAAGGGAAATGGAACAATGAAGCGTTAAGCTTGGAATTTTGTTAAGATGAATGCATAGTAGTTGAGGTGCGAAGGGATGAATGTGAGATATATCGATATGAAATGTCCCGCATTCATTGCACGCTCTTTTGTGGGCTTACGGATAGTAGATGGCTTTTCCGAGTGATAAAGGATGGACGAAAATGGTGGTTCTATTTCTTGTAGAAGGCTGGAAAAGATAGACGCTAAATTTGTGAAATTGATTCTTCCTTCTTCGAAGCTGAGAGGTATTTCTCTGCAGGAGCATTCCGATAACTCTTTTTCCAAATTTAGATGATGACATTTGAAAAATTTATTGCGTTTAATTACAGACTTGAATAATACAGTTGAACATTTTTGAAAATGAAGACTGAATAAAAATGAAGATTGGAGAGATAAAAATGATCAATCATCATACATTTTATTTATTTTTTAAATATCGAAATTCTTTGTATTAATTTCGTATATTAACTGAAGGTATCGTGACTGAAGGCTAATAATAAAAGAAAAATCAGTAAAAATAAAAATTTGTTAACTTTTAATTTTGCAATGTTCACACATTGAAATGAAATTTAGAGGCTATAAAAAAATCGGAGAAATTACTTTCATTAATGAAAACATTCGACGCTATTTTTATTAAATTATCGAAATTCTTCGCTGCATTAATCTGTTGCAGAGTTTGTGCCAGACAGAAAGTTTAAAAATATAAATCTAAACAAATATTGATTAAAGTATGCTTTATCGACAAAAGTGTAAGGGGTTTCAAAAGTTCGCGCAGAGTGCACGAGCGTCGCAAACGTGCAACAACGCGTGTAAAGTGTTGCTGTCAAATTCGAGAAACAAGTGTTTATTTTCTCTCAAATTTTATTTTTAACAATAAATATATGTCTAATTCCTGTTGAATATATCGCAGAGAATAAATACAGTTATAAACGGTTCGTATGATAACAACTTTATCTCTTATACCAGATCGTATTCTAACCTATATCGAAACGTTTATGAACACGAAACTATAGTTTTTATCGATTTGAATGATATTTACGCTGATGAAAATCGTAATAACATTAAGAGTCTAATAAGTAAAATTGGATTTAATTTTGTATATAAAATTTATAGGGAAAATAACGTTTATGGATTATAAAATATAATTTTTCTTCATCACAATATACATAACCTTTATCACTGCTTGATCGAATTGTATTACGTCATTCTTATTTTTTATACTTTTATTTTGTAAAATGTTATTTGTTTAAGACAATAACTGCTTTGTAATAGGTTTACTATAACAACTACTATCCTGGTTATGCTTTCCATTTGTACTTAAAATCCTTTACAACACTGGAAAGGTTAGGATAATATCTATAATATCAACAAAATAATCAAAATATGACTAACTGTTCGCCTTAGTGTTGATTTATAACAGGTTGTTCTTTTGTCGCTTACATTAATATACTAATACGTGCCAAGGCTAAAATTGGCAGAAGTTCAACTTCAGTTATTTCAATTAATATTATGTAATTGTATGTTACAGGTTCTACATAGAGTTCACTGAAACTTTTATCGAATCAAAACTTATTGACAATCAAAATGGCTGATTGTCAGGAAACACAGAAAACTGACGATCCCATGAAGCACTATGAATTCGATGGTCAGTCTTATATATACAAGGATCCAGCAAGTAATATAACATATAAGTTTGATCAAGAGAAGAACGAGTGGGTGGAGAAGAAAGATGAAGAGAAAAAGGAAAATGATTTGAGTGTCAATGAAGCTAAACCGCAGGAAGGTGTATTTGGTTTCGAAAATGATACTCACACGTACACTGATCCTAATGATGGCAGTGTATACTTTTGGGATAAGGAGAAGAATGCCTGGTTCCCAAAGGTGAGGTGTGTTTTTTTTTTATTTGTTTTGAGTTTTTACAATACATCATCTATAGCCTGTGTAAGTTTATGCAATTGTTACATGTATGATGGTATAAAATATATATCAACTATATGATGAGAATAATTAAATAACGTGTATTTGCATAAAGATTCACAGTACATATTTTTGTATAATGTTTGAATTTGTAACTCACATTTATAAATGATCATGCTCCAGGTGGATGATGATTTCATGGCAAGATATCAGATGAGTTATGGATTTACCGATTCAAGCACGGGAGAAACAAAACCTGCACCAGAGCCTGAAGTTAAAACAAAGGTAGAAAAAGAGAAAAAGAAGGTAGAAGCAAAGAGGAAAGCACAAGATCCACCGACTTGGTTCGAAGTGGACGAGGCACATAACACTGCTATTTATGTGTCTGGTCTACCATTAGACATTACCCTGGACGAACTCACGGAATTGTTCAACAAATGTGGTCTTATCGCTCGAGACGAAAAAGGAAAGGACAAAATCAAGTTGTACAGGGATTCAAATGGACAACCAAAGGGTGATGCTCTTTGTATCTACATAAAGGTAAGTGATTCATAATATTTATTAATTTTACAAATTTTTTTAACTGCTATACTATGTAGCTTCTGTATCAAATTTAGTATCAAGTTTGAAGATAATTTTAAAAAATTTTGGAAGTAAAATGTAGATAAAGTCTACATTGTATAGCAGAGAACATACATTTAGAGAAGGTACATTTTTTGACAATTATTTGACATACTGTTTTTATTGATGCAATATACATTATGTTAAATACAGAAGGAAAATTTTGATGATATATCGTTGTATTTACAAACAAAACGATGTTAAATGCTGAATCGATATTGATGGTATATTTTAATACAACACAGTTCAGTTGTAAATAAAATCCGTGCATTTTAGATGATATTACACACATATTAATTTCTAAATTCGAGTATTATGATCTACCTAAATATAGATATTTAAGCACATCGTGCTATTATTCAGAAACATTTGGCTTACAGTAAACATTGTAGTCTTATCAACTTAAGTCCTGCAATATTTTAGCGGTAAAAAAATCTTTTAATTCTATCGTACTTAACTATACAAGGTCGTTAAACTAAAACGTAGAAAATAAAAGTCTTGAAATTTGTATCGACAAGATATATACTAAATAACATGTTAAACATCGAACGCAGTTTTCCGACTTTGTCAAGTAACGTTAATATACATTCAGTACGTTGTTTATTCATAATGAAACGTGCTTGAAAATTTAAGTATAATTACATCTATCGATATTCAAGCAGTTTGACTATTTGTGATACAATACGCGCTACGATGATTACATTTTAACATTAAATATTCAGATGTCGCGAAAAAGAAATGTCATCATTAAAAATACCGTCTCGCATAAAAATGTGTAGAAATAAAATGAAGACATACTTTTTGAAAATGGTTTTTTGTCCAGAAAATAAAATAGGTCATTTTTAATAATTTAGGAATTTTAATTAATTTTGGTTAGATATTTGAGAAATTTTCGATTTGAAGTTATTTGTCTTCAAACTAAGGAAACGACTTTCCTTGTCTCACGTTTATAAAGCCGTAGGTGATATTCTATCCTCTTCTATTTCTCATCAAAATTGATTAAGAAGTGAATATTTCTGCAATGCAAAAATTAAAAGAGACGATTGTTGGTCGATTTGTTTAATTTTAATTTAAAAAAAAATATAATCTTGGAAAATTCAATCATTTCAGAAGTTGAAATGTTGGAGTTGAAAAATGCAAATGAACGAATCCAAAATAAAATTTAAACTGGATGAATCATTCATCCATTTCATAATAAAGATTCCTGTTCGGTCAGAAATTTCTCTTCGCAAATATCTTCGAACTTTGTTTTACTATGAGCTTAGTTTCGAGAAATTAAATAAATATAAAGTATGAACTAAAAATACCTATACGTAGTATATTAACGTGATTATCGAATCGAGGTAACGTTACTAACTAAACAATCATATCATCGAAAATCTAATAGCTATTCAGAGAGAGGAACATGAAGAAATGTTTCGCCAATATTTCGTAAAATGAACGAATGATTTCAGTCTGTGTTCGTAGTTCGAATTTCATTTTCCATTGTATCGAAACAGAATGAAAATTGTTCATTTTAATTGATCGATTCAAAATCATGATAGACAGATCTACAGTTCGATTCGTTGAAACGTTGTACAAAACGCATAGAATGGCGAAACGTGTTCGAGATAGATTATAAGTGATTATGATCGATAACGTTTAAAGCTATCAAATAAAGAGTTCAATTAAATATCTTGATCGTAGGTAGTGCATTTGTTCAAGGTTTTAATAGAACTTCTTCGCTCGCCAATTGCTGAATTTCGTCGTGGTATTTTGGGTAGCTTTTGCTTATGACTGTCAGACTTTGTGGCCCATTGACTGGTCCGTCGCCCAAAAATGACCCGTACTCTGGTCGATGGTTCACTTGCGACACTTGTGGATAATTTTCTTGAGTTCTATTGGAGTGATGTCGTACTCGATTCCTGGGGTACCCTACTTTCAGGCTGTAATTATAATTTAAAATTTTTATTTCATATTTTTAGATATTTTTAGATTTAGATTTTTTAGATTTTAAAAACTTCAATGTTATTACTAATTAAAATCTTCTGAATTTAAATTTGTTCTAAAATTATTTGGGTCAAAATTTTGTTACAAATGATTTGTAGATTACAATGTTTCTACTAATAAAACGTACAAATTTTGGGGAAATTGTATCTTCATTTTTTAGAATCCATTAAATTGATAAAAAAAGAAATGATTCGTTTTAATATAAATTTTTGATGAAGAACTTATGAGATCTTACTTGGAGGGTGGCCTTGAACCCCATTTAACACCATGCTTCCAATAGTTGTTCGCATTCTGTTCCGCTGAATTTCTCCTCCATGATGGTCGTCGTTTGTTCTGTTTGGTCGGCTTATGCGGTTCTTTTGAATACTTCTTGCCCTTCTTTCGGGGCTTTAACCTTTGGTTTTGCGGTGCGAAAGGATCAGTCGTTTTTTTACGTCTTCTCGCTGCATTTTAAAGAAGACATTATACTCATTATTTCTTTCTTTTTACGATCAGCCACTGAACGGTGTATATGTCAGTTTATTTATGACGCTTGATCAAAAATTATCCGTGAAACGGAAATCCTAATTGATTAACCCGATAATGAAAGCCGTACCTTCTGATACATCTATATAAAAACCGTTTATATATATGTACTATTTTTGTACACATGCACTATTTTATAATATCAGATATATTTCTACATTTTCAAATTGTAAGTCACCTAATTTCTAAAGAAAATTTGTAAATGATTGATGAATTATGAAATTGTTCACGTGGCTGTTAAAAATGTTGATCAGCAAAAATTGAGGGGTTCAGTGGAAAAAAGTACCGCAGTAGTCAATAGAGGCTACGAAGCAATGTATAATAATAATAAATTTTATATTATGCAATAAATTTAATTTAACCCCTTGCACTATTTTGACAGAGTCAATGATTGATACTAGACTGACATAATATTTCAACTTTCTTTGTCTATTTTAATATTTTAGCTGTGATTAGCTACTTTTGACTAATGCACCCAAATAAATCATACAAGTGGTTAATATTGTATCTGTGATTACTTTTGACTGATGCATCCAAATAAATCATAGAACAAGGGGTTAATAGACAGCCAAAATATTTCCGACTATTCAAATTTCGCTTCTCGTTTCATCGTATAAATGGGGCGTCAAAAATTTATGTCGACCCAGGTTGCAAATTGAAACCGTTAGTAACGCAATATCGTAAATTTACACGAAAACTACTTTTTTTCGTTGGATCATTAAAGTCCGTTAACGGCGCAAAAAAATTAAAAGTCGACGTGGTAGAACTAAAAGTAGATGCGCTCTTTTGCACAGAATCCCTCAATTTCGGAGTAATTTTACCTAACCGTCCAGCTTGCACCTCGCATATGTAATGTTTCCGTTCGACGCAACTTCGTGGACTCCACTTATATTTTAGGTTGGGGTCGATCGTGATGCAGTGCCAAGCGTACTGTTGTTTTGATTGTTCAGTCTGTGGTTTACCGAAATTTTGGAAAGCTACCTTTTCGCCGGTTACTCCCCATTCCCAGCCCATTTGTTGCCAGTTAAATATTCCGCCGATCCATCTCTCCAATTTCGCTGAAATCAGATAATCATGATCGAAATGTTACGATGTATATTTTCACCACTAATCTTTAAATCTATGCGATTATTGTTTATATTTTCATGTGTGGATAACCCCTTTGCATAAAACTCATATTGAAATGTCAAAAATGTCTTCAGACACATGTTTGTATTTCAAAGCTTTTCATTTTCAATTTTACTTAACGAAACATCGAAAGTGTACGAAATTATAAATTTAAGATAAAAAATTTTCCACTAAAGTGAATCCTAATAATCTTATATTTTCAACAATTTACTCCATGAATTCCATTTTATTTTTATCAAATTATTTTCATTTATTTTCATTGTCCACATTACTTTCTCTTCAAATCCACAGTACTTTGTCGATTTGTGTATAATTGACGAGAAGTTTCGAATAAAGGAGCATTGAAGGACAGTGCATCGACGAGATTGAATAATATTATTGCACATTATGCACGGAATGAAATTTTACTTACTGAACTGGTCGCTCATCAAATATTTTCTCAGCATCCTGTCCTTTCCATTTCTGTCGAGAATCGCCAAGGTGGCGTTTCTATCTTTGCAATGAAAATATGCATCCCTCCAGGGTGCTGTACCACCGCTTAGATAATAGCAATATCTTTTCAATCGAAAGAATCCTACAGGACACGCGTAACGTCTTACATTCTCGTTTTGCCGGCCAATCCTTCGCCGGTTCTCCACCGCTGGACTGACTGTGATATTATAAGGCTGTACCACGACAGCTGATATGCCTGAAAAGTTGTAGAAAATATTTCGATGTTATATTTAGAAATTTATGGCAAGTTGCAGTTGAGTTGAATACAGGCTACACTTAGAAAATTGTTATACAGTATTAATAAATTTATTTTCACTTCGTATCTTTACGGTGGATTTTTCAAATTTCAGAATTTGGAAAATTTTTCATTTTCAGACTTGTATGTTTAAAAATTGTAATTTTTAGAATAGGTTGGAAAATGAAAAAATTTAGAAATTTAAAGAAAGTCTAGATCTTTAATTTCAAAGTGAAATTTGGAGCTTTAAAAATTTGGGAATTTAGAGGGATTCAAAATTTAAAAGTTTTATCATTTGAAAATGTGGTAATTTGGAGATGTAGAAATCTAGAAAAATAACTTGGTAATTAAAAAATTTAGAAAGCTAAAAATCTGGAAATTTAAAGAGCTTGAAAATTGAAATAATTATAGAAGTTAAATCTATTAATTTAACAACTAAGTACCTTTTTTAATAATTTACCCATTTTGACAACGGAAAAATCCCGGAAAGAATTTACTGCAGATTTTCTAAATAACTTGAAATTTCCGTGTGCCAAAAATAACCTCGTACCGTTCATAATACCAGAAATTTTCGAAATTGATGAACCATGTATTATTCAGCAAAATATACAACGTAGCGAGTGTGCGACATTAAACGAATGTCTCGTCCATGCAGTTTTTACTTCTTCATAAAATAAATATACGCTGCGAATGTAGGTAGGTAGAAATGCACGGCCGTAAATTTATTACGTCATGCGTCTACATACTGCAATATGCAACCAGGCTAAAGTAGTTCAGTGTTACGGTCGTTCTTTCGCGTGCAATAATTTCTTCCACCTCACGGATCTCCTTTTATAGAGACAATTGAAAGAAAACGAACAAAACGTCCTGTGGAGGTCAGGACTCCCAGGACGTTTGATACATGTGGATTCATTTGTACTCTTTGCCCTTGAACGCGATTTAAGAATTATGTAATTGTGCACGTGCACGTATGCACTTTACGGACGATTAGTTACAAATGCTTTGCATTATGTCGACTCGATTAGTTTGACAAACGTGATACTACGAAAGGACGTTAATGATTCATGAAATTGAGAACTGTTACGTTAGTTGATGTTAACAATTGTTGGGCAGTCGTGCTTTTATATTTGAGCAAATATTTCGAGAAATAATATTTGGTATAGAAATTTTGTTCTTAGGATAGATGCACCATTTGTGGTCACTTAGGTTATGTTCTCATTTGTGCTCATTCATAAATTATTTCACTGTCAATAGTTTACGTATACATTTTCTTCTAATTTTTATTAGTTTGAATTTAATGTATAGGTGTACTATTTTTAATCATTAAATTATTTTCTGATGTATCAAGTATCTTTGGATATTTTACAGGTATTCAAAATTTTCTCCTGTTTGTTATATCAAAAGCTTGAATTTAACTTAGGGGGTATATTAGTATTTTCCACTGTCTTGTGGTAATTGTGCACGCTAAGTTAGTTACATTTCTACATTTTAGTCAGGTACCTTATTTATTCGTAAACTACTAATATTTGAATTAATAATAGCTACATTTATTAACCCTCGAATGGTAGAGTGGGTTTAATCGTAACATATGTACCCTTAGGTAACATACACAATGGTGCTCTTACCCAAATTGAATGCTTAATATTTTAAAAGAAAACTTTCATGCATCACAACGTAGTCTATTTAGGTAATGAAAGTAAGAAAGAGTTTCAACTTCGTCATTTCTTTTTAGAAATTTTTTTTATACTTTCCTACAATTTATATTCAGTAGCAGTTTGTAGATTAATGGTAACAGCTCAAATATTTAAACACAGAATTTTAATTTTAAAATATTAAACAGCTGGTAATATCAATATCATAATAGTAACGATAATAGCAGAAAGGAATGACTGTACTGTTCTAAAACTGAATCATCGCGAACGTTTAAGGTTTTTGCACCACTCTCGAGCGTTAACGCGAATTAAACTTCCGTGTAACGTGAAGAGTTCCTAACCCAGTTCAATGCGTTTGATGTTGTCCGTACTGCGAATCATGAATGATATCATCCGAGAAAGTTACGCGATGCATCGGCCACGGCAGTATTGCATTCGTGTATGGTAATTGCTCTGCTGGAAACGTGAAGTGTCGATTACACCGTATATCTTCCTCTTTCGTCGTTTATTGCCGAGCTCAAGGGAATATCTACGCCAGAAAATAGGTTACCAATTGATTCAGCTCTTTTCATGAATTCCATACTGCCTTTAACCACATTTCACTGTTTTATGTTCGTTAAAATCTATTTAGAAAAGTAAGGCATTTAGTCTTCTCGTTTAATCCAATCAATAAATATCCTCACTCTATTGGACCCTTGGTACTCTTCAGATATAAGATCTTTACGTGAGTTTAGGGAAGAGATCTTATTAAGTATTAAATAATAATTTTCATAAAATATGTCTGGAAAATTTGTATCTTAGCTACTACGCATTTATGATGAAGGAAAAGTACGATGGAGATAGTAACCTATTGAGTAATTAGTTCATGTTTATTTTGCAGAGTTTTACATGCAAAAATTTACTGACGAATATAGGGTATTCCCACTTTATTATTACATAATTTAGTAGAGAGAAAGAACAGAGCTTAATTAGATATTATGTTATCATCTCAGAATTGCAAACATTGATTATAGATGTTAAAGTCATTTAACATTTTTGCTATCACTTGTTGATAACATTCATGTGTTGTATATTCATGAATGCACCGGACTTTATTAATATTATATTTATTTTATGCATGGCGCCAGTTCGAACGCGTTACTTTAGTAACCATGAGTTCGGGTCATCCGACATTTGTTATTAGAAAAATTTTTATGCGCGAGTTTCGAAATACATGTCGCTATCTCATT
The DNA here is from genome assembly GCA_963576845.1 of Megachile leachella. Lineage (NCBI taxonomy): Eukaryota > Metazoa > Arthropoda > Insecta > Hymenoptera > Megachilidae > Megachile > Megachile leachella. The sequence goes on from OY756248.1 coordinate 15,850,908, forward strand.
TGAATTTACAACGACCACTAGAAGGACTATTTACGACTAAAGTACGATGTTCTTGACTCGTTCGCGTCAATAACGATTTCCCCCGCGCAACAAAGCCGATTCCCTCAGAATTGAAGTTCACGCGGGAGAACCGTACCGGTGGAAATTTGCGCTCGTTGAAAAGCGTACGATGCTCGTTTTCCTCTATGCGAATCGTAAACGTTAGCCATTACGAACGTTAGCTTTATCCTTTCGTGTATTCATTCGCGATCTCGTTGGATGTAGTCTCGTCGTTATTTCCGCCCTCGGTTTTGCAGACGTTCAATGCAAAATCCACCTTTCAGGAGATACCATGCTCGAATTGTTCCTTTTAGTTCGTGGCAGATTATGACAAACGAACGACCCATCGATTAATCGAAGCAAACGTCTGGCTGCTTTCAGTCATGCGTTACTCAATTCTTTCGACGGGGAACCTCAACTTCTATGGACGCGAATTTGCATGCGATTTGCGCATAAATTCCCAGTTTCTGTCTTCGTTGTGGATCACCGTTCGATATTTTCTTCGATACTAGTTTTCCCGCCGATATTTTTATGCCTGTTGAATATTTATCGCCGTGCCGTTAGTTCCCCTCTATTTGCTCTGCTCGTGTGCATACTTTAAACACGGCGAAAATGAAGCTTATTTCGTTGGACCGTAAAACCGAATTTAAGCGATCCAGATTAATTTGTATCGTAAAACTGGTCTATCTTTACTGTTTTAGTGTTACTAGAATATACTTTGAGGTAAATGGTCGTATCACCGGATATATAAAAATCTGATGGTGCGAAAGTAGCCATTTAACGCATAAAGATCTTTACATAAACATGACTTCATTTTCTTTGAAAAATGTCATGAGTGTTACTGTACATCAGAGCACAACATATTCCAAAGATTATAAACTACAGGATTTTACGACTTCAAATTTTCAGATTTTATAAATTCTAGCTTTCCATACTCAGGTTTCAATTACCAAATTCCCAAACTTCGGAATTTTCCTCAGATTTCTCAAATAATGAGCCATCGATTTATCAAAAGTATTTTTAGTTTTTATTGTACCATTTTCTGTATCATTTTACGTATCGTTAGATGTTTATCAATATATCTGGTTATTTTTGTTATTTTCTTTCAAGTAATGTAGACCGTCATTACAGTGCAGTGTCAGTTCACTGCTAACATTAATCATAGTAAACTAAGTCTACAGATTTCCTTTAAAATATAATTCTTGTTATCACCATGACTATAGAAAATTCGGTAACTGCCAGGCAGGAACGTTATCGTACATATCTTGTAAAGCTGTTCTTTATCTCTTATCAGTATTCGCGTATCAGCGAAAATTTGTGATGCAGAGTTACGTCAAGTTCTATCAGCAGACTTTGCAAACTTGCTTGCATATTTAAATATTGATGGATATTGACGCTACGTGTTTCCAGATATTCGCGATCCGACAACGTGTCGTAAGTGTACGGTGAACTTTGATAATTGAATTGTCCCGGTGTAGATGTTGGCGATAATTAATATTCAAATATAACAAGAGTCCCGTGTATTTGGATCTCCACGTTAGCGAGATATCATCGTTGTAGCGTAGGTTTCACCTGCAATTCGTATTCAAGCTGCATCTTCTCTGTATTACATAAAACGCAATATCTTTCTGTGTATCTGCTTATTATGTTATAACACGAGAATCGTTCAATTGAATTTTATGCGGTTTTTTCCTATGATGGTAAATACATTGTGCAGGTTAAATTGTTTCCTATATAGCTGAGCTGTGATCGTAAATATGTAGTGATTCAAGGTTTTTCTTTTTCTGTAAAAGAATATGAGCGATGGAATCTGTACTGGGAAATTGGTAATATGTGGAAGGACGCTCGTTGATGGACAAATTAAATATAAGGATGTGAGGATCTGGATATGTTAGATGGAAATTTCGGGGTGTAGGAGTTTATGAATTTAGGGATGTAGAAAATTGGATCCTTTGGGATTTCAAGATTTTGGTATATAGAAATTTAGTGTTTGACTATGTAGGGATATGGGGATAGCAATATGGAGAGATAGGCATACAGTAATATGGGGATACGGGGAGATAGCTATACAGGAATATAGCGATACGGGGAAATATGCATACGGGAATGTAGGGATGCGGGGAGATAAGTATACCGGTAGCGGTACTGGGAGATAGTAATACGGGAATATAGGAATATGGAAATATAGAAACTTAGAGGTTTGAGGATTTCGAAATATAGGAATACGGGGATATGTGGTTTTAGAAATATAAAGGTACGGAGATATAGGAATACGAGGATGCGGAGATACAGGAGCACACAAATATAAAGGAATATAGATAAGAATATAGGTCTGTAGATATATAAGAATCTAAAGATATCTGAATTAAAAAATCCAAGAATATAAGAATGTACAAGTCTACAAATATTAGGTTTCCGCAATATAGTATCATCTATTCTACCGATAGATCTATTGACGTTCGAATCTAACATAACACCCTAGAGATAATATAGAAATCTAAGAACATCCTGCGGACCTAAAATACAAAGATCTATTGATGTCACGCGATCACTCGATATTTCCACTTCATAGCAAATATTAGGACACCAATATCGCACGCTTTCACTCAGTTCGTGTCTTTTGAATTTTCTACCGTTCTACCCAATTCAATTGTGGCCCTGACAAAGAGTTTCGAAACTCTTTACGATGCACAGGTAGGTCCCTCGCGGGTTTACGAATGCTATCAAGTTTTACTGCTGAGTTTACTCTTCTATTTCCTTGGAAGCCGATATGTGAGGAGGTTCAGGTACACGAAATATCTTTTTTAGGTCCTAGTATTCCATTCGTTTCTGCAGTACTATGAATTATTGGAATTCTGGGCTTTAAATTTTGCTACGTTGGCACGTTGCTTTTGGAACGAGGCAAGATTGGAAGTTGCTTTATTGTGTCGGTAACAATGTATGCTACTTGGGAACCGGATTTCTACCCACAGTTTTTGAATCGATTCTGGATATGTGTAGCGTTGGGTTGAAGGCGCTTAATTGTTTTACGTTATTGCTAATTCAGTTTTGTTATGCATATTTTGCATTGGGCAATCAACATGTGCCGCTTGCATTCATTTGTATGGAACGTTCTTGGGACGTCATGATGTGTAATTATAAGGTGTATGTGACACATGCAGTACCGTTAAGGTCACCGGTGAACATTGACGTAACTAAGCGCAGAGAGTTAGAGTTTAATTAATAAATAATATAAATAAACGTTAAAAATTATGAATATTATTTTCCGCACGTATATCACTAGTTAAAAACTTAAATAATCTGTTCCACTTTATGATTGCGTGAAAAATATGTGTATCTTACACTATGAAATTACATGCAAATTATCTTACAATATTCAGCTTTTAAATAGAAGTAGATATTTTATGTAGGACAAAAAATCGCGTTATCTTGAAATATCAGTAGATATCGAGTAAAATAATTCAGCAAATTTGTCCTATTTAAATACGGAATGTTCATTCAGCTGTCTATGAAAATTAGAATATGTGTTATTGAACTCCTCTTCACCTGTTCAGTTTTATAATTGTAAAGCATAGTTATTGTGTAATCTATCCTCGATCAAGTCAGAGAATATCTTGCAGTTTCATTCTCATTCATTAATCGATCTAAATATACCTGCGTAGGTATGCAGATATATGAGACTTTCAACCTATTACTTTCTAGACATTGAAATTATGCTTTTCTTAAGATATTTTAATATTTCGAAGGTAAGTTATGCTGTGACAAATATTCACTTGCATTTGTTGTAATAGAGATAACATTTATTAACAACTAGTAGCTATTATTAATATCGTGTATAATACTGCAAGAATTGTATAAGATAATAGAATTATAGTATTAGTTATCAATACTAGTAATATCACTAAACATTGCTATTAATAGTAGTAGAAACAGTATTGATAATAATAGTAGTAAAAATAATTTCGTAAATGAAAAAAAATTTTCTCCTGCTAATAACAATAATATAAAGAAAGTAAAAATTTGTGCAAACGGTTGAGTAAAATTTGAAGAATTCGCAAAAGGCTATTAATGTAACAAATCTATTTTGAATGAGACACCTGTTCGCAAGTATGTATGCAACTCAACCTAATTACGTGATTTATGTTCGAACAATGGTCGATGTGAAAATTTCTGTGTTACGCTATTTTTGCTCCACAATTGTGAGCCGATTTAATACCGTTGTATCTGGTCTGCGTGCACAATCCCTAACAAAAATAGATGGCCGATCTATTCGCACCTCTAGGTACCCACCAATGTAGCCTTATTTTTTACTATATCAGATTACATAATAATAAGTGTTCCTACTAAATTAATTAGATCTACCGAACATACTTATCGTTTTCGAATTTCATTTGCACGAAATAATTTTTGTGAAATTCGTGAGATTCTGTTTCATCCTAAAACAAGCGATCGAATTTATTTATTATACGAAAGAATGATATAGGATTTATTCTCGGTGGACCGTGATTCAATAAATATGGAAATTTTCTCGCGAGTCAATGCAAATTAAATTATCTTCTTCAAGGTAATTGCAAAACTTGTGAAACAATATTTATTGCTTAAAATTTCACGTGTTGCGTTTGATATATTAATGACTGCGTATTTATTCGGATATCAGACGGGATCGATGATTGCTCCAATTTTGTATGGAAAAATTGATTAATATGAATTCCTTCAGTTTTGACTACCTTCGAATATCGATCGGTGAGACATGACATCGATTATATCACCGTTTTTTCTCTCTTTATCGCAAGTTATGTGGACGGTTCACTTACGAAGATACGAATCTCAAGTTGCGTTATCAAGTCGCCTAGTTTCTCTTAAGACTGCTATTAGTCACGATTATTTCTACTATACTAATTACACGGCGCGTAACCATACCGGATATTTTGCAAATATATTATTTACACGTGACAGGTACAAATCACTGCAAATATTTACTTTTGGTAAATTTGCTTGTAATATTCCTGTCAAATTATTTTCTGTAAAATTTTATGAAACTAGTAACAACTCTGCAAAATTAATAACAAATGTCATTTTGTGTATAAAACAGAGCAAACAAATTTTTAATTCCAATTTTCAGAAAGAATTATGAAATATAGTTATTACAAAAATAACTGATAATGTCTAATTTAAATAAATTTTTATTCAGAATATATTTATCACTTCTGAATAGCTAAATTTTATTCGAAAATGATATTTTTGTTTTCTAAAAAAATCATTTATTATTCTGAAATGTATTTCATTAAAAAATATTCGTAGATTATATTTCACTCAGATAAATAAATTGAACCTCATGTAAATTGAATACGTTCGTGACTTAAATAGTGTGCTAAAATGAATTGGGGTAAATTTAAGAACTAAATGAAAAATTTCCGTTCCGAATGTTACTGAAATTGATTCCGAGGATCGCATATTTTCGTTTCCGGTATCAGCGTAATTTCTCTAGAGATTAAGTAGATGAATGTCTTTCGTTATATCCCGTTGACATTCGTAACCGCTTATGATTATTACCTAACTCACTGTTGCAGTTTATTTCATATTCCGTATCCGAAAAGCTAGATGAAATTCCGCCAGAATTTTCCTCGCAATCTGATCATTAGTAGTCATTCTGGCAGTATTTGTTTTCAAAGCTGCTATCAAAGGATTTCATTTCAAAGCACTCTCATATACGACATGTTGTAAATGAATGCCGCAAAGTTAATTTCCGATTGAAAGAATTACTCATGTTTTCAATGTTCCCTTTTTTCCGTTCACTCCCGAAATTTAATTTATTAACGCGTTTCTAGTTGTACAGAATTCTGGTAAAGAATCGAAGTAAATCGAACATGGTTATTAATCTTTAATCAAATACTCTGTTATTTTGTCGACAATTCTGAAAGTCAATAAGGAAGGACATTTCAATTTTAACTGATATTTTTAATATATTAGGTGCTTGAGAATTTTTAACAATATATAATTAGGGATGAGTACTTCTGAAAGATATCCACAGAGAATAATACTTGATAGATAAATGGGTACTTTAGATAATGGTTCCCAGAGAACATATTTGAAAATTTATGCAATGGAGTGTTTAATTTTGCTATACTTATCCACTCATTAAGTAAGTAATTTCTGTAATAAATTACAAAGGTATATAGTCACGTTTCGCCGCTTTTACATGTAATATAATTTGTATAAATTATTTTGTTTAGTCTTTTATGTAATGATAAAAGCGTGTAAAGAACTGCGAAGCAGGTCAGTACATTACTTTAATGAAGATGTTCATAATTTATTGCATGAATTGTTCCACGATTAATGGTTCGATAACGAACATACTGAAATTGAAATAAGACCTCTCCTGTTATTAATGCAATACGAAATTGAAATTTAATATCGTTATTACTAACGTAGTATTGTAATTGAAATTTAACGTTCTTTTTATGAATATAATACTGCAATTGAAATTTCATATTTTTATTATTAATGCATTCAAATTGAAATTTAATATTCCTATTGCTGAAATAATTTGAATCTTGGTATTGAACCAAAATTGAATTATAATATCCTCATTATTAACACAGTGTAATGAAGATAGAACTAATTATTGAAATGTTCTTTGAAATATTAACAATTTCCAGTAATATTTCCCGGCATTTACCGTGCCAGAATATAAAAAGAGTGCTTTGGGCAAAGAGGGAATCGATCCCAGATTTCCAATTACTAGCCAAGCAATCATCTCAGCTCGCCAACGAAAGTTCCGCAAATTCCAGCTTCATATATTCACAGCACATGTTCAAAATATATTTCAAAAAGGTATCTACAATACTCCACACGTGTATTAAAAACCCAAAATATCGTAGATTGAAAAACTCTTCACTATGCACTGTCGTCAAATATTTCTCGAATTTCAAATCTATAAAAATATCACGGAGCATTTGAAAGGGTAAAAATCGTCGACGTTCCTTTACCTGCGGCACAGAGGATCAGGAACAAACACCTTCGCATGATTTCCACCTGTTCAGTCGATGATTTACTCGCCGTAGTGGTCGGTGCGTAGATAAAAACGCGTAAACAGAATCGTCCTCATCCTCGTTTACGAGTCACACTTTGATCTGCGCATCAAGGGATCTCCTTCGATCGGACGACTCGATTTATATCGATCACTGACGGAACGTGTTCGCGATCTGTCGGCCTCGTCGTGCACGAGTGCAAACGAACGCGGGTAGAAACTTCCACGGTGGAGGTTCGCGAGCGACTGAAACCGCCGCTTCCATTCCGCTCGTCGTCAAGGTATATACGAGCCGAGCTTTCGATCCGGACCCGTGCTTCCCCCGTGTGTGCCCGCATACTTTCTCGATCTGCCGGCATTTTTCAGGGTCCTGGCCAGATGCGACCCGCGTACGTTTCGTTTGTCAAACGCCGCGACGCCCTAACAATTTTTCGTGAATTTGTTTCAAAATCGAATTTGAAATTGGACACTTTAGAGATTGCCGGATTTTGCGGGGATAACGGAGATGTTTTAAGTGACGGTCTTGTAAATGATCTCTGACGTAATACGACCAGAGTCACTTTTCCTTATAGATATAATCAGTAGAAATTGGCTTTAGATATTGACAAAACACTTCGACTCAGTTTACTTTTTGATTGGTACTTGCTGTGATATCGGCTTCTTTTTTAGGGAATAATTTTTAGGGATAGTGCAAGTACGATATGTTTCAATGTGATAGTTTCTAGTATCGTATATCTAGTATACCATGTGTGATGCAATTAAATGGTGATATGTTGAAATTGAAGTATATATTAGACTTCAGAATATTATATTAGCGATGTTTCGAAAAATTATATTGATGGCATGATATGTAGTAATAGACTATGTTATTTAATTTCGCTAAAGTACCTTGCACATATCCTTGAATTAGAGATCGGTATTACGTACATACGATGTGTACTATTGTCTATATAATTGTCGATAATTTTTTGCTTCTAAGTGTTTTTATGTTTCAATGGAACGTATAGAGAATGGTCGTTGCAATTTTATGATTCTTTATATTTGAACACGAAATGTTTTAATACTTCAGTAGATGATATGTAACCGCATCTGTGAGTTCATAAAATACGAGTGAAGATACAAAGTGGTTTGTATCTTCGAACACTAGTTTTTTAAATGCTCAATGTTTTTAATTTTTACATTTCTAATTTTTCAATGAAAATTTTTAATTTTAGAAATTTAGAAATTTGATGTCTACGAAATTTGTAATGCAAAAATTTAGAAACATAAAATTTAATAATTTGAAATTTGAAAGGTTTCAAATGTAGACACTTAGAAATGTACTTACATAATCTGGTTCTGTTCAAATATCCGGTTACTATATTAGAAACCAGGTGCGATAATCGAAGCCATTGTCCATGTAAATTGTCCTAATAAAATCAGCAATTTATTAACAATACAATGGAAAATTTTGATGCAGACCTGAAAAATTCCTAACCTGTTTTTCATTTTTGTAGAACGAAGCTATTTCAATAATCCTTCGTCGATAAATTGGGATTTAGAGGATTAGAGAACTTTAATAAAAGTTCGCCGCTATAAATCCAATACGTAAAACTGTTCAGAAACATGTGTAATGAATCGTATTTTAAAAGTTGCAGTCGAGAAACAGTGAAAATCGAGAAACGAAAATTATTTACGATTTCAGTCGGCGTTTTCTGGTCTCGCAAAAATATCCGTATTGCGAAGAAATGTTATTTCTATTAGAAAACTGTTAGTGCAAAGTTTGAATTTAAGTTAATGAACTATCGAAGTATAATGTATTCGACATTATTATTTCACGCGTTAATATCTCATTTGCATGCTAAATTGATTAACCTCGTGCGTGTATGCAAATTCTATTTCTTGCTTTGCGAGGTTGATAACTCTATTTGCTATTTTTAATTTTATTGGTTTTTAATGTAATTATGAAACACGTTTATAATGTATACTATATTATATTGTATTTATTATACTACGTTTATTATATTATATTCATAATGTATTTATAATATATTTTCTTAAGTTCTTTACAATTAAACAGAAATTCTGGCAACATAAATATGTGACGATAGTAATGTTTCTGAACTTGAAAGACTCTGAATATAATTAGAAATCATATTAATAATTTGTGATTTTCAAGATTTAGAAATTTCAGAGTTGGCAGATTTGAAAAATTGCAAGTTTGAAGTTCTGTATATTTTTAAATGACTTGAAGATTTGTAAATTTATGAGTTTGTAAATTAGTAAGTTTGAAAACTTCCAAACTTAAAAGATACAAAATTTTTACACGTGGAAGATGGAAAATTTGAAAGATAACAAATTTGTGAATTTGAAACTTCGAAACTTTGAAACATAGAAAATATGTGAACTTGAAATTTTGCAGCATAAAATGTTAGTGAATTTGAAAATTTGAACACTGAAAAATTTGTGAATTTGAAACTTTGCAGTACGAAAATTATGAATTTGAATCCATGAAAAATAGAAAAATTGTCAATTTGAAATTTTTAAACAGAAAATTTGTGAACTTGAAACTTTGCAGTATGAAAAAATTATGAATTGGAAACCTTGAAAAATAGAAAAATTGTGAGTTTGAAACCTTGAAAAATAGAAAAATTGTAAGTTTGAAACCTTGAAACATAGAAAAGTGAACTTGAAACTTTGCAGCATTAAAAGTTTGTGAATTTGAAAATTTGAATATTCAAACACCGGAAAGAACAATTTCTCTCCTTCCTCATTTCTATCCTATTACCGAGTCAATATTTAAAAATCTCTGCATCATCCTTGAAATAATAACATGGGTTATCTCGTCCCATCACACAAAGATCACCATTCTGTTTTATTCTCCCAGTATTTTCAAGCTCGCCTATTTTCATAGATTACATTCATCATTCCGTGACTTTTCATCTGGCGAATAATAGGATGGATGATATCGATTCTGCGCTTGGTTATGAGCTAATAAATGTACTCTCTGTACATGCAAATATTCATTTCATTTCTTTCTCTATCTTTCAAAAATGTCATTCGAACTATTCCACATTTATTTTCTCGCAAATTTATATGGTATATCTTCATTCTATTGTATGACGCATCCTACTCGTAAAGATATTATTCTTGAGTGATTAATATTCCCACATAGTTAGCGAACAACGCAACATTTTTCTAGGTTCTTCTTAACTTTTTCAAGTCTACGTGGATTTCACATGCGAAACGTATCGCTAGGGATTTGTCACGCGGTCTCTCAACGTCAGTTACTTTTCTTTTCCCGAACACGAGTACCTATCTTTAATTAGCGTATTGTTCCGGCTGAGAAATGGTTGAACAGCTTACAGATTCTTTATTTAGAAACGTATTTCAGAAACACGACTTCGGATTTTCTTACTGCTGTGCGTTTGTTTCTTGAATACGACTTGTGAGTTATGGGTGCTTGAAAATGTTAGACGTGTCGTGTGAAATGTTTAGGTATTAAATTTACGGTGAAAATTTTCAAATTAGAAGAAAAATCTTGCAATGCTTAATTGTGGTCTCAGTGGAAAATTCTAAGTTCCAAAATTCTTCAGTATGAAAATTTATAAAATTGAATACACTGCAATTTTTTCAGCTTTTAAATTTCCAAATTTGTGAGATACAAAATTTGTAATTTCTAAATTCCTAGGTTTGAAAATTTGTAAATTTAAGATATCTCTATTTTTAAATTACGAAAATCCCAAATTATGTTATACATATGTTATACGTACATGAATACGCTATGTATTCTGGGTCAAAGCGATCCACTGCCGTGTCTGATCTTTGCTAACTAATTTCTGTAGCATTAATCATTAATAAATATCCCAAAAAAGGTAATTGATTACCAAAGTCGTGCACCTGCTAAAAATTCAATTCACGAAGGTATATATTAGTAACAATTAAAATCTCGTTAAAAAGTGCCGAAAGCCGTCAGCAGCGTAGATTTATGTAACGATAAACAGGTGGTCGGATGATTCACACGAGTGAATTTCTGGCGATGATAAATAACCATTTCTCCGATAATAGAAAGCGTAATGGTGATTTCATTCGTTCGCTGTGATCGTGGGTAGACCCGAAGTTACGTAATCGCGATCGTAATTGAATACGAAAAAAGTTCAAACAGCTCCGCTTGGCATTTGCCATCAGTCAAGGATGCGTGAATTTGAAATTGTAATCGCGACGGTTGGGTAGCCTCGCTGATTTCATTCGGATCGCGGGTAGACGATGAGGGCGAGTACCGATGTTAACCCATGAGTTGGCGCGTGAAGAGGATGAGAAGGGCTAAGGCACAATTGGTCAGAATCAGTATATTCCGAATTTTTATATTTTTGAATTTCTGCATTTTGGAATCTCTACACTTCCGAATCTCCACACTTTCGAATCTCTACATTTCCGAATTTCTACACTTCCGAATCTCCACACGTCCGAAACTCCACACGTCCAAAACTCCACACGTCCGAATCTCCAGGCTTTCGAATCTCTACACTTCCAAACTTCTACACTTCCGAATCTCCACACGTCCGAATCTCCACATTTCCGAATCTCCACACTTCCGAATCTCCACACTTTCGAATCTCTACACTTCTGAATTTCTACACTTCCGAATCTCCACACGTCCAAAACTCCACACGTCCAAAACTCCACACGTCCGAATCTCCAGGCTTTCGAATCTCTACACTTCCGAATCTCTACACTTCCGAATCTCTACACTTCCGAACTTCTACACTTCCGAATCTCCACACTTCCGAATCGCCACATTTCCGAATCTCTACACTTCCGAATCTCCATACATTCGAATCCCCATATTCCCGAATTCCTACAATTCCAAATACCTGCATTTGAAATTCTCTACATTCCCTAGTCCCTTCATTCCCAAATTCTTACATATCCAAATCGCTATATCTCAAAAGCCCTCCATTCCCTAATTCCCACATGTCCAAATTCCTACATACCCAGATTCCTACCTCCTCAAATCCACATATGGACTTTAAGCGCGTCATGAGTGCGTCGTGCATAGCTCACGCGCCAACTCACGGGTCGCCATCTGTAAGTTTCATGATCAATTGTAGAAGAAACTTAAACCTCAGTTGCAACATTTGCGTTAAAAAAATTAAAACCTTTCTGGGTGTAACGGTTTCAAAGCATTTTAATTACTGCGCCGACTGTATGGTTTACGAATGGCAAACATTTTGCGCGTTCTGTGAAACATTTGTGCGGTATGGTTCTTCGAATCGCTCTATGTTTTCTGAATTTATTGATATTTCGACAGAAAATTGGCAGCTGTGGAGTAGAATAAACATGAATTGGAGTGGATATTTATTGTTGAATCTTGTGGTATGAGAATATTTCTGATTGTAGACATTACTTCGATGGTAGCATGATTAAGTTGAAAGTGTCAAATTTCTGACATTCTGTTTAGTGATTTTGAAAGGCAACATTGATATTTGTATAAGTAGCACAATATTTTTTATTGTTTTTTTACATATTTATGACTGGATTAACCTTTTGTACTCGGAAGTATTTTTCCTGTTGGGAGATTACAACCCTAAAATTTTATGTTGAACTTAATGAATTCTTTTGAAGTTATTATTTCTGTGTGGTGTGACGTATAGTTCACTGTGTTCATACATAACACTCTGGACTTAATTAAAAAATACTTATTTCATATTAAAATTGATAAATTAAACCAAATGGTGAGTGTCGCTCACCTTTCGAGTGTAAACAGTCGAAATCATTGTCTTTGATTATTTGCTCTGATTAATGGTATGCTAAATTATTTACCTAAAAATATTAACTGATATATTAAAGACTAACTACGTCAGTTTTAGATCTATAAAATATTAGAAACCTTTCAAAATTCAACAGATATTAAAATCAATTCCTAAAGATATGGAGTTGATATACTTTATTCTGGGTTGATACCGAGACACAGGTTTAGAAAAGTAACATTTTTACAAGCGATCCTAATTAGATGACTAACGTTGATTTATGGGAACATAAAAGTTCGATCTGGTTGTTGCTTCTGTTTAATGTTCCAAGAAATAATTACTTATCTTCAGCATCATTATAAATGAAATAAAAATAAGTAGTAATAATAGTGTATTCAATTGCAGGATATACGCGTTAAGTTTAATTGCTCTCACTTAAGGATGCGTTATATAAAGTAGATACAAAAAATATTAGCCTTGTCTGATTCAATTATATACTCAACAAAACATAATTAGCTCATATTGATATATTACCTATATAATTTACGTAAAGTACCATGATTAATGAATATTTCATAATTGTAGCATGTGTTATTAAGGTGCATTAGAATTCGTAACAAACTCTAACATGCTTATTACTACGAAGATTTCCGTAACTCGCATTACAAATTTAGCAGTATTAACTACCGGAACATTGAAAATGTTGAAAAGGTAGTCTATGCGAATACGATGTCTGTCTGTCTGTCTGTCTGTCCGTCCGTTCGTCATCACGATAACTCCTCGCCACATTGACGGATTCTTTTGAAACTTGGTACATAGGTTCTCTATAGGTAGTAAAAGAACCCTATTGAATTTGGTGGTGATTGGTCCACCTGCACCGTGATGGGAGTAGGTGGAAACCCCCTGCAGAATGACATATTCCGGTAGTTATATTTATTGTGTTTATACATTCTAGTTTAATAATTAAAATAAATTAAGGTAAACCCTAGCAAGTTCAAGTTCTCCGAATTTATTTTTTAGTAACTATATTTCTTAATTTGACAATTAAAGTAAGCTTGAAAATTTAAGATTTATTTGAAATTATTTGTTACAAAGTTTATATATTTGGATATTCGATATTTTTATATTCTACAATTTTTAAATCTTCCATTTGTTCTGCTTTTGACACTGTTTATAGTTAGTACTAATTTTATAATTAATACCAATTTTGATGTTCTTAAATTTTTTTAATTTTAACCTTCTAGGTTCCTAAACTTTTCAGTGAATTCTGAAAACTCGTACATGTTTTTAATTTCTAAATTTGAAAATTTTACACATCGCTGTCTCTAAATTTCTAAATTTAAAAATGTGAGAATGCAGAAGTTAAAAAATTCTGAGAATTGAAAGTTTAAACTCCGCGATATCTCATCACAGTACACGGGTATCGCTGCCCATCAGCTTTTCTCTGGGCATTCTGCCCATCCCAGCTTTTTAGGCACGCGCGAGCAGCTATTTTCATTTTTCTTTTCTTCCTGCTTGTCACGTTAAACATTTACTCGTGTAACAGTTAGGTGCATTTACAAGCTCCTCTCGTGAAACTCTTCTATAAATATGATAGCTATCGTTTCTTGGCATGGATACGTGGTGAATTTGCAATTTTCATGTAAGAAAATGTACAGAATGCAGACTATCCGGTGAACCTCTTTTTCGTGCCTCGAGGCTGGTAACAGCTGAGCAAATATCATTATCCTTATCGTTATTGCCTCGTCCTTGAACTCGACTATATTCACTTACCTTACGATGGTATTCATAATTTTTTGCATCAACAAAGGCGTTTCAAAAATAGGTGGTAGAGATACAATCTTTAGGTATTTTGTATTCTTTTCTGCGTATAATCGTTTGTAGTGAACTGAACAGCATGCGGAATGTGTAGAACATGTGAACAAATTTAGACTTTGCAATTTTGAACTCCGAAATTTAGAAATTAACGGGTTTTCACATTCAGAAATTTAGAAATTGTCAGGTTTAATTCGTTGACCTATCGTGGCGCACGTTACATTACAGATGTAACAAATCAAAATTATATTCGCATGATTGAGTTTTAGGGATGATAGCGTCTCTAAATTTAAAATATCTAACGTTTCAATTTTACTTACTTGTCTTAACATTGCAAGAAATCATAGATCAAGGAGTGAAAAATGTATGGTCTAATTTAAAAATTTTCCAATTTAGGACTTCAGAACATTCGGAGCGTATAAATTCTGAATTTAGACATTCTAAATGTTTGAATTCCCTGACTAGTAAATTGAGTATTCATCCAGAGACGTAAGACAGACATCTGTCATTCAAATATGGGGTATCCCATCGAGGAATCTAAGTGTTACCAAAATGGAACACTTTAAATTTATTTAGCGAGTTTTCTCCGGCACCGCATAGTCATCGTACTCAAAATACAGACCGCATTTCCGTCCTTGGAGGTATTTCAGCTAGCTGGATATATTCCTTCCAATGTTCTCAAGATTCCTGAAGCGTGTCTCTCGTAGTTGTCGTTAATCATCGTTTGCATTCTAGCAAAATACTTGTTCGCGCCGTTTTTCATTCCTAGCTCTGGACGGGATCCAGCGAAACAAAAGGATTTTCCGAGTTAATTTGTATTTACTGTCACGTAGCCGGCTTGTATTTTTATTATGCGCATACGAGTACTACGGCGGAACCGTATCTTAATTAATCCTTTCCGTTTCACTTCATTTTCGCCCGACTGCAAATTTTCATTCGGGCTGTAAAACGTGTTCGACGATTCGTTTCTTGTTTCACACTCTCGTAGCTCGCTCCTTAACGGACAGTAGTTTTCTCTTAATTGCACGGATTACGAATATCGAAGGTCCTTCGTTTTTCTTTGCCCGTCTGAGCTCCGTGATATTTATTAACTCTTGGTTGCGGAATAACTGCTTCGTGTACGCCAGATACGTTTTTCTGCTTCTTTAACCCTGACAGCGTCAGAGGATACTTTATGCCCACCATGCTATCTCGAGAATTTACGCTAAAATAAGTACTTAACGCATCGATGGCGAAGCAGATCGTTTCATGCTGAATATTTATTTTCACTATTTGTTATGCGAATCATTGATTGCTATAACACTAATTGTAGCTAGCAAAATAATTTCTAAATGTTTAAATTGATTGCATATATTCAGATTTATTTTATTATCGATATTGGATTTTCATTTATTTTGAATTATTGTAAGACTAGCAAGACTAGTTATAGTAGCAGAATGTTTCTTTTGTATTTACTGAATAATTTATTTCTTTAATAAAATCTTGCAAGCATCCAGATAAGCATCAAACTCTTCAGACATCTAGATATTAGCATCAAAATATTTTTCAAACATCGAGAAAAATCAGATAGATCAGATCTGACTGTGATTTATAAAACAAAACTATTCAAACATAAAACCGTCAGAACTTCCGCACTCAGCTGCTCTCAGAGATTAATGCGCCACTTCGATGTTGGAGAACATAAGTCCATAAATCTGTTTTCCTGTATACCTAGATATGTGATGCTTAATTCGTAATAAAGTGTATCATATTTCTTAATAAACCCATATCAGCTTTCAGAGTGTCTCGCAGAAAGCCGAGTAATATTTCTGAAACAGTCACAGGAAGCGGTCGTATCGAGCCATCTCGAAAGGGTCGATGTTTGACAACGTCGAGATAAAATCCGACGAACAATCTCTTTCGAAGAGATTGAAGTCCGATGAATTTCCGCGATGACTTCGTTAGCGATGGAATTGTCTTCAAGGAACATAGTTCTTAGAACGCGGTGTCTGAACAGTTTAAGCTGGAGTAACGGACTATGCTCTGGATTCTGGTGATATCGGACATCGAACGCTCGAAAGAGATGAGTCTGTCAGATAAACGTTCGTCCAATTGGCACCCGGCCATTTCGTGAATGTCCCGCGACGGTATTTTCGAAGTGGGTTTACACCTAAGTTTAGTTTACCGCGATTGGGAAAGTCGTTCCGTTTCGTGACGTTTCAAATGACCCGTCCAGATAGAAATGAACCTTTCAGTTCCGATGTGCGGGGTGGTCTGTTTACTCTCTTTTAACTATTTGTTATGGTTTCATGTAATTTCGTTTCCTGACACTTTAACCCTTTACTCCCTGACGTAACTTTGTGCTACCACTTGTGTAAAGCATTGCAACGCTCCAAATATGCTTTGGTTAGGACCTATAAATACTGTTTCTTTGGACTCCTTCGAGATCTTATGATCTGCCACCAACATTCAGACGCATTTAGATACACAAAGGGGATGCAATGCTTTTGTAATTTGATTGCATATTGATTATCCAGTTTATTCTTATGATGCGTCATCGTAATTTTTATTGCATTTAATTCATTCGAAGTATGACTGTATTAGGAATATTTTCTAGATCTGAAGTATTAATTTCATGGTACTAAATGTCACGATATGCACTTATGTTCTAATAATTCTAACAAAGTATTTACATTTGTATGTTTAATTTAAGCAATTTTCGAAATAAAGTTTGAAATAAAAAACTAATTTTAATATAATTCTTGGAGAATTTGAAATAGTGACGGGTTGCTGTAGAATATATAAAATAAATTTCAATATTTATCCTCTCTTCATTTACAAACTATTCTACGTTTTACTATTCTCATATTTGTTAAATGAAATGAAAACTTCCTTTGAATATAAGAATATTTTCTGAAGTACTAAAAATCTGTTTCTATCGAAATGTTTCAACAAGAAAATTACGATTTCGTCGTAAACGATAGATACAATTCCGTTCGAATTCACGTGAACCAGTTCACGAAAGAGAACGCTTATGCTCGAAAATGTTGCGTCCATTTCTTCAAACGAGCTGTCGTCACGAGTAAGCACAATGAAATACAATTTAATAAATGTCTCTTCTATGATGTTCAATATTGACATTGCTCCAATAGCAGGAACGAATTCATGTTTCCATATGCGACAGGTTTTTCTGAGTAAACGTGTTATAGAGAATTGCGACCGGTTCGGGCGGAATTTATTTCGAAACAGTAGCCGAATGAAAGTTTCGTGCTGTGATATCATTTGTTTGAGCTTCAAACTATTATTTAGAAACAACGGAAGCTTGGTAGTCGGGCAAATTTAAAAGAGCTCCTCCCATTATTTTCGACGAAGGGAAAGGATCACTTTGTATTAACTTGACAAATACAATCGTGTAAATCGCGTGTTCTGCTTTCACAGTGCATTTTATACGACTTTAAGAGAAACATTTGGTATGTTTGAACAAAAATTTTAGTTTTCATTTTTTCATTCTTCCGTTATATTATTTTTAAACTTCATACATTTATTTATTATGATTTTTAAGTAACGAAATTTCTAAATTTTTTAGAAGATTATAATTGAATCAAATATATTATAATTATAATTATAATATATAAAACCTATATATTTATATATAATATATAAAACAAATATTATAATTGAATCAATTATAATTAAATCAAATCCTTGAATCTCCCAATTTTTGGATCCTTGAATTACTAGATTTTTGAATTTTTAGATCCCAAATCTCTATTTCTTGAATTTCTGTACATTAGGATACCTAAGTTTTCAAATCGCCTAGATCCTGGAATTTCTAGATCCCCAAATCTCTAGATCCTCAAATTCCAAGGTTCGAAAATCTCTAGATCTCCAAATTCTAAGGTTCAAAAATCCCTAAATCGTCAAATTCCAAGGTTCAAAAATCCTTAGATCCCCAAATCCCAAAATTTCAAAATCTCTAAATCCTCAAATTTCAAGGTTCGAAAATCGCTGGATCCCCAAATTCCAAGGTTCGAAAATCCCTGGATCCCCAAATTCCAAGGTTCGAAAATCCCTAGATCCCCAAATTCCAAGATCTCGATTCCCTAAATCCAAAAATCCCTATTCCTCGAAACCCTAAAGTCCCCAATTTCTAGGGATTTTAAAATCTTGCCTCTTTTTCAAATTTTTAAATCCCCGATTGATTAGAGTATCGCGAAATTAAATTGAATCCTATCGAATGCGAAATTTTCAGATTTTTGAAAGAACATTTTTGCGCTTCCTTTTTACTTGCACAAGCTGCGCTTTTGTAATGGCGCGACAGCGCACAAAGGGCGTCGTCGAAACTGGATTAACGCAATTTAGCTTCCTGCATCGGGAAAGCGATTCATTTTATTGAAAGCGTTGAAAAGTACGGGACACATCGGACAGTTATAGAAATGAATTTTTTGGAGTCATTCATTTTTATGCCACGGAATATTGACGGCTAAAATTTTCGTTATTGCGTTACGGTATTTCGGCTTTTCGTTTTTGTTTATTTATTTGTGAAAAAATTGTTTTCAGATATTGTTGGAGCATCGAATATTGTCTGGATCAGATAAAAATTCTTCGGATACTTGGTTTCGTTGCATTTATTTTTCTTGCTTCATCTTCTTTTATTTACTGAAATAAATATTAGAGTTTTATATCGTGAAATATTTCGACAAACACTTTGATTATAAATTATGATGGTTTTCGTTTTATCTTCATACTTTTTATTTTAGAGAACAAGAATGATATATTGTTTTCGAACTCAACTGTTTCGTATGTTAAATATTTTTCTGTATTTATGTGTATAACTTATTTTAAATATTTTTTTATTTTTATGTTAAATGAAACGAAAGCGTAGTGTATTTCCATTTAATGCAGCCTGTAATAATGTCGGCGACTGCTTCTTTATACGCGTTGGAAACTTCGTTAATTGCAGTATTATTATAGCTTTTAGGTTAAAGCAATAACTTATGGTGTTATTATAACTTTATAGTTCCTGGCCGTAATCTGAAAGTAATTACCAAACGAACAATTCGTAAAATCGTTTCCGATATTTGTTCCATGACGTAATAGTCCTTGACACTATGGCGTTTTTTCCTGTTTTAACTCCACAACCTTATAACACTTTCGAATAATCATTTATTTCTTGTTATCGTCCAATGTTTTAATTGCGCTGTACAAAAGCTTTTAAGTTTGAAAACAATTCAAAGTTCCTGAAGAAAGATCTTTGTTAACTGTTTGTACTTAACAAAATTTTAGAAGTCGTAAAGTTTGGAGAGAGCTGTTTGTACCTGTTTTATTAGCGTACACATTTAGTGCGGTCAAGATTCAATTAACACATCTTAACTATCTTGATTCAGAATTTTACAAGCAAACATTCCTACAGTTATTTTCATATTTTCGTTTGCCAAAGTTATTTACGCACTTTTCCAAATTTTTTATTCGTCGTACCTTAAAGTGCTTTTACACGTGCTATATGGTCTCGTGATTTAATTTTGTATAGTTGTAATATTTTTAATTAAAGAATACTCTGAATCGAAAAATTGCAACAATAATTTAAAAAAATTATTTTAAAGAATTTTGTATTATTCATCTGTCATTTATGTGACTTACAGTTTATATTATTTAGGTACACTTAGGTTACATGTAACATGCATATGTATTCAACGACATTTGATGTCAGAATATATTCTGAATAAAAAAAATGCAGCAATAATTTCAAAAATTATTTTTGTAAATTTTCTATCATTCATCTGTAATTTATGTTACAGTTAATGTTATGAAACATGGAATATAATATTTTCTGTATAGCGCGCACATTACAGTTACATCGATATCAACGACTTTTAATATTAAAACTTAACTTTATCTTAATTAATTTTTTAATCGCTTCACCATTTTAATTTCTTTTTGTCAGCCGCGTGTTATGGTCAGATGTTACCCAGTTATTAAAACGGAGAAAGCGAGGTCGAACAATATTCAGGTTAATAATACTAAAATAAATGAGATTTTTTAGCACAGTAACACGATCCTTTGTGTCTCCTATGTACAATTCAATTAGCGAATTTGGTCCTTTCTGAAATTTAGAAACTGCATTTATATTCGTGTCACTCCCTCTCTTGTAATTCGAATATTATTGCTAGAGTTGCGTTTCAAAAGCTCTTTACGTTCATCATTCTGTATTCGCTGAATGCAATGCGGGGTAGGTTTGCAGCGCGCGTTTAAAAGTAATTTATTTGAAAAAGAATATGTAACAGGAATTGGCATATTTCGCTCGAATGTCGAAAACCGTTGGCTCGCATATTTTTTATCATTTTTTAAATGTGTTTTAGCGCTCGTGAAATTCTATCTATTGAAGGTTTTAAATATCATTTTAAATATCGCTGACTATGGAGGTCTGCAATTTTCTGTAACTGCATGCTGTATAATTTATTATTAATTAGTTTTCAATTTTATAAAAATGTTTCATACAAGAATTGTTTTTTCATGATCATTGCTCTCTGTAAATCTTTGAGTTTTATTTTCGTGCATTTGTCGTAGCTTAAATTTTACGAGAGTGTCATTTTTTTGTAAATTTGTTGCAAGAGAAATATAACTTTATGAGCAAATAATATGAACAGAAGAGAAATTAATAAACAGGGTGTGTTTTAGTACAGGATCGAGGGAATTTGTGAACATTAGAATCATTTAGTGAAAGATTTAGAGAGTAAACACTTGAGTCTCTTGTATTAAGACGATACCTTAAGACTTTAATTACCGAAGTTCCTTATAATGCGAAATTATATGAAGTGCGGACGTTTATTGAAAAGCTGCTTTATCACGAAACATTTCAAACTGTACACCTAACAATGGTACTACATTTGTCTTAATAATGTTAAAATAGATGTTAAGGTATTTTGTAATGTTGATATTTTACTTTTAAAAAATTTTGCCAAATATTTTCACAATATTTTATTCCATGTATTTGTAGTTTAAAATAGCTAACATGAATATTTGCAATGAGTAATCAAATTTGTATATAATAGATGATTCTATTATAGTAATATAGTAGATGACTCCTATGAAAATTTAAGTATCACCCACATAAGGTGACGTGTCAGTCTTAACCTTCTCAAGCTTCGTTCTTTCACGCGACCGTTTACCGTGTGAACAAAATTTCGTGAGTCGTTCGTGATGCAATTTTACCAAAACTGTTCGAGCAAGGTTCGCACCTTTAACCGTAAATAAATTTACGGGTGCTTTCTTCAATGACTCACGCGACTCTCGAAGAATATACAAGTTTCTTTCGGTGGCCGTCTGCCAACCGGATTATTCAGACGTGTTGTCCAAACGTGTGTGTAACACCGACAATTCTTTTGATCGTTGTGTTGTTCTCTACTTTTGTTTCTTCTTCTTTGCCTTCTGCATTTGAGGCCACGTTTAGACCAAACGACAAGAATTTGGGAAGACTCATTTGTACTCGTTAAACGTAAACAGTAATTACACGTGGTGAAAGTCTCAGACAATTAAGTTTCTAATTTAGTGGAACAGTAATTAACTACTGTGTTGTTCTCAATATTTACGGACGTTTACTATTACATATTTTTAGTTGAAGAATTGTCTTAATGAAATTTAATCTTCAATACAAATTTGTCAAATTGGAGATCAAAAGTTAATTCATATCTAATCGAACGTTCAAACTTATTTTTCATGAAGTTTATTTTCATTGTGTTAGTTGATCATGATATTTAATTTTTCATAAAATTTTCAGTAAGTACTTTCATATTTTCATGAATCTATGTATAAAATGATGGACGTCGCTGTATACAACATATCTTGCAACTGGTGTTACTTCTGGAAAGGGGTTGTATGTACTTATGAACAATGGTTTCCTTTATAAAAATTGTGTTTGAAGCCTCGTTTCTGAATTATTAATGAAAAACAAACCCTACCCAGTATATACATAAATGTTAAGAAAACATAATTTAAAAAATTTCAAAATATTAACTCGATGTGTTTGAATGCTCTCATGTATTCAGAGAAGGTGAAATGCATCATAACGGGTCCGAGTTCGTGAGTTCGAGGTGAGGTCACAAGGAATTCAGAGCGAAGAAACGAACCTCGTGATTTCACCTGCTTTTGCCGCAATTTTTATCGCGGCGAGATTTCAACGTTACTTTACCCGATCACAGATAAGCGGCTTTTGCACCGCACAAAATTTCTTGCTCGTTGCGTGTTTTTCAACACTTTTTCAAACCAGTTTCAGCAGCCACGATTGGCCACCTTCTGACTGTTCCCTTTTAAATGGCTCGAGCCTTCTGATTACGCGAACGTTACTTAAAACCTTAACGATAAATTCCTACACTTTGATGGATGATGGAACGTTGCGGAAGAGGCGAGAGGGTCATTACGAGCAGCTTATAACCTCTTTTTCTTTTTGAAGGTCGTTTATAGTTTGTTTGCTTCAGAATTTTTAGGTGTGGAAGAGAATACAGGGGATGCGTAGATCTATTTTGTGATATTGAAGATATAATTAAAATACAAATTTTAAACGAAATGTAAAGATAAAATTTTATAAACCTGTCAACACATATTTTATTTTTTTTTGAATCAATGCACTTTTGTGTTTTTCAAGTTTATTATTTCAAAAGATTTGTTGCAAAATATCTGTGAAATATGAATAACATATGTGAACGTACGCGTAAATATCCGCGGTGAAAATGTTTGATGCAATCGTTACAGAACGAATAAAAAAAAAAACAGTTTTTGCGACATAACGTTAACTCCACCTTTTTCATGCTTCATATACGTAAAACCAATTAGTCAATCCCGAAATCAATTTTACTATCCGAAGATTTTCCATTCAAAATTTAAAGTCTGCCTTATCAAATTGAAGTAAAGAATTAATTTTAATCAAAGACTTTCCCATAAAAAGTTCATTTTTTACCTTTAATTAAATCTTTCTTTGATTAATTACAGTACTTTGACGTCTGTCTCGTGATGTACTCGTACTTCAACTCTCATCAATTTCACTCGAATTTTATATTTGAAATTCAAGTCTAATCATTTGCATAGACAATACTAAATTGTCATAACATTTCAACTTTGTTTTAATAGTTGTGGTTATTTCTTGACGCAACTGAAAAATAAATCAGATTGCTAGATTTTAAGAACGCGAATTTAATTTTTGCTTTAATTATGTCCACCCTCATCAAACCAAGATAACATCATTGTTTAAAACAAGGGTTAACTCAAGGATTAAGGTCGGCGACTTTTCGAAGTAGCCACAGTATATCGATGACCAAACTTGCCAGTAAAGTTATGTCAACAGTACAGCTACGTCGATGTAAGCTTTATCGATGATTACAAGGTATCCGAAGCGTGAGGGGGTTAATCGACCACGAACAAGCGTCGGGCAAACGGACATATCGAAGGAGAGAACTGGTAGTTGAATCGATGGAGACAAACTCGATCCGATGAAGGTCTCGACCGGATACCTGAACGGATGGCGTTCTTCTTCGTTGGCGGGGTCGTTCTCTCGAAGCGTTTTCCGCGAAAGGAAACGCGACATACGCGTTGCGAAACGACCGATGCCTGCTAGTCCAGACATAACTGGCATTCGAGTATCAATAAATTATCGATGCTGTACACTCGCTTGCAACCTTTGGATCGGGGTAGATATTGGTAAACTTGATAATTCTCTTCACTTCCTAATCATTAAATTTTTGTGTCCCGAAATGTTAGTATCTTCAAATTTGAGTATTCTTAGGTTGCAGTGTTTCAATATTCTAAATATTTAGATCTTCAAGAACTTAGAGCGTCGAGTCTTTAGATTCCATATTCTTAGATCTCCAATTTAGATTCCACATACATCCTCAATTTAGATTCCACATCCTTAGATCTCCAACCCTCAACATTCCAAATATTAATATCTCCAAATTCCACTATTCCCAAATTTGGATATCTCCAAATACTAATATTTTCAAATTCCAATATTTCCAAATTTTACTACCCCCAAATTTTAATACTTCCAAGTCCCAACATTTCCGAATACCCCCAAATTTTAATATCTCCAAATTCCAATACCTTCAAATCCCAATATCTCCAAATTCCAATATTCTCAAACCTTAATATCTCCAAATCTCAGTATCCCCAAATTTGACTCCCTTCAAATCCCAATATCCCCAAATTCGACTTTTCCCAAACCTCGATGCCTCTAAATCCCAATATTCCCAAACCTTAATATCTCCAAATCCTAATATGCCCAAATTTGACTCTCCTCAAATCCCAATATCCCCAAATTCAACCCTCCCCAAATCCCAACATCCTCAAATTCCAACACCCCCAAATTCTTATCTCTTCTCTAAATTTTGAAATTTCCCAAAATCCCTAAAAGTCAACAAACCTAAGATGTCATTCCCTATAGCTTTCCTGGATAAGCCAGATTTTCTCGTGACTGTACGTCCAAGAGTACAGTGAACAACCGCGGCGGAATTTCTGTACGCGAATTAATGATCACAGGGAAAAATGTTAACCAGACGCGCAGGTGTCGACCGAGAGATCGACACGAGGTTAACTGGTCTCGACTTCGTTTCTTCGTGTACACGGTATTTCCGGCTGGATGTGACAGGTACTTGCTGTTCGCTGGATAATTACGCAGCAACGGGAACTTATTTCTGTTACCGAGGGTGGGGAACGGTAAAGGACTGATTAAATTGTTGCCGGGGAATTGTAATTCGTGGAGAGTCCACTATTGAAAGCAAAAAACGGGAAATAGATTTGATAAGTTAATCGTTTTATTGTTACTTCTTTCGTCGCCAAATTATTATACAATTAATTATTCGATTTCTATTAATATGTCACGTATGTATGATGATTACGGACAATTTTAAAGTTTGTAAAACGAGTTACGGTTTTATCTGTAATAATAATATTTCATATCAATTTTCCCTAAAAGACAAACATAATAAACTGTTTCACGAATTTCCGTTTATATTCCTTTTATAAAATGCTGGAAATATGCGATACAATATCGAGCTGTCACAAAATCAAATATTTTTTTCAATTTCCGATTTATGTTGTGTCGAATGCAACTGGCTTTCTATTTCGTTCATATCCCATACGTTTTTCATTGATGTAGAGCGAACAACAAAATATTTTTTCATGTCATCGAATTTTAAATATTAACAAATTTTTCCTCTTTAAAAGATTCTGTTTTATCAAGATTCTTTCCGATAATTGATGTCCATTTGTCTGATTGACGTATTTTATTCTCTGTGAGAAACTGATATTTGATAAATACTACCTGAAATTGTTGATTGAAATTGCGATTGCATAATATCCATTACGTATTTTATATACGTACTGTTTCTGCAGTACAGTTCGATTTTGTATGCAATTATCATTAATTTTTTTTATATTCGCAAACAACGTCGATGAACCGTAATATCATCAGTTTTTACAAAAATTATATGAAACACAATTTAGTAGTATTAATAATTATTATTATAACGTTATTAAAGTATCAAATTAATTATTATTAAGCCACAGAGAAAGTTCTTTCAGCTTCCATTAGCGGAGATTGATCATCATTATTCATAACGTGGATTAAACACTTTCGAATTTACTTAATAATTCAATCATATTTGCTTTTTTCTTTCACTGTTACCTTTCTTTTGGAGTATGTGTCTGTACAGTGGAAACGTCAAGAACATTAGTACTTGATATTATCTGAATTTTTAAAAATACACTTCAGCGCAAAGTGCTAATCCAGATAATCGTAAGTGTACTTTTATTGAAGTCCCAAATTGTATGTATGAATTTTATCATATTAATTACAAGTTTAGTGAGATATCAGGAAGTACAAGGTAGGTTATAAACTTGTAATGAGGTTACTGTTCTATAAACTTGTCACGTTATTACAAATTTATTAGAATGTCGATGCACTCACGTTCGGTACATAAAGCAGAATCGCTAAACGTTAGTGCAAAGTTTATAAAGAGGTGCGTTAAGAATATACAGGGTGTCTCACAATTAGTGTAAATCCTTAAAATGGGTAGTTGACGTGATTCTAAGCAAGATTTCCCTTTGCAAAAATGGGGTGTGAAACTCTGTTTTCGAATTATTAAGGAAAAACGCGGACCAATCACAGCGCGTGTCACACTCACTGCGCACGCGTAATCCTCGCGCTCTGATTGGTCCGCGTCAGCTATCCTCCATTCCCGCGATCTACACTAGTTATGAGACTCCCTGTACATTTGTACATATGGTACTCAAAAATATATAAATTTAAAAATCAGTCTAACTTTCTATTACAGCACACTGTATAATAATATTAATATATCTGACAAATTTACGAGGTCTAATAAATTATATAATCGTTATCAATAAAATATAATTGCTTCATGTAAACCTCAGTTCGATACAAAGAAAATCTTATTCAGAATCATGTCAGCCCCATTTCAAGAACCTACACTAATTGTGAGACATCCTGTATAAAAACTTGACTCTTCTACGTCCACCTATAACTTATAGTCCTCACAGAATTCTCACTGAAATCTTTCCACGACATTTTGTATGTTTTTTAAAATATTTCAGTGGGTCAATTTAAATGGGACACTCGATGTTGCTGTTTTGCGTCTGTAAGCGTCCTTGCCACCCAGCTATATTTTAACTCGTGATCAGGAAGGCTAATCGTACGATAATATCCAAAAATACCTAAGAGGAAGTGAATCAGACCGGTTCCACTCGAGTCGCGATAGTCTCGGTCAGACCACTCGACTCATCAGATGTTTCTCTTTAATAAACTGATCGATCCGGATACATAACTGCTAATGGGTATCTTATCACGGCTGCTGTTCCATAGAGATATCGAATACACGGCACGCAGTGTAATCGAAACGAGTCTAGATCGCTATTATGTCTTTTCATGATAGTTAACGAGATCGCGTGTATCGGCTTTCCATTTCCACAGTGATAACATTGCTACCCTATGTTTTCTTCGCAAACGCTTCGCAGAAACTTTTTGTCCGGAACCTTTTTGCAGATCGAGATTGTTTTTCCTTTGCAGGATCAGCCGATGGCATGAATGAGTTCGTTTGATTTGTAAAAGTGCAGCGTGTCTGGACTGTGTCGAATGTGGATCATACAGGGATTTTACGATTTAATAACTCGCGTATAAAGTTGTTAGAATATTCGTGTTTTTTGTTATATAAAGTACAGGTAAAATATGTCTGAATATCTCATTTTTAACGCTCATGGAGGTACATTTTAATCATTTCGTTGTAATTGTACAAAGAAAATTTTGTTCCTGGTAAATGCTAAACTTATAAGGATATGTGCATACACATAAAACTATCCTGACATTTAATCTTTGGAGTACTTAAGTAGAGATTTATTTCTTGAAACGTTTTAACGAGAAAATATTTTAAATGCGTTGCATTAAATGTATGTACTGTAACACGCTTGTAGTTTATTCTCAAACGTTTACATTTTAATCCGAAAGCAGATAAAACATTTTAGAGTTAAATATTCTTTTACCTGCATTATGGTTTTATTTTTAATCGTCCTAAACTTCATTATGCAGATTTTGAAATTTAATACGAAACATTCAATTTCAAAATGCTTAAACCTAGATTTGTAACATAGGTATCGAAGCGTCCGATGAAACTATTTCCTCAAGCGATATGTAGTCGCATATTTGTTTAATTAAGAACATGTATCACTCGCGTGTCGTGCATAACGCGAAATGCAACCGGTTGCAAAGAATGTTAATCAGCTATTTTACGGTCAGTGGTAAATTACTGCACAAATTATTGTGACAGCATTCAGCTAATCTTCAAGCTTCTCAAACGAACGATTTTTACTATTCGTATCATGAACTTGCGTTTTAACATCGAGCTGTTTTTGAATAAATCATTCTCTCGAACCGATGTGAATAAAATCAAACGATCAAAGCGATCCATCCGCCGACATATTCAATCGAACTTTCCACCGTGAACGATTTCAACATTCGATGAATTTAAATTAGCTTAGCGTAATCCTTGCTCGGCAAACATGACTCAATCGATCGCGTTGATCTTATAAATCGTGTTATACCTGCGTATAGGGTGCTCCAACTAAATTGTTGCAAGTTCAAAAATTCCACTTGGCCGGCTTCCAATCGGAGTTTCTTGCGACTTGTCTCGCTACGTTTCTGCGGAGTCACTGCTTTTAACTCTGGTATGGTAGAACCAGTTTGCTGTAGTAAAATTAGGTAGGGACGGTGGAGCAAGGTTTTTGTGCGAGCTTAGAAATCTTGGAATTTGGAAATTTAGGTGTTTGGTGTGGAGTGGTTAGAGTTGAGGATTTGGGGATTTGGGAATTTGGAGATTTGAGGATTTGGGGACGTGAGAATTTGGCGATGTGGGAAGTTAGGGATGTGAGAATTTTGTGATGTGGGGATTTGGATATGTGGGAATTTGGATATGTGGAAATTAAGGGACGTGGGAAATTGGATATGTGGGAAATTGGATATGTGAGAATTTGGATATGTGGGAATTTGGATATGTGGGAATTAAGGGACGTGGGAAATTGGATATGTGGAAATTAAGGGACGTGGGAAATTGGATATGTGGGAATTAAGGGACGTGAGAAATTGGATATGTGGGAATTTGGATATGTGAGAATTTGGATATGTGGAAATTTGGATATGTGGGAATTCGAATATGTGGGAATTAAGGGACGTGGGAAATTGGATATGTGGGAATTTGGGGACATGGAAATTTACATATGTGGGAATTTGTCGCTGTGGAAATTTGGGGATGTGGATGTCCCTAATCATCGAACTAAACATCCAATAAAATTACTCTTTCTTTTACAAACAGAATTTGTTTGTTTCTATATAAAGAAGTTTTTAAACAGGAATAACAGGACCATGTTGTCAGGGACACCTTGTACAGGGTTTAATGCGTCGAATGCCACCGAATGAATCATCGGTTAAATTGTAGGCCTCATCATGCGTCGAAGGTGAATCGCGTGGGCGTACAAGCACACACCCGATGATAACACGATCTTCTCATTTAGATAAATTAATCTAACCGCGCGTCACGTTCATCCGAAGCCAAGCCTCATTCCCTTTATCGATACATCCTGAAACTGTAATTATCTTTTGTCGATGCTTGCGTCTTTGAAACACGACGATGCTCACGACACGCCGATACCCATTTCATGTCTATGCAATTAAAATAATGGCCACCGACGGGATCCTAATTTGGAGTAACGTTACTCGTATAACGATAGGGATCTTTTGATACAGATGTTCGAGCGATATTGAACTACCTGTAGGAACTCGTTATTTTATTTATGGTGGGTTCTGTTATAGGTATTACGTGGATCTTCGTTTGTAGGAAGAAGTTACATGTTCATCTTTTAACATTTTTATGATGCGATATAAATGATTTTATGATGGTAATTTTATGTACCATGAACATGGTCTTGATACACTGTTATGTTCTATATTGCTGCTCTGATTATAGCTTATAACTAGTGTGACACTGATAGTAATAATTGCAGTTTATTCGTATCATTGATCTGGATATACCGGGTGCGTTCTGCCGGAGTTGTATCGATATCAGGCTACGAATTGGCGTGTGAAGAGGTATACAGGTGTTTGGAAGAATTAGGCACAATTGGTCAGAGTAGGATAGGTATCCCATAGGAATGTTCCTGCATTCTTACACTTTCGAATCACTACGTTCTCGAATTTGTGCACTATTAAATTCCTACACACTCCTTCACATTCTCAAATTTCTACGTATCCAAATTTTCACATATCTGAGTTCCCACATATTCAAATTTCTACATTCCCAAATTTCTACATCCCCAAATTCCCATATCCACAAATTCCCACATCCCCAAATTCCCACATTTCCAAATTCCCACATTCTCAAATTCCAATATATCCAAATTTCCACATCCCCAAATTCCCACATCACCAAATTCTCACATCCCCAAATTTCAACATCTCCAAATTCCTACATATCCAATTTCTCACGTCCCTTAATTCCCACATATCCAATTTCTCACGTCCCTTAATTTCCGCATATCCAAATTGCCACATCCCTAAATCGATATATTTCCAAATCGGTACATTTCCAAATTTCTACATTCCTAAATCCCATCATACCCAAATTCTTACATACCCGAATCGGTATATCCCCAAATTGCTATGACACCAAATCTCTGCATTCTCAAATTCCTTCATCCCCAAATCGGAATATTTCTAAGCTCTTACGTCTGCATATCGATGTATCCTCAAAACACTCCTATTCGTTTATCTTCACTTTCATCTTTCTCATTTTTTAAAGAAACATATGTTTCGAAAATTTGTTTGCAAACACAGTGAGATATGTTCCATAAAAAATGAATAAATAGAATGTTGACTTAACATACATGTAAAGTGTGGATACGAATTAATATTCATCGAATGTCTTACTAGTCATCTGCATTTGACGATAAGAACTGGGCAAATTGATTTCCTATCTGATCACATCGCGATGTAGTTAAATATTGACAATTAAACGATAGCTGACTTTAATGCAATTTTCCGGGTTATGAGAAATTTTCCATAATTGATTGCAGCTTATTATGCATCAACCATGAATAATTGTATGAGATCACACTAATTATTCAAATTGGTTTTCCATTTGGAATTCTCGTTATTTTATCCAGTTGGCCGATGCTCGTTGTATTAATATGCGCGTTTATTATCGTTTTTCGGGAATTCTCGATCGAATTTCAGTATTTTAGAATCTTGTCGTTTTTCGGGATTATAGGAATTTTAATTATCTGTTATGCGTAATTTATTACAAATATGAATTTTATTGGTTTTTATTAAGAGAAGCTTATAAACATAAATTATTTCTATTTATATTCTGTTTTATTTTTCTTAATTTTAATATTGCATCCTTAATAATATCGATTTGTGGGATTATATTTTTATATTGAATTGTACTTTTTATTTAGGTGAAGTGATCTTTACGTGAATCTCTTTTCCCTTTTTATTGGTTGTTTGTTTATAAAAGATGTAATAAAACAATCGAAGGAACAGTACTTGATAAGTGACAATATTTATTTCAACATTCACCGTTTTCCAACATTATTTTCTACAATATTATTATTATTAACATTACTTTTTTTTCATCCGTTCAAATACTAATTACAAACTGAAAATTAGTAAACCCATTAATGTTCTGTATTTGCATCTTTCAATATAATCCTGCAGTATTTGGTAAAATTGCATTTGAATATTGTGCAGTAGCTTCTCAAAATTTCATTATAACTTAGATATTACAAAATAACAAGCTGCTCCTTGAACAACGTACACCTAGTTACCCAGATATATTCACCCATATCTATAGAATATCTGAGTTGAGAAACTACGAATTTAATTTTGATGCGTTTCACTGCAAGAGTGTTTTTAAAATAAAATACAAATTTTTTTATTTTTTTGTTGACTGCAAATTACCTTAAATTAACACCTTGGCAAAGAAGAAAGAATTAGTATATAATTTTCTGCAATTACATGCATTTTAGTGTTAAGAATATTGCTTTGGATTCGATAATTGGATAATGGTACGGATACAGAAACGCGCTTCTGAAGTTTCGTGCACTAAGAAACATGTATTTAAAGACACGTTTCTTTTCGAAGGTTTTATTTGTGTTAGCGTACACACTGAGATTAATCCTATAATTATCGTTGCATCTATCATCGCAAATAAATTATGGTGTTCATCTTCCCTTATTGGTAGCTGTCCGCAGAAGAGTGTATCAGTTGAAAAACACGAGTCTCGGTAAATAAAAAAATTTGTACAGAATATGTGTTTGCAGATTGTATTTGAACACAACGTGTTTGCAAAATTTGATAAAATTGTAAAAAAAGATATCTTTCAAAATACGATAGTAGTAACAAATGAGTATTTTTTACTTTATTCAAAGTTGCATTTATATCTAAAATTTGTGACATTTTTATGAAAAAAATTGTAATTAAACGCAAAAAATATTTTCAACAATTTTAATAATAGCAAAGTACACATTTCGTTTATGTTTTAAATTAACATGCTGTAACTTGATGTTATTTTATGTCGTACATTTATTACGCGATGCAACGAATATCAATATGTATAATGTAGAAAAAATTTCCAAAATAAATTCATTGCAGATTTTTACAATTCAACAAACATCGATTCATTATAACATTTTTCATTAACGCAACTGAGTGGTAAATTGCAGTAGTAGTTTCTAGTTTGTATCCACATAGTTGTCACCTACGATGATAAAACGCAGGAAAAACAACGCGAAGCCAATTAAAGGTTTCTGTTCGTTAATCGAGTACCACTTAAAGATTTCTAAGATTACCGTTTCTCGATTAAAGCTCATTTTATTCACGCTGCATGCTCGCGACCGTTAAGAAGTAACAGTAAGCTAATCAACTAGGTACATTATTTATTAGATCAGTAATCAGGTACATAAGGAATGCGGTTTTTATTAGATTCGAGATTCAGTGTCGCAAATGTCCCGCGAGAAATGCTAACAAAAACGAAAAGCTGGTGCACTCTGCATTTGATTCAGCCTACTAATAATTTAACTTGCAATTACGAGGACACGTGTGTTTCTGAGGAAGCCTGGATTTCATTAGTGTCCGATCGGAGAACGAATCGAGTGCACGAGTGCGGAACGCGTAGTAAATTGTTAACAAGCGTGTCGCTCGGCAATTATGGTAATCATTGGTCAAGATTATTTCATTTCGAAAGTTTCATTAAAATCTAACGCCCACGGGGTCGTTCGTTTGAAAATCATTGACCCGAGTAATTCGTATAGTAAACGATTGTTGCTTAATTAAAACGTTATCAATTAGTATTTAATGTTCGCGTTAATGATTCATTTAACATGTTTGCAATTATACATTTCAAACAGAGCAATTACTATGTCGTCCCGTTTATTTCAAGATTTAATAGCTTTTATTCAAAATTAAAATTTTTAAATGATTTATTGTTTTCGCCGGAATGAAGATTCGGAATAATTATCTCGATATTTGTGGCAGATACAGATGGTGATTATATTTCAGAAAGTAATCATACAATAAAACAACATACTATTATGTATTATTGTAAAACATGATATTATATAATGTTAATATTATTGTAAAATGTTAACAAAGTTAATTCGTACGTTCAATGTTATTTCATTCATCACTGATATTTTATACCTAACAAGCATTTTATACCTTTTCCCATTTTAATGAACGAACATTTTGGTTTTATTTTTATTCCACAAATGTCCAATCTACGTCGCAAACAGTGTATACATGAAATTATCGTAACTTGCTGTTCAAACGTTTGCGTTTTTTCAGTTGAAATATTTGTGAGGCTTTTAGCCATCGATGCAATCGCGAAACGTTTTTGAGGAATTTTGTGCCGGCTATTATTTGCGCAACTCGTGATTGATTCGTTTACATATTTTAACGAATGCATTTGATAAACGTTTTATGAATTTTTCCTAACGAGTTTTAAACGCAACACGAATCCCAATGAAAGTTGCATGTCACTTCGTGCTAAATTGTGGTTGGATGATGCACGCCATCAAGAGAGTCTTTAATGCGAATCAGTGACAGATTTGGATAAGCGCCAACTTCTTAATGATGATTGACATTCGCTAACTACATCTGCCAACAGAAACGTCACGTTCAGTTAAAACAACGCTGAATTTTCGAGATCTTGTACAGCTACTTTATATCAATTATTATCATTAATTCTGCACCGAGTACTGGGATATTAACGCTACAGTCGCGCGCTGCTTAATTGGCGAGGGAATGCTTGCGAATTTTTATGAAATTCTTGTAAAATATACATTCTTTTGCTAACAAATTTTTTTAACCAAATTATACACTGTGAGTAATAATAAATCAGGGCAAACTGGATGTTAAATAAATTTTGGAACAAAATTTAAAAAATTTGGATTTAAAAAATTTTTCATTTTCAAAGCTTTAGTTTGTAATTATTATATTTCAAGTTTCATGAAGTATTTCTGAAGTTCGACATTTAAAAAATTCAGGTTTCTGAATTTTCAATTCTACAAGTTTCCAAATCTTCAAACTCTTTAAAAATTTAGAAATTTTAAACTTAAGATTAATTTTCAATCTTAATTTCCAAATCAAATATAAAAATTCTTAAAGTATCTAAATTACTTGCTTAAGTTTCCAAATCCTGAAAGCCTAAAATTCCTAAATTTATTACAAAACCTAAATATTGATATATCCAGAGAGTCAATATGTAATGTGTCCTACATTGAAATTTTCCCTAGGGAAGTTTTCCCAATCGAAAGTAAACCTACATATATTTGTACAAGTATTTACGCATATACATATATTTACACATATCCATCAATAGTAGATTCATTATTAATTTTCAAATGGGTGGTAATAAATATCAATTTGACGAATCATCTATCTTGACGATTTTCGTTGAATCTAGCATTCGTGCCGATGTTAATATCCAAGATCAAGATTACATTGCAGTAATGAAATTCGTCGTTATTAATTACTATCGAGCGGAATGATTAACGCACAGATGCACCAGCGTCTGTGCTGTCTCGCGTTAATTAAACTTGCGCATAATGGCAGGTATCGGTGTCAGGAAAGGAGAAAACCTTGTTAACGTTTTTCCAATTTACAATTTTTACCTTTAATTATTTATTAAACCCACGTCATGATTCGTTGCGTGTAAACGTGTTTTATGATTTACGACCGTTTAGCCGTTGCACCTACTAATTCACGTTATAATTGTGAATGATCAGGTCGTTGAAATATCTTATCTTTCGAAAGATTAAGGATGAGATTTATATCTACTCGTTTTATTTGCGAATAATTTATTTACATTGGTAGTTTCGAACTTGAACTTTAATGCAGGATATGCACGAATATACGAGAGTGTTCAGCACTTTTGGATTTAGTGGACTTTGTATAATTTTTCAAAAATTCAACTTTAAAAAAGTTCGTAGTTATAAAATTCCAAAATTGAAAAATGTCTCATAATTCTAATGTTCCAATGTTCTTGAGTTTCTAACTCAAAGACAATAATTCTAACATTCTATGAACTCATACATCGAACATTTTAAAGTCCCTAAATCTCCAAGAATTCCATAATTCCAAATTTTAAAAATTTCAAATTTTCAAAGTTGAAAAATCTTGAACTCCCACATTTCCACAGTTCAAATTCTCCAAACTTTCATTCTTCAAAAATTGAAAACTTGGAAAATGGAAGAATTTAAGATTTGAAGAATTGAAAAATTGAAAAATGGAAGAATTGAAGAATTGAAAAGTTGAAAAATTGAAAAATTGAAAAATTGAAGAATTGAAAAATTGAAAAATGGTAAAACAGAAAAGTGGCAAAATTGAAAAATTCCAAAGTCCCCAAATCCCAAAATCTAAAGATCCACCAGAATATTCACCTGCCTCCTTAAATTATTAAAATCATTCTGCCTCCTATCCTAAAATTATCCTAATTTCTGGATTCAACGCAGCTGGACTTTTCTACAGCTCCCATGAAACTGATTTATTGTTAGTACCAAGAAATCCGTTCACATTCTAGTTTTTCTTTCGAGCAGTGCACGTGAACAAAGCATCGATTGTGCATGTACGTTTTTAATAATGTTAACCGTAAACGTTGCTAGCAAGCTCATCCTCGGGTAACGCGTTTCGAGACTGCACACCAAATACTGGGCCACTGCATTCACATAATCGCAGCATGTGTTAACCTTGATGGCACTTCTTACGAGAAGCGGTAATTAACCAAATCCAGCACATCTGCACATAGTGCGGTGTGATTCATGAATCTGCATCGCACAGTCTCGTTGTCATGTTCCTTTCTGTCGAATTTGGGTCAGGCTTATGAAACACATTCCGTTTCCGAATTTTTAGTAGTGTTTTTAATATTAATTTTAAGGATCTAGATAATTTTGTTAGTTGCTGCAACTATTTATATTAAATTCATAATATTTGTGTTGAGATTAATGTTGTTATTACTACCGATGTTAATGGAAATTCAATGGAAACTTTAATAAGAAAATTTGTTGAAAAAGTAAAAATAGAATAATTACTGTAATGTAGATCTTTAATTTTTCGTTATCATATAATTTAGTACATGTCTGCTGAAATATGCATGTTAACTCAGTTACATTGAACAGAAGCTTTTATTATGAAATAATTGTTCATTATTATCTTAAGAGTCGTTATGCAAATAATAGAATATAAGCACACAATAAGCGATTACTTCAATGAAAGGAGAAGTGCAGTTTTCTCCGGTAATGAGCTTGATTATCTGATCGTACCGTTATGAAGCACGTATTCGAAGCAATTAGAACGAATATTTGAAACGTATTTTTAGCCTTCTATTTTCATCCATGAATTACGGCACTGTCATAGATAGATTGAGACTATTTTACGATAAAGGCTGTTATTGGTCTGAAATTGATTCTATCGAATACCAGTTACGCCAATGAGTTAATGAAAATTGCTTCTCAGATAAATTACAAGGACATTACCTTGAGCTGCTTGAGATAAATTTACAAAGTTGCATTGTAAAATATAGGAAAACAGTTTCTGATAATTACTACGATTTGGTGTATTTATTAAATTATCAAAATTTTTACAATTTGACAAATCTACAAAATTCATGAAATTAACAAATTTAAAAGATTTAGTAAATGTTCGAATTCTGGATATTCAGGAAATTTGAAAAATTTCGACACTTGAAAATGTAGAAATTTAACTCTTGTTCACAAACTAGTGTCTTAAAATAGATGAGTAATTTTACTGATCGCGCTAACCCCACGTTCTCTTGTTATTGCCTTCACGTACATATTTAATTTGCCATTGAAACGAAACATGCAGCGGAAATTTTTTATGAAGGACAGTACCGCGTAGAACGCACGAAAGAGGACAATAGATTACAGGATAAATACTCGGTCGACAATGTCCTGTGCGTTGAATAAATCAGGTTTTTACTCTAACATAGTTCCATTGATAATCGCATGCAACGAAGGTCAGTCAACCCCGAGACAATAATTTACATGCCGGGACGAGCTAAAATTGTGCATACTTGCGCGTCCACATAGAAGACGGTAAACTTCCAGCTGGATGAATTTACACTGCACTGCCGTGACACGAGGAACACGAGAGATTCCGAGGATCCTTCATGGTGCTGTTTCGAGTATCCCGTAACTTACACGATTCTGCTATTTTCCTGCATAAGAAACGTTTAGCAATGCCACTGTTTCCTTCGTGCCTTCCATTCGAAACCTCCTTCCGTCCTCCCTCTTTTTCGCTCCTCCACAGAAACGCAGCTGCGAACTATGCTTCCCGTTCGCAAATTCTGCTTACGATGGCGCGAAAAATGTTCGACGTACGGTTTTATTACAATTTTAAACTGATCTTCCTGGAGTTTATGGGAGACAGTTGTAAGATTTTAAAGAGAGTCCCTCGGGGAACGGACGGACACACAACTCGAGTGTAAACGTTTGCTTCTGAGGAGTTTATTGCTTACCGAATACGAAAATGTCTCCGGCCGGTTATAAAATACTCGTTAACTATAATGCCTGGTAACTGTTGAGTATTAAATAAGAAATAAGATTTTTATCGGTAAACGTTTGCACGCGAGTAATGGGATCGATACGGCTGAAACTGCGTTTGAGTAGCCATTTTAGGTCTCGAGGTTTTTAGAGAAGTCCATTGTAATTTCATAAACCATGTTTACTGATCCTTGTAAAATTTTATGGAATGATGTGCAGGTCTGACGTAGTCGTTATTAGGTGAGTCACGTGAAGACCTACATGTGAAGTATCTGAAGGTTCATCTTTCAAAACCATTGTAATTTTAAACCATTGGAGTTATCAGTTCGAACAGTTAATATTTTGAAAGTCATGATTTATCGTGAAGAATAGTTGTTTTTCAAAAGAGTTCTCCTATTTCAATAACAAATTTAAGTCATCCTTGCAACTAATATATCTTGTCCTTATAACTAATAGTACAAGAAATGTAGTAGAAACATTTCGAAAAGAAAGTGCTATTCGTGTTACGATCCAGCACCAGATCATTTACAAGTTCTTTTGATATACTGTAAACTTGATCCCGGAATTGATTAGTGTACCGTCATTAAGATGCGATTAGTATGATCGTAAACGAGGAAATACTCGATTGCTACACAATTTTCGCTCGTTACTTCTTTGTCATTAACGTGACTACTCCAGCGGCAATGTGTATCGTGTGCGGGTGAATATATGTAATTTAACGCGACTCAACAATTGCCTGTAATACGAGCAAGCATGGAATGACCGCGGGAAGTGCACTGGGTGGTCCGATCATGAGATCTAGGTCTAAGATCCGAGGATCGAGGAAAGAAAGAGGATTGCTCGAGTAGCTCCTGGTAGCATCATGTGCCAAGAATTAACTTGTCCGGCCGCCTTTTAATTTCTGACCGCCTTGGGAATCACTTCCGCTCTAATCGTGTTAAAATTCTCTGTACTGGATGGTATAAATATTTATACGATGTTACAGATTTAGAAATTTCCGAATCTCAGAATTTTCGAGTTTGCAGTTCATTATATTTGCAAGCTCTCAAATTTTTAAATGTTCAAGTTTTTGCAGATCTCTAAATATTTAAATTCCTACATGAAATTTTTATATTCCCAACTTTTCAAGCTTCTGAAAGTCCACGTGCTTAAACTCCAAACTTCTGAATTTTGGAACTCTCGTCTCTAGAAATCTTCAGATTTTCAAGCACCTAAATAACCAAATCTCCAAATTTCGGAATTCCAAAATGTTCAAAATCTCCAATTTTCCACATCTCACCTTCCAAAACCTAAAACCTTGAAATTTCCAATATTTCCAAAATAATTAAGTGCCTAAATCTTCAAAGCTCCAAACATCCAGAAGTCTAGTAGTGTTGTATACAAACACAGCTATTAACAAAAGTCTAGAACATTTAGTGAACTGAATGGTTTTAAAGAGCTCATTCTACTTGTAGGTAAACGTCTTATTACGGACACAAGTCTTGTCCAGACGGAGGCGTCTGCAAGATTTCACAATATCCTCCGTGAATCGAACGGCAACATCGTCAAATATTTAAACAAGCTGCAAAATACATGTCGACAGTGTTTATACCAGCCTTTCTATTACTTTCTATTGCTGGAAGCAAACACTTCTGTCTGCCGTTGATCCTTCATAATAGAGCATGGGTGAAGCTGGAAGCCACGCATTCATTGTTTTCTTGTCGTGTCACGTTCTTCAGCCTCTATCGAGCGCTTCATTGCTCCTTTTCATCATTAGCGACATCTATGTCGGCTCGTAGCTTTCGCGGAATTGTCGTCGTTTTCAGCCCCGGTTGAACGACAAAAACCGGGTCAGGCTTTTCAAGCTAGTTCCGTACGGGTTTTCGATGTTTACGATAACAAATAAAAATAGTAACAGAGGTCGATAGACCGACTTCCGTTGCCCGATCGTTAACCTATAAATGCCGAGGCTGATCGTGGCGTGCATAGTGGCGATCAAATGGCCGGCTGTTCCATAAATTTGCGAATACCTTCCGAATTTACAACGCCGACAGTGCGAAAGCTTCACCCTCGATTTTGCGATCGCTTTCCGACCGTTCTCGTCTTATTTTCGGGTTTCATCAACTGAACTACGAGATCGTAAATAAACTTTTACTGCGTCTTCGGTTTCTACCGCCGTTCGAATAGAGAATAGAACCCAACGGAAAATTGATAAGCTCTACTTTGTTCGACGATGTGCTAGGTAATAATTTCTGGAGAATACTGCTTCGCTTGTCGTAGATAAACGTAACGGTGTTGGGATTTGTCTGTAGCGAGTGAATAGATAGTGGAAATAAAGGCCCATTCTTTAATCCTTTGCGAGGGTATTTTTGTTGCTGCCGGCAAAAGTTTGTAATTGAAAAGTTTCATGAACTTTAACATTATTATTTTTCTATTATTAGTTATTTGTTTCACTGTACGTTTCACTGTAGATTTAATTAAAAAATATTTCTCTCGAATTGTTGTGTTGAACCGAACGGTGACCTTTCAATGTTATAGGTTAAAAACTAGTTTATGCTCGTAAAAGGGTTGTTCATATGAAAAACAATGTTAACAAATTCAAATAAAAATTTTATTTACAGCTTTTACAAGCAACAGTATATTGTCAATTACACTCTGTTAAAATTGTTTTGCTAGCTCTGGAATTTATACATTTCAATCAATCAAACATTTTACACAAAATATTTTTTATGCTACCATCATAAAACATTTATTAGCTTCAACTAATCATATTTCCTTGATCACTCATTAGAAACTTGAGTTTACACATTTTGATCGCGTTTTTAAGACATTAACAAAAACAATCAATATCAACACGATTAAATTAAACGTGACATCGATCGAATAAATCGCCACCCACTAGAGCATGTCAAGTATTTCACGTTGTAAATCTAGGAAAGTAGAAACACGCTGATGAATGAACCCATTGGCTTAGTCTATCGACGTTTAAATATTTATACCGGCCATTGAAACACGATTCGTACAGCACATATATCGATTTCGCGTTTCCGTTTATAAATAAGAATCTGTCAATGTACCATTGAAAGAACATTGCATAGCTCGCTTGAAAATAACTTATATTTCATGTTCGACAGTCATGTAAAAAATCGATGTTTTTTGTTAAACTGACGGGACCCCAAATTCGAGCAACATATGTTAGAAAATTTTAGATAAATCGACTCATAAAGTGCAGTATGACGTTTGTTCTACTGATAACGAGATTTATGTATGACAATTTCGAACTTGTGATTTATCATTCGGTAGCGGGATGTTGGATGGTAGTCGAATGACAAATTTTCTTCTCTCTGTTTTCAATCTGAAAGCTGTTGTAGTTTGAAGCTGGAGGATTTTTAGGTTTTTAATTTGGAATTTTGAAAATTTGGGAAATTTGAGGATTTGGAGATTTGAAGGTTTTGGTGTTTGGGGTTTTGTGCATTTAAGAAATTTGGGGAGTTGGCGTTTTGGGATGTAGGGATTTGAGGATCTGAGGATTTGAGAATTTAGAGATTAAAGAATTTGGTGATTTGGGAATTTGGTGAGTTTTGAATTTGGTGATCTGAGAATTTCAGAATTTAAAAGTTCTTGATATTACAGATTTGTGGTTCTATAAATTTGAGAACCTTGTGCAGCTAGTTATTTAACAATTTAAAAATGTAAAAATTTGTAAATTTGTATATTTGAGAAATACGTAAATTTATGAACTCCAGAACTCGAACATTTGCTACTTCATCTGTTCCTATCTCTGTTTAACATTTCTCCGCAGATATTGGAGCTTTCCATATTGTATATTTTCTCCATATTTCTATCATTTCCAAGCTCAAATACCTGGATAACAATTTCATCTACCTGAAGCATTTCACATTTTACGATCCGTTTGCAGGAGCTGATTTTCGCTAACAGCAACGTTATTTCAAGAATGCAGTGTTTTGTAATTTCGCGGGTATCGCTCGTTCCATGAAAATCTGTACGGGATACACGAGTATCCGAGGTTTCGTTTCTAGGTCTGACGTTCTCGGGTCAACTAGTTTGCTCTGGGAATTACCGTATCGTCGTCGTTTGCGTAATTACAAAAATTTCAGTGTTTTGACAAGTGGTGTCATGGCACAATAGCGGTTGTCAATTAATAGCAAACACAAAGGTTGCGACGCGAACGGTACGGATGTCAACTCATGAGTTGGCGCGTGATGGACCCAAAGTAAAAGAAGTCTGATTCTTTTTTTACAAAAAGTCCTTTTCACAGAAACACTTTGAAGTGATCGAAGAAATTTTGAACACTTTTCAGTACCCCTAATAAAGATTAAAAATTGTAGGAATTCGAGAATGTAACTATTCGAAAGTGTGGAGATTCAGAAATGTAAAGATTCTATTCTGAGCAATTGGAGTCGCAGCTCCAAACACCTGGGTCAGCCTCCTCACGCGCCTACTCGTGGGTTGACATCGGTAGTTACCACGCGTTACACGATAATTTTCAAAATGTCGTTGCTTTTTATTCTGCCCTTGTACATCATCAATCATGTGATTATCATCGATTATATTCTTGCCAAGATCGCAATAATCTATGTGTCATGCACCACCTTCATCTTGCTTGATTGATGAACCGTCTTGTTGACATCCTGTCCTATCTTGGGATCTGTTTAATCACTGCTTGTGTTATGGTACTAAATTACTGTGATTATTGTCCATTTAATTCTTGTCAATTTGTCATTTTTATTTTTACTTCTATTTTATGAGGACACTTACGTACCGTGTATGGTTACTTTGCATCAAATGTAGGGGATAAGGTTTATTTCAAGGGTTGAAATATTTGGGATCACTTTGAATTCGTCAATTTGGTAGTTGGAGGGTTTGGAAATTTCTCAATTTAAATGTTTGTTAATTGAAGAATTGTAATTCTCTTGTTAATTGAAGAACTTAGAAATTTGGAAATTGGGATTTAAGGTTCTTGAATTTCGAAGTTTCTAAATTCATTTTGGTAGTTCTTAAGTTTATACATTTTTAATTTGAAAGTTTCTCAGTGTCTAAATTTGAAAATTTCTAAATTCCTATATCTGAACATCTCTAAATTCCCAAATCTGAAAATTCGAAAAATAAAAATGAAATTAAAAAAACTAAAGATTCACTGTTACAAATTTTGGCGAGCAAAAATATGTTTACGAAGGGTTAAAACCGAACAGAGGTTTACGACTAAGTTTGCAAAATAATTACTCGGATCGATCGTAATTCTGCGAATTGATAAATTCCTCCACATTCGATGAATGCAGTTGAATAAATACTCGTTTCGTAAAACGCTCCGAAAAACTCGTTTCTGTTGGTCGTAATCCCTCAGCTTTGTACCTTCATACGTCGTAAATTTTAAACATTTGTAGCACAAACATTTTTCACGGTGGATTACAAACGTAATTCCGCCATGTTCTTTTTTTCGTATTCGACGAAAAATAAAATCACACGTGGCGTCATACCGCCATTCAACAACAATAAACTGCAGACGTGCGTAGAATTTTCGACGATAGTATTATTGTAAAAAATCGCAATAATGCGTTACTTATTTGACGATGGATGCAATGATTTTATAAATAGCATGTCTGTACAAACGTCAACCTTGACAGGCATAAATTTGAATGTATCGTCATTCAAATCGGAAGCAGCCCACGCACGACACGCGTTGAGATGTTCTTCTTTTCATTGTTTCACTTATATCTTTTACGAACAACTCAATATTAACAGAAGGCAATATTAAAACCAGATTATGACTAATTGCAGCAAATTTTTATTATACGGAAAAGGAATGTATGTGCAAATTGGCGAACATTTTTAGGGAGACAATTCTGATAAAAAATGGTCATAATATTAAATTTTAATTTTTAGAAGTTAAGTTTTCCTGGAATTTGTAAATTGACTAAAATGTATGAATAAAATGTTTCACGGAATTTAATATTAAATATTTCGTATTTCGTTGGCTAAAAGCTATTCAATTTGAGTTTGCAAATTGGCGAATATTTTCAGGGAGACAATTCTGCTAAAAAATTGTCATAATATTAAATCATATTTTTTAGAAGTTAAGCTTCTCTTGGAATTTGTCGATTGACTAAAATATATGAATAAAATGTTTCGCGGAATTTAATATTAAACATTTCGTATTGCGTTAGTTAAAAGTTGTTCAATTTGAATTTGCAAATTGACGAATATTCATTCAAACTAAACGAAAATATACAATTATTATGCAACAGATGATACGAAATAATAATTTTGTACTGAAACGTTTAATCATAGATTCGAAAAGCAAATCACTAATCAAAAAGCGAAATAACAGTTCAGATGATTCGTAATCCGCTCACAGTTTTCATATTGCTAATAACACTGCCACACAATTTCGAATATCCTTTTCTTCTCCATCATATTTCCAAACGAGAATGAAATATAATCGGATAATGTCAACTCCGATGTTGTACAGTGACGAGTGATGTTAACGTGACTTATTACCAGTGGAAAACATAATACGCTTCTCATCATTTGCATACAATACTAGACAATTTGAGCATCGGATACGGTAACATTATAACAGCGCTTTATTTGAATTCAATGGGTCCTTGAAAAGATTTCGTTGATATCGTGTTACAGGAATGTTTAATAAGCCCGTTTCATGATTACTCATTAACATTACTAAATTAATGGGGCAGTAAATTTGTTCGT
Source organism: Megachile leachella (assembly GCA_963576845.1). Classification (NCBI taxonomy): domain Eukaryota; kingdom Metazoa; phylum Arthropoda; class Insecta; order Hymenoptera; family Megachilidae; genus Megachile; species Megachile leachella. The sequence continues at coordinate 15,895,818 of OY756248.1, forward strand.
TTCTCGATTAAACAGAAATTGGCAATGCATGCATTTTAATTTCACTGTTTCGTTATTTGTGCATTGCATTTAGATCGTGATGTCGCGAAATTATCGTGTATTATAATTCCAAGAGTTGAATAATGTTCGTGAGTGTCGAATGAAAGTGAAAAAATTATGTCGGTGAATAAAATCATTGGGTTACTCCATAAAATTTAAATGACATCGGTATGAAAAAGATTGGAACTTGAACACTTTTTTACTAATTTCGTTTTGCTCATTTTTTGGAAATTTTTTACGTGTGAACTGTGTCGTTGTATAAGAATAATATATCATTTTTTTCCGAACTTATATTTTTGTATTTATAACAGCAACCCTTGGCAGTGACGTTAATTTTTTTTTATGAACATGTTGCTTATATGTACAATCTGTAAATATATCTAACAACATGTAATACCTCTTTAATCCACAAAGAGTAATTTACAAAAGACATGTAACTTTTTTATTTTTGCTCTTCTACTAATTAGATGTACTATAAAATTAATGATATTTTCTTTCAAATTTTCTTGAGGTTGCACAATTTATACCTGTGCAGCGAAGGGTTAAGGATTGCAGGGTCACAAGCAGACGTACAGTCAAGAACAAATTTAACTTCCCTAGGAAAAACAGTAACGTAGCTGATAGTTCCATTACTCTGACAGTGAAATTTGGACAAACTTCGAAATTTTTTAATGTAAAGGGATTTGAAAATTTGGGAACTGGGATATTTAGAAATTTGGAGTTTGAGAGTTTGTCTGGAGCTCAAAAGAATGTACTTAGGTCTGATTAGTGCTGTAACTCCTGATCAAACTGCAAAGTATCACCTACACTTACCCTACTACAGTGGCTTTCCAAATAGCCAAAGTAAATCAGTCACAAATCGAATCGATATAAAGGTCGTACAGAAACGAATACTAGAAGTGCATTCTTTCCTTATCCTAAACATTCCCAATATCAACGTTGTATTCGAGTGTACACGTATCGCTGGAACCCACGACGTTCCATTTTTGGTTGTCAACCCGTTCGAACCCTAAAAATAGTGTCTCGCCGGTGTGAACGGTGCAGTGTCTGTCTCGTGGTAAAACGAAAACGCGAACCTGGTCTCCGTAGGCGTTGGACGATACGTGCAGACGCTTTTGTGTCCACTTACCAGAGGTGAAAACGAAACGCGGAGATAGGCGGGAAACAGACATACGTGTTTCCTGTGGCAAAAGAACGAGGAGGAGCATCCCTGGCGAGAAGCGTGGGTTCATTCAGTGAGGCGCGATCCCGATTTTTGCCTGTCGACAGTCGCCAATATAATATGCCCATGTACGTACGTCTCCGTGTGGGTGGAAATATGACGATAAACCGGTGGGTGGGTCCGGCTCGAATCGGTTTTGTTGTTCCTTTGGGTTACTTCGTAGCTCGTTCTTTCTCGTCCGTGACGGTAATCGACGATATTTGAACCTGGAGAGCTTCCGCGGGGCTTTGTACTCGCCGATAAATCGCTATACCACTCTATATTCTTTTTTAACGGACTGGGAAATATTTAGGGAAACTGGGGCACATATGGACAGTTTGCCGTCTTAAATATGTTATGGACGTAATACCAGTTACAGAGTTCCTGGTACGATTATGATTAGATATTGGGTACATTTGATGTATTCGTTCCAGGAATACTTCATCAGTTAAGAATAGTTAAAATAGCCCGATGACTAAATTGTCCCAAAATGTGAACACTTTTTTGGAGAGGACCACAATTTGAAGGACAGATGAGAAAAGTGTGTAGCATACTTTACTTGCATACATACTTTTCCTTTTTCCCAAATTAAATTATTTTTTAATTAAGAATTATTAATTGGTACACCTGGTATGTATAGTTACAATTCAGGTCCGTACAGAATCCCATATCGGTACAATATGTATAATTGATATACAATTGTTTAATTATTGACAGATGTTTAACGTGGTGTATCATTCTGGTTCTATCTCTTTGAATTCCCCTTTGAAGCCCTCATAATATGAATATTTGATCCTTGTCAGTTTTGGTCTGCCAAAATTATCATCCGCCAAGATCTCTGAGGCTAAAATCTCCGTCAGGAATCTATTTCAACAATCTCACTCCTTCATCCATATCGGAATCTATTTCACACTAAAAATATTTTGCTGTTTGTACCGCATTTTATCTTCGTAAAAATACGTATTTTTATGATTTGAAATGATGTTTGAAATGATTTGATAAAATAGACAGTGTATATCTACTGCTAGTATGTCTCCCTTGCATCCCTGTTATCGTTGTTTGCTTCTGTCGATTAAAATCTTCATTGTTTTCCAAATGAAAAAAAATTAAATTGATTAACACAGAATGTATTGTAACATTGCGATAGCGTTCCAGTCTTGTTTGCATAGCACTTGACTATGTTTATTGATATGTGATGATGTATTACATGTGAGCTTTGGTGCATTCTACAGATGCAAACATTATGAGATCAGCACGAAAAATAATGGAATATAAATTGTTAGAAAGGAACGCAAACAGATTTTTTGGCAAATTTTTGTATCTCCATATTGTAACACGGATGGATATTATGGATAATCTAAGTTTCGTAACTGAAGTTTTTTTTTTATTATAAATTTATTTCATCCCATGAAGAACAGCAATGAATTATAAACTTCATTTCGGAGGTTGTAATATTGTAATTTTTTATTTTCGTTCTGTAGCCATTTAAGACCGGCTGCATGAGTATGATTGCTTCAACTTTGATCTATTTATTTCCGTTGCATGACCAGGTTCAATAGGCAATCAGCAGATCAGCGTTATTACTACCTTATGATTGGAAAGCACATTCCTTGCATTGTTTCCTAGAAATCGAAGGTCACTTGGAAATAATACACATGAAGTAATATGCCAATTATACATCTGTACATGCAAAGTAAAAGGTAGTCATTTTGTCAATTACAAAATGTTGCTATCTTCTGAACACTGAATCGTGTGAAACACTTGTGTCTACAGTCTTATTAAAGGTTCTACTGATACTTTGAGTTCCAACTAAATTCTATGTAAGTCAAATTAAATTAACAAATTTTTGAACTTGAAAAGTTTCTAATTATCCAAATTTATAAATATTTTTAAATCCTTTTTTTAAATTCTTAGATTTTCAAAATTAAATTAGGAATGTAAGGTTGAAATTTATTTGTATGTGATTATTACAGTGTCTGAGACTAAAGATGAAATAAAAGTATCATTTTCTTTTTCTGTACACTTTGTCATGTTTTATAACGAACGAGAGGGGATACCATTTTGTAGGTCACCATTACAAGCAGAACTTGTCTCGGTACCATTACATCATCGTCAAAATTAACATCACTAAATCTGCATACTTAGTCATTGCAGTGAATTCCTTGTTTGTGTATGGCGCCTGCATAATTACTGTGCATAGTACACATTTTTTAAAAATACATTTTACAACTGTTTAACAAAAAGTGACTGCTACCATGACATCAATTAACTCTTTGACGGTCCAGATTATTTTTATCGTTTAGTTTCATTTAGTTCATTTAGTTCAATTAGCATATTTCATTTTTCTGCAAAGCGGACCAGTTCTCTATGGTACAATATGAATGCATTTATTTCTGGAATGCATTTTGTATCAGGAGAATTTTAAAGTTCCCAGTAATTATCTGAAAGAGCAGGAATTAAATTGTAATATTTAATTATACAAAATTGTATTAATTAAACATTCACTTTGCTTTTACCGTCGTTCTACTGTAAAGTTCAATTTCATTGCATTGGCAACTTATTAACGAGCGAACGTGACAATCGTGTTTACCAACTTCATTATATAAGTATGAAATTTATGAAACACCTCGAGGCGATGATTTATTCCCCACCATAAAATAGCGCTAGATAACTGAATTATGAACTTCGGGATGCCTATTCCACTTTCTTAATAATCCTTAATAATATTTTTATAGTTACTTCACGTGTAGGTAGATATGTTACATATGTTACATTCTACATGTAGTTATATTCCACATGTTATAGTGCACATATAGTTACACTCCACATATTACAGTGCACATGTAGTTACACTCCACATGTCACACTTCGCATGTAGCTAGACTCTACATGTTACACTTCGCATGTGGCTGCACTTCATATGTAGCTACACTCCACATGTTACACTTCACGTGTAGTTATACTCCACATGTAGTTACACTTCACATGTAGTTACTACACTCCACATGTAGAGTACACAAATTTTCAAGTCATCCAAATACTGTTTTGAGTTACACTCCACACACGCTCACATATGCACACAAATTTTAAGGTAATATAACCCCTTGTCCTTGCAATATCGCATCACACTCATGACGCACACCACAATTAGAATATAATAAGCCAGACCCGTATTCTCCTTGCAATTGAATTTCGGATTCAACTGTAACCATATTTTATACAATCAAGTATTACTAAAAACAAAATACGCTTAAAATTTCTTTAATTGCATCAACGTTATAACAAAAATTACGTAGCTTTGAATGACTTCCTAAAAAATTGTAGTTTAAGGGGCTAACTCGATTTAGAGTATCAAATCAATATAATTTTCTTGCGATCCTTGTTGACGTACAGATACTTTCTTCGTATTTGTCCCCGTTTATTAACCTAGTGACGTTATCTGTTTGTTATTCCTGGCACGTTGTTCGTATGATTCTTTCCGCGATATAAAGGCTCGCCAAAAAAGCATGGAAATCATAGTCAACGAGTTTCCAAGAAATTGTAGCCAAGCAGTAACAACTGGTTGTCAATTGTGAAAGTTCAGTTGTTTGTCGGCATACATCGTAGGCACATTGAGAATACCAGATGTATCGGTCAACGCTACGTTGTTCTACAATCTTGGCCAAGTTTCCTTTCAACTGACTTTTAACCCTTCTGACTCAACGTTGGTTACGCTATACAGGGTGTCTCACTAATGTAGGTCCCAGAAATTTGTGATAAGGGATGTTTCTCCTTGCAAAAATGGGGTTTGAAGCTTTGTGTAGGTTTAACAATTCAAATATAAAGCTTCGAACCTTATTTTTGTAGGAGAAAAAGTTATTCGGAATCACATCCCCACTCATTTCTGGGATCTACGCTAATTGTTATGCTGCATATATTTATTAACATAGCAGCAACTTTTGTACCGGTGAGGTAACATTAATATATTCGAAATACATGCAAATTATTTTGAACTGAAGTGCTAATTTAATGAACGTTAACAGTGTTATAATAGGCGATTTGTAAAGTATGATCGAAATGCACGTATATGCGTCATACGTGTACGTTGCACATATGAATGCAATTTATAGCGTATTGTATATAATGGAGGTCATCATCACTATTTTAGAGCACCAAAATCTCCAAATTTCAAATAACTCAAAATTCCTGACATTATAACGAACTCCCACTCTCAGATCCATTCGATAACTCAGCTCTGCATTGCTTTATCTTAATATAAACATTACCGTAACGGAAAATTCCGTGGCGCAAGAATCTGATACCTAAATTTCATCCCCGTAGCAGAAAACAGTATCGATATCTCAGAAGTTCATTGACCGTGAGTTAGCTCGCGAATCGTTCAACTTTCAAACTAGCCGCAGAAATTACCCTCTTCCATTTACAGCGGTATTTTTAACCCTCCATATATCCTCCCTGTGTTCCATATTTTTTGCCAGCCAGGAAGTAACGTCAGGTTCGCGTTCGAACTTTTACCAACACTCTGAACCGAGATATCGAAGACGAGCGAGCTTCATCAGCCAGTTCTATATTTCTCTCGAGAAATGCAGGAACGTTCGATAAGCAAAGATTGATTTATTCGTGACACACCCCGTGTGCAACGGTGGCAGACTAATATGCGTCTAGGGGAAAATTTGCGATCAAGATCTGACATAGTCGTCCGTTCTCAAAGTCTCGTCGTGAACGACACGTTTAAAAGTGTCTCTACAGTTCGCTGTTTGAAAATAAATCTCATTGAATTACCGGTTCTGTCGGGTTTACTATTTGTATCTGCCTGGTATTTTTTCACTGATTGAGTGCTATCCGCCGATTTATGCGTGACAACTGTATTTACCTTTGATAGTGGTAATTACGACGTAACGTTTTTCGCGCTACGTCGGGTTTCATGGGACGCTTGGAAGAACTTGTGATATAGGCCAGACAAGTTTTCGCACTAGGGAATATTTAGTCATTTCTGTGTCTTGCATATTGGGTTTAATTTTTGAAATTTAGCTTTGTAACCGCGAATTTTATTTTCGGAATAAGATGCTACTTCAGCATCTAAACTTCAAGGATTTTTGCTATTTGAAATAGAGTCAAATTTTTATTATAGTCTTTTAATCTAACTGTATTGTTGCAATTCTGGTTTTTATATTTAGAAAAATGTTTAATGTAAATCACTTGAGATGGGTTTTTCAGGAATTAGCACTTTTTTCTTGGTACCAAAAGTGTGCGACTTAAATCAATTATAGGCGAGTTTGAATAATTTATTTTTTAAATTGCAGTCCACATGAGTTCTCAAAAACGTTTCCTATAAAATCTCTAAAATAAACTAATTCTTTCGATGTACAGTGTTTCAAATAGAGTTGAACATCGAGACTGCAGATTAAAAACCGATGATGCGGTGTACAGAGTAACCGAACAAATTTTGTTAAACCACTCTTTTTTGGTGCTTTTAAACGATTCAATCGATGTATCAAGAGTATCTTGTTCAATATGACAGACCATGAAACTCTGAGTTATTAAATGTGCGCATTTTTAGGTTGCACGTTAATTAATCGATGGTACACGTTGTGCAAAAACTGTATCCCTCTTCTCGATGGCCTGATTTTAATATTTCATCGCAGCTGGTTGAAAGTCAACGTCGATTCATTCGAACGGTTGCGAGGACGAATTAATTAATATCGTGGCGTGTGAATTGATGGCGAGGTGGGGTCACAGATGTTTGCTTCGGTTTGAACTTGCTAATGTTTCTCAAACACTAGACTTACGACTTTGATCGAATGACTTTTCACGGATAAATTTTAATGAATTAACGCACCCATAAATCATACAAATTTTCACATAAGTTCGATTTATTAATTTGGACAGTAATTAAATTTTCTAGATTTGAACGTTTGTGAGTTGTTACTTTCCTATGTTTTACAAGGTTTTCTCAAATTTTCCAAATATTTGAATTCACGAGTTTTCCAAGTTCTCAAATTTTCAAACTCAAATACCTCAGTCACTTAAATTTGCCAGATTTCAAAATTCTTAGATTTTCAAAATTTCCTAAATTCCATTCAAACGTTCGTTGTTTTCGCACGTTTCCATTCAGAATTAAATGAGATCCAGAAAGATAGTACTAAGCACGGATTAGTTTATCCGGGGATTAAATGTATACCTGACTTTGAATCTCGTGCGATAAAAGGATAAATTGCACTTGATAGCGCAACGTGAACGAAACTGATCTTTTTGTTTTCTTTTTTTTCTTGTTTAGGTCGAATCGGTGGATTTGGCATTAAAGATCTTGGATAAGTCGCAAATCAGGGGTAAAACGTTGTCTGTACAGAGGGCAAAGTTTCAAATGAAGGGAGACGCGTACGATCCAGCCTTGAAACCGAAACGGAAAAAAAAGGATAAGGAACGACAGAAAAAGATCCACGAAAAGTAAGTCGCATTCAGGATCAGAATATACTTTTTTTTCTATTTATTTCTCGTTAATAATTGTACATCTGTGCAGACCTACGAGTTGATCATTCTTTTTATTTTTATTAGTTGTCTCTTTGTGATGCAAAAGATTAACAGAATTAATGTTCGTACGAGTTTATTAATCATTGTGACGCAAGGGAATTAAATTAGGATTTAATTGAACTTTTATATTTTGCAATGTACAAAATTTATTTTTAAAGAATGTGAGAGGAACATAAGAACGTAAGTGTTACGTAAAGTGACAGAAAATTATTAATCTTATTTTTTCTTGTATCAAACAAAGTTTAATGATTTCGTTAATATATTAAAATACACGTCTCACAAAGTCAGACAAAATTTGCTAAAATAGAAATACTTAAAATTGCTATTAGAACTTCGTCAAATATTTACTTATGTATTAAAAAAAATTGCTTTACTACCTCTTTACTTCAGCATTAACGAAATAAAATGGAGGGAAAATGGAGAAAAGTGTTCACTGCAACGCCTTTATAGAGTCTCTAAAATTTGATCATCCAGTAAATAGTAGTTATCATAGAATTGTACAAGCATGTATTGTGCAAGTTGAAGAAGAATATGATCAAAGGAAAGAGCGACAGTTTTTTTGTCATCAGAATGCAAGAAGCATCTCGGAACGAGGCGAATTCTCACGCTCGGCTCTCCCGTAAAATTGTGTCTTAGAGCATTTCAAGCGTTTCTTTTCATTCATACCCGTTCATTCATCTTTTCGTGCTGGCAACCGTCAGAGAATGCGCATCCTACGGCTCTGTTCAATCTCGGAGAAATCAAGACACGCTTCATCCTTACGCTCGATTTACTTTAGTTACGGTATACACACGTTCTTGGCAAATATTCTTTAACGCATAGCGATATATCTTTCTGTATTGATCGGTCATTTGTCAGTTATTTCGCAAGGGAAAATTTCGCTGATATTCTATCGTCTTCTTAACTGTATAGTCCTGGTTGTTGGAAATATTGAAATTTAGAAATATAAACATTGAATATGATTTCAAATTTTTGAACTTATATACAAGTTTATAGATGTATTGATTTGAAAGTATGCATAGTGATTGGAGAACTAGGAAATGTAGATGACTATGATTATATAAAAATTTGAAGATACAGGTATTCAAAGTATAGAAATTCAAGAATGTAGCTATCTCGTACAAAAATTACAAAATATACAAATCCACAAAATATGCAAACTGAACATACAATACAGAAATGTAGAAGTTTACATATTATAATAGGTGTGAAAAATATACACAAAGTACTGAATAATTTATTTAACAAGAAAAGCAGTACATTCAAACAAAAATTCCCTGGAACGTTAATCGATTGGACATTCAGCACATTGACACTAAACTACTTAAAAGATCATAATTTATGTTTTTGACATTGTCAACCCGATGACTAAGAGTTGTCCGAATCTTGACCACCTAATTTCTGTAATAACATAATTTATAAGTCAGTCACAGTATTGGAAAGAAGACTGCAGCTAGAATTGTCTGATCGGAAATTTTTAATTCAGTCGGTGTTTCTTATCGGTTCGTGGTGTCCATAATCATCGGTTAGTCGAATATTTGCCGTCTTCATTGGTACTCACGGTTATCCGCCGCAGGACGAGAGGCCAGGGTTCGATGGCCTGAACTTGGTGAAAACCAGTTATTTACGAACGAACCGGGCCCACCTTGACTGTTCTTTGCCGGAAGTCTTACTTCTAACGGTCTTTTCGCGTTCACCAATCGAACCACTATCTCGTTTCCTATTTCACATGATTTTCTCCCTGTCCGAATATCGAGCGACTCGATTCCGTAACGGTCTCAACATTTTGTGATATGGTAGTAGAAAATGCGGAGCTTGTTCGCTAGCTCGATTCAATAAATTTAATATTTACTGTTACGGAGTTTACTATTTTTATTACAGGCTATTTAATCATTCGCGAAAATGTCAAAGGGCTATTACGTGTCAGGTGAACAAACGTGGCAAGTACTTTTTCTCATGGTCATGTCTTTCTTAAAATTAATCAATATCATTTTAAAACACATGTAACACACGTGATCAACGATTTTAGAAAAGCTGCATTAAGACAAATTTTTTAACTTATGATTTTAAGGAGATAATAAAATACCTGCTATGTTAATACATTACCTATTGTACATAATAGAATACAGCTGAACGTAAAAATTTTTCCAAACAACTATTTTAACAAGTTCACTCTCGATACAGTAACGATGGTTAAAGTGTTTCCTCCTTTGAATGTAAAAGTACGTATTGAAACTGTATTTATCACAGCATTCGTGAATAAAGTACAAAGCGTGATCAGATTCTAAATCTTCTCGTATTCAGAATCTTTCCTGTACCGAACAACTTGTCCTTACTCACTCGATTTTTTAAGAACGCTCGTTGAAATTGTAAGCACAATTTGTATTGGCGTCGTGTTTCGCACGATTGATGGCGGTTGCTGACCGTAAAGCGGTTTAATCGTATATGTGGATTTTAGTAGTGGAAGCGCCGATTGTTTTCGTATTGCCAGCTGTTGAAATGCTTTGATCGAATGATTGAACATGTTGTTTCGTTGTTACCCCAGGTTTCGTTGTATTGTTCAGTCCGCTTGATAGTTCGCCATTCAGTTTTGTTTAATTGCTCGGCCAATTGTCTATTGAATCGTGCTATTGTGATAAGAATTTAAACGGACGCGTTTTCATAGATATTTCGTATCGGAGTTATTGTTTCGTTTTTAGATTGTCGAAATTCAGTCCTGTTATCCGATTGATTGTAACGAAACGTCTACATCTGCCGAGATATGTTACAATATTTTCTACGAATGCAGAAACCTATGAATAACGAAATGCTATATAATAACATGTACATATGTTAAAAATTAATTTAGTTATTAGTTATGATTAAATAATTGCAAAAGAAGAGATATATTAGACTTTATATTGCTTAATATAAGAAATGTCTACTCATTCTAACACTATAAAATGTCATTGTCTTGCGGAATTTAAAACACAAATAGATACCTACATTTAAAAACGTGATTATCATTTTAATTGAATGAATCATATCAGCGATGAACGGCAGTACTTTTAACGATTGCCTCATTCGTGAATAAAATTAACGAGATAACACGTTCCAGTTAATTTCCTGTCACTGTAAACATTTGTCTTTCGCGATAAATATGTAAGAGGAGCGGGTTTCACTGTTGCAATATATTTGCTCGATGCCAACGTTTACATACCTCTTTTTTATTTTGGCGAAATGATCCTGGTATCATGAGGAGATTTTAGTTAGGAAGCGGCGATGAATCATACTCGAATTTCTCTACGCTTTTTCCGGGAATTTATAGGGCAATTTGCGTGCGATACAACGACTGCATAAATTATTACGTGAAACTATATCGAGATTGCTTAGCGGATTCGGTGGAATCGTCGATGACTAGACCCGGCATTTTTGGTTCGCGTCATCTGGGTCGATATTCATCATACGTTCACGGAAATAGGTGTTTACACACGACTTAAAAAATTATGAGTCCCTCAAAAATTTTGCGAGTGACGAACTGGAAGCAATAAAAAAAGGAGTGACGGTAAAATTCGTTTATTTGGAATAAACTGACGTGTTTCACTCACGTTAATTGTTCAAGAATTTGTGGTATTCAGAATTTTTCATTTCTGTATGTTCACCAAATTTATAAATCTAATCGTTATATTTGTGGATTAACATTTAAATTTTTCATTTCTATGTTTCTATATTCTGAAATTTAAAAATTGATTTACTTTGATATTTTCATGTTTCTAAGTTTCTAGATTAGTTGTGTTCTTAGTCATTAAAGAATGTTGACGCTATACGGCATGATACATTTCTTTTATTTGTCTTGATGATACCGTATGATCGAATCTTCTCGTTTTCTATTTCAGTCCGCAGACAACAAAATCGTAAATACGTGCCGTGATTCAATCATGAGAACCGTGTGGCCGTCCTTTAACTTGTAACATATGCGTTTATAGTTCTTGTTCACAATACAGGCAATATAACTCGTTGACGTATGTTTGTGCTATAAAATCACTGTACCACGTAGCGATGGTTAGTTCACACCCTGCAGAATGCAAAAGGCCACACATACCACCCACTCTTACATCATAGCGTAATATTCTCTGTATTTAGAAGTGATTATCTCGTTACACCTATGAACGTTTATTTCACTCTAATACATCCTCGCTTCATATGCAAATTTCGTAAACTTCCACACTCGTGGTTACGTGATTGATCATCAACCTGTACGTTATCGACTAAATTTCGAAAAAGAGTAGTCTAAGTTAAATCGGGAAAAAAATTGTTATAAAAACTTGTGCTTGGTATGTACAGTTTGATGGGAGTATTAAGCACCTGCGGTATGCATCGGAATATCTGAATAAATTAAAGTTTATTGGATTTTTTCTTTGGTTCTTTCTTTTTCGTTCGTGAAGGCGGTATGAAGCTATAAAATTCGAAACTTAATGACTTTCTGATGAATATGAAACATCGTAACGTTGGGAAATCTGCTGTAAAGCTCAATTCACTTCCTGCGTTTAATAAATCGTGGCCATCATAGATATTAAATATTTGTAAAATTGGTATCAAACAGAAGGGTTGAGCTTTTATGTACTTCACAATATGCGAACCTCAAAAAAATTGACAGCTTAGCAAATTTTTGTGATGGTAATGACAGATTTGTCATTATACATGTATTGTAGAAATTTTTTAATGAGTCTCTTTTTCAAATAAAAATACAGTAACATTTTAGCAAATTTTTCTTTTACAATTTTAATAATTCGTTTGTATATTTAACTGTGAAATTTTAGTCATCATCAATGGGAATGAAAAGTATTAACATGTTAAAATGAAATACAAAATATTATTTATAAGCAGTTTTTCGATTAACTGAAAGAAACGGGAAATTCTTTGTGTCAGTTTAAAGAATGGTGCTACAATGGATGTTGCTCATGACCTAAATCTTTTTATTACAGATTGTTTGATTGGAGACCAGAACGTCCACTGGGTGAGCCAGCGAAACATGAAAGGGTTGTAATTATAAAAAATCTATTTTCCCCGGAGGACTTTGATAAAGAAGTCGCCTTGTTGTTAGAATACCAGCAGGATATCAGATCAGAGTGCCTGAAATGCGGCGATGTCCGGAAAGTTATTATTTACGATGTAAGTAGTTGCACCTTTATTCATTAATTAGTAGATAAAATAATTTGAGGTGCAAAAATTAGTTATGTGGCCCAAGATGAGTCAGATTATTTAAATAAATGAGATATTAATATTTAATAATTCTTGCTCGATGCACCACTGGTTATAATTAAATTTTGGGATTTGCAAGTTCAAGGATTTGAAAATTTCCAATTTCGAAAATTTAAGAGAAAATTTCGGAATTTCAAGATTTGGAAATTCAGAAATTTAGGAACTTCGTTATTTCAAAATTTGAAGGTGTAAAAAGTTTTTAAGTTTGACAATTTAGCACCATTTAGAAATTTTAGAAATTCAGACCATCCTTCAAGTCTTTCTCCCAGCTTCCTCAATTTGTATTATTTTTAGTACAATCTTAAATACCCCCTAATTACCTACATTAACATAAAGATATCTAATAAAATTTAAATTACCTAAAATTAGTTGCGAAATAATTAGTTATTAGTATGTTAACCATAATTTCTTGCATATGAAATTTAATCTCTATCTAATAAAATTTAATTAGGTATAACATTGAGTGGAATATCTCATTAAAGATCTCATTAACTTGTGTTTTATGAGCCCAGACGATTACGAAGACAGCACCTATTACCTAAGCTCCCGAATCTAGGTCGATTATAACACATTCTATCACTAAGGTCATCGTTGACCTATCAACGATCTTTACATTCAAGCCCTTTGATATCGTGGTTATTAACTACGATAATATCGTACAATATTTCATAACGTTGCCAAGTAGAGTACCTTGAATGTAAAGCACGATCGAATCATCCAGTCGTAAATCTTACTAATGACCCATATAGTGTGGGGAGTTTTTTCAAGTGTCTTACATCTGCCACTGAGCCCAATATTCAGCATTCTTCTCCCTGTTTCACGATTCATTTAATAAATTTATTATATTTTTTCTGTAGACTAACATCCGCAATTTTTGTTTAATTGTGTCAAAAAGCAATTGGTAAAATAAAGTTCTCTTAAGTGACTGTTGTAGAAACTGACAATTTATAAGAACAACATACGTCTTGTAATAATAATAATAATTTTTATGATACAAATATACTGTGACAAGAATTACAAATTATTTAACATGTAACAGGAATTAATTTTCTGTAAAATGAGCGACAATTTAATTTTCAATTTGACGTATTCAAGTACACAGATATTGTAATTATGGAACGAGTTTAAAAATCAGGTTTGTTTGCGTAGAAACAAAACAATTGATTAAACTACATTCTCTCGCAACTTTATTTCGTAGCATTCCTCCTGTTTTATGGAACAGTGCAACGTTAAATCACTTACTTTTTACTGTGTTTATTCTTGCAGTCTGCTTTTTGTTTTAAACATCGTTAAGCTTGTTTCTTGTTTCGCCTGTGCGGAGACGATGCATTGTTTTACAAAATGAATTTCTTTTCCGTTACATCATGTCTATTATCTCCAAAGTGCGAATAGTGATTGAATTCGAAGGTTTAAAACTAAGATTTTGAGATAGTTTTCAGTGTAATGTGAAAATTGTAATATTTCAGAATTCGTTTCATAAACACGATAATTTCCTAAGTACGAGAATTTGCTTTTTTCCCGACGATCAAATCCTACAATTAACTTCCGTACTTAACCGCACCAAGTTTCGCTCCAAAAACGAAGAAAGCAAGAACGCTCGAAACAGGATCAAACTTTAGCGCGATGTTGCGCTAGCTTAACATGTTCAGAACGTCAGCGAAATTCGCAAGACAAGAAATTCAAAGTTGTATGCCTCGAAGGCTGGATTTTATTAATACCGTGCTCTTCTGTTTCTAACCTTGTTAAACACACTTCTCTATTAAAAAATGATGAAACAAGATGTTATCCGGATAGTTTTGCTTCATCGGTGTACTGCTGAAATTCGCAACGTTGATTCACATGCCAAGTTCATACTTGCTCTGGCAAGAGAGCAGATGACCCATCGATCTCACGATCCTAAGCGCGTTAATTAAATTTCAAACCATAAATTCGTCCCGATCGAACGTTTCCGAGGATTCGCCCTGGACTTCAACAAAAGAAGTCGAAGGTCCTCGACAAGTCGCCGCAAATAAACTTTCGAAAGGGGATGACCTAACCCCATAAATTCGCAACGAGACACTCCCAGTCGGCGCGTCTCAACCGTGAATCCATTCAATGTCAAAGTGAATTCCATCGTCTGCTATGGGGGGCCCTGATGTCGCTGCTAGCGAACCAGCGAAAAACGGTTCGAGATCAAAAGCAGCGCGTGAAAGGAAATTTCGTGGCTGGCCAATTTACCCGTGATCGTCGTTGTGCCCGTATTTTCCAGACCGTTTTTTGGGACACGTGTGTAACCCGGTAAAAAAGTTGGTCGAACGAAAAAATGATCAAAAGACCATAGACGAGGCCGACCCGACGAATTTACCGACCAGCTGAGACACTTTATGGTTGTTCACTCGGTTTACGGTGATTCGAGGAACACCGTTTCGTCGAACTTCTCGGCTCATTTTTTATTTTTTAATTCGGTCTTTTATCGCGTTTCATTTATTTGTGTTTAGTTTCCTGTTTCTGCGTTTATTTCCAACTTTCTGTATTTTCATGTTTCTATTTGGAGTTCCATATTTCCAGTTTTACGTTTGATTCTACATTTTCAGTTTTCTGTATAACTTCTGCGTTCTGTATTCCTAGAACGTCTTTAGATATACCTGAATTCGTGTACGTTCTTATTTACTGAAATAATAATTTTTTGCTAAAATAAAGAATTAGTTGCAAATGTTCAAAAGGGCAGTATTCGGTGAGGTCGCAAGGTTGCTAATACTAGCGTGATGGTCAATATTTAAGGGATCTATGGCGCAGTAAAATGATGGATAAGGCGATGAACGAGTCGATTGATCTAACGAGGCAGAACGTGGCGAAAGAACAAAGAATTTCATGTCGCGCGCGGGGTCAGACAGCAAAATTAATGTTCAAACCGAAGGCTCATAAATTGTGGTTTAAGTCGTGGGGGAGAAAAGTATTGTGGAGAACTGTGGGCGACGTAGACGGCTTTAAGTCGTAAAACGGGAAGCCTCGGATTCGTCGTGCAACAAAGCGTTCGCAATGCAACGGAAAAGATGACCTGCATCCGTCTTGATGTGTGGTTTAAACGAGCCATTGTTTAATTAACATACGAATTGCTTTGGTGTCGTTCTGAAACTCGAATGAGGCTATTGAAACAAATGACTGATTTCGTGGAACTTTTTACATCGACGACGTAAATCATTAATGCGTGGAGAATATAAAACTCGTTGAAAATTAATGTACTGACGGCAAGACCTAAGAATCACAATTTTAGATTACACGACTTCTTCATATTCATTCATTTTTGTTGCTAATTGACGTAGTTTGCATTTATTCGGTTACAAGCAATATGAATTTTATTAACGTTCATAGCTGTAATTATTTATTATATTTATAATTACTCACCGTCCTTTTGATCCTTACGGCGGTGAAATTCAAATGGATTTCACTTTGTGCGAGTTCTTTACTCTCTGTCCATTTTTACATTTTTCACTGTTGTATAATGTATGTATTTCTTGATAATAGCAGAATCTTTCAAATAAAATTTGCCAATAAATTGACAAACATTTTCAGTATTATTTACGAAATTTACTGAAGACGTATACTGTAATTACAAAAGTAATTTTAAATACACATCACATTCCTACAATATTTTGTTACATCGTTTGACAAAACTTATCTTTAGTAACAAAAAAGTTAATCTGTTCTGAATTTTGTCCCATAACTCGATTTCGAGTTTGAGTTTATTGTACCTTGAGAATTGAAATGCTTGTCTAAATATTTCTAGAGACATCCTGAAGGTGTTGCACAGGTGACATTCCGAGAACCAGCGGAAGCACAAGCTTGCGTTCAATTACTGAACGGTCGTTGGTTCAGTCAGAGAAAAATATCGGCTGAAATTTGGGATGGCAAAACGAAATACAAGTAAGCTTATCTTTTGCTTCACCTCTTTATCGACAGCTTTACCGACTCCGAGAAAACTTGTTCGATACATATTTAATCGCATGTTCCTTTCAATCCCGCTTGAGACCGTAACTTCCTCTTGGTATACGATTCTGATTTTACCAACAGTAACTCTGTAGAAAATACGAAAAACTGTTATAACTTTGGTGAGTACTATGTAGATATTTCCTTTAAACATTAAACTGTATCATTTAATTGTTTTTCATCAATGAAGTAAATTATTGCAGAGAAAGGTATTTATTTAAATTTTTATTATTAGTTATTAAAGTTTGAAGAGTGACAAAAACGTTTCGTTATCAACAGCAGGATTCTACATTGCCGACTGCGTTGTCATGCTACTTTTTATTATTTACCTAACATTCATTAATTAACTACTAAAATTACATTCGTTTGTGATTGTTAAACATTTGCACTCGAAGATATTAACTGTAGGGAGATAATAATTCAAATATTTGTTATTAAATTTAGACTAAATTTAGAAAACAGTTAAGTAAATGGCGAATGTACGATGCCTTTCGAGTACAAAGTTTTAACATATTTTACAATTCACTATTTTAACTTCTTCACCGTTGTAGTTAAACAATATCTTCTGAACATCCGTTTCGTAGCTGTTCATTTTCGTTTCAGATCGTTCAAGACAATTGAAACGGTCTCAAATAAAATACGAATGATTGGCAGAGAGGAAGCAAAGAAGATGGTGACGGTGCTCGTCAAATCGATTTGTTTTTTAGGGTTACAGAGACTGATGCCGAAATTGAGGCCAGAATCGCGAAATGGGACAAGTTTCTGGAAGGCGAGGACGAGAGGAAGGAAGCCGCCGCGAGAAACGAGAAGCAAACCAATGAAACGTCGACGAAGGAAAAGTCTGAGACCTCGCAAGAAAAGCTTCCTGAAACGACGTTGAGGACATCTGCAAAAACGGAAGAGGCCAAAAACGAGGAGCCTCGGAAGGATGAAACGTCGTCGAATTCCGACGATTCTGAAACGGGTAGAAATAAGAAGTAGAATAGAAAGATATTTTAATAAATGCAATTTGGGCGGGAAAATGTTTCGAAAGAAATGAATCGAACTATCCCTTGATTTACTTAAGAATATTGAAATTAAGTGTAACATTACGATCGCAATTAGAGAAAAGTACTTTTCCAAGTTATGAGGTAATTGCTTGTAATTTCTCATTGTTGATATCACTGAGTATTATTGTACTAGTTGCGCCGTAAGATGTTACTGTTATCTCAAAAGAAATAAAAGAATAATTTTCCCTGCAGTTGAATCAGTAATTTCCTGCTTTCTTGCAATTATCCATTAAACTTTGTAATTATTTTCACGCGTATGTAGACAATGCTAGACGTAGAAAGTATCGTGTCAATTAGATTGTACTATTTTTATACAGTGCATTAGAATTTTTATCCAATACTTCATGAAACTAATTTTGTTAAAACCGCATGTTTTTGTTCTGAACGTTTCTTTGTAATATTTAATGCAGGTTGAAACACATTACCAAAGGAATTTGCCAGATTTAAAAGACGGACTTGCAATTAAAATCTTTTTTCAATGTTTTTATATTAAAATTTTATACTCAACAAATACACTGAATACATTTAGTTCGAACTTAAAATAATACGGTACTTCAATAAATACGAGTATCGTTATTCTAAATGTTAAACTCTTCTGCGATACAAGTGCCATTGCAACCGAGAACAAAGGCGATAACGTTACGAATCAATGCTTATTACATATATTATACGATATGCAAAAAATAAAACTGCATAAAATTAACAACAGACTATCTTTTCCACTGTCTGTATATTAAAAATTATGATTAATACTACATTGCCTAAGTACTTCGAGGTGGTAACTCTAATCAACAACCTTATTCTGCTCAACGGAGCCTAACGTGTATTATACAGATAGCAAAAAACGCGTGTCAACTATTGTGCCGGTTAAAACAATGTCATTTGAAAATACAATTAACAAAAATTTAATATCCTACGCGCGTCATCGTGTAACTTTAATCGAATGACCGTTTCAATATTTATTGTCAGTTCCTACGTAATCATCACAGTTTAACTTGTTCTCTTTCGTCGCCCGACAACAACCTAAACACGCTCGCCTACTCGATCTCTAAACGCAATTGTATAAAATTTATAATCGCCATGACGCGCCTTCCGTTATTCTGCCGCTTCTTATTTACAATACTCAGCGAAATCTTGGATTCACTCTTATAAAAAAGACTTATATTAGCGAAAAATGTTAATATGTATGTGTGTACGTGTAAATCAAGTCAATTCACGAACGAGGATCCACCATTGGACATCCCGCGAGATCTGTTTCCGCGATCCTGCACTTTTCATCCAATTTGCGTGTCCCATTGTCGATCATACACCTTCACTCATTCTTCCAAACGGTTTCCAAGATGCATCGATCAAAAATACACGCGGCAAATTTTATTCATCATGAACATGATCGACCTCATCAACGGAATCCTGCGAAATCTTTCATCGTGTATGTTCTTTCGTAACAAGTGTGTTCTTGCGTGCAAGAACGAGTTTCATTTTCTCAATGAATCTTGTTGAATGTTCCGCTAACGCTTCGTCCATCCACACGGTTCGATTTACCAAACGGCACACTTCTTCTCCGGATTCATCTTGGAGCCGAGGGGACAGTTGAAGTCCTTGGAGAATTCCTCCATGTTCGAAAGGGGTCCCAGAACTCGGAATTTTCCAGGGCTGTGGAATCCGGTCGTGATACGAAGCTTCATGGCTTCGGGCCTGTATTTACTGCACCAGGTGTTCGCTGCGCTTATCCAGAACAATTGTTCGGGCGTGTATGAAAGCCCTGGCAATTTTTGTTCAGGTTGATTTCGTTTCACCCACTCTCTGTAGGCCAAGTAGGCTTCTTTTATTCCACCGTTGTCGGCAATGTTCTCGCCTTGCGTGTTTATACCATTTAACTGTAACAGATTCAAATATTTCTTCGATTATAAACTAAAAATGAAAATTTGCTACAAAAATGGTAGATGATCTGTTCAAAAGAGAACAGAAAATTTTGTAAAGAAATGAATGTAATAAGTTTGTTGAGTTTGAAACTAATCATTGAAAAAAACACTATTATCAATGTGTAGCGATAAGGAATGTTATGTTTGACGTAGATACCCCTTCTTAAGGAACATTGGTTCCGTGTCGAAGTATAAACCATAGTAATAATGAAAGACTGCGTATTTTTTATAAGGATGAAAGCATTATGCTAATGTTATCAAGGAAGTTCGATTAATTATGCTTATTCCGGTATTTAACTTTATGGCAAGAGTTAGAAGACCTATGCACGAGTTTGACCCCTTTGAGGAGAAATTTGCGTCAATGCTTTGTACGATACCATTATCGTTCAACAACATCGTCTTAGACACATTCGTATGTATACTACTATTCTCACAATATTCGAGATAAAGTTTATGTAAAGAAACATGGTAAATGGAGAGTCAGAACTTGTGTGTCGATCTAACTAAAATTAGAGTCCTTATCGGCGGACAATGATTTGTAACGACTGACGTAAATGTTACGGTGTGTTTAGACTAAATAAGCAAGAATAAGTTCATTCGTATATCGTCGAAATGAACTGCAATTGAACAGCGTCATTAGGTGTTTTTAATCAGCGTAAACCAGAAAATGCAGAAGGTTCCTTACGTTCAACCCAACATCTTCCACAGTGTAATTTCCATATTGATGAATGATACACTCCGCTCTTTCTAAGTACTTTTCTTTCGTTTGCGGTGCCCACCAATCAATCAAATTTCCGTCTTTGTCAAACTGTCGGCCCTGGTCGTCGAAGCCATGCGTTATTTCATGACCAATCACGAATCCAATGGCGCCATAATTCATATACCTCGGTCGATCGTTGCTGAAGAAAGCACCTTGTAGAATACCAGCTGGGAATTCTGTAAATTATAACATTTCGCGTAAACATCATTTATTCATTTATCAAGCTTATACTTATACTTATTTTTATACTTATCAAGCTTGTAAATCAATACTCACGAATACTGTTCTCAATAGACGAATAGAAAGCGTTGACGATCGCTGGTCTTCCGTGAGTCACCCAATCGCTTTTGTTTACAGGTTTCCGTAATTTACCGAACGAATACTCAACCCCGAAGAGAGTCAAGTTCAAAATACCTTCAAGATAGTTGTCGGTCGTTAGTTCTAGCTTT
Organism: Megachile leachella; assembly: GCA_963576845.1. Classification (NCBI taxonomy): domain Eukaryota; kingdom Metazoa; phylum Arthropoda; class Insecta; order Hymenoptera; family Megachilidae; genus Megachile; species Megachile leachella. The sequence goes on from OY756248.1 coordinate 15,916,973, forward strand.
TCGTAGAATTCTTCCAATTTCTTGTCGTCTAATAATTCATCGGGGTACGCGATGTGGCTGGACATGGAGGCTGCTTTCTTCAGGGCACTCTTTCTCGTGTCTTCGTCCATCCAATCGACCTATACAAATTTGCAAGTTATATTTTTTAATAGTTTGTACCTGTGTACAGTGAATTAGAGATATAGCAGAACACATAATTATCTAATAAAATTTGATTATTACGTGTACATATTCTGCTAATCGTTTCAAGTACTTCTATGTACATATGTGTAATTTAAAAATATTCTGCTGGTAGTTCTATTTCTATGTATGTACATATATTCTGCGGATAGTCTCAGATACAAGTAAATTGGGTATACATAATTAATTACTTTTAAATTTAATTATTACATCAATGCTCGAAGATTTACACAAAATGATTTGCTGAAAAATGAAGGAAATTTTTATAATACCTTCTTCAATATTTTCGTGAATTCTTCTCTGATGTCAGCCACCATTTCCAGTGCGTTTTTCTTCGCATCTTCCTTGAAATATTTCCTAACGTACATCGCCCCAACGCTTATGGCCAAGCTACCAGAAACTGTATCGATACACTCTTTCCATCTGGGTTCTCTTTCCGTTTTCCCGCTCAACGCCGTCGAGTATTTCAATTGTCTCTTTCGGATTTCGTCGGTGAGATAGCTGACCGACGAAGCAGCTGCTCTCCACATCACGTAGTTTGCTTGCACCCTCTTTGGAGTGGTGGCTAAAAGCTTTTGTAAGTTTGCAATGTAACTAGGAACGCTGACGATCACGACTTCCTCTTCGGTCACTTGAACACTCGGAGCTAAGAGGGTGTTGAAATATTCCTTCCATGGTACGCTCGAATATGTCGTCGATAATTCTCGAACTGACATGGGGTTGTAGAGGAGGGTTGCGTTGCGACGCTTCTCATTCGGTAATGAAATCTGCAAAATTAATGTTTTATTGTAATATTTGAATTTTTGTTTCATTAACAGATATATTTCTTTAACTACAAAGACTGCTAAGGATTTTTGAGAACTTTGAGAATTACAAACAGAAAGGATAAAATTGTTTAAAATTATCTTCGATAATTTTCACTGTGTATAATAGAATTAATGCATTACCTATGATCAAGACCTATGCAATTTCATCTAAATTGACTAATTGGACTAGTTACTTACATTAGCAAGTTTAATCTCAAATTCCAACGACTCCTTCAATTCCTCCATTGCAGTAGTTTTATTAGCGCCAAGAATCACTGCGATGTCCACCATGTAGCTATAATACGCCTGCACGATTTTGTCAGTGAAACCCTTCGATAAATATTCTCGAGAAAGTCCCAGGGATGCTTGATCCAGCTATAAAATAATTTATTTTAAACTTTATTTTATAATTAAGTATTTAATACGTTAAGCTAGTATTGTATATAGTAGACCCTCGTTATATTACCGCTTGAGTGTGATTTCTAGAAGTACTAGATTGCTGCACGTTCCGTAGCCAAAATGTTAAATTGTCATGCATTGTATCAACAAATATCGCTCCATAATTTTATACAATTAAGAATTAAATCACATATTATCAAACGCTACATCTTTTGTCCGCGGCAATATAACGAAAGTCTCCACTACTATCGTTAACTGAGCAAACGATTCAGAAAACAAACACCTGTCTATCATGACCACTAAACATTTTCCGAAGCTACACAAATATTGATCGAAAGACATTCTACCGTCCGAACTGTTTATCTATCAATTATTATTGAATAATTTCTACTGGTATATGCTTTAAAATGTAAGCAAGCTCATTTGCATTAACGATTCGCGTGATTTTACGAGCGGCTTCTCCGTTTCGCTAAAATGCAATTTTATTTCCCATTAGCGATTCAGACTTTACAACCAGGCGTAAATTTCATTGAACATTACAGCAGCTGGTGGATGGAACGTCGTTTTCTTGTACGTACATCGATTATCCGTTTCGTGCTGTTCTTCAGGTCGACACCGATGCTGAAGTCGATGAAATAGTCCACCGAGTAGCCCATCTTGCGGAATTTGTACACGGATTCTGTCCAGTGGAAGTCGTTTTCGTTCCAGTCATCGCCTTCCAACACTGGCCAACCACCTAGTTTTTCTAAGATCTTCATCAGTGGTTCCAAACCTTGTTGTTCGATCACCGCTGAAATAATTGGGTTACGTGCACAATTCTGGTCTGATCACAAATATATTTTGAGGTCTTATGTATTGAAACCTTAAGTTAAGGTTTCAAGCAATTTGTTTTGTTGGGAACTTTTCAAGTTGGGGACTTGAAGATTGAGAACATGTACATGTGGATTTAGGAGATTGAGAATTTTGGAATTTTTGGAATTAATTCCTGATTTAGGAATTAAAAAATTTAGAGTTAATTTGCAGGGTGCTATTTGCAAATTTAGATGTTTGACAATATAGAAATTTTTAAATATTCCACTTCAGAAAGTCAGAAACTGGGGAATCATAAATTTGAATAACTAAATAGTTAAATAATAAAAGAACCTAAAGAACCGGTACAAGTACATTAATCATACTTACTTTTGTTCATACAAGCTTTGTACAGATTCTTCGCGAGCCTGAACGGTTTCGGTTCATCGGGAGAGCTCTTCTCCTCGATGCTCGTCCTTAATTGATTTTGCAATTCATCACCGATCTCCGTGAACGTATTCACGCTTGTTTTATCATCCGGTATGTTGGTAGACTTGAGAAAACCACCGCAAGCGAAATCGTAGAAGTCATCGCAAGGTTCCACCTCATTGTCCATATTCTTCAGTAACCTGGATGCTAAAATTTTACCACAAATCATTCGATCGTGTTGCAAGAGTGACTCGACGAAAGTAGAATTTTCTACCAACCGGTGTGAATGCATTCCGGTGTGAAGCAAACGTTATCGTCGCAGGGTGGTCCTCGGTCCACTATTTGAATGTCTTTCGAACTTCTGTATCCATTTAGGGCATCGGCTGTGGACGGTAATCCCTCTGAGTTAACAGGTTCTATTCTCGTGCAGCAGCGGAGGCAGGTGCGATTGCAACAACAAAAACAACGCAAGACGACGCTGTTAATTATTGTTAGTAATGATCCGTTTTCAAGCTGCGGTAATAAGCATTTATGAATCGCTAACAAAAGGAGAGCGGAAGACTTTGGCTAGGTCGGTGTATTTTTTATTTAACTCTATCTTTTTTCATCTCTTCGATCACAGTTAAAAATAATCGATTTGCAAGGATGAAAAACTAGTGGATTAAAGATGGTAACTTGTACCAAATTTGTGCTCGTTATACGGTCAATTATCATTCGTTACTATAATTCACGCGTTACGGTATTATGGAATATTTCGAAAGTTGTGATTACTTAAGTCTTGTTCCAGTATCATTCAATCTTGCTATTTAGAACAAGGTAATTACATGTAAACTGAATTCAGCAGCAGTGCCTATTAAATTTGCATTATGTATCCATTTCCTTGCTTTGTAAAACTAAATTCACTCAAGGACTGCCGAAGGATAATTTAATAAAAATACTTCTTGCTTTCAAGAAATCACTCGATTCATCTTCCAGTGTCAAGTTCAATTGTTCAGGCTCAATCAAGTTAAATTATACTGATTATGCTAATGATTATTTCGTGCATTGCAAAATACGGTGGGTTAAAATTTTTAAAAAATTCATAATACAAAGGTATACGTAATATAATTACAAAAAGCATTTGATACTATTTTCTCCAGTATTGAACGGTTTACCTAATTTCTTATTTATCCCGTTCAAAGAGGGTGGAAAATGCAAGTCAGTAATAAGTTTGTCAATTCTCTTGTCCGGCGCGAGGCATAGTAAACGGAAGTGTAAACTAATTTAACCGTCTATCTGCTGGCGTCATACATGTTTATACATATTGTTCCTGTCGTAATTCGGTTCTCTGTAAACAACTTTACTTTCTTGTAATATTATTTCTAGCAGGTAGAATTTCTTTTTAGTTACTTAATCTGTAAACTAGTCTTGAATTTTATACTGATATTAATAACAATTTTTATAAAATTCCATCTATTATGTGCACTGCTCAGAAATTTTTTTTATGACACGCACCTGATGCGTCATGAAATATTTCATTCATCTTCAGTTGAAAAAAAAGCGTATAAACGGATTTTTACTCCTTAATCTTAAACTAATATTAATTTTTATATGATTCTATTCACTGATATCTTAATTACGCGACGCACGAGGTGCGTCATAGACATGCTCTCAAATTTTGAAGACAAAAATTTAAAAAAAACTCAGATATACAAATTCTAAAATTTAGAAATAATCGTCGTATTACACTTACAAACTTTTTGTCATTAATCCTCTTTATTTAACAAGATTGCAAGATTTACAAAATAATAAGTTAAAGGATTTAAATTGTTACAGTTCACTGTTGTAGATATTTAATTATATGCGTCAAATAAATATTCAAAAGCATATTCTTATATCCTCTGCACTGGTTACATGGAAGTGAACGAGATAAAGATTTTGACTCATACACGATCTTTCATTGATCTTGAACAGTAAACTTACTAGTCATTCGCGAAGAACAACAATATCTTGGCGCCACAGCGCAACGACCAGTCAAGTGCGATTATTTTTCAATGATTCGTAAAAATACCCCGATGATTCAGTAATTGAATCTACTGTGGACACTGCAGGTGGTCGATCGACACCCGCTCGAAAATACACAAACTCACCCTGTATTTTAAGAGGTTACCATCGCGGGAAACATCACCTGGCCCGGTGAATAATTCTCAAAACAATTTACCCAATGCGTCAGAAACAAAAGTACTGACGTCATTACTTTTTACGTCAAATTACGCGTCTTCGTTTACGCGTATGGTTTGTAGCTAGATTGTTATATTCATAATCGGACGCACAGAAGGGGAAGAAATGTTCGACGCTCACCATATAAAGCCGTCGAAGGAGAATTATTCATCGAGATACTCTGATCAATTTATAAATTGAGGAATTTGAAATATTGAACATTGACATTGGGAAATTTGAATATTGTAAAATTAGAAAATTTGAAGATCGAGAGATTTGAACTACTAGTTTTTTAATTTGAAAATGTGGAAGCTTGAAAGTAGGAAATTTATACACTAGGCAAATTAAATACTGCAAAATTTGCGAAATTGACAATGGAGAAACTTGAGATATTAAAAATTTAAGACTAAAAGTTTACACTCTTGAGAATTTGAAATATTAAAAAATTGTTAACTTAAAAATTTGAGGATTGAAAATTTATGCATTTGAAAACTTGACAATCGAGAAATTTGAAAACTGACACATTAGAAAATTAGAAAATCCAAATTTTCAAATATCTTAAATTTTGTAATATTTTAAATAGAATTTTCAAACTTGAAAAATATCCGAATTCCAGTATATAAAAATAGACAATATAGAATTTAGCATCATAATTGCATCTAAAAATTTTTTTAATAACTTCACATAAATCTGACGAGAGATCTATATATTTTTCTTATATGGTTCCAACTTCATAACGATTCTGGCGCAACAAGTAAATTACAGAAGACGAAGTTAAGTGCTTCCATCCGTTTCTTAATACGCCTCATCATGCATGCCTCCGTTTGGTTTTTCGCGAAAGCAATGCGTAAACAGTGCGTCGATTCGCGAGTAGAAATCAGCATATAGGTCGCACGTGACATTGATTATCGATCAAAATTTACGACACGTAATCCTGTTTGGACAGTTTCCGCGTACTTGAAATTCTTCGCTGTTCATTTCTTTTTTCGACATATTTAAAGAACCGTTATCGGTTCCTTTGCGACAGCATTCACGCACAACACATTTTTGGCCGACAGTTCGAAAAAAGAACGAAGAGGTTTTAATTGAACACTTCAAATAATCATTTGTTGATGACGTACGCGATCCGTGGGAGCAGTTCGTAAATAATTGTTGAGCGAGCTATTTTTACGTACGTTTGTTTATTATTCGGAGATCGATGAATCTGACGAATGCTTCGGAGTACGATAAGATAATAATTAAGTATTTTTAGAGGAAGATAATATTTCGGGGAGATATGGAGATCATTTTGTTGAGATGGTATATTAATTGATGTCATTAAATAGTGTTAGACAACTCAATGACAAGGAAGTTCTAATGTAACACATGTGAACCGCGACAGTTTGAAGCGTGTGAACTATAAGGCATGATAAGAGCGATTAATTACAATTGCTGGAAAAATCTTACGTTTCGATATTCATCATATATCTCAATAATGGTCAAATATTTCATATTAGAAATTTTTCATTTTTCATGATTATAATATCTTTATCAATCGTTAGTAATTATAACCTTAGATCGATAATTAAATGCAAGACCTTTTCGCGTGAGCTTTCTCAAAATGGTTAGAATTGATTTCAAATTTTGAATTTATTTATAAAATTACTACAAACATTGCGAAAGATTGGTTCGAATAACGCTTTAATCAAATTTGACGTATTAAAAATATGAAGGTCGCTATTTAATTGTCAACCTAATATACAAAGACATCCTTGCATATTATGTATTTTATATGTTCCTTGTTAACTGCAAGAAGCACGTGTCAATAAAAAGCATTTGCGTTGCAGCGTCTTGTTAGAAAACGTCTTCATTTTTCCTTTAAAACAACTCGTTTATTAATATTTAAAATATTTCGAAATTTTCTGGATAGTTTCTCAATAAAAATTCGATTCGAACATCATTGGAACTTACAAGCACAGAATATTGCATCGTGTTCATAAATAATTGCCTTTCAGATAATTATGCAAGCAGGATTACAAAATCATAACTCCTTCATCGAATACGTAATTTCTGTGACACAACATTTTTAATCCTCCATCTACATTTTACGGTGCAATGTTTCTTTTAATCGGTCAAAATAGAAAGATATTAAAATAGTGCACATCTAATATTATCACCTAATTAAATTTATACAAGTTAAAATAAAAAAATATTTAAATAAATTTAATAATCGAGTGTGTTAAACTAATATACGATTTCAATAATTTAATATAATGATTATAGCTTGCCTATAATTAAATTTATGAATCAATGAATCTCAGCAGCACAATAAGCACTAAAAGTTTCAAATAATTTATAAATAATATTCATGCGCTTTAACATTGTAAGATTATTGTAGGCTGTTGAATAAAAGTGTTCAAATTTCCTAGATTTTCTTACCATTCCTTGATGACGTGCTACAGGTTGCAGTATTTGCAGCCAGAACACCGAGTGCAACCGCTAAAGCGATGCACAAAAGCACCCCGGAAACTGCAATCACGGTCAAACCGCGTTCCAACGCCGACCGCCTCTTCCACCATGTTGGATTTCTGTAAAATGATACAAAACAACCGTAATTAACGCGTGTTCAAACGAGTTTTCTAATCGATGCATACTTTTGTGAAGGCAACAAGTTCTGTTATTCCGTGAACACATTCTCAATCGCAACCATGGGAAAATTTTATGGTACTTTTTTAACTCGATCTTAAACTTAATTAAAGTTTATTAAATAAAGGGTATATAACATTTATAATTTAGTGTACATTTATGCGATTTTTCGAAGACATTGTGGCTCGATCTATTAATTCAGTAAATTTTTACTGTGACTCGTCCTGTTAATTTAATAAATTTTTACGTGTTCATCAATATTTTCAATCGATTTAAGTATCGCGTTTAAATTGAATATCGTTGTTTAATATTTTCTTTCAATACAATTCGTCGGCTATAAAATTTAACGATTTGTTGTTCAAGCTACGGAGGAATAATATAAAAGTAATAACAATTTTATAATCGTATAAAAATAACAAAATGCGATTTCCTACAGTTTCTATCTCTTACAATTTTTAAGCAACAAGTAATCGTTGCTTCTGAAATATTAAAAGGAGAAAAAATTCCAAGATCTTGTCTTTGGCTGATTCACCACGCTAAAAAAATTTTGAATAACCTTTTTAATGTTTCAAGTTCGCAACAGAGTACATAATCGTAGACAAAATGAGTTTTTTCTTATTTGCAGCATTGAAGTCTTTGAGGCTTACAGAATCGTACTAGAGTTTAGGACCTAAAAGATTAATAGAAACTGACTCAACATAAATGTTTTGTGAACGAAATTAATTTATTTAATTTGAAAAAGTGATGTCCTTAAAAGAAGTCCTTGAACGGGAGCTCAATTCTCTGACGTTAACGACGTACTAAAGAGTATCAATATTCTTTGATGAAACAGCAGGTAATAAAATCTGTTTGTTAATGGAAACGCGTCAGTTTTATGTGAACACCTCACGATCTCCCTCCTTGACTTTTATTTCGAACTAACCGCAAAACGATCTTGCGGGAAGAGGACCGAAAGATATTTCCACGAACAATATCAACATTTTTAAGTTTTAGTTACAAGAAAAGCTTCACGTTTCGTTAGGTAAAGTTTTCCCTTTCAAACTCGTTCGTTTCGATATATACGTGTTTTTCAGCACGTTTCAAGAGTATCGACGATAATTGAAGCAACAAAATTTCAAACTCCAACAAGAATTATGCAATGAGACACGTTTGGGTAACGATAATACCGAATAAGAATTATGTATCCGTTTTATAATTGTAACTGTCTTTTACGTAAGTTTGGTGATTAAGTATCTGAAAAATTACATTCACGTGAATCCTCTCATAAATAATCATAAACTGCAATTACGCGGCGGTTGTACAATCTCATCTTGAATAAGTGAATCGCCGCGAACAAAACACAGTCACAACTCTTTGAGTTTTTTTTTTCAATGGTTTTGTTTTCTTGCACAAGAGGTACACCGAACTTTTTAATGGGTAAGGTGTTTATCTTATGAATTGATTTTTTTTCCTTATCGACGTTATTCAATCTTTTCTGGGAATTAGGTATTTATAATTAATTGCATTACTTTTATTAGTGTTTTATTCAAATATTGGTGTTGTTTGTTAACCTGTGTTGAATTCACGTAAGTCATTTTATGTTATTGTAAGTATTACATTATCATACTAGTATTCTACTATTTTATTTTATCATCATGCTATTATTCTACTATTTTATTTTATCATCATATTACTATTCTACTATTTTATTATATCATCATACTACTATTCTGCTATTTTATTTTATTATCATATTACTATTCTACTATTTTATTATATCATCATACTACTATTTTACTATTTTATTATATCATCATACTACTATTCTGTTATTTTATTTTATCATCATATTACTATTCTACTATTTTATTATATCATCATACTACTATTCTGTTATTTTATTTTATCATCATATTACTATTCTACTATTTTATTATATCATCATACTACTATTCTGTTATTTTATTTTATCATCATATTACTATTCTATGTTACTATATACTAATCCTCTATAATCCATTAACTTCGCGATATTTCTATACTATTGCATTAACATTGTTATTTCCCTACATATTTTACTATTCCACTAAAAACGAACGTTCCTTCTCCATTTCGTTCTCAGTTTACTATTAAAGCCAACAGGTCTTTAAACTTATTATAAAAATTTAAACTTATTATAAACTTATTTAAACTTATTATAATGTATGCATATTATATTTTCTGTAAGTTTCTTGTTGAATATTTATACTAAAATTATGTAGTTGTTAATTTTACCTAGATAACTAATCTATTTATTTAATTAACCCTTTCGCATACAAGTTTTCCGGCATGTGAGTCAGTCAGAACAGTTAATTATTACTGCAGCGTTAAGGTAAATAATGTTGAAATATTACGTGTATTTTGCACTTAGCGATCTGTAATTACACAAACTGCAATTAGTATCATACTCAAAACTCGATTTTTATGCAAATGCGGTTTAGTTTTGTCACATTTGAACTGTAATGTGCGTCACAAGTCGATATTCTGGCCAAGAGGTTAGTTTAATTAAGTTTATTTATTTCTCTTGTTATTTACAACTGTAAATGGAAACATGAATCATTTAGTTATTAGCTGGTACACAGTGTCTTTCAATTTTAATCAATTAAAAATTAAAAATAGACTTTGTAATCTCACTGATTCCAAGAATGTTGCAAATACTAAAAGCATGTTCATTAAATCAAAGACAAGATAAATGCTCACAATGTAGTTTCACTCGAAATTTCAATTCGAACATTAAATCTGTAAATATTTACAAATTCCTGCAGAACTAGCATATTTAATAAAAAAATGCGAATAATCAATTTTACGAGAAAGTGTTTGCTCTCGAAGCGTGTTAATAACCGTTCTTTTTTAACTTAAAGATTAAATTAAAATCCATATGTTTTTATATGTTTATGAAACAATTTATTTAATCGAAACTGTCTGATAATCAAATTCTTGACGGCATCGTTTTTAGCACGTCAGAGTCATGCAAATGACTGCCTTGACGTTCATTCTAAATCAACTTTAAAAGTATTCGTTAAAAAAAAAGAAAAAAAACGCGTCAAAAAAGCGGAGATTCTATTAACGTTGTATAATTAATAGGACAAAGAGGCGCAGACTGAAAAGTAACATAAAGATCTTTGAAACGAGACTTTTCTCGCACGTAGATAACTTTACTTATTCAGGCTGTCACAAATCGTCTGTATTGTCACTTGCCAGAAAATTATTTATTACATCACAGTACTATATTACGCAATTGCCTAAACGGTCTTATGTAATTTCTTCGATGAGTTTGATTCGATCTTGAACGAAAACTTTCTGTTCGAAACTGTGTTCGATGTAAAAATTAATTTTATATTCAGTTCTTCTTCATAGCACGAGGGATTTATTTCTTCGACTGGTATAAGAATTAAAATAGACAAAATTTTTTACTTCGATTTAACTTTAAGGTACATTGACAAAAATATGTGAAACATTGGATAATAAATGGATATAATATTTCAATTTTCTGACTAACGCACCTGACAAGTAAATAATAGTAGAACGAGTTAATATACGTATCAAAATATTTTAAAGCAAGTCTTAATATAATAACATGTCTCAATATAAAAATAACGTATAAAACAAGAACCATTTCTAAACACTCTCACAAAGTTTATAAAATAGATAAAGTAAATATACAGTAATCACATTTTCTTAAAGACACGAATAACACCTGCAATAAACTCACTTTTTACCATCACAGACATATTATAAGTACCTTTACTGATTGCGAAAAAGGAAGAACTTTCGATTGGCATACAAGAAACAGATTGCGATATTGTTGAAAATTTTAAACTTTGTTTTTCGAACGTAACACTATGATTTACTGTAGTAGAGCTAGTGGTTCGCTGTTTTTCTCGAGGCAAATAATGGCGGCGAAACGAACGTTGAATGTTGAAACCAGTCTCGACGTACTTTTTTCAGATCGATGTCCTATGGAACTCGATTACCTTTCGATAGCGAAAAGTAACTCCAATCGGCGACCAACCGTGAACCGACACTACTAATAGACAGTTTCCTGAGTTTCCGTACACGATTATTGTGAAATCTATTTGAGTATATTTATTGCGCCAGGCGGACAAAATCTCATTTCTCCGTATCCTATTTTTATCTTTCATTTTGTAATTTACGATATTTGTTTCTTAATTTTACTGGTATTTTTATCGACTGACAATTTTTAATGTTTCAATATTTCATTTGAAAATTGTTTAGACAAAATACTGTTCTTTATTACTTTGGTTAGGTTATTAGGAACATGTTTTGAAATTTAAGAATTTGAATAATTGAAACTCTAAGAACTTGACTAAATAAAACTTTAAGAAACTTGTCTAACTGCAACTTTAAGAATTTGTACAATTAAGACTTCAAAAGTTTAAACAATTGAACCTTTAAGAATTTTAATGATTGAAATTCCGAGAATTTGTAGATTAAAAATTTTCAGAATTTTCAAATTTGCAAATCTACAAATTTAACTTCTCAGAAATTGAAATACTTGAATATCAGAATATTTAAAAATTTAAAAACACAAAGATTTGACAAACATTTGAGAATTGTTGCCTACAATTGTTACGAGTACCGATGTACTTCTGTATTTAATAATCGTGATGCAACTATGTTAAATAAAGTTATATACATCTTCAGTAAATCGTTTTCTGATAGATCACAAGCTGCGATCGTAGTAACGTTAATCAACAAAGTACAGTCCAAGGCTAACCAGGTTCAACTGGATACCTATAGTTAAAGGAAAACTAGATATTGCCTGTCTAGTATAATGAAACGTATTATACTACAAAACTCGACGTTCCTGTCCACTAAAAACATCATGCAACTATTGCGATAGATAAATAAAAATACTACAAAACTATAAGCTTATAAAATTATAAAAGGAGCAATGTCTACATAAAATTATAAAAGTAATAATGTCTACATAAAATTATAAAAGGAGCAATGTCTACATAAAATTATAAAAGCAACAATGTCTGCAACAAATTACAGAAGCAATAATGTCAGCATAAAATTACAAACGTACATATCTATTAAAGCAACAATGTTTCCATAGAATTTTCTTCTGCACGCTATGAACGCGCAACAAAATTACAAGGCACGAGTTCGCTAATTACAATCTTTAATACTGTTTCATTTACTGTATTTCTTACTGTAAAGCTTGTTAAATACCGTAATTTTTAAGTAGCGTTACTGTCTCCCACTTCCATTACAATGTATGTATTTAATTAATGCAGTAGTAAATAATTCATGTTGTATACCGAAACAGCATTCACTGTGAAAATAAATATTAGTATATTTTACGTGACTCATCCAGATATAACACTTTAGTCATTTTTCACATAACTGATAATTATTTATTAATTTTAGCAAACGCAGCTGTGCATTTTTTATTTAAAATTATCATTCGTTGTTGTCAACATTAGTTTACTTGACTTCTAAAATTACGGCCCTAAAGCAACATTTTACAATGATAATTTGGAAAATTTTGAATTGTACCAAAAATTTAGATATACTAAATGTACTCTCCATTCGGATTGGTTAAAAAATCAATTTTATAATTTCGTTTTCTTAAAAACCTTGAAAAAGTATTTTCTAACTAGAATACCGCTGCTATGCTTTGAATGCTTTTTAAATGTTAATGAATTAATTTGCAAAATTTATACAAATTGCTTATAACTGTAAAGTAGTTTGTATCGTACATCAAGATTATATCGACAGTTTCTTTACAAGGAAACTTTTCTGTTTCTAGATAAATAAAACATGATGTTGGCTATTACATCCACAGAGATGCAGAGTAACTACTATAATTTCGATAATCGTCTCAAAAATGTAAAAAATCTACATTTGACATAATCACAAAACTTCAACAAGATTACCCCATAACTCGCCTAAAATTAACAGTTTCGACAGTTTGACAGTTTCGAGCGACTCTAAGACATCCACTTAAAAAGTCGTGCACATAATAAAGGTGAGTTTCATTTATCGCAGTCCATAATGCAGACAGAGGAGAAATAATGTTCGCGTGGCTGTATAACTCGGGTATATTGACCTCCTCCAGGGACAAACGTGCATCGGGACGCCGTGCATCGCGTCGTATAAGTTGGCCCAAGTCAATGGCCAGTTGAACGTTCGCGGGAAAGCTAAATGCGGGTCGACCAGTCGGTCAAGGAAACTCGTTCCTGGGGAACTTTTGCGTCGATAACTCGCACGAAAACACATTTCTACGGGACGATCGAATTTCCGTGCCATTAGTCCCGCTACGAAATCGAGCGTGACCGATTCACGACGTGAGAACTCGGCAACGATCACCCTGACACATTTGTCGAGTGCTCCAACGGTGAAACAATCGAACCGGCATCGTGGATCTATTCGATCGATAAAATGCTTGATGACGATAACCATCCTTCCACTTTTTTTCAACAGATTGCGAGAAACACGAATTCTTTAAACATGTCAACTTGAAAGAGTCCATTTTGTACAACGTCTCGAAAATTTGATAAAATACATGTTTGTTATGAAGATGTTCTAATAATTGTCTAAAAGCAACACTGTACGATACTTTGAGTATAATATAATATCGAATGCACAAGTATTATCTTTAATCATAGTTACACATCATACTATTATTTTTTCATACTGCAGTAAATGTTTTCATACTAAATGCTACAATAAATATTACAGTAACAAATAAATTAAAATATACGGACATATAACATTGTTCAAAGTTAACATATGTTACAATGTGAGATAAGTAAAATATAAGACGAAGTTGCAAGATAATAAATACAGAAGTTAATATTATGAGTTACAATACAAGAAAATATAGAACATTAACGTTAACGTTAACATTAACGTTAGCTGTTATAACTACTGTAGATACTATAGGAAATATGGTAAACGCTGTAAGAGTTTTGCGTTCATCTGCAAACGTTAATCTCTATTCAAGCGGCAAAGGGGAGGCCAACCCTAATTTCGCAGCATCTGCACCCTGGACGACGGAATTAGGGCCTAGTCGATTCCGAATTTGTCGCATCGGTGATCAGCCAATCGTGTTTCGTTACAAAACGTCCATTTACTAAAACGATCTAAGCGACCACCTTATAATCCCACATGAATAATCTTACGAGCAGTCAGTTCCTTAGAAATTCTAATTCAAGAAAGAACCTTGAAAGAAACAAGCATGAATCGAATGCTTTAGTGCACAGGTAATGGCACGGTGTTAAACCATCCATGCATACAATTTAACGTTCAACGATCTTATTCCTAGTTTTGATTCGAGCGGAACGAAGATCGTTCTTGTATGCTTAGATTGGAACATTTTCAAGATGCGTCAGATCTTTTATTAATTTTTCAGTTGTAGTATAATTAATTTCATTATACGTTGTAGAGGAAGTGTGCTTGGTGTAGAATAACATATAAGAAAATGCTTTTTCTTTATCAGTAACAAAGTAGAATATTTCCTTATAAAAAAGCACTCGTATTAACATATATATATATCTGCTAATAAAATAAAAAAAATTTAAAAGAACATAAACTTGTAATGTCAGTATTTAATCGCGAACAAGTAAATTTTATTATGAAGTTTACATGAAAAATCAATTGAATCTAATATTAAATGAAGACACAATTTTCCATTTACTTACAAAAGAGTTTAACGATAAATCTACAAAAGTCAGTAACTTAACATATTATTCATAAAATTGTCCGTAGAAATATCTAACGCCCTTGCAATAATAATTTAATTGTTTAGTGATTAATTGACTAAGTAATTCTTAACAGTAAAAGGGTTAATAGGTTTATATCACAGGGTTTTTGTAACACACATCGTGAAGTTAAAAATTTCCAAATTATAATTAGCACGTGATGAAAATACCATAAATACGAGGACATAAGAAATGACAAAATCCGAGTCACGAAATCGTGACAGGGATCATTAAAATGTATTCATTATGTTAAAATAACAACAAGTTCCGAACTTGAGAATCAACAGCGAGATCGTCGAATGAGAAACGCGACCGCGAAACCGTCTCGAATCGAAATGGCATAATACGAGCGTGATTCGCATAATAAACGAATCGTGTCCACGATATTGCTTGACCTTCCTACGGCCTCCTCACAATATTTCCTAACCGAGAACATATCAAAATATATTTATTTAAATTCAATCCGAATGAACGTTTCATTTTTCACGATTACGCGATTCCGTGTCTTCGTTCTTTCACGTCTAAGAACGATCTTCCCGTTTGTCTTCGGACAAATGAATTACCCTCGTCAATTATCACAAATTACGCGATCGTTTCATTTCCGTGAATTACGCGATTTATCCGTCATGACTGTTAAATCGGCGCTTTGATTCCGAGTTCTTACATTGTCCGCCACTTTACGTGAAAACGTTTCCTCAATTTTCTAGTTTCACGCGAGCGTCACCAGAATTCCCCAGAAGTCGCTTTTCTGGTCGACGGTTACATCAATTTTCTCATTGAACAGGTCAACGTGGGTGTGAAACGAGATCCTTATCTTTTCAAGAAAGAAGTCTCGTCACACCGATCTTCGTCGCGGTTTTCAATGAATTCGACCTGATCCGGGTTTCTCGACCGACCTCTTTAGCGAGAATTTGTAAAACGGACGTCTCGTACGACTCGGTACACGCGCGTTCGGGGTGTACGCGATAAGGAAACGCAAACGACTTCGCCGAGGCGAATAAAAATTCGATGGTCAACTCTGAGGTACACCTACTTCCGTCAGACATAGTTTTCCGCGGTTACAAGGTGACTGCAAATTTCTATCGAGGAAACTGATGGATGAGGAGCGGGAAGATGACTCGATGAGAATCGAAGCGTTTGAAATGTTCATTGTTTTGTTTGGAGGAAAATTTTATCATGGATGTTCTGTGATTTGAGGACAGAGACGCAGATGGATTTTGTTGGTCACTTTTTGATGTTTGAAGTTAGGAATGAAGGAATTTGGGAACTTGGAGGTTTGAGAGTTTAAGCATTTTGGTATTTGGAGATTCAGGGATTTGCGAAGGGATTTGAAGATGATGCAAATTTGGGAATTTGGGGACTTGAGAACTTGGGATCTTACAAACTTGGTAATTTGTGAATTTGGGAAATTGAGAAATTGGGGTTGGAGAACTTGGGATCTTGCAAACTTGGTAATTTGGGAAATTGAGAAATTGGGGGTTGCAGAACTTGGGACCTTGCAAACTTGGTAATTTTTGAATTTGGGAATTTGAGAAATTGGAAGTTGGAGAACTTGGGATCATGCAAACTTGATAATTTGTGAATTTGGAAATTTGAGAAATTGGGGGTTGGAGAACTTGGGATCTTGCAAACTTGGTAATTTGTGAATTTGGGAATTTGAGAAATTGTGGGTTGAAGAACTTGGGATCTTGCAAACTTGGTAATTTGGGAAATTGAGAAATTGGAGGTTGCAGAACTTGGGACCTTGCAAACTTGGTAATTTTTGAATTTGGGAATTTGAGAAATTGGAAGTTGGAGAACTTGGGATCATGCAAACTTGATAATTTGTGAATTTGGAAATTTGAGAAATTGGGGGTTGGAGAACTTGGGATCTTGCAAACTTGGTAATTTGTGAATTTGGGAATTTGAGAAATTGGGGGTTGCAGAACTTGGGATCTTGCAAACTTAATAATTTGTGAATTTGGAAATTTGAGAAATTGGGGGTTGCAGAACTTGGGATCTTACAAACTTGGTAATTTGGGAATTTGAGAAATTGAGAAATTGGGGGTTGCAGAACTTGGGATCTTGCAAACTTAATAATTTGTGAATTTGGAAATTTGAGAAATTGGGGGTTGAAGAACTTGGGATCTTGCAAACTTGGTAATTTGTGAATTTGGAAATTTGAGAAATTGGAAGTTGGAGAACTTGGGATCTTGCAAACTTGGTAATTTGTGAATTTGGGAAATTGAGAAATTGGGGGTTGAAGAACTCGGGATCTTGCAAACTTGGTAATCTAGGATTTTAGAGATTTGAGAAAAAAATTTGTAATATGATCATTTGAAAATAAAAAAATTGAGAATTGAGAAATAAAAAATAATGAATGACCCTGTAACAAAGAATGAAAAGCAGTATTTTCTTAAAGAATAAGTAAAGTATAAATCTGTCATTGAAATACAGATGTGCTTGCACGATTGAACAGTCGTTTTGTAGTACTATGTGGAACAGTCACTTCCTGTAGAAAGTAACTTGCCTTTTATGCAGAAGCCAAGGAAGTGTGCTTAATAAGACAATGATCTGTCGGTGAACACAACCGGTTATGCACAAGCAAGTATGCAAACGAATAACGTTGTCGCGTTTCAGTCATAATCATGTTTCATGGAGAAGAAGAATTTTTATTTCTTCTCCCTTTTGTGTTGTTCTTATTGTGTGTAAATATCTCGAAAATAGAACAAAAGGTATTCATTCGATCAATTCACATTTTTTGACTAATTAATTAGTTACGCGTAGTTAACTCTGGAAAAGTCTTCATCAAACAAGTTTAACGCGTGTGAGTCACTAACGACGCGTTACAAATCAGATGGAATCAACGCGTTCACTTCTACGTTCAAAATATCTGATGAAAATTAAATTGAAACAAATTGTGAAGATTAGTAGTTTGGAAACTTTCAATGAGAAATTTATGAAGTTTTATGAAGTGTAGAAATTTTTCAAATAATTTTGTAATTCAGAAATTGAAAAATTTTGTAATTTTTGAAGTTGCAGATTCTTGTATTTGAAGAAATTTTGCAGGTCTTAATTTTTCAAAACACTTTCCATTGTTTTTCAAATTTAGTTATTTAGGTATTAAACATTCGTTAATTTATCGATTTTTAAGGTTTCATACCAAGAAATTTTTAGCTAGACAGCTGTATGAAATCTCTTGCTATATTGCCAATTTCAAGCATTCCATTATTTACACCATGTCGGAGCTTGTAGAAAGTATACACAAAACAATGAAATAAATTGTTTAAGTACAAAATACTGAAGTTCCGACAATTCTTTAAATAATTTGTTAAGTATAAATATTTTTATAAAAATATTTGTATATAACATTTATGTAATATTTGCATATGTAACCTAGAAAAAAAATTCATTTTACAGGACAATTTCGACATGTCAACGACTTACTAAAATTATAAACGATCATAAAAAGACATAAATTATAAATTTATAAATTTTCACAAGGCTTCTGCATTGCATGGTACTCTCAAGACACATATGACTATGCATTCGCACACGTGTGTAACAATAACTCTATTATTATCGATTTTATTACCCTGACACCTTATGGAATATGTATGAATAAAGAGAAAGTAAGACAAATATAGCATTGTAAGAAATCGAGCTAGGTAGAAAACTTGTTATAAAACCCTCTGAAATATTTTCTCATGCATTTAAACTGGCTTTTCAACGCGAGTTGACGTCCATTGGAGTTATACAATATATTTGGATGACTTAACGTTTCTAAATTTATAAATATATTCTTACATTCACAAATTTAAGAACACATTCTCATTTTACAAATTTATATTTTGAACTGATGCAAATGCATTTAAGAAACAGATTTTTTATTTTTGCATTTTAAGGTGTATTTTTAAATTTATATGCTTAGTTAGTTTAGAAATTTACAATTATAGTAGCATTTTTTAATTTACAGTCTTGGTTGCATTTTTAAGTTTACAGTTTTAGTTGCATTTTTAAATTTACAGTTTTAGTTGCATTTTTAAATTTACAGTCTTGGTTGCATTTTTAAATTTACAGTTTTAGTTGCATTTTTAAATTTACAGTTTTGGTTGCATTTTTAAATTTACAGTTTTAGTTACATTTTTAAATTTACAGTTTCGGTTGCATTTTTAAGTTTACAGTTTTAGTTGCATTTTTAAATTTACACTTTTAGTTGCATTTTTAAGTTTACAGTTTGAGTCGAATTTTTAAATTTCCGAATTTAGTTAATTTAGAAATTTACATATCTACAAATTTACAATTCTACGAGTTCATAAACATACAAATCTGCAAACTTAGAATTCTGCAAACTTACAAACTTATTAACTTATAAACATACAAACTTTCAAATCTACAAATCTACGAGCTCACAGATGTCCAAATACACAAATTTTTATTTTCATAGTAAAATTTAAACATAACTTTAGACCCGCCATTACGAATACATACAAACTGTTCCTCCCCTTTAAAACCGGTAGCCATAAAAAAAAGAAACAAGAGCAGAAAATTTGTTTTATATCCCGTTCGTTTTGACTCGTGCAAACAGAATCGATTTCAAAATTCAACATGCGCTCAGCGTGTGCCCGCTGTTGGATGCAAATATTTATATGGTGCATCAGCACGTGTAGCATTGTTTTATTATCCTTTGATTCGCCAAGCATCGCACAAATCGCTTGCAACATCGTGTCGCGACTTTCATAATTCACGCAATACACAAAGTGCCACATGCATCTCTTCGAGTTTTTCACAAGAAAATTGAGTACGTAGCTTTCACTTCCTCCGTTGCAACTTTCGTGCAAAAATTTTGGAAAAAAATACTCCGATTTCTCTCGATTGATTCTTTGCGTTAAAGGTTTCTCAAAATAACAAAACTTTCAATTGTATTATTTAATATTATTGTTATTTAACTTTGATGACGTTTCATTTTATGAAATCTTTCTCTTGTGCAATTTTTAGGCACTCATTTTTATACGCGTGTCATTAACACTTTAATGGTGGTTCAACATGTGTAATGTTAAACGTAGGTGGTTCAATAATCATCACAGAGAAAAATATTGAATTTGTTGTATTAAATATATAATTGTTTTATGTACGTTGAATTATTTTGTGACACGTTGAATTATTTCGTGAATTTACACAAACTTCTTTTAAATTAATTCTTCAAAAATATTGCCTCTGGTGACGTTCGACTGCGTCCGCCATTAAAGCGTTTACAATCGAAAATGAGCTATCAAAGTTAACTAAAGATTGAACTACTAATTTGCACTACCATAGAAAAATCGACCGTGAACTTTTGATTAAAAGTGTTTAATTTTTGAAACGAGTGACACGGTGAAGAAATGAGTTAATTATCTTCGTTCGATAGAATGTACAGTGCACATAAAATGGCCGATGAAGGAAACCTGCAAGTTTAACGGGCGGCACAGTTTATTAGACAGTAACGAATTTAATTAAACCGTTGACTATGAAATTCTCCACGAAGCAGAGAATATTGTTGACGTCGTTTATGGCCGTACACTAAATGTGCGTTACAGGTATCATTAACAGCGTAATATCGTCAGGTGCAGATACGGTGTAAAAGCGGTAACTCGGTATAATTAGTGCCACGATACAATGTTCCGTTTTATCTACGATCGTCTGTTGGCGACGTTCAATGTTTCTTGAAACATTGAAATTTCATATTGGCGGATACGGGGTCAATCGTGGAAAATAAAGTGCTTTGAGTATCATTGCATAATCGGATTTTCAAATCGAAATTCTCACGAACAGTAATACCGATATATGACTGCAAGTGAAGTTTAGAAAGAAAATTGTAAAAAAATTCGTCTAAAGAAAATTTTTACTTTGAAATTGATTGTCCAAAGAGACAATCCCTGGTTTCTTTTGAAAATTAATGAACCTGAGATTTGTAATTTTTCTAGACGAGAATTTGAAAATTGATAAATTTGATGAGGTGAAAATGTGAATATTTGAAAATGAAAAATTTGATTCATAAATTTAATGATTGGAAAAATAAAAATTTATCATTTACAAGTAAAGATAAGTTCCTAAATTTAGAAATCGAAAAAATTGAAGTCTCCAGAATGAAAATTTGGAGAAGCTGAAATTTCTGAACTTAAAATTTGAACAAATTGAAATTTCTAAATTTAAAAGTAGGAAAATTGAAAATTTAACATGTATAATTTCCTTAACGTGAAAACAAAAAATTGAATTCACAAATTAAGAAATTTGAAAGTCATAAATTAAAAAATTGGGAACTTCTACATTCGGAAATTAAAAATTTTTGAATGTCCAAATAAAAATAAAAATAGAAATGAAATAGGAAATATTAATGAACAAATAAAAATTAAAAAATTAAATTTCGTAAACATTAAAATTCGAAATCGTAATAATTACGTTTCAGTTCATGTCATCAGAGTTACATCGCAGCAACGTGTAAACGTCTTCAACTGGACAGACAAGCTTCATTATTATTCCCATACTGGTTTTTGTCAATCGAATTTGTATTCGTTTTACGAAATTCTGAAATATATATTATATAATCGTACGCTTTCTAGACGTGTTTTTACGAGCACCTGTTATTTAAAAGTCTCAGCCATTTCCCTTTTGTTTTCGAACTGTTAGATCTCGACAAATAATTTATAAACGGCGCCAGACGTGTTTAACTTCTCTTTTCTCATCGATTATTTATTTTTTGAACACTGCTTTCCTACAGTCGTCAGAGTGATTATTATACTTTTACTTGTATTCTATTCCGGGAAAATCTTGTATAATCTTGTTACGAAAAATAATTTCTTTCTGTGATAATATTGAGGCGCTTTTTTGCTACTCGCTGCCAAGCTTTCGTTCTCATATTCTACCTTGAATACGCACCGATAGTAATATTGTTACGTGACGTTCGGTTGGAAATTCGGGAATATTGTAATAAAAACTTTTTCCTTTAATATCCTGTATATACATAAAATACTATTTTTACAAGACTGAAAAATCTTGAGATAGAAACAAATGAGTTTGTTATGAAATTAAATTAGTAATATTTCAAATACAATTATAATAACAGTTTCTGTGTTGCAACAATGAAAAAAGAATGCTTTCTATCAAATTTCTTGGTACAGTAATTTTCTATAAAATTTCAAATGACAGTAAATTCCATAAGTACAAGAAGTTCTATAGGAAGTTAATTTCATTGAAATATATTTAAAAAGTTTTTATTCAGAATTCATCGAGCTAGTCACACGATTAAATCGATAGCATTGTATTCACAAGGTTGAAACATTCCTTTCCTGCAAATTCAACGAGTATTGATAGTTCCCTTTATTAACCATCCGTCATTGTGCCGAAGAAAAGTTTATTTACACACAATGCAGCGAAGAAGAGTTACTTGAAAATTAATCTCTTTTCGCTTTCTCCACGTTTCAATCTAATGAATGCCCTTTTACATGCTTCATTTCGGCTCGTGAAAATTAGTTACGAGAAATGTAATTAAACCTGGTAATTCTTTTCTTTAGACGGAGTTTAATTACAGAGCACCATCGATTAATTCTTTTAATTGATCGAAACTTTTATCGAATTCTAAATTCTGACCATTTTAAGTTGAGAACATTGCATAATTTGAAAAAATTGAAATTTAAAAAATTTTTTTAAAGGAACAAAATAAAAGTAATTAAAAAATGACAGAATCACAACACGAGAGTGAATCTTCAACAAGTCAAAAAAATAATAACTCGAATTTATAATGGTTGAAAATTAAGTACAACAGAAACAAGATCCATGCGAGAAGAGAAAGCAGTAAGAACTTCATTCGAACGATCGCTGTTCGGACAACGTCTGTTCGCTTTAATTGGCGGGAAAATCGTCTGGAAACAAATTTAAAAGCAATCTTTTCTCCGAGAGTCAATCTTTTGTGCGGCGATGACCGAACATGGAAGAGAAACGCAGAACTAATAAGTAAAGAGAGAGGGAATGTTGTGTAATCGACGAGAAGTGATACAAGGCTGACACGATTGTTTGTAAAAATGATTTAAGAGACGACCACACAAGGAACTTGGAAAAAGGAATTCAGATAATGTATCGCGAACGTGTTACGGAAGCGATAGAGTGCATTACACGAAACGTGCATGGAGGAAGATAAAGGTAACCTGATGTCAAACTTTCTTTATCGTCTGATAAGAAATTTAAAACAACCTTTCGATACAACGTCGTTAAAGTATTTTAGCTTTCGGTTATAATTTCTTTCTTGTTGTAGTGATACGTTTAATACGTCTGTAAACAAATTTTTTAGTCTCAAGCTTTCTGCTTCTCTTCAAGCTTCAACGTTGTAAAATTTTTTACAAAATGGTCAAAAATTAGACAGTTCAGAATATTAATATATAATTTTATGGTGTTATGATTTGTTGGAAATATGTTGATCTGCTTTTTCTTTCATTGAAATATTTTATAAACGATAAAAATTTTGTTGTTGTTAGATATAGCTTATTTTTTGCCGCCTACCTTGTATTCTCAAAATCTTGACTCATAAAATTTTGAACACCAATAATCATTTTATAGGCGAAACAAAGGTTAACAGGTTATAACTAAATCTCATTAAATCTTCCTTAAGTAATAATATTCATGAATCAATCTGTTGAAATCGTGAAACATCATAATTAATTATTTTTCAAAACATTGTAAATGATCGTAATAACGAACAAAAGATCCCTACACAATACCTACTGAAATGAAAGGTAAAATTTTCTGGACCGATAATCGCAGATTGAATTTCAATCCCCAACCGAACAATACTAACGATCGAGTTGATCAATGCACGTCAATCTCGACTAAGTCGTGAGAGTGATGCTTGCAAATTTGTTAGACAAAGTTAATACGTTCGAGCGTGAAACTGACAACTTAACGGGGAACTTTCACCGTACGAGTTTAAGGCTCGTTTCACCGTCTCGTTTCCTCTTCTCGTAATACGTGTCGCGATTACAAACTCGGCTTAAAAACAGATTTTCGACGTAATCGATTAGCACGGATCGTCGAACACAGGCGTGCTTTAAACTCGTTCGTCACGGAAAACAATGATAGTCGCTCACCGCAAAATGGACAAAGTATCAAGATTACAGGCAGGTGACACTAGGCGTTCGCGTTTCGAAACGATAGTTTACAAATTTGCCAATGGTTACGTTCATGAAATATTTTGTATATCTTTGTTTTGCGATATTTCGTCTTGAAATATCGGTTTTGGTTGATTGACAAATATTTTGCTACTTTGTTGTTTCATTTGTTATTCAAGGTTTGCTATTTATTGTATATATTACTCGACATATCATACAGATTTAATATATCATTAGATACGTCATGTGTATAGATTTGATATATCAATAGATACATCATATAGATGTAGTGTACCATTAGATATATCATATGTGTGGACTTGATATATCATTAGATACATCCCATACGTGTGATGTACCACTACATACTTCATATAGATTTGATATACCACTAGATACACTGTATAGATTTGATATATCATTAGATATGTCGTATAGGTGTAATGTACCATTACATACATCACATGTATGGATTTGATATAGCACACACTTATTCATTGAATTTTTGTAGAACAATACCAGTAACATATTTTACTACATTTAACATGAAGTCTTACGAAAAATAACAGTTAAATTGTTTTCATTTGCATAATTCGACTGTGCAATGAACAAAATTGTTTTATGATAAAGATTATACAGTTCGAATTAGAAAAGGAATGTGTGTGTTCTTCAAGAAAGCCGTACGAAGGCAAAGGAATGTAGCAAGTATAACAAAACCACAATTAAGCATTAGAAATGAGTTTTGCGATGAAAGTAGTTTCCTACTCGTTAAGTCATATTCGCTAGGAAGGAAATGGTATTGATTGAAACTTCAAATTTAAAAAAATCCACAGCATTTTCCTTTCTACGTAAGATCGTTAGTAACCTATTGTTAATTAGTTTCATCAGGAAGTGCGCTAGAATTAGTAACCGGCTGACTTGAATTAGTGACTAGACAAAACTAAAAAAAAACTGTAGGTTCATTAAGAATACGTTGTTTTATGTGGTAGATAAATGTTGTTTTATGATATTCTGAAGGTGATTGTGGTCAAAACGTAGATAAGTATGACAAATGAAGTATTTTTTAATAAAAAAAATGACAGTAAAATAGCGATAATATTGACGCAAGGTAACAAAACATGGTGTACGAGTATTATTACTTATCCTAAGTTTTGAAGAAATTTCACCAGAAGAGATATCACCTTAATAGGAGTGTTACGAAAAAGGAGCTTGCGGACGATATAGACGAGGTTAAACAATTTGCATAACCTCGAAATTCTTTGAGTGAAACTGAGCGATCTTATCTTGCGGTTTACAAACGAATTTCAACGGGTCCTTGGAAAATGCTGTGGTCTCGATAATAACAGTTAGACCTGTAACATCAACGCCTGGATTAGCGTGTTTTATCACCGACAGAATCACTTGCATTGAAATCACGAGATTTCTCTCGGACGAAAAGAATTTTTGTAGATTTCAGAAGACTGCATTTTACTGTCCACAAATTATTACATAAACAGAATCTAAATTACAGATATATCTAGTTTATTGTTTATTATACTAATTAAATATTGTATTTTGTATTTAACAACGTTGTTTTAATATTATATTTGTATCTTAAGTTTGTTTATTTTTATACGTGTTATTTCAGAGTGAGCCAGAACTTGTTTAAACAAACGCACAAATATATACCAATTAAAAAGTGTCTCGAATGTTTTCTCAGAATGAACATCTGTTAATGAAACGAATATCTTATTCTTTATAAAAGAATTTTTTGTAGGTAATTAAATTCTCCTAACGTATTTAATAGAATAAAAACAGATCGGAACCATTTCAGTTGTGGACGTATTTCCATCCAATTTCGAAAGCTATTCATTAAAATTCAATAAAGATATCAACTCTGAATACGAAAAGGTTAATTGATCCATACGCAACGCGACCATGAGCACATTAGCCATAGAGTTATTAAAAAAACAGATAAAAGCAGTATTATCATTCCCCGATGTGTTCATAACTCGTTAGCGTATTGCCTACTGATCATTATCAACCATTATCTTCATTAGTCATAATCAAGACATTCGTCGTAATTCGCTTGATAAGGAACGCAATTGCTTAAATAATAATGTTATGTGATTAATGAAAGATATTTTTGCATACAATGACAAACGGTCGATCGACGAAGATACACGGAATTTACGACATGGAGATAATGCGTCTAACAGTTTCGAAAATTTGTTCAATAATTAACCAAGATATTTTTAAACGGATGTAATCTTGTATTGTAAACGAATGTCGCGATAAATTTTGTTGATTTTAGCGGCAGGAGATGTTGAGTAAACGGAGCGAATATTTCACCGTTTTGACAGAATTTTTGATGCAACGTCAACTTTTTACTTCACTCCTGGTTCTGATGTTCAATAGTTTTTGACACTTTTATCATTGGATGACAGTGGTAATTTTTACTTAGGTGCATTCTGGACCTTTTCTAGAGAAAATGGCGGCGCCCTCACTCGCAAACTTTTATATGGCTATACCAACATTTAACTATTAGCTATTTCAGTGATTCGTCTTTTATCGAAGTTTCACATATTTACAGAATTAACATTAAAAGAATTATATTTTCAAAATTAATATCTGAATTTCTTTCTAAATGAAATTTCACATACTTACAGAATTATAAATATCAGCAGATGTTCTTAAATTCAAACTCAAGTAAAATATTTCAATACAGGTAAAATTCGAACATTTGAATGCAAGAATAATTTGAACTGAAAATTCATACACAATTTCAACTCCATCTTTTTAATATTACCAGCTTACAAATATCTTTTGTTTTAAAATTTTTACGTCAAACATTATCGTCTATAATTAATGCTATCGTTAGTATTCCGTAGGGTCATGATTGACCCGGGTATTCGATTATGCCACATTCGAAGAGTCTGCCACAATCCGCTACGTCAGTTAATGTGTTAATCTGTTTTTATATTTACATTCGTTTGTCAGTCTGAGCGCGTTCAATATATGAGTATTCTTCAAGTTACTTACGAAGTCATCTGATTCGTTCGTGCCAGCAAACATGTGTATAATTTACATTGCATATTCTTCCGAGAGATCCTAACCGAACAGTAATAACCATGCACTAGCGTTGATAACAATCGTGACGGGTAATATCACTTCGATCCTTATCAACGATAACACGCTGTCATTCGGTAAAACGAGATTATTTTTCGTTTCGAATTATCTGGTTTCATTGAGAATAACTAGTTTTTAGCGGGTTTATGTAACTTTGCCAATGCGTAAAAAATCTTCTGAATGTGATAAGGAATAAGTGGGTAATATTTAAAAAGATTAACAATTATTATTCATTAGGAAATTCTATTTTTTGTACTATTTCCGATGAATTTTCAAGAAAATTAATTATTGTTTATTTTGGTCGTTCTCGGACTTTCATTCATTTTTTCAATTTTTAATACTTTTATTTTCTACTCTAATGCACAGGTTATAATTAATTATACAATAGGTGCGGATGAGTGTAACTTTCACTCAGCGATATTCACGCAGTTAAACTAAAATAGTTTTTATCATTAAATAACATTCGTTGCTTCTGAATTTGCCATGTTACTATTCGATGACAGAAAAGGAAGAAACTACACCTATTCCGGAAATTCGTTAATAAAAAAAATAATAGGTATAAAAATATATTCATTATAGAGTTACATTACGCATTTCATAAAAAATGATAAAAATACAAACAATGTATATATTTATAAAATGTGAAAATTTGTATATATTTTATAAAAATGATAGTCAAGAAATATTTTCGATATAGGATGTTTATCAACAGTTCGTTCTAAGCAACATACAAAATAGTGAAATTAATTGTATCCCAGGTAAACGAAAATCGACTTCCTAAAAAATAATATTCAGAAAAGGTATTCATTTCGAAATATTCGCAGCAGAGCGATATCTCGGAAATGAATATCGATAAACGGTTTATGTCTCTTATCACGAAATCTCCATCGCAGACAGTCAGTTTTCGATCGAAGGATGTTCCGTTCTATCGAACCTTTCATTCATAATTATGAAATTCCAGCATGCAAGAGAATACAACTGCAACTCACTTTATAACAGTTTGCTTCATGCTGTTAGTCATAGTGTCTTTCTCTCGATTGGCCGTCAAACTTTTCACTGACACATTACCACAAACACTTTTGTCCTTTCAAAAATAATCTGCCACTAGAATTTCTCTGTTTCGATGCTCGCACAGCCGACGCGATTCACACGGATCCTGGATCTTTTCGATACGAAGGAAATTTTCGAGCCTATTTTCGTTTATGTTGATTTTTTATTATTTTAGAACGAATAAGACTTTTTTTTGAATTTCTTCAGGGTCCGGATATGAATCGGTTTTGGCTGTTGGCGCCGGACTGAAGGAACACGCGCGTCTCTCCTCGTATTTAAGCGTCCTCTCCCCACCTCTCTCGTCGTCTCTTTCTCGTTCCCATTCTGTCCCTCCGCGTTTCCATACTCTCTTCTTCCTTTTTCCGTACTCCTGGAAATCGTTTGACCGATTTGCCGAAAAATGTGCGATTTTATACAAGCCAGTAGTCCCGATCCCCATCTGGGCAGAACAGCTTTCAATACACCC
The DNA here is from genome assembly GCA_963576845.1 of Megachile leachella. Taxonomy (NCBI): domain Eukaryota; kingdom Metazoa; phylum Arthropoda; class Insecta; order Hymenoptera; family Megachilidae; genus Megachile; species Megachile leachella. The sequence continues at coordinate 15,945,891 of OY756248.1, forward strand.
TGTCAAACCACTTTTAGCCGACACTTTTCATTATTTCATTAATGAAATTATAACTGGAGTTTTTCCATCTTCCACATTTGCAAATTTTTAAAGTCTCTAGTGCTTCACTTTCTATATTTTCAAAAACGGAAGATCAAGTTTTCAAGATCTAAGATTTAGGATTCTTTTATGGATCTTCAGGGTTGATAATTTTATAGTTCTGTATTTCTCAAGTACTCCAGTTGCAAAATTTCAAATTCTCTATTTTTTATTTTCTTATTTATTTAATTTCTAGAGATCCACATATCTCTTAAGTCCCCTACTTTCTTATTTTTCCAATTCTTGCAAATACCAATTTTCTAAATTTCCAAACTCTCGTATTCCCAAGTTCAAAAATTTGCCGATCTTTTCGTTTCCCACTACCTAAATTTTCAGTCCTCGAATCTCTTCTAATCCAAGAAATATCCAAATTTCCCAAAACCCAATTTCCTAAATTTCCAAACTTCCAAGATCCCTTTATTTCTGTCCACAACCTACATTCATTTTCCCGCAACAATTTCTTTACAAGAACTGTAATGAAAACACCGCCATTTTACTGCGCCGTCACAAAATGGCAAGCAAGTATTTCGGAAAAGGAAGAAACTAGAAACATGCAATTTATGACAATTTAAAAAGCCATCATTGGTTTGTAAATTTGACTTCTCTTCTAAGGTATGATAATTTCGAGAAAGGCCAGTATTTTACATATTTTTCTTTGTTTTCCGCTGGTGGTCTTCCAAGCACCGTAAGACTGACTTCTTCTGTTTGTAATTCTTGTTTGAGAGTCGAATGTGGAGCATCTCTGTAGATACAGAGAAGTGAAGTCTGAGTTTTATTTTTATGTTAATAGTCTGTTTAAACGTAAATTCAGAGATCTTCCTTTTTGCCTTTCTCCATTTAGCATCTTGACTAGGTAAAGTTTTTGTTAGTAGTTACTAGAAAATTATTGTTTTTTACGACTTCCTTTTGTTGGAGAAATTTAATAATTTGTCTTTGTTCGAGTATTCTAAAATCATAAATTATTTTTCATGGAGCTAAAGTATTGTATAAATTCAATGAATTGTGTAGTAGTGAACGAATATTTAATAGTACGATGACTTTAACTCCTATTTTCTTCTGCATTCTTTTATACAATTTTAAAACACAGTTTTTTTAATTATTTACTGTATGTTTGAAATGTGCTTAATACTTTGATACAAAGTATATAGGTCATTCTGGTGTCTATATTTAATTGCAAAGACAGAGATTGTTCATAGTAAAAAAGTGGCAATTTCAACAATCAGGGGATGTTATAAGTTAATACGTGTTAATATCAAATCAGTGTTGTTAACGATTTTTCTGGTTTTTACAATGTCACAAATTAATTAAAAATATAATAATAATGAATTCTAATAATATATTTGCAATTTTATTCCGCATTTTCCTTTGGATTTCTCATTAAAAGGAAACGTGAAATTTCCAACTTTCCTATAATGAATCACTGAAACATTTTACAAATTCCAATGTTCATTTTCATTTAATGTATTTAAAAAATAAAATCTCTATTTTGAAACACTTTAAATACTGACTTTTCTATTATTAACATTTACATCAATAAATCGTATGAACTTAAAAAATTTTACTCGTCAGTTTTCGATGGTTTCAATTGTAATAAAGAATTTTCTATTCTCATAATTTGTCACTAAATTTGAATGTTATCTATTTTTCGTGTATTTTATCAAAAGATCTAAATGCTTCGTAAATATATAGATTTCTCGTTTCGCTGTATTGGTTGACGTTAAAGAATGATACCGTGCACGCCCATGATTTCCGAAGCATCGAAAAAATTGTTCTCTTCCTCTGCATGGTCGACATTGAGATTACTATGCATCACGGAAACATTTATTTTGCCCCGATGGACGTTGATGCGTAACACGCACGTGGCTGCACGTTCAAGCTTCACAAAGCATATGATTATACATTCTGTACTGTTAATTTCTTTTCTATAACATTTTAACTCGTTAGTGATATGATGCTGGCTTTATCGCGTGCAAGTATAGTAAAAACCATTTTATTTGCAAAGAATGCTACTGAGTTAATTACCATTATTTTACATTTATAATATTTTCATTTTATTTCTACGTATTTCAAAATTAAAATAATAGATTTTTAAGTTTAGAAATTGAGGATCTTGGAAATTTTGAAATATTGAATCTTCAAATTCATAAATTCCTAAGCTTTTAAATTTTGAAACTTTGAAGTTGAATTTAGTGGAGAACTTCTCAGAATTTTCAAATCTTAAGATTTTTTAATTTAGAGGTTTACGAGCTTTGTCACTTATAAATGTACTCATCAAAGAATTTGAAACATAGAAGTTAACAAATTAAAAAATTTAGGAGGTTGGTAAAAGAGCAATGAAAAATGTGAAATTTACAAATACACAAAATTCAAATTTTCAAACATCTAAATTACTAAATTAGTTTAGAATAATTGTTTTCGTTCAATACCGAAAATATATTATGAAGAAAAAATGACAAGATTGTTATAATAATATTAAAACTATTAAATCCTTGAATACTCCAAAAACGAATAAAATTATACGCAACGATACTTGTATAAGCACAAATTTCGTCGCAAGATACGCAACATTTATCGATAACAACAGACGGTATGACGTAAAATTATTTTCACATGACTTCGTTCACGAAAACCATTCAGCAACAGATTGTAAGAGATTGAATACAGAATTGGCATCAACTAGCTTCGAAGAACAATAGATGGACGATGTAATCGATTAACTTCAATCGTTCTTCAAACGGATCAATCATGAAAGGAAAACCAGATAACCCTTATGAAATAATAACCTTTGTTAAGTAGCCTTTAAAAAACATTCGCTTTATTGTATCACTCGAACGATTCTCGACACACCTTTAGCTGAACTCAAAACACCTATATCATATTCTTTCGCATGGAACAATGGTGACCCAATCTACGTACACGTGTGACAATACATTATTTGCATTAACTCAGAATGAAAGTGTTTTGAAAGAAAAAACTTTCACGTATTATAAAAAGTTATTTATGAAGTATTTTATTTTATAAACCATATGCTTGATATTGACAAAAATTAGCTTAAAAGTAAAAAGAAAAACAGTAACAAGTTGCATTAAGGAACCACATCCACAGTTAAAGTATTAGGAAAAAGTTGAGCTAAAAAGTAAAAAGTTGCATTAAGGAACCACATCCGCAGTTAAAAAATTAAGGAAAAGTTTTAATCGAACTTCTCAAATACGAATGATTCCACCGATCACGGGATTACCAGGAAACGTTGTTTGTTTGGCGGGAAATGGAAATCGATTTCTTTCAGAACTCACCCTTCACCGACATCCCCGTTGAGACTCATTTGTTAACGTCCACCATGTAGCCACACGGAGAGTGCAATGCGTAAGTTTGGCCGAGTTTCCGAAAGTTACAGAAACCGACGTTAGTCTTCTAGCTTCGTGCTTCAAAACTATAGCGCGCAAACTTTAAAATTACTGTCCCAGTAACAGCTTCGAAACTCTGTAGGGCTTCAACCTACATAGGGTGGATATGATAGTCGTAGGTCATTTCGTTCCGAGCGTGATAGCCGGTCATTCGACTTGAAATAATTGATTGATAGCAACGGTGATAGGAAAGTAGAATGTGCAATATCATTTTGGGTTTCGAATGGGAGGTTTACGAAATCGATCGTGACAAATGAGTATTTCGTATATATAAGATTAATTACACTGGTGTCGTGGTTATGTTGTGCAGAATTTTTAGTGTTGTACTAACTGAGAATTTGTGAAATCTTCTTCTTAAAGATTTTAGTATTTTAAAATTTTGTGTTTGAAGATTTGTAGATATCACGCTCTAAGAATTTTTTAAATTATTTAATCAAAGATTTTACATCTGTCAAAGATTTTCCACATCTCTCTATATTTGAAGATTTGTTAATATGTTTTGAGAATTTGTTCATTTCACAATTTCAAAATTTGAGGATTTTAGCGTTCATGTACTTACAAATTAAACTTCTGAATTTTACAATGAAAGAATTGGAAATTTCGAAGTACGTAATCTTTAGGTAATATTAAAATTTCGACGCACCTGAATTTGAGGATTGAAGAATTTTCAAGTCCACTTCGAAAATTTCACAATTTGTAAATTTAAGAATTTAAAAAATTCTAAAGTGTCAAATTAATAAACTTAGAAATGTTCAAATTCTTAAATTTACAAATTGTACAATTTTTGAAAAATTAATTATCTTTTGCGTTTTTAAGTACACTGCAAGAATGTTTGCTTTCAAAAATCAGAAGCTTTCACTTCATGATTAGACAAGCATACGTCTCAAATAAGGTAATTACAATTATTATCAAGCAATCATTAGTTACTGATTAGACATGTATTCGCCAATTTGTCGTCCAACTTTCTATGCTATTAGTTTTCACATTATTTGTATCGATTTCATCGGAAACTGCGGTTTCAAGATTAGTATGCACATTATACACGTTCACACATGTGATAATGTGTAATTAGCTATCAGTACCTTCTTTTTTAGATGTCAGAGGAATGTGAAATTACAAGAATTACAGATTCTAAAATAACACAAACTTGCGACTTTTCAAACCTTCTCAAATTTTTAAATTTTTGGTAAGCTCAAAATTCTTGAATTTCTATATTTGCAAATTTTCAAAATCAAGTCATTAAATTTGTAAATTTCGGAGTATATAAATATTGAATGTTTTTAAATTTCTAGTTGTAACATTTTCAAATTTTCAATTCTTTAAATCTTTAAAAATTTGCAAATTTCTTGCAAATTTCCTAATTAGTAGTATATTTTGCAACTTTCTACATTTAAAAATTTTGAAATTTCCGAGAACTCACATTTTCTTATATCAAAGTTTGCAAATTTCTAAATTTCTAAATTTCTAAATTTGAATGTTAACGAATATTGAAATCATCAAATTTGGAATCTGCGAATTTGCAATCAGTAAATTCTTAAATGTACAAGTTTTCAAATTTTCGAAGTCAAACTTCCAATTCACAAAATTTCGATTTCTCAAATTTCCTAATTTCCTAATTCCCTAATTCCACAATTTTCAAGTTCACTAATTCCCTAATTCGCCAGGTCGTTATTTCCCTAATTTCCTAATTCCACAATTCCCAAGTTCGCTAATTCCATAATTCCCTAGTGCGCTAATTCCCTAATTCCCTGATTCACTAATTCTCCAACTTCGTAATTTCCAAATTTCCTAATTTTTTAATTTTTTAATTTCTTAATTTCTTAATTTCCTTATTTCCTAATTTCTTAATTTCTTAATTTCTTAATTTCTTAATTTCTTAATTTCTTAATTTCCTAATTTCCTAATTTTCTAATTTCTTAATTTCTTAATTTCTTAATTTCCTAATTTCCTAATCCTCAAACTTTCTAACTTCCTAATTTTCTAATTCCCTAATTCTCAAATGTAAAATTTCTAAAAATTCCCACTACCCAATTCCTAAAATACCAGCAAACAAAAACTACAATTTTGCAATACCCAAATTCCCAAAACTCTAATCTTTCAATTTCTCAAATTTCCAAATACTAAAATATCAAAACTCCCAAATTTTCAACTTCCCAATTACAAAACGTTTTCCAAATTTCCATCCAGTCTACCAAAATATCCAGTTTACCAAATTTACACTCCGAAATTGAATCACAAGATTCTCATGCTTGACGTTTCAGAGGCTGCAAAGTCACCGAAGGACACCACACGTTGACACCGGTTCAACCCTCCTACGAGCAAAGAAAAAATTGCGAATGACCCGAAGGACATTGTTGGCTAAACTTAGTCCATCGATTAGCATACCGTCATGAAAGTCAAATGGAATTCGGACAATCTGTTCCTTTTTCTTCCTACCGGCTTATCCTTTGTCGTCAACGAAAAGTTTAAAATCTTTCCTGGAATTATTCCGTGAAAAATTCACTTTGCATTCTAATCTTTATCGCTTCTGTCTGATCTGACTTGTTATTTTTCACTGTTTTCTTTCCAGTCTAGCGCAGGCGATTACGAGTGAATCATACCTCGGAAAATGATTCTACATATTCTCAAGTAAGAAACAACGCGAATGATTTCCTCGAAAAGTGAATCTAAAGCGGAGAGTAAATTTGTACCTTGTAATTACGAGTTAACCGCAGGTGTCGTTAAACGGGAACATAAAATGGAACGAGTTAAGAATAGCTACAAAAACTTCGATTACTTTTACTGTATGTTATGGTAGACGTTTGAGAGAGAAATTCAAACGTGTCACTTTGTGAGCAATTTTATGGAATGTCGATTAGAAGTATGGCGAGGTTATTTTGTAGTAGATTCTCGTTATATTGCCATTGACGGAGCTGAAAGTGGATGTGAAATGTTCTTGGTATTGGTGATATCTTTCCTTTGATTTTAAGTTTCTATAAACTTCACATATGATAGTATAAAAATGTGGAAGTTTATTTAGCATGATGGCTGTCATATTGATGCAGTTGAAGATCTTATTCTGAACCTTATTGTTCACAATATTTTGTTATATTTATTATTTATAGTCGCAAGTTAATATGTGCACTTCTAGTTAGGAAACTGAACACATTATTTATGATAGATGATTAATTCGAGTGGACATTTAAGCGTCGTCCATATATGTGGCTGTCAAAGTGTTGATGGTATTATAATGAGAGTTTATGGTACTTCATTTAAAATTGCATTTTGTGACATGTGTTTTATACAAGCTAATCAGTTTTTAATAGATATAATTTGTTACTTGCAATTTTAAAAATATAACATTTGCGGTTTGTTAATTTGCAAACTTTCGAATATGATTTGAACTTGGTGATTTGGAAATTTAGAAAATTCCAAGTTTTATGAATTATAAATTTAGAAATTGAGAAGCTGAAAAATTGAAGGAATAAATTTAAAGACTAAAAGACTGAAAAATTGAAGGATTGAAAAAGTGAAGATTTGGAAAATGGAAGAATTAAAAAATTGAGAAGCTGAGAATCTCAGAAATTGAGGAATTGTAAGGTTTGAGAAACTAAGAAATTAAATAATCAAAAAATCGAGAAAGTACAAAATTGTAAAATTAAAAAATTAAAAAATTGATAAATAAAGAAATTGAAAAATTAAAACATATTATCTCGTCAACAATAGTCCTAATAATTAAACGAACATAATGCTAAACAACGGCATCCCGTACCTGTAGTAATTTTCCGCCATCAAACCAAAAAATGCTAAAAAACAAAATTTTAAAAAAATTTTAAAGCAGTAATACTAATATGTCTCTTATCGCCCGCTTCTCGTTCGAATGAACGCGTAAATATTATTAAAAAAGAAAGTCAGTGACACGAACAAGAAAGTTATCAGTCTAAATTGTAAACAAACGTAATACTCTGTCAACTCTCGACGATAACGCATAGATATGTATATTCATACCACGCGCGTAATTTATTAGAAATAGTAATTATCGTGTTTAGAAGATAACACGATACTTAGGTACGTTGGAGTTTCTTTCTCACGATCGTACCTGCTGATCTATTCAACCTTCACCTTCTTTTCCTAATTCGCAGAAATTGTTCTTTACACCGTGAAACGAGCAATTGAAGTCCACGTGTTACGTTATCATCCGCAAGAATGGAAACGAAGTCACACTCCAAGGAACGTATTTTAATGTTCACGTTAACCTGAATAACTTGTCTATTATTCCAATCACAAAAGGTAGATAGAGTCGTTTAAAAAAGTAAGGACGTCTGTTAATGCGTTAGATGTTCGACAACCTTTTTTATTTACTTGGAAGTCATTCTTGATAATTGTTTAATCCTAACGAGGTAGTAGAATTTAATTGCATGTGAAATTAATTGGTTTGTAGTTACATGTACAATGGAAGGGTATATTAATTTTTTTAACCTAAAGTCAGAATGCTAGCAACACTGCTAGATTATATCTCTAGATACATTTCGAGATAGATTTCTGTATTATTAGATCACTGTGTCTCCAAATGACCACATTTGCAAATTTTTACATCTCTCATTTCTGTATTGTCCAGATGTCTATACTCTTAAATTTCTGCATTATGTACTTTACATCCTACTTTCTCCAATTTCTATATTTTCATGGATTTTTTGCAGATTTGCTATATTCTCCAGTTCCATCTTTCAATTTTTGCATTTCTAATTATCTACGTCCTCATATTTCTACATAACCTCAAACAGTATTTCTTCACACTTCTGTATTCACCATATAAACACAGTACCTATGTATACTTCTAAATATCTGTAACTCTAAGTCTCTATTTTCTTATCTCTTTCTAATTCTTATCAAATCTAGATATGAATTCATGAATTCATAGATACGAATAGATATGATATTCCATATATTCAGATGGAATTAACATCTTCTGTTCCTTTAACATCCCATGAATTAACACAGACATAAATGACATCGAAGAAAAATCAAGCTCTTCGGATCAATTTTATAATTTAATCAAATCTTCCATCGGGCTGGCAACCGGTTGCGTTATTGCTCGATAACGATCGTACCGTTATTCGAAACAGAAAATAACAACAACATCGTTGCGATAACAGACTCGAATCGAGGTCACCGGCAATAATAAGCTCCTCTTTCGAGCAATTCATTGATTAGCTTATCGATTGCGTCCGCAATAGGTTCGCAACAATGGCTAAGGTCGATCGGCACTATCGTTATGTATTTCATGCTACGAATCGCGATTCCTGCAAGTGTTCTGCAACTCGATATCTCGATTGAACGCAGCTGATGTGCCGAGGACGAAGAAGTCGAATTGGAGTAAGGTCGGTGAACCGCGATGGAAGAAGTGTGTCGATGTTAATTAAAGAAATCTCATCGATTATTGGTTGACGCACCGTTTTAATAACTGATGGACGAAGTAAAAAGAAACAGGCGAATGTGCTGAGAACCTGCGGTTAAAGGAAGATCGAGAATCAAAGTCGATTCGAGACTGACGTTCTTTTTGCCTCCTCTCGTTACTACGATTGTGTTCGTGTCATGGCACGCGATATAAATTTTGAATTCATTATGAGATGACAATGCGATATCAGTTTCGAGATGACAGGGATGGATGGACTATTTATAACGTTAGAATTTCCGTATACAGAGATACTTAAAAATAGCTGAATATTATCGAAAAGAATATTTGTGATGTTTTCTGATAGAGTAACAACACAAATTCTATATGTCAGAGTTTTTAAGTAAAAGAGTTCTTAATACTACAATTTTTTAATATACTAAATTTTTTTCGTTTTTGTGCAATTTTATCAACCTGCACATCTCTCTATGTATTTTGTTTTTGTAACTAAAAATATGAAATTGTGGACCAGACAGGAGTTCCTTTCACTGTCTTATTTTCTTGGTCTAAATCTGGTATTCATAAAAAGAGCCAAATAAAGTTTACCACACGAGATTATGTAACTGTTGCAGTTGAACGGATTCGTTTCGTGAAATGCGAAAGAAAGTCCTCTCTGGACGTATGTACATACGTATGTTGACCGAAGATCGCGAACACCGTTAAAACGACCCTGATGTCAGGGAAATCTAAATTGTCATAGAAACCACACCGTGGAAAGGTGTCGCAAGAAGGATCTATCTGCAATCTGTTAGATATTTTACTCGCACTCGACGCGACGCGCGAAAGCTTGTCTCCATAATGCTGCTCGTCGTCAAGCAACCACTTACCGGCTCAACTTACTTCCATATTGCTGGAATAACAAACGGTATTTATTTTATGTAAACTATAAATTGCACGGATTCTTCTGTTTTATATTCGCGGTTTCACGTTCGTTCTACTTTCATATTGTCGCTCCTAATTTAGCTATCACGAGGCTTACGGACAATTTTTTGCAAAACACTTAAGTATTCAAATAAACATTTCACATATGCTGTATTTTACACACACTGTGTCCCATATATGTAGTATTTTATGTATGCAGTATTCAACATGTGTAGTGGCTCGCATATGCGGTATCTAACATATGCAATATTTCATATGTGAAGTATTTCACATATGCAGTATGTTATATATACAATGTCACATGTATTATCTCAAGCATGCAATGTCTCACATATACAGTATGTCACACATACAATTTCTTACATATACAATGATTACACACATGCAGTGTCTCACACATGTATCATCTCACACATGCAATGTCTCATACATACAGTATATTACACATGCAGTGGTCCACACATACAGTATCTAACACATACAATATTTCACACATGCAATATCTTACACATGCAGTGCCTCACACATGTTCTATCTCACACAAGAAGTATCTCATACAAGCATTATCTCACATATGTATTATCTCACACATCTTAAACATACAGTATCTCATATGCAGTATGTCACACATGTTTTATCTCACACAAGAAGTATCTCGCACATGCATTATCTCACATATGTATTATCTCACACAAGAAGTATCTCAAACATATAATATCTCACACACGCATTAATTTACGCACGCAATATATTACACATGCAACGTCTTCAACATGCAATATTTTACACATGCAGCATTTCACAAAAGCAGCATCTCACGCGTGAAGTATCTTACCCGGCTACAGCAAACGAAAGATCGCGTGGCGATCAACAGGAAGCGTCGAATGCAATTCAAAGCGAGAAGTGCAGACAACTCGAGATACAGTTATAACTGTTGCACGCGACTCGACGTACGGCACAAGATCGTAGAAAATTAAAGGCTACGGACATCGAGTTCGCGTAATGCAATTAGCTACAGGGAATACGAGTCGCTCATCTATGGAGCACGATGCAAGAAGAAACGTTCAACGAAAACTTTTTTGCGTAACAATTACAGGCATCGGTTCGTTTGCTTAGACTTGTTAACCCACTAGAGCAGACGTTCCACTTTTAACGTGTTATCGGACGACGATCTGAAGGAGACGGACAGATCGTAAGATACAGAAGATCTCAGCAATCTCGAATGTTCAACGATCCTGTTGATTCAGACGAAACTGCTTTAGCATTCGTGACTTATACTCATTACGATTCTGTACCGGTACGCAAACGTCGCCTTAAGTGCCATTTGCATGGGAGAGCCGATGGCTTCCAAAACTGTTTGAATTTATCGAATTTCGTCAAATATGTGCTCGGAAGAAATGTTTTTGCAGACGTCGAAGGTTTGAATATCTTGGAGATTCGAGAATTTTTTTATTCGGAAATTTAGACATTTTTGGCGTCTGAAAATTTCGTAGTTTGGGACAAAAGGTAGTTGGAAAATTAGAAATTTTGTTCACTTGAGGATATGGCGGTTTGGGAGTTGCAAATTTAGGTAATTAGAAATTGGGAAATTTTTGACACATGAGAAATTTAATATTTGGGACTTGAATACTTAAGTAGTTAGAAATTTGGAAATTTCAATCATCTGAAAATTAGAAAACTTAAAATACGAAAATTTGAGAGTTTCGGACGTTGTTACTAATTTAAAAGTTTGAGTATTTGAAAATCTGAAAACACAGGAACCTCAACACCCGAAAATTCGAAAATTCGACAACTTACCAATTTAATAATTAAAAAATGTATAATTTAGAAATTGTAAATTTTACATTAGTCAAAATACATATTTTCTATTCTTAAATCTTGTGACCGTATCGCAAAGTAAAGAATATGCATCACGTGCCATTTTCATAACGGACCCTCGCATTCCTTCGCAACTTATTAAGCCGCAACTAAATTTGTTATCTGTCAGCTTAAAAGCAACGTCCTTTTTCTTCAAACAGAATTTATTAATCAAAATAAACATCATTAGAAAGTATGCATCGTTTGTGAACAGGTTGTCTGGCGGAATCATCAAAAGAACGATAAGAAATGTGTACCTCTTTGATAGACGATGTTTGGATGCACGAACGGATAAATGAACGACAATTATATACTAACTACTACGTTACGCGATTAGGCTCGCATCGTTTTTGCGCCGTCATTGAAAATTATATCGAGTCGAAACAAGTCGACTGGAATAAGTCAAATCGGGTCGATTATTCTTGCTTGGTGTACCGTGGACGTCTAGTTTGTGCATGATGCGATACGCATACAGAAATGTGCCATCAACATTGCCGGATTAAGAGTTTTGGGGACCCTAAGCAGTTTCAATTTTATGTGTTCATATTAATACAATATGTAATTTTTCACCAATTCCCACATTCCCAAATTCTCACATCATGAAATCCCTCCATTCACCAATTCCCACATTCCCAAATTCTCACATCTCCAAATCCCTTCATTCACCAATTCCCACATTCCCAAATTCTCACATCTCGAAATCCCTCCATTCACCAATTCCCACATTTCCAAATTCTTACATAGCCAAATCCCTCTATTTCCAAATTCTCACATTCTCAAATTCTCACATCCCTAAATTCACACATCTCTAAAACCCTCTATCCCCAAATCTCTCCATCCTCCATTTCTCACTTCCCCAAATTCCCAAATGCCCACATCGTCAAATCCTTGCATTCAACATCTCATTCCTGTTCCACTCTCACATATTTATCACAAATATCCCAAATTTGAAATACAAGTTCGAATTCGAGCGAGGCACCTAGCCGACCGACAACTTATTTAATCCAGCACTGACCATCAACATTGCTAGGAGTGGCTTCTCAGCGAGCCAGCAACCAAAGTTTATCGAGGTTATCCCGTTAGGCTCAGGTCGCATTGACCGTTTTATCAGGGATCGGCACCACGTATTCTTCTTTCAATCGAAACTACCTTTTTGGATCATTAAATGCCAAGATAACGATACACCATTATTCTGCCACGTCATAACGTCTACTCAATCGCTCTACTTGCGCATGATAGGCGTTTGAATGTTTTAATGCAGAAGGATCATTAACCTGGATATCCCGGTTAGGCGGGGAAGTTTTCTGTTTCGTGAACGAAGGATTTAGATCGAAGTACCGATGTTGACCTACGAGTTGGCGCGTGAAGAGCTGACGTGTTTGGAGCTACGGTACAATTGGTTAGAATTCTTGCATTCCTGAATCTCTACATTTCTACATTTCTATACATTCGAATTTCCATATTGCCAACTGTATTTCTCTACATTTTCGGATCAGTATATTCCCGAATTACAAAATGGAAAAATTCTAATATTTTCAAATTTCCATATTAACAAGTTTTCAAATGCTCATATTCTCACATTGACAAATCAACATTTTCTCAAATTCTCACATTTCCAAATTCTCACATCTCCAAATTCTCACATTTCCAAATGTTCATATCTCCTAATTCTCACATTTCCAAATTCTCACATCTCCAAATTCTCGCATTTCCAAATTTTAACGTCTCCAAATTCTCACATTTCCAAATTCTCACATCTCCAAATTCTCACATCTCCAAATTCTCACATCCCCAAATTTTCATATGCCTAAATTCTCACATTCCCAAATTTCCACATCTCCAATTTTTCACATTTCTAAATTCTCACATTCCCAAATTCTCACATCCCCAAATTCTCACATCTCCAAATTCTAACGTCTCCAAATTCTCACATCTCCAAATTCTCACATCTCCAAATTCTCACATCCCCAAATTTTCATATGCCTAAATTCTCACATTCCCAAATTTCCACATCTCCAATTTTTCACATTTCTAAATTCTCACATTCCCAAATTCTCACATCCCCAAATTCTCACATCTCCAAATTCTAACGTCTCCAAATTCTCACATCTCCAAATTCTCGCATTTCCAAATTCTAACGTCTCCAAATTCTCACATTTCCAAATTCTCACATCTCCAAATTCTCACATCTCCAAATTCTCACATCCCCAAATTTTCATATGCCTAAATTCTCACATTTCCAAATTCTCACATTCCCAAATTTCCACATCTCCAATTTCTCACATTTCTAAATTCTCACATTCCCAAATTCTCACATCCCCAAATTCTAACATCCCCAAATTTTCATATGCCTAAATTCTCACATTCCCAAATCTCTACATTCCCAAATTCCTATAATCTCCAATATCTACATTACCAAATTCCTACATATCCACATCGACATATCCCCAAATCCCTAAGTCCACAAATTCCCGCATCCCCAAGTCATTACTTTTACGCATCAACTCTTCCCTTATACAATTCAAGTAATTATATAGACATATGTGTGTATGTCAACGATGAATACATGTATGTCATTGATTTAATGATTTGTATCAATTCTAATGTATTTAGTGAAACATATTTTTTAATGAACTTTCAATGATTAATTTGAATCTTATTTTTGTAAAATTTTGTTATTATTTTTGAAAGCAGATTCGAGACATTTTGTATTCACTTCTCTGGAATCAAATGAGAGTTTGATGAACCGCGATTGTTTTTCTGCAGCTTTTGAGGGCTGACTTTCACGATTCAATAAACATAGAGCATCTGTTTTTCATCTTTAATTTTGTTAAGTAAACTTGTATCTTCTTTGCTTAATTTTTAGCGTATGAAGTAATATTCGAGTGACGTTTGTAGTTTAAAAAGTTGTAGATTAATTGAGTAAAAAACTGAGAATGTATTAATTCAAAGAAATTTGTAAATATTAAGTTGATAAACTTGTTATGAATAAAAATTTTCGGTATGAAACAATTTGATGAAATTTAGTTTTATTTAATTTTGTTAGAATACAGCAATAAACACTTGGAATGGCTTGACATCCTAATTGATCTATCAGATTCTGATGATAGATAGTTTCAATCCACTAAATGTCACCCTAATCCGTCAAATTCGAACGGGATATCAAAGGAGCTTATTAACCTCAAACTAATCGATCAAATAACAAATCTGAATCAATTTGTACCTGAGCTTCAAAACAATCGGTGGGGCACAAACGATAATCAACGTGATTTATGCGGATTTGTACATGATTCTGTACATAGTACGTAATTTTAATTGAAATTCTGTACGTTCGATAATTAATTAACAGTTTGACAACCAATCATTCGGTAAATGCCGCAGCATGTTGCATTAATTAATCAATTGCAATAGCATTGAAAAGTTGAGCATTTAAGAAATTGGAAATTTGAGAATTTTGCCAATTAGAAATACTAAAATTTGTGAATTAAGATATTTCACTAAATGTCTTACCTTTAATTAAGACCATTGAAAGATCTTAGCTTATCAATATTATACAACATTAGTAGTCAGTTCAGCAAATTTTTTACCACCACAAATTTTGCAAAGTTGTGTAACCGTATTTTAATCACGTTTCCCAGAAAGTTAAACAGAGCCAGAGTCGAACGAACGAAAAGTATTTCGATGACAAATGAAACTGGTTAGCAAGTTTAATGAGATAAAACGGTACAGTGGCTTAAAAACCGACCATGTTAGGTTCGAATATATTCTTTCGAATGATTTCAAGTAATTTTATGGCAAACGTGTATTTGGTCGGAGTTAAAATCGTCGAATGATAATTTAAAGTGGGTACTTAAGTCTATATTTGTACGGGAGCTATTCTCGTAGAGCATAATAAAAGAAATGTAATCTGAATAGAATTTTAATTGTTATTATCGTCTTTTTAGTGATCAATTTAATTATTGTTAGTTAGAAGAATTATATTTATTATACCAAAATTGGGATTTTGATCAATTTTTGTCAAGGTTTTATTATCGATGTTGCAAGGTGCAATTTTCAATTTTCTAAATTTTCAAATTTCATAATTCACAAAGTTCCCAAATTCTCAAATTATCAATTCCCTAATTTTTTAAATCTCTAAATTTCACAGATTCTCAAATTTTCAATTTTTCAAATTCTCAACTTTCCAAGTTCCCAAATTCTCAAATTATCAATTCCCCAACTTTTTAAATTTCTAAGTTTCACAAATTCTCAAATTTTCAATTTTCCACATTCTCAACTTTCCAAGTTCCCAAATTCTCAAATTATCAATTTCCCAATTTCTTAAATTTCTAAATTTCACAAATTTTCAATTTTCCAAATTCTCAACTTTCCAAGTTCTCAAATTCTCAAATTCCCCAATTTCTTAAATTTCTAAATTTAACAAATTTTCAATTTTCCAAATTTTCAACTTTCCAAGTTCCCAAATTTCTGAATTCCAGTACTTCCATATTCCTAAATCTCTAAGTCTCCAAATTTCAAATTTCCAAAATCCCGAGATTCCCATATTCCACTGTCCCCGAATACAAATACTTACTTATAGCAAATTCCTGTATTCCTTAATTTCAATTTGGAAATATTAAAATTTCTACATTTCCATATCTCTACATCCCCAAGTTCCAAAGTGCTCAATCACTTCTGTTCTCAAATTACTAGACGTCCAAATCTCTAGATCCACAAATCCCTACGTTCCAAAATTATTAGAATCCCATATATGTAAATTCCAAAATCTCAGAGTTCCCAAACTTCTGGAACTCCACATTCCTCCAATCCCTAAAACCCCATATCGATACACTCCCAAATGCTAAAATATCCAAACTGCCCTTTCAAATGCTTAACCCATCAAATGTCCCTACATAAAAATCTAAAGAGTCCTTAGATAAAAATCTGCAAAATCTTTAGAAATCCACGAACCTCACTAATTGCTACCTCCTCTCGATTCGCTCCCGATTATACTTCCTCCGTCACTTTTTGCCCGTTTATCGGCACAATAGCGAAAGTCTAATTGCCAGTGTTTTATCAACTTCATTAGAAGCAAATTTCACCGAGGACAATACCGCGATAAAAAGTAAGAATTACCCGGGCGATTTTCACCCGCGTTACTCGGTGTCCTCCATTCTAAACACAATCGGTACAAGCAATTTCACTGATTGGCCGTAACCGTGGAACTGGTAATTAACAGAATTCAACTTCACAGGTAATTAACCGATCCGGCGGACTACGTAGTCGGATTCTCGGTTTCGTTTCACTTTTGTAGTCTCGCTTACCAACGTCGCTCGCGAAGCTTACGTAAATCGTAATTTGCGTTAGAACCGCGTAATTTGGTGGTCCGTGTGCATGAACAGGACTCACCACGAATCCACGCGTTCGACAACCATGAATATTCATTCGTGTCTCTGCTGTTTCCCTAATAATCACGCGATACACACGTACATCGCTGTTCTACGAATTAAAGGATGTTTACGAAGCATTTGAACGATCTAACCGAACGGATCGTGATCGCTGCATCACGCTCAAGGATACAAATCGGATCGAATCAAGTTCATCTGCAGGAGTCGGAATTTCACGTCGAAAAGTTTAATTTGTTTACATAAATTACTAAGAGAGATTTTATTATTTGTAATCAAGTTTAATGTCTACGTACGTGCAGGAGGCAATTTTAAAGTCGAAAAGTATATTTAATGTTTTGACTGCCACTCACACATGAGTAACGCTTAATCTTACATATAAATGTATCATCTATGTTATTAAAAATTCGTCTATTAAGAATATATCCACTTAGCTATTTGGAAATATTCGTATTAATTATTTGAAACTATGAATAATAAATATAACTAAATAATGTGAGAATGTTTGGTAAGATTTGTTAGAAACAAAAATACTATTTAATTTTCAACTGCTTCTGTGCGGCAGTCAAGATGTTAGTGGCGCTTAAGTTACTTACTGAGCGATATTTTATTATTTATATTCAAGTTCATAACAAATTTCATAAAGTTTGTAATAATTTTAAATTTTTAAATATACAAGTTTGAAAAATACGTTTATAAATATAAAAATATTGAATATTCAAATTCTTAAAAATGAAAATTCAGAACCATAGAAATATTCAATTTTCTAATTTCAGTTTCTAAAATGTAATCCTAAAGCAAACCAATCGTTCAGATTTACAAATCATCAAATTTTTCAGTCTAAAAAGAAATTTTAAAATTGATATATGTTAGCAATTAAACCTCCATCAAATTACACGTGACCCTTCCACCAAAACAGCTCTTCCGATTCCTCGTATCTCTGAAAGATCAAAGTATTATTTCACATTTGCATAATAAACGTCGGATTATTCGTCGCCTCATCGCGCCGATGTATGAACAAGAATTTCGATACACGATGATCGATCGTTCCCGCTGTAAATCTATCGGAGAAATTCTTCTTCAATTTTAGATTCGATCGAACGAATGATTCATCGGCAATAAGTGTAGTTCATTATATCATGACGCGATCGGAAATGTCTATTAAAAAAAGAAGAAAATAAGAGATAAAAGAAAGATATTTTAGGAAGAGATGCGGATTTCCGAACAACCTTTGATCACATCCACGTTTATCATCGCAGACTTAACAGAAGTTATACAACGTTTAATCTGTTTTATGCCTTTCTATCAAACAATGCTACAAAATCAGTGATTCTAGTTCATGAAAATCTTTGATCTCTTCAAAGACTGCTCATAGTTTCAGCTTTTGAACTTTATTTATTTTTAGCTCGAGGGTTTATTTCGTTTACTTAAGCTGACGTTGCTGCTTCGACTTAATCCTATGCTTCTGTTCATTTCAAATATATTTCTACTATGCGTTTCAAACGCATAAATGAATATTTCACGAGTTTATATTATATAATACTCTCCAGAAAAATCTAAGATAATTATAACTTTTAATGAACAAGATTACTTCTACTTTTTTACCAGTTCAAAAGATAAACGTCTACGTAAAACGTTCTTTTTTTGGTTGATATCGCAAATAATCGCATAGATATCCTGTACAGATGTGAACGAACAAGTTTGCGTGAGGTCGAATCAAAGTGGAAGACGCCTATCCCTACCATGAACACTTTCAGTGTTACATTTCGGTAAAAAGGAATAATGATGACTATAACAACTGGACACAAGTATAATCTATCTCACTCACTTTTAAGACGTTTGGCGACTGTCGTTGTTGTAATTGGTATGCGATAGCGGGAGCCAATATACTGTTGAAAATGCGTGTGATAGGTGTCCATTTTTCTATTCTGACTAATTGGGGATGTAGTGATTGGAGGGCTTAGTGATTTGGGGACGGAGCGATTTTGGAATGTACTGATTTGGGAATGTAGGAATTTGGGAATACAGGTAACCCTCTTCTAACACGGTATCTTATAACACGGTTTTGCTATAACACGATTCGTAAATTGCGGGAACCCTCCTACAACACGGCATCCTATAACACGGTTTCGCTATAACGTGATGAGAAAACTGCAAATCTTTTGTACATACAACACTGTATGTACTTATACAGCCGCGGCGAGGCTTGCTGTCTTAAAGATACAACGATCTCGGTTGATTATACTGAGCAGTGAGGACGAATAAATTCATTAAATTATGGTTGCGTTAGATTAAAATATTTTTTTTTTTTACTTTGTGTTGTACATACATTTATATTTTTAATAAAAATTAAGTTGTTTATGTCGAATTAAAAAAAATATTTGTTTTTAATAAGTTTTTGTAACCTAACCCCCCTTTTTGTACTAGCTCTGGGTCTCATGCAACACGGTTTCACACAACACGGCATTTTCTAGGAACCTAACTACCGTGTTATAGGAGGGTTACCTGTATAGCAATTTGGATATGTGAGAATTTGGGAAAGGAGGGATTCGGGATATAGTGATTTGGGAACGTTGCAATTTGTGAACGTAGAGATTTTGGGATGTACCGATTTGGGGATGTAGGAATTTGGGGATGTAGGAATTTGGGGATATAGCGATTTGGGGATGTAGGAATTTGGGTATGCACTGATATGGGGATGTACCGATTTGAGGACGTAGTAATTTGTGGACGTACTGATTCGGGGATGTAGCAATTTAGATATGTAAGAATTTGAAAATGAAGGGATTTGGAAATGTCGGTATTCGAGATTGCAGAAATTTGAGAATGTAGGTATTTAGAAATGTAAAGATTCGGGTACACAGGGATTCGAAAGTATAGAAATTCGAAAATGCAGAAATTCAAAAATGTAGAGATTCTGACCAATGGTGCCTCAGCTCTTCTAAACACTTCAGCCTTTTAATGCACCAACTCATGGTATGTCATCAGTACATAAACACCACAGTCAAGTATTAAACAGTACAGTACTAAAGTACTAAAACACCATAATCAATATACAACATTCCTCATCATAAAATCCAGGATCCATCGAAATAAAATCAAAAGGTTTATTCATTCAAACATCTGCGCCATAAGAAATTTCTCAAGCTACGCCTAAAAATTCAGCTCTAGAATTGATTATCCTCGTTTCGAGACGACAAGAAAGAGATTAATGCACGATTTACGTGTTTATTTTTGTTGGTCATCAAAAGCAACATATAATAAACCGCGCTGTAAAATGCAAGCTGCACCGTTCGTGCTCGAATGCGCTCTCTGTGTTCCGTTATAAAGAAATACCGGCGGTGATGCTAACGAGGTGAATTCAAGTCTCAAATGAGTCGTAAAAGGTCTGATAACTCCTTTCGAAAGCAGACATTTCTTGCTTTCACCGATCGGAGAAAAAAATACCACCTAAAGGGAAATGAGCTCGTCGCGGGAAGAAGATATTCATTGTGTATGGGAACATTTCGAATCTTTGGTGTATGGATCTTTTGGGTTAATTCTTCAATATTTACTGTGATATGTTACTTGTGCATTTGTGTGTAGAATTTTTGAATTTTTGGATTTTCTTATTTGGGAATTTTTGGATTTTCTTATTTTGGAATTTTTGGATTTTCATATTTATGAATTTTTGGATTTTCTTGTTTAAGAATTTTTGGATTTTCATATTTATGAATTTTTGGATTTTCTTGTTTGAGAATTTTTGAATTTTCATATTTGGGAATTTTTAGATTTCCATATTTGGGAATTTTTGAATTTTCATATTTGGGAATTTTGAAATTGAAAGAACAGGAGTTTGAATATTTCGAAATTGAACACATTTATAGAAATTGTTAAACAGTGTCACATTTTGAAACAACGATACACCTTGTGCTAATTACTATAATCATATAGCAATGTCAATGTCATGAAATCGATATTTTAACACATGGACTACCGAACACAGAAGCAATTGAAAATTGCATCAAGTAGTGTTTTAATTTTTAATAAATTTTACCAAATATTTTCACAATATCTTGCATTTATTTTCCATAAATTCGTGTAATTAATTTCACAACTTTCGATTAGGAAAGTAAACAAATTTTTAATGATACACATATTAGATCAGTATGTGTCACCCATATATGGGCGACATGGCTGTCAACGTGTTAAGGTGAAATCACAGAAACGATGTTGGTAAATACCTTATAATACTAATGAGAATCATTAACGTTTTCGAAAGGCAGTAATCTACTAATGACATTATTTATAATTAATGACTCTGTTATGACTATTTTATGACATTCTAATACCGGTGAAAGGTTCAATAATAATAGATAATTTTTTCAATAATAGTAAATAAATTAATATTTAAGGAAAACTGAAACATAACCTAACTTGTAGTTTGGCATTTTTTGTTTTATACAAAACTAAATTCTGAAATAGCTAGAAGTAAAATACTATTAAACTTTCAGAATTAATTCGGTAAAAAATAAAAATATTTGTCGATTCTATTTGTGTAGAAAAAAAGGACTTTTTTTTATATTTTTGCTGAGAAGTAAAGGAACGTTATGGTCTTCTTTTTCATTATCTGCAATTTATTATGCACTGAAGTAATCACCTCTTCCCTCGTATATTTAATTCTGCATAGGAACTAATTCCTATATGATTACAGATTAATTACGGAAAACATGTTATTGTAAAATTAAAAATATCATAAAATAGGGTAACTGCGCTCATTAGATATGTTCCTCTTGGAATTTTTTATTAGGAGATACGAAATTGCAATACAGTTACATGACACGCACAATATAAGATTATATGCAAGTTATGGTACGTATAATTATATATAATTAAAATGATCACTCGAGTGATTTATTAATTTCATTACTTTTTAACTTCCAAACGCAACAATGAAAAAAATACTCATCATTTACAGTTATATTTCTCATGATAAAAATACTCATCATGTTTTAATCACAAATAAATTAAATTTGTCAATCTTCGTTTTTACAAAATGTCCTAAATTCAAGCAAAAATGAACAAACGCCTTTAAAGAAAAGAATGTACACCTTTCTCCATAACAATCTTCGTTACATTATTCTGCTTTGAAATACAATTTCGCATTTTAATACTGATTCGATGAAGAGAAGGGAACGTACCTTTCAGTGGTTGTCGTTTTGTAAACGTTGTCGAAGATGTTGACTCGTTCCGATCGAGGGGTTTCCACTTTGACGTTGTCGCTCAAGTCGAGATTCTGGAAATGTAGGGTCCTGGTGTTCGCAAAATTTGGCTCTTCAGTACTCATCGTGATTTTGTCAATCGATCAGAAATACACAAATCACAGAATTACGAACCTATCTGATCGTTGAATGTTATTCATTTAAACAACTTTGAAAATCGAAAGATCGCGATAGAAATGTAAATTATGTTCAAGATTCAATCACGATGTCGCTTGAATTTTTATTGTAGGACGCGTTATGGCATGCAACACGCCATTTACAAACTTTTGTTTGACGAAGGAAGGAGCGATGCTCTACTGTTTCGCTCGGAAACAATACTACGTCAATTAGTGTTTCGAACCTAAATTTCCACAAAACAAATTTCTTCCCCCAATCGCTATCTTTAGAGAGTAGAGCGTATCTTGTTTGGGAAAGCTAGTAAATAATTAATGATAAAAACGAACTTTCAAGAAGTGTGACTACAAAAATTTCACAATTAAATTGTTTAGTCCATTTTTATTTATCATGTTTTATTTCGTGGAAATTTTTTTTTTAAATAGAAATTCATAGGTTGATTAATAAACCTTTCCTAATTTGTTGAATATCTGAATTTGATAAATTTAGGAATTCTTGAAAATTGCCAAATTTATGTAGTTTCAAAAAATCTAATTGTATACTAGTAAACTGTTACATTTCCCAGTTCTTATGTTTCGAAAATTTTCAAATTCCATAATCCTTAAATTACCAAATTTCCGAGTTTGATCAAATCGTCACGTTAGCAAATTCCAAAATTTCCCAGCTCTTTTTCCTTAAATTCCTAAATTCCCAGCTTCTCACTTGTTAAAATTTTCCAGTTCTTCAAATCCAGAAATTGCTAAATTTCCAAATTCCGAAATTCGCCAACTTTACAAATCTAGAAATTCTCAAATCCCCAAATCTCGAAATTCCCAAATACTGCAGTCTTGAAATTCTCCAAATCCCCTAATTTCGAAATTCTTCAATTTTCCAAATCCAGAAATCCCCAAATCTCCAAATTCTCCAATTCTCTAAGTCCAGAAATTCCCAAATTCCCAAATCTCGAAATCCTCAAATGTCCAAATCTAGAAATCCACCAATTATTCAAATTCCGAAATTCCCAAATATCCAAATCCTAAATTCCCCAAATCCCCAAATCTTGAAATTCCCAAGTACCCAAATTTCGAAATTCCCCAAATCTCCAAATCTCGAATTTCCCCAAGTCTCCAAATCCAGAAATTCCCCAATCCCCCAATTCTCTAAATCCCAATATCCTCAAATGTCCAAATCTAGAAATCCTCCAATTCTTCAAATTCAAAATTCCCAAATATCCAAATCCTAAATTCCCCAAATCCCCAAATCTTGAAATTCCCAAGTACCCAAATTTCGAAATTCCCCAAATCACGAATTTCCCCAATTCTCCTAATCCAGAAATCCCCAAATCTCCAAATCTCGAAATTCCCCAATTCTCCAAATCCAGAAATTCCCAAATCCCCAAATCTCCACATCCCGAAATCCTCAAATGTCCAAATCTAGAAATCCTCCAATTCTTCAAATTCCGAAATCCCCAAATATCCAAATCCTAAATTCCCCAAATCCCCAAATCCTGCAATCCTCCAAATCTCCAAATGCCGAAATCCGTAAATTCTCTATAATTTAAACTCAATCAAGGCAACAGTCATCTTTAAATTACTCATTAAAAAACAACCGCCACAAAATTTAATGAATTCACGTATGTACATAAATTACGTTGGAAATCATAAATTTTATCAGTGCATAATTATCATTTTATTGAAGGATCACTTTATAAGCCGGTTACCACGTGTACAAGGTAGGGTTCTTTGACATTGAAGTTTTGCCGCGTGTCAGGGATAGTCGCTCGATAAATCAGTTGCAGTTAATTGGGAATTCAGAGAAACGGTGACTATACTCGTTTCTATGCATAAGAGGCACAGCTTGACTGACAAATAATGATTAAGACGATTTGTGTACATTTACATTTTTCTTGGAGCTTTCCGTATAGTAATATACGAACAATGTCGAACTGGTGACGATCCTTATCAAGTTTATGGATTCTAGTTATGCAACTACAAGGAAGAATAATCAAGAAACTTTAATACTCTTTTGAGTTATGAGAGTCGTGCCCTTGAAGTTTCATGTTAATTATTAAATTAACCTAAATCTTCCATTGGGTTTTAAATTGGTCGTTTAATTAATTGCTAAGGCAATTCAAGTTCATCAAATTGATCAATTGTAGAGTTAATTTCAGTGTTAACTTTGAATTTAATTGATTCAATTTGATCGTAATTTTGAAATTCAGTCAAACTTTTAATGACTAAAAATAAATTAGCAATCATTCAATTCATTCAATAGATTGCAACTTTTAAATTGATCGTTCACCTCGAACTTATCTTTAACATCGGTAAGAGAAATTTAAGTTTCATTGATCTTAAAATTAAGTAATAAATAAAACGTGATTTCGTAAGAATTTGTAAGAGTTTTATAAACACGATTTAGTAAATGTTAATCATTTGTGATTTTATATAACTATGTATAGAGATGTCTCAGAAGTATTTATGAATGATTTCATCGTATCAATGAAGATTTTCCTTTTTTATACTACTTGACGATTAAATGACGTCTGAGCATGCAAGTTACGTAGTTACAGTTGTATTGTACTTTTTGATATATACGTCGTTGCTAAGAAACGCCAACATTGTGAATTTCCGAGAATAACCAACTTGCTATTGAGTGAATTTGATATTAGGGGGATGAGAGAATCGTAAAAATGTTTCGTTATGTAATAAATGGTTACGTAGAAAATAATGCCTGTCATTTTCAGGTGGGAATATCTATATGGAAATTAAAGATTCATTTTTACTCCAATAATTCAGTACATCTTAATAGCTGTATGTGACTGCCATACTTTTGAAAATAAATTAATTTACTAGTTTATAGATAATTATATCCACATGTATCAAAGTCATGAATTAACGTGAAGTACTAATTTAGGATTAATTTGAACAAAATTTAAATTTCAATGAATCTAGTTCAAGTTTCATGATTCGTGATGAAGATATAAATAGGAACAAATTGTTTTTGCAAATTCCTAAATTTTCCTTTTGAAATTAAAAAGATTTTGTAAATGTGAAAATTTGTAACAAGTATGAAGAACAATTTTAACGGTGGCTATATTCCATAAGTGTATATCTGATTGTTGATTATACACAATGGAACTTATAAGCTGTTGTTGGGCACTTGATCTACAATTTGACGAGTTCGATACTTTTCTTCGAGAACAACGGCATATTTTGCATAGTTATCGCAAGGCGATAATTTTTCAGATTTCACAACGTTGACTCGTAAAAACTTTAATGAAACCGGTTTCCACGCCTAACGGATCGCCATAAACGCGCGATATGAACACTTCGAATTATCGCCGACCCGGGTGAAATTCTCCGCTGAGAAGATGAAGGCCAAGGTTAAGCATCTTTGCAATAATAGTAACGTGAACCGAGCAGGATACACTCGAGTGCAAATTGTATTTCCTTGAGAAAAGCAAGCAAAGACATCGCAATGGATGAATAAACTGTACATTTCGAAATTCATAAATAAACTAGACATTTTCGAAATGGAGTACTCAAATTTTTACGAGTACTTTTTGAAGCAGGATGTTCTATTGTACACTTTACGTTTTAGGAGGGTGATTACAGAAATTGTATTAAAAATGTAAGGTAACGTTTCTTGATAATTGAAATTTATGTTGCTATTTACAGTCATAATAGCAGCAATTTAATAAGTTAAAATGATATGAAAGCGGAGAGTTTGCTGCCAATTATCTTATTTAAGAAGATGAAAATTTGAGCGGCCTGACACTCGTCTTTATTTTAAAATTTACATTTGCGCGCCACTATCTGAAAATAGAATAGGCACCGCCATCTGTCGAGGTAAGAAATTATGAATTCGTACAAAATAAATTATGTTTAGATCCATTTGACATTTGTAGATTATTTTGCGGATATAGCAAACTCAGAATAATGTGTTTGCAAAGGGTTGCAATTGGGAGCATTATGTTCAAGAAATAAAAAGGTGAAACTTCATTACAACTTAATAATATATTACTAACGATATACAATTAATATTAATAAATATATAATAAATATACGGTATATTAACCAACAAAATCAATGTTAATTAAATTTTCTGGCAAATGGAAGAAGTGATCTCTCCAACAAACAGGGTGAATTATTCACTTTTGAAACTATAGTTTCATGTTTTTTCATCTTCTGCGACTAGATGACGGGACATAATAATTCCAGGTGATTATCAAAGTCATCGGTTAAAAAGAGTTCTACTATCAAAGCTGTCGGTCAAGAAAAAAACTACTCACTTTCGAAATTATAGTTTAGTTAGTTTTTATCATCTACCGTTAGATGACCACGTACGACAGAAACCGTCAGACTAATTAGGCAGAGAATGGTTAAAAATTGATTATAATTTAATAAAGCAAAACAATTCGAAATTGCACTTCAATAAAAATCGATTCATATTATAATCAATTAAACTAATAAAGTCTGCTATATTAATTAAATTCAACCAGATACATATGGCGTCATCTGTTGACAAAAAAATGGGAACTATTGAAAAAACAGTTTCAAAAGTGTGTAGTTCATCTTGTACGCCGGAGAGGTGGCGCCACGTATTCCATTTTTTAAAAATTTAATTAATATTGATTTTACTGATTAATATATTGTATACTTATTATTTATTCATTAGCACTAACTTTGTACGGTTTGCAATATATTCTGTGGCTCAGAAGATGCGTTCAGAACAACTCATATTATAAGTCGGTGATATAGGAAAGGACATTAGAGTGGCAAAAATTTTCCTTCGCGTCGCAACACACCATTCTCACGGACATCTTCTTTTGCAAAAAAGAGATTATTTGCAAAATTTAGTTGATATTGTATAAAGTTTATAATCGTCGATAAAAATTTTTTGTAAAAATGTTTCTCATAATATTGATTTCAAATTTCTGTTACCTTCTCTGTCAGTGTGCCAATTAATTCCTGAACTTGCTGTCCTAAATTACAGAGAGCACAAGACTGAATTTCTGTCTTTTTGATCGGTATTTCAGTGTACATAACATCATTTATTCACGTTATGTTATTAGTAACATTCAAAATTATTTACTTTGAATAATTACTAATGAAATTTACCTTGACTAGATACATTCTACATTTAGAAATCAATTATAAGTAAAATCGTTCATTATACTACTGGTGAGATGCTTGAAGACAATAAAATAACAGCAACAATTTAAAAAATTTTCCTCAGTGACCAAGCCTCTGAGGAATTTTTTGTTTCCTTACAGCAAGAATACTTCAAAATGTAATTATAAAATGCTTCTTTAATTATAAAGTGCTTATTAATGTAACTATTATTTTTTCAAATGTCTCCATTTTATACCAAGCGAAAATTTGTATAATTTCGATCGCTATTTTCGTTGACCAACGAAAAATATTTTCGCTTTGAAGAGTTTTCATTGTAGATTTTAACCGGGTAGATTTTATGGACATTCTCGTTGATCAACGAAAAATACCTTCGCTTTGAAGGGTTTTCATCGTAGATTTTAACCGGGCTGGTTCCCATAGTTGGACCAATCGTCCCGCGTTTCGCCACAGAAGAAGAGCCGACGGAATCGCGTTTTTTGATAGATCAGCAACAGCCTCTCACGAGTAAAGTCCCACGAACGAGCTCAACACACGGCTCGCCAGGAATGTCGAAATAGCAAATTAGGGGATTCCAGGAGATCTGCCGTCTCTCTTCCGTTTCTTTCTTCTCCTCGTTCCAACGCTTTGTCCGTGTCCGCTTTAACGTCACGCGGATCCGCTTTCTATCGCTGATTCCAACCCTTTCGACAAACTTCATCTCCTAATGATCTATTGTTTCATGTTGTTCTAACGAATTATCACACCTGATAATCCGTTTTACTTTAAAGGTACACAAGGTATATCCTATCATGTATAATCGTTGTTTTAAAAAAATATCACATTAAAGAAAAATGGAGAGTTTAGAAATATCCTTACTTTTATAGGTTTTAGTCTCATAGAGCTACATATATGCTTTTACAATTAACTAAATTTGAATTGATCAGTGAATTGCATGAATAGTTTCGATAATAACCTAACATCTACAATTTCAAGAATTTTCAGTTCCTACAGATATTATGTTATACATGTATTGTATTACACTTAAACATAGTTAATGTAATATCTTTTTGAAGTTAAAAACTGTGACTTTTGCTTTTTGTACATGCTGAGAATTTTAACCTCAAAAAGTTGAAGTTATTTTAAACAATTGCAACATAAATTTGTCTCTCATCTTTTTTATAATAAAAAGACTTTAACGTGGGTTTTTATTTTCTTTAATATCGTGTTCCTCAAAGAGATACAACGTTACATATTTACGAAAAATCTCGATATTTGTCCCCGCGAATATGGAGGCTTCACATATTGATAGAATGTATCGTTTGCACTGCAAGTGACAGAAATGCAAAGGTTTCCACATCGAAGAAGATTGCACAACAAGTATGCAGTAACTACTTCAAAGATCCATATTTAACACAATGGCCGCATAAGTGCATTTCAAGCTTAATCCCCACGGCACAATTATCAAGCGTTCGTGGATTGAATTTATAATGGCTGACAATCGCAGGTATTCCAGTAGATACTCGCTAGCAAAAACTGATTCTGTATCTTTCATTAGCGAATTATTCAACCCGGTATCGAATAAAAACTCGTGTCGATCTTGTTTTAATTACATGTAACGAGGAAATTCGCATCCTATTACATCGTGATCGAATGAAATAGCGTGACTCTTGGCTTTTCATGTTTTAAACAATTCTTCGGATAACTCGAAGCATACTGTTCATTTAAGTTTGAAACTTCTTTTGTAGATTCCTTAAAGCTGTTTAATAAAAGATACGTTCTCTGATTACTGAACTAAATCTTTAAGTTCGATGTAATTAATACATCGTATGAAGGAGTTCTAAATATTGGAATAAATTATAGTGATGAAATTATGTAGCTGCTTAGAAATATTATGTTAAGTGTTAAAATTGTTATACAAGATGCAAAATTAACTGTCAGTAAACGAAGAAGGAAATTATTTTAAAATGTTCATGTTTAAGTATACATTCTGTTGATATACATTAGAATATGATGAGTCAATAGTTAACTGATGAATAAACAATTGACTATCATATCAGACAAAAGGAGTCAAGTCTAATATGAAAGTAATAGACGTGCAATAATATTTCTTATGCTCCGCACATTCAATGTAGTTATTTTTCCCAAAAGCAACTATCGATAAATCTTCATAATACTACCAGAATATTACGCACAGCTAGCAATTTTAAAAAAGTGCCATAATAAAACATATTCATGATACAACCACTTTTAAAGACCCTCCACGAATTGTGATATCCAATCAAGCAATAATATTAATAATCCAACCCCTGCACCAAATCCATCCCTCGAAC
Organism: Megachile leachella; assembly: GCA_963576845.1. Lineage (NCBI taxonomy): Eukaryota > Metazoa > Arthropoda > Insecta > Hymenoptera > Megachilidae > Megachile > Megachile leachella. Next base: position 15,975,728 of record OY756248.1, read on the forward strand.
CAAAAATTACGCCAGTTATTACAACGTCCATTGCGCGTAATCAACGAGTTTCATAGAGCACCTTTCGAAAGACTATTCAAAGGGCTAACTCCAAAAACGGTGTTCAAGATTCATCGTCCACTACCCTTGTCTGTCTGTCTCTCTCTCTATCCACATTGTCTGGCGTTGATCCGGGGGTGCGCATCCCTCGGTTGAAGCGCGAGGAAGCATATTTCAGACGTCTCGTCTCATTCAGACCGAGTCGAAGGGGAATACGACCCCGTTTGGCAATATCACCGACGAATTTAATGCCCGGCTATTAGCAACGGGATCCATCCACCTCCTGCATTGTTCGAGTGGCCACGTGCAGGATGACTGCCTCGCGTGCTGGAGAAACGTTTGATCGTCGAGCCGGCTCGGTAAGATCGTTCATGGCGAGAGAACGGTGGAGAGAAAAAAAAGGAGGTTCCTGCGTCGTGTCACACTTGTCGAGGGTTATTGGATTTGGCCCGCGCCATGGGGAGTCCTTCGGGACCTGCTGGGTTACACAGGAGATTAGGCGCCGGCTACGATGCGATTCGCTACGGTCAAGTGTCCCGACACTGTTTGTCCCCATCGTTCTACTAGTAAACGATGCAATTTTACCATTAATCGTGATAGCTGAAAATTACCAAGTTCTTTAACCCCTTAATCTATAATTTTTTAGGCATTTGCGTCATTCAAAGTTGTCTAATTATTGCTATAAAGTTAAAGCAATTAGTTAAACACGTTTTGCCTTCAGCGATTCTTGGTTAAGCAAATTATTAGAGTTAAAGCAAAAATTTAGCTGCTGTGAGAATACAAGTCTGATTTATCACATTTCAGCTTGTGTCACGCGTGTTATTGTAGGACAAGGGTTAAATCTGATGCTTCTGATGATTGAAGATCTGGCGGAAAGAAATTTCACACTCGGTTTTTCGTAGGAGAGTGGATCTTTCTCGACGACAGCATGATTGATCTTAACATGTAATATTAGATACTGGTTAATAATTGTATTCCAAGTTTTAATACATATTAAAATAGTATTTGGGATTGTTTTATCTATGAATTACAATGAACAAAGTACAATGAAATCAAGATAAAAATTTGGAAGAACATTGAAATCAATTCAAAAGTCCCAAAATCATTATTCATCTATTCGATCACGATAAATATGCTCTAGGTCATTACTTCTTTCATTAGATGCACCCTACGACCACATATTTAGTTTCAGTCGCGTGCCGATAGCGAGAAGAGCGATTATATCTGTTCAAACTGAAAAAATCCCAGTAATCGTTAGACCGTGTATCAGATCAGCAGTACCTTAGACTCGTTCAATTTCTATGTATATCCCTCCTCGTCTTCTTTTACAATAACATTCCATTTTCCTCGAGTTCCCACCCGCTTCATCTCCTTTAATTTAATACCTCATTTCAAAGACTTTCTAATCGAACCGCGAAGGCCGAAACAATAAGTCCATGTCTCCAGATTTCCGCGGCAGGCTCTCGTCGGAAAATTCGCAGGCCGTTCGTTTCTCCGCGGAGGCTGTGCTCGCCGCGGCAAATTAAGCTTCCCAAAACACCGCGAAACTGTTAATTAAGACTCATTATGCGCGCGGCGTCGGCTCAGTCGGAGCAGGCTTGGGGTTGCGAGCGTCGAAAGGGTGGCGAACCGAGCTGCCTACGCGAGCGGAGCGAGACAGAGCGACGACGGTAGGAGAAGAGAGGACAAGAAGCCGTAGGAGATGGGAAGAGAGAATGTAGTAGCTGGCCGATCGAGAAGCAGGAGAGGGAGAGCGGGTCTGCGATGATACCGAAAGAGGAGGAGGTAAGGAGAGCGAGAGGAGGGATGGTTTAACCCAAGTAGGAACTTCTTAATACCGGGACAGCAGTCGGGTTCATTGTGGGATCAATACAGAGACGACCGGGCGTAGGAGTGGCAAACGTTGCCTCATTGGACGTGCTGTTCCCGCACGGTGATTGGCCGGTGCTGGTACTACCAGGAGGCGTTTCCTTCGCAGTTAGCCCCTCTTTTGGGGTGAACGAAAGGGGCAGGTAGGCCCTGACCCTCGCGAGGAAGGAGAGAACACGCGGCAAGCGAAAAAGACGGAGCTGCGACGAGAGTGCAGTTGGAAAAAGACGGCGCACCGGTCTACGGTGAGGGTGACACGAGGCCGGGGGGTTCAGTCTGTGTTCGCCCATCAGAGACACATCACCAGCCACGATACGGTCCGGTTACGTCTCTCGTCGCGAGGGTAGCTCCCTGTTAACCAGGTGTACTACGCCACGACGTCCTGCTTATGGACAAACCGAGCCCTTGAACTTGACAGTGTCCCGCATGCTTTTGGACATTCGGTTCGTTTCGTACTTCGACTTCGTCTGCGATCAGCATCCGCGTTAGTGACGATCGGATGACTTGAGTGGAGAACCAGGATTTCGGTGCGCGACCAGTGTCTGAACTTGTGATCTACGTCTGGGCCGTTTGCGGTTCATCGAGTTTACCGTTTGATCGAAATTCGTAATATTTCATCCAGAAATAATTTGGAAAAGTCAAAAGGATTCGAGCATCCGAACCGTGTGATGTTACGAACGTCGAATCAGAAGGACGCCGAGAGAAACAAGAAGCGAGTGTGACCTTGCCAACACGTGCTCCAAACGTACAATAAAAACTTCATCTCTTCCGGTTGGAGCAGTGGTTCGAGTTGTCGGTTCCTAACCCGGACCTAACATAAGTCAGTGTAAAGGTGACCCGGCGTGAATCAGGAGCATCGTTCTTGCGATCGCAGTGACCGTTAAGTGTGTTCGAAAACCAGTCGTGAACGCGTGTTTACATCGTCTCCTTTCGTACGAGAAAGTGTCGGTTGTTATAACTTGTAAAACCTTCGGTTCGAGTTGACATGCAGATCTTTTGAAAGATCTCCGATACTCGATCGACCGAACGAATTTGGACGATTCGGAGACAACTCGGAGGTGACACGTCGATGAACGGTGCATCGTGAAGATGCGTGCCTGACGCTGATCCTCTCGAACTCGTCGCGTGCTCGATATCCAAGTGAACCATCGTCGAACGATCGACAACGGTGCGAGTCGTGAAGAAGACAGAGTAGGCGAGTGGACAGAGTGGAAATAAAAGGTAGTGTACGAACGGGTGGTGCGACGTTCGGGTACGCAAGTCGGCAGGCCGGCTCTGGGGTGCCGGGCCCGGGCGGGGTGATGAGCTGTTCCGAGGTGATGTATCAATATTATCCTTACCTCTACCAGAGGCCACCGCCGCCGCCGCACCCGACCCACCCTCATGCGGCCCCGCACACCCATCCCCACGCAAATCCGCATGCGGCCCACCACAGTCCTGCCAGGCCGGCGCCTTTTCAATCCTTCTCAGCGGCCACGGCGACGCATCAGTACGACAGGGTGAGTGAACAAATCTCTTTTCTTCCTTTCTTCGTTTCGCCCAGAAAGTTTCTTGCCAGAACATCCTGAAGGATTCGGTCTCGTCAGCGTGACAATGTTGTCATTGACCCTTTCATTACACCGTTTTTTCAATTGTCACGGCACGAGGTAGTGAAAGTAGTGTAAGTCAAGTTTTACAAAACGTTTGTGTACCGAAAAGAATGTGTAGTATCTTTAGTTTCATCTTTAACGCTCATTGATCGCATGATTCAATTAACAGTTGTGGCCGCCACGGTCAGTGTGATTAGACCGGAAGGTGCTACTGTAGTAGACTAATCAGATCCATGTGTCTTATGACCAAGTCTGGACAAACATTGTACTCCCGCCACAAAGTGAGCTGTAGAAATAGAATAAGTCTAGGAAAGCAAATTTTGCCTTATTTTCCTGTTTGACTAGTGTGAATGACACTAATTGTTCTCTTGTGCTGGAAGTATTGTCTAAAGCGAGGAATAATTTTTTGCGTTGACCAATCGCTGTCTGTTTTTTTTCTTGGTAACTTGTCAGAACTCATTTTATAGCGGGCGTAGGTATACATGCATATTCATTGAAGAAAGTACTATCTGTGAGACTATTGAAAGACCGGCACAAATCATATGTTGTACAACATATAGAATTATCAGGAGATGTGAATGAAATGTGTCAGTTTGATAAAACACTTGGTTTAATCAGATGACTTACACTGTTACAACTTTTATAGCCTCATATGTGAAATATTTGAAAATAAAGAACGATATTCTTTTGACACTTAGTAAAAGATTATATGAAAGATAATAATATCTGTATTTAAAGATTTTAATATTTGTTCAAAATTGTAGATGAAGGTTTGTTATTTATGTTTCAAGAATTATACTAAATACTGTCTTTTGTGTTTTGACTACTTTTCTGTCAACAATTTTTAGAATTTTTAAACGTAAGACAAGTACTCACATTTAAATAAAAATTATTTACATTAATATAGATTTTTAACATTGCTCATACGTAAAAATATTTTTCTTCAACCAAGTCTCTTTTCTTTTGCCATTCGTTAAAAATTGAGGAGGCGTAAATAAATTTTCAGGTCAAAAATTGACTCAGTAATTTTTCTATTTTTCTTCATTGATTTTAGAAAATGACGAAATATATAGTAAAATTGTTTGACTCTTAATGGGTTAATGTAGAATGCATGATTTCTGACCTCCGACGGCATTCTTCCCGATGCTGTGCAAGAAACTTTCCTTATGATAACAAGTTTAAAACAGGTTTTTGAACATCATGTAACTTGTGAGGTCCAAGTCTTGTTTGCTTGTTATTCATTAAGTTTTCATAACTAATAACTGTGAAGCTATACTTTAAAAATCAATTAATATTAGGTCTCAGCATTGAGCTACGTTCGTTACACTTCTAATTATCCTTGCTGCAAAAAATGTTAAGAACCTTTCCCTATACGATTAGAAACGGAATACGATAATTTACATGTTTTTAAAATCGTTGGTAACGAAAAGGAAAACTTTCGAACGTTTTAAACCGAAAAGTTATAGTTATAGCAATTTTGCGAGGATACGTGTCTTGCTATCATGGATATTTCGTGAAAACCGTATAATTTAATAAGGGATACTAATTAATGGCCTCACGAATTTTAATAACTTTCGTTCAACAAAAAATACGAAGTCGTTAGATTGTATCGTACTTTATAGATACTACGTTTTACTGCTTTTGAGGGCATCGTTGAAATCCCCATGAAATCTCTAATAAGGCATAAAATCTGTAAACTACCCAGTCTATATAATCATTACAATATATTAGGTTGGCAACTAAAATCGCTATCTTAGCAGATAGATTTATAAAAATTTAACAAACAGTTTAGGTCAAAATGTATAGGTACTGTTACCATTTATAATTCTTCTCTATATTTATGGTAATTTTTTAACTCCTTCACGTTAAAATTCAAGCATAATTTCTAGTTTTACTTTAAAAAAATTTAAACATAAAAAATGGTGTTTTTATGAGTTTTTTGTAGAGAAGATTATATTAATAATTAAATTCACTTTTTTGTTGTTTAAAAGTTACTATAATTCCACTATAAAGGATACAAAAAATTATTATAAATATAGCAAAGTATTCTGGATCTGATTTAAAATTTTTCAATGAGTGAACTAACTTATGAGTTCACCTAATGATTTGATAACACATTGCAAAAAAATTATTTTACTTTTAAATAATACTTTCCACGAAAATAAAATAGGTTCTTCAAATTTTCCAAATTCTTATTGATAATACTCAAAATAAAATAATGAAACAATGACACAAAAATGTAGCGAAAGATTTATTCAAAAGTTATGTATATACATAACAGCGAGTTATACATTTCCTTTTGCTATAAAATTGTACTAAAAAATTAAAGAGGAACATCAATTTCATTTTAGCCCCAATATACTCCAATTATTTACGAATTTTATTAAAAAATAAATGAAAACTAATCATTGATTTGTAGAACCGTACTCCAAATATTTAGGGATCGCAAATTTCTCGAATAAAAAAAAAAATGGTAACGTAATCGAGGTGAGAGCATCTTTTCGAGGATTGGACGACGCGAATTTAGACGTCAACGGGTCGTCAGGACCCGGTTCCTGACACATTATTCATAACCATACGTGCTGTCATACTGGACGTGTATCGCGCGGCTTGTCTCGTCTGAAGATTACAAGCTGGTCGCGTTTGAGCACGACCCGCCTCTAAAAAGAACCACGACAGCCACCGTGTCGACTGCCTGGTTCAGATTTGAAATTCATTGCTCGAAAGCAATGAGACTCACGAATTGCGTAACTTTCACAATATTTATTTTCATCTTGCTCTTTCATTACGTCTCTTTTCAACATTTGTACTTGTAAACATTAGCACACTACCGACAAAATACAAATAACTTTTTCTGAATATGTGACTCGCGATTTGCTAATTCGAGTAGATTAATTTGAGCCATTTAAATTCCGTCGTCGACTTTGCAGATAATCTGTGTGCCGCCATATTGTTTAAAAGTAGCGCTCGGTTTTACGAAACACCCGGTGTTGCTGCAGGCACATGTAATAAATGATGTATTTAACATAAAATATGGTCGTGTAGAAATTTCTTTGGAACATTTGTAACATTGAGCCAAGTACTAACTATGCGTTGACGGGACACAAGTCTTTCAACGTGGACCGAACACGTCATGACGGTATTTCTATTAAAACACAACATAGTGGCGAATGCGAGGTACGCAGAAAATAATTCAAGATTTACGGATATTTATAATCCGAAATGCTTGCCAGCCAAATAAATCATAAAGAATTACTACTTATTTCGGATAAAATATTTTATCTCTCTGTTTACTCCAGATTCCGCAGATTATTTTACTGAACGTTACTTTCTCGGAAATACGGAAAGAATAATAATAAACAATTGCGTAAGTTGGGTACTTGAGTTTTCTTTTCAGGTTCATTTTTACGGATTAAAGACACGATGTTAGCAAATGATTCACGAGTCTTCGACTTCTCTAAACGTACTTCAGAGAAATCTTTTTCACGGAAAGTTTCGCATCACCTGACCACCCCATGGATTACCTGTCCGTTCGAGCGACTTGTGCGAACGGGACAAACTAGTTCCTCCAGTTTCGAAACAAACTCCGCTAATTCGAGTCCAGTACGACGTGTGTATAGCGTTTCAAATATCGGGACAAATGCTCGTTAGGTGTCATAATCTGAGCTGGGACTTGTTCAACGAGATTTCCCGATATTTGCCTCTCGTTCCGACATGGAAACGATGTTAACGTTGAAATTAATTCAATTCACTGCTAAATGGTATCAGTTACAGATTAATACAATGATTAGCAAGTTTAAAAATATATTTTATTTTAATAAAAGGAAAAGGAAGAAGTCTATGAGTGTAGCTAACAAAGTAGCTATTGAAAGTTCAAATGAAAGACATGATACTTTTAGTAATTTATGTTACATTTTCACCATCACTTCAATATATCAACTTTGTAATTTACTACCTTCATTTCAATATAGTTGCACCTGTCTATAGTTTTCTCCTCTTTTTGAAACTTCAATGTATTTGAATTTTGACGGAGTCTAAAGTGTTCGTAACAGCAAACCTGCTGAAGAATGAGAACGTGAATTTATTCCGAGGTTAAAGAGCACCGCCTCAGATTTCTTCTCTCTCGTCGGTCATCGTCCAGCAGTATTTCTCGTCCCATTACAATAACGTGTTTACAAACAATCCAAGGGAGGATCTGAGGTGTTTCACTTGACGCACGCTCCCTGAATTCCCGCTTTCAGCCGGCCGTCCTTAAATAGTTTTGGCAGACAAGGGACCGAACGTGAGTTTCTGCGAGTTTCATTCCTGGGATCCTCTCCCTGCATCATTTTAATATGTCTGCTGGGAGGTCAGCCGTGCTCCTTGCCCTCCCATGAACTTACCCGTACACCATGGGGTGTTGGATACCGTTTTTCTCGTTATTCGTGTCCATTTTTTTACGCTTTGCTTCTTCCTTGCCGTGTTTTTGCTCTACGTGTTTAGTCTGAGACTGAAGGTTACTCGATTTACAAGTCATTCTCTTCGTTCAAAACTACTTTTGCACAGGGAACTTTATTTGTTTTATTGTTTTATTTGTGTTCTTGAAATCTTCAATCGTTGCAAGTGTTCGAAAATGTTGATCCATTAGACTTGTAATTTATTCACAAACATTACAATAATTAAATTTTATAAACGTCCATTTGAATTATTTAAAAAACTAGAAAGTGTAAAAACTCAAAAATTTAACGATTAATTTTTCTAGATTAATTATTCTCTGGTTTGAGGTTCAATGTGTGTTAAGACCTATACACTTTCATTGTACCGATTACATTGAATTACTTTATTTTACCGCATGTTCCCTTTCAATACCGCAGTGAATGAAATACGGACTGAAAATCTGATCATCCATTCCTATCACTCTATATATGTACCCAGTAAATCGCTGCGGCGATAAAAGGAAACATGACGAACGTTATCACTTGCGGAAACGCGATTTGCATCTTGCGAAGTTTTGAACCGATACGGTGACACGAGGATATATAATAAGCAATGGTCGGTATTACTTAGCCGACATTGAGAGGAATGTCGGGACGACGATGAGCTATCACGTCGCTTACCTACTTAAACTGTTTATCATGCGGTAAATTATACGAGCCGAGAATATGCTAATGAGAGGGCCGGAGATCTAACTGCATCTAAACGACGTAGATCGCTGATACGGTGAGGACTAGTGAAGAGAAATTTCTGAACGTAGCCGGGACACCGACAGTAGTTGGTCGTCCACCAGAAAGAAGGCGCACCGCGTCTCGACGACCGAGAGCACAAATCACTTTCGGTACGTCGTTGGCGCGCGCGTGAGAAAACACCCCGCATGGATCAACATTTTTAAACCGGCCATTATCCCTGTTGTTACTGACGCCAGCTATATCTGACCCTTATAAAATAGGCTTTGAACGAATATGACTATATTCGTCCTCTGTGAAATGACCTTTGATATTGATTATAGCCTTTGAAAGATGATCTCTGAATTGTAATTCCATTACTTCTGTTATCGACGTTGATAATCATTTCTCATGAAACATTTAATCAGTGATGACTATATTAGTCCTCTGTGAAATGGCTAATCTTGAATATTTTTATATTTTATATTACTCTTTTATTTTTGGATGTCGATATTGATTATAATATCCTCAAGATGTTTAAATACTAATATTACTTCTGTTGTTGTCGACTAATTGTCTATAAAACAGGATTTGTTCACTGATATGATTATATTCGTCCTTTGGGTTTCCGTGATATGCTACAAGTTTGCACTACAATCTATACACAGAATACTATAATCAATCCTCATCAGGGAATATTAATTTTCAACTGTGCGCAGGTTAACTTTGTTTCAGTATTTTATAGGTTAGGATTTTATGTATAATATATGTTAACAAAATTCAGGAGTTTGTATACAAATAATATATGTTAACAAAATTCAGGAATTTTTATACAATTTTTGCGTAGTGAAATTAATGCAGCATGTGCTCTGACTATAATTACATAACATGATAAGATCGGTAGAAATTAATGCTGATTCATTTGTCATCGACTCGTAGAGATTTATATTGATTACGACTGATCATCATGGATATTGATATTAATTATCTTCTGCGACATCCTTCGAGTATTAATGCTGAATATAATTATCTTTGGAGAACTTGCAGTTTAATGCTGATTATAGTCGTTGTTAATTAAACGACTCTGGATACTGATACCAATTACGAGTGAATTCTAATCACGATTATTCCTCGCTAGACAACTTGTGGATATCGAGTGTACCTCGTTTAGATTAGATGACGATGAACGCTAATGGTACAGTAATATCAAATGCATCTCATTGTTCTTTGCAAAATAACTTCTACGCACGATTGCTGACAGTAGTCATCTCTTATCAGATGACTTGTAAAAATTACTACTAATTATAATATTATACCTGTAATTATTCATAAAATGTATGGACAATTTTTATTATCATAAGATTGTTACAAATTATTATTTTATGTATCCTATGATTTTATGCTTTCATTATACTATGATTTGTCAGGTGAGTCAATCGAAACTAATTAATCATAGCTGCAATATTAAAACCGTCGAAGAAATGTTATATCAATCTGCATTGATTATGCAATTGACTAAATTATAATTGAACTCCAAACAGCAGCATATTAAAAATTGGAGTAAAATGAATAACAATTAAAGCACGAGTGCTCAAACTCATTACAATAGTGCAAGGGGTTAAACATGGAACCGCGCGTCTCGTCAGCGAAATCTCGGTCAGAAGTACATACATGTAAAAGTCGGTGAAGATCGCGTTCAAAGTGAGATGACCGCGCAATCAGAAAGAAGTTGGTGCGTGGCAATAAAGCACGCATACACGCGGCTTCGTAGCGGCGTGAGAAAACGGCTCGGGCATTTTTAACGCGCTGGTGTAACCGTCGGGGCGTATAGAGTCTGTGCACGCAGACGGGGAAAGGTGGTCGCGGCAGGAAGGAAGAGAAAAACGAGGAAGGACAGAGGTTGAAGAGGGAGAAACGCGCGCGTATATTAGCCACAGCACGGCGAAAAACGCGAGGCTATTAATTCAGAGCCGGTGGACACCGGTCAGCGCCGGCAAAAGAACAAAATGAGCGCCCTTGGGTCAGGCCCTAAATAAAAGGAAGGAAGGAACGTTTAAATAAAAGTAAACTCGTGTCGCTGTGGCCCGTCCGGCGCGTCTTCAACTTCCCGGCCGAAAACGAGGGACTTTCGGGAAGAAAAGTTGCCCCGGGACTGAAGATCGCACAGCCCTCGCTCCCTCGCGAAACCTGTCTCCAACATCGAGATCGACCTTGCATCGCGCGCGATTGCGAGCTTTAACGCTCGCTTCTGTTATCTCACGATCGCTAGAAACCGCCGACTCAGGTGAGAACGAAGACGCATTTTTTTACGGATCTCTTTACCGTTTAACCCTCGTAGGATTGCGACTGGCTCTGTTTAGACCCGTGTTTGTAAATCCTTCGTCGAACTCTTCAGATTGTAAGAGATCAAATTCGACATGCAAATATGTAGCACACGTAAACCTTTTCTTTGTGAATGCAAAGATAAATACATTTGATGGAATTGTAGTGTCAAAAATAAATATGAAAATAATCAAAGATGTGTTAACTTTTTTATGTATAGAGATATGTTAATTTCTTTACAAAAAGAAAAGAGAATAAATATGAAAGTAATCAAAGATGTGTTATCGTCTTTATAAATAAAAAAGAAAATAAATATGAAAATAATCAAAGATGTGTTAACTTCTTTATGTATAGAGATATGTTAACTTCTTTACAAAAAGAAAAGAGAATAAATATGAAAGTAATCAAAGATGTGTTAACGTCTTTATAAATAAAAAAGAAAATAAATATGAAAATAATCAAAAAGATATAACAACTTCTTTACGATTAAAAATATTTGCAAAGTGCAACACGAATGAAATTATGGTGTCAAGAATAAATATGAAAATAATCAAAGACATCTTTTGATGAAATGTTAGTGAGTTTGACTAGTAAGCAAGTTTCTAAAGGTAATCTTGTAACCTAAACAATATTTATCATTTCTCGATTGAAGACAGATAAAAGTATAATCTTTTCAGTATCATGAATAGGTGAAAATTCTAATATATTTATAAGATATAATTATGAAACTGCGATGTGAAACTTATTGACACATGAAACACGGTGTAGTGAATTTTATTTTGAACAACCAGAAATCGAATAGAAGTCAACGATCTACGTGATCGTCGAGATTAATTCTCTACTATAAAATCAAAATGAAAAGATACGTAATGATAGTCAGAGTCGTAGAGTTTTCTGTCTAACAAGCAATTTGAAGGTCGAGCGTGTCGTTCGTAAATTTAATAGGAAGCTCTAAAATTAAAATGGCTGCTTATTATTGCGAGCTTAATGTAACTATTAACTGGGAAAAAAGTGATGAGGCTATATAATTGGTAATAAAAATAAAATCCAACGCTTAAAGAGTAGTTTGCGGGTAATAAACGTTTTAAACGTATTTGTTGTTCGTTTTAGAATTCTGAAAATGTATTTATTTTTCGGTCAGTATATTTGAAGTTCGAATCGTAAGTTTTTAAAATATATTCTTAAATTACTTGATATCATTCTGATATAATATATAGATTATCAAAATCATTCCACAGAATTAACTAAATAATTCTTCAATTAATATACAAACGTGACTGTAATAATCATAGGATAGATATCACTCGCTTGTTCTCACTGCACCAATCTAAATTCGATCTCTCGACGCTTTGAGAAACCAGTATAACACATATCACCACAAAAGTACTAAACGCTTCGATAACAGAATTGCACTCAGTTTCAGTTGCTTTCTCTAACACGTTATTCACTGATAATGTTAATTCAAATGATTTTATTTCAATATTTCTTATCTAGCAAATTAGTTTCCTGTCAGTAAGTTATACCTAGTATCTGTTACAAGTTTCTTATATTCAAGAACTGTGTTTAGAAATTCTATTGCATAGCAGCTTATAATATAATTAATTAAAAATAATCGTTCTTTCAAGAAATGAGTAAAAATAAATGAAAACAAAATATTCTATATTTTCTTAAAAACAAAATCTGTGTAATGTAAATGAGCGAAATATTATAATTAACTGAAATGCATATTTTCAATATGATTATTATAATTCATATTTAATTTAGATTAAAGGGTTTAAAACAGAATGCACTCTGTAGGATACAAACGATAAACAGGTGTGCAATAAGTTAAACGCTACAAATCGTAACGTGTCAAGATAATTTTTCATCAGAGCCTTAATCAATTAATTTCTGATGAGGTTAATCCGTGTCACGACTTCTCCCGCGATTTACCAGCGAATCAGTAGCGACACGCGATTAAATGCCATCCACGGCCACGTGATTTTTCACGCGCGTCCGCCGCGCCGTTTAAACTGCCACGAATGAAATACGACGGACGGAAGCCCGTCGATAGATCATCGTGGTAATGGCGGACCTCCTTCGCGTAATTCGATCTTAATCATTTTTATCGCGTTATGGGACACCCGCGCCTTCACCCCGAGGGAGCATCGAGGACCAGCTTCACCGCTCAGGTGGTTGCCCGTTTAACGCTTAGCCGTTTGTTATCTTGCGATCGCCAGCGACGAGAACGCTAAATGCCGATAACAGCGGGGCACCCGTGGCTCGCTCGCCTCTCGAAACACCAGGATTCGCATGTAAAACAACCGATCCGAGACGTAATATTTGTTCGAAGGACTCCTTAATCCTTCCAACTGCGTTTATACGCCGACATTGATTTACCGTTTTACGGTTACCGGCGTAAAGGTTAGACAGATAGGTTAGGGGTCGTCAAATCCATTTGACCATTAGATCTGTTAGACTTTCTGGATTTTGCGGAGTATTTATTAAAATTGAAATTGTGAGGGTTAGGTTCTTTAGAGATCACAAACTATCAAAAAGGTCAAATAAAACTTTTACAAGTGTTGAATGGATTTGACTCATAAAATTTATTAAGACAATTTCTTTAGAAGCTTTGTTAATCTTCATGAAGGTATAGAATTAATGTGTATATTATGTTTTATCACTTGTTTATTTATTTTCAATTTCACTTTTAATTTGAGAGTAGATTTTGATTACGTTAAGTTAGCTTAGGTTGATAATCTTTTCTAACTAATAAGAGTATCTATGTCAAATTGGCACTAAACAATGCACATCGTATTGGTTCGTGCGCCAACTTCCCAAAGACGCACAGTACGCTACAACCCTAAATTACTATAAATAAATAAAAATTCTTGCTTAGAATCTCTAAAATTTGTGAAGATCCTTGGAATGCGTAGTATGAATACGATCTCAAAGTAGAGATCAAAGTAGTCTTTGAACTTTAAATCTAGCGTCCCTAACGAGGACCAGTTCATATAAAAGTTTGGTTATGTATCGTTCGCGCAATAAAGTCATAAAAGAAACACTCAGATATTCAACAGCTCGTTCAGAAGGATCGTCCTTCGGGCCTGGATGTTTATTGGCGTTTCACGTGGGCGTTTCGCATATAAATTCCTGCGTGTGGAAGGGCCGGCAAGAAATTAGTCAAGAAATCGAGAAGGAGGTTCGTTAGGTTCGAGAGACGCGAGAGTTCGTACGAAGAGACAGGTGCAGGCTACTTGAAACTTGACAAGAACTTAGCTATCCTTCATTAGCACTCTCATTACAGCCTCCTCGTTTCTTCTGCTTCCTTAGGTTTCATAGATTCGCTGATTTCTTCGTAAAACTATATCCATAAATTGAAGGAAAGTAATGGAAAATAAGGATGTGTATGTTGGTATATGTTTTAATCTTTATTATTTTATTTATGGAAGGTTGATACTATAAATATGAAGAAAAATGTAGAAACACGTTTGAGAATGCGAATATTGAAATCGATTAGAAGACAATTAATGTCACTGACTGCGTGAGATGCTCTTAATATAAATAGTCGTGATCAGTAGTCATGTGAATAGTTCTCTAATTAACTCGATGCACATATAGGCTAAAGTTCATTTATAAATCTTGGTTGACTTAAATTTATTGTAATACGCAAGTCGTGTTTTATAATCATTGTTATTTAAGAAATGACGTTAATCAAGTGTAATTATATCGGTATAATTTTTACAATTAAAATTTTTTTAAGTACATGTATGGATTAAACTTTGTTTACACTTTTAAAAAATTTCACAGTAAAAATAAATTATTTTACCTTCTTCAATATTTCTATATAGATCGAAATTTTTTAAAATACATTGGAAATTATGTAATAATTTGATGTGTGCATAATAAATAATAAAACAAAGAACATGTGTAATATTATATAGTGCTCTTAACTATAATTTATTTATTCATGTTGCCTCTAAGGAGCACACATGTGCATTCAGTACCAAAAATAAATCAAACGTATCATATTAGTGGATACAATATTAATGCGAGCATACATGGAAGGAAACACTATTTGACATTAATCTCAGTCATCCTAAAAACACACAAGGAGTCGTAAGTTTCGGCATTTCGAAGACCATCGCATTACTTCCTGCTCTGCCACGCATTCATTAATCACCTAAAGACCGTAAGAACCAGCAACGGGTATTTTTAGAAAAATCCCCTCGTACGAAATTCGATGAAGAATCAGACAAGCAAAACTGTGAAACAAAAGTTCTCCATATAATTAGATAGCTCGCAACTGCTGTGAATTGTGTAGCTACTGTGGTCAGTAATTAATTATCGGATGACAGTTCATTGTTAGAGAATTGTTGGCATAGTTTTGCTGCTAAATTGATGTTGATTCAAAATCAAGCAGAGAAACTGTAAAGACGTATCTCTTTGTTTTCAGTGATTCTTTTGAGGAAATGAAAATAGATAAAAGTTCTTGTTTCTTTTGCACAAATTCGTTGAAACAGAAACCGTTAAGAAGATTAAGTCAACATCATTTCTCACCGCAAATTGTATTAAGAAATTTAATTTGTGTAAAATGTAACTTCAACTAGAAGATACAAGATATATGCATTTTTGAATGTTATACATACGAACACCTGACGAAAGTGTTATTAATTACAACAAATAGCGTAGAAAATAAATGTTAACAGTTCGTTTATTTAATACATTACTGATCAATTCAAGTTACATATTTCGAATAGCGCAGAACCTCACGTGTTGCGATGTTGACATATCGAATGACTAATGATGGCCGTCTCATGTGAAATGCCAAACCTTTCTATTAACTAATTTATTCATACATTCATACGCACCCACTGTATTTCATAACACATATGTTAAAATATAAAAAGTAATATTCTGCTCATTGCATAAAAGACTTCTTAGGAACTGTCTAGTATTATACCAAATTTCACCCTTATGTGGACAACCAAAGAAAAGAAGATAGCAGTTTTATTATTTAATATATTAAATATTATCCTTGTTTTACATTATAAAAATTGCTGAAATGGTTTTATAGAAACATGCTTCTCATCAAAATAATTAATGTATGTAATGTATCTCATAAATAATTAATGCAATGTATTTATGTCTTAATATTTATTTCAACCTCACTTTTAATTTTAAAATAGATGTACATTAAATACTAGTTGAATACGCGAGTAATCCATTGTCATAAATCCCTGACAAGTCTTAAATCTCTGAAATTAAGAAAAAATAGCGAAGAACCGATATTGACCTAACCTAACTGTTATTGACCTACAAGGTTCGTCCTACGCCAACTAGTGGTTTGCCATCGGTAGCTGTTTCATTGAAATATCCCCAAGATCGACAAACGAGGAACCTTGATTTAGTAATACGAGTTTAAAACGAAATCGGGAGTTATCGAATTGCAATGGTTCCGATAGTAAAGGAAGCTACCAAGGGGAACTGGTGTTTCTCGTCAGGACGTGTACCGTGGTCGGATGATCAGGATCGAAGCGAGGAGTGGGGCCGTAAAAGCGCATTTTTCTCGGGTATCTGGCCGATTAATGAACCGATGTCGTCGCGAGGACCACCCCGAAGGGAACACGTACGGTACGTGCAGTCCTCGCGATAGACAGAGCAGAGGAGGCATCGGTCCAGACTATAATACCTAAACTATAAGCAGCTCCCGTCCGTCCTTCTAGCAGCAGGTCTCAAACGAACCGCGCCTTTACCTGACCAAGTTTTACGATCGTCGCGCCGAGGTGGCGATGTGTCCTCCCGTTATCGTCCGGGCGGGATCTGGCCGGGCTAAAGCAGCCTTTTGCCACGGACCTTTTTATTATTTCTCTTTCCTACCGCCCAGTCTTGTTGCTCCCGTTGTCGCTTCTTCTTCTTCTTCTTCGACGAACAGTCTGTGGGAAACAGAGACCTATAGCTAGGCGACGATCTCGTTTGCCAATTTAATCGATAGGAACGGTGCTGAACGGTTGTTGATAGAACTTCGACATTTTTGAGATCCTAAATTATCAAGATTTTACATTTTCGTGTTAAATTTCCAAATTTGTACCTTGATCCACAAAGTCTACCAAGAATCCACAAATTGTATGTCTATCTTGAAAAATAAATCTTCCACAATTTATTGAATGTATTAGATAAAATTAAAAATATTTGGTTATCTAAACAAATCCTGAGTTTTGGTATAAAATTTGGACATTTATTATTTTCCCCAGAGGAAATTTGTTGCATCGAGAACATGGTTCTCTTTTATTGTACCCCCGTCTTTTCTTGATTGTCGGATAAATCGCTGCGTTGAACGGATGGATACGCGCGGAGAACACACGTACTTTAATGTACCGCTGAGTTTCAGTTTTATTTATAACACCGTTTCTTTTGCCGTTTCTCTTTCCCATCTTTCCCCGTCTTTCCCGTCAAAAAACGAAAGATGCGACGTAGCTGAGTTAACGCGAAAAACCTTCAACAACTTTGTTTTTATTAGAATTGTTATTCGCTTCACGAATTTCGACGCACTCGGAACAGACGATTCATTTAATTACACTGTAAATCATTTTTTATTGTGGACAATACTCGAGACATTATAGGTGTTATAAGTCAGGATTTCGTATAATTATGTTTTTAATTAAATCGAACGCTAATTAACAATTAACTTTTAATTGAGAATTAAACGTTCTTTAAGTAACAATTAAATCGAAGTGGTTAATTGAATGATTCGCTAATTGAAAATTAGAGTTTAACGAGTAATTAAATTCTTTTAATTGCGAATTAAACTGAAGTTGTTAATTGAATGATTGTCTAGAAGAAGAGTAAAGTTTCATTTTTATATGAGCCTATATCAAAGATTGATATGAATTATAATTCAGTAATTATACTCTAGTTTCAAATAGTAATTCATTTTTATTAAAGAATATATTAATAAATTTGGACGAACAATAGTGTTTATCTGTCACCTTATTAATGATTACCCTAAACTTTTATTGGCGTGAAAGTTTTTTAATTTATCTGAAAAATTTGAAACTCTCACTGATCATCTAACTCGTGGTACCCGAAAAGGTTAAGTAACACTCATCGAACAACTTTTACCATTCGTTCGACTGGTGTTCCCGACATTCTTGTCGTTCCCGTGTGTCGAACACCAGGAAATACAAAACCGAAAAAGCGTTCGCAAACGTGCTTAAGCACGAAGATCAATTCGTTTGATAAAACAGAGAAGAGAAAAAATTTATCAAATTTTACAGTCCCTTATTTAGATGTATTCAAATTTCTAAATTTTCAAATCTTAAAATTGGCGGACTTCTAATTCCACAAATCCCTAATTTCTATATTTTCAAATTTGTTATCTTCCTTTCCAAGTTCTCGAATCTGGAGGCCCATATTTCTAGATTCCAAAATATTCAAATTCCCATTTTTTTCATATACGTACTCCTAGATCCTCAAATCCTTACATCTTCAAATCCATAAATCCCCAAATCGCAAACTTCTACATCTACGCTGCAATGCACCATTCCTACAACTGCAAACTCATAAATCGTCACATCCCCAAAATTCGCATATCTCCCTCAAACTACCCTATCCTCAAAAATCCCTAAAACGAAAGTGGTCCTATTTTCTCCAGAGAAGTCAAACTCTCCGTCCAAGCGTTCGAAGCGGCGAAAAGCATGGTGGCTAGAAAGCGCATGGCCACGTACACACGCGACGTTTAGGGTATAAATTATAACGGCAGCCAAGGTTTTTGCCGCGTCACATGTTCGGCCCTTTTTCCGCCGGGTTTCCTAGCTTCCTACATAAATTAAACGAGGAGAAGCGTTTCCCCCCGCGACGGAGGAGGTCTTTAAAAGCTTGCTCTCTCTCACGGTAGGGTGTAGAACCGAGGAAGAGGGTTGCACGTAAAAATATAGCGCGCATGCGTTCACGTGCTCGTCGATATTACACCCGGCTACAGCATGTGTGCGCGGCTGTGCCACAAAGCGGACAGAGAGCGTAATTACGCTTAATATGCAGGTATTGCCTTGCGCGCGACGAGAAAAGTTCCTTAATGAATTCGCGGTAATGGCCACGCTGAAATTTCATAGTTGCCGCGCGCCATCGCACCGAATGTCCCTCTTCTCTTAGCCGACCTCCTAGACACCACACGCGAGCACGCTTGTAGCCGCGAAGAGACCAACGATTATTGCTAGATCGTGAGATCCTGCAGGGATAGCTTCCCGTTCTTTGCCGGACTAACAGTGGACCTTGTTAATACTTTCGTTTGGTAGAGCATTTCGGTACCATTCTGTGGCCGAACCTTTAAACTCATATATGATTGGTAATTTGTATGCTTTGCCGATTTTCATCACCTAATCTATTGTTACGTCCTGAGGGAATTTCGCATGAGTTGACATTTGAAGAGGCTGATTCAGGTGTTTAGAAGAGCTTCAGTTACGTTGAGTCGATCTCATCATGCGCTAACTTGTAGATTGGCATCTGTATGTGTAATGGCTTTAATTAGTTTTAATTTTGGAGATGTTTGAAACCTTACATTTTAATTGGTATAATCGGCGTCTATGTACTATTAGATGAGTTTGGTTTTTGTTGACAATGGTATAATCTAGCTACATCGTAATATTTCCTATTAGCATACATACTTAACGCTATACGATATGAACAAATATATGCTGAAATATCATATATTACATCAGCGATATTAAAAAGGAAGACAGATGATACAATGCTTTGAAAGTTAACAAAGGTACTCGAACGAATATGAACTTGAAGAATGAAAAGTTTAGAAATTTGGAAGCTTGAAAGTTATAATATTAGTCAATCTTCGAAATGCACAGATCAGAAAATTTATAATTTGTGAATTTGTTAGTCATACAAATAATGAAAACAGTTTATCAGGTCGAGCAAACTTGAAATGTGAAACGTGTCGCTTAACTCTCGCCTCCTCGTTTTTTCTTTAAGTTTGGTTAGAGTGATTCACGTATGACTTTTTCTTCGTCTTACGATTCTATTGAAAGACCGAATAATTGAGTCATGAAGCATAGTTTTATTTAGATTAGCCAGCAATTAGCAAGCGACTTTATTGGTTTTACGTATTTTTATCCGTGAGTAATTCTTGATTAAATACGACTACGTCGATTTTGCTCGATATTTTTAACGTCGAAGAATTTCACTGTTGCATATTCAAATATCTGTAAATGTAAGCTTACAAACTTCTAAACTAATTTTCAATTTGCAAAATTTGGAAACTTGAATGATTTTTTTCGCATTGCTTTTATAATAATTTTTACAATATTCCCTGTTATAATTAATAAAAGCAGTACTGGATTTTTAGAGAGGTTCTGTTTATATCAGCCGATCATTTATCGTGAAGGTATTCGATTATTCCGCCTCTCCCGATGTTCGTACAAGTTTGGTCTTTTTATCTGCGAAAGTGGGACGTAGCACGATGAACGAAATGATTTATTTTCGCGTAAATCAATATGCCGACGGTGTTCCAGCGGTGTCGGCACGATCGAGCAACTCTGGATAGACATTCCTGACGCGTCACATTAGCAAAGATCGATTACAGCCTGTAATTTGTTGTTCTCGCTTCGCCGGAATACATTTCTACGGACTAGTTTCTCGAGGCCCGCTTCCTATAAGGGACACCATCGCGATCTCCATTGCGCAATCGAGCGGGAACGCGTTGGAAAACCATGATCGAATCGGTGGACAGGTTTCTTCTCCTCTTTTTTGTCCCTCTGGCTCTTTCTCTGGTTCCCTTAACCCTTAAAGTGCTACCAACGGATATGTACGATCAGCAAAAAATCTTATTCCAGTAGCAGATGTATGTTTCCGCTTCGAATGATACACTTCATCATGACCTATTATACGATTTCTGGGCTATCGTACTAACTTGTAATTTTTTAAATTTAGAAGTTTTAAGGTAAATTTATCAGCTTAAAAATTTCAAAGATTTTCAAGTTTGACATTTTTTAATTTTAAGTCTTGCAAGGTAACAAAATTGTAAATTTATCAGCTTAAAAATTTCAACGATTTTCAAGTTTTAAAGCTAACCGACAATATATGTGTAAAGTATATGTATATTTTACATATGTATAATAGACGATAAATAGACAGTGCAATACATGTAAGTCTAGTCGTCCATTTTTCTATTCTGACCAATCGAGGCTCTTCTAAACCCCTGCGTCACGCGCCGATTTGTGGGTTGACATCAGTATCGTCTACAACTTTCATTAACCCTTTGAGTTCATGAAAATTGGTTTTCCTGGATAACAGACGAACTTGAACGCGACGGGATAGCATGATAGTGATAGTTATTCTAACTGGACCACCTATCGAGAGAGGCGGGTGTTCGACTCGTTCGAGCGTGGATTACGATTTCGACTTTGCTAAACGAGTCAACGCCGCTAACTACTTCACCATGCAGCAGTTTAATCGGGATTTAACAAGAGTAAAGATCTTGCGATTTCTACGATCGTAGGAATTTGTTCTTCCTTCGAGTTCCTGGAGGACGTTCGGTATCGTGGCGCGTTAATTATGGAGCTGTTAAAATTATTTACTATTGATCGTATTATTGAATTATTAATACTGAGATCAATGAAATCGATGTGCGATGAGACTGAGATGCAAAGACTGTCTTAATGGATTATTTTTTGAGGGCATGTATCTTTTTCGAATGATTTTACGTAGAAACAAGTGATAAAATGCAATCAGCGATCACACGGCAAAAGAAGCGGTACATTTAATCGTTGCCTCGTATCCGGAGTTCCCATAGTCATGCATGATGCTACGTCTTTACTTAACCCCTTGACCAGGCGATGAACAGCATTTTTCCGAGTCAGCCAACCATAGGAAGTGTCTGTTCTTGCCGCTAGTTGCTCCTACAACCGATGCATTATCGATTCAACTTCCGACATTCAAATTCGCCAGTATTTCACGGAGATGCATGCTGAAATTTAACTGCTATTTGCAACGATCTGAGAGATGTTCGTATGCTCAATTCTTATGCATATCTTTGTGATATTAGTATCATTAATAGGTTGATTGACGTATGCAGAGAAATTTTTTTGTTGAGCCATTTTATTTGATTTGCTTTACTAAAATCATTGCTGTTAGGTTTTATTCTGTTGTCAAATGCAATGGCAAGGTTAAGAAGGTTATTCTAATTTTTATGAAGGTTCATCATTGGGGTTGTCAAGATATACATAGGTATTATTGAGATCATCAAGGTCTTCAAAGTCATAATCGAGGTTGTCGAGGTTTTCAGAGTGATCATCGAGGTCTTCAACGTCTTCAGAGTCATAATCGAGGTCGTCAAGGTCCTCAAAGTCATAATTGAGGTTGTCATGGTCCTCAGAGTCATAATCAAAGTTTTCAACGTCCTAAAAGTCATCATCGAGGTTTTCAACGTCTTCAGAGTCATAATCGAGGTCTTCAACGTCTTCAGAGCCATAATCGAGGTCGTCAAGGTCCTCAAAGTCATAATTGAGGTCGTCAAGGTTCTCAGAGTCGTAATCGACGTCTTCAATGTCCTCAGAGTCATAATCGAAGTTTTCAACGTCCTCAAAGTCATCATCGAGGTCTTCAACGTCTTCAGAGCCATAATTGAGGTCGTCAAGGTCCTCAAAGTCATAATTGAGGTCGTCAAGGTTCTCAGAGTCATAATCGACGTCTTCAATATCCTCAGAGTCATAATCGAAGTTTTCAACGTCCTCAAAGTCATCATCGAGGTTTTCAACGTCTTCAGAGTCATAATTGAGGTCGTCAAGGTCCTCAAAGTCATAATTGAGGTTGTCATGGTCCTCAGAGTCATAATCGACGTCTTCAACGTCCTCAGAGTTATAATCGAGGTCTTCAACGTCTTTAGAGTCATAATCGAGGTCTTCAACGTCTTTAGAGTCATAATCGAGGTCTTTAACGTCATCAGAGTTATAATCGAGGTCTTCAACGTCCTCAGAATCATAATCGATGTCATGAAGATCTTCATAGGCATCATCAAGTTCATAAAGATTCTGATAGTCATCATCAACGTCATAAAGATTCTCGTGGTCATCATCAACGTCATCAAGATTCTCATAATCATCATCATCATCAAGATCGTCATATGTATCACCCACGTCATCAAAGTCCTCACTGTCACCATCAAGGTTCCTAAGCCTCTCATAATCGAGAACATCAAGGTCCTCAAAGTCATCAAGTTCATTCCAATTATATCATTTATTCAATTCATGTACATATACATAGCTTCAATAAAAAATGAAATTTCAATGCAGCTGCTCATTCCATATTCCTGTTTCACAACATTCTGTCCCATCATTTATGTTTATCGTCTTTTCCTTTCATAATTGTGATGATATAAATGCGTAAAATTGTGACAAATTGATTCGAACACGAAATTGATGCCTTCCCGAAGAGTCTTTCGGGAGTTCGAGAAAATTATGCACGAGAGAGCTGTTTTGGGGGCGTGTCGGGGTAACTGGCTCCGTTGGCAGTTTCAATTATTTTTTATCCGACGTGCGTCGAAACGAGGGAGCCAGAGAATCGACGTTAACGATCGAGACCCACGAACATACGACATCGCGTCTTGGCGTATTTCAGTGTTTAACGCAGTTTGCGGCCAGAGTAAGTGTAATTGGAAACGATTTTACCAGGGTTTACGAACGAAACGTTTGCGCGTAGCTCGGTTAGTCGGTTCGGCCGTTAATGAAAATTCTTTGGGACTTTTTGGCCGAACGGTTCGCTCCCGTTGCGGTTAACGAGAGGAATTAATTGAAATCGAAGTCTCGACTGTGACCCGTGGTCGGTAGTCGGTGATCATTCGTTTACTCGAGGATTCCTGGTTGGTCCGTGGAAATTACGCGTGGACGTTTCGTTCATTTGGTTATTGGATTTTAATTAGGCATACTGATACAAGTTCAACGTTTAAACTGATATCAAGTCAAACTTATTAACAAACAAAAAACGAATGTTCAAATTTATATCAAACACCATAAAATTTATATCAAATCCATGAAAACAATGCTCGGATTACCATCCGTTTACCTAATCTTTCAATCAATGCCCTATGAATTCCGGAATCACCCAGCTACTCTTTTTCACCCATAACTTTTCGCGAAAGATTGTGCGAGGAACTTCGAAGCTGACACCATCATACTGTCGTCTGATTCTTAAAAGCGCATTATTGCCGACTCGAAATGATCGTCCCGGTCTTTGGGGAATCGGATCAGGTTCTGCCAGGGTCGTCCGATCGGTTTTTACGCGATGAACAACGGATTGTCCATCGGTGTCTTTGCCTGGCACCCGGTGCCACGGATGCCGTTTTATGTCTGCCACGCAACCGCTGATCATGGCCGGGTCACGTATGAACTTTTTCGCGGGAACCGGTACGGCGGGTTCACCTCGATTTCGGTGAAAGTCTCGTTGTTCACTTTTTCGCGTTCGTTGTCGTTTCGTCGTTAACAAGATGACACGAGTCAAGTGCTTCTAATACTTTATTTTGAGAGCAACTTCTCGTGTTAATATCTTTTGGACGATTAGTCATCTGTACACAAAATGGGGTGCATGTTCAGGCAATGGGTGAATGTTCAGATAAATATTCTGTGATGTGACAAAGTTTCGTAAATAAATTAACATAACACTTTGAGTTCCCCTCTTCGGTGCAAAGGATACTTACCTACATTTAATATTCCCTTCATTCAGAAACACATTAAGCAATTTATGAATAAAATTATTTCTTGCCTGAAATATTATCTTAAATGTTTTCATATATCTTCCTCGGTAAGTTTATATTTTTTATACAAATATGATGTGTTAATGGTGTGATCACGAATTTACATATTTTTCATAAGTTTTTCTTCGTGTCACTTACATGAGAAATGGTACTAATGTCTTGAACCTTTCAATTCATTAAAATATATTTACACATTTTTCTACGTAAACTTATCCTAATATGTGAATACAATGTATACGGGTCTTTCACTCCGGAGATGATCTTAATTTGCCAAATTATACGGGCTGTTAAAGTATTACGTAGCTATCCTTTAATTACCCCAGTTTTTATAAACTGAAGTTTTCCGTTTAATCCAGATAATTGGGATACGTGGTTTATCGTTTGACCTCCAATTTCGCGTACCACAAAAACTGAATTTTTTTTCGATCCGCGTCATTATTAACTTTTAATTTTGTCTTCATCGAGACTTTTTGCGTCGATAGCGTTGAAAGAACGCATTAAGACAGCAAACGCGTCTGTTCTCGTATATTTGGACTAGGCAAAAATTCCGTCAATTAATTACACTATCCCTCTGTAACGTCGCGTTCCGAACGGTCGGTAGGATCACCTGTTCTTTTTTTTGGATCCCGACCGATCATCGTCCACGTGGATACGTATCTCTCATTAAATGACGTTAATTAAATGGAAAGTGTTTTTAACCTGTGCAATTTATTTTCGTCGAACGTCTCACTTTTCACTGTTTTCGTGCACGTCAGTTTCATTTAAATATGTTAGCTCGTAACGATAACGTCGTCTTCGTGCATTTTTTGTAAATATTTTGCCATCTGATAGACGTTTGTTTCCTCCGTCCGAGCAGAATAAGAAAACGTAATTAACGTTATCGTTAATTCTTATTGAGAGTCAGGTTCAAGATAACTTTCTGAAACAGGATAATTTTCTGCTACTTGTTTGGTAATTGAATATTGACGGGTTAATTAGCTCTTGCAGCTTTCGATTTTATCGAATCTTTTGAACGCAATGATTAATTCACTTATGTGGTTATTTCGATTAATTATTTAGATTCTCTTATTAAATTGCCACAAATTAAAAACTTATATCAATTTCAAGATCGTATCGTCTGTACCTGTATTAATTAACTTATGAATATTATCACTGTCAGAGAGAAATAAGAACCAAAACAAAATTACCTTGTATACATTTTTCCCAGATATCAACTACCTAACCTTTCAACACTACACACTAACATGTTACAGCCATAAGTCATCACAGTATGTGTCTAATGTAGAGCAGAAAAGGGATTGAAACATCTCGCCAATAATAAATCCGAGCATGAAAATTGATAGCATCAATTTACGACCAGATGACGCTACAGTTCTCCGCTAAAACAATAGAATTGTTCAGTACAGACGATCGTGCGATTACTTCGAACAGCGTACAATTTTGCCAGCGTGACAGTTGTAGATTTTCGTCGAAACGATTCGATCTCGATCCGCGTTTCGCAATCGGTTTTCCCAGAAAACAAGGTGGCGGTCGATTAAATTGAAAGAGTAAACTGTGCTGCGAATCACGCGGCGTGCCGTGCGCAAACAGACATCTTTATTCGTCCACTATGTCCAAGAAAATGTCCGCGCGTCTATTCGCAACAATCTACAGTCACAAATCACAATTAACCCTGTACGTCCTCGCTCGAATTCGAATTCTTCCATATCCCGTCGCGTGGTATATTTAAACACAATTACCAGCCACGAACTGTCTCTAATCCGCCCAAATCGCGAACTACTATCAAGAAAGATTAACGACCGTTTCTCGTGTACCAAGAAACCGAGAGGTTGCTATTACGTGCCGGTAAAAAGTTCATTCTTTGGAACAATACCGGTGATAATTTATCGCTGCTGAATAAAATTGAATTTATACGGATTTGGATAAGAAATATCTCAGATTTATAATCGTACTGTTGACATTTATGGAAATAAATATGGAGTTCAATTGCAATTGATCATATTTTTAGGGTTCAATCTACTCTTGTAATTAAATGATGAGTAAAATAACTTTAACAGCAGTATAATCGATTCAAGACTTTTCCTTTGAAACATCTTCTACGAATAAATTCCTAAAAGTCTGTTAACACGAATAAAATCAATTATAAAACCAATGTTTTTGTATTATATATCTTTAGAAATTATTTTTATCAGAAATCTTTGGATAATACGATTATGTAGACTATAATCTCAGAATCTGATTATAATCTATGTTCGTGTAAATTATTTTGACCGCAAAAGTTTTCAGATTTAAATACAAATAATATCAATGTAAATACGTAGATTGAAACGAAGTAAAATCAGCTTGACCCGATCGATGTACTGAAACGGAAGTCTCCCGGGATCGGTTGTCGCTATATAAACGATCGCAAGATTTCCAGGGTCTCTCGTTGCTTTTTGTCGGTCGTAAGTACTGCAAGTTTGTCGATGGACGTGTCCATCTGTCCATACGAATCTACAATTCAATGACTGCCAGGGAAGGAGCGCGTCCGTGGTTTGTCACGAAGGACATTTAGACGGTGAATAAAGAATCCTCTGGCAACCGCTTCTTTCCCGCCACTTTCTTCTTCTTCCTGTTCTTCGACTTCCCTCGTTTTCGTCTCATTCTTCCTTCCTTCCCTTTCTCCTGTTCGCGATGTTGCTTGCGTAACCCAAATATTATTCCATTGGTCGGCTGACTGGATGGTTCGACCGTGGAATTTCACCCTTCGACAAACGCTCGTCCATCTGGTCGGCGATTTGCAATTCCAAACGAGCCTCTCCCTCTCTTTCTCGCTCGATAGCGCGTCATTTTTTCGCTCACCTTCCGCTTCTTTTTCTTTGCCCCCTGAAATCTTGCGATCTCGACGGTACCGTTTTGTTCGCTTCCATTTTCGTTTACCGAAAGTGATTTTTAGTTGAGCGATGGAAAACAGTTTTGTGGTTATATTTACATTCATTTGAAAATATGTGTACCTAAAATGGATGCTGTATTTAATATGTCGAGTTCTATAAGCGTACATGGTTATTAGGCATATCAAATTTAAATAAAAATTTTTAAACCTTGAAATCTTGAAATAGGAAATTTTTAAGCTCTTAAAAGTCTAACAGGAAACGTGAAAAATTAACAGGATTTGATAGTATGAAGGTTCCATAAAGCATCATTTACGTACATCAATTCAAAGTTTGCAAATGACTAAAGACTGTAAAAACCTTTTATTAATATTCATAATTCAAAAATATATACCACTTTAATATAACTTATCGTTCCTAAAGAAATAATCATTCAAATAAAATAGACCAAAGCTTCATAAATCGGTAATATCCCAAAACACGAAATTGAGAACAATGTAAATCGTCGCAAGATCTCCCGTTTATTATGGAGAAAAAGAAGAGTCCCGGAAGTGTGGCGAGATCGAATTGATGTAGCGGGTAACCTGTTGCAAACTGAGGACAAAGGAGAATCGTAGAACGGCGCGAAGAGAAAAAAGATAGAATGAACGAGTATCAGGAAGCTGAGGGAAGCTGGTTCAGCCTTCGAGAGTACGATCTAGAACGATTTCAATGCCAAATCGATTTAATGCCGATCGTGAACAATTGTTGGCCTCGATCGGGAAACTGCGATGAAAAATGCATCTAGAACGCACCTTCTAAGACATGGGTGTGGGTGAAGGCTTGAAATTGTTAAAAATGGACGTGGAACTAAAATAGGTGTTTATGTTAACTCTCAAAGCATTTTAAATAGCTGATGACAGTTTCATATAAGAGCAAGATTTTGTTTAATGCCGGAAATTAACAGTTTAAACTCTTCTTTTATTTATTTTTCAATAACTTGTAGAGAGTATTCACACTTCTGAGAGCTACTTCTATTTGGTTCATATTTAATGAATAAATTGCTAAAAAGTTGAACGACTTTCAACTGTGTGGAATGCAGGAATAAATTTTTCCTCA
This sequence comes from Megachile leachella, assembly GCA_963576845.1. Lineage (NCBI taxonomy): Eukaryota > Metazoa > Arthropoda > Insecta > Hymenoptera > Megachilidae > Megachile > Megachile leachella. The sequence goes on from OY756248.1 coordinate 16,004,391, forward strand.
GGTGCTTAAAATTAATGAAATGCACTAGTGAATGATAATAATACATGTAATAATTTTATACGTTTCACACAAACACCTAACCTACAAAAAGCAAGAGCAGCATACATGAAACTAAAGTTTGTAAAAAGTGAAGTCAAAAATGCTTTCTTCAAACTAAATATTCACAGTATGTATGATCTACTCCCTTATACAAATGATTTAATGCACTAAAAAATGATTGCTTAAAAGATAAATGGTATGACAAATGTTTCCTAATTTTTCAAGTAGAGAATTCAGCTCATCAATTTACCTCGACGTTTAACTCAACATCTAAACATTAGTATGAAGAATGTATACATAAAGTTTCTTGTTATTCATAGAGTTACATAAAGAAGAACAGAAAGTTTAGTACGAAAAATGTTTTTTAATAGTATTATAAATATAGATACAACAAGCGTAGAGTTATAATTTGCTCGTAATTCAGTGCCTTAACATAGTTCCTCGACTTGAATTTCAGATTTTAACGAGTAGCAAGAATTTTTCATGTAATTCAGTATGTTGTAAAATTGATTGTTTCGAGATGAGAATGAGGAAGAAGAAACTTTGCACACCTTAATGGTAGATAAGACCGTGATAAAGAATATAATTTGTTGTCCGAAGGTGTATTTCTTCGCAGATTAATGGTAATGCTTCGCGTAACGCATCGCAGTGAATCATAAATAAAACTCGTGTTTCTTGGATTTTCGCTGTAAACTATCTTCTGGCGAACATTCTCTCAAAAATTGTTAATGCTACCCGTATTTTATACGGGAAATTTATTCAAGATCAACGATATTCGATTACGCGCTTCGCGGTAAAAGTTTCGTGAAGAAAATGGCGGCGTTGGGGATTCATCACTTTCGAGTTTGGTACTTTAGCAATTTGAGAATTTAATTTTGAAATATAAGTCGAAAATTTGGTAGTGTTGACATTTAGAAATTTAGAACTTGAGGATGTGGTTTGGCGATTGAAAAATTTAGAGGTTTGGAAAAAGAAGACTTGAGAATTTTGTTAATGTACAAACTTAGAAATTTGGAATTTCGGATTTAGGGACTTACGTGTTTGAAGACTTGAGAGTTTAACATCTACAAATTTGGGAATTTGAGAACTGAATTCAGATAATTTGAAAATTTTCAAAATTACAAATTTACACTATCAAATTTAGAAATGTAGGAATATAGCAAATTTGAAAACTTAGAAACGTGGTAATGTAAAAAACTTAAAAACCTGTAAAATTGAGAATGAAAACATGTAGAAATGTAGAAGTTTGAAAGTTCATACGTTCACATATTTCCCTGAATCGGGGTGGTTTTGCAAAATGGAATTAAAAGATTGATTAATGCAGTTTTGAACGATTAAGTTCGATATTGTCTATTGGAAAAAAGGCATGTCGCGTTTTTGAAGGGATTCCAAAAGCGGACGAAACGTGGAAAGCCAAATCGCTGACAATGCTTGATTAATTTGCGAAAACTGTTGGGCGACAAATTTTTGGCCGGACACGATCATCGGTTGTTTGCCAAATTCCTCTCGTGTTTCTGCTACCGTTCACTCGAAATTCACTGGCGACGTGGTATAAGAGAATCATTGGCGAAATAACGATGTTTGTGCTGTCAACGATCGTGTCGGTAAAAAATCCGTGTTATGTTGTCCCGTAGATAAAAGAATTCGGTGTAATTGAGAAGCAATTTGGCGAACATTCTGTTCCAATCTGTTTTGTCTAACAAATTGAACAATCAACTATTCCGCAAAGCTATCCATTATTTTTTTAAACCTGTTAATCAAACACAATTACCTTAAAAAATTGAGTCAAATAATGGACCATAAAATGTTTTATTCACACATTCTTGTAAAAGTGGCGCTTACACAAAATTCATGTTATTATACCTTAAATAAATTATCCAAAAATAATCATATTAGAAATTAAATTTGTAATTCAATTTCATTACTATTTCACATTTTCATAATTCAATTCTATGACAATTTTGTAACTTCATAATTGAATTTCATTTTCAAATTTTATTAATGTTATAAACTATAAAAACTTCTTTTGATAAACGATGAAATTGTACTAAACAGTAAATTAGAAATATAATTTTTTACAATAAAATATTAACGAAAAGTTGTCAAAGAAATGAACTATATTTCCAACTAAATAACAACACAAAATTAGCAAAAATACCCGCAATGAATTAATCAAATTTAGCGTCAAATAAAATCTAAACTTAATCGAACTTCGACGGGCTAATTAACCATCTAAATCGAAAGACGTAGCATGTCGTTTCTCCGATACAACGCGATTAATTAAAAATTGCTTTCGAGATATCGTCGATCTGATCTAGATCCAAGGGCTGACCGTCTTTGAGTCGGAATATCCTTTGATACGTCAGCTGTCGTGAAGGACCAGTTCTGCTGGACAAGTCTTTGCCTCTCACAAGTCCAAATAATATTCTCCTGGGTAACGCGTGTCATTGCATGGTAGCAGGTAGATCCTTCAAAAGTTAACGAAATTGATTCGATCCTTTAATCGCTCCATCATTTTCTTTCAATCCCAGGACGTCAGATCTTAATTATTATCATTCGTATCGGTTCATTTGCTGTTAAATATTATAACATTCTGTGTCCGTTCAAACGGTTCAGAGATATTCGTCAGAATTAATCGAATCAATTTCTTTACCATAAATACTTGTAGTCGGGTAAAAATTAGTGTTTCTTTCTATCAAACATCTAATCTACCTTCTGATCTTGTCTGTTCTATCAATTAAATGTATCAATCTATGCTACTTGCCTAATCTATTTGATCTAACCTATTCACCAAATTTACCAACCTGTTCTTACTTAACGTACTTGGTCAAACCGATCTACCTAACTCACCTAATCTTCCAACCTGTTCTAACCTACTGGATCAAACCGATCTTCCTAAATCACCTATCTAATCTTCAAACCTATTCTATCTTCCGAATCTCGCTACTTAGTTATTCAACCTATGCTACTTATCTAATCTGACTAATATTTTAACTTGTTCTACCTATTAACCTCTAGTCTAACTCACCTTTCAAATCTACCTGATTCAACCTACCTAATCTTTCAACTTATCCTAAATAACCTACCCTATCAAACGTTTCTATCACAACTATATCACGATTGAGAAAAATCTCAGTAGACAACTGAAATAAAGTTTGAAAGTGCAGATAGATCTTAAGGAACATTCTGCGGTAGCTAATAATTAGTAAGACCGACACCAAAAACGCATAAAACTATAAAGTATCCCGATGCAAGCAGACATAGACAGACCATGCCACCCTTAACTCCTCTATCTGTTAACGAGGGAAAAACCGCGGCGGCGCGTATAACGAGGCCGTCGGATCTCTGTGCAAAAAGATCAGGGGCGGAAGGGACGAGGGGGGGCAGTTAATTGCAGCGAGATGCACTTCACGGCCGCGTGCGTTATTTACGACTAGGTCGGTTTCCATGGCCGGGTTTGCAGCGCGGTCGGCAGCGAACGTACGTCTGGCGAAACACGCCTAATTCCTCATCGATATCGAAAGAAGCCGGGCCGAGCGGTGCGGGTTGGTAAGTGGCGAATTAATAAACGCCGCGTAGCTCGCGGCGAGTCACGGCAGGCTTCGAACTCGGACTCGCACTCGGACTACTGCGGTAGCACACGATAAGCCTCCATTACTGAAATACCGACTGTTTAACCCCGTGGAACTCATGGTTCCCGCAATTCCTTCGTATTCCCTCCGCGTCCCTTTACCCCCCTTTCGGGCCCCCACGTTCGACGTTCCTGCTGTTCCGCCGCGTTCGTCCTCCTGCGCACCACGGCTACACGCATCCCCGTATCCGGGCTTTTATCTGTTTCTCTTGTAAGCGGGCGATCGTCTCCGCGCGGTAGCGGGTTTTAAACCTGCTGGCATCCGATTAATTAATGGCCCGCGGAAAAGTTGGGAAAGTTATGAACCCTTCTCGTCGCCGACTCGCTATCTCGTTGGCTACTAGATTGCGGCTCGCCTCGGTTGGCCGAGGGAACGCTTTCTTTTACCCCGTGGCTGCCTTTTCCATGATTTATTCTTGGACTTGCCACCGCGCCTGGACCCCGAGCACCAGGAATTCGCCGGTGTTTTTCGCGCGAAAATACTTCGCCGCGAGTTCAGGCCTTTTTTCCATTCCCTTTCGACGCCGTGCATTCTTTTTACGGGATACGGTCCTTCTTTATCTCGCTCGCGAACCGGCGATCGCGCATCTGGCATCCCTCGATACTCACTTCCGTGGAATCCTTATGGGGATTGCCTCTATAACTTCGGAATTCGTAATCTTCTTCTTCCCTTTACTTTGATAGCGAATTCGAAGATACCGGGATATTGCAATTAAGACTTTTAGAAATTCTTTGCTGTATCGGAGTGACATTTTTGCTAACAGTCGGCTAACCTTCTTTCCACTATATCTTTCTTTAGATTAAACAATTATTTCATGCTTCGAAATTTATGAAACTGTCTCAGTAAGTTCCTTAACTAGAATTACCTTAACTAGAATGAAAAATAAATAAATACTAATGTATCAAGTAACATATAGAACTAGTTTTTTCCTCAATAAAATATGACAGATATTACCATAAAATCGTGACAATAAAATTTTGTAATATACGACGAGAAATCTGAAACCAGTCATTTTGACTGGTTGGTAGTTCTAGTGTTAACCTACCAGTTTTTCGACAGTCAATCCACCTAATTATTACTGCAATGTTAACATGAAGGACTAAAATGTTAGGTATATTTTCGATGTACCCATCTTCAATTATACAAAAACAATCGTTATCGAGAACTTGATCGTCACGCTTTAGGTTTGTCACATCTGAACTTTAACGTACGAGTCTGACTAAGCGGTTAAATTTTAAATCATGGATCGTACAAAATTAAGAGAAGTTTGAAAGAAATTCTATAGCATAGAATTTTTTTTATTTCGAACGGTGTTTTTCCTCGGCATTCAACAAGGAATGTTACAAATCGAACGAACCGATTCATTGAATGAATTGTCATGGGAAAACGATTGGAAACTATCGTTACTGCTTCGCTTTCGCTTGTTCCCGATGAAATTACGATAGTACTACACCTTCGGTTTAACCGGACTTTCGCCAATTAGAAACAAAACGACGGCAATAATTCTGTCAGTCTATTTGATTGTTTATTACGCTGCGATTTATTGAACGACTTCATTACGTACATAATAAACAAGGCTCTTATCGGTGGAATTTTTAGAACAATTCGCATAAATACGTAATCAAGAAACCAAGATTTATCTTGCAGCTAAAAATTAATTGCTAGAAATAAATTTCGTCTTAAAAATAACTGAAGGCATTTTATAATTATCTTTAGCTTTTTATAATTAGCATTTTTTTTATAATTTAGCATTTTATAATTATCGTTTTCTGATTACTTAAGTATTTTCAAGTTGATTTTCTGGGGTCGTTATTTCGTTTTAGCAATTATTTAAGTGACTGGTAAGTACATATGATTTTACATTAAGACAAAATTTTACAAAAATTCATAACTACTTTTCGTTACATTCAAATAAATTTTGAAATAATTGTATTAACAAGAGTATTACAAAGAACGGTAGATTTGAAAATGTACAGCATTCCATAATTCAAAAAAATATTGTTAAATTCATAGAAGATCTAAAAGGACACTTTAGCTCTACAAAAGATAAAACTCTATCATAAATCTATTAATGTCGGTGAAATTACTTTGCCTTTAATTTATAATGATTCTGAGCATTAAAATTTTTCGAATAGACCGTGAATTCTCAAGTGACGTGGAAACAGCTATCAATAGTGTAATTACACAGACGACTCGAGTTAGATCAAAGAAGAAGCTCGAGAATTTTATAGTATCTGCCATTTAGAGTGCGGTTAATTAACCGCTGATCTCTCGAACGCGAAACTCGGAACATTACCTATCGTCCAGTCCCATAAATGACTATACTCTTGAGTTCCATACAGGGTCGCATAATCTTTACACAGCATTGAAATTCTTTTCGTGCATTCCACACCCACAACGATCTTGCGCGCTGTTTTATCACTGTCAGTTGAAAAATTAACTTGGTACATCGTCTTCTGTCGTGTAATTGCTGTTGATGTAAAAAACAATGCCTTTCAAAATCAATTTCATTTCATTTCGAATTTTGAATATTAATTTGTCAAATTTATTCAAGAATCAGTACATTGATTTTATTTAATTTTGTTCATTTTTGTGATATTCTACTTTAAGTTTATTCAATTTCATAGTATTTCATTTTCATAAATTTTATTCAATTTCATAGTATTTCATTTTCATAAATTTTATTCAATTTCATAGTATTTAATTTTCATAAATTTTATTCAATTTTATAATATTTCATTTTCAACTTTATTGTCAAATACTGTCATCGAAAAGAAGCTTATGTGCACTCAAGCGTTTCCTACTCTAGTTAGCTATCGTCGACATGAAACATAATTCTTCGTCAGAATTCATGATGTTTTTTTTTCTGTGGTCCCAAAAAGTGGCCCCTGGTTACGCCATTGGTACTCCCCTTTCGCGGGTGCATCAGCATGCACACGCGTGCAAACGCGGCAGACTGCAGCGTGTAGGCTGTCCGGCAGGTATGATTTGTCGCATCGCCGGCCAGCTGCTGCCCTCGTGTTCTCCCGGACTTTCCGAAGAAACCCATTTAGCCCGGCAAAAATATTTCTATCGGACTGGTTGGCTCGTGTGCGACCCGCAATAAGCGACGTGCACCACCAGCACGTTCCGTCTTCCTTCACGGTTGACGAAAAAATCATCCTTCTTTTTACCCGGTCGATGATATATGCGAGTATTCGATCGATCGGTAGGAATCCACTGATCCTGGTAAGATTAAGTTGGTAATCGGAGGGAACATCGATGGGGAAATCTGAGCAGGGTGGAACTTATGTAGATACTTTGGGGATTTTAACTTGGGTTTGCGGATTCGGAGATTTTGAAGTTAAGTTGATAATTATTTGAAAATGTGGAAATGTAAATTGGGATTGGGGAATTTGCGGATTAAGGAGTTAAGGAAGTGGGGATTCAGGCGTTTGAGAAGTTGGAGATTTGGAGATTTTGGGATTTGAGAGGTCGGGAATTTGGAGATTGGGGATTTAGGAAATTTGGGGATTTGAGAAGTTGGGAATTTGGAGATTTGGGAATTTGAGAAGTTGGAAATTTGGAGATTGGGGATTTAAGAAATTTGGGGATTTGAGAAGTTGGGAATTTGGGGATATGGGGATTTCAGAAGTTGGAAATTTGAAGATTTGGGGATTTGAGAAGTTGGAAATTTGAAGATTTGTGGATTTGAGAAGTTGGAAATTTGAAGATTTGGGGATTTGAGAAATTGGGAATTTGGGGATTTGGGGATTTAAGAAGCTGAGACTTTGGAGATGGGGGTTTAGGAAATTTGGGGATTTGAGGATTTAGGAATTTGAAAAGTGGGAAATTTCGGATTTGGGGTTCGAAAAGTTGGAAATTTGGAGATTTGGGGATTTGAGAAGTTGGGAATTTGAAGACTTGGGGATTTGAGAAGTTAAGAATTTGGGAATTTGGAAATTTAGCAATTTGGGGATTTAATAAGTTAGGAATTTGGAAATTTGTAAATCTGTAAATTTATTAGTTTGTACATTTATACATTTGTACATTTGTACATTTGTACATTTGTAAATTTTTAAATTTCTACATTTGTACATTTCTCTATTTATAAATTTCTACATTTGTAAATTTGCTAATGTTGAATAATTGTATACTTTACTCCCATCGCTACAAGCTCAGCAAAAAACATTAAAATTGAAAAGTGTATTTTTCAACCATCCTCACTAAAAGACGTCAAATAGAACTTAAGTGAACCTCTACAGAATTCAATAAAACTTCGTCGATGACTCTTACAATCAATAACAGTCCACAAAAAGACTCCATGAACAAGCTATCTTCCTCGTATCGCAATCTGTCCTTTAAAACGCGGCTTCTTTAAAACCCGCCTCGTATAAAAGCACTTCGGAATCATCGGTTCCGTCGAATGTTGTTCCTGGCGGTGACAGCTCATCTACCGAAAGTGATTTACTCCGACATGACTACTTACCGGTTAACTTATGGTGTTTACCAATTCAATTAGAGATACAAGCGGCGCCCTCTCAGAACGAGATACATTTGTTTCGACATTAATTTACCGAAACGCCCCGCTGTCATAACAAAACTATAATAAACCGTGGGCCAGTTGGCTCACAGCCAGGGACCAGCCACTTTTTGGTGGGGGTTTATAAAATCCGTTGAAACGTTTCGAACGACGTCATTGTTTTCTCGTCGCACCACTCCTTCGAATCCCAACAGAACCATAAATCTCACGCCTATAATGCACTCGACCGGTTAAATAGTTTTCACGCGGTCGATTCGTGTTTTTCGAATCTGTATTACGTAATTACGCGATTTTTACTGGGATTTATGGGGTCGATTTATAAAAGAACTCCGTGATGAGGACCGGATACAGTCAAGTTGTAAATTAACCCTTTAACTACGATTTAATTTAATTTTTTATTTTATTTTTAGTAGTATGTACATTACAGCAAAAATTTTGGCAATTTTTGTCGAGATAAGAAATTAATGTATAGCAAATTATCGTTTGTATACATATTTTGTACATGCAATATGTTTGATTACCTTTCTGTACATATTTTATATATTCAATATTTTTTATTATCATTCTTACACACATTTTTCTTTTTTATATTATGTGCGCATTGTATAACAAGTTTATAATCAATTATCTAATAATTAGGTTTTATAATTACTTCGAACAGTCCAGTGAATGTTCTTTTTATACAAAATTTCTGGTTGCATATAGTTTTCATAGAAACGATAGAAGGAAGTTTCTATCGAACGATCTGGGTCTCGTTGACCCTGTCGTTACTCAATTCGAACGGAACTAAATTAGCGTGCGACCGTTTCGTCGAATTTAGAGCGTAGCGCCGTCGTTATTTTTCCAACTCGCGGCACGAGCCAACTTCTCGGGCTCGAAGAATGCCGTGAAAAACGAAAGAAAGCACCGAGGCCCATTTCGACTCGGCGCTAAAGCACAATGCTTGCGAATTCTTTGCTCCACGACGCCGACGAATGCTAAGCGTCTCTATATTTACAAGCGGGAGAGTCACTGGCCCGGTTCACTGATTCACCATCGAGACACGGTTCATATAGATTATAGATTGTTCACATCTCCATTTAACCCTTGCCCTGTTCATTATCTACATATTATCTTTTAAATCCATACATACAGTAAAACTTATGCAACATAGGATATTTGTAACATATGCAGCACATAGGATATTTGTAACATATGCAACACATAGCATATTTGTAACTGCACATACTGGTGACTTAGAAGATATTGATAACTTGGGAGAATACATTGATATGAAATACATATCACAATTAGGAAATGACAGTGATGCCATATAATTTGATACTATACCTTGAAATTATACCCTAATAAATTTTATCTGTAATGACACCTCTGTATAAATTCAGTAGACTCCATGATGTGGTTAGGTTATATTACGTGTTGTATAAGTTCACGTTATAAAGAGTCGTACGAAAGTCTTGTGCACGAATAACATAAAATAACACGATTGAAATGTTTATTACCAAGTCAGCCATTATCTTATACTATACGATAAGGTTTTATGGAATGAGTTAGTACGTTGCAGTTTACGTTATACGTTTTATTATACAACGTTGTAACAGTTGCAACATGTTTGATACATTATATCGGCGCTACAAGAACTCGCGTTATAGGTGAAGTTACTGTACAGATTTCTTACTTGAATTTATCCAAACAACGTTTAAAATGATTCACTATGTAGAATCCTGTGTTTTTTAACCTCCATTTTACCTCGAGGCCCCGTGAATTATAACGAGTCAGATTTTCCCTTCAGACATATCGATCTGCAACATAGTTTCACGAGAAAATGTTACGTTTTTTCGCCAACTAATCGAGCAACATTTGTTCCGATGTTTTTCAGGAGAATGCCAGTAGAACCGGCACGGCGGTCAAATAGATTCGTTAAAAAGAAACTGGAACCATGTAACGGGCACACAAGCGTAAGATGGAGAACGGATCTCCGTGTCGATCCTTATTTTTCTTGCGGGGCCTTGCATAGCCGTCGCGGAAAGTATAAGTTATAGGCGACGAGAGTGAACTCTCTCGCTGTAAAATATATACAGCGGGCAACGGGCATTAAGAGAGTCATTTGTAAGCGGTTGTAACCGCGCGCCGAGTGCTTTACGATACCGGGCTGTATTTTATGCCGGCAAGAGGTCCTCTCTCGGCTGTCCACGGTAACGCGAGCTCATAATGAGACTAGCTTTTATAGAGTCCACGGTTTTTCTCGGGTTTCCCGGTGCACTCGGCCCGAAAGTCACGTCGATACGCTCGATCGAGAGCAGAAAGCGCAAGAACTCGTCCCGTGCCACGGAAGCGTATCGTTTTACTGGATCTCGCTGGGGATCTAACGCTGGAGAAAGTTTCCCTCGATCGGCGATGAACTTTTGTGAACTGTCTCTTCCTCTCTTTCTTTCGGATTCTGACACAAGACCAATTGTTAGGCTTAACAGTGTTTGAATACTGAACCTTCAGTAACAATAGAGCAAATGAGAGATCCAAGGATATTTGGACAGAGGAACGTAAAATATACATATGTAGAAATCAAGGAATATAGAAATTAAATAGATGTGTAGAGCTTTAAGGTATACAAATATGTACAGGAGTTCATCTAGAGATACAGGAGATATAGCTTAGGTCCAGATCTAAGAATCTAGAGATGATATAGAAATCAAGAATAGGATTCGATATACAAAAGATCAAGAATCTAGTGTGCTATATGGATTCAAGTATGCATGAATATAAGCATAGGGATATAGCGATATTGGAAATTTAGAAATATAAGAATTTGGGAAATAGGGGTCTAGAAATATATAGATCTGGAATTTTAGCAATCTTGAAATTTGAGGTCCTTGCAATTATAAGAATCTAAAATTCGATAGAAAAATACGGAGATTGCTATATACATACAACCTGTAGATCTCTACATGTAAATCTTCATATCTCTACATCTCCATCTTTCTACGTCCTCATATCCCTCGATTCTCACATATCTAAAAATATATGAATAATTAAAGTACGAAAGTTGACCAAACCTGTGATAAATAGTTAAATGGTAAAGGAAATTCGGTTAAAGCTTCGTTAATGAAAGAAAAGGACGACCGGAATCCAGCCAGAAACGATTCGTAGGCGAATCGTTGACACCGTCGTTACGCAATGCACAAATCAACACCGTTGCCGCGTGCTTCCTCATTAACCGATGCAAAAGTGAATTGTGAAACGGCCAACTGACGACGATTTATAAGGAATTTCGGGATTCGAGATTAGAAGAGATGCCGTTGCAGCCGATGAATCACTCCAAGTTCGCGAGCTGCGATTCCTGGCATTCAAAAGAGGCGTTAAGTGATTAAACGACTAGTTGTCATCGGTGACATTAACATATTGCGTTCTCCGTGGCTAGAGTTAATGACTTGTATCCAAACTACTGGCTGTCATGTAGAAAAGAATTATATATGACAGAGACGACAGTTCGCCTGGGAGACCGATGAAAGTGATCCTCCTGGCTGCGAACGGGATAACGGATATATACGCTGAATCTCGCTGAATACAATGCACTTTGATCCCCGCACTTAAGCATTTATCTTTGCCCTTTCAGCCGCGATTCCATCTTCTTTGCCCTTTAACGTTAAATATTTGTTGGCTCAAATCGAATAAATCTGAGGACTACTGGTCTCCTAATCGTTCAAGCACTCTACTTTGTGTTTCCAGCTTAAAAATAAATATTTTGAGCACTGGATTATTTTAATAACTGATTTCAACGATTAACCCTTAGGTGGTCATTCAGAAACCATATGTTTGAGCCTACCTGCTGTTAACACGTTTAGAACGAAATGATTGGTGGATCATTGGATACCCAAACAAATGAAATATGTGAAGTTGACAGTTTTAGTTTGAACGTGTGAGAAAAAATTAATTTCTTCGTAAAACTGACGAGGGAGTTAAAAACAGTGATAAAGAGGGGAAGCTGGAAGAAGCAATGTAAATAAAAGAATAAGAAGGAGAAAGGAATAAAAAGAATGGTGGTCGGTTACAACGGAAGAGGATCTCGCCGACGAGGATCGACCTTCAAACACGAAGAAAGCCCATCACGTAAAGATGCACGGATAACAGGATATAAATGAGTCTTCGAGAGGTCCGAGGGCAAATATAGACCAACGTGTTAGCAAAAGGTTGTGGCCTGAAATGGGACCGAATGGCACCGGTATGGAAATGCGATCGGCTTTTAAACGTCGAACCGCGCTCAGCTATGTTAATTTCGTACGTGTTACTCGAGGTGTAGCTTCTGTTTATCTTCGAATCTACCCAATGTAGCTTAACGAACGCCATGGACCACCTACTACGTAGATGCGAGAACTATCATTTTCTCTAGTAATAATCCCTTTACCTTTCTTTGTGAAAGTTCATATATTATAAACGCTGACACTTTTTCAGGGAAATTTATGGAAAATGGACCTGTTATGTATCTATATTAGATTGTAATGTTACATGAAGATTTAAGTGATGCGTAACAATTCTAGAAACGTGAAGTACATTTAAACGAAGGGAATGTGTAATTAAGACTCTGAATTTTATTCTCAAAAGCTAATTATAATATTTCATACTTTATGTTATTATTGTCTGACATCAAAACAAAGATTATTAAATTATACTAAATGGGCAGTAATTATATCATGCATAATTTGAATCATACAATGCATAACACACGTGTAATTTATCACTTACTATGATGTTTTCGTTAGATTATCATACATAATTTAATTAGAATCGACTTATTTACGCACCGATTACCAGATACGATCTCCATTCTTTACATTTACGATTGTAAACACGAACATATCGTGTTCCGTTTGGTTATTAGCATCGCGAACAATTAAAATCATTGTGGAATATGGAAAACGCACAAAAACACCTCCTGTCCTTCCAATTACGTGTACATATACGAACAAACTTAAGTAAAATGTCAGTCGCGTGACTGTTTTATGTACTTGCCTGAATTGTGGGGTAAGGAATCACGGTGGTATATCAATTTCAGAAATTACAAACGTGTGAAACTTCTCAGAAGTCTTTTTGCCTTGTGCTGTCGTACATTTTTAGGGTCTTTTTTCTCTCTGTTCGTGTAAGCGAACGTGTACTGAAAGATTTATCAACAAACAAGATAAAGTTCAATATTTTTTTTTAATACTTTACCATTTTTGGCAAATTAAATATTTGAGAGATTAGAAAGTTGAAAATTTTGAATTTTTAAATAGGAAAATTTGAAAGTTGAAAATCTTGAAAACTTTGATAGAGTCATCAGCTGTTGAGTTCAGGTCTTTTGACATTTTTATTTTTATTATCAAGTGTACGTTAAAATTTTATTGAATTTTAATAATAATTGATACTCCATGTGATTGTGTAACATTTCTCTTTTTTTTCTAATATCTCCAAGTACTCTTAGCAAATACAATAATTGTTAATTAACAATTAACATTGTATTTTTGTGAAATCATCAAACATGAATTCATGAATTCATTAATTCAAACATGAATTCATTAATTCATTGTTTGTAAAAAGCTTCGAATGTTATCAGCTCCAAAGTTCCCACAGAGGCTAGTTAAACAACCAATGAGCCGATCGATCAAAAGGAAAGCTTGCACCTAAGTGTAGGCATGGCGGAAGCGCATAGTAGGCGAACAGCCTGTATGAACTTAATTTGCTAGAAGCCACGGCGTCTACATAAAACGAGCTAATATAGAGAACACCCTTCGAGGCAGACATTTTGCACGGTTCTCTAGTTTCCACGCTTAATAGACACACCTCTGTGCGTGCACACGCTCTTGCTCTTGAACCACCTGCACGAGATCGCAATTAAGGGATCGTATATGATCATCTCGTTAATTAAGATCGTCACCTGATTCAAGTATCTGCTTACATCAAATTCCATGTAAATCTTCTGTAAAACGTCTTCGAATTGTCCTTACAATGTTCGTAGTATATTTAATGAGTGAATTTTGATTCTAAGGGGCTGATTTTGTAATCACATGATCAATAAACGCTATGGATTGCAGATATAATTCTAGAACAAGATTATGTTTGACATATAATTTAAATACTGCATGAGACGAAAGTAGAGAAAATTCCTTATTGTGTTATTACATCGTTTTGAACAAAGGAACCTGTTATAAAAATCTGAATACGAGAGACATCAATAAACAACCGGAAGTGATCAGAATTGCAATTTCAAAGAACGTCTCGTTTGAACGAAAACGAGAGGCGCCGTGGCACGCGTCCCCTCGTTGACCCGGCATCAAAGGGTTGTCTTGAAAAAGCGAGATTTCGGGGCGACAGTGTCATCAGCATCTGTTTTTCATTCGGAGCCAACTATCCCGTGGATTCTTCGCGTTTTCGCCTTACGAGGATTCCGATGGCTCATCGAGAATGTCCTCTCATTAATAAGAGCACGACGTGTCGCGTCTAGCGCATTATCGGTTCACCAAACAGATGCGTTTATCCCGAGGGGTCTGCCAAAGCTGGCCAGAACTCGAAACTTTCGTGGAATGCACGGACCCGGCATACTTTCATCAATTTCACGTGTCTCACGATGCCCCGTGCAGTTATTTCATTGACGAGCCGCGTGAACACGATAATAGCCGAATCGCAAGCGTTTATGGGAGAACCACGTTATTAACGCGATAACGGATTCGTCGATAGAGCGATCCATTATCGAGTTCATTCATGTGGGACTTCATTATCGAGTTCGCTGATCTCGACATGCTTTATTGACGAGTTACTTGATCATGAGGTTCTTTATTCGATTCGTGTCGCAATAGTAGAGATTCTTTTTCTGTATAGGTCGTTCAAGAATATGTACTTCTATGTGGTTTGTTCCATAGTTCGTTTCATAGATGTACTTCTACGTATGACCTGTCTCGTGTTCTTTATAATTCGTTCCATATAAGCCGCTCCATAAGATGAATTTCTAAGTCAAGATGGTGTACACGCAATTTTAATATTTACATATCAACGTCTCCGAATGCAAAGAATTGTTGCAAGAATTTTTTTCAAAATAATAAAGGAGCAAATGTAACAGATTATACCATTTAGGATTTCTACAAAGGGACTGTACATTAAATATTAAACGCAATATCTTAAAGAACTAACTTTCTATTATACAGTTTGAAAAATGTAATGTAACTGGATGCTGCGTATTAAAAGAATAAAAGGTTTTAAAAGAACCGTCCTCGGTGCATCAAATTTTTTACCCAGAACGAGGAGGAAGCGACGAGAAGGCAAATGATGGAGCTCAGAGGCATAGTTCATAAGAGAGCAGCGTAAATTGTGCGGACGGCTAATTTTTAAACAAAGCCTTAATTTCGCAACTTCATAATATCGTTGTGTACCAGTTATTACTCGGCGGGATAATAAATGATTATTACGTGGCGGAAAGAGGTAGGAAGAGAGAAAAGCAAAGGAGGTGGGGCCGAAGCAGGGTCGAGGAAGCATCCTTTGATGTCTTCTCGCTCGACCTGCTTCAAGCCAAGCGACAAATTCTTCGATATTCAAGCGATGAAAAGCCTCTCCCTGGGGGTTAAACCGGCAACTTAAAGATTGCGGTGAAAACGATTACGCTTTTCAGACGGGAAAAACCTTGTACAAGTTTTTCCTACCCTTGATCTAACTTGTCAGAGTAATGAATGAACTTAACTTCGATTAATCAACAGTTGCTGTAAACAATTTTATATCGAATATCAATGATATGAAATTTGGGGTGCTTGCAGCTACTTAAAAAAAAAGTTCAGTTCAATAAGATACAAAATATGTGAAGAGAACTAATGCAAAATATTTGAGTAAAATTTAAAATATTCTAAAAATAAAATTTTTATTTTTTAATGAAAAGGTTTCCGGTTAATTATATTTTATATGTTTATTGTTTGAATATTATAATTATATGTGAAGCATTATTGATCGCTATCAGAAAAAAGGTTCAGCAACTTAGCACTAGAAAATTGTTCTACAGATCATTATATATAATGCAGCAATTTTGTATTTAATTGCTCAGTAGAATTTGTAGAGTGAACGTAATGGAGTAGAATTCCTTTCTGCGACATTTCTTTGCAAGAAGAAACGTTTTTCCGATCATTTGTCATGTAAATCGAGTATTAAACGACAGTCGATCAACTTCAGCAATTCACTCGGTATTCTACTTGAATGAGCCGAACGTGAATAATTGCGTTCGATCGGATTAATTTGCATAAAAACACATTACTGTCTATACCAGGAATTGTTGCATTCTTTTCATGCCACGTCGGTTGACTAATCGCTACGACAATTAAGTAGGAAGTTAAATAGGAAGTAACGTATCTACGAAAACGCGGTATAATAATCGTTAGTTATCGATGAGATTTCCACGTTTCGTGTGAGGCACGAGGTATATGGCATGCAAAACCATCTCGTGCCTCGTTTCGAGCACAATTCAAAGTGATAAGAGCTGGTTATCAAGTTTAAACACCGTGTAAATGGCATTAGGTAATCGTAGACAATGATAAGTATGATAAATGGAATGAAATAGAATTTATTTTGAATTCCTCATGAGTGCACAGGATTATTTATCTAAATCTTAATTACTTTTTAACGGTGTCTGCGTGTGATATAAATTCATATACTATTTATTTTATTCACACTGATGTAGTTAAATTGCAACTCTTTTAATAAAAAATGTTAATTGTTTAATGAATACGTGCTTCTTATTTCATAGATACATTTTTATGATTTTACTAATGCAACACACTTGTGAATATATAATTGATTTGTTGATTAGGTATATTGAGTTGGATATACTTCAATAAAAAAATGTAGCTTTATATAATATATTGTATCATGTAATGTACTATTAGTGTAATCTGTACATTTTGACATTTTCGAATAAAATACAGTAAAAAGCTAACCTAACTTCCCACTTATTTTTCCATCTAGAACAAAACTTTCCCAGTCGTTCCGATCGCGTGACTCACCGTGCATGCATCATATTTTTCCGATAACGCCAAGATATCGAAAGCACTTATGGTCGATAATGTACGTACATACTGATACATCAGACATTCGTTACGCAGAGCGCCGCGAAAGAAGACATCAGCGGGTCAACAAAGGGAAACGGAAGATCGGATCGAAGGGAATCGAGATAACTCCATTTCAGTACATCACACGCGATGGAACGGCGTTGAATCGGAAACGGGGAATCCGCGTCGACGATCGCGATCGTCAGGCGTGCACGGTCGGTCTACGTTTGCTTATTTCTTCGCAAATATGCCGGACTAACGTTCCCTCAGGGCTTGATGAGTGCGCAACGAGGATAACGAAGGCCGTAAACCTTTCCAGTGGCTCTGCATGCGATTTCTGATTCGCTTCCACGATCGGCTAAACGACCTGGCGACGTCTTATTTGCGCTTTTGCATCCTCGTTACTTGTATTCCTTCTATCCGTTCGGTTGTTTCTCGCCGGGGTATTCGACACGGAGCATTTGTCCACGGGTGCACAATGGCTCGCCGCGATTTCCGCGATAACTGACAGCTTTACGGCCATCTTATTCACAAGAATTATGCTAATTCGTCGACGGGTTTGATTTCTTGCGCGCTTTGGAACTTCAGAAAATGCCGACAGAGGAACCTTTGATGCCCGAGGCCTTTTTACCAGTTTATGCGATCGAGTTTCATTTCGTTCTTACGAAACTGAATTACGCTGCTATTCTTGCTGATGTCGACAAGTTTATTCATTTTTGATGGGTCAAAGGTATATTAAAGAAATATGGATAATTACTATTCATCTCTGTATTAATAGCAGAGGTTATTATAATATCAAGATTGATTTCATTCAGACAAAACTAAACGACACTATTAACTTTAAACAATTTGGATATTTAAACAAAATTTTTACTAAAAAATAGTAAAGGTTATGTTTGTTAAGATACGTGCATTCATACGCGTTTAAGCGACAGTTTCTCATATCGTCAAACGATAAGCAAATTTTAATGTTTCCACTTATCGGTAAGATTTTACAAGGTACTTACAGGGTTTCGCATAAAAACAAATTACAAGCAGTTTAATTCCTTATTTGCTTAATTGGTGGTCGTTTATCTCGTTGTTTGTTTCTCTGAATTGCATCAAGTGCACCGAGAACTCGGAGAGAGGCTTGTGTAATGTTTGCGAAATACGCGTGAAAAATGAAGAAACTTTTCCGCTACAAGGTTATAATTTATTTACTTCTGATGTAACTCGTAACTATTTTCGCAAATACGTAATTCTTTACTACAAAATTAGAAATGACGCAGTGAACGTGTGGTGTCATAACAAACTCGATAACTTGAGTTCCTCTTAAATTAAAAATCTGGCTGAAATTCTAATAGTTTTCGAAAATTATATTTATATTTTTAATGTGATTTACAATAAATGTTTGACATACCCCAGTTCATTACTATAGTGACCTTCATGATGACTGTGATAACACTGATGACTATGACCTTATTGATAACTATGACGACCTTGAATGATTGCACTAACCTTGACAATGACTATGATCATCAAGAATTCAGATTTATCTTCACGTTTTTTAATAGTATAGCAAACACAAGCATGTCATTTGATTGTGACGATCTAAACGGTGACAGATAACCTTGAAGATGACTATAACTTTGATGATGACTGTGGTCCTTGTAGCTATACATGTTGCAACATCAATAAAAATAATGTAGACTGAATTGTATCTCATTACTTCCTAAACACCGTTTTAATTACAGTAGAATTAAACACATACGTTCATAATTCATGAAGTATCAATTAAACCTGAGCCTAAATGGTTAATGCATTTTCTGTCAATAATTGCGTTAGAGCGTTTCAGAACGCTTCCGGTCGATAAGGTGTTAAGTATGCGTTGAAATCGATTCCACGAACGAGAAAATAATATTCCGCAGCGAAATGATCGACTTCCTGCTGAGAAACGTTTCTCAGCAACGAATCTAGAGCAAGGATTGCTTAATTCCACCCCGAAGCGAGGGATTGTTATTCGCGACGCGGAGCGCGCTTCCGGTCTCGCTCAGACTTGCTCTTCTGTTTCGTTCTCGTTTCCGACAGCGTTACGATTCCGCAGGAGGAAATAATTTCATCAAAAAGTCGTGTCGAGCGTGAAAGAAAGCCGAGTACGGCCATGATTCTTCCCTCGGCGCAGTCGCGCTTAGAACGGCGTAATTGCGAGGCGTAATTGCAGTCCCCTTTGTTTCTTCAATTACGCGGCTTTAGAAACGAGCAACCAGGGAGAAACGCGAGGGGTTGGCACAACTGTGGCCAGGAATTTTTATGAAATGGTTTCTGTCTTTGGCCTCGTTTGTTCCTTCTTGACTCCTCCTTCTGTCACGCTTCTTATTCCAATCAAAATTGAGGGTACTTCTATACACCCTTTTAATGACTTCTCCTATCGGTTACTTTTCATTCAAGCTTTCATTTTTATTGTACTTTAAATCGACAACTTCTTGAAATATTTCAAAACCCTACTTATGTTTAGTATGTACTTAATACAGAGGAGAACTATGTTACAGAAGTGGAAGTATACTTTTTGAACTGTTACAATTTTATCATTATATTTGAACATTTTTTAATTCAACAACTTAACTTTAAAGTATGACAAATTTGTCATTTTCTTGAAATTTTGAACAATTTATTTGAAATATTTTGTGATATGCAACTTGATATATGTATTTCTTGTTACATATAAATTGATAACATATGTATTTCTTCATACATACAAATTCATACCATATGCATTTCTTCATACATACAACTTAATATCATATGTAGTTCTTCATACATATCTAGTTACTTTAGAAAATCATTTTTAAGAATTCCTTTCTTACTTCATAAATTTTGTATTACATTTGCTGTTATCGTGGGTCAAAAGTGAACCAATATGTTTAATGATACTTCGGTTCTGCAAAGTTTAGACAGCAGTTGTTGCAATGATTTTTTCGCTCCTCCTAGACGCAATGCACATACATTTCGCAATTCATCAACGTCATCGTGGGATTTATCGAGTCCTGCGTGTACCCTTTGCAAATTATTATCGCGATCGTAAAATCTCGGCTGAATGTAACACTCATTGCGTAGGTGTGATGACGAATTACAACTTCCTAATCGCACTGCAAATCTGCATACTTCGCGCTGTCGGGCGGACGTGTATTCGTGAAAGTCGCGCTTCGGAACTCTTTTTTATGAAGTTCGTTTGTAATCGTAGCCGAATAAATGTTCAAAATCAAAGTGACGAATGAACGTCACAAAAGAAAAATTGCCGAATATCCAATTTGTAGTAACACTGTCGCACGGCTTAAAGTATTTTGTTATGCACGTTTTATTAACAAATTCTTCGTTTTGATGCGATAGATATGCATAATAATTACAAACGTATACTCTGGGATTGTAAAAATAATTTTTTGGAAAAAAAAAATATTTCGCTGCGGACAGGATTCGAACCTGTGCGGGTAGCACCCAATGGATTTCAAGTCCATCTCCTTAACCGCTCGGACACCGCAGCTTCGCGGTTTGGGATTCTACAAACCATATTACAATCTGATGAGAAGCGATCGATAATGTTAATTATTATTTTGCAATTACATGCAAAATTTATGAATACAATTTTAACGCCGATGTAAATATATCGATGCAAAATGTTAAATTTAAAAAATGTGGTGATTTAGTGAAATATATCAACTTGTTATAAATAACAATATGAATTGTTTTTAGTAGTAAATAAATAATATCAACTTGTTTTAAATAATAACATGAACTTTTTTA
This sequence comes from Megachile leachella, assembly GCA_963576845.1. NCBI lineage: Eukaryota > Metazoa > Arthropoda > Insecta > Hymenoptera > Megachilidae > Megachile > Megachile leachella. The sequence continues at coordinate 16,025,414 of OY756248.1, forward strand.
AATAGTAAATAAATAATATCAACTTGCTTTAAATAATATATTCGTGTAAATTTCACATATTTCAGAGTAATACACAATTGTGATGTATTTAAAGAATACTACATTTACAAATATTTATAAAGTCCTTTGCAGAAATAATAATGTTCGAAGTCCAACCTTAAAAAAATGTGATAATAAAATTGAACAAAAATTTCTCCCTCAGAAGTCCGCCATTCGAAAATGGAAAAATGTTTCAATCAATTTAGCACAAAAGTACAGCAAATGACAATTAAAATCCTGCGATCGAATTACTGAAATCACTTCGGCAAGCAGTGTTAACGTGTTAATTAAATATCGGTTAATAGAGTCCGACAAGTAAGTTTCTTTCACGATGGCACGAGTACTTAGGTAAGAATTTCAATTAGCCAAGGAAACGATCGAACTAAGACAATTACAAGGGAACAGGGTCGCATTTCCGGGTTTTAACGAATGAACTGCAGATTAATTAAACTCGTCTCATTCTCCTTCTTTTCGCCTGTCTTCCGAGGCCAAGGAAAGCGGCGCATCGCGACCACATTAACGATAATTGAGTCATCTCACGGTTATTTAATTACGATCGTTAAACAGCCCGATATCAAGCATCATAGTTGATCATCGCCTTAAAAAGAGTATCGTTGACGAGTGATGTCTTTGACTTGCGATATTAATAAATCATTCCGTACCGACCGATGATAAGAAAGAACAAGCTAGCACGACGTACTATTAATTAAGCTGTTAATTAAACGACAACCACGGATAATGTTTCATGGGACATGTAACCCGCGGTGTCCTCGCGTATATGCTTTTTAATGTGTCGCGCTTGATGTAATGTTAAATGTTCAGCGTTTATGGTGACGTTTAAAACTTGCAAGAACGGTTGTGCAAACAGAATGTTTACGCACTCTTTGAAGTAATTCTGAGATTAGAATTTTAAGTATACTATTACGATGTTACGAAAGTTTTACGAAGAATATTTCAGTTTATCGCGTCAAGAAGCTTGCTACTGTCTTTCGATCTTCTTGAATTTATGTACTTGTTCAATAAATTTCTTAGTTTAATAACTTTATATATTATAACTTGTTACCACATAACTTTTGATATTATCAGAACATAAGGATATACGAAAGAGGGGATATAATTTATTATAACAAAAATAAAATTTGTTAGTTCAATGATCGACGTTAGAGGATAATTGATAGAACGCTGTGGTGGAATACGAGTCATTGTATGCTCGATTCTATTAAGTAACAGAAATGAATAATTTTGCGAAAAGGGGGTGGAGAAAATAAGAGAAAGAAAAATATAATAACAAGATATTAATTAATAAATAATTGTATAGAAGTGTTATTAAGGGGAATAATAGTGCACGAAAGAGAAACTGATGCTTTCTTGCAGAAGAAACAATGAAAACCCGTTTCCTTTCGCGAGCGTCGAAAACACGGCGTCGTGCCGTGTATCCCCGATGGAATAGCGGACGAAATATCAAAGGTTTTCGCGGATCATTTTTCATTTCTATAATCGGCGGTCTCATCTCGAGCAGCTCGTGACACTGCACTAGCTGACAGTGACGAATCGACAGTTGTTGAGTCAACCCTTGAGACACTGGTTGAGACCGGTGTCTCTGTCCCACGCGTTTCGTGACTAATGAAAACGTAGCGTCCTTTCGAATCCGACGAATCGAACCGTTCGAACGGACTTTATTTACCGTGGCGTGAGAAATTCTAGATTCGTATCTGCAGAAGGGAAAAAGTCCGGGATCTATGAACGATCGTGTACCGATCGTTTTCGAAGGTGGATGACACGAAAGTGATTGTTGTGGTTCAACGACGAATGCTTTGAGCACGATTATTTATTACAAGTCTTCGTCAACGAATTTTTATTATCAATTTTTTGTTTTCATGAAAATTCTGCTTATGCATTCTTTTGCAAAAATTTATATTTTTAGATGGTACAAGTTTTTTTTTGATATTTGATTTATTGGAAGTTCAACTTTCATTTTTCACTGTAACAGATGAAAAATGGTAAAAGGTGAAATTTGATAAAAATGAAAAACACAGTAAAAGATTATATATGATTTATGTATGTCCTGTTTGCGAAATTACATCTAGCTTTTAGTAAAGATATTAATATCTGTACAGCTCGTAAAACGTTAGTGACACCAGGTTCACGTTTCATCGGCTTGCGCATATGCATAAATAACGAGTGTGTTTGAACAGTGGTTATATTATCAATTCGCGTATAGATAACAGCGTGAAGGTTTAATGTTGATTCATTATTCACTCGAATCCTCTAAACGTTACTTAACACGGTGTCTTCGTATAATAATATTTCCTCATGATGCTGTTAAGAAATACTGAATTTCTTTCGGTAGCATTTTACTGTATTTTACAGAAAATTTTGTAATTATTTATTTTCTTGTAGATGTTTTTGATGTTCAAAAATTAAGAGATTTGAAAATTTGGAAATTTATGGATTTGGGGATTTAGGAATTTAGGGGGTTAAGAATTTAGGGATTTGGGTATTTGGGAAATTAGGGAGTTGGAAATTTAGGAATTTGGGAAATTAGGAAATTGGGAAATTAGGGATTCGGGAAATTAGGGATTTGGGGATTCATGGATTTGGAAATTTAGGAATTTGCGAAATTAGGGATTTGGAAAATTCGGGATTTGGGAAATTAGGGATTTGAGAAATTAGGGATTTGGGAAATTAGGGATTTGGGAATTTAGGGTTTTAGGGATTCAGAAATTTGGAAATTTAGGAATTTAGCAATTTAGAAAATTGGGAATTAAGGAATTTGACAATTTAGAGATTTGCGTATTTGGTAATTTGAAAATTAGAGAATTTAGCATTTTGAAAATACGCATTTAAAAATTTCAGAATTTAAATACCCAAAAATTTGGAAGTTGAAATTTTAAAAATTAACAAATTTACAAATTTAGAAAATTTCCTAACTTCCACTTGCTCGAATTCAACTTTCCCTTCGAAAGCACCTTATTCACCCATCGCTGGTTTACCATAAGAAAATTTTGTCTTACCTACCTTAATGCTTACTACACGAATATTTAATTACTTCAATAATTATAATTTCTCAGTTATTGCTCATAACCCCTTAAAAATATCCAACGATAAATATTGTACAACTTTGAGACCGACAATTAATAATTTCTCATTAACATTTAATTCGAAATCCATTAGTTCTAATAACATCAAGCAACTCGTTTTGCATTTTAAACGGTCGCGACTGTTAATTGCAACCTGCACGCAATGCAACTTTCTTCACGGATCTTGTCGATCGGAAACCGCCAGCAAGATTCGTAATTATGGGAGGAAATTAATGCAATTACAACTGGTTGCTCATACATTGGCGATTACGAGCGTGCTTAAATGGCGACTCGGGAAGTTTTGTTCTTACAAAAACCGTGGCCCTTCACCTGTCTCATGAGCGAGCCGAGTGGCTTTCGCGTACCATACTGGTTTTGCACCTTGAGCATTGAAAAACGCAGCCTGGCTGAGAAATCGGGAAAGTCACAACTCTACATTCAACGTTACACAATAAAAAGATGAGAAAATTCCATTCACGGCAGTTGTCATATTTTCTACTATCTGTCAAGACCCCCTTAGACTTTTAACAAAACCAACTATTCGAGATTTAATTTTAATTTCGACACGCTTAAGATTTCGTTGCATTATGTTACACAGAATATGCACAGAGGTCCCAACATTTTTACATCCCTAAAGTTTCGAATACCTAATTTTTAATGAAGTTTTGCGAGTATCTAAAATTTGATCGTGACGAGAAGGTACACGAACATATCCTAAGTTATTGCAGAAATAATTGATTTTGCAAGAAACGTTACCTAACCTATCCGTGTCCGAAACGTCTATTAGAGACACCGTGCACGTATAAATCGGCAGGTGATAAATTATCGGATCACTATTAAATTTCAAAGTAATAGCCAACTGTATTCCGCATCAGGCATTCCTGCGTTGTTCCGCTGTGTAAAAAAGAACCGCATAAAACTTCAATCCGAATAATTCCAAGTTTCTGCACCCAGCAAGCATTCTCCACGAGGCTCGAACTTTTCCTGTTTTCTCATCGCGAGCTCTCGTGGAAGAAAAATCTGCGAGTCTCGGAAAACGATGGAAAAGAAAAGAAACCCGGGGGAACTTAATCTCGGTAGGAATCTATCTTCGTTCACCCGTGTCCAATATAGACGTTCCATCGAGGAGAGCAAGACCGCGCCTTCGCGAAACGGATTTTCGAGCGATTGTCGCGCCGCAAGGTGGAATGCACCTGCTACGCGCGAACGATCATGGTTCAAAGGTTAAGTAGAAAATGTCGTAGGTAGGAATGACGATGGGGGGTTGGAGGTGTGTCGAGGGAGGAAGACGAGGGCCGGAGGCATATCGAGAGAGGGCTATATGCCGAGAGGCTACCGCTGCAGAAGCTAAGCGCATATTAAGGAGGCTCGTAAAATTATAAGCATTCCTAAGAATCTGGTAATACGTCGACGCTTTGCGAGCGAGCGCGCGCGAGCGGATACCGGGAGGACTGCTTGGCCTCGACACACGTGCCACCGTGGGTGTAATTTATATTAACGATGCCAGACCGACGTGGCGGCGCTTTGAAGATCCGTAATGCCCCGCTGTCGCGGAAAACGTGGTGAGAATACTCTCATCATTCGAGAAAGGACTCGCGGAGAGAAACCGTGTTGACGTCCGACGTTGCCGACCAGCCCGTCCTGTCTTGTCGCTTCGATGCACGGTACACTCCGCTGCAACTTTACTCAAATAACATCATTCTTTTATTTTACAACTTTTCATTTACAAGTTTCACTATCACTGAATTATCTAATTTTCAAGGCCGCCAATTTCGAGCTCTTATTTTCAAATTTTTTAATATTCAAACCTTTACATTTTCCTGAATCTTTAAATTCTTAAGTTTTAAAACTTTTCAACCGCCAAATCATCTAGGCGTTCATTTCTCTAAATTCCTACATCTCCAATTTCGAGATCCCCAAATATTCTCAAAGTTCAAAAATGTCTGGAGTATCAAAACCGAAGTCTTCAAGTTCCAAGATCCGAAAATCTCAACATTCCAACATATCTATTGGGTCGTTCCGAGAGTTCGTGCCGATTTTGAGGGGAACTGAAACACAGCTCATTTAAATTTGGTACACATTTATTAAATTATATAGGTGCCATTCTGATCTATAACCTTTCTCCGTTTTTTATATAACTTGAGAAGTCTTTCCAGAACGTCTTAGGTTTTATGGCGAAAAATTATTCTAAATAAAATTTCATGCCGTCTATCGAAAATCGGCACGAACTTTCGGGACAACCTAATATGTCTTCGCGTTCTTAAAATATCTGAAATTTGAGAATCCTTAAAAGTTAGTGGGTGATTTCTTCCTCGATCACAACATTTTCCCAAGGGAAGATTTGTTCTTGACTGTACAGCCACCGACGAGATATCGCGAATGCAACTATTCACCTCGAATCAACCGAGCCATTAGAATTGAATTGAATAAGCTTTTCCTCGAGGGCCAGTTTCCAGAGAACGCCGACCAGACGCCTCTCACTTGCACATTTTTTTCTGACCCTTGCTGGCCAAGAGAACTGCATGTGGTCGCGTCATCCTTGAGTATGTGTTCGAGGTGACTGACTGTAATATTAGGATTTGTACATGATCGATATTACCTAGAATAGAACAATGTATAAGTTCAGAATCAAACTCAGAGGATAGTACCACCACATATTAACATGATTTTACGCTTCAAGGGATTTAAACATATGTGTCAGAAGCATTTTTGCTGCTAACAGACAGAACTGGAAATTTCTAGCCTGAATTTTTGAAAAGTTTCATGAACTCTCTTGAATTCAATGTTACAACACATGTATAACAATATTAATACATCACATATGTATCACTATCTTGATATATCACATGTGCTATAATATGTGAATACATCACATGTGTAATATTATAAATTTAAAAATACTTATGTGCAATAATTGTATTAAGCCAAAGTGTGAAACGACCATCGAATACAATTGAAACTAAATTCTGTGCTTTAGAGATTAAAGCGAAAATGGAAGCTGTGTACGTGGAAACGTCGACACATTAGTCAGCGGTATTTTTCTTCGGTGGCGTTGAAAACAAAACGGGGAGGCTCGGCTACAACGTTTCATCGTTTCTGTTCTCTCTCTTCCTTCGTTGGAAAATCTTTCAGCAGGCCAGATCGTGATGCACGTCCACGGAAATTAATTGCCCGTGGTCGCGAGTTGCATTGACGAAGTGCAAGCGAGTCAGACGGTTCCCAGAACCGCGGAAGCCACGCGACTGTTCTTCGAGTAAACTGGTTTATTGTTATTTACGATCACCGACCGGACGCCATTAATCGCCGCAGGTGACTATTGTAGCAGCTGCCCCGTTGCGTTTCGTGCACTGAAAGACCACGATCCGTGCGATAGATCCGCCATTTTCCGGGCGAATTTGTTCCACGAAATTTATGCGCTCATTGTGATCGCCCACTTTGTATCACCGACCGATTGCTTCCGTCCATTTACTCGATCCTGGACAATATTAATCGCTCTCGAATGTACGTGCTCTGATTTCTTCATGAGATCAATAGGTGAAGAATGTACGATCTCTACTTCAATAGAACTAGATTTCTCTGTTTCTATTGCTTTATTGACTTCGTTTCTGTAGATTTAATTCTCCTGTGATACCGGGTCTCTTTGTAGAAAATTTTAATTGCTAATTGCACATTTCATCATAACAATAAAATGGTTGACATGTTTTCTCTGAACGAGCATACGTAAACTTGACGATTCATAAATTTCTAAATTTTCATGTTTAAAAGTATTTAAATAATTCTGAATTTTGATATTTTTATGAGTTAGGACCTAAAATTTCTAGATGCCAGTATTCCTGTGCCTTAGATCCCAAAAAAGATCCGCAATTAATCGTCAATTTAATATCAATAACGGTGTGAGTGGCCATATATCAGATGAAACGATACGGTAAATTACACGTTGCTACACGAAATCCCTAATAAATATCTCACATAGCATAACTACATAAATGCTACCACGCGACAGAGAATAATCTTATTCTGAACGCTTTGAAGAATAATCCCGAATTCAGTGATACAACTGCAGTATAACAGGAGTTCTACGATAATACTGTTTGCGGCTGCAAATAGCTACGTAGATTTGCATGTCAAGATCAAACGGGACGTTAGAATCCAGAAGAACGCGTTAATCACGTTCAACATCAAACACGAGGAAGGAGCGGGGAAACAGTGCTATCCTTGATGATAATTCATCATGCTGGATGACCCGTTGGATTACAGCGAACTGCAACCAGAATCGGACCCACGAGCAGCAGCTGCCCTTTTCATTCAACTGGCCAGCTTTGAGCTTGATTTACGACGAAAATTTCTGGCTGCTAATATCAGAAACAGTTTAACCCCTTAGACTCCAATTATACCTTCCAGACGCAGGTACTGCGTAATCTTCCCATCCACATACGTTTTATAAACGTTTACGAAGCTGTTTAACGATATTCATTGATTTTCTTGCTGTTTTTAAGAAGATGTTGTGTGAGATAACATTGATCACATCTAGTTATGATTTGGTATAATATATTGGAGTTGCATTGTGTAGCATTTTTAATACGTTATTTAAAGAATATATGTACATAAATTAAAATTGTTTAATTACAAATGTGAACGTCAACCTCTTGATATGACCAAATGAATTTCGAAAACAAATTTCACTCTACCTAGAAAATCTTTACCGAATAATATTTTAAAAATTAATTTTAAAAAATGTGTCCAATAGTACATCATCGCTATAACGAACTCCACAATAAACAGCTTCCTCCAAATTGTGCTTAAAACTCGAAGGCAGTGAAACATGGACCAGTATACGTAGACATCGCAGGATCCAATCGGTTGCCGAAAAATCGCAAAAACGAAAGAGAGAAGAAGCTGTTGGTCAAGTATCGGAGAAGGTATCGAAGGATCAATCTCCTGTATCGTCGAAGCTCAGAGGCAGCTTGGATCGGAATGCGATCCTCAGAAAACAGAGGTGGCCGGTGAACGCAGTGGCACGGAGCGTAGCCCCTTTAGCGCGTGTCGCAAAGAATGGCGTTCCTAGACTAAAAACGGAACAGCGGCAAGGAATGTAACGTTGCAGCACACCTTGCTCGGGGCTGTGACACGAGTTCACACGGCCACCTATAGAAACGAGTGTACACTGTTGGACGCAATCTGGCCTGGCATCCGTGAGATATGGCGATCCTCTGCCGATAATTGTCGCACATCTCAGCAATTCTGTGACCGATTCATCTGCCAGTATCCCTGCGACGTGTTACTCCTCGTGTATCCTAGAGGGACTTTCAGATCTTTCGCGCACTACTTCAAGGTAATTTTATAGAGACACACCTCGCCGATTTCAATAGCCTTGTCAAGAAAAATCTGAGTCACTTTTACTGTTACTTGACCTCGAATTGAAGAATTCAGAAAATCTAAATTCTCAAATTTTCAAATAACGATCACAACACATGATACATAACAAGGCCAGGAGTTTAGATTACGGAAACGTGAATAATTCAAAAACGAAAAATCATAGATGTTCACTTATCCCAAAAATGACCAAATGTATGCAAGAATCACTTTGTTATGCAAGACAATTGAACAACCGATTCCGCAAATTTCCAGTTACAAAAGCAGCACGTTCGTGACTGTCGGTTTCTTAGTGTATCGAAGCGGTTTCTAGAAGCTGGTGTAATAAGAGTCCTCGCTGCATTTCAGACAAATCCCAGTGTCCTCAATATACTTGCATCGGTACTAATGCAATGGCAGTCGAGCGACAAAAAAATGGGGATTACTAGTGTGGATAGAGAGGTCTCGAGTCGAGACTCGACTAGAATTATCGTAGATCGTTAAATATTAATCGAATCGTTCTAGCAGCACGGCGAGTATCGAAGATCTCGAGGGCAAACTGATCGGGCCAGAAAGCGAACTACTTGATCGTATTCAAGTGTCGCGAAGAGCCGGAGAATTATTTTCGAAAGGGGATCGCTAGCGATCTTTCTTTCGACGCGTCACGATCGTTGGCAATCGATCGACCTGCTTCTCTATCTGGTACGTTCGTCTCGAGATAATCGTTCGACCTTATTTTCATGGCACCGCGTGGATCGTTCAGCTCGCTGCAACTGGTTTGTAAGCGCCGACATGTTAAAGGGTGCCGACTGAAATCGTAAAAAGTGCAGATTTCATTCGGGCGGGATAAATTATCCGCGGAGCAATTAGTAATTGGTAATGTATGATATTACTTTAGATTGCTAATCTTACAAAGACCACCCCATGTGTCCGGCGCGGATTTTAATGAGCTATCGCATATTGATGGATTAGGTTATTACGGACGTTCGTACGACGATCAATGCTTTAATCATTAATTAATGCATTTAATTATTGCACAAAAAGTTGAAGTGGATCTATAAAACTTGAGGAAGCTGCTTTGATGTTATCTACTTTTTATTTTATGATCTTGGAAGCTGACTCACTCGTTAAGCTTAAGATTAATTTTGCTGCCATCAAATTTATAATTTTATAGATTAAGTCTTGAAAAAGGTGATAGAGAATAGTAATTTAAAGAAATTTTAAATTGTCGACTACCTGTATTCAATACAATAACAAGTTTTACTACTTAAGAAAATTAAAAAAAATGTTCAAGTCGACCTACAAGTTTCTTCAATTTTACTTTGCTAAGAAAAAATTTGGGGAACGAAATCAGTTCGTATTAATCCTCAACATCCCGCCCGAAACATTCTACCTCCATGGCAGCGATAATTTTAATAAACCGCGTAAAAGTTATAAAAATACCGATATTTATGTGATCCACGTTTTTCTGCAATTAAATAAACATAATAGCAGGAGAAAGCAAAAACTGCGGTACCGGTGATAAGGGTTAATTTCAAATGGAAGATATCGACGTCATTCGGGTGAAAGCTTTTACGAACAGAACGAAATAAAAACGAACGGGAAGACGAGTTCTTTCCGCGACAACGTTTGATTTTTTGCGAGCAAATTGAAATTGTTCATACAGAAGCGAAGGAATCACGGTAAAATGTCGTAGTGGGCAATCTCCGTAGAAAAGCACGAGCGTAGGACATTCGTCGAATTCCTAGAGTGGTTAGGCCACTGGTCGATGCAATGAAATGTCAGACAGGAATTCATATATCGCGCACCAGTCATAAGGAAATGAAAGGTTTCGCGTGTCACCGCATAATTGCTGTGCGTGCGTTTCATCGACGGATAAGGAAACAATTAGGCGAGCCATGGAACGCGTGTGGAAGTACGTGAACGTATGAAGTTCCGCTTTTGGATCCGTTAAAAGTAATCGGAATCTCGATGCTGTATCATTTAATTGTCTTACATTGTTCTCTCGTAGAATGAAGTTGTCACTGTTTTGGTATCGTCAGATCATTATTTTGTGGACGCATTTGCTCTTCCTGCCATTTTGGTACCATTAGGTACTTTTCGTATTGATGCCAGCTTATGCTAATCTTCTACTAATTTTTATTATTTCATTACATATATTTGTATTGTACTACGAATTTGTTGCCCTTCTTTCTTTTAAAATATTAATTAATATCCTAAATAAAATGAATTAACTTCTAAATTTTCAAATTCCCGAATTTAAGATCACAGAAACGATTCCATGTTTCTTCCTCCGTCGCATATTTTATTGTCGTCCCATAAACAGCCCGTGAGTCCTTCGCTGTAGATTTGTTTATCTTTGATAATATTTTAGAGGATCGGTGATAGAAATGAAAATGTATATCGAGACACAAGATCGTGTCAATGGCGTAAGAACCGGTGGATCCGGTGTTCCGCAAAATTGCAGAAAGCTAGGTTATCCAGGCCGTCGTAAGTGGAGAGGCAGACTAGGCGCGTTAAAAGCCATGGGACCCATGAAAGATACCGGCAGACGGGGCCTTTAGTGTCCTGTTATCAGGCCCGATCCGATACGGTCACCAATAACTTCGGCTACCTACCGCAGCGCTATACTAAAGGTTATGCTCTGACTGGACAGTGCCGCTACCGGTCGCCGAACCATTTACCAAGGTATTACTATGTACCGTCTCTCGGCTCATTGAAAATTCGTGCCGGCCAATAGTTGTCCAATAAAAAGCCGCTCTTTACATCCGCGGTGTAACGCGCGCCGCCGGCCATAACCGAGATGCATAACTTAATGCACTTTATCGGGGACTTGTTAGTCTGTTTGTCGGACCAACTGTTCCATGTGCAGCCGCTTGTAATACGATGAAGCTGTGACGATAACTAAACTGTAGCCTTTCTAACTTAATGTCTCGTTTATTAGACTAATTTTTTGTAAATATTTAGAATCATACTATGCAATGAATTCATTAACTAATTCTATTTAATTTTAATTTAACATTAATTCCTATATTAACACAGCACATAATGTGTACTTAATTTGAAATTAAAAATGAAGTTAAAAAATAAATAAACAAACGACGAAACATAAATTCTTTATTTTGATGAAAATCAATGAAGATTTCAAGGAATGTACCTTAACAAAATGTGCATTTTATAATAAGAAACTTGTAGAACGGTCATTTAGTTTTAGTGTCAAGGAAAAATTTTTGGAAATTCTGACTGCAAATTTTCTTAGTACGTTTCAATTTTTTAGGTTAATTTTGTAGAAAATTTAATGTAACATTGTATTTCAAATTTTTCTTTCAACGGAACATTCTATATGACAGAAATTTGAAAATTTTAATATTTATAAGTTGAGTGATTTGAACAGACAGAAAATTGGAAATCTGAGAAATTTGAAGTTTGCAAGAAAATTTTGTGACTGAGAAACTAGCCATTAATACCCTCATGGTAGTCCATCAGTGACTCATGCGATATCTAACTGGTACTTAGGAGTACATTAAACGAATATCGGCAATTTTTTCTTTTTGTGGATGGAATGAACTGTTATCAGAGCACCTTCGTTTCTTCGTGCGCCAGAAATGCGTTTTAAGATTCAATAGAGATTTGCAGAGAGTAATGAGTGGATTTCCGGTTATTTAAGAGTTCCAGATAGTGATTAGTGGACTGTAGTTTATGGATTAATAACTGGGGAATAGGAAGTGTTTAATTTGAGAAATTAAATAGCTTCTAAAAGTGATTAATAGTATTAGTTATGATCAGTAATTTTAATCGATGAAAAAAGTTTTCATATCGACGATCGAATTTTCTATTTCACTTTGCAATCAACCCAAGTAATCCATTACTTCTACATCACGAATCTAACCAATCCTACACCTCTATATCAACAATCTTAGTAATCCATTACTTCTATATCAACAATCTAAGTAATCCATTACATTTATACGAACAATGTAAGTAATTCATTACACCGGCGTAGAACTAAAATAGTAAAGATTACATTGAAGTCATCCAGGTTCGAATTCTGCGTTTAATCAAAAAAAGCAGAAAACTGTGCTCGCAAATTGAAGTTACCACAGATATAGAGCATCCGCAATTATTCTAACAATCCACGAAACCGGTAAAAATGACTTCAATCTTGAGAAGCTCGTAGAAAAACCGAGATACATATTCAGCCGCGTGTATCGTCTGGAGGCTCGCGTCCGTAAAAAGCAGCCGAACAAAGTGGCTGGAGAAATCGCGTCCATTAAAGGGAATCCAGAAACGTACTTCACCGAGTCCAAGTTCGTAAATCACGCGAATCTAATAAGGATCGCGAGGTATTTCCATGCGGTGCATCCGACAGTCGCATACCGTTGCAACGTTTTCGTTTAATTGAGACAGCGAGATCGCGCTCATCTTGAACGGCGTCAAACATCAAAAGGGAATAGCGATAACCTCTCCGGTGGCTCCTGTTGCTCGTTGAGAGGGTAGATTAATCGAAAACGCGGTCTCAGGTGAGAATATGATAAAAATGACGGGTTATTAAGGGCACGGGTTTTCAGCCAGCACCGACACCACCTGGAATCTCGGTCTATTTATCGGTTTTACGATTATGTTGCCGCGAAATTCATAGCGTCGGTTAACACGCGCGATGCACGCGGCTCGGAAAATAAGAGCTGGTGAACGAGAAGCGGAATGCGGGCCGCCGTTCGAGCCAGAATCATCGTGGAATCGCGCCGCCCGCTCAACTTAGGCGCCACGTGTTCGCGATGAAGGCGCGTTGGTTGTCGCCGCCATTATCGCCCCGGCTAATATTAATGTCGACGAAAAACGACGCACCGCCTGACAGATCGTGATACTCGACTGATATCGCGGGAAGCGTTAATACGAGAACTTTTGGGATTCTTTGAATTTCACGCTTCTGTTCGTGCGTCGATATCTGACGTCATTTATATACCGAATGTTGAGAAGCTTAATTTTTGTGGTGCGAGGTTTATTAGCGAATTTAATTTTTAGGAGAGTGTATATATAATTTACTTATTTAATATATGTATTTGTGCATTCTCAAAATATTCACGTTTTGAAATTCTTAATATTCTAATTTGTCTAGTATCCAAATTTCCACGATCCCTAAATCCTCGAATCCTCAAATCCTCGAATCATTAGATCTCCACATCCTCGAATTTTTCATTTTTCAAATTTTCAAAATTTCCAAATCCTTAAATTCTCGAATACCCCAATGCTCAAATCCTCAACTCCTTCCCCCAATTCTCAAAGCTCCCATCCCCAAATTCCCAAATCCTCGAAACCCCAAATCCCTAAATCCTTGAATCCTCAAATCCCCCAATTCCAAAATCCCCAAATTCTCAAATCCCCAAATTCTTAAATCCTCAAATTCTCAAATCCCCAAATCCTCGAATCTCCAATTCTCCAAGTTCCAAAATCTCCAATTCCCCAAATCCCCAAACCCCTAAATTCCCATATTCCTAACTTTCCATTCCCAACCTCGCATTTCTTTTTCGCAAGAATCAGGTTTAAACGTGGTCTACTTTTTCGTGTAAATGCACGGAATTTTAAGAGTGGAATTCTACGTGTTACATTGGACGTATTGGACTTAGAAATTTCAGCGGATCCAATTTAGAGACACACTTTAGCATGATATGCGATATAACGTGTTGGCTGTTTAATGGATAGACAAGGGCGCGAACTGAAATTGGCAACTATGTTTAAAATTTAGATTTTACAGGAATGTAGTTTGGATTCTGAAGATTTCATGGCGCGATAAAATTCATGGTATTTCTACAAGTATATGTGTATCATTTAAGATCTTGTTTTATTACTATTTTAGTGAAAGTACGTTACTTTAGATTCGTTTCTACCTGTAATTAGCAAATATTTCCTTGTTCGTTACCAAGTCACTATTTTATTAAAATAAGAAACGCATATTTTAAAATTATATATTCGAGTTTTCTTTTGTAGAAATGACGATAAAAGTGCGTAGAAAACAATGGATATTAATTTTTAAATAATTTGAACGTAGCAACCTATGTTACTGAAATAATTGTATAACATATGTTACTTATATTTAATTTTATCCACAATTTGTACTTGTTTAGACGGTCACAAGAGTTTCTAAAAGTTCCTCTTCTTAAACTTGTCAATACCTCATTTATGACGACATAAAAATTAAATTTTATCTCAAGATTTTTAAGAATAAAAAATGTCACAAGAAAATCGAAGAATTTATTTCAGTTTGCATGTGCTATTTCGTCCTAACATGTAAAGGCCGAACGTTCCATTCTGAAACGTCGATTCTCGGAAGCAATGCACTTTCCCGTGTCCCCAAGGTGGATGGAATCGAAGGAGTAGGAGGGTGGATAACGGGGGCCGATCTCGTTGTAATTTGTCGACCAGACGAGGGATCGCTCCATCGTCCACCTGGCTGGTTTGCTAATGAACTAAACTTAACTAAAGGGAACTCGTTCACCGGCGCCTTATCAATAGTCGTAATCCAGCGCCGCGCTCGAGATCTGTGGGCTCTCATCTTCGTGGAAGATAGGAGAATCGTGTCGACGAATGGCCGTGTCCGGCAAACAAATTGCAAGATACCCCGTGGTAGCTTGTTACCGACCCCCTATCACCCCTCCCTCTATCGCCGTTTCCTTTACCTCGTTTTTTCGCGCTCGTCGTCCCGCCTTTTCATCCCTTTTTCGGTCGTTCCTTCATTCTTTTTCGTATCGCCGCTTCTTCTTCCGTTCTTCTCCCGCTATTCGCCTCTGTCGAACAAACTTGACGGAGTCCCCCTCTACGTGCGCGGTTGAATTGATGTGGGAATGGGTGGACCCTACGACGCACGGTCATTCGTTTCCTGCGGGATCGATGGGGGTTGTCGGATTTTACACGGTTTTCGGGAGCTGGCACCGTGTCGACGCCGTGATCGACAAATTTTAGCCAGTTTGATGGCTCGCGAATGCGACCAATGGTATCAGCTTCCTCTGACAATGGCCCTACAGATTCTAACATTATTTCAGTAGCAACTCAATTGATTTCGTTAGAGAAGGACTCGATATGACATTTTAATTTTTCGTGTTAAAAGGAAGAATTCTATATTACAGATTTATTATTTGGGAAACTTTGCACTCCTATGTCGAGTGTGGCTCGACATTACATATCTCACGAACCATATAAAAAATTTAAATAGATTGTTTGGTTCAACATATACATTATCATTTATTTACTATTTATAATAAATCAAAAATGTATTTGTTACATACTGTACACTGTTACAATACATTTTATTGTGAACCCCTTCTATTATTTATTTTGTAAATGAAGGAATTGGTAGGTTATAAAAATTAGGGAGTCTAAAAGGTTAACATGTTAGTATTGTATTATAACAATGTATAATATTCATATACACTTATACAACTCATTTAATTTTGTGAAGTTCACTAATTTACAGCAGATGAAATAATTCAAAATTTTTGGGTATTCTGATTTCAAGTAGCATTATTATTACCTTAATTTGGTGAGGTAAAATAAAATATTTAAATAAAATAGAGTATTAAACCATCATAATTAAATATGGTACATTTTCACTATGTACATCAAAATGAATTATTGTATTTGGAACGAACTGTGTGTTTAAAATAATGAACTATTTAACACGATTAAAAATATAAAATGACCAACTCGCTCGAACATCCGACAGTCGATGTGCCAGCGTGTATCGATCGTTCGTTTGAACGGTGGTCAAGGAAGAGCGGCCTGCAAAAGGAAGAGGAACGAAAAAAGTAAGGAAGGTGGGGGAGGATGCGGATACAGAGATTCGGAGATCTATAAGACAAAAGGGAAACAAATAAAGATGCGGCCTTAGGTTCGTGAAGTGACTCGACACGGTGGTAGATGCGAAGAGGGGATGAAAGAGAGGGGTGGAAAGGGGTACGGGAGGCAGAGAAGAGGCGCTCGCGCTTTGGAATGCTTTGAAAGACCGCGAGCAGCTCTGTTGGCTAGAGCTGCGAGATGTCGAGGACGTGGACCGTTTCGAAGGAAGCCAACTCGCCTCGGGCGAAAAAAGAAAAGGCAAAAGAGGAAGAGAACGACCGTCGTGGACAGGCTTGCTTCGATTAATTACCACATTGTCGTCCGACCGATGCTAGATGCTTCGGCGTGGTAATCTATGGAAGATTCACCGCCTCTCCTCGGCTTAATCCTTCCGTGCTTTTGCTCCTTTCTTTTTGTTTCGTTTCGCGAACACGATCCGCGAATTATTGTCAAGTTTAATTGAATTTGTGTAAGCGAAACGTCTGCAACCAGAAACAGCTTGCGGATTCAAAGAATATTTTTCTCTACTGTTTACCTGTGTTTCCGCCTTCTTTACTTTTTTATCTGTTTCCAAAACAGTTACAAGAGCTTGTGCAATAAATAAATTATTTGCAAACATGTCTGTACTGAACGATTTCCTATTCAAATTCCGAGAAGAAATAGGTACTTTTAGAACGGTTGAGTTTGATAAATAGTTATAAATAAAATTAAGCACACTTCAAATTAGACTGTCACATTTGAAGTCCAAGGATAAGTCATAAATATGGATGATACAATTCTCACTTTACTCAACGATACATCGAATTATTAATAGCAGCACGTTCAGTACGTTAGTAGATCAACATCGCAGGTTAATAATGCTCCCAAAAAGACGTCCTTATAAAAACAACAGCAGTTTAACTTGGTCCCCGCCTAAAAGGCGTATTTGTCCAGCAAAAAGCGGAACTGTCCAAGAAAATGGAGGTAGCAGGTCGAAATAAATAATACTCGACCATCCAACAAAGTCGCCGCGGTGTTCACCATTCTCCCCCCAATCAGTTAGTGGTGTACGGTCGCTGTTCGGTCGGTTTCCCGCTCGTTGACAAGCAACCTTTTGCCGTTGTATATCGGTGCGAGCGCGTATCCCGCCTAACCAATTACGTCCATACATCAACGGTGGGTAGCGACGCACGAAAATAAGCCTGACGGTGATGTATGCAGTGACTGATGACGACTTGTGCAAGTAGACGTGTGGGACGAAAGTAAAGCCACGCTGTCGCGGCTGCAACGCGAACATAAGCGCGCGAGAGGCTACGCCTCCGAGATGTTATCATTATCTACTATAATAAACCGGGGTCCCGGCATTCCACCGGGTAGTAGATCATCGACGTGATCCTCAAACAGCGAAAACCGGGCATTCGCGGGGCAAACGATGCCGAATGATGACCGCCGGCACGCGGGAAACGTGCAATTGATCATGAACTTGAACGTCGCCATCGGCAAGAAACCCGCTTCTCCCTCCGTTTTCCGTACTTCCACTTTTTGTGCCATGGTTCTCGTTCTTTCGAACAACTGAAATTACATAAATGGTCAGCCTCTGTTTTAATTCGTGACAACCTATTTGTCCTTTATTTCGTCCACTGTCAAATATCGATGTTGAACGAATGTTATAGATCAGTTTTTTTGCATATATCTCGTTGTCTATCAATTTTATAGTAAAAATGATTCCTACAAGATTTACAGTTTAAGAAATTCTCTATAAAAAAGGTACTATAAGCTTTTTTTATAGGTGCAACATCTTTTGAGATAATTGCAGACTTGTAGATGATATTATGTAGATTAATCCTGATGCCTAAGGATACATGACAGACACATTCTGAAGTTGATTTTAATTCTGTTATTTCTCCGGCCAAGTGCCTTATTTTAAAGACTCATTGCTGTTTTACAATGATTGAATCAAATTTAATTTCTAAAGACATTTCAAAATTTAAAATTACCATGCATATGAACTTAATGCGACTGTATTTGAAGTTTACAATTGCAACACTTAGAAATTAAGTTTAAAATTGCGGTTTTTGCGAATGGCCAAACTTATAAATGAAGTTCAAGATTGCCGCGTTTACAGATGAAGTTTGAAGATGTTTACAAATAAAGTTTGCAGTACTGGTTGCAAAGCTGTTGAAACGTATAAGGGACATAAAAGCTTCTGGCAAAGCGTGCCATTGTTGAGAAATGGATCATACACGGTCCTCGGCCGATTTGCCAGGGTTAAACTTATACTTAACATCGTCCATCTGTCGGCCAGTCTCATTCGCGAGAACTCGCGCAACAATAATGGCCACCACAGAGCGTACGCAACTGCAATTGCGTGTATCGTGTCGTCGAATGACGGGTATCCACTATGCGTTCATATCACGAACACGCGTACATCTTCTCGGACGATTGCGTTCGTTCATTAGCGACTCTGAAGCACTAATAAATCGTACAAAGTGTCTAGTTTATGCGAGAGAAGACGTGCCTATGTGCCAGAACTCGCTAACTGCCATTTTACCGAGCGTAATTTTCACCCTTTGAACATACGTCTTTTCTACGACAACGTTTATGAGAATTTAACCGGTTACCTTGCGATATCTAATCATGAGTCGTGATTAAGGTTGTAACGCTGAAGGGATATTAAAGTTGACACAAAAAGAGGTTCCTTTAACTCGAAATTTAATTCAAACTTAACCTTTTTGTTCCTATAGCGACTACAATCACTCATGTGTTGACTGAATATTATTGACAACTATGATCGTGTAACACATAATATTTATAATTGCATACGTACACTAGTAATTTTTTAAAATAAAATTTTATGAAAAAATTATTTATTTTATTATTGTTTATGTTAGCAAAAATTTCTATCAAATAGAAATACTGTTACTAAATAAACTTCAATAATTTCTAAATTTACCACCCTTCAAGTAGAAATAACCAACGCAAACCTGCTTGAACATATTTTGTAGTATTCGCTACTTTTGCGTGATACTTATAATTATGACGTACCTTGAAAACGTTGAAAGTCGAAAGTACGAACTAATTAATTTCTTTTGCATAAGAATTTATCAAGAATAATAACCGAGATCAACGGAACCATTTGCAACTCGATATTCGTATATACTTCGCGTGTCACTTGGACCTTTATTCTTTTACTAAATACGACTGCAGTTCTCAAGCAAAAAACATAGAACACTTCTGATGCATGTTCCACGCAATACCTGCATATAACAAGGTAACTCTTCAAGCGAAATTAAATCGAAACTGAGTTTCAGTTTCAAGGAGAACAGCTTCGAGCGCAATAGTCTTAACTCTTTGTAGATTGGAGCGTTTCTAAGCTTGACCTTACGTGTGCAACATTTTTTGTTTAACGGAAACTGAATAATATATCCCTCCTGCGGAGTAGACTGAGGTTGTAAGATACTTTCATATTGCTTCTTATGAAAAATGTACGAGTCTGCTTATCAGACCTCGAATGGTTAACATTCTAGCATTGGCAGTATTTCAGCATTTTTAGTACTCTTCATAATAATAAACTGGCTAAATTTTACCAGCAACAAGTAAGTCAAAGTTTCAGATCGTCGAATTATATCAGACACAGAGATAATTAATTAACATTCTAGCATTGGCAATATTTCAGTATTTTTAATACTCTTCATTAATTTTGCCAGCAACCGTAATCGTCGAATTACACCAGAGAGATAATTAATTGGCCAAGAAACTGGAGTAATAAATATTACCTTAGAAAATACCTGCACTGTCATTTACGTTTTCCGATTACTATTTTATCTTCGTAATCAACGCAAAGTCGGCTGGAATAAATTAATTCGATTTCCCTGTACGCGCGTACGCTAGCGACAAGATAAATCGGTGAGACGAGTACGGACTGCGACCGATATTCATTATACCCGGTATCCTATCTAACGCCATGTGCCGTGTGCCGTCGGTACATCGATCCTCGAGATCGCGACAAACACGATCGTAATGATCCAAGAAACCGGGTGTCGGTGTGCACGAGTCGCATGCCATCTCGACGCGATGATAAAGGACGCGCGATCGCGGCCGCGTATACGGGGCCGGTAGCCATTATTGTTGCGGGAACTATCGCAAATAAATCTGTCGGACAGATCGGTGTGCATGAATTATGGTCGAATACCGGTGAATCAAGAAACCGCGGTGTTTGGTAACCTCGAACGACTCAAAACTTTGAGACAATAGAAGCGGTACGAGATGCTGTTCATCTTCCTTTAACGTTTCCAACCCTTTTGGTACTAAAGGTACCGCAATATTTTAATTTAATTCTTGCATTTATTGAGGGTATTAAGGTAAATGTAGTGGTACAAGTGATGCATTAGTACTGTAAGTACTTGTGATAGTGCTGTTTTAGCTGATACTTTCGATGATAGATGAGAGAATTTGTACTGTAATCGATACATTAAATTTTTTAAATTTAGAGAGTGCTCTACGAGCGTCTATCTTAATAAGTCTAATTTTATTCTTAATCAAAAGGCTTGCACTCGGTTGTACCAGAAAATGTTGTTCTTCGGATCTCGCCCGGAAGTCGCATCGAGAACGCATGACCTCGATGTGACACGGGAAATCCTCAGCATCGTCATTTAAAGCGTGCCGGCATTTACGCGGTCGTATTTCTCCCGGTTGGCCATCATCGCGATCGCGTGGTGAGTAATGCATCAAGATCGTTTCGATCCCTGTTAGCCTGTATGCCCACCGCCGTTCACTTTCGATCGCTCGTCAATCTATCGACCTTCGACTCGCGAAGACGATGCGAACAGCTCTCGACAGCCGGTGGCCAACGAAGACGCTAGTTAAAATTATGTGGCCGTTGGCATGCTTGGCCGGTTTCCGTTCGAAACGTTCGCGTCCTCCGAGTTCCTTGAATAACCGCGAGGCGGATTATGCGCGCGGAATTAATCGTCAACGAGACGCGTAATGTTCCGTTTTCAAACAGGATGAAACCTAACGGTTTCCGTCCAGGATTTTGCGAAATTGATCGAGGTATGGTGACAACATGGATCGCAATTGACGTTAATTGTCTACGCTCGCGACTGATGCCATGATGTCTGACGAGGATGAATTAGGATCGAGATTTAGTAGGTTTGTTTTCATCGCTGGTGCAATAACCCTAACATTTTACCATTTAATCCCAATATGATGGACTACCGTATTGGCTATAAATTCATTATTTATAGGAAAGGAGAACGTAACTTTGAGGGCTCTTATTGATGTACAAATTGAGTCTTAAATTGATAAAGAAATTGTAGGATCAAGTATTCGTATTTATCATAATCTTTATATGTATGTCTGACCACATACGTCAGTTCCACTGTGGCAGTTAACGTATTAGTAAAGATGATTATGTGAACAATCATGTGCAAATTGAGTCTTATATTGATGAAGAAATTGTAGGATCAAGTATTCGTATTTATCATAATCTTTATATGTATGTCTGACCACATACGTCAGTTCCACTGTGGCAGTTAACGTATTAGTAAAGATGATTATGTGGACAATGATGTTCAAATTGAGTCTTATATTGATGAAGAAATTGTAGGATCAAGTATTCGTATTTGTCATAATCTTTATATGTATGTCTGACCACATACGTCAGTTTCCACTGTGGCAGTTAACGTATTAATAAAGATGATTATGTGGACAATGATGCGCAAATTGAGTCTTATATTGATGAAGAAATTGTAGGATCAAGTATTCGTATTCTTTATAATCTTTATATGTATGTCTGACCACCTACATCAGTTTTCACTGTGGCAGTTATTAGCAAAGATGATTACGTGGACAATGAATATACATGTACATCCCCTAAGATAAATTCAGCACAGACATATTTCGACGAAGATTAATATTTTTGACAAAAGCTTAATAATTTTTGTAATCGAAAATACGAAATCTAAGATCCTGTAAAGCATAATGAAACAGATGGCAACGGCAAACAACAATAAATAGTTTATCGATCAGAAAATATTAGTAGTTTCCGAGAGTAATGTCTTCTGGTGTAAAGGGTTAAGTGGTCAGCATCACCGATATTTACAGCATCTCCAGAAAAGTCCAGCATCAGTCATCGCAATCTGGCAGGAATGTCTCGAGCGTCTCGGTCGAGGCGTCTCGACGCCCGTTCGGCTGCCATCTTTCGATCGTTCGTGGCCAAATAGTTGGCTTGGCCGGCGTCACGCGATCGGCGCAGATCGGTTCGTTGGAAAAAATTCGAGCAGAATGCCATGACCTAGCGTGGCATTTGCATCCGTAGGATCTAATGAATAGCGAGCATTACGTCCTATTTGGTCTCATTGCGACCGATCGTGACGATGCCGGTGCGCATAGCATAGCTCTAGCGCTATTTGCAGTTAGTTCGGTGTGGTAGGGGCACAATGGACGCCGACGCCTGGCGTCGGTATGTGCTCAATGGAGGCTACCCCTCTTCTAAGGACGTAGCTCGTACGATTTACCTACTAAACGTCAACCCAGACGTCGCGATTCATCGACGTGACGTGCAGACGATCGTAAGGGTGGGAGGAGAGGGTGGTAAAATCCTTGGAATTATCCGCGACGCTGCAGATGCATATCGAAGCGTATCATCGACAGGCATTTCGTTGCTCGCGATCTTGTTGAGCCTGCGATATTTTGGCTTGGCCTCGACGGACGTCGATACCTATCGTTGCCACTCGAGCTTGTAATAGTTTCAAGTATCGATTACTTCGACAATGACACTACGCTAAGTGGTACACGCGTCTGGTTGAGAAATCGTGGTTGGTGTAACGATTAACACTTTTGATAAATGGGAACACAATCTTTTCTTGTTGCATAAGGTTTCAAGCACAGTTAGGCACGGATCGGTTAACTCGAGTGCAGCGTTGTTAAGGGTAGTTTTTAGACTTGTTAACTTTCAAACATTCTAATTCACGAGTCTCTAAATTTTCAAATCTTCAAATTTCTTGGGTAGAATCTCCAATTATAAGTTTCAAGATTCTTAAATCCCCGAACCTCAAATTTCTACATTTCTAATTGTAAGTCTAAAAATTTCCAAATTTTTAGATTTCTTAATGTCCAAACTTCAAAACCTAATAAAACAGAAGCCGACAAGTGGAAGTCGTTTTCCCCTCCCCTGTAATAATTTCCCTAGGAAAACTTGTTTTTAATCGAACACCCACCAAGTTAAGCAAATTATCTCTGTTCTTTGCAGTCGCGATAATTCAAGACGTCAATGGTTGTCGTCAATAATGTTTTGCTAAATGGTGGACGGATGAAAAATGTATATTCAGTAAACGAAATGTAATATAAATTTCCTTCGTTGCTTCACGAGTTATTGCTACATGTCGCATAAATACTACGGGTGTGCATTTTAAGTTGACAAAGTTATTGCTTAGTCGAACTCTGATAATTATAAATATCACAAGGTTCGTACGAGACACTCCATTGCAGAAGCGTGCGAAAACTCCGTGAGTGAAAGGATGTTACGAAATTTATCCGAGTATACGAAAGCAATGACACAAATTCTATTCAAATGTGATTATCTTAATCACGATACGTGTAAACGCTCAATCAAATACGTGTAAGTTCAATCGCAAATTTGCGTATTGGACTTCTGAAGAGACATCTGGTAAACAAAGAGTAAACATTGAAGAATACGATTTCAATATTTACGTCGACAATACAGGAATCTTTAAATTTTCTCAAATGTTTTCATTTTTTATTCTACGTTTATATTACGATTGTTTTAATACATTTTGGCCTGAATATAATTTACTTGCAATTAGCATGGTACAAAAATATGAGACGATCTTTACTTGAATTTTAAATTCAAATTATAATTTGTGCAGTCAAAGATTGTTGAAGTCGAATCATATTTCAATTTTCTATTTAGTTATAACATTACACCAGTGAATTATGCCCACTAATTAGTAGACATAAGCAGTTAGTTACATCTGCCGAATAAATCGTAGTGCAAGGGGTTAAACTTTATTGCTACATGTTGAAGATACAAGACTCATGTAATAATAAGCTGTATTCTCTTTGCAGTTGAATGTCCACCAAAGATCATTTGAAGCGGCGGGTCTCGAAATTTGCGGAGCTGACGGAAGTGTGCCGCAAGGGCAACCTAGCAGTGCCGGTTCCGTCGGTTCAGCACCCAGTCCAGCATCGCCAAGAACAACTAAACCCCGGCTTGGGTCATCTGCGTCACAACTGTCGAAAACGTTAGACGATGACAGATCGACGGACGGTAAGCCGATACTTTTAATCCACATATCTATTTCGAAGATAATTTACTTGACTTTTGGCACTGACAATTTTTACAAGCACAATTGAGATTGTAAGACAATATTAAAGGAAAGCAATTCGATATTTATGTAGTATAATTTTAATAAAATCTGACTTAAAAATGAATAAGGAAGAACTGAATACTTCGAATCTGCTATTGGTTTATGATTAATATTTCTGTCTCTTAAATTATCCAGTTCAAGTTTAATAAATGGTGATGGACTGAGTAATATTTTTACAAATAAATAACGTTTAACAAAATTAAGTTATAGCTCTGCAGTTTTGACGAATTTAGCCTTGTTAATTTGTTTGTAGCCGTCGTAGGTACTGGTACCGCCGCGGAAGATTCAGACGACAGTGAAAGCAGAGCGCAATACTTGAACCCAAATTGCGTAGTTTTCACTCATTATCAAGGGGATGCCGCGTCCGAAGTGGAGGAACACTTTCAGAGGGCACTGGCACACGATAAACTGAAAGGTGAGTTGTTCTTAATTATTGAACAATCTCAAAATAAAAAATAACCATTCAAAAATATGAAACACACATCAAATTATTAGCTTTCGCAAAGTGAATTATACATACAAAAATGTTAATCAATTTGCGAACAAATTTATCTCTGCATCAATTACAAAATGTTTTCCGGTGAATGGTTCACAATAAAAGTTTCAAGAAATTCACATAATAGTTGCTGCTGAAATAAAAAAAAATTTGGCCACGGTTTGTTACGACTTCGTATATCGAACACCAATGTCAAAGATTGGACAGAACCAGAAACAGAATAGGAACCGGGGCCAAGATCGGGGCTAATGCATCAAAGGGCGGTGATTTAAACGCATTCACTGTTGCAACGCGGAGCCAACAGAGACCGATAATAAAGTGCGCCATTAGGCCGCGACAACCCTAACAAGCCACGTAACAATTGTACCGTCGTTGTCGTACTTGGAGACTTAAAACCCTTGCTGTCCGCTTGGGGAAAGAGACGAAGAAGAAGAAGTGGAAGTTGTGTCTGAGACAGGGGCGAGAAAAAAATAGCAGATGGAAATGAAGGAGTAAAATGAAAACGAGAATTAGAACAAAACTCTTAAGGGAGACATGTGTCTACTACTGGACATTTTTAGGGACATCTTGACATCTTGGATTATGCGTTTATGTGACATGTAGTTTGAATGACTTGTAGGATTTAATATACAAATGTTGAGACATTTTGTAATATTGTTCTCATGTTTCAAAATGAATATTGTAATTTCTATAAAATATAAAGCTTCTTGATATTGTTCTCTAACAAGATCATTTGATAGTAATCTTAAATATAATCGGAAATTTCCAAAAACCTCCCTATTTTTGAATATACGCCCCTAAAAGTAAATGTCAATCCTAAAATTGGAATTGTCACGACTTCCTGGCATCCACAGTTCAACCGATATCTACATAAATGGAAATGCAATCGTTCATAAAGGTACAGCCGGTAAATAACTCGTCAGAAGAAGCAGATACCTGTATTTATAACGCTCGGCAGCGTACGATCAAAATTCATGCTACACATCTGAAAGAATAAACTGCAGGTAACGATATCGGCGACACGGTAAGAAGCAGCAAGAAAGAAACATTCATATCCTCCAGAAAAGGAATCGAACGGGGCTGGATAGACGAGGATGGATCGAATGATCCCGTTGAAGGCCCGTTGCCGAAAGAAACGACCGGTTAACGAGAAAGGCCAAGAATGGGGTAGGGGGTTGTCGGTTGAAGCGGGTTTGGCAAGCGATCGGCGTAGCAGCCCGTCTATATCGGTATCGTTTAAGGCCGCATTTATCTCGCGGCAGTGCTCAGGATCAGTTCACTAGCCTGCTTAGAATTCAAGACAACACGACCTAATTGTTATGTGCCGTGTCGCTCTCCTTGCGTCCCTTTGGCATCCTCATCTACCTCTTCTCCACCAGCTTTCTCTTCATCCCCGCGCTGCTTCGTTTCATCGGGGACCACGCTTCCTCGGCGTAGGAAAGGTAAATTAAGAGCTTCTGTTCCCGGCCTACGAGATGCACGCTGACTCAGGGAGAACAGAAACGAACAGAACGGTAGAGGGGCGGTTGGAGGTGAAAGAGAAAGAAAGGGAGGAGGAACGGAACGAGAAGACACCGGCGGAGACAGTTTTAGCCGCGGTATGCCGACTAACCTACGTACAAGGAGTGAACGTCTCCACGGGTGTACGCGTTTCCACCCGTATGGGACAAAGGCACCCTCCCAGCAAGATCTGGGGGGAAACCACCGATAAGGGTTGCGAATTGTTCAGTCGACACGTGCTCGCGTTTGTTCGCTACGACATTCGAACTACTGCGTTCGTATCATTAACCCTTTCTCACGTGTGCATTTAAATGACGATGTAACTCCGAAAAATTGACGATTTTCGAGTTGTCATTATGGATCTTGCAGGAACGTACTCGTACAGGATCTCGAGTAGAGAGTAATTAATATTCCTGATTCGTGACAATGATGATAATGTCAGTACAATACCGATAGTAGACAACGTCGGTACCGACAACGGTACCAAAAACCTGCTGTACTTTATTTTTCCATCATGAAATGCTTTGCGGTATCGGCAAAGACGCACGAAACTAAATCAGCCCCATCAAGATCAGAGCGTAATCAAATCCAGTTCCAACACAGAAAAACGAAGTTATCAATGCATAGAGCACTTATCAAGCGGGACCGAAGCTACATCAAAGCGATGCCGTGTTCCTAGATCGGTTATACGCGTACCCCTTTAATCACGTTAACTCCCCTTCGTGTTATCAATTATCCGAGTCCGTAGCGACCACGCTAAAGACGTTATTAGCCCAGTATGCTCGCTGCCGATAATATATTTCAGCGGCTAATGAGTCAAAAGACGCCACATGATAGGGCAAAGAGGCGATCACCGATCAGAAATATTCGTTTTAAATGAAAAGAAAAGCGCAAATTAAATTAACAGGTCCGGGTAACTGGTCGGTTGTTGAATCTAACAGAAAAATTATCAAATAAAATTTCTAAACAAACGAGTAGTATCTAATTGCATCAGTAAGCGATACATTAATATATTCTTATTTAATTTGTTCTAACATCTGAAACGAGATTTCTACACGCTCCAGTCAATTATCCGAATCGACGTCTCGACGCGACAGATTCTCCGTAAAACGGTCTTCATTGGCCGGCAATTAACGAAATTGCCCCGTTAATAGCGTAAAATTGAACGAACTCGCGAACGACCGATAGATACGTGCACGTCGTGACGTTCTCAATTACGGCACGGTAAATTGCGTCCTGTCATAGATTACACGGCAATTTTCATCCGTGTGATACCCGGTTACGAGAGAGCATGTAAGCGCGGTGAAAAAGCACGAGTACAGACCGAAGACGGTATCGCGGCTAATCTCGCGGCAGCCCTCTTTGAAGACGCCACAACGCGTCGTGTAAGGGCCATGTCAAGTAATTGCGTCTCTGTTGCGTCGCGATGCTGGCGAACGGGGCGTTAATTTGACGCCACCGACTGGAACGACGCGCTCAATTTCCCGAACTCAACGTTACCGCCGTTCTTGACGTCGTATTCTCAACAGAGCAACGAGTGCCCTCCACGATCGCTCGATCCCCCGCTTCTGATCCGCTTGGCGGACGTTCCGAATTAACCCTTTGAACGGTACCGTGCTGATAAACGCGCGCTATTTTTCAGCTCGCGACGCCGTCACTAGCTTATTCTTCTTCTCTTCTTTATTTAACGACGTCGTGAAGGTGACCGATGCATAACGAAATACACTCGTAGTTAACATTACTTGTGTAACGATGGCGCGACGTTTCATCGTAAAAATAACTATGGTGTAAGGTTCAAAGCTATTTGCATTGTCCTTACGTGGTCGGAAGAAGGACGACAAAGACTTCGAAAACGCCTTCAACGATGGCATGAGGTTAAGTTTTGAATAACTAAGCGATTTAAGATTTTGAGGATGTGGAAAGTTTCTTAACCTGGGAAGATATAAAGAGAAATTCTAACGTGTTTTATATTAATGTGTGTAAACTTTGGATGACGGCTTAAAATTGTTTCATAAAGTAACACATTGACAAAATACAGAGCTTGTACAACAAATTTGCTTTCTTGTCATATAAGGATAAAATATTCGAACTTAATATATGAAAAATTATTATAAACTAGCTATAAAAAATTTATAAAGTTTCGCAGTAAAACAGATCTCGAGTACAAAGGGTTAAAACAGGTCACCAGAGACGTGGTCGCCATTGGTAACATTCCTCTCTTCACATCGTAAAATTTGATCAAACCCTGCGATTTAGCATCCAGAAACGATGATGTCGAGCAGATCAACAGATTCTACAGATCGAAAATAGACCGGAACGCGTCATTAGTTTTCGCCACGATCTTAATCCCTGTCCAGGGGGTGTCGTTTCTTTGGCCATAGCCGGCTGTGTGAGGTTCGCAATCAGAATAACGAGCCATCCGGTCGCACCGCCACATCAATCTGCTGTGGGTTACGTTTTGACGAATCGCGGCACCGCGACGCTCGACGTCTTTATAGAGGCACCTCCTGGCACGTTGCCAACGCCACGCGTCGACGCCGAGCACCACGACGCGAGAAACTCATCCGGCTCGTGTCAGTCGATTATTTTCCGACGGCTCAGAGAAATGAAACACACCGACCGCTGCAAGCAGCGAAGATTTACCGACTACATTTGTATCGGGGTATCGCGTACGCGGCCGAGCGATCGGTGTTCCCGGTTCTGAACGGCTAAAAGTGAATCATTGCTGCACCACCGCGGAAAATGAATGAACTCGAAAGAATTAATGAGCCTCGCCTTGTTTGGGGCTTTGCACAACACTTGCCGGAGGGAAATATGGAAAGGAACAGGTCTTTCATTCATCGATTTTTAAATTTGCCAACTCGTATACTGTTGGACATTTAGACATTTATGAACTGTACGTTTGGAGACTGAAAAATTACAAATTTCGGAGTGAGATGTGGGTGGTATGGAAATACTGAGGTTCAGAGATTTGAGAATTTGGAAATTTGTGAAATTTAAGGACACTGGAATTAAGGTCTCGAGGAATTTGCCAATGGACCACTTGATTTTCGAACGATAAATTTTCCACTATAGAAATATAGATACCTGAGAAATAGAGATTGTAGGACTTAAACGTCTGGAGTATTAAAAATGTGGAAATATGTGTGACATTGTAGAAATTTGAAAGTTCATTGAATCCAGAGAAAGCTAGATTTGGAGGATTATTTTTGGCAAATCGTAGTTAGCAACGAGAAGTTGGCAATCGACAACCCTTTTCGTCAGAGCCGCATAGAATCGAGCCTTTGCTCTCCCTTTGGCTCTCCGTTGTGCAGCCGGTCCGCGGCATCGGCACAGTAGAAAGCCGGCCGTGGACGCTCGACACTCTGTTTCTTTAATTGCGTTAATAAATAAAGGACAGTCGGCTGGTGAGTCGGGTCCGGAGAGACAGGAGGTGGTTAGAGAAGAAGGAGGAAAGGGAGGGCGGTAAAGGAAGAGGGACAAGGGTTGGAGGAAGGACGAAGGACGCGGAACGAAGGACGAAAGCTTGGAGGCCGGTTCCATTCGTTATCTCGCATCTTCTTCGTAAGCAAATCGCAATATTTAACGCGATAGTTAGTCAATCTTTCTTGATACTTGTGTAGGAGGATGATGCCGCACGGCCAATCTGCGGCCATTCGGCGACTCTGCATCAACAGGAAAGTATATTTTACACGCTCGCAAAGAACGAGCACCCTTTTGCTTCTTCCATTCGGCATTCCGCGCGTGGGAAACAATGCGGCCCCATGGGCTTCTTTATGCCCCAAGTGTCGCGGGTCAGTTGTTACCGGGACGACCCGATACCCAATCGGATTACAGTATCGGTCTGGGACCCTCGAGGACACCAGATTGCCCGGAGGATTCGAATTGTCGGATCTCTTTCGTGCAGATGCGAACTACAACGGAAATAAAGAGATCTTCAGGAAGCTGTGGTAGTAGCGAAACTTGAATTGCTTATCTTTATTTAACCAGAGAATATTTGGACATTCAAAAAATTTAATACGATACAGAATTTACTACTTCTTTATAATAGACTTCTTAACAAATATTATTATAGACTTACTTTTTTGAACTTCATAATGTACTTCTTATTTTATAATGAATCTCCAAATGTGGGATGGTTGTATCATACACGCGTTTATTATAAAATTTCTTTGAAATCTTAATTATTTAGTTTCGTTCGAGACTACACGTCAATATTAAATATTATTTAATTGTGGTTGACTTTAACGAATTGTTAATTCTTCAAAATATGCTGTTCGAAGCCATGTAACAAAAGATTTACTGAATTTTCAACTTACTTTATCGCGTAGAATTGCACTTTTCTTAACAGTGGCAGATTAGCAACGTGTATAAAAGTATCCGTCATCTGTTATTTGATATTACAACGTTTGTGAGCCGAGATAAATTAGCCAACATGGTTTCCATGGCTCAGCGGTGAACATCCGATGGTGGCGGAGATGAAATCGAGGAAGAGAAGGAATTAGAAGTATAAATCGTTGGCTGGCCCGACCTCGTTGGTTCAACCTTCGAATATGTGTGTTGGATTGGCCGAAAGAGTTTCGAGAGGGAAAAAGGAATCCCAGGACCAAGGACCCGAAGACTCGCGGGAGGATACACGACAAGCTTCTGGCTTTGGAGTGGTCGCTTGTAAAACAACCGAGCGGTACCTTTCTGTCGCGCGGTTCGATTCCGTGGGATCCGGCTACTCGTTTATCGTGGGCCCTCGAAAGAATCGCGTGCTGGCCCGTGGGAAACGATACAAATATTTTAATAAACATTCCCGTTCCGATCGAACGGTTCACCTTCCAGCGAAATTGATGCGATTCATGGTGGAGTAATCGATCGTCAATCGATCACACCTATGAATCATACCCGGCAGCTCTTTTATCAAGGATTCCATGGAATTATGGATTGCTTTTTTTTATTAGACGATAGATATCTGTTGCTTTTATTAAATAGAATTCTTCATTTAATACCGATTCTTTTTTATTAAATACTAGTTAGATACTAGCTTCTTTGTTAAATACTATTTGTTACATTCTGGCAAGTTTATTAGTCGATTTCATTAAACACTCTTGAACTCCAGATTCCTTGTGAATTTGAAACACAGATTAATTAACACTAAAGCATAATTAACACTTTGGTTCACCGATGACATACGCGATAGTAAATGTATTAACTTATCAAAAGAAATTTAAATTTGAAAACCTGAAGAGAAGTGACATATAAGTACATTGCGGAAAAATTATGACGGCTATATGAAATAATTCAAACCTATTTGGAAATTTTGTTGAAAAAACTTGCGGAAGGTGAAGAACAATAGACGTTTAAATACCCTGAAAGGATAATATTCTCTACATGAAGTGTGTGAAAGAATTAAGTCCTCAAGTATTCTACGCTATGTCTTTATACAGAAAAGATGAAATGCGCTATAAAAGCACCTATCGCGATGTTTCAATAATTTACATAAATGACGATGACATAAAACTTGTAAGATAAGGTTATAACGTTCATAAATGTCCAACTTGATATGTACGCAATGCGCGATGCTATGAGACGATGATCCTTTATATCATGTTAATTTTAAAAGAGAATCGTTTAAACGAGCGTTTAAAGTATTACTGAAAAGTTCGCGTTGTTTTGTTACAGAAAACATTTCCCCTATGTCTATGAGGAACTTCCCTGCTTCCTTCTGGAACAGTCAACATCCTGGCGAGGTCTACGAATATCCAACGGACCCGTGGCATCCGCATTATTCACAGTATCACCACAGGTGAGCGTTCCTGACATTCCTTGTGTTATACTTAAAATATTTTTCAATGCGTAGAATGACACTCCTTTCGATAATCTCTGACGGGTTTTGGAGGAAACTTTTGATGGTTTATGGTTAAGTTTATCGGAAGGTTTTATTAACATGTGATAAAAATTGATCGATATCTGATTTAGGAATTTGGGAATTTGGAGGTTGTGCATTTCACAATTTTGGAAATTTGGGGTTTTATGGGATTTGTAGGATTTGGGAAGTTAGGAATTTACAAAGTTAAAGATTTAGGGATTTGAGAAATTGATAATTCAGGAATTTGGAGTATTGAGAATTTGGGGATTTGGGGATTTCGAGACTCAGAGATTTGGCGATTTAGAAATTTGAGGATTTACAAATTCAGCGATTTAAAAATTTGTGTGTTCGAGATTTGGAAATTTTAGAAAATTTGAAAATGTTAAAAAGTTTTAGAAAGTTGCAAATTTTTTAATTTTTAAAACTGAACATTTGACGGTAGCTAAATGGTAACATCCCCTAATCACGGCATAATCCGCTCCGTCAACACAGAGACCAAGACCAGTTTCTTAATCTTTTTGCACTTAATCGATGTCTACATAATCCACGTTTTAAGCTGCCTAATTCACGGCAATATAAACGCATCAGCGACACGTAGCCATTAATTAGATGGATCCCTCCGAAGAATCCCATCCATTCGTGCCGGCAGTGCCGGGCGTATCGTGCTCCATTTTAAATTCAACCTGGTTTCTCGCGGGCGACGTAAAGCTCGCGCGCAAAACCAGGCTGTGATTAATCGACGGAATCGTCGAGAGCGTCGTTCGTTCAATTAACGAACGATAATGCGGCCAATGTTTCACGCATTCCAAAAATCCACCTCCGGCAGGCGCGACACGCTCATTACGCGATAGCCTGCCGGGATAAACCGTCAGAAACGAATGTTGCGGCTCGCCATGGGGCTTGAAGCGAGCGGAGGAACAGAGATCTGTTAGAGGAGGGAACCTTTCTGAAAAAGGGACAAAAGATGGGAGAAAAATCACGAGAAATCGAGGAAAGAGAGAGGCAGTCGGTCGTGGTAAAGAACGGGAGGGGTAAATTAAAGCGTACAAAAAGTTACATGGAGAAAAAGAGAAGCAAAAGAGGGAGAGAGAGAGTGAAGGCAAGGAGAAAACGAGACGTGAAAAATACAGAAAACCGTCGGGAGCAGGTACCCCTGGTCGAGAGATCTTTAGCGCTGATGTTGCGTCGGTCGCCGTATAAATTACCAGTCTGTCACCGTTCTTGAAAAGAGCCACGATATCGAGGATTCTTCTTCTCCTTTTCTTTCTTGCCACCACTCTTTTCTCCCTCTCATTTTCTCCGTACTTTTTTTACGTCCCCTTTGAACAAGTCTTCGCGTTGTTCCCAAGTTTCGCGATCGAACAGGGAGCGAAGTTGATAAGTCTGTAATGGGTTAACCCTTTGGCTTATAACATCGAATCCGACACCTGACGCGCATTACGGTTCAAACGTGAGAAATCTAAATCCTAAATCCAGTGTCGATACACCAATTACAATTTGAGCAAAGATTCATATCATCCACCATTTGTCTGAGCAGTTTAGTAATAATTAGTTGGTAGCGGTTGCCGAAAAGAGTCATAGGAATTAAGTCGACGATTTTATGGTTGTTGCAGGGCTGTGCACGAGTATCACCATCATAACATGGCGGCCGTAACGAGTTACGGTGGTCTGCTGTTGGGTGGTGCGCGAGGACTCAGCCACCATACGTCCCACCATGCGGCACACCATGCACATCCCGCGGCTTCCTACAAGGACTGGCCGTCGGCGACGCCGTCGCAGTCGCTCGTCGACGCGTCCTCCGCACCCCCTTACCCCCATGGCCCTTACGCACCCCTCTCTGGTGAGTAGAAACTCGAGGGTTCAATCGAAACTCCTCGCGAAAAGCTCCATACTTGTGGATACATCATCCTTAGACCATTGCACACATTTGCATATTTTTTATGACTGATTATCTGTACAATAATCATTTAGAGCATCAGATATTTAGTAATTTGAGAATTTGAGGATTTATAAATTTATGAATTAGGAGGTTGTGAAGAGGTTATAGAAATAGTCTTGGAGTAATTGGAAATTCAAGAATTTAAATATTTGGTGTTCTCGAAATTAAACAGTTTGAGTATCTGAGTGTTTGTCTCTTCAGAATTACAAAATTCGTGACTTGGAAATATTTTATAAAATTAAAAATTGAAAACTTGAAAATTTTAGAATGAAGTATCTGCAGATTCTTAAACTTGAGAATATATTTAATTCTCAAACGAAGTTAGAAATTGATTCCACTTATGAAGAACGTAGTAAAAAGCTAAACTCATGCTTCTGAACTAATGGTACATACGCGATCGTCGATTATCCCCCTTGTTTCCCGCGCGATTCCCGACGCTGATCTAAAACGCGGGAAAAAAAGAACGCGGACGAAGTTGCAAGGAATGGTACGCGAACTTTTTACTCGCGATTTACATGATAAATCTTGTGAAGAGGATCGACTCGACATCAAAGTTGGAAGGCCGAGCAACATCGTGGACGGCGTTTGTATCGGCGGCAGAAGGAGCGGAGGCAGAATGGCGCGCAGGTAGCGCAAGAAAGGTCGGTCGGCCCCTCAGATGCTCGCAATTAATAAGAGCTTAATGGAGGCCCGCGGGCCGATATAGTGCTGCCACGCTCGGGCCCCGTTTCTTCGTTGTTCTCCCACCGAAATCATCGATGCCGACGACAAAAAGCCACGGCTAGGCCGTAAAACATTTCGCTCACCGCTCGACAGAGGTGCTCGGGCGACGTCTTTGCAAAAAGGGCCGCTTTCGATTCTCGCTGCCCCTACGTCGAATTATATAAGAGACGGGAAAGCTTCTCCCTTCGCCGGACATTAGAGGAGAAGAAGTCCAGGAAAAATTTCAGACAGAAACGGATCAAGAAAATTTTTAACAAATAATATGTTTCGTTGAAACGAAAAAATTGATAGTTTCACATGCATATAGTAATAAGAAACTTCGTTTCAAATATTCTCATCAGTTAATATCTTTTCCATGGTCATTTAGATCATTGGTGTTCATATATCAATGTTAAAATGGAGATATAGAGGTGGTTCGTACATCGATTTTGATATATTTGAATAATTATGTAAAGAGGAAAGAAATTAAGTAGTAATATGCATGTATCAGTTGGCATGTTAGAAGCATAACATCTTAAGTGTCGCAGTAAAAATGACCGTATATAGTCAGACACAATATAACCATAATTACTTATTCAGAATAAAATGTGTACCCTTTTGATTTATGAGTTCTAGCATAAAACCTAGGAAAACAGTAAATTCTTTTTGTATACAATTTTTGTTCCTACAATGTGTTCAACTGCTTCAGTAAAATACTGTTTATGAAAAACGAAGAATTTCTGCTGGGTATAACCAATAATCTCCAATTCTTCTCTAACTTAATAAAAAAATAGAGCATCTTGAATGACTGAAAGTCGAAAATCGACACTAATTTATAAAACTAAAAGACCTTAATTAAACGCGAACACAACGTAAAATTAATAAAAGTACGCAAACGAAGAAATAACTTTTTTCTTCGATAATTTAACAAAAAGTACAATAATTGGAGTGAATGTATCGTTATAACATCCAATCAGATTTATGCACACTCTTTCCTTGTATTAACGTCAAAAAGTGACTTGATCCCGCCATCCAAGAAAAGTTGTCACCATTGAACGGAATGTCCAAGGGGAATAAATTTCGCGTCGCGTCATGCGATTCGCCACAAGGCGACGTTCAAATGCAAATGCAATGCACACGAACTGCAATGTAGGGTGCAGCTGCAACACGCTCTGAAAGCACCACGCCCATCGTGATTGCGGAGACCACTCCCATCTGTCTGCACGTCGGTGCAACCAGCACGCCTTCCGTTTCACCTCGAGAAACAGTCACGCGATTTCGTGTAACATGTCCGTAACTTTTGATGTAACGTTCTACCACGTTCAGGAATTTCCGCATCCCTGGCCGAGCTTTATTTTTATCGCGGCCAACGAGTTTCCCTCGGGAGGTGCATCTACCGGTTGCGGACGGTGTCATCCTGGTGATATCTGTGCGAGTAATTCATTTTCCTCGCGTTCAGTACAATAGAATTTATTAGCGTCGACTGGATGATTCTGATAGCGTTATACGATTGTTTATGCGGTTTTGCGACGAGTGTCTTCTTCGTTAACGGAGGTTAACAGTTCGTGACTAGTTAATTGAGAATTTTAACTCGAGGAAACGCGTGAAATTGCACTTCAGTGATTTTCCTTTATTTCTGAATTTAATGATGGTAATAAAAGGTAACTATATTGAGATGCATAGTTTACAGCTGCAAGTTTCTGTGGGGTGTAATTTCGCGTGATGACTTTTAAAGGTTAATTTGTATTCTATGGAAAATCTGAGCTGGTTAAAATCTCTATATTGAGATGCATAGTTTACGGCTGTAAGTTTCTGTGGGATGTAATTTCGCGTGATGACTTTTAAAGGTTAATTTGTATTCTATGGAAAATCTGAGCTGGTTAAAATCTCTATTTATGGTCTCTATTAAATCGTAGTGATGTCTTTGTTAACGAGAGTTAACACTTCGTGACAATTTAATTGTGAACTTCTTCAGACCGACATTGGCACTTTGGAAGTATAATAGTCTTCTTCGTTAACAGGAGTTAATAGTTCGTGACAATTTGCTTAAGAAATTAATATATTAAAATTGAAACCCTTGCAAATATTTATTAATAAAAATAAGTTATTAATCTTGAATTGAGTGAAACTTATAAATTCTTTTCAACAATCTTCCAACAGATTTTAATAAAAATTCAACCAAATCGTCACAAACCATTAATCCTCGTTAATGAAGAAGATAATCGCTCACGAACCGTAACTATATTATCATTTTATCACAACCACCCACCCGATACTAATAAATTCATAGACGTGAGAAGAATGAATTCTTCGTACAAACACAATCACCATATCACCCTCTGTAACCAAATAGATTGTATATCTCAATGAAAAATAGTCGTGATAAATATCAGTAGTTTTAATACTCATAATTAATGTGATTATAGTCTCCTCGTTAACGATCACTTCGTGACGATATGATCGTCAATTCATATCTATTTAATGAAGAAACTGTCGAAACAAAGTTTCATATTTTAGAACACAAAGTAAAACAATCAGATGTAAAGGTACTGGAAATGCTATGCTTTGGTTCAATGCATGGCGAGCTTAGGAAAATCGATACTAGAGCTTCATTTTAGTACTCTCATCCCTCTCGTTGTCACTGATTCGATACGCCATGACTAACCCTTCTATGGTAGCCTCAGTTATTCCAACTTGTAATTACTGGAAAAATACCTTCCTCCTATTCTGCATATTTTAGGTTGACACATATTTCGCACATTTTCATAATCATTCTGAATTTCATTGCAAAGAGGTTGAAAAATGATCAGAAATCTAGCGAAAGACTAGAGTATCACATTTAATATCTAAATATTTCTCCGTGTTTAATATATATTCAAAGATTCAATCAAACTGAGATAATTTATTGTACGAATTTAAATAATACTCCAAAAATTTAAATTTTTCACATTACTTACTATTTTTAAATATTTCATTTCCATTTTGTTGTCCCGTATTGTGACATAGTACTTACTACTACATATATTATTGTTCGATTAAAAATTAACCAACAAAACAAAAAATTGGCCAGTATTCATTAGAATGAATTCGTTTAAAGATCATCCCTTCACAGTACAGAACACCCTGTATATAAATATATACGAACGGCACACGTCCGAGAATATCAATTACAAATTACCATCGAACGTGAATGAACAAAAACGTGACAGTGTCAACCATGAATGACTAACAATCCAGTCAACGCCGTTAGGGTCGTTAAAGAAGCATTAACGTCCCAGCAAAGTACCCGTTTGAAAATCCCAGGAACTTTCACCGATGTCGTCGAGAAATGTACCGTAGGAACCGTGAAAAATTCGGCTGGCAAGCCAACGAACGAACAGGCCGAGATTTAGGGCCAATTTAGGAAACGCTAACATTCGTACGCGTGCGCTTCGCTTTATGGCGCAGATTGAGAGTTGGTTCGCGGATCGGACCGACCAAACGAGTTTTCAAGAATTTACTTGCCGGAATGCTGACAACGCTCACTATTCTAACTGGCGTGTGCTACCGTAAGGGACCCAATGCACCAAGTAGCTGCTTCCAAGTAGCAGCGACCTCGTCGTCAAACATCGATTCTGGAAATTAATGAATAAATAAAAAAGGACTTGCGACTTGTCCGCTTTCTTAGATTCGGTACTGACGTCCAACTTCCACGGAACGCTTTGCCAACAAAATTTTTGTCAAATTCTCACGCGATTTTTCGGGGTTTAGAAGAAACTTGGAATAACTTCTTCGAGAAGTTTGACTAATCTGGTCTTAATTTTTATGTTCTACGTATATGAACTTTGAGCTTATAAATAATTTTTTATAAGTAAACAAATAATGGACAGGTAACTTAAGTATGCAAGTAGAAGACAAGTAACCTAAATATGCAAGTAGAAGATGAATAATATAAGTAAAGAAGTAGAGGACAAGTAAACGCTGTCCAAGTAGAAGACAAGTAAGAAATATAAAGACCAGTCTTCTACAGAAGAACGATAAATGAACAGCCTAACGATATAAAAGACCGTTGTTACATAAAGGACAAACTTCATAAGAAATCCAAAGAAGAGACTAACGATATAGCGTTGGTAAGTAAAGTGTAATTATAACGTGTCTGACTGCATACGTCAATTTTCGCTAGTAACTACTAGCAATGAAGAAGTAGAAACTGTAGCGGCATTATGTTGCAGAAAAGGTTTTTAACGATTAGAAGGAGGAGCTCGGTCGGAGCGTAGGGTGAGAAGGTAATTTCAGAGTTTGGTCGAAGCAGTGGAATTAGCTAGTGAAGCGTCTTCGAATCGGAAGTACCGCCATTAGAACGCCGCTTGGCACCCCGATTAGGCCGTGCCGCGGTACTCGGTCCCCGCTTGGTAATTATATAATTGCGTAAAATTAACTCGGCCGGCATAAATTGGCTGCCATTTAAGCGCGATTAAGAGAAATAAATCGCAATTACCGGCCGACGTCCGACGACGTTGGCCGACTCTAGATGGTCATGGCGCACCGCGTGACGTTTCTGTCGGTGGTTTTATAACCGCCTTGTCCCCGCGTATGTCTATCACTTCTGCGAAATCATTAATTTAATTGCTCGTCACCAGCCACTCATCGACGAATTCAACGCAATCGAGAGGATAATTCATAAGCACGGAAGCTATCGACTGCGTTCTAATAAATCTTTATTATAGTTTTTGCTCTGATTTTTTTGTACATGTGGATGTCGTTTGTTAAAGAGCAAAATATTATTTCAAATGTGATGTATTGTCGATAGCACTGATACGTTTATTTAAAAATAATAATTTGCAACGTAAAACATATTTTTCAATTCTGAAATAATTTAGCTGACACATACGATTGAATAAGACCAGGTATTTCAAGATTTATAAATTTTGATTTATGATTTTTTTTTAAGATTTGTACATTTGTAATTTATGATTTTGCAAATTTTAAAGATTCGAAAGTTTGTTGATTTAGAAACTATTTGAATTGTCGGGTATTGGGTTTTATTTGATTTCCGAGTTATTTTTGTGTAGTGATATTACGAGAGCAGAATAACGAAACGAATTTTCACCGTGAAAGTGGAAAACACGTCATTAGTATTGCGTTGATCAATGACAATGAAATCGGTATTTTCCAATGTGCCAGCCACAATTACAACGAATACCTGTTGATGGAATTCACCGTGCAATGGAATTTGTCAGAGAGCAAAATCATTGTTTTATTTAATTCATCGATTTTACAGACGCGTTTATCCATTAACTGGTACTACAAAGGCTCTTTGCAAACGCTCCTATCATCGGAATAACGTTGCAAATAAAATTACAACTTAAATTCACACTTTTAAATTTTTGCTTTGAACAAAGTTTTTAAATTCTCTTTTATTTTACAAGGTAGACAAATACGGGAGAATCGTTTAGATTTGGAGATTTAGAAAATTGGAAAACTTCGAAGTTTAGAAGTCTTCAAAATTTACAAACTTTTTATGTCTCGAATATTAAGCAATATTTAACTACTTAGAAATTTGAGGATCTGGAGTTTTCATAATTTATAAACTATGAGGTTTAAATACCTAAACATTTTCTAACTTAAATATATAAAAATTATGCAATTGAAACTTCGAAATTTGGAAATTACAAAAGAATGTATATATAATTTCCTTTCTCGCTACATTCGACATACATCAAAGTCGCAAACAGGGGATAGCACAACCAGAACGTCGGCCCAAGCGCTAAAATCGTGCCAGGTTTGAAAGAGGGTTTCACGGAAGGTAGTCGCGACCCGTTTCCTCGAACAGGAAGTTGAAAAGTTGCGAAAGAACGCGGCGCGGAAACCGAGAGGCTCGGCCATGTTGCGTTCACCGGCACGGTAGAACTGGATCCGAGGATGTTAATTTAATGCGGTTTCGCGTACTTTTATCTTGTCCGAGCGAGCATTAATTCCCAACAGCTGGGAACAGAGACGAATTTACGAGCAAGATTCGTTATCCGAGCCGGAAGAGCTACGACGGACTGGTATCGTGAAATCTATTGCTTCCGAACATGCAGCCACCACGGCGACGTCACGGGTCTTAGGTGTGTTTAAATCAAACACGAATTTCGCTCGTGAACGGTGAATTGAATTCCGGGCACGGTATTTTGTCGAACGGGGACATTGATTTATATCCGAGCTCGAGATTGCTGGCGTATCGTTCAATTTCAACCTTTCTTTCAAATGTCTTCCGAACGAAATTTCTTGTGCCTTTTTACCGCTTTATGTGACGTGCAAATTTCTTTGCGTTGACAGTTTTATTTCTAACGAGTTGAGGGCAAACGTTACTGTCGTCAAGTGAAATCACAAGTAACATGTAGGATATGTCCTAAGAAGTATCAACAGTTTACACAATTATTGAAGAGGTACATTATCGTCATATTTTCAAAATCAGGATCTAATGTCGCGTCAGGTGAAATCACAAGCACCATGTAGGATATGTTCCAAGAAGTATCAACAGTTTACACAATTATTGAAGAGGTACATTGGTGACATATCTTCGAAGTCGGATCCTAATATTAAATAATTGCTTATTAAGGAATAGTATTAAGAAAGAGAAATTCAATGTTAATAACGTGTATGATGTAACAAGTGCCTGTAGAGTGACGCGATATTAATATGTTGCTACCTTCATACCGTTCAGTATACTGTTAGATACATGGAGTAAAATTGAGGACCTCGTAACAAGTTTCTTGGTTATATGGCGACTATGTAAACAAAATTCCACATTTATTGGTCCTTTGAGCAATTTATCGCAGTTTTGAACTAAAGAAGAGGATATTCCTATGAACAATGGCGAACAGACTCGCAAAGAATATTTATGTTTGCAAGAAATATTAATACATTCCATATTTGATTAATAAAGCAACGATAAATTAGAGAATCATGTTTTTTATGATTAGTTAATAAAACTAATAGTTAACAGCTATTAAAATTTTACACATTTTTGCAAGTATCAAGCTTCAGAAGTAAAAATAATTGATCAATTCAACAGTTATTAATATTAAAATAACTGTAATATCAAATTTACGTTTGAAATAACCTATTAACGCATTGATGAGAAGGGTCATCGGTGATCCACCGACTGCTTCTACTTTGAACAATTGTTTTCTCCCCAACAGGAAGAAAACAAACGTCGCAATTCGTATCACTGTCAGGAAATCGCGGAGAAGTTCAAGAGCGTCCTTTTACGCATGACCAACCATTCAAGGGACCCTTCAAAAGCATATACAACTTGTACAACCCCAACAGCATCTCCCTTTCCTTTCATTTAACCCTTAACGATCGATTCACTAAACATTTACAAGAATATCACTATTTTGTCGACGTGAATGTTTATATGCTAAAAGTAATATCTAGTTTCTTGGAAATCAACGTTTACTAATATGAAAATCAATTAAAAGGCTTAGAACATTAACTAATATGTAAATTGACATTCACATTAATATAATAGTATTGTGATGAAATGTTCATTTTCACTGTGACGATCACTATGTTAATAACACAGAACTCCCCACATTTTTAAGAAGCACAATATTTGAAAAGTTAAATAAAGAATTCTGTTAAATAACGGATAGGTTCTCTACTGCTTATCATATTTTCATATGTACTCATTTTTAACTAACATGCATATGTGCTTCTCGTGGCACATGGTTTCACCTGACGCGATAATAACATGTGTTCACGCTTACCCTTATCCATTTACCCCGTTCACTCTAAAACTTAAGAAGCAAAAAAATGAACCAATATTCACATCTCTTCCATATTGATTCTTATCTAAAAGCATTGCAATCCTCAACCCTTTCTAGCCTTCTGTACGTTACCAAGACATTCATTTTGTTTTAAGGAACATAAAAACTTATGCAAAATGGAACATAACTTACACAATCAAAAAACGACACTGATGCATCAAAATTTCATTAGCTCATTCAGTATTATTAATTTCTTGGTACGATGTTTATTCGATCGTGAAAGAGGTCCAAAAGCGTCAAATTA
The DNA here is from genome assembly GCA_963576845.1 of Megachile leachella. Taxonomy (NCBI): domain Eukaryota; kingdom Metazoa; phylum Arthropoda; class Insecta; order Hymenoptera; family Megachilidae; genus Megachile; species Megachile leachella. Next base: position 16,068,618 of record OY756248.1, read on the forward strand.
AAAACGTGAGTGGTGAAACCTGAAGAAAGCCTGCCGGATAATGACGCGAGTGTCGGTGAACGTCGGCGTCGTTTAAGGGGTTTCAAATGGAAAACAAAGAAACGAAGCGACACGGTGATCTCAATACTTCCAGGAGGATTAATTCATGGAATCTTTGTCATAAATTCTGGTCCGCGTGGGACATTCTGGCGAGGAATATTCTGGACCCGCGGGTCGTTGCAGCCGGGCCTTTCTGGCACGCGCCTCGAAAATGGCGTCGCGCGGTGACGTCACGTAATCCACGCTCGTGCACCGCTTCCACCGGTGAGAGCAAAAGGGAAGAGAATGGAAAAGAGGGACACCAGGGTAGCCGGGGATGGCTAGTGAGCCTCGATTGGTCAGCCAGTTGGATGGAGGGAGTGGTCGAAAGCCGCCGGTTATATCGATCTCTCGAAGTCGGCTTGTTCGCTGCCGGAGACAGTCCGGTGAACCGGAGCTGCCTTCGCGGTGAACGCGTGTCCTCTTCGTCCTTTAACCCTTGACCCGCTTCCCTTCGTGATCCTCCGCGTCAGGGATACTCTAGCAACAACAACGAACACTTTACATTCGTCGTTGCTCGTTATTTTGCGAAATATTACGCGTAATTTTGATCACAGAGGGTAGTGGATAATCATCAGTTTTTCCCTAATACTCCGTGGAAAATTTTATGAAAATTTACGTGAAAGGGAAAGTAAAACAGAAATTTGCCAATGCTTTCTTTGAAATTTCTATGCTTGAAAGTTTCGATTCTCAAGTTTTCAAAATTCTTAAATTTTCGAATCTTTTAACTTTAATCTTCGAGCCTGTTGTATTTCAATATTTCCAAATTCTAGGATTCTTAAGTATTCAAGTTCTTAAATTTCAACGTTTTCACAATTTCAAGTTATACATTGTTTAATTCAAGAAATTTTGTTTTATAGAATAGTGTACGTCGAAAACAAAGATTTAGTGGCTTAATTTGAAATTAATACTCGTTCATCGATGCATACGAGCTGGAGACGGGGTGAATCAAAGTGGGGTCTCTCCTTTACCACGAGTATATTGGATTTCGGGCTGCGAGGGGTTTGACCCCTATTGATAAGGGTCATTTCGATGCTTTCGATACGTATCCCTCGACAACGAGTAGGGTAGACGCATCATAGGGGTCGATCTTTGCTTTTTAAAGCGGGGGTGTTCGATTTAATTTAATCCGCATGCCCAACTCTCGTCTTTTGACGTTCAATTTGCCACCCGATGGTAATGTCGAAAGAAAGCAATGAAAATTTTGTTTTCTAAATAATTTAAAATCTTTTGCTTTTCGGTCAAAGATTCATCTACTATGTTTTATTATACTGTGCATTGTCACAAGGAACTATTTTCATATTTTGTTTACGATTTTAAACTTATTTATGATTTATCAAGCTTTTGTTTTAAATCGTAAGTTTGAACAATTTTAATTTACGAAAATAATAAACTTTGTGTCAAAAAAATATTACGATTTACAAATAGTATATTTTCAAAAAACTTTTGTCTACTAAAAACAATTATTTGAATACATTTATATTTTTCTCGGATGTAATGTAATGAAATTTTCTAGTTGAAATTGTTGAAAAATGTTATTTCATTTGCGCATAATTTTGTGAAACGAAATTATAATTTATTCGTTCTTTCTCAGCTACGATACACAGGTAATTAAGTTTACAGTAAAACACAAAGACGAGAATCGCAAAATTCCCGTGTTTCGTTTCGAGCTACCTTCGACTTTGCGAGCCGTTTCTTTGCTAAAAGGACCAAAGGGAATTTCTCTTTGTACCATCTTGCTTTGCTCTTTGATATCGCGATATTGAATGCTGAAACATTCATAACAGGTGCGTTCGCCCGTAACTTTGTATTCATCGACTTGTGTGCGTCTGAGGTTTCAAACGGAAACACGCTACTGTATTCTTCGCTTGAATAATAAAGCTACGAACATTCAACAATAACTATTGCTGAGGGAAGATTTAACGAAAAAACGTTTCATTTTAATAAATTACTTTTCAATATTACTTCGTTTTCTTTCTGCAAACTTTCGAATAAACAAACGTTCGAACGAACAATTTTTCTGAATACAGAAAACCACTTTAAAAGACATTTGTACGATGAATTTAAATTGCCAATTTTAATAAACGACAGAACTCAATTAAATTTCTTATACTTTGAAGTATAATCAATCACACATTTGGTCATTTAATATTCATGTTATTAATAATACTACAATAACGATAACTTATAGTAATTTATGTCATAATTATAGTAAATTGTATTAGTCATAGAATATGTCCTGTACATTACAATTTTTTAATATTTCTTTTAAAGAAAATAACACATATAGAATAATTAACATATTGTATGGTACTTGAACAATGTATTTCAAACATAATTTAATCATAGCCCAATATCGTGTAAATTCCCGACTTCTGGTTGTGGCTCACGTGCGATCATAATCTCCGTGAGAGAGCATCCTAATTCAATACGGAAGACCGTAACCACCGAATAATGTACCATAAGTGTCAAGACGATTTATGCGAACCACGTACGTGCCTATAACGTTTTCACGGCCGAGTATGCGAGGCCAATATGCTGGAACAAAATGGACGGGGGTGTTGCTGGTAAATGGTGTGTCAGATAGCACGGACAATATTGCCCAGCATTCGCCGGCTTTTCGAGTCACCCTCTCGTATTTACGCGGAAGAACCCGCGTCGATTATGGCCAGGGGTTTCTCCACTTTCCTCTCGAATCGACCGTATTACATGGGATTTGTTGGTCACACCATTCAAACGGTTAATTGCTATATTTCATCTCCGGTGACATGCGATTAATTCAATTTCATCCCAACAATTTATTAACTGTACACATATTTTATAACTATGGAAAGTTTGAACTTCTTCATTTGTTAATATTTTGAATTTTTAAAACTTCAGTGTTATTGATACTTTTTATAAAATTAGGTAAGTTCATTTACAACAGGTATCCTTTTATTGACAATAATAGTCCTGCAGCTATATTTTCCAGGAAGTGCCCCTTATTCAAATCAACGTATTCTACAATCTAAACAGAGATTAAAATATTACATTTTATGTAATGATCATAGCGATTTAATTTTATTGATCCGTGCAACTGCTAAAACTAGCTCTTCTGTAAAATACACTTTCTACTCAATATACGATTAATTGTATCCTCTGGCAACATTCTTTTGCTGCTCCAGTGATGTTCTAAAATGTCCTCCAATTGTTCGTTTACAAAGTAGCAAAATTTCGACCTTCCCTTTTTTTACTATTATTTATTAGTTGTCTATGCTTGAAGCCAGTTTTCTTCTCACACGGCGTGTTCCAGAATTATTTTCCAACTGAGCGAATTTCTATCAAATAGAAACGCGTTCCCGGTGTTCGTCGGCAAGATGAAATCTTTTGTGCTTCCGCCCGTGTTTCTTTCGGCTTGCATGCGCCAATATGGCAACTCATAGGGCGCACACGTAGCGCTGACTTTGAAGCAGGTAGATCCACGTGCTGACACGTGCACGCCGACAGATACAAACTTAATCGACCGTGTCGTGCACCACGTGCCACGAATTTAAGTACTCGAAAACGTCCATCTTTTTCCTTGTCACTGCCTGAAATTACAACGATACGCGAAGATAATGCTTAATATACGTATTGGGCGATGTCGATGGTGACGTTGACGACGAGCGAAATAGTCGGCGTGATCATTCGAGTCACGAACGATTGACGTTTAGCGAGGCCTTCCCTGAAGGATATTCTTTCCTCGGTTGCCACGATGACGCTGGAAAATGTATGAGCCGATCAAAGGAATTGACGAAGGTCCTTTCATATGAGTAAAAAGTGTTAATTATGATAATAAATAGTGGCTAGAAAAACGTATGATGAGGAAAAACGAGGAGAGAGTGAGGACGCAATAATCCATTATTTATCATTTCATAACAGTGACAGTACGTACATTTCTCGAAGCTGAGTATTTTACTAAGAACATATTTCTTGTAATAATAAAGAAGGTTATAATACATTTACATGCTGTACGTATAGAGTAACCTCACATGTTGTACGCACACTAATCAAGTCATACTCAAATGCTTGCATAGTTTAAACAATGTAATTTAGGTTCACAAGCTTGTTATATTATGCCGACAATTAACAGGAACTCAATAAGTATAGTAGAACAAGGAAGTTATAATAGCAACAAGGTTCCCAATTGGTTCCCAACAAGAAGGTTATAATAACCTCACATGTACGTATAAAGAACATACACTGATGAGCTCTTACTCAGATGCTTGCATAGTTTAGACAATAATATTTAGGTTCACAAGCCTATTATATTGCACCGAATATTACAATGAACAAAAACTCAATAAGCATAATGAATCAATCATTGTGAATCAGTATTCAAATAAATACCTAACGAGGTGTTGATCAGTCCTAAATCGTACTAAACAATTACACCTAACCTCTCAAATATAAAAATAGAAACTCTCAGCAATAAAATATTAAATGATTCGACAAAACGATCATAGATTTCCTGTAAATTACGAATAGAACGTCGAAGAGGACGAAGCGAAGGACCAGGATGATCCGCAGGGTCACTCTCGGAGATATCGAGATCAAAGATAGCACCGGTCACATGCGTGCAACCGTTGTAAAGAACATGAGATCTTAACTGGTCGATCTCGTGACATATTCTGTTGGTCCCCCGTCTGTCCGTCCGTCCGTCTGTTCGACCCATTCGTTCCCTCGGTTCGTCCGTCGGTTTGTCCGTCCGTGTCGCGCAGCGGGTGCCATCACCAGTTATGCACCCTCGCATCCGTCAAAACGTTGACTCTTCTTTTATTACGCGGTTGGCCGCGTTATAAATTTCGATGAACGATGAGCCGACCCGTTCGGACGAAAAAGTCATTCCTACCTTTTCGAATATAACCAATTACTTGTCCGGTGCGTGAAAGTTCTGTCCATAGATCGTTAACCTCTCTGGGGATAAACAGGTACTAGGAGCTTAATGTTTACAATTTTTGAAGCGGACCTTTTTCAAAATGTAAATATTAAGTCTTTCGTAACATCGAATCAACTGTACAGTTTGAACAATGCTAAATTCGATTTATGTCTGACATTCGAAGGTTTGTTATTTATTTTAATTTTACGACAGTAGTTATTTCTGGCGTAACTGTAGGAAATATCATAGATTAAGGGTAAATGGACTTTGTAGGTTTGTAACTTACTAATGATGGTTAGAATAAATGTATAAGTCGTTGAATGATTTTATCGACGTAATCTTGAGGTTCCCTCCTTGCTATACACTCCATATTGTCATGATTTCTCACACGTACAACTGTTAATTAAAAATTGCAAATGTAACGAGTACTTTCATTATCTACCTCATGCAAATTCTCAAGTCACTAAGCCTTCAAATTTTTAGTCAACTACATTTTCACACTTCCAGAATGTAGTTGATGGAAAGTTTGAATTTAAAAGTTTGCAATGGCCAAATAATTAAGTAACGAAAATGGTTGTTCCTTGTTGCAGGCCTCGAATCGCAGGTCCAGGAATCCAAAGACCTCTACTGGTTCTAGAAGCGAGCTCCAGAGTCTCGTGGACCGAACTAATTCGCAACATCCGGTGGGTGCAATCGCGAAAAAAGCACGAGCTCGAAACCACGCAGCCGTTGTTGTTCTTCGATCGAGCAGTTTCTGCGAAGGAACAAAACTGTGCTCGGAAGATAATCAGCAGCTAAATAGCGAATGATCGAAGGACGATCGAGGAGCTTAGACGATGTCACGTGATATTAGCATGTTAGAGGATCCATGGGCTTTCTGGCAGAACCGAGATTCGAGGATAGTAGGAAGGAACTTTGTTATACGACCGGAAGAACGTACGAGAGATCGTTCATGCCGCGTCGAGCAAGTGTACATAGTGTTACCTAATTTACGTTAAGGATCTACTATTAGAATACAACTCAGATAGTATTAGAGGAATACTTTGCGCGCACTATTACCTTCATAGTGACTGATGAATGTCTAAAATGGCCGATGAGAGAACAACCTCTGCTTTTTGATGCTTGAACACCTGTTAATTTTGTAGTTCGATAATATCTACTAGCATGATTTCAGCACATTCTTGTTATGTTGTCAAAAATAGCTCATTGCAGGGTTTGAAAGTTTGCAAGTTTTCTCAAGTTCTAAATTTCGGAATTTCTACATTTTTAAAGTTGTAAAGACTTCAACATGTCTAAATTTTCTATTTGAAAATTTCTCAATTCGACAACACGAGAATTTGACATTTACTAAATTTGAAAGTTTGATAATACCTAACAAAATTAATACTTCGTGAAATTATTGAGTTTGCATTACGTAACGATTCAATATTTGAATTTGCAATATAAAAAAAAGAATTAACAGGTCTTCAAGTGTTTATAAAATGTAGAGGAACGGGCCAATGTGTCTAAATTTTCCAAATAATTAATAGAAGATGGAACAAGGTGATTGTATTGCTTCTTGAGTGTCCACTTTGATCGTCCTCTCGGATTAAACAAGAAGATAGCAAATTGAAAAGAAAATGTACCTTCAATATCCTCCACGAAATCCTTCATTTTCAAGAATGAATGAATTTAACAAATTTAATGGTTGTGACAACTGATTTATTACGAATCGTTTATCAAAGAGGAAGATCAAAAAGGGAGTAATTATTTGGCAGATTTAGCTGCAGATATAAGTGAAATATTTATTGACCAATGATCTTGCCATATATATATATTATAAATATATATATTACTATTATTAATTGTATCATAACACCGGGCGCTGCAGAAATTCTGAAACCTCTCCGAGTCAGCAAATTAAAAATAGTTACTATCCGAATTGTCATAATTATTCTTTATATCCTTTCCCTCAATAGTCACAAACGCACAATCACTCGCATCGTCATTTCTTGCATAGCGGACGATTAGTCTCTACCTTAAGCGCATCGTATCCATCACATGTTATCATCATCATAGGTGTTAAATAAATGATGCATTAATATTACACCGTTGCCTTTTTGTGGACTTCTCTCACCCGACAGGATCTTTCGAATTTCACTCTTCGAAAAAGGTATGTATTTTATTTCAGTAGTTTCACATTAAATTATTTCCCCACATTCAAAATTGTAACCCCTTCCCGTGCTATTCATTTAACAGATGCATCAGTCAAGACTAACTATTCAGGGATGTAACATTAAAACGAACAAATAAAATTAAAATGTTGCGAGTACTTTATATTCAGGGATCCTTGATAATGCAACTTATAGTTGGACTTAAATTTCAAGTTGAATATTCAAAGTTTGCGTAAGCTTTATCACATTTGAGCTGTAAGTGCGTCACGAGTGAGACTCGTCAGGTCTCACAGTCAGGTCTCAAAATACGGGAAGAGGTTAAAGACGTCAGTTTAGACTAAACTTCATTTGACACTAAATTAATAAATTTGAAAAATTGAAAATGAACATCGCTGATTTTCGAGTTACGTTAATTATTTCCTGTACTTTTTTGACATCGATAAGTATCCTATGAATGAATCATTTCAACTGCCTCATGAACCGACTTTTATTGGATCAAAAAATTGTAGTAACATTCATTGAGGAAATTTCAGCGTGTTATAAGTCTTTTTCCAAGTCGGGATATTTCCTGCGATCATTTCCTGCGCAAGTGCTGATTGGAACACGTGATATCCTGTGAACGTGGGCCGCGTATCCGCGATTATATTAATAACGTTCAGATTAGAGAGATAAACGTATAAGTAACTGGAGTATATCTGACCGAGAAAATAGAATTTTATGCTTTTGCGGTTCGTTAAACCGCTGCTGGTTAATTACACACCGCTGAATTTAGTGGCCTCGCTCACGCCGGAAAGTTAATCGAGCACGTAATAAGAGGAAGTAATGGGGAATTTAGTCTTCTGGAATTCTGTGTGGAACTTTCAGTTTCGTTCGATTCTTAAACGCCTACGTTGCGTTTAACACGTTCCGTCAGTTTAATAAATTCTTTTGAATGCTTCGGATAAGGTATTCGTCTAATATCGAGATTGAAGATAATTATAATTAGGTGATGAAGTTTAAGTGTTGAATAAATTTGGAAATTGATTAGAATACCTCTTAAAGGTCTTTTCATTCAAATTTTGGTGTTTACGAAACATCAAACTGTGAAAGATAGTGTATCTTTTCATGATACAGAAATTATGAAGAAACAAATTTTTTAAATTATTTACTAGACATTCATTTGATTAGTAGATTGACATCAGAGGTTGATAATTGAACTCTTAATGTTAGGTCAATTTTAAAATTCGATATTTTCGGTTCTAGCATAAACGACTTCTAATAGTAGTCTTTGAATAGCAAAAACTATTTGATTATTTCCTGAGTGAAGTATAATAAATTGTATTAATCCTGTAATAATTGACATGAAACGTGTACCTACATATTATCATATATACAATAATTTTTTGTCTTAAAAGTTACAATTAAACTATATTACTTTAATAAATTTTATAATACAAAATAAGTGATTTGAAACTTATTGCAATTTGGTTATTGCACTATAAAATTGTATTCAGTGCGAATATTCTTAGTGACATTATTTTTTCTATTATTAGTAATATCATTTCATGATTTAATACTCACAATAATTGTACTTTAATTGCAATTATTTAAAGAAAAGATATTAATCAAACTAACGTCAGAAACAACGATCTCGGTCAAAAGCCATGTGGTTAGATCGATGGTCGATTTCCTTTACACGTGCTCCGTTTCCTCGGTCGTATCGTTAACGAAATGAGAAAATGAGCAATTAACTTCGTCACCTAGGGGAAACAGTGTCCCTGGGATTTGGATCGTTTTTATCACGTGTAAAACACGTGTAGCCTGATTGGCCAAGGCACGAATGTAAATGGAGCGAAAGCTCGTGCACGGATGGGCAAGGTGGCGAGAAATTTTAACGAGATCGTTTGTGACAAGGATGAATTCAAATTTTTCTACTCCGCATTAATAGTGGTATAATAAAAAAAATTCAGAATTGTTTTTAAAAAATACAGGTCCATATTATATTTTTATTTCTATCTTGTAGAATGTATGTTCATGATTAGTAAGGGTATTTTTGATTTTAAAATACATCTGCGTTATTTGTATTTCTTGAGTCACTATTAATATAGTGTAATGATACAGTGTTCATAAAATCTGTTAAGTACATGAAATTCAATATGAAATTTCAACTAAACTCACATCAAGAAATATATAATAGTATCATAATTTTAATACGAAGGTCCTGTAAGTATATCTACTTTACTAGACACCAGAGTATCGATACATAAATTCATTTTCACTCTCAATTCCTAAATTGAATTCCTAAATTATATTAGTATAATTTAATGTTAATCTATGTACTATTTAAAAGTGTTATAACTACTAAAGAATATAAGGAAAAAACCGATCATTCCCAAGTGAGCGATCGAATTGCAGCAACAAAACGAAGAAAAATGGTGATTGCGCGATCACCGCACTTATCCCGTCAATGTATAGGTTTTTCGCGTGACGCCTTCGAGCAATTATTCATTCCATCGTCGTTAATTATCCGTTTCGTAAGTTGGTCGATGGACACCGCGTCTCGATGCGTTGCCTCATAATCTCCAATCGACGTGGATTCCAATAAACGGTAGCCGTCAGTAAATCTACCGAATAATAAAATAAATCGTCGGACGTCGTGAAGGGGCTAGTTCCGATCTACGGATAAGGGGAAAGTCGAAGATATATCGGGGGAGGGGCCGAAACAGGGGAACCTGGAGTAGGGATAAACGAGGGGAAGAATGGGAAATGGTGAGATTTATTGCATTGACCAAGGTGTTCCATCTTGTTTTAATTACCGAGGTCGCGTTGCTCGCCTCAGCCTTTGTGTCCGTTCATCCTTCCTTTCTTTCCCTTTTACTTTCTCGTTTTTTTCCACTTTCATTTCGTATTCGGCCGACAGCGGGATAGATTAAAGGCGCGAGCTTGAATTTGACCGCGATGGGTCTCTTTTACAGAGAGAACAATCCGTACTCGGATGCTATCGGTTTGTTCTTTATAGGATTTTATCTTGTGACCAGTTCAGGAAATGCTTCTTTAATTATGGTGGATTGTTTCGGTATCTGGGAAATGCGCTTACGTGTTCACGTTTGCTGAGATAGGAGTCTGCTTTCTGATAAACATTTCTGTACTGAAGAACTATTTTACGGTTACAAACTGTTTAGAGTGTATCAAAGATACAAAATGTGTAGATTAAATGAACAGTTTACACATTACCAACTACAGAGAATTTTAATTCAAACATTATATGTTCCTCAGTTTCAAGAATTTTAAAATCCCTTTCAATATTTTCAAGAATTTTCGAGTTTGAATAAAATTCAAAATACATTTACTACTTCGAGTGATAACCAGCCATTTTGTATCAAGAGCATGCGTACACATAATCGTTGCCAAACATCAATCCTGAAAATGACATGCCGCAGGTACTATATCATATGTCATCAAATCAAACTTGACATGTTCCAAAACTGAGTATTATTTTGAATGATTGACATTACTGTAATCACATTGATACGTAATAATTACTATATAAAAATATTTTCCTATACTCTCAATATGCCCATGTACCCTCCACATTGAACATAACTCATCACTAGCACATGTATTCACGTATTTCGTTTATTGATACCAGTTTTTTAGAGAGGAACGTCGACGACAAAATGAACATGTGTCTATCATCGCGTTTTTTCACGCTTTCTCATGCATGCATTGCAACGTGGTATTCGCATTTTCGTCTTTGCTCGAAACGACGGTGTCCCACAGGAGGATCGCTCTGTTTCCGAGCACCACATACCACGGACAGATAAGTTCGTTGGCCAAAGTGCATTTCGTCAGGCGAATAGCAGATAGGCCATTGTACCGTGTACATAAATCAGTCTGTTCTGTTTCTTCTGTCGCCGTGTATGATTTGTGTGTTTTGTTACGCAATCTTGCATATGCTGGCTAGACGTGGAAAAACCACGAACAGGAAACCACGTGAGGACCACGTGAGCCAGAGTTCGAGAAACAGACTTCCTGGCTATATTTCTTTTTTTTTTACTTTTTAGAATTCGATGGTTTCTGGAACTATCGTTGGTGAGCATCGAAATTAATTCGGGCGATCAGAAGGGACGTGTTCTATGCTTTTTCATATCAAGAAAATCGAGATTGAAATATTAAAAAGGTTCTATGCAAAATCTTTTAAGAATCAAGTTTGTGATGCTTAAAATATAGAAAATTATAGGGTAATATATTATACATTAATTTTTAGAGAATTTCAAATCATTACATTCATAGTGTCGATTTGAAAAACAGTAAACATTTCTAATTTTACAATTTTAAGCAATTATCGGGTATGGACAGTTAAAATGAAAGAAAGAACATCTTTTCAGAAATGAACACGTATAAGCTACAACAAAGAAACGCTTCATATATCATTTTAAAAAACGCGGAACGAAAAATGAATTAGTAATATTTAATGTACAATACATAAAATAAATGTTAAATACGACATCAATTTTGAGAAAGCAATTTTGATTAGTAGAAAACAAATTGCAGTTCAAATTAAAGATTGCTCGACTTCTTCAGATGCGTTGAACAAAATCATTAATATTTTGTTGTAGAAAAAATTTGTACAAACTCTCGATTCTCAGTAAGAACATTAGACGATTTAGGAGGAAACCACGGTATACTTGTACGTAGATCACCCCTCGATTCGCGGTAATTAAATACCGAGTACGTCCCCTTTTCACGAGTGGCACCCCTGTACAGGGGTTACTGTAGGGTCAGGTTATTGATATTGCACCAAGGGAACAAATGATTCGACCGTGAATATGAATATTAATATTACTTTACTAACCTTGTGTCCACTGCGCATCGCACCCTTATTTGTCACCGTTCATCCCTGGTACCTGAAACAATTAAATTAAATTACGCTTCCTTGAATCTTGACAACGAATGTAATTAATAAATAAAGTACTATGTTAAAGGGACACGTAATTCTTATCTGAAAATTTCATCAACACATTCAAAATAAAATCAAAATATACACAAATGAAGAAACGTAATGTTGTACTCTCTTTTTCTGGAATTTATAATGAAGAACCTAGAGAAGAAACTTGCAATGTAATACATGTTATATGTAATGAAATATAATTATCGTTTAGAGGAAGCTAAGGATAATTTTTGAACTATGCACCAAGTATGTCTAATGTATCATTTAATTTTCAATAAAAAATATTTGAGATGTTTCAGCTTAAATAACAAACCTTAATTAATAAAATCGAAATGGAATAAATTATCATTCAAAAAGTGATTAAAATACAGTTGTAAGACAACGTCTCCGCATGACTATGAAATACAAATATAATCATAAGAAGGCTGAAGAAAGATCGAATCGATCGACGAGGTTCGAGAGTTTGGTGGTAGACTTCGATCGAATCGTATCGGTCTTGATGACACAGTGACGCCGTGCTCGACAAAGACCGAAAAAACGTCTAGGAATGCCGACGGAAATATTTCGGCGGTGTCACCTGAGAGAGATACCTATCCTCTTCTGTTCCTTTTGCTTCTTCAATCTGTTCATCTTCAGTTCAATTCGTACCTCCTTCTTCCTCCTTCTACGTACGATGAATTGATATTTTGAATAATAATTAATGTTCCTGTTCCTTTGGAATTCTTATTTTCCTCGGCTACCTTTCACGCAAGAAATATATTTCTTTTTTATAAAACGAAATTTATTTCTTTTTTAAACTCTCCAAGTAGACAGCGAGCGCTATACTTCTTTTTATTTGTTGGGTCATTAGCCTTTAATAAGTTTTATTTAAAGTTTGATAGATACACAAGTGATGATACATAAAACTATTTTTGCTAAAAGAAAAGATAAAATATATTGAAAATAAAAAGTCTAATTCACATAGTCAGAAATTCTTTCGTCCTTCATTTTGAAAAGAAGGTCGTAAATTTGTCGATTGTCTATTTTCCCAAAAATGTTTTCAACCCTTTGATGTTGGTACAATCAAACATTTCGGAAAGAAGTTTCCCTTGTTCACCTCCTTCAGCATCCATCGAAGACGTTCTTCGTGGTCGTCTACCTGGAGGAACATACTCGGTTTGCCTTTGGCTCGCATCGAAGGTATCTCAGTCCTTGTGTTCCCACGGGTTCGAACCTTTGACGTACGATGTCCTGGCTGCGTGGTACACGACGTCCTCCTTTCCGATATCGTATCCCGCCCCCTGTGTCTTTGCCTCCTTTTTTTTATTACCTTCATCGCGGACCCCTGTTCCTTTTTTGCTCGCGTGCAGTCACAGAAAACCGGTAGCCGGCGGTAGCTTTTGGAAGTATCGCGACTTCCGGATCGGCGCGGCCTCTTCGGAGAACAACAGTAGAGTCGGGGATAGAAGGATAAATAATTCCTTTCTGCATTCTAAACGTTGCGCTAGCATTACCACCACTTTTTTACTTCTTTTTTTTCCTTTATAATACTACCCAATCCTATCGCGAATTTTGTCTGAATATTTTTTAATAAATAGATGTAAATAGTAAAATTCAATTAAACTCGATGTACATGCTACTGGAATTTTAGAAAAATTATTTCGGACCTTCTAAATTATAATTTCATGTATCACATGTTTAATTACAGTCACATACATCTTGTTTTTAATTGCAGTCACACATGCTACACTTTTAATTCTAATTACACACATCACATTTTTAATTACAATCACATACATTGCATTCTTAATTACAATCATACACATCACATTTTTAATTAGAGTCGCATACATCATATTCTTAATTACAGTCACATATATTACACTTTTAATTCTAATTACAGACATTATATTCTTAATTACCGTCATATTCGGCATATTCTTAATTACAGTCACATACATCATATTCATAAGTACAGTCACATACATCATATTCATAAGTACAGTCACATACATCATATTCCTAAATACAGTCACATGCATCACATTTTTAATCTAAGAACGCATTATTAAAATTTTTTAAAGAACAACAGAAAGGTACGTCATCACATGAAATAAGGGATGTTTTTTTGTCGGGTGGGTATAGAGCTGGGTGTGCAAAATAACGTGATCAAATTACCGATGACAATAGAGTCGGTCACCAAAACTCATCGAGAGAGCAATTTGTTTGTTCGCGAATAGCCGGAACGCATCGGAATAACGATTAAGTGGGTGCACCGGGTGCACGTGTTCGATCTCCTAGGCACCCTTGCTAGTTTTCGAGTCACGTCTCATTTGCACCGTTCAATGTATCGCCGAGGGTGCGCTAAGGCATTAAAATCCACCACCCGGATAAGGGCAGGTGCATCGTGATTCGTGAAAATCACGGTCACGCGTTGCGCCTCGAAATGACTTCAAACAAGCCGTTTTTACGACGTACACAAATCTTCAGAAATCCTAAGTACTTTATTGTTAGCACGCGGTTAAAAATTCATCTACTTTGTCAGTTTCTTAAAATACATTATATTGCTTAAAACAAAATTTTATAATTAAATCCAGAAACAAAATTTAAGAAAAATTCTTAATCAAATTAATTATCATAAAAAGTCGTATAAAAACTTTGACAATGAACTGCGTCCACTTTATTGTAATAATTCCTGGCATCTTTCAGAAGGTATACCATCATCCTCCATCAGGATGCGGTAAAAAAAGTCGAACAAAACGCAAAAGGAAGCAACAGAAATTCCTGAGCATGAAGTCACATGTCGTAGACGGAAGCAGTAAGTGATAGGTATCATGAAGTAATTGCAAAATACGTGTACAGGGTGTTCAAAAAAGCCATAGGCTATTATCGAATAAAAAGGTATACGTAGATTGACAGGTTTATCTTTTCTGTAACATTCTCATATCGCTTTGCAGATTTATCTGAATTTCCTGGCGAATATGTTACTTCAATACCTGGATATGCCTTTGGTAGAAAAAATGATTCTGTGTCGTTTATTAATATTATTAATATTTGACATTGTCGTACTCTATGGATTACTTCTATCACTACTCTGTATATGTATTATGTACAATATGTAATATGTTCATATGAAGCTGTACTTCGTTTGATGTATAATGTGAGCGAATATTTGAACAGTGTTCGGTCAAAGCTGGATAAAATATAGTGTGACCTCTCGATTTGCACCATTCCTCGTAAAGATTATTCAAAAGCAAAGTCCATATTTTGATTCGGAAAGATTGAGTAATCCATACTTGTCAGATAATTCAACAAAGATGACCTCTTGCGGATTTTTCTCTTCTAGACTCTCTTTCAGAATTTGCTCTATAAGATATCAAATACGCACGAAAATGAAATATGAGATATTTGTAAATGTCGAAGAGTCAAGCATCTCCTACAAACTTGTCAGAAGCAAGTCACGATATCAATTACAAAAATGCTCGCAAATGACTGACCTATGTTCACAAAACCTTTTTCCCTCAGTAAGATTGCTATGATACAAATATGCTTTTCTTTGAGCAGCCTGTATATCTCATGATCAACACAGGGTCCAGCAACACAGTGAGGCTGACAATACGCCAATAGAAAATAAGGCGGAGCAAGCACGGCCAGGAACGTGTCTATTCAAGCAGAGGTTGGCCTTTCCTCTTTCTCTCGCCGTGCGCCAAGGAGCCGGCAAACGCCCGTGGAATGTCTTCATTAAAATACCCGAGCTCATCATTTATGCAGAGCAAAAACACAACGAGGTGAGCTTCGAACGAGATCGCCATCCCCGATGGGATACACGTTCGCTCGCTTGGCCTAGCTTTCAGTTTTTAATTTCCGCATTGTTCCTTAGCGAGACGACCCACGACTAACAGCGTTCCGGCTACGTGCTGTTTCTTTCCAAGCGTGAAAACTCACGGCTGCATGAGCCTTAATCGATCGAACTTTCCTCGAGTTGGAACTTACTCTTTATCGGACGAAATCGTGAGGGATGCAGGACGAAACGCTCTATCGAATATTTCGTTTAGCGGAAATTCTTGGTACTGGATGATCAGCAATTTTGTCGAACTTACAGTGCGATGATTTTATCTGGACGAAATTTAGTGATAGTCATAGTTGACGTTGGTAATTAGAGAACTTGGAATCTTGAAAATTTTTATATTGAATATATTGAATTTTGGACATTTCTGAATTTGTTATACCCACCTAACCAAAAGCATCCCTTATTTTGTATGGTGATTATTTTGTGTGATGACGTAGCATTTTGTTGTTTTTTAAGAAATTTTAATGAAAATTTGTATCTTGGAAATCTTGAATCTTGGAAATTTCAGAACTTGCAATCTCGGAATTTAGAATCTTGAAAATTTGTATCTTGAATATCTTGAATCTTGGAAATTTCAAAACTTGCAGCCTAGGAACTTCAGGGACATAGATCTTGAAAATTTGTATCTTGAATATCTTGAATCTTGGAAATTTCTGAAGTAGCAATCTCGGAACTTCAAGAACTTAGAATCTTGAAAAGTAGAATTTATGAAAATTAAAAAATTTGAAAATCTTGAATCTTATTAGAAGCTCTTAAGAGTATATCCTTTTGAAGTCGTATTAACCAAGTCTCGAAAGAATACAAGAAAATTTAACACTTCCATATCAGAGATGTACAATATCGATTCCACGCACGAGACATCGGAATTCGGTCCTCATGATTGATGCCGAGATGACAAACGCGACAAGCTTACATGATGTCGCGTTTTAAACTTTCCGGTTAATTACCAATTCGGAAACAAGTTCCAAAGAGCAACGTTCGCTCACCGGTCGACGAAACATTACGCTTATTTTGGCAGATCTCATCGGCAAGAAAATCGATCCTCCTCGTAATACGAGTTTTTTTAAACAAATACACTATGCAGGAATCTGTGAAGCGTTACCGCGACCATTTACAAAATTTGAAGTATCTTCATTCTGGTAAGTTACCGGCGCAAGAAGTTGAATCTTATCGACTTTTAGTAGGATCGAATATTCTTTTCTTTATTTTATTTATGCTCTTGTTACAAGAACGAGGAATGTCCATAAGAAATTTGAAGCAAGATAAATTTAATATTTTTATAAAATAAGGTAAGTGAAATGTTGCATGTTTACTATCAGATATAATTTATTGACAAAGTATGACATTGTTTTTATTGGAAAATCATATTATATTCATAAACTTTCAAGTTTTCAAATTCACAAATTCTTAAATTCTCAAATTTCCAAATTCTCAAATTTCCAAATTCTCAAATTCTCCAATTTCCCATATTCCCAATTTCCCATATTCCAAATTTCCCATATTCCCAATTTCCCATATTCCCAATTTCCCATATTCCCAATTTCTCACATTTCCAATTTCCCAAGTCCCTCAATTTCCAAATTCTCAAATCCACTAATGCCCGAATCCATAAATTCCCAAATTCCATTAAACGCTAATCCACGCTCCTCTACGACATTAATCCTAACCATAAACAAACTATTAACGATTCTTTCCTCTTTGACCACAGAATCCTATGACCTTCATCTTCGGTGCCGGACCCCACGCAAGTTGGCCAACGTTCTCCCACGAGATGAATTTATGAGCGGGGAAATAGAGAGACAACAGCCTCCTCCGTAGGCGGAATCCCTGGGCGGATATGTACCTGTTGTGTCGTTACATAAGGAAACGACGTGTATATACGGGAACGAACGTGTATGCGGCATCCGAGGGAGTCTCATAGGCGTAGATAAACGGCTAGATAATGCGCCAGGCTGACAGAAAGTCTCCCCGCAGCTACCTGCTCCGCGGAATGCCTCGTGTGCCGCGGGTCAGATCGTACCCGATCATGGTCCCTCGATGTGGGACAAAGCCGGAATCATCGGTGAATTAGGGAGCATGATTTGAACATTCCTTCGTGTCGCGATCCACCACGCTGCTGCCGGCTCGTGGTTATGGATTTCCAGACGAGACTGAGGGAGGATGGGGGTTGCTTCTACGGTTGCTCGATTCTTACGTCTTTTTCTTTGTTTCTTGGGGTACGCGGTTTCGACGACTCGGGATTGAGACTTCTGCATCGACCAGATAATGCATTTTAGTTGACACTTTGTGAACGATGATTTTTACTGATTGGCTTTACAGCCGATTTTCATCAGGTTTCATTTGTTTTGGAGTTACTGTTTCAGGACTTGCAAGTTAATATGTCAGGTTCAGCATCGAAATGTCTTGTCATACAAAGCACAAATCGTGAATTCTATTTGACATTTTTTGAACGATGGAGGTATGATTAATTTTGGCCAAGTTTAACTTGCTACGCTGTAATTGTTCGAAGATTAAATTAGAAGACATGTATACGAACGAATCAATGATTCTGCAGGTTGCAATTAATATATCGTCCAATTTTATGATCAAGTTATGTACACATCACAACGATTCATGAAATCAGCGATCTTTAACAAGTGTACTTGTTACACATGACAACACATGTGATACTTGAATTACACCTAAATTTACGTTTAACACAAGAGTCCTCAAACACAAATATCACATTAAATCTAATTACATACTGTATTATTAAATTCATTTTATATATCTATCATTCTATAGTCGCCATTTTGTTGTATCTTTATAACGTGAGGTTTCAACCGCACTAATTCTACAACATGTGCAAAGATAACGGAACTTCAATCGAAACATGAAAATGGAAATGTAGATAACTCAAAAAGGTATTAATACGTGTTGTTCGACCATTAGAAACTCAAGGTGCACCATAAACGGTCGGAAGATCCAGATGTTTCATGAGGCTGCTACTTACAAGACTTTTGATGTACAAGTGCAATGTCGGCCACTATGAAAGGCAAGGTATGTTTCTTCACCCATTGCCCAGCTGTCTAATATGCATACAATGTTACGAATACCGTATGTCCATCCGCGTGCAAAGCTTCAATGTCGTGCTATCTCAGCACCCTTCGCCCGCGCGACATTGATTTATCATTTTCAAGATGAAAGGAAGTAAACGTCGTTTGTGAAACGTATACCTTGTCTCCCGTCCCTTATCGATTGCGTCTAACGTAGCTTTCTGCATACACGGAATCGTATCTTTAAAGCATTGTGGGGATCTAGGGATTTGGATGTTTGCAGATTCTGAGGTTTGAGTTGTTAGAAATTTCAGATGTTCTGGGATCATTTGGTAATGTGCAGGTTTAGGGTTTCGAGAATTGGAACATTTGAGAGTTTGGTTTATAGGGATTTAGAATTTTAGATTTGGGGATTTGTGGAATCGAGAGTCTGAGATTTGGGGATTGGGAGGTTTCGCAAATTGGGAATTTAGGTATTTAGGGATGTGAGAGACTCCAACTTTAGAAAATTGGGAATTTAGGTATTTAGGGATGTGAGAGACTCCAACTTTAGAAAATTGGAGATTTGCGATTTGGGGATCTGGAAGTTTGGGATATTGGGGTTTGATAACTCGAGAATTTAGGAATATGAGTGCTCTGAAGAATTTGGAGATATGAGAGACTCTAGTTTGGGAATTTAGAAATTTGAAATTTGGTAGTTTTCAGGATTTCAAAAATTAGGAATTTGTCGCTTCAGAAACACAGAAATTTGGAAATATGAAAATTGCAAATATTGCAAATTGCAAACTTGCAAAATTTAGAAACTTTAGAAAGTTATTTAGTTATTAATCTAATATTAAGTAAACCATATAAACAATGTTATCACTGTTTCTTACTCATATTCTATTTACAAGGAATGAAACAGTCTTTAACCGTGTCAATGTGCAATAAACTAGCGTAACTATTGATAGTATCATTTTATCGAATGGATCGAGCAAATTAGAATAGTTGCTGCGGTTGAAGTTAAAAGGGAGGCGAGTGAAGGTATTCTTATAATAGGAGCAATTGGAGTAATTGAAGGTAGAATGGAATAGTTGAGATTCTCTGGTTTAATGGCATCATGCTGCATACATTGAAACTCAATCGCATTGCTTTCGAAATTTAATCATTTTAACGCTTGTTACACTCGATCGACAGACGTGAAGTCATGAATGTAAACAGAAACTGGTTTACTGATAATCAAGAAATGTTTTAAGACATTTTACTTCAAAACTTTCTTATTAATTCACAGCACGTATTTCGCACATTTCTAAATCTTCTGAATACCAAGTATTTTTAAAGGTCATAAATAATTATTTTCGGTTATGAAAAATTTATAAAAAGTTTTGAGAGATTCATATGACATTTTAGCACTGATTTTAATTGTTCTGAAACCTCTTTTTGGATAGTGTGAACGTTTGATTTGTATCAATCGAATATATAAGATTTATGAATTCTAAAATTAATACAGAATCGAAATTGGTTATCTTTCCTTTATTCTGATATAAATTTTCTCACGAATGTTCTCTAACTTTTTTCTTGAAATAAAAAGCTTTATTTCATACTTTCCATTTACTTCATAGAGTCTTCATCACTGACTAGACTTTCGACTATGCAACCAATGCCTTGCATTCTCGACAAGTTAACGAATGGATCCTATAAATCAAAATATGTATACGCAACGTCAAGCGTGAAAGAGTGAAATCACTCGTGCTCGTCACTCATCTCTCTCAAAAACTGCGAAGCAACAGTACTTATTCCCACCGAGTATCACGAGGAACAAATTCCTCGAATTCATCGAATCATCCTCGGTTTTTATTATATTCTATTAAACCGATACTTGGAATTTACGGGACAATTACAAACTCGGTTTGGTCTGTGATCGTGACCAGCCGGTCTGTCGGCTGGGCTGAAAGAACCAGCAAGCCTGTATTGAGATCGTGGGCCGGCGCAAGGGACAGCAGGAAAGAAGTAAAGATTTTATCTCGCGCAGCTGATCACCACTCTCGCTTTGGTCGAGAGCCAAGGGAACATTTTCTTTTCTTTCTTATTTTTTCTTCTTTTTTCTTCTCCTCGTTCGCTTCGGTGTTGACCGTCTCTCGTGCGAGAAACGCCGCGGATTTGCATGCGATCAGTTACCGATTAAGCCTGATAGAATCGGCTGCTATTTCGCGGTGAATCGATGGCTCGCTATTTCGCCGAAGCTGAGAAATACGGACAAAGAATTCTTCCTCCAGCATTGGGAAATAATTATTAGATCCGAGCTGGTCTTAATTGCTCCTTCAATTGCACTCTTTAATAGCTGTTCTACACTTTGTTTACATACATTGTCATTTCATAGACACAGCAGAAATAGACAGTAGGAAATATTCTGAAGATTTAAGAATTATTATAAATAGGAATTATTATTGATTCCTCCATAAGTTACAATGTATAATTTGTGAATAATGTGTTAATACATAATCCTTATTTAAAAGACAGGTATAGGTTTAAACATGTTAAATATTCTGTCAGGTAGGAAGAAAATCTTGAAACGAATAAAATAGAACAACGTTGTCAATAGAGTTCACTCTACTATCATAACTACCAGAAAATTCAAAAATATCTGTAATGCATAAAATCAAATTACTCCAAATACTTCGTACGGTCCGGCATCTGACATTAAAAGAGGTACGCAAGTTTCCGTTGGAGCTAACGTGTTAATCGAAGCTCATGGTGGTTGCCAGTTAACGGCGAAACAAATTGCAGGAGGGTCAGACGAAACGGAGCACGTCTCATTGGCAACCGGCAATCCTATCTGCATCTCGATCGACGTGGCCGTTTGAGCCAAGCATCGATCAGCGGTCGCTCGTTAAGGATCGAAAAACGATGCTCGCGACGTGCACGAGGGGTTAGGCAGGAAATCGGTCGGTCGTCTTCGTAGGCCGAGCGGAATTCAGCAAGTGACACCACAAGTCGCCGGAATTTCAGCGTTGCATAGCCCGACTGGCTCGCGGTCCCAGAGGCTGACTGCGTCTCTTTCTCCCTAGTTCCCGGGTCCATTGCCGGTTGTTATACGCGTCCCCGCGATCGCTTTCGTTTCTGTATACGTGCACGCGTGTTACATCGAGTCCGGATCGGGACTGGCAGCCGATGTTCCAGTTCCCTCAGCTGCATTCGCCGAGCAAGTAGCGTGCCGGGCGTGCTGATACTTCAGCTTCTGTTTGCACTACTTCGGACGAACGGTATGCGGCCGCGGGACCCCTCCCTTGCCGTCTTCGCTCTTCTCGTAGCACGAGCTCCAACGACTGCATCTGCGCGCTTCGATTCCCTTACGATTCGATTCTTCGACCACGAACCTCCCTGTCCACGTGCTTCCTTCGAGACTTTGGCCTAGGTCGATGATGTACCCGCTTGCGGTTAGGCTTCTATTATGGGGCCGATTGTGCTCTCAGACCCTGCAAATTTTCATCATCTTTCAACCCTTCCAACACTACTTCTAGAACTATAAGAAACGTGGTAGGAAAGGTACAAGTATGAGACACTAGTTTTCATTTGTGCAGAATACTCTCGTCTTTGGATATACGGATCTGAGGGTCTAGAAATGTAAACACGAAGGCATATAAACTGCGACACCTACATCCATAGGTGTTTATATGGAACTAATATTAACGATGGAACTGATAATAATTAAGACTGTCCACATAACAGTGACAAATATGATATTGACGAATCTTCGAGTTTAGGGATTTTGAAATCCGAGATAATTTGAAAATCTAACGAAGTATGATACACATGTATATGCGTGGTAACGTTATATATAAATTTGAAAAAAATTGGTTGTAATTATATTAAAATTTCTGTGCCAATATATAAAGAAACATGCCGTATTCTCCCAATATAATGTAGAATAGTGTAGTATGTTTTGTTCGAAATTGCACGCTGTTTATTTGTGATCCACTAGTTAAAGGCTTTCACTTGACACTTAAAGCAATACACGTACAAGCTTCCACGGGTATTCGCCACTATTTAAGTCGCATTGTTCCACTCGCGTTACTAACAATAAGTGCACTTAAAGTGCAACGTGTGTCATGCATGCACGGGTACGTGCAAATGCGTACGATGTTCTTTGACTCGTTGCCAACTCGAAGCGTGTGCGAAATGTGCGAATGTGAGTCACTCGTTCGTCGAAATTACAACCGGTGCTATTAAGCTCGCATTAATTACTAGATCTTGCATCGACGACAAACTGTTTGAAAAAACAAGATTTATAATAATTGCATGGAGCTTTCGGCTAGTCTCGTAATTTTATCTGCTCTCGAAATTTATGTAAATGATGCTGAAATAAATTTGAGGACATTTTGGGAAATATATTGTCAAGAGTAATTTGCGAAATTAACCGTAATGATCTTAAAATGTGAAACTAAGTTGTTGTATTGACTTTAGTAACATTTTGGGTTATTTTAAAACTGATCTATAATTTTAAGCATTAGTTCCTAAATTATTTTAAACATAATTAACAATCAGTTAACTTAACAATGTCTTAATAATCATTGACTAAACAATTAGTTCGTTAATAATTTTGTCCTTTATTTATGTGTGCATGTCGTTCTATCGATTTACTCAGCAACCGAAGGTTACGTCTAACCTCACAAGATGTTCAACATCTCCCTTCTACCTCATGTTTAAAAATTGAATTCTTTCCTTAAGTGCTTATAGTATGCTTAGCATACTTAGTATGCCGATTAATAATTGCCTACATGTCGAATGTAAGCTCCGTTTACTAAAAACTCTCGATAAGCGAAAACCTCTGTAACTTGAAAGAATTTCTTCCCTCGAGGTTCGAGTACTCGAGATTAGTTGCTAAATACCGTAACAGGAGTTACAATGTAGCACATACCAGATATAGTTGCAAAATACCTTAATAGAAGTTGCAGCTCGTATGAGATGCATCACACACGATAATTAACGCCTATCTAGCGGCTACCTTGAAGCAAAAGGGTTGTAAGCCGAAGTTATCAGAGAAGCGTAAAAGAAGAAACAATTAACCTATCCAGTAGAGTAAACAAATAATCAAAAAGAGGAGGCAACCGTGGAATTACCTGACTAAATGAAATCCAAGTTCGCAGGGCAGTCCGCTTAATAAGAGAAATCTCGAGGGTGCCGATTTCGCTCGCCCCATCGCGGTGAAGAAAGAACAAAAACCACCATCTACCGTTGTTCCATGCACATCCCTCCTCCCCGGTTCACCCTTCTGTCTTTCCCTTCGTCCTTGCTCGCCATCAATTATTATCGTCTTTCCACGGCTTCGTAGGGCTGACGCCGACATCGTAGGCGCCCCACGATTGGGCGTCGGAACGCTCGACGTCTCCATGGCGACCGACCCCTTCGACGAGGGTTGGCCAAGGTGGGGACGAATAACTCGCGAAAACACGTAAATTAAACGCACTATGGGGTTTGATGGGGCGGAATGGGGCCGAGTGGGTGTCTCAGACCGTGAAACATAGCCGTCATAAGCGGATATTAAAGCGTGCTTCCGGGCTGGCAGGAAACCGCCTTCGGCTCAGAACCGTCCTGAACGATCGCTGAGAAATCCACGATTTCTTTGACGACTGGTTGGATTCATCGACAAGAATGGGGGCTGCAGTGTAAATGAAATTGCTTCCTACGGTATAATCGTCTGCGAACGCTTTGTCAATTACTCCGGGTTCCATGGCGTTTTTCTTTTCGTTTCTGTTGGAAAACAGTATGGAGTGCGATCTCGTTTTACTTTTTTATCGTCTTGATTCGATTTAAACATCCAATACGGTCCAATTAAGACTCGAACAATTAAAAGACTCGGTGTTCTCATCTGATTTACATAGAGTTCATAATACATAAATAACTTTTGATTATATTGCATATATACATATAGAATAAAATATAGAAGATTGGTAATATAAGGTTATGGACATATTAGCAGGTAGTATTAATGTGATAGTTTATAAAATTTGCAAATGAGCCTAATAAATAATAACAATTAGTAATAAAAATTGATGTAGCAATATGTCTGGAAATTTATAAAGTTTCCAAATATAAGTATTAAAGATATACTCACATAAACACTAATACATATAGTAATATAAGTATTTGGAATTGTACGAATTTAATTTAAAAATTTGACTACTAAAAAGTTGATCAAGTTTCCATAGAAAAATCTTATTCTAAACAAGTGAGAATCGCAATCGGGTGTAAACTTATTGCGAAAGGGTAAAGTATTCTTATTGTATTCCAAAAAGAAATAATAATAATTAAGAAAAAGAAGGGAAGAAGGACCCTAGGGACCGCGAAGCGTTCGAAGTCGCGCGACAACTTTCCCTATATGCGTTATTTGGTTGACCGCCGGTTTTTCTGCGTATTGTGCGCGCCGCTACGCCGAGGTATGAAACCGCGCCAATTACCTTGTCAATTACCTCGATTGATGGTCGCCGCCATATTGATTTCACAAGCAATCAAAGGTTGTGCAGTGTTTTCCTAGTAGATCCTCGCGGCGGATGTGCGAGCGGTACCGCAGTTCCTGCGCTCGGAGTGAGCAATAATTCTTGCTTTTGCCATCGAATGCCGAGGACGCCTGCCATCGAACCGATCGGACCAGTAATCTCAAGTATTTCTCACTCGTGCTCGTTCGGATACCGATTCCTCGTATCCCTTACCGCTAAGATTTAGTGTCTCATAAGTCACCATCGAAAAGTCGCGACTCTTGTCGCGCAAGAAACTCTATCGACACGTACGGGACTATCGTATGGGTGTATCTACTTAAGTGCTGTCTTATTAGCCGGCCCCTTAGCTATTTTACACGAGAACATTCTTCCTTTTGCGGTTTCCAATGTACATGCACGCCGGAAATTTATGGTGCCTGAACGGACTTGGACGACATACGTGGAGCTTTGAAAGATTCGAAATTGTACTAATTTTCGTTACTAACAGGTGTACTGCATACGGCTCCGCCTTTAGGATAAGAACATTCGATTACTAAGAAAACACTCGATGATCTAGGAATTGAAAATTTTGCTGTGGACTTTGAA
Organism: Megachile leachella; assembly: GCA_963576845.1. Classification (NCBI taxonomy): domain Eukaryota; kingdom Metazoa; phylum Arthropoda; class Insecta; order Hymenoptera; family Megachilidae; genus Megachile; species Megachile leachella. The sequence continues at coordinate 16,094,601 of OY756248.1, forward strand.
GATTGGGTAATTTAGATGTTTGGGAATTCGGAAATTTTGGTACTTCAAGATTCTAATGGACTCCGAGTGTCTGGAGAATATGGGTACTTGGAAACTACCAAATACGGACAACTTGATAATTTAGAAAATTCGTGAATTCTTTATGTATTGATTTAGGAATTTGTAAAGTAGAAATATACGAATTGAAAAATTTGAATATTTCTGTATAAAAATAACTCTCCAGAATTCGCGTTCCTAATAAAGTAACATCCTCTGAAAAGGTGAACATTGCCTACTATCGCTATTTCCTCAAACACATCCAGTCAAGAACTAAATAAACTAGTCCCGTTTTTACACCATCAAAGTTAAATCCATCACACGCATCGACACCTTCTTGGTCTTCTAACTTGTGCTCCAGTTTCAACCGGTTCTACCATCAATGTTCCCGAAACTTTCTCAAAGCATTCAACCTGTTCTGGTTGCATTGCCTCTAAACGGGTCACTAGGGAATTACGTGGTTAACGAGTCTGAACGCTTCTATCTATCGACGTTTCATATCGGTCAACGCGTACAGGTGCTTTTCGAGGAGAATTGCATAGATTACTGTCTGAACGAGCTGGTGTTTCACCAGGATTGACAGCAGGGTACAACAGACCCTCCGGCAGCTGACTGCCAACGAATCAAAGTATGCAAGGTGTCTCTACATTGTCACGCTCGTTAGAAGTACAAATACGCCGAGACACTGCGCGTTATTTATTTTCATTCGATTGCGATCTCGAGGAACCTTTTTCGCCGCTGAACAGAAGCGCGCCTGGTACGCTTATCTTTCTGTCGATAGCGGGTACACGAAATACTTTTTAATCGTTTTCACCTCGGAGATTATGCAGAGTGTACGTGAAATTTCTTTATTGTAATTGGTATGTGTTGAACTCGCTTCGGTGTTAGGTGATGGTGTAATTCTTACACAGGCTGCTTTTTGATTACTCATGCTTAAATTTAGGAATGATAAATATTTGAGAACATCAATTGATAGTTTATAGTTCATAATTAATTAAAACAGTTTCACAGTTTCGTTCAATAGTTTAAAACATTTATGATTTTAAGATAACCAATATTGAAATATTGAATATTGAAATATGTTCAATGTATCGACTATTCTTGTTCCATGTAACTTTTGCTCGTTTTATTTATTGAATTTTATAATAATAAAATGTGTATATATTTGTTTAGGACATACCTGTATTTAAACCATACGGGATAAAATAAAATACAATTTATAATGACGTGTTATAAGCATAACCTTTTCACCAATGAATTATTAATTTTCTATGATATAAAAACGTAACACTCGCTCGTCTTTTTCCGTCAACTTTATAACAAAAGCAGTTGACAAGTGTATTCGTCATTTTCAAAAGAGAATTCCTTAGTTCACCGGTTAAAAGCGTCTTTATCGCCCGTTGGCGCGCTTTTCAAGGCGCGAAAAAAGAGCGCGAACGAGGCGACGACACGGCGAGTTTCCATTTTACCGTTGGTCCCGGTAAATATGAAGGCGAAACGCGTGCGTGAGACGAAATCCCGAGGCGAGGGACGACGTGAATTACGCTGACGTAAAAACGGCCGGTCGGGACGTATTCAAAATAACCATGGAATGTTCGTATATCTATGGGGAACGTTAAACGGCCGGTCCTGGAGCGTTTAACGCGCATTGACCACATGGTTTGCCTTCGCGTTGTCAACGTGTCGTCCCTGGGCCTGGTGAACTTTAACGCTGCCATGCCGGTTCGTTAAAGCTTCCGAGGCCCTACGGGAAGTTAAAGGGCAGCAGTTACACGCATTCCAGCCCTCTTAATGCCGAAAGTTTAAACCGACAAGAAGTACGACGGGGACCCACTTGCCGTTTGCGGCGACGATTCCTCGTCGTCTCAAATTAGTCTTCTTGTACGTTGACGATTTAATATTTGTTACCGTCGCGTATACGACATGGACTTCTGTGAACGACGGGGGGGAAATAAACTCCACTTTTGGGCGACATTTTTATGAAGAGCTTCAAAATTACGTGCCTTCACTGCTCCATTGTTTAACGCTGTTGATGCTTGAGGACCGGTTTTTTGTAAGTTTAATTCTGGCTGCTTTAGTTGCTTAAACGGGTCCTTATTTATTATACTATTTCTCAATGTTATTTGTTATACTATTTTTCAATGTAATTCAGATTGAAGTTTAAATTGTGCTCCTTATTTATTATTCTATTTTTCACTGTAACTCAGATTGCACTTTAAATTGTGCTCTTCATGTATAATGTTATTTATTATGCTATTAATGAAATTTTCTTATTTTTGATCACAGAATGTCACGATATAATAAAAGTGAAACACCTTGTGCAACATAACATTACCATAAAGAATCATTCCTATAAAAAAGCAAAATTTCTATCATACTTCACATTTCCCTTAAAGATAATGAAATTTCTGCCTACGATAAGAAACGTCAAAGCTAACGTAAAAGCAGTAAAAGCAAAAGGAATAATTTATCTCCGTCCACAATCATCACCGGCTGCATAAATCAGTAAATTGCCTCGCGATAAAGTGTTAAAGTAGCAACGGCGATTGAAAATGTGGTAAAAATTACGTTGACTGTTTTTGAGCCTATCTTTTTAATCGTATTTAGCCGCTAACGAGTGAAACGTTTTCCTTAAAGCCATCAGCGACACGTCGGACGCGTTCGCGGCGGCATACTTTGCCGCGAATTTTTTACAAAATCGATATCTATCGGGGCAGATGGATCGTTAACGGATACCATTAGGCTCGTGGAAAAAGACGGTCAATTTAAGCGCAATGACGCTCACGGGAAGTCATAGCGATGTCAAGTCACATAATCGTGACGATGCGCTATTCAATTGCGGCGTCATAAAGTACGCGCATGATGGCCGGAAAAACGCTCGAAGGATCGTTAATTGGTCTCACGATGAAACAGCCAGATAGATCGTTTTGTCTCTATGCTAGATCGGACACCGAGCCATCATTCAACCTCCTGTCATTTTTGTCCGTATATTCGTGGATTTGAGTTCGTAAAAACGAACGAAAGGTCTCGTTAATCTTCAGCAATTAATTTTACGTCGATCCACATTTGTTTCTTTAAGTACGAATGTTTTAAGATATATGTACTCTTTCATACTTGTCTGAGGAATTCCTTGAAGTTTCAATGATATTGAAAAAACATAAATATAGCCTGTTTTACGATTTTTCAAACGCATCACCTATTGGGGTCCATATCTCGAACCAATTAAATTTTACTTCGGTTATCCCTGGCAGGATGTAGGCAAGACTGTTCATCTTGCCATCCTGTCTTGTTGTAAAGAAACTAACAGAACAAACAAAATTTTTGGATATGAAGGTCTAAAAAAATTGAATATGCTAATCGAAATATTCTTTACGTTAGTGAAACCTGATCTAGTCTATTGTCCGACGGTTAATATAAACAGACATTTCCACATCGCAATAAGCGGTTCTAATGCAACAACGCGTCCGTTATTTCGTGTATTTTACTTCATTTACACTATTAAACTACTTCGAGTTTAATTACGAACCGCAGACGTCCACGTTGCACGGGACAGACTGAATTACGTGGGAATTCTGAATACTTCATTGAAGAATTCCTTTCGGCGGCGCACGCTCGCCGCTCCCATAATGCAATAACGCAAATGTAATTTGTACGTTTGTTATTTCGTTCACGCGCTACTTGACCTTCTTCTGCTAGAAATCCGTGATCACAGTGTTCTCGGAAACACCGCGGAAAAGCCTACTCTACATTGCTGAACGGAAACTCACAGAAGAAACTCTTCCATCAACAATGGAGACACAATCAGATAATGTAACAAATAAAGAAGAAAATAAGACCAACAGTGTTACAGATTCCGTGAATAACGCCGCAAAGTAGAAAGACCGACAAGATTTTCGAATAGTGTATCGAGACAGCAGTTTACAAAATGAAGACTGAAACAACATCACAATAGAGGTTAATAGCTGCGGAAGAATCCCAATTGACATTGTTCACTTTTTCTACTGTGAAAAGTCTGTAGTAGAAAATAGTATAACAAGTGCAGCAAAAAATGGTGTAGCAAGCTATCTTAATTGCAGTAATTTGAAAAGCAAGCAATAAGAAAAATACACTGTGTTCTCGTGCACGTGGTCTGTTTGTCGACTTTTTGATGGATGATTCAAATTTGTGACAGTGTTTTTATAAACTGCAAAAGAGCTTATTTTTAATATCGATACACCTTCGGTTGAAAGCGAAAATCGGCGTGTTCGAGCATTCCGCAGGATGCGGCGCGCGCGGAACCACCATGGACAGGATCCGCACGAAATGGCGGTTCCTTTGTGGGGCCCCATTCGAGCGGTCATCGCCGAGGGTTTTTACCCTGCTGGAATCCTCGAAACACTTTTACGTACGCGCTGGGCCCATTGAAATGCAACTCGCGTTCCCGGTTGCTCCATCAGCCCTTCGTTCCCTATACCCAGCCCCCTACCCTCCCCCGCTCGATGTCTCTTTGGAAGATCTGTTCGATAAACCACTAATCCACCTCTCTTTGCTGCTTGTGATCAATCTTATTGTTTTTCTCCATCGTCACTGGAATATCGACGCAGACATATAAGCAGGGGAGACCACGTAACTCGAGACGAATGTAATAATTGTTATAAAATAAATCTATCGTCCCTTTGTTATTCTCTACTTCATCTTACAAGGGACATCACCCAATTGATACACGCCGATTTTGATGAAATTTTTGTATGTTATAGAACTCGAAAAAATATTTGACACGTATTTTTTTATCGGCAAACATCCATTCTGAAGTGGTGAAAATAACCCTTAAAGTTGGGGTTGAAAGAACTATTTTGGCAAATATCTCAGGAACTATTAGGTCTGAACAAGAAATTCAAAGTGCAAACTTTTCTGTTTTAAAAGGCCAATAATATGTCATAAATGGATTTTTGGAAAAATTATTTGTTTAAAAGATATGTTAAAGATTAACATTATTTTGCAAATATTTTTAATACAACGTTGTATGATTTTAATCAAATTTCACATACATAAACTATGGGTCCAAAGAAAAAGTACGGATAAATTGGAATTTTTAATTTTGTTGTAGAAAAAATATTATTGTCGTTGAAGTTGTATGTACATCTTATACCTTCCGTTCGGTGCACGACTGATTTCTATACGTAATATTCTGGAAATCGTATTATATTATATTTTCTACACTAATTTATTTAAAACAAGAATTTGAAGGTCTATAGGTGCCTCTATAAATGTCCCTTATTAGCTGTCCCTAGTACACAGCATTAAATTATTCTGTTAATATAATTATGTTAAGTTTGCATCTCTTGCTATTGTAGACTTCATTTTAACTCATAAGACCAACAGTCTATTTTGTATGGCCTATAAGATGTAGTCTGTATGATACAATTAAGCAAGTAGGAACACATGAACGAAACTATTATAAACGAAATTACTATATCAACATATATTTGATATGTCAAACTCCGAAATTCTATTTGATGTCTTAACTAACCCTACATTATAAATCTTCCGTTATTTTGTAAAACTTAAAATGCTTATTTTTTCAGCGAATAAAAGGTGTTCAGAATAATAAAATGCGTAAAGTATTTTTACGAGTGTATTTCCTCGGAAAGGTATACTTCGAAACTTCTCCAATCGTCATTAATCCGGCAGAACATTCGAGCTACGCAATCTTTTTAACATCTTTCTTGTCAGATAAAACCAGCTCGTCATCAAGCTGGCCTTTAAACACCGACACGCGTTTTTGTTCGGCAAACAAATACGTACATTTACCGAACAAGCTTTCACATCACGTGCCTCTTCGCGTCCTCTTATTTTGCCGTCCCGGTTACTCCTCAGGGAACCGTCAAAATTGATCCAGCGGCTTCTTTCGCGTCAGAAGGAATCATACCCCTCGAAATCTAGATAAGATTTGGGAAAGCCTGGCCACAGTTCAAACCGTAGTTAGAGAACTTGAAAAAGGCGGTGCTTTCGGTATAAAATTTGAAAAGCGGATCGAAAGCGTATATGCGCGCGTTCGGTTCAAGTGCACAGCGGAACACAATAGCGCAAAAGGTTTATAGGTCGTAAAACGGGTCGTCCTTGCACGACCAGGTCCGGGTTGACCACACACGGCATCCTGAGAATTTGTTCATTTATTTCGCATTAAACCGGGACAAATTTTATGGCCAACTAAAGTCAGACGCGGCAACAATGTCGTTAAGATACTCCTAGATAACGGATTTGTCCTGGCGCCTGACCATCTTATCCCGTTTCCTCGTTTCCGATGCTGTTCCCGTCCATAGAATTTCGATTGGACACCTTCCGATCGAATGCCGTTTGTTTTAAGTCGTGTAAAACGAATTTGTCTTTCGACGTTGAGATACTGTTGTGAACGAATAGTTTGTGATAGGGTAGACGCACAATCCGAAGGCTACCTCTGATGAAAGTTTAGAAATTTCGAATTTTTTAAATGTAGGAGAACAATTTTGATCGTCTAAAAACTGATGGGTATAGAAATTGGGAAATTTAGTGATGTAAAAATTTCAGAATTTGCGAAGTAGAATATTGGAGAATGGAGAAATTTCAGAATTGAAAAACTGGTACACATATTTCATAAATAATAGCTGTCATATATTCTATTTTAATTTATGATCTCGTTCCATAGGAAATTATAATTTAATTATAGGGAATTATACCTGGGTCACCTACTGAACGAAAAAAATGCGTATCGTAAATTCAGTCTGTCAAAGGTGCCTTTACAATGATCAGGAATGCTCGACCGTATAGCTAGTAATAGAAACATTCTTCATGCACGAAATAACTCCGTTTTGATGTTCGGAATATCGATGCTATCCGAAGGGTTAATTACCGTCGTGTCAATAACCGATAGGCATTTATCGAATTCATCGGTGGAATAAATTCGAGATATTCCCGTGAATTTCAATCCTCCTAATAATTCGCTTCGCTAACGTCAGCGGAATAACTCGGCGCATCGAATGCACCACGAAGACTGACGGTAAATTCATCGTTCATTTTTCACAGGAAATCGTTTTTATGTGTTCTTGCGCGAGCCTCGCTCGTGCTCGTAATTCTGTTTCCTATTTCACCTCGTTCGCTACTAGACTTTCTACAGTCGGCTCGCTCAAAGAGCGAGGACTTTAATACGCGACTGTCGAGATTATTGGAGTTCATTATCACGGAAAAACATAGCCGGCTGTTATGTCGCCGTAGAAAATCGAAGGGACGATTAGCGAAGCGAGAGGAAACGTTGGAACGTTTAATGAGGAATGCGTCAATCAATCGACACGTATGAACGTTCATAATTCCCGCCATACTCGATCGAGTTCTTTCATTGACAGAAACGGACGCCATTATGCTTTCGCGCAGAACGACAGAATTTAATATCGTACGAATTTTGCTTTACAATACTAAATTCATTTTTAATACACATTCAAAGTCAAATTATTCAAAATGGCGGATTTCAAAATGTACAAACTCTGATTTGACGATGACTATTTTAACAATTATAGTTAATGCTATTCATTTGAAACTACACAAAATACTGCTCATGTATCTCAATGGTAAATGTATTTTGTTTATCCTGAAAAATTTACAGTTTCTGAATATTTATTTACCCTAACTTCTTGATTCACTGTCCATTTAGAAGAGTCAGCCATTTTGTATCAGCCAAGTAAAGATTTGTGTTAAATGTAAAAGGCGTGTCTATCATTACCTTCTAAATTCAGCACAAAAGTGTAAGTATATGAAATGACTATAAAGGATAATATTAAAGTAAATACAGTTAGTAAGTGAAGGTGAATCAAGATTAACGATATGAACTGTTCAAGTTACACGAGGCGTAAGCTCGTTCCGTTAAGGGTGCAATCGAAGCATTAGAACAGAAACAAGAGGGATGAGCGTGTACACGTGTTCCAAAGATTGCCAAGTACACTCATGTGTTCGTTAACTACGGGGGATAAGGTGCCTATACGTAGGTGACACGTGCTACGAAAATACACGCCTAAGGAGCACGAAGGGAAGCGGCAAGATAAAATTAGAAGGAGAGAAAAGCGCGGTCGTCGAAACGTTTGTTTTACGGTCCCGCCCTGTTCCACGACATTCGCCGCAATTTTTCTTTCCACGTCCACTTACGGCACACAGAAATGCTTCAATTCGGTGAATAGAAGAATCCTCCGAGTTCCGGGGAATGTAAATTAATAATATCGCATGGGACCGTGAAATAATACCTTCCCGAATAAGTAATGGAACTAGTTTGCACCATATGTCTTTGCAACGTTTTAAATATGTATAAATCTATGCTTGTTTAGATCTGAAGTAATAGATGTTTAAATATCAGTTAAACAAGAAGACTTACTACTTTTCTTAGTATTATAGACTTTTATTACTCCTTAAATTACCAAGCTATGTGTACAGTATAAGATGAGAGTAACAATAAATTCATTTAATACTGAAACTACTAGGCAGTTAAAATGATTGATCCCAAGTTTAACATTTTACATTACAAAGTTCTGCAGTCGTGGTCTTGTCAAAATTTTGTGAAGATAAAGAATTGTATGTTAGTCGATTGCAATATTATTTATTTTTTCTTTAAAAGTAAGTGAGTATTTTTTATTGTACTGATATTAAACTCCGATTATTTCTCTATCAGACTGTGTCTTTGCATTATAATTACTTTTAGTGACGTTGAATGTAAGTCCTGAAGTATTAATTGATTCACTTTGTGAACGAGAGTCAATAAAAGTTCACAAACATTTTTAAGATGAAAAGTAAAGGTACTAAGAAATTCACAATTTTCCATGAAAATCACTAGTAATTTCATGAGAATGATAGCCAACAGCAAGTGTTCGCACGATGAATTATCTGACAGTTTTGTTACTCACGGAACTCATTTAGCGAACACGTAGTTCCTTGTACTGTTCGTTCTCTTCGTATTTACTTTTTCAGAGGGAACGACGTCTCTGAATGAGTTATCGCGTCGAGGCCTTGAGCCCACTCAATTATCCTAATGAGCAGAAACGCCAATAGACTGCCACATTTTGGGGGGTACATCTTATTTTTAAACCTATTCCTGCGTTGACGAATTTGCGGATGCCAGTCATCCTGTAAATGGATTCTTACGGAGAAACTGTCGATGAGAAAAATCTCTTTGGGAAGAGATTCGAGGAGATGAAAATCTGGTAACGTGGAAATCTGACGATTTGGAGATTTTAGAAATTTTGGGATTGAGAAATTCGGGGTTTGAAAAGTTGGGGATGTGAGAAATTTGGAATTTGAGAAATTCGGGATTTGAAAAGTTGGGGATGTGAGAAATTTGGGATTTGAGAAATTCGGGGTTTGAAAAGTTTGGGATTTGAAAAGTTGGGGGTATGAGAAATTTGGAATTTGAGAAATTCGGGATTTGAAAATTTGGGGATGTGAGAAATTCGGGATTTGACAAATTTGGGATTTGAAAAGTTGGGGATGTGAGAAGTTTGGAATGTAAGAAATTTGGGATTTGAGAAAATCGGGATTTGAAAAGTTGGAAATGCAGAAAACTTAGGATTTGAGAAATTTGAATTTCATGAAATTTGGAGCTTGCATATTAAGAGACCTGAAAGTTCGAATCCTCCTGTTTCACTATAAAATATTTGTAAAGAAATTAAGGAAGTCGCAAATTGAAGTTTTATCTGCATGATATCAGTTCGTCACAAACCTCGAACAAGAAATATTTCAAGCCAAATGATCGGCAATAACAATAACAACGATAAGTGAAAAGTTTGAAGACCTTTAATCTCTCGGCTAAGTATAAAAGAAAGCAGCTGTAAAATTGCAGCCATAGTGTATTTGCAGAAGAATGCATAGTTTCTTTATGGCAGGTACAGGGGCAAATATTCCATTAAATATACGTTTATCTTCGTAACGGTATTCTTGTGCACGAGAATCGCGCACACGTAATGCACCACCTATTCCGAACATCCGTATTTAATAGCTTCCATCGCAACTTTTTACCTCAACTTTGCCTCTGATGAAATTTCGCTCCGTTCTGCTTGATCTGCCTGGTATTTCACGCACAGGTAAGTACAAGACTATTCAAAAAGAATATTGATACTTTAATACTTTATCTGGTGTCATGTATTTGTGACTTCAGTATGCACATTTTTATCGATGATATTTGTTCGTTAATTTTATGTTGATTAGCTACCTGAATTCTATTGAACTTTTCATTCTTTTACGTAATTTAATAGAACTAATATGCCTATAAATTATACTGTTCTTATTATTTTAATGTAAACGTTCCTTTCCTTTTTTAAGATTATTCTGACATTTGTCAGGTGTCTAATAAATAAACCTGCATGATTTATGCAATACATTTTATTTCAATCATCCTCATTAGTAGTAACTTTTAGGTAACATTGTAAAATCAAATTTGATCCTGTTAAGGTCAAGTGTGAATAATTATTTTTATTCTGAATTAAATAACGCCATATCTTAAAAATTATTATTTTACTTTTGTCTAATTCTATACTGTCTTTATTATATTATTTCATAATGTCATATCTGTTTAATATTATAGTGATGTTTCATTCATATGTAACTTTACAGACTATATCCTTTATTTGTACATAATTTCAATTTCAATCATCCTTCATACCAGTTTAAAAAGTACATAAAAATGATAATAATAAAACAATGTCTCCACATTGATACCCAACACGAAAAACACTGCATAAAATTAAATTAAATTTCCAAACCAGCGTTAACGGTACCATCGACACATGTCTCATAATCGACAGCGGCAAAAGCCCGCCAAAAGTTTCGAACCAGTTCAGACAATAGCCTGCAGACCAAAGTTGATCGAGAGCAAACTTACGGGAAAATTTATTCAAAGGAAAAGGCAAAAGCTTTGTAGAAAAAGGAACACGGAAATCTGCGCGGCGTCAATCCGTTAAGATTCCAAAGGCGAAAAACTATTTCTGGTAGTCACGTGCGAAGCGCAATACCGCAAAAGTCCCCAGCGTGCCGCGTTTCCCTGTCCCGCATCGGTTAACTTAGATTCCTCGACGAGCCACCCATCAAAATGATAAACTTCCCTCCTCCCATGAAAGAAAGCGGGCCGAGCGTCGGTGCATTTATTTTCGTACTCTACTTACCCCATCTCGGCTGGATAATAGATCGAAATTCCAGCGGGATCCTGGAGAGAAGGGTTTCCTCGAAGTCCAATCACGGCGCCACCGACCGGGAGTCGCACCACCATCGGTAAAGCAGACCGATCGATGAAATGCAACGTTGCCGTTTCCTGTCGACTCCTGGAGCGAAGAGTGGGGGCTAGTTAGGATGGAATCGCAAATATTCGGTGACGTTGGTGCACGACCAGGGTGAGAAAAAAAGCAGTGCCGCAAGAACGCGAATTTGTACGGTCTTAGTGAACACGTGGATCATGTGTCCATCGGGTCTGGCGAATAAACGCGTCGTCGGTGAGCGTCGCGGTGACTTTGTTCGCGGCGTCCCACGCAATTACGCAACGACGATTGGCCACAATGAGCGACACCACGCATGAGGGATTCCACAGTGTTTTCGCTCGAACGAAATCTCGTTGAACAGTGCGTTCGCCGCTTTCGACGTGCCGGAGGTCGAATGTTCGTTTGCAGAGCACCCTGAAATACGGGACCCGTGTGACTTTTTGACGACGATGATCCTTTGTGTTCAAGGTTACCATGAGCTTTTGGTCACGCAGACGGTTTCGTATTACGCCGCTACGAGCGTTGGCGGCGTTCCTTCTGATGGTCATGCTGTTCTGGTACAGCATCAGTCGGCAAGAAACACCAAGGCAACCTTGCAGCGTGCCCGAGGAATTCACAGAGAAACTACACGAGCTTGCCTACAGGTCTATATGGTTCTACCACCTGTAGATAAGTTGACAGATTCGATGCATGCTGTTTTAGTCCATCCTTGGAATGCTGTACACTTTAGCACTGATTTTAGCACTGCACCGAAAAAGTTAATTTCGGGAAATGTTCCGTGTCCGGTTAAATTTTGCAAGAACTTTTTTTCAAAAGGAAACATGTTTACACACTGCACTATTTGTCGTCGATAATGCAGAGAATATTGGAATTGTACACTTTTGAGTCGCGAAAACCGTGCTGATGAAACATGCGTGGCGCCAATTAGCAGCGACGCGCGGAAACTAATGAAAGTACAGTTTCAAAAACATGTAGTTCACCAGAGAGATGGCGCCATTTATGAAATTTTTCGAACGGGTTTACTGATTTATAATTATTGGTTTTTACTTAAACCTCGTCCGATATATCACATTGGAAATTCAAAATGAGTTTAAGAAACGGTTTTCGAAATTTTTTTCTTATTTAATTATCCCAATGTCTTAGATGTGATTATTAGCTAATATCCTACTACGAATTCTGCATCCCAAATTAAATATTCTTTGCTAATTACTTTTGAAAATTTTTTAAATGAAAATTTAGAAACATGGAAATTTTGTAGAAAGTAAATGTAGAAGTACATGTTTAATTTTTAGAAACACGTTTAGTTTCTGTAGCTATTTTAAAATGACCCAACATTTGTGGTAAGCAGATGAACTAACACAGATAATGAATATCCAGGTGCTTCTCTCTTTCGCGTTTATCGATTACTATGACCTAATAACCATATCTTATTACAGGATAATTGTATCGATTAACGAATCAACTTCTATTTATTATTATTATTATATGTGTACCCTTAGTAAGCAAACGTTTGCATATTACTTCCAATTTTGTCGATAACATTTGTATTTTGTGTTACTTGCTAGCAGCCGCCATTTTCAGTACAACTTGTATACACAAATTTACACATCATCTTCAAAATACATATAATAAAGCTTTTTTGTTGCTGACCTTCTACGTTGTATGATTTTTATTTTAAAAATTCCCAAAGATCACCTTTTTCTTTGACTTCTAGTTACCCCTTTAGAAATACGAATAAATCCCTTACCACATAATTCATTTGCCAAATGCATCAAAACTAATTATTCATACCTATAATATTAAAATTAAAATGTATTTTATATTCAGCGATCCGTGAGAAATTATAGTACGAAAAATTTGAGACGTGTCAAAGTACTCCAACCAAGTATCGAGTAATGAAACTCTGTTTTAATTATCAAACGAATAATGAAGTTGAAGTTCGTGACCAAACTTTCAGTAGGCAAAGTTTCCCGCATGACGAGTTTCGACAGTTTAAATTACGTTCAACTTGTTTGTCGTGTGTGACTGCATTAGGGCTCACTTGGTGTTGGCCAAACTGGGCATCGTGCATTTTCTATGCCTCGGAGGACTTTGGGGTCAAGTTCGGATCGGCCGTGCTTTGCCCTGGGCACGTAAGGTCGAACTCTGCTTGGTTGACACGTTAAGAGACGACGTTTTGATCACGAAAGCCTTCCGTGAAGTTGGACTTAGCGCCACGTATTTACACGCAGCTGGTGTCTATCGTATTCAAGAACACGAGGTCGGTGAAGATGCTCCTAAAGTGGAGGTCGTCGTCTTTGAAGAAGATGCTGTGGTGAGTTTATAGCAATTTTTCTTTGAAAAATAAATTTAATTTCAAAGAGAAATATATTCATCTCTAGGTTCATGCGTCAAAATGTCGCATCTTATACTTATTTTAAATTGCAGAAATTATTGAAATACTTTTGATGATGAATAACAAATTAATTTATGTTTCATTTTTTATATATTTATCGTTGCTTTTTTTTTCTTTATCTACACAGAGTTTGTATACCTAATATGTATACATATATTATATTACTAATACCAATAAAGTGTATATTTCTTAATCGAAGTTAAGGAAATAAGTAACGAAAGAATGGAAAGTATTATTTATCTTCAGAAACTTTCTTTATGAAAGCTTCCTAAAAATTTCCATCATTTGAATTTGCTTTGAATTTACTAATTTACTAACATTCCTATAAATATCTAATAAATGCACAGATTTTAATAATTGCGCATTCTGAATATTTCTCGAACTGTATAGTAAATAAAATACTCGTGCAGTGAGTAATTACTTGACCTCTTAAACAAATCCTCGGAAGAACCAAAGGTTTTATTACTAATTTTAGTATTTGTAAACGATCCATCACCCACAAAACACGAGGTTGTAACCATTCTTAGAACCATAAGATCTGTAAGTTTAAACTGTAGTGTCTTCCGTTACGAGTTGTAAATTTAACGAGGTGCTGCGAATATTCTATGCGATTTACGACACACGTTTTACATATTGCACAACTAGGACAACAGAAGATCACTCCTTGGCAGGAATTTTGGCAATAAACCGGTGAACTTTCTTTTATTAGCATCACTTGAAGCATCACGGAATGGTTTACTCGCCCCAGCAAGGCGCAGAAGTCGCTCTTTCTGGGAAAAGTAGAAAAGACAATTTTCTGTTCGTTCAAATATCGAGTTTTAGTTTTTCAACTGAGTAAGGATTGTGGTATGCGGAGATGTAGATTCAGAATTTTTAGGAAGCGAAATATTGAAATACTCAAATTACTAAATTTCTTAATTTCCAAATTCTTAAATTCGCAAATCTACGAATTCATTCATTTTTAAATTTCCAAATCTTTAAGTCCTCAAATCTATTAATTCCTAAAATTTAAAAATTCCTAAATTTCCGAATCCCCAAATTTCCAAATTCCCAAATTCCTAAATTTTCAAGTCCTCAAATCTTGAAATCTTGAAATTCCTAAATCCTGAAATCCCCAAATCCCAAATTTCCAAATCTCCCAATTCTCAGTTCACCAAATTCCCAAAATCTCAAATTTCTAATATTAAATTATAATTATTTTTTTCCATTGCAGACTCAAATGCTTAGACGAGTGGGTTGGACAAGAAGAGTGCTGCCTCCAGATTGCGAGTTTTCACCCAGCCTTCAATGTTTCCCACCGCAGCTTGTGATACCCCCTTTACCAGCGAAGCAGTTCGGTGGTCGACTAATGCCTGTCCCTAGAGAAGGCATCGAGTTGCAGAAATATCATTATCCTAACGATTGGTGGCTCGAGGTGAAACCCACCGACTGTACTGAGCCCCAAGAAACGAACGCGTAGTATTACTTGATTCGATCGCAGACACCATGGAAAGTTTATATTATTGACTCGAGGAATTGTCTTCTGAGATCGCTATAAAAATTGGTGCTTCTTATCACACGCGATCGTGTTCCAAAGATTCGTTTTCAATCCTTTCGCTGTGATGTAACTATATATTATTTAACCATTTGGGTAGCGTAAATATAGTTGGTATTTTGAAATTATATTGTCACAGAAAATGTAATAAATAGATTATATTTTTATGAGATATACAGATTGATTAAATAAATATTCAGGGTTTATGTTGTTAATATTCGTTGTATGGAACAAATAGTATAGAGTATAGTTAAGTACTTCATATACTTGGTTAATAGTTTATATTAATGAGTACTATTTATAGTTCTTATTTTTGTATCAGAAGAACTAGTATATAATTTGTAACATTTTCTACGTTATAATTATATAAATTCAGTTAATATAATTTGGAATATGATGACTAGACTCTGGAGTCTAAAGAGAGATTAGAAAAGACCCAGAAGGGGTTAGGAAGAACCTAACCATCTGTCTATGTATTGAATTAACTTTGAGTTAAAATAATATGTAAATTCTTGTTACGAACATTAAAGTAACAAAGAAATTGTTTATCAAATTTTAGCACACGTGTATCACAGCGAAAGGGTTAATGTACGATACAGGTTCGTTTTATAATAAATTTTAGACAGACAATTTTCAAGCGAAAATCGAAAATCGAATATGAATGTTTAAATTGGAACTTGCGAATCTTCCTGCTGAATAAGTTACTAACTTTTAATGTGTATTAAGCGACTGTAAAACTTTATAGAATCGTATTTAGACTGTACGAATTTTCCTGTTAAATGAGTTGTTAATTTTGTATGTGTACTTAGGAGACTGCGAAACTTTATAAAATTCTAGTTAAGATTGCTAGAGAATATTTTTAATTCCGATTCTTGTTTCAAATGTTGTAAATGTGACAGCTTCCGTTTGTAAAGGCTTTTGACTATTTCCGTTCTTCCAGCTAATGATGCTCGATAAGTTTTGATCATTTTTTAGGCTAAAGTCATAGCTAAAACGTGAAACGTTTTAATCTTTGTTTAACCCTTGAAAAGTGGACCACCCAGACAGTGATAATAAAACTTTATATTATATTCCCAAGTATTATATTTTAAATATCCAGTTTAAGATACATTTTCTATTTTAAATATTTATTCAAAACACTAGGGTCCACCGTTTGAGGGCTAACGAATCGTGTATAAATTGTTTTGATCGAAAATTAAAAAAAAAAAGAAATGAAATTATATGTTGAAAATTTTATAACACGAATATCAAGAAAATGAAATTTTCGTGTGTATAATTCAAACGAATGAAAGTTAGATAAATAACAAATTAGGAACAATGTTCCTCTCGACCATTATGTTTAGTCAACAATACTGTTTAGAGGCAAGTCTGATTTTATACCCTTTGCACTTTATTAACGCATTAACTGTTCCGGCTCGAACAATTAAACATTGAAGAAGAGAAGAATAAGTGAAGTTAATATATTAATAATGTTAGGTATCAAATTGAAAGTTTTAATTGAAACGTTATATAATGTATTAACTAATTATATCTATAGTAAATGATATTGTAATGTATCATACAATATCGTATGACACTTTATTATTTATATTATTATATAGAATATTTAAGTACTTATTTATGTAGGAATATCTAAGTACTTACTTTAGAATATAAATAATAGATATAATAATATTATGATAATTTTACATTATCAATATTAATTTTATGAGTAAGATATTCATATTTTTTGACGGAGATCTATGGAATACATATTCAATGATAAAAAATTTCAGATTTGATATATTTACATATAAGTAATAATATAAAATATTAAATTAAAAAATTTGTATTTCCTGAGGAACAATATTTTGAGTGCAATATTTAAACAATATGATTTCAAAGCTTCCAATTTACAATTGTTAAGCTTTGCATTGTTCAAATTTCTATTACATTCGTACACAGTATATAATTTAAATTTAAATACCTACTATTATAATGAATATATTCTTCGAGTATTTTTCCCAGAAGTCAGTAGATTTCATATAAAATGAATGAAATGTTTATTAAATCAATTAATATTAAATTTCGAAATTGAACAATGTACAAGGTTTAATTATTGCAGCTCAGTTTCCAGGAATGCAATTCGATATCACCGTGAAAATAACAGATATTATTCAAATTCACCACGAGAGCCACGTAAAAACGCGATATATCTGGTGCATGATTTGTCATCGTTGATGCATTCTGCGTCACGTATACGACACGTTATCACATTTGTCTTACCGTAAGATAAGGGGTTGGAACATCGTCGTCATATCGAAAGTGCAAAGGGTTGAATTTCCCATAAATCATACACAGAACCGCAACAAGATGACGAAACTGAATTATATTTCTCGCCGGACATTTTTACTGACAAATTTTCTGCATTTTAACATATAAAAATTTCTCATTCTAATTTGTTTCAATTATTTCTCCTATTTTCAACAGAAGTTTTATTGCTTTTAGATCAAATCGATTTCAGAAGGGAAGTTTCATGCTTTCCGTCTTTTATTTTCCGAAAATGGTCAACAAATAAAATGGATGTAAAAGAGAAAATAAACAGAAAACTTGTGACTTTATATATCAATTTCAAGTTTTATTGCGGTTCTGTGTAGAGGGTGAGGCAACTGTACTTAAATTACTTGTGTATTTGTCATATGAGAACATGACTGAAACAATAGCTCTACAGTATGAGAAAGAAACAATGTAATATCTAGTTTATTGTTGCCTTTTTATCGTACAGCTTTTCTTGAATGTTTCAATTGGTGAAATTTTGTTTAAAGGGAAAGTTGAATGCTGAATAAAGTACTCAGGGCATTAAGAATGAATAATCACAATTACTACAATTAACAATTTGTAAGAGATTTGTTAAACTTTTCAATTGTTTGATCAACTTTTATTCAAGAAGCTTACTTTGGTAAAAATGTAACAGCAATGAACTAATTATTACAAAGAATGCTCTACTCCACACCATACTTGTGAACTATTCTTTCAAATTACAGTATAATTTATCTCATACAAGATGTGCAAGTAATTTGGGTGACACTTATGCAAATAACCTTATAACCACTGTAAATGATAATTACGCGAATTACTTACGATCATTAATCCCTAGTACTTCCTTCGAAGCGTCGAACGATAAATAGACCGAGTATGCTTCCTCCAAAGCTTTAATAAGTATGTACAATTATTTATACGTATTTGTACTTGCAGCTTTTTATACATGAGGAACGAGTTTTATAATTTTTCCACGTTTCTACCAGTGACGCGAATGAAACCTCCTCGAACTGACATTAACCTTAGCTAAAACTCTATCGAATAATCTAACGAAGTACATCAACGTGAATAAAACAATTGTGTTAATAAAATTTTATTTACAATGGAAGTAATTTTTATCGACATTATTTATGATATTTTACAATTCGTGCCTGAATCCGTTTTTGTATGGACATCATTAATTATCTTTTATGGGTAGCTAATTTCCACCTCATTAAAATTATTAGTATCTATTTTCATTTAATCCAATTCCATCCATTGTTCGCTTTTGTACTTTTACCTCTGACCGTTGAATGCCTTCAAATTTATACCATTGCTGTGGAATCTACGTGCAAAATTTATTGTCTAAATTAATTCAATTGTTACTTTTTCGTTTATTAACTGTGGCAATATTTGCCAATAATTTTTACTGTGCATTTCTATAAATTTATTGAGATTGTGTGAGTCATGTACAAAATTCATTTTTTAATCTTTGATTTATCTTTGATTTTTGAGACCAAACGCTTTGTATTTATTAACGCTTCATTAATATTTTATACTTTAATATTATTTGAATTTACAATTATGTATCTCTGCAACTGCATCTAAAATTGTAATACCTTTTCTATTGAATATATCACCTTGTTCGTACATCATCAGTATTTAAATAATCAATATTCATCAGCGTTATATCATCAATATTTATGCGAGTTTTATCTTCAGAAATGTTTGTACTTCGGTATCGAATTGTTTGAATATCATCAATATTCATCTATATATGTGTTATCAATATTTATATACCTTTTTACTTATAAATCTTTGTTTCTGTATTTTTACAAAAAGTACGTATGTAATGCGATTATCTTGCGGTTTATACCATAAATAAACATATATGTGTCGGTATCGGTTGGATCTTACTAGAATTTCGTGTAAAAACGATTGTTATCTAAAATCGATAGCTACAGCTCTTTTTATCCTGTTTCTTTTATCCGTGTAATTGCCATCGGCAGATTGTAATCAACTTCGTACGATAAAAAGATAATGGAACTGTTGAATGCAGGGTAGTTGAAGAGTTTGTGAAGCTTCATACACGAAATTTCATACGTTTTTGTGTTCTTTCAACACCTTCGGTTCAACAACTTTCAATATTCTATCAAAATATTTTATTAGTTCTTAAACGATATTTAAATATCTGAAACAGTTTAAAAATATAATAAATAGTAAGAGAAATTACTTCCATTGTTTTGTGTCGTAGTTCTTCAACATTTAGGTAAAATTTGTCGATTGTTTTTATTTAAATAGATAATTAAAGTACAATGTAATTATCTATATTATATTATATTGATGTTTGCAATTTATTTACTGTACGATTGCTCTTATAGAAATATCAAAGTGTGTTAAACTTCTTCAAATTAATTAATATTACAGCTTGTTTAAACTTTTCCGATGTACTCATAATTCCTTAAATTTTCTAAAAATACAAGGATTTGTATGTAACTGTTCGTGAATAATTACCTATGTAAATTGTCATAATTGTCTTCAAAAACTTCTCACAGTAACAGTACTTAATTTATTATACCTTCAAATTAGTCATTGCGTTTCTCGAATGTTGTTGAAAAGTAACAAATGTATATTTAACAATTACGTTTTCTATTTAAAACAAATATGTCAAGTTTAACGAAGCATGTATCAGTACAAAATAATTATACTGATTTAATGATCATGATTACGTTATGCTTCATAGTGTTAAGACATTGTAAAAACACCTATGTATCCATTTATTGTAATGTAACTAATTAAGAATCAAATATATACCATAGGTTGTTAACATTTTATTTTATTTCTAATCTGAATAATCTGACGATATTAACAATTTTAATTTTATAAATAACGTGTTTTATATCTCGTAAACTAATCATTTAAAAATTTGTTTAAGTTCAAAATTAAAATAAATTTACAATTAACGATGAAAATTTGTTCAAGTTCAAAAATAAAATAAATTTACAATTACAGGTGAAAATTTGTTCAAGTTCAAAATTAAAGTAAATTTACAATTAAAGATGAAAATTTGTTTAAATTCAAAATTAAAGTAAATTTAAATATTGAAATGTCTTTCAATGAATATATTTGAACGTTTCCAATATTCACTGATCGATTGATAATTTAATTTTTCCTCCTTCAAACGAGATCGAAAGTGTTCAATAATTTACGAGGAACATTATGTTTCTCAAGTGCTTGTGCTCGAGAGTTTCGGAACTTTATCAGGTAGGATTACTTCCGGTTTGTTCGATGCTTTCGGATTTACTGACGACGGAAAATGGTATCTTTGACCCTCGAACGCGCGTCAAACTTTTTGGCACCGACGTCGTTCCAGTTTCCGTTGATCCTTTTATTATCCGTGCAGTTTCTCGGTATTAAAGTCGGTCTTCGTAAAATCGCGAAGGCGGGACCAGACACCGGAAATGAAAACGGCTCAAGCTTATCCTGTTTCATCCGTTACAACAGCGTCTAACATCAGGCGTGTCCTTGTTACGCCAACATAATTTAGGTCATGGATCAAGTTTCGATTTTATACTTCCACAAATTATTTTAAAAATACAGTCAAAATCGTGTTGTTCTATTTTTGAGATTATTATGTGGCAATAAATGACTTAAAGTAGTACGAAACCTTTCAATGTGAGTACTGGGAGTCGTGAAAGTTTGTAGATTTCACATCGGAAATTAAAATTTCTAAATTTAACCACTTCAGACTTTAGGGTTTACAAATTTCTAAATTTCTAAATTTGGCGACCTAAGAATTTGGGAGTCAACAAATTTCTAATTTTCTAAATTAATGTTTTAGAATATGGGAATTTAAAAATTTCCCAGTCTCCAAGTTTGAAAATTAAGAAATTCATAAACTCCTAAGTTTATAAATGTAAACATTAAAAAATATCAAAAATTGGAAGATCGAAAATTAAGGAGAATTAATTCCCAAATTCTTAAGATTAAAAATGTCTGAACATACTTTCTAATTTAAGTATACCGAATGTTTTCCTCATTTAGCCCAGTTGTCCGAGATTTGGTCCAGATAAAAAAGAAAGTCACCAGACGAAAAGGAAGAATATGAGAGGAACGGAGTGGGGGAATATAGAAAAGAAAGTACAGCTGATGTGATTTTGAGTCATGTGATATCACTGGACGCACGTGGATCGCAAATGAAATATTAACTATTTTGTGTCCAAGTGAAACATTAAATTGTGGTTCATATTTTTTCTCTTCTATAAAATGATAAAATAAAGAGAACAGTTAAATTACAACTCAAAAATAATGTTCGTGTCATTACAATTAAAATGATAGTTCTACAACGTTTTAAGATGTAAACTGTAAATTATAATTAATGAAGAAATAAAATAGTTAACGTAGTGCAGTTTTTGTTTCGACTATGAAGACATTTACACGAGTGAGTATTTAGTGTAATTTAACTACGTTATTATCATTTTATTCTCTTAATGAAATTGTCTTCTTAATACAATTAACTGTGAATTAAAGTTTTCATGATAAATATTACGAATGATTTTCATATCATTTGCTATATACATGGATTATGAAGCGCGGCGGGTTTCCCTAGGGAAAATAATAAATGTAAAAGCTCGTACACTCATGGTAATATCTGAATAATTAATCTTTCGAAGTGATTAATTTCATGAAATAAAATTGCTACTTTTCTTTCTTTGGAGTTGCACTTGTAAATGCTTCGGCACTGAAATTAAAGGAAATTACATTGGCTTCTGAATGAGTCGTTCGAAAACTTATTCTACATCATATCCGATTTTTCAGGTTAAGATTCATTTAGGGAAGATTAAATAATATTACGAAGTTTCATACAAGTACATAACCGAAGAATATTAATTAAAATTTCAGAGTAAATGTTTGAACACGAACGTTGAAGCCTTATTCCTCTATGTCGCCATTTTTAACCGACTTCGAAAAAGGAGGAGGTTACTCAATTCGACCTGTATATTTTTTTTTTTTTTTTTTTTTTTTTTTTTTTTTTTTTCTATGTATGTTCGCCGATTACTCCTAACTGGATGGACCAATCGGAACGAAACCTTTTGCATCCGGTAGGGTCTGACTCCCTATTGGTACCATTCTTAAAAAATTTTTAATTTTTTACTTGCAAAGTATTTTTTTTTTTAAAAAACCGGCAACTTTTGAAAAAAATTTTCTCCGATTTCGATGCGCTTTTAATATGTTATCACGGACATGATTCTGAACAACTCTGTCATCTAAAAATTTCAGAAAAAACTTTAGTTTTTGAGATATCAGCGAAAATTGTTAATTTTTTAAATCAACATTTTGTATGTATGTTTGCCGATTACTCCTAACTGGGATGACCAATCGGAACGAAACCTCTTGCATCTCGTAGGGTCTGCCTCCCCATTGGTACCATTCTTAAAAAATTTTTCATTTTTTAACCGACTTCGAAAAAGGAGGAGGTTACTCAATTCGACCTGTATATATATATTTTTTCTATGTATATTCGCCGATTACTCCTAACTGGGTGGACCAATCGGAACGAAACCTTTTGCATCCGGTAGGGTCTGACTCCCTATTGGTACCATTCTTAAAAAATTTTTAATTTTTTACTTGCAAAGTATTTTTTTTTTTAAAAAACCGGCAACTTTTGAAAAAAATTTTCTCCGATTTCGATGCGCTTTTAATATGTTATCACGGACATGATTCTGAACAACTCTGTCATCTAAAAATTTCAGAAAAAACTTTAGTTTTTGAGATATCAGCGAAAATTGTTAATTTTTTAAATCAACATTTTGTATGTATGTTTGCCGATTACTCCTAACTGGGATGACCAATCGGAACGAAACCTCTTGCATCTCGTAGGGTCTGCCTCCCCATTGGTACCATTCTTAAAAAATTTTTCATTTTTTAACCGACTTCGAAAAAGGAGGAGGTTACTCAATTCGACCTGTATATATATATTTTTTCTATGTATATTCGCCGATTACTCCTAACTGGGTGGACCAATCGGAACGAAACCTTTTGCATCCGGTAGGGTCTGACTCCCTATTGGTACCATTCTTAAAAAATTTTTAATTTTTTACTTGCAAAGTATTTTTTTTTTTAAAAAACCGGCAACTTTTGAAAAAAATTTTCTCCGATTTCGATGCGCTTTTAATATGTTATCACGGACATGATTCTGAACAACTCTGTCATCTAAAAATTTCAGAAAAAACTTTAGTTTTTGAGATATCAGCGAAAATTGTTAATTTTTTAAATCAACTTTTTCTATGTATGTTCGCCGATTACTCCTAACTGGATGGACCAATCGGAACGAAACCTCTTGCATCTCGTAGGGTCTGCCTCCCCATTGGTACCATTCTTAAAAAATTTTTCATTTTTTACTTGCAAAGTATTTTTTTTTTTAAAAAACCGGCAACTTTTGAAAAAAATTTTCTCCGATTTCAATGCGCTTTTAATATGTTATCACGGACATGATTCTGAACAACTCTGTCATATAAAAATTTCAGGAAAAACTTTAGTTTTCGAGATATCAGCGAAAATTGTTGTTAATTTTTTAAATCAACTTTTTCTATGTATGTTCGCCGATTACTCCTAACTGGGATGACCAATCGGAACGAAACCTTTTGCATCTCGTAGGGCCTGACTCCCCATTGGTACCAGTATTAAAAAATTTTCCATTTTTTAGTTGCAAAGTATTTTTTTGCAGAAAAACCAGCAACTTTCGAAATAAATTTTTCTCGATTTTAGTGCGCTTTTCATATCTTGTCATGGTCATGATCCTGAACAATTTTGTTCATATGCAAATTACACGGAAAACTTTAGTTTTCTGGATATTAACGAAAAACTATTATTATTAATATTAGTGGAACGCCAAGTGCTATGCACCGGAAAAGCAAAAAAGGGCAATCACAATGCACTGTCCCGAAACACTAAATAAGATTTACCGCTCTAACCCCGACTTCTGCATCAAGATGAGTTTTCGCGGACGTTGGTGAATTATACTTAATTATGCTCATGGCACTTACGCAGACAAAAAAAGCCCTGAACAATTGTCTTACACTATCCTATACAATTCTCCCCATTCCACTAAAAAGCGTGAAATAAAATAATTTTCAAAAAAAAAATACACCGACTTCGAAATGCACTAAAAAGTATAAAATAATTTCTATTTCCTAATGAAGTAATTTCTATTTCATTCACTCATACAATTACGTAACATATATGTATGAAACCTATTTACTCGTTAGGTAGTATATTAAATATATTTCAACTTTTTCGGAGGCGGCGCAAAATCAAAAATACATCAGTAAACGTTGCTGCCAATAACTAGTTGATTGTGGTACGGCGTATTGCATTTTAGATGATGTAGCAAATGCTCACTTTGCGTTTCTACCAAAGATTTGATTTATTTAGTGTGTTGCTTGGTTGTTACAAAAATTCTGTCTTAAAACTAGCGGGGCTGTCTTTTCATTAACTTTTGTATGTGGGTGTATATTCGAAGGTGAAGCTGAAACTAAGGTGGGGTGGAATTGTTGACCAATCGCCTTTCTTTGGAAATGTCGGGGGTTTTTCTTCCCTTTCCTCGGGGTACGTGTTTGGGAAAACCCAATTTGGCGTGCTAGTGGAGAATATTTTTACCGATCGTTTATGGGGTGGTTTATTGCGGACGATTATGACTGGGAAGTGATTAAGTTTTGAAGAGCTGACCGTAATTTAGTTTTTTCCTTGAAAAATAGATGTGGATATAAAAATGAAAATTAAAGATTTGAAAGAGTCCCTTCCTGTTTATAACCTAACCGCGATCTTAACAGCATATTAATAAATCCTGAGGAAGAATACGAACCATTACAGATATATCTGGTAATATACGGAAATGTAACGACTGAATCTTCATTTCACAACGTTTCTGATATAAATGAAACTGAATCGACTTCGTTCGCATGTGGAAGGCATGGATCTAAGAACCTACAAACGGGGTCCACGACGCGGGAATTACCAAATTTCCGGCAGATGGGCCCTACCTTTCTGTATATGCGGCGATCGAGTCCTTCCGTGCATACTCTATGAATCTAGATAGACCATAGTTACATTCTATACGCACTAACACATATTTCGCGGCGTGCTGTCGAGTTATATGTACAGAAAAAAAAATAGCTATACGAGCCTTGCCCATGTACGGCCGTCCAAAGATTGACATGTTCAAGAAAATCTTTTAATTTTGCGCCGCCTTCGAAAAAGTTGAAATATATTTAATATACTACCTAACGAGTAAATAGGTTTCATACATATATGTTACGTAATTGTATGAGTGAATGAAATAGAAATTACTTCATTAGGAAATAGAAATTATTTTATACTTTTTAGTGCATTTCGAAGTCGGTGTATTTTTTTTTTGAAAATTATTTTATCTCTAGGGAAGCTTAGCGTGCTAATATAATGTACATTCGTAGATCTACTTAAAATTTTATGTAAATATCTGTTTAAATACACCACGAATATTTTACTAATTTCCGAAATATCTTAAACAAGGAAGAACAATGTTGAACTTCCATTAACATCGTCATTAAGATATTTATTATTAATTATTTTAAACATCTACAATACTTGAATATCTTACTAAATGAAATATTTTGAAAAATAGAAGAAAACAGTATAGCTAAAATTCTTATAACAATGTATTGAAATAATTAAAATTCATACATCAAATATTGCTACATTATTTCGTTAATCTTTCGTATATTTTAAATAAAAAAAAGTGGTAGAACAAGGTTAATATAAGAAAGAACTGTAAAAGAAACTGTATGGTGAAGATTCTCACGCTATGAACCATTAAAATGATTGTTCAAGACACAAATAGAAAGCAGACACGTCTTTGTGAATACATTCACCTGCTGTTTGATGTGTACTCGTGTGTTTGTATCTGACTCATCTTAAAGTACTATGAAACACCGGTTTCTCTCGCCACTGATGATATCGTTGATGTTTATCACTGAACTTCCTTGTGGCACTGTTTCATTTTCGAAATTGAAGGAAACAAAGATGTTGTCTGCAAAAATGTGCTAACAATGAATTTAATTTAATGCATTGAAGAAAGTAACATTTTACTTTTGATCAATCATTAATTATTTCATTTTAAACAGATATGTTGCATCTGTTATATTTTAAAATTACTTTAAAATTATTATTAATATGCATCGATATTCGTGTGAATTAGAAAGGGCCAAATAGCGAGAGTGGAACTCTCAAGAGGAGAATTTCCATTCTTAACAATAATACAGTTATAATAAAACTTGTGAAGAATCATTCATTTTGTACAAAGATCCTGTATAATTTATAATATACTCTTGTTATTTATTTCCGTCTTTTAGTACTGCTTTCTACTTATATTCTTCACCCTGGTATTGGAAACCATGGAAACGGATGAGGTATATAAACTGATGAGACCGTACAAGTATTATCAACCCAGACCGCCGAAATGGCCGCGATCGCATGCAGCTCACAAATCATCCAGGTTCCATCATTTTAAGAGAATACCAACGGAAGACTATTATTCTCGTAGACCAATCTACTATAGGTACGAATTCAATATTAAATTTCACAATAGCGAAATAATGTGAAAAGATAGACGCAAATTTCAACGTGTTTCATAATTTTCGTTAACCTATTTTTAGCGACATTAATATTGGAAAATAAATTTTAGTAACTTGAAATAAACCTTTAATTACATATACAAATTTTAACTTTTTCCAACCTACTAATTTTTAATTTTTTAAACTCTACATGTTACAAAATTTCAAAAGTGTAAATGTAAAAATGTTCAAACATTTAAAATTCTCTTGAATAGTTATGTAAAATTATTATTTCTGAGCCATAAGTGTAATCAAATTAAAAATATAGGGTGCTCATAAAATTCTAAAATTATTATTCTTAAGATATCCTATAGTAAGTGTAAATTAAAAAATATTCAAAGTGCTTTCCTATAAACATTGCAAAATTATTTTTAAGATGTCCTATAGCTCCAAGTGTAAACCAAATAAAGATTGGGCAATGACATTTAACAAACTTAACCTGTCAATTTACTACTCCGATTTGCCGACGCAGAGCAAAGGAAATTTCAGTATTTTCAATATTAAAGTTAATTGCAAAACCACAACGTATTGCTTTCAAATTGATTTAAGCTCGAGTGACTCGACTCACAATAATCGGTTTCTGGTAATTGGATTGAAAACTCCACCATCAGCTGTTTGTACAACAATTCACGTACAGCAGGCACCATTATTGTTTACGAAGAAAATTAGTTTCGTTATAAGGATCGTTCGATTAACGGAACGTTTGTTCGATATTTCAGATATTCGAGTAACGATTTCGATGGACGAGTTGAAAATCAACCTTGTACAATTGTAATCGAGCTACCTAAAGAAGAAAGTAGATACGGTTACAATTATCGACAGAGAAAAAGACAGTATGAAAGGGATTCGGTTCCTAAGTACATCAGCGAAGAAGACTACATCGATGAAGAAGAGGAAGAATCGAAAGTGGTTAATGTTAATAATAAAAAATTACAAATAAAGGTAAGCATCATTAATCAACGCGTACACCGTCGAGCACATTAATTTTATTAGAGAAAATATATGAAAAGAAAATCCTAGTAATTTGTAAACGTATGGTACAGAGAATTTCACAAAATAATTTGTGTGATAAATAAACCGAAGAAAAATGTGGAATTATGTAAAAGGAAAAAAGTTTCGTGGAAACATGGAAATCTTGCGAAATCACAGATAGAGAATGTTAGACGTGGAATTTTTCTTTATTTAAAAACCTCGTTGTTTGCATGCATGAAACAGCAATGAACATGACGAGCTGAATTTAAATCAAATTGTGATGCCATCTCAAGCGGATCGGAACGGACATGCCGTAACATAATTCGAAATTCCAGCGTAGGAATTGCAAGTCTGGAATCCTGTGTGAATGCATTAACGTAATGGAAACTGTGAATACAGTAAATTTAGCAAAGGTTTACACGATTTATCCCTATTATGCTGAATCACTTTTTAATCGGGTGGCATTTGAAGGTGCATTTTATGAAAATGAGCAGCAATATCTTGTTATGAACGTCAATTTTGAGGGTGTTTAATAGGAATGTATTAACTAATATGATTTATTGATGCAATATGAACAATTTATACTGTATTTGCAATTGGAAAATATTAATTAAAGTATTTTTGTGTAGATGTCAATGAGGGTGTGTTGAATAGGAATCTATTAACAAATATGATTTATTGTTGCAATGTAAACAATTTGTGTATCTTCTATTGAAAAATATTAAAATTAAAGTATATTGATGTGAACATCAACTACAAAGGCATATTTAATGAAAAATAATATTATAATAATTAACAAAATTGAGGAAGAATTAAGTCATGTATCTTTACGAAACATGAATAGGATAATTAATCAGAGTTTACTAATTTTAATTCAATGTCTTTTTGTATGTTTACAGACAATCAAAGGAAACAATCCAAGACTGCACATTCAAATCTCGAAATCTGATAACCAAAAGAATATAGAATTTGTGGATAAATCTATGAATTTACCGATATTGCCGACAATTTATACAAATCGGACAATGCCAGAACAATTCAGAAACAGGATATCATTAACATAATTTCTATAATAATTGGATCAAAATATTCGCGTGAATTTATGGAAAATTTGCAATTATGAAATTTTAATTAATTGAATAGTTATTTAACGTTATACCTAGTTATTTATTATGATGAACGAGCTATCATAAAGATATCTAATTAATTACTGTGCAATAATATAACGAATTACATTTATAATGAAATATTATATTCGTAAGATATTCATAAATTCATATATCTCTAAATTTTCAAATTTCCAAGTTGTCAAAAGTCTATGTAAGATATTTATACTTTAATGTACTTGTTATATTACATCATACTTTATTTGTTATACTTCAAAGTCACTAATAGTAGGTACATATTATATTTAAAAAATTCATTATTACATCTTATATATTTTGCATAATTTTAATTATACGCAAATGAGGCTAAAACATTGCATTTAAAAATTTGTCATTAAAAAAATCATATATCCTTTCTTAAAAGAATATTTAAAATAAAATAATGATCGAATGTAATTTATAAATCAAATTACATATAAAGAATATATTACATTTGTTATAATAAGGAAAGAGAAATTTTATTTTGACAATTAAAATTATTATACAAATGAAATTGTATAAAAAGCAACCTGAATTTCGATGTTTGTTATTGTCTTTCACCTTCTATCAATTAATCACAATGGAGAGAATAAATATCACTTGAATAGAAGGAGTCTGGGTCAGAGTCCTCTAAACAATGGTATTGATTTTCAGCCACACCACTTTCTCCATGGAGCATTGTTTCGGAAAAACGTGATCCATTCAATTGCTTAATAATAGCCTTGTATTGGGTAATCGATTACGAATGCATTGAACCTTCAGAAAATAACCGTCCACTGAAAAGAACATAGAAACAAAAGGCACAAACAACAAAATAAACAATGCGCAATAAATCGTATATGATGCTTTCATATAACGTGAATTTGATTAATTGAGTTCTGCGAAATTCTTTGATTAAACATTCTTGTGAGTTTTATCAGACAATGCTAATTAATTTAGCGAAATAATAACGAACACTTTTGTGGAGTAAGGAGGCTTTTTACTTCAAACGTTATGACTCAATTTTACAGATTTACATTTTTTGCAGGATTTTAAGTTTGGAAGTTTAGAAATTTTTAGATGGATACTAAATAGATTTGATTTGGATACTTTGAAATTTAGAAATTTGATAAATTAGGAAATTAGGAATTTAGAAATTTACAAATTTAGAAAAATAAGTTTCCAAATTCTCAAACTTCTAAATTCTTAAATTTCTATATTCTCAAATTTCCATATTTTCAAATTCCCCTATTCTCAAGTTTCCATATACTCAAGTTCCTATATTCTCAAATTCCCATATTCTCAAATTCCCATATACTCAAATTCTCAGATTCTCAAGTTCCCATATTCTCAAATTCCCATATTCTCAAGTTCCCATATTCTCAAATTCCCATATTCTCAAATTCCCATATTCTCAAATTCCCATATTCTCAAATTCCCATATTCTCAAGTTCCCATATTCTCAAATTTCCATATTCTCAAATTCTCAAATTCTCAGATTCTCAAATTCTTAAATCCCTAAAATCCCTAAATCCCCTAAATTCCCAAATTCTCAAATTCCCAAATTCCCAAATTCCTAAATTCCCAAATACCCAAATCCCATCTTCAAAACTTAACAAATCCTCAAATCTGCAAATCTGTAAATTCAAAAATTCCTAAACCAAGAAACGAGAGAAGAGAAACATCGAGAGTACTCCAGACGCAAGAAAAGCGAAACAAAAGCAGTGGCAGTATTTGCAGTTCCTTCAAGCTGTTCAAGAACGATTCGTCGAGCATCGAATGCTCGATCATCGGTATTACACTCGGTAGTGTTGAAAACAACCAAGACGACTAAACAATTTGACGAAAGTCGTCGTACGACGAGAAGTTTCAACGACACTGAACCATTCAAGGGATGAATATTCCTTTTCCAGCAATTTCCTTCTGCCGGATCGTTGTTTCATCTTCTTTGCGGATGTTTTGCTCTGCTCCTTCACCAAACAAGATTTGCATTTCGTTAGAAAGGATTCGTTTATTCGATGAAATTAATTAATGGCTTCTTTATCATACAAACTTGACGCTTGTTGTTTGAGGGGGAAAGAATCACGTTACGATTTTAATGAATTTATGATTCCTTGATTATTTAATTGGTAATTGTACGTTTTCTTTCTATGAGAATATGCAAGTTTGACAATTATGAAATTCTTAAATTTTTTTATTTTTTAATTTTACAATTTTTCTGTTAATTTTAAGTCTTCCATTTTTTTCCATTAGTTTTAAGTTTCCCAACATTTACAATTTTTTATTTTTTTTTTTAATTTAACAACTTATACTTTGCAAGACTACATCAAAAAATAGGCAAGTTATTCGATTTTAAAATTTTTTGCATTTATGAACAAATCTTCAAACTTCTTAAATCCATAAATTACCAAATATTCAAACTTCTCAAATTCCCAAACTTTCAGATCTTCAAATTTCTAAATTTTCTTAATTCCCAAATTTCTGCCTTACAGAACTTCTACATTTGCGCAACTTCCGCCATTTTCTCAACGCGCTCTTTTAAAATCTTGTAACAATAAATAATTGCAATATACAGTGCAGTTCTCTCTTTCATTCCTTCGTACATTGGCTTTTATTGTCTCTCGTGCATTCGCGTTTTCTCTCCGCCCCTTTTTCCTTCTTCCTCTCTTTGATCGCTGTACTATCGATAACGTGAAACAGAGCATCGAAAAATACACTCATGGGGTTATTCGTTTTCTCGTACAGGTACGATACGTTTCGTCAGAAAATACTGTTCTAGTTCGGGAAATTTCTCTCTTTGAACAAGGACAGAGCTATGTGCTGAATATTTTATTATAAAAAGAAATTTGGTCGAGAAGAAGCGACAAGTTTCGTTATTTTCTTCCTGAAAATATCTTCGGGTTCAGTTTATGTTTCAGATTCTCGATACACAATTTTCACGTATCAGATGAACTTTATGAAGGTGTGTTTTATTGATTTGAAATCTTATGCACACAAATTATATTATGCAGTGAAACCGTAAAGTAATTTGGAGGAATATTCTTCAATATATTTTTTATCGTTTATTTGTTTTGAACTTTTATTTGTAAGTATTGTTTTTTTAGACCTTTGCGTTATTTTGATGAGTCTCGTGACGCACTTCGTGATGAATTTTACTTGAATTTAGAGGTCAAGATTTAATTTATTAGAGGTCAAGATTTAATCGAATATTTGCATAGTCGATTAATATCAAATTGACATAATATTTTAACTTTCTTTGTTTTAATATTGTAGCTGCGATTAGTTCTGACTGACGCATCTGACAAATCATAGTGCAAGGGATGAATGTCCTCAACTTTAACTTTGTCTTTCATATTAAATAAAACTTGTGAATACTGGAATTTAATTAAATGACAGAATTGCCTGGAAGAATAATCTTGACATTATTCGTGTTTTTGCTTGTCACATATATTGTATATAAGTGCTAAACGCTGTGTTTAATATATTCAATATCACCCACAAGGGAACGTACTTTAATCTGGAGACGCGAAATATTAGGAAACTTTGTAAATACGCAAGAGATGTAATTTTCTGCTGTCCGTTTTCGGTGAAAAGGGTTGCAAAATAATCTGGAAGTTTCTGTTTCAGGAAAGTTGGATGATGTAGTGTTTTCTTGTTCATCAAAACGTGAAATTGTTTTCGGAATCAAAACAAGTTTGTTATTATTTCAAATCTATTAATTTCTGAAATTCTCAAAAAAAAATTTCGAAATTTTTAGGTTTTTAAATTAAAAAATCCCAAATCCTTGAAAAATCTTTAAACTCTCAAATTTTCAAATCTCCAAATTCCTCATTTCTAAATCTTCAAAATCTCCAGACTTTTCAAATTGAAGAATTTCCAATAACAGACAGCACTAAATTTTCCAAAATCCAAAATTTCCAAATTTCTACGAATACTCTGCCAAATCCCCAACTATAAAAAGTCCTATAATATCAAAAGAACACCTCATTCAAATAGGGAACCTTAATTAAAGGAAACTGCGCATATTTGCAAAGATCCTAATATAAGGTACATACAGTTCACTCATTTTCGAAGAAAGGGAAATGCGACTAGTAGAACATTTTCTCAAGAGATAATGCTCAGCAATTGGATCATTTCTCGTAAAACCTTTCGACCACTTTTCATCGCGTTCAATAATCGTTTTCATCGATCCACGTCAATCCCTTTAGGAATATTCATCGCGGAAACGGCGATAATCGAAAATCGATGAGGGACGTCGGTAAGCAAAGTACACAATGGATGAACTAAGACCTGACACTTGATACGTATTATCAAGGGTTTCTCTTCGTCCTCGATTCGGATTAAAAAACAACATTTGCTGTGACCACTGGACACAAAGAAGAAATTTATGAAGGTGTCTCTTTTTTCCTTATATTCAGTTAGTTAAAGGGCATTTCTGAATGAAACTGAAACACAATGATTTTATCGTATATAAAATGTAATGTATTAAATAAGATAAATTTTTATCTTTCATGGAAGAAATTTTGAAAAATGAAGGCGTCATAGAAACTGAAAAATGTTCTTGTGCTTTGTAACTTTTTTCAAATTCATACAAAAATAAATTTGTTAAATGTATACAACAACTGTTACAAAGAATCTTTGTAACCTTCTTGAAATATTGAAAATTTCCCATACTGAATTATTTTTGCAATTTTTTTTTAAATAGAAAGTGGCCATTTTTTAAAAGAGAAAATATATATGAAACAATTAATGAAACTACCAAAAATATATTTGTCTTTGAAATACCAATTTTTTGTATTTCCCAAAAATATTGCCAATTTGCAATATTATGTTATTTTTTTATAATAAATTCATTAAGTGATGTATTAATAAATTTATCGAATAAAAAATATTTATAAACGTACACAGAAAATATTTATTATTAAGAGATGAAAATTTTTTTTCAAATTTGAAAAGCTTGTACAACAAAGGGTTAAATAGGAACGTATTTGTGTCTCGCATTATTCGCTAATTTTTCGCGCGGCTTCTATTTCGTTAGCCCATGGAACGGGGCCAAAAGGTGCACCAAAAACCCGACAATTTCGGGCGTTAATTACCTTTCGAACGCGTTACCACGAAACAATATTATCGGTTAAACAATTAACGGCTCGATACCCGTTCCATGAATCATCAGCTGCCCCTCACGAGCATATTCTCGTTCGAATTACACGCGACATATCGTACGAGCAGCAGACGCTGAAAATATCGAGTTTTACGTACGTAAGGAAATAAAATAGAAATAAAAAAGGGGAAAAAATGTTTGGCAAATGCATTCGGTTCGGTCTCCATTCGTATGTAAATAACTCGGCCTAAAATCAAGCCAGACATTCGCCGCTCAGCTGGTTTCATGCCAATATCGACGAGTTCCGAGAACCAGGACACGTAAAACGCGTGTGTCTGTCGCTGTGTCGCTCATTACACGATTCATAATTGGTGTCGACGTTCCTTTACCCCTTTAAGCCTACCATTCGTCCCGTGAAATCGAACGACCATGATTATTCTCCGCGGAAAAAAATCAGACACCGATCTGCCGTGACGTGCTTGGAAACCGATCATTTGAGGAACAATTGCTGTTTCAGGGAAATGTGCATTTTTGAGGCCGTGATGGAAAAATAATTATCTCAGCGTGTTCTATAAACAATTCTTAATGTTATATAAACATTGCTTTATCTAATATTACATAGACATTAAATGTTTTATTGAACATTAAATTTTCTATTGAATATTAAGTGAACATTAAATGTTTTATTAACACATTACGGGGGATAATGGACGGTTTTCTCCGTTCACTTACGAATTATTGTCTTTCATATTTTTGTCAACAACATTCAAGAGTTTATTTTCATAAACATTTTTTTTTATTCTTATTTATAGAATATTACACATTGAAAACTGGAGTGACTGCGTGTCAAACAACAAAGCTATTGTCACTGTAAACTGTTACAACTTTATATTCTTGTTTTTCTTTCACAAAAGCGTGAATGAAGTTTAATGGCAAAAAACTGGGACACCTTGTAATATTTTTCTTGTTCAAAGTTAAATTAGTCCAAAAATAGAGTAGTTGATTAAAAAATATTTGCAGAGTAATAAAAAACTGTAGAAGTATCAACATTCTGTTTTTCATTTAAAATTTTGTTTCTCTAATAAAATGTACAGATGTGTCTCTACGAAAATGTGTACAGAGATAAATTGAGAGGAGAATTGTAGCTATTCTTGTTAGTATTAATTGTCTGGCTTCGAGTTACCGTTGAAACATAATCGGGACGATCATTTTGATGTACAACAAGGTTATCTTAGAAGCTGACGGCTCGGCATCGTGTCTGACTAGTGTGGTCCGCTACTACTGATACCATCGACACCGACCGTCTTGGTTACTGGGGTCAATATTAACTCTTCGACTGGCAATATCCGGTATTCCAAGCGAATCAATTGCATGCTGTAAGCTACTTTATCTCGAAACCAACGACAAGCGTCAACGACGTGAATCATAATCGGAATAATGTGTAACTTGTTGAGCCGTTGTTATTCCTAAGATTCTGTTGCTATCCTTTCATGATATATAGCTTCTGCTATTTCAAACGAAAGATAAATTCCGAATTTCTCGTCAAATTATTCAATTACTTATTATTTAATGTATTTCATCAAATTGGAAATTAATACACATATTCGATTGAGTTAAAAAAATTCGAGACTTAAGCAAACCTCAAAATTTTTTAAACAAAATTATTGTGGGCAAAGATTTCTGCAGCAATTTCTATACAAATAAAAAACCACATATAATTTTTTTTGCTAAAATTTTCTGGATCTGCAGATTTATGACACATTCAAGAAGCATCTAGACATATATTATGTAAGAGACTTACCTGGTTAAGAACGTGTGTTTCTGACTAATAGAAAATGGAGATAATATTGGGAAAATTTGGTTTCAGAAATAAATTCTTAATTAGCTGTTATGGAAGCACGTAACATTGATGGATTAAATTTGAAATGCATGAAAGTGACATACATCAAGTACGTCACATATGTTACGTTTTGGACTAGCGATCTAATGTCTGAATTTAATTCGATTAAATAACCATTAGTCTGTCAGTGTTATCTCACTTTATTGCAATACTTGTTACACTGTGAAATAATTATTGAAACATTTTCTCATGGTATAAGAAATTAGAAAAGTAATTATTAGGGTTGGTTAAACCTGTCTATTTGATACCGAGTCATTTTCGAGCCACCTAATAACCAATAATAAGGAATTTAAGAATATTTTTAGATAGAAACAAATATTTGTTTATAACTGAAGTTATAGACTTTATTAAGATTAATGTAATTAATGTAAAAATTTAAAGAAATTATTTACATGATATAATGATAAGTTTTTCTGATTATGTAGATGATATGTATTTTACATAAACATTATCAGCATGTATATTTATTAGATTTATGTCAATATGAAATAAAGCAAAATAATTTCTGTAATTAATCTTCTCCTCAGAGAAATTGAAGTACGAGTCAAAAATGGCCCAGTATCGATTGATCGTATCTTCCAGGGTTAACAAAAATATAAATAAATCCCTGTAAATAATGTGTAATATTACTGACTTTGATATCATTAACCTTTATTAGAAATATGATGGAATAAGTGAAAATCAACGGTTGTGACCTATAACAGCAAATATAAATAATTCTGGATCAGGTTCATCGTAACATCAAAATAAATATCAAAATATACAAACGTCATCGAAAATAAATCCATAAAGATAAATGTGTTTCAAGATAATTTGAGAAATATTCTTCTAACAAGAAACAATGTATTTCATTGATCTTTGTACTGTACCGTGTACACATAATCAGGAAAGCTACAAATAAGTTAACTTTCATAATACAAAATTAACAGTACGAAATTTCAATTGCCTCGTGTACCAACTATTACAACAATTATCTAACCAATATAAATTATTACCACTATCGTTCATCAATTTCAAGTCACTGTCTTACGTTTCGTTGTATCGTGAACTCTTTAGCACTCGAGAAATATTGCTTGTTACATACCCCTTTTAAATATTATACAAATAAACGTATTCAAAAATTCAAGAACTTGATAATTAAATCGACTCGCATTATTCACTGTACAATTTACAGAATATAAAGTTTACTGAATTGAAGTATTAGACTGGCAACTAAATGCACTCATACGTTTCACTACAAAATTATTTATTATTATATTATAAATGAAACTTTTAAGGCAAGCATTATTTGAATGAATAATTTTTTATTATACTTGCTATAACTGTTTTATGTTTAAATTCTGACAGAAAATATAAGCAGATAGCGAATTTAGTTGCCAATTTAATATTCTGTCAGAAATAAAAATATTTAATCATTTTTCTGATTTCCAATCATAAATTCAATCCTGTTTTATTTCATGCTATTCCATGTACATAATATGTACATAAGTTTTGATACATCTTCATATGTACATAAATCATGCACAAGTGTTAATAAGGTACAATATTTCTGTGCAGACGAAAAAATAATTTTATAAGTTATTCTTGAAACAACAAAAGTGACATGTATTTACATTTTAATATACACAGGATTTAAGGGTTAAAACAATCCTAACGAGGGAAAAATGTTTATAGCGAAGAACAGCATTTAAATTTATGATTGAAAATTGAGAAAAAGATATCACACTATCATCCTCAAACTCATTACTAATCTCAATACTTCTCTTTTGCAATTTAGCAATAAATTAACCCTTATCCGGTCAAAGTGAGTCCAATAGACTAATATAACTAGTGTATATAATTTATTTAATCTTTAATGTAAAAAAAAGTACAATACACTATTCAAAATATGTATTTTGTTTCATCTACGTAATACGAATAAAATATCCAGATAAGAGTTAACTTCGAAAAAAACTATTTATACGGAAAATAATATTTTTGGAAAAGTTAAGAAATTAAATGGCCTCGTTGGCTGAAAATAATCGAATTTTTTGATTGACTCGCTTTCGACTCAAGTTTGAGGTTAATTTAACCCATAGAGTCTGGACAGGGTGTCGCTTTTGAATCTTCAGATTTTTAATTTTTTTAAATTTCCAAGGGATCAAGTTTCTAAATTAGTCTTCAAATTTTCAAATGATATGCTAGTTTTCAAATCCCCAAATTTATAGATTTACAAATTATTATATTTCCATATTTCTACATCCTCAAATTTTCACATTTCCAAACCTTTCAAGTCCGAATTGTGCAAACTCTAAAATCCCTAAATTCCACAAAATCAGAAATCTTCAAATGTCCCAATTCTCAAATTGCCAGAGTTCTAAATCGTTCAATTCCCAACTGTTCAAAGTTGTAAGACCAAATTTCCCTAAATTCGAAAATTTCTAAATCCCTCGAATTCCAGCTCCGCTAATTCCCAAACTTGTAAATCGTCAAATCCTCAAATTTGTGATTTCTTAAATTTGCAAATTCTGTAAGTCCCCAATTCCTAAACTACCAATTTCTTAAATTCACAAATTCTTCGAAAACTCCAAAACTCTCCAATAAACACTTTCCCCAAATATCGATCCTTCCCATTCAATTTGAGCACAAAAGCGAGGAATTTATAATTCAAAGCGATTAAAAAGAACACCAGCTCCAAATACTATGGGTTTAACTTCGTTCAAACAGAAGCAATTTCGCCGTTAAATAAAGCACCAAACAGAGAGGAAAATAATCCCAATACTCACAAGCAGAAGCTTAAACTCTTACACTCATCCAGTTATGTCTCTAAATTCACAGCGTCCACTGTTCGTTCACAATTTTTGCGGCAGTGACCCATCAGCGTCAACCGAAACACGTGTTTCCTGTACAAAAAGCTTCGTTCACGTTACAACATCGTTTCACGTAGCCGTGAAAATCTATTTTCCGACGAACGTAGCGCAAGATCAACAAATCACACGCGTAGCGAGCTTCATTAAACGAAAACGAAACGCGTTTCGTAACAAACGGTATAACACCTGATCGCCGTTACGTCAAACACACGTGTGTCATCGGATCCTCCGCCATCGCGTACCGGTTTCCCCTAGTTTCTCCACAGACCTCTCCTTTTGTCGTTTCGAATCGTTTGTGCGTCTTATAGATCTTCTACGGCCACGCTCTCACACGCGGGGATTATATAAACATAGAAACATACAAACACACATTGTTTTCTTTATCTTTTTTGTTTTTCGTCACTACGTGGTTTCTATTCGTATCTCGCGACGCAATTTTAGTTTAATTGGTTAATCGTAATGTTCGCCTTAAAACGATAACTCTCTGCTCTGTTTAACCCTCTCGATAATTCAACTACAATTATTTTACGCGTTTTTTATTTATTTACTTTTTTCATTTTTATTTTTTTTGGAAATTTTCGAAGCACTTTATTGCAGGTTTTTTTCTCATTTTAACGAAGCACTTATTGCGTTTACGTCTGGAGATTACGCTCGTTTCTCTGTCCCCTCATCGCGTGTCTTCTCTTCGTTCAATTTGTTTCTCCTGTTTGTTCATGTGTTACTTTGTTTCCTACCATATTGTTTCGTGACCATGATCGGTTTTTCGCTTGTTTTAAGTGAAAATTTTGAAAACTGGCAGATTTTGAAACATAAAATGACCTAATTTGACGACATAAACGTATCACAAGATGACACTTATTACATAAACTTGAAGTTTATACTTTCATCAAAATGACTAATTTTTAATGCAAATTTGTTTCCAGTTCACAGATAATAGAAATTTCTTAAACGTCTCAAATATTCCAAATCTCAAAATTTTCTTACTATCAATTTTTTGTATATACCCTAATTTTCATGTTTGTTCATTTTCAATTTTCATATATTCAAAATTCATAAACCTACAAATTTTTAAATTATTTAATTTTCAACTTTCTTTACTTTTCCGATTTCCACTAAATGTTATAAATTTTTCCAAGTTCAATTCATTAAATATTTTTAAGTATATCAATCTGACTTTTAAATTGTACCATTTTACGATATTTTCATGTCATCAATCTGGGACTAGTCATTCGGAGCATTTGATACTCCACAATAATTAGAATATCCACGTTACGAACCGTATTCTCTGTTTTTAATTACCCATACTCTTTGGCAGCAGTCCTCGAGATCGATATCAAAGCTCAGATGTTGACACACAAATTTCTGCTAGCACGAATTGTCGAGATCGCTCAAAGGAAATTAATCGCTTCCTCTTTTTGCTGGGAAACTAAATGACTCGCGTTTGAAATCCAATCGTTCATTTCGCAGTGTAACACACTATATTTATTCTGTAGAAAAAATAAACGATACTGTTTACTGTTTGAATTATTCGAAAAAGATGGAACATCAGAAACCTTACAAGAAAATTAATTCAAGAATTTATAAATTCAAAAATGTGTTGATTTATGATACAGAATAAATAGCGGGCGAAGGGATTCAGAAACTTAAGTCGGAGAATAGAAGGACAAATGGAAGACAATGATTAATCATTTATCGATATTAAGGTCACCGGATGACGTGATTTACGATACGATTCTGCGAATTAATATCTTTACTCGTGTTATTTATTAGCAAGTGAAATTTTTCTGCACGAAGTGAATTGTAATAATTTTAATGTATCGATTATATGATTGAAAACGAGTCGTGTTTATTATGAGTTCTTGATCAACGTCGCAATAATTCCGGTAAATCCTACAATTCTTTGTCTGTATTTTAAATTCGTCGATTTACCATTAATTTAATGAATGAACCGACTTGAATGTTTGAATGTACCGACCTCGAGGCTGTTCAGAATATTCTTTACGTTAGGTCACTTTTTGCATCGTTTGTTCAGCGTTTCCTCTGAAAGATTTAATAATTATATCCGTTAAAATCACAGTCAATTCGAAGGTACAGGGTTAAGCAGATAAACTTTTCTAAGGAAAATGGCGATGTGGTAAAATTCATTGTTTAATGCGCTAAATTATTACACATTACGTAGTAAAATCTCGATATTTTTCAGATAAATTTTCCGTAACGGACCTTTCTTACACATATTATTCACTTATAAGTGAACACCTATTATAAGTTTGGGAAGACGCGTGTAATATTAGCCATTTATAAATTCTTACCCCATAGTGCCCCCAGCGCAGGGAAATATAAAAACGGTAATTTTAGTACAATTAAAAGATATCAGTAATAAAAACCCAAGTAATGAGTCCTTTTCCCGCCATTTTCTTTAGAGAAACTGCACACAACGATGTTTATCGATAATGAGAATTCAAAAGACAGTTTAAATCATTCCATAAGAATATCCACTTGATTCACCGCTTAAAAAATTAGAACATGTTTTGCCTGTCGTCTTGACACAGCTTCGACCTTAATCGAAAATCACTAGCAAACGTGAGAACGAATTCACAAGTGCAATTAAAGGAGAAGGA
The DNA here is from genome assembly GCA_963576845.1 of Megachile leachella. Classification (NCBI taxonomy): domain Eukaryota; kingdom Metazoa; phylum Arthropoda; class Insecta; order Hymenoptera; family Megachilidae; genus Megachile; species Megachile leachella. The sequence continues at coordinate 16,136,297 of OY756248.1, forward strand.
TCTCGGACAACTCGAGTTAATACGTCGCGACGATCGAACAGGAGAAAAAGATGATTGAACGATTACGGAAGAGCCATTTCGTCGACTTTTCTGAATATGCATATAAAACAACTCTCTCCGTTCTTCCCCTTTATTTTATTCTTTCGCTGTCTGTCTTGTTCAGGCACGACCGGATGTTCCTCGTTCCAACACTGAAGCTTTTAATTCCAGTTACGAACAGTTTTCCTTCTTCGACTTCCTTCGGCTTTCATCAGCCGGCCAAGAGACTTCGTTCCAGTTTACCCTTCCCTTTCTTCCGCAGACTTTGAAAAGTAGTTGTCTGAAACTCCTTAACGAATCTTCGCTCCGTCGTTCTCGAAGAAACAAAGAGGAAGAAGATGAAGAGCATACGTGTACCGGGACACACGACTCGGGGACACCATACACCCTCCATTCACTACGATCGATCGCGAACACACGGCTCTGGTTAATTTTTAGGTACGTGCACGTGTTACGTGGCTCTGCGTGTGGTATAACGTGTTCGTAAGGCGTAGCACTTGCGGGATATGAAAGATGGTCTTGTTTCGTCGCGCGTTATTCGTTCGAATACGAGCGTTCGACACGGTGCTAATTTTTTTTTTCACGGTCGTGTCGAGCTTCTCGCAGACCACTGACACTCGTGCCCGAGTGTTTTCGATTGTCGTCCGTGTTTGTCCTGGTGTCACGCGACCACGCGGGCACGACACTCTCCGATGGGATGATAGGCCGTGTGATTAGGAGCCGGACCACGCGGCGACGGGATTCACAGCACGAATCTTGGAAGCTGCTTTAATTTCATCAATTCACGACGGGGCTAGGCGGAACGCTGCGGCGATAAAGAGAGTAAGGGCACGCTAGCAGGGCCTTCCCCGTCAAGCGACCGTCATACTGGTGTTTCGAACGTCACCTGAAACAATTACACATCGACCCTAAGATACATCACTTAACAATATTCCAGTTAACACATATGTTAACTTGTGTCTTCATAACCCTTGCCTTGCATATCACACACATTGTAGCCTCAATGTGATAAACAGACTCTTTCGATGTAATAGAATTTTGAATATAATCTACTCAATGCAGATGTACCTAATCTTAAGTTTGTTCATTTGATTTCACGTTACGACAATACACAGGCTGAGGCACTTAAGACCTGAATAACTTGGCTGCGATGACCTCCATATGCTTGATGCCTCAACCTATTAAACAACTAGTAACAGCCCCTCGATACAAAATAATTTTGGTCTAATGTATTTTCTCCTATCAGCAATAGCAGTCACGATCAAGTTTTAAATGCCTCTAGGTATGCTACTAATTGTAAGTTTTACTTTATGAAATAAATTGAACTTCCTATGCTTCAAGTACATGTTAACTATATGTCCAGCTATAAATTCAACTATACATGTATTAATATACTATAAATGTAAATTCAACTAAACTATAGCTGAGGTAGACAACGTGATCATTGAGTGAAGAAGTCATTTTCCTTTTTAAGAAAAATATGAACGTACTTTTCGTTTTATTTCCTCTCAAATGGAATTTTCATTAACTTCGAAACTGAATTCGCCATTAAAACGGCCGATTAATAGAACGTTCAAGAATCAGTGAAAAGAAGACAGAAGAGAGGAAGGTATCTAACGTGGTGCCATTTGTCAGCTAGTAAGAAGTTAGTTTTCTGACACTCGTAAGTTGAAGAGTCTCTTTCCTAGCTTTTCTCGCGACAGCTGCTTCATTCACAAGTGGACAACAGTTCGCATCCCCCTTTCTCTCTGTTCGTTCACTTCGTTATCTTCTTTTTGCGTGAGGCTCAAGAATAAAACCATCCGACGAGGATGGTGAAGCGAACCGACGCTAACTCAATATCGGTTCACTTTTCTGGCTCGAGTACGCGCGGTAATTGAGTTTTTCTGCAGCGATATATTCGCCGTGCTTTTTCCTCTTGTCGCGATTTATGTCTCGAGCTGGTTTCAACGTGGACGCAGCTTGTTCTTGGCTTCGAATCGTTCGTTTTGTACGGAGTCCCGCAAAAGAAAGAGCATGCTCGCTTTGGGGATACTTAATCATCGACGAACAGAAGGAAAAGAAATGGATGAAAATCTCTGTACGACAATCTGCGAGAACGACGTAAACAAAAGCCCCAGATACGTTTGAAAGCCGCATGAGCTATTGAATAACCGTGTCGTCAAAGTTTTTCCTTTTCCTTCTCTTTCTTTTTTTTTGTGAAACCGGTATCTCCGAGTTTGTTAAATCTTTTATAGGAAAATGGGAAATAATGAACGACTGCCCTAGAAAGTTTTAAGTGTCAAACGGCATCGTACAGAAACTTTTGAATAATCGAGAAGTGGCTAGTGGACGGAATATCAATTATTTTCCGGGTGTTCCGGTAGAGGCTCTTGAAAATTTTAGACGATTTTCAGAGAAAGTAAAAAATACACGGCAAAGAAAGTTTTAAGCCGAAAGTTGCTTCTGATAGTTTCAAACAAAAGTTTACAACATAATTGTTTAATAAATTAATTATTTTTAACGTATTACTTCTCTACACTTTTTTCTTTTAAATAAAATTTTTATAATTTAATTTGAAACCGACTGAAAATAATTTTGTATTCATATTCAAAAATTAGTTTTCTAAAAGTTCCAGCAATCGATAACAATATTTTTCTTAAATTGTCAACGTCAAATTATTTGTGAACAAGAAATGTAAGTTCTAACTTCTACGAACGCCAGCGTGTGACATCCAATGCTGACCCATTAAATATTTAAGGAATTTTTCTCGCAACAGACGTATAGTACCGTGAGTTACGGGAAAGATGTCAGTGAATTCATAAGAAATTTACTTGCTTTAGTATCTAAACCAGTCGGGACTAGAGCCAAATAAACTTGCAACTTTAAACAACTAAAGTTTGTCACGTGTCGAGGTCACGGCAGTAGTTGTGACATTCTTTCTTTCAAATTTCTTCTTTGTCATTCCTCTTCTAAAAACTCTCTCGTAATTCCAGAAATTCTCTTTCACAAATATGTACTTTTTCAATTCATCATTTCTAAGTTAAAAATTTACAGATTCTCAATTTTTGGAATTTTTTAGTTCTTAAATAGTGAAATTTTTTAATCTTTAAATTTACCCTCAAATTATTAAATTTGTAAATTTGTGGTTACAAATATGTCCAAGTCACATGTTCAAGCTTTTGAACTCTTTAATTCCCAAATTCAAAATTTTTAAATTTCTAATTGTTCAAATGTTCGACTTTGAATTCTTAACCAGATATCAAAGTCTTTTATGTTTGCAAATGAAAGACATTTCATCAAACTTGATATTCCATTAGTAAACCTGATTGGTTCAACTCACTCCAAAACCCGGTTTTCGCAAATTGTTGTAACTGGCAAAAATACCAATGCACAAGTTTTATCTACACCGACATTCGAACAACGTTAACCAACGAATTCGTTGATTAAACGTCAAAAAGCGATATCTTCCTTCCAAATTTCAATTAAACGCACAGAATATGTATATCACAGATCCGGCAATAAGCATTGGAATTTCAGATTCGAAACTAATTTCAATAGCCGATATATGCATTCGATAAAATTTCGCTAAAGGTGCAGAAGGCGCTCCTCTATGTTCGCGTGAGTTCCGCCAAAAACGAAGTTGAAAATTAAACTCTATGATCGTTTCGTGCAACAAGCTTCACGTAATTGTCTCGTCTGTCTCTCGAGCGTTTCATTTAGGGAATAAAAGCGGCACAGTTGAACGCGAGAGGATGGTACTCACCTCCCTTGTCCCCTTTTTCGAGCGTTTCCTCTCGAGCTTCGGTGTCTGAGGTAGCAGGGTGTAATCGCCGCTACGCTGCCGTGTCAACGGCTGATGCGACAGGAGGGGTGCACGTGGTGGTGGTGAAAACTGAACACCCTGAGGCAGTAACGAATACCCGAGGTTCTGACCCTGGGTGAACGGCGAAGTCGGCGGGAAATGATTTGCCACCACGGGCGCCCAGTACTGGTGCGAGTACCGTGACGGTGAACTCCCTGCGGACAGTACATTTTGACCCTGGATCAATCTCGCCTAATTGCTATTCGATATCGATCCACTTCGCTTCGTGTTTCGCCGAGGATCATTTTACCGTTCGAGTGGTTAGCTGAACTGTTCACAGCATGTTCCATTTAAATCTCACTCCCAAATCTTAGAAAATTGAGTTATGTGATTTCGGGGGAAAATTTTCTGCTGGAGACTACTTTCTTCGGGGTGAAATACAAAAAGGTAGAAGAAAGGTGTGCATTTTTTTAACGAAATTGTACATTTTAATGAAGTAATTGTTAGATGCAGCTCGTGTATGAAAAAGTATTAAGATATTTATTACAAGAAATCATTAGTTTAGATATTTAAGAGTGGTAGAATCGAGGTAGATGAGTTTGTATTTAATTTCAATTATTCCGTGATAATAGCTGCGTTTCGAAGCGTTACCAGAGTTGGTCTACGTCGATCAATCGAAGTAAATGAGAGAGCGTAGACCAAATTCTACCGAAAGCTAATCTAAAGTCAATTCGAACTAATCCAAACCTATCATGAATGTTCGAGATACTATTGAACTATTGTGCAAACGAATACTTGTAACTACTAACCTAACTTAACTAAGATATAAAATAATAAGATGCTATGAAACGTCTGGTCAATTTGTCAAAGCTGTAAGAAAGTGTACTCGAGTATTATTAGTTTGATATCGAGGAAAAGTTTGATTATCTTGGGATCGTATTGGAAAGTCGATAATTTTTATTTTAAAGAGGAAAGAAAACACCGAGCTTTCTTGAGACCGATAAGTATGATTACGAGTATTTCTACTTTGGGAAATGAAGTTTGAATTAGGGTAGTTTCCTCGAAAGAACAAACGTAGACCGGTTGGAAATTTCTTCTGGGAAATTTTATGTTTGCGTTCGTTTTTATGGAAGTTGAGCTTTCATTCTGTACGGTCGATACGAATTTGCGTTATTACGAAGTTATTGCTCGGATTACTTTTAATCGTATTAGTCAGTTAATTAATTAGTAATATTAATGGTCATGTGCTGAATTCCGGAAAGTTCTCGCTGCGTTAGCTACCGTTAATTATTTACGTACACTGCATTCATTTTATTAATTTGGTAACTGATTTAAACATTACTGTAATTAGACTGTGCTAATGAAATTTAGTAAAGACTCAAATATTATTATTATATACACATAAAATACTCTCGCGTCTGAGATCAAAACCTGATCTTCAAATACCAACATCTTCAAGTTCTTAGGCTCTAATATCCCCAAATTACCAAATACCTATAACAAAATTTCTGTGTCAAATTCCTAGATTTTCCCATCTGCAGACCCTCAAAAAATCTTTAAATCGCAGTTTCCATATACCCCAAAATTCTTAATCTATTCTTGAATTTTCAAATCTTCAGAAATCCCTGATAATCAATGAACGAGTCCTCCTTGCGGTTTCTCTATAGCTTAATTTGCTCTGAGTACGTAACTCGTCAATTTACCCAGAAAGAAGGAAACTAGCTCCATTCCACGTTCGAATGCTTTGGGTTCAGTCACGCTTCCCAAGAGAACAAATTGAGTCGGGTTTGATAGTTAACAGCCTTTGCTCTCAGACGTGGCTTTAAGAGGGCAGCCTAACGATTGTTCCGACGAACATCAAAGGTACAATGAAACTTACTGTCGCTGCGCGGGTTACTATGCCTCCTTTGTGCCTTCCACGTCGTTGAGCGTACTCTTCCGGCAGTTTCAGTGTTTACAGCGTCGACGCTAAGACTTCTCGCGACGCCCCTGTAAGGATTCGACGTGGTTGTCTCACTGGCCGCGGCGACACCAGCGAGCTGCTCGTTAAGGGCGTACAACTTGGACGTAATGTCCTTACCGATGAGGGTGTTGAGGACGACCTTCAGTAGCGGCCTATGCCTGAGTACCCTGAGCAACTTCAGCCTCGTCCAACAGATGTACGTGCTCGACTCCTCGGCGCGGATCGTCACCTGGAAGACGTCGTCGATGTTCTCGTGCGTGGCCTCCCATTCAGGCGAGTCGACGAACTGATAAGCTTTGATGTGGTGTAAATGCGTCCCGTCGCATGTCACCTTCAGCCTGGACTCCACACAACGAATCGTCGAATCAGTTACTTTATACACGCTAGGTTACATAGACTAAAGACTTGTATAATGAAACATGGTGGTTATTTATTCAAAATTAGTATCTTTAAAGTGATTGAATTTATCGCGGAGTCTGCACGGTTCAAGGATTAAACTAAGTGTGAAAGACTTTTCTAAAACGCATAGAAAACTACACTGAGGGAAAATAACGTTCTGGGTCTACAAGGTATTTGCACAATTGACCTTTAGGTATAAAGGGTCCATTGATTTTGGAGAGTTAAGGCTTTTCTTTATTGCAAACCCAGTAACTCTCAACACAGATTTATTTTTGCTCATCAATTTACCCTTTGCACGAGTGTGGCTTGACATCACATTTCTCTTGGATCTTATAAATAAGTCTGGTGAATACATTGTCTCAGTATATATATTTTATTTACTTACGGTAAACGAAAGGTATATTTGTCACATACTTTGTGCTGTTGTAATACATTTTATTGAGAAACTCCTTCTCGATCGAGGTAAAAGGAGCGCGAAGGGTTAAAATGATAGTTTGACAATGTACTTATAGAAATATCCCGTGCATTTGATGAATTGTAAAACTATGCTTATAGGACAATACCACTTACAGAAATATAAAAATATGGAAGAATACACAAACTGTCAAATTTTATTTCCGTCAGAAGATGACACTTTTTAAAATGAGTCTTAAGTGTTCCAATACAAACCTTTCCAAAAGTATCTTGTGTCGTTATGCAATATCGGACTAAATGTTAGCGAAATTATGTCGATGCCAAGGTTCTCGACGATTTTAATGTATTCGTGCGTTACATCAAGCTATAGACGTCGAGCGTGTTTGCACTCGCGGTTTTCGTGCGGAAATGTAAACAGGATACGCGCGATATCCGACGAAACGCGAGCAAGGAAGTTGAACTTGGTCTAAAGCATCGATGTCCAATAGTTTTGCGTAAATTTGCCGGTGTTCGATCGTTCTAAAACGAGCTAGGAGATCAAGCTTTCACCGTTGCTACACGATGTAATTCAATCGATCTTTGAATGGATTTTCAAGAGCTCACGGAATTGATAGAGTTTTTTTCATGAACACGTTAAATTGAAATTCGATGCAATCAAAGAAAAATATTAAAAAAACTCGGTGATCAATTCGGTGATATTGCTGGAATAGATTGGACGATCAAATATTGAGTAAAACTGTTCGATTAATTATTCTACGGTTCGATTATGGTTTGATCAATCATTCTATTGGACATGTATTAATAACATTCATAATTATATTTAATCCATGCATACTAAACAACTGTTTTCTGTTAAGTTGAAAGTAAAATAGAATATATAAAACAAAAATATAAAGCAAAATAATATCACATCATACTCACATAATAAATTTTAATTTCAGAAGTTTTTAAATAAAGTAACAGATGTAACAATACTGCAGTTTTTATTTTCCCGCCATAGTTTCTAGGCGATAAAATAACTGCCATGCACATTAACGACTAATTTTCCTTAATGAATCTTTTGTTCTATTTTCTACTGTTTTAGAGTTATAGGTTGACCCAGTTGCCCGGAACACTTGGTGCAATAAAATAACTAGAGCATTCAAGTCGAAGGTGCTTCAAAGTTCGACTAAAATTTTCCGAATTAATATTCGATTTTTTACATAGCACGAAAATTAGTTAAAACTCGCTGTTGTATTAAAACGAATTTACGAGTGCACATGCTATTGAAACCGCGACAAAGGAATTTAATTCTAAATATCTAGCATCTATACTCTCATAAATCTAAAATAAATGTTTTCGCTCCGGTTTCTAAATATTCCATAAAGTATAAGTAAAGCGGAAAATATGGTACAAGAAAAAATTGACTACGAAAGCTGTTTTCGAGCGCGTTCTTCTATCGATTCCACATTTATTACCGAGGGGGAACGGAACCGCGGAATACTCACTTGCCACGCAAGAGTATCGATAATCGTTCGTCGGCGGGCGTGACGCCTTCCGTCGCGTACGTCTGACCAGAATCCAGCTTCAATATCCTCGCCTCCTTGGCCAGTTCCTGGAAGTGCTTCTTGCTGACCTTGTAGGGCTTGAAGAGTTTCAGATAGAGCTCGGCCAGCTCCGGGCTGAGAGCAGGCGGTAGAAATCGACAGGCGAGTATGAGCGAGTGAATACCGTTCAGAAGGCCGAGGGCCAGGCACCATAGCATGGCGTCCAGTGCACATATGGTGATGCCAGCCCATAGGGCGGCCAACATGAAGCCGGCCGTGAGAAATGTGCGAAGAGCCAGAACCGAGGCTTTGAAAGAACGTGGCACTAGGAACGCCGCCGCGAAGAACAGATTCGCCGCCTGATAAAAGGCAAATCGAAACAATTCCCTCGTGAGAATTTGCCTTCAGGGACATCGTTCCTTCCCACGAACAGAAAATTTGAATTTGCGCTGCAGTCTCGCTACATGGCTCTGTTTTATGAACCTGCTATCTTTCGCAAATCGTCGCTGTCGGTATTTGGTGCGAGTCTGATTTTGAAGGTCTCAAATTTTCTCGCACATTTAGAATACTTAATAAGTTTGGAATATTCAAAGATTTAGATTCTACGGTTTTTTAGACTTTCATGTTCAAGAATGCGAAATTTTGTAATTTGAGAATTTAACTTAGGAAAATTTATTTGGTAAGATTAGGAATTTTATGTACGGGCAGTGTTCTCTTCGTGTCACATTCACAATCATATAGCGAGACTACACTTTATATTACAAGAAGGAAGAGTTATAGAATTGTGTATCTATTAACGACGAACAATGGTTTTCACTCTCCGCATAATTATTCTTATCTGACCTCACGTAAATTATGCTACTCTACATTGTTTCAATTAAGCTATAAAATCCAAAACACGTAACGTACTACGTAACAATGTAACAATGGTTATACGTAATACCTCTACTTGTTATTCCTAATAAACACAATCCTATCGACTAAACCATTCATATCGACTTAGCACATTATTTTCTATTCTATAGCTCGTGATACTGCTAATCCTATTAGTAGCATAAACGGTATACACCGTAACTATTGTAGCTATTCTTGAACAACTGTTATATTTCCGTGTATCTAGACTTCGATGTAAAGCTCACCTGAAAGAGTTTATGCTGTGCCGCCTCCCATTCATCGCAGTAGCCTCCTCCTGATGATAGTACAGTGGCATTTAACCTCTCGGTCACGTTACTAGCCTCGGTGCTGTTCCATACGTCCACCCATAGTTCCGTGTAATTCAAGTCTTCCAACGAGTAGCCACCTAGACTGGACAAGCCGCTGTAATTGAAGGTATAGCCCTCGGTGGAGTAGGTTGTCGATGTCGGGCTGGTGAACGGGGTCGTCGTTGTGGACGACAAAAGGCTGCTCGCAGGCGAGGGGGCATCAGTCGTATTCGCCATTTTTCGTCGCGAGCGCGTGGTACGGGCCATCACCTTCTTCCACTGGAACAAAAAACAAAGAAATCATATTTTATAAACCCTCGAGAAACATATCTCTCCTAATTTGCAACATTAATTTTGACAAAACTCTCACTTTGCAATAAGGTCGTCTTAACCGATCGCGATCAGTTACGGTGAACATTCGAAGAACTTTCACTTGAACAAAAATGAACATCATACAAATTATAGATTTATTGCGATTTTAATCTCTTCATTAAAAGATACTTGTTAAATAAGTAGATTATTTGTAAATTTTGCTCTTGGCTGATCCTCAGATTACACTTTGAGGTTAGGATTTTCCCCATTAAAGAGTAACAGCATTGTAAGGAGCTAAGCTAACAATAAGCCCTTCTAGGATCAACGTCTTCGAGCTTAGGTTATCAATCATGTTGTAATGAATAAAACATGGTCTGTGGATGAAAGCGGCTGAGTCTGTCAAACGGGCGCCTCTTGCGAAGAATGCTTCTTGATATTTGACAAATGTTGTGTAAAGACAAGAAAAGGGCGGCATAAATTATATCATAATCTCGAGGGACTTACTGGAAAATATTTTTAAAATACCCTCAATCGGTGTTGTTTAAAGATTTAAGACAATGAAAATATTTTTGTCATGACCTTTAAATTGACATTGTAAATTATAGATGAATTTATAAATTCTTTGCATAATCTTTACTTTGTGTAACTTTTAGTAGTGTCTTTCTTCTCTTCTATTATTGAACATACTAATTTATGAAAGTCGCAAGTTCTTGATTAACTCAATATGTCAGCTACAAACATTTTCTCCAGAAATAGCTTCGTCCGTGGCAATATAACAATAGTCAACCATAATTCTAATCATACCCTGCATTTTTCTTTTTTCTGCAATTTCTCGTGACAAAGTGTACAACAAAGAACTAAATTAAGTAACTACACGTAAATTATTTATCAGATTGATCGTAAAACACAATTTGTTTTCTTTCCTTCTCCGAAGAAATATGCAGTCATCAGATTTTGCTGTGCACGCCTTCTTTTTTTAGAACCGCCACAGGTGCATGAAAGTAATTAACGAGGAATTACCGCTAATGTATAATGTGGAACGAAATATCGTATAATACAGGAATATCAAAAGAAAAGCTGATTTCGTGATGTTCACGAGATACGAGCATACACAGGGATTATTCTCTATCTTCCACGTGTATTACCGCATGCAATGCACTTTTTGCAAATTACTTCTCGTAATATGCCAACCTTCATCGTAATTACTCCAAACAGATTACAGATAAAAGCATGAAATACACTGCGGCTTTCTGGTCACGAAAGGTGAACATCTAACGACTTTACACCTTCTTACGATATTAATATTAGATCCATCTCGAAACGTTATAGTTTCTTCTTTCATGAAATATTTTAAGTTCAAATTTTGTCGCAAACAATTTAACCTTTTCACCATGGCATGCTGAATCGCGATAAGCCCGTGAAAATTAACCTCAAAGTCGACACTCTCACTTTTTCGCATACAACTTTCAAAGTACGGGAGATAAATATGTTCCCAGTTAAAAGTTTAATGCTACAAAGTCCCACAAAATTGTGTTAACGGAATTCTACCAGTAATTCGGTGACGGAACTAACGAACTTTTAAAACTTTCTGAAATAAAGGAAATTCAACAATAATACATTCCTCTCATTTTTTTTATCGGACTTTGAATTCGTAAAACATTCAATATTTTTATTTTCATTTTGTTAATCGCATGTTGTTTCAATTAAACAAATTTGATGACTTAATTTTTAATCAACATCTGAGCAAATCAGTCTGTGGGATTCATTTTCTCATTGCACGAGGCCTCATGATTTTTCTGTTAAAACCAGACACGAAGATCGCCGTCCAATTTGTGGTCAGAGAAATGAGAAATCACGAATCAACTAATAGAGCGAGCAGCGTATCGGAAAATTCTCTTACGAATCGATTTCGCTGGAAGAATACAGACACAGCTGAAAAAGATTTGGCTAGTGGACCACCATCGTAGTCTTACAACAATTGATCCAACTTGGGAATGATCCAGCCGTACACTCGGTGCATTTCATTTCTCGGCTACGAAGGAGCAAACCTTTCAATCTGCCACGAGATTTTTGCTACCCCGAAACGCGAAATAAAACGACCAACGTCAAGCTTTTCTTTTTCTCATTTTCTGACTGGTTGGGTCGTTTCCGAAACAATTCGCTCGGTTAAGCAGCACGAAAAGAACGTGCCGTTTAACACGTCGTCTGATATGGAGGTCACTGATGACTGCTACCAAATTTAATATTATAATATAATGAACAAAATTGAAAATTATTTCTGTGTATATTATTATATGATATGGCCTCGAAGTTGCTATTGTCACAAAAGAGAAGTGACAATTTAGTATAAACGTTTAAATTTGTTTTTTTAAGGAACTTCAAGCTTATTGTTATTATATTAAGAAATTGGGAATTGTTTTCGTATTTAAAAATGCGCTGAATGTTGCATGATAATAAGGAAAAGTTGAACGTTGCTTATTAATACTAGGTTTATGGAATATCTCAAATTATTTTGAAATACGGAAATTATTAGGGAGTTTTGTTGAAATGATTAACTTCTGTCGAGATGAAGAGTAATTTTATAAATTCATTTATGTTTCATTTCTTACATTTTGACTTGCACTATCATTTGTATGTCAAGTCAGTCAGTACTAGCTAATCACAGAATAAAGCAGACTTGTAGTGATAACAATTTAGTTGAACAAAAAAGCACAAAATTGAATGTTGTTAAATATGTAGAAAAAGAAAATTTTTTGTATGTAGAACGTGTCGATTGTGAATATATGCATGCCAACTTTAATTTAACAAAATTTCTTCCGATATTCCTGCACGAAACTAAAGTTTCATATTGTCTGATGTTTGCTAGGATAAAAATAAAATCCTAGCATCTGTTTCCCAATCTATAACTCCGAACTTGCTTGGAAGCCAGCATTGAGTGACAAATGTGAGACTTGGAACTGTTCCATTCAAAAGTTGGGCGGAATTAAGTGCTCCAGGAATTCATAGGGTATTCCAACATGATTTTGTAAACAAGAAAAATCTTTGGAACAATCAAAACATGGTAATCAATTTTTCAATTAAACCTTGAACGATAATTATAGACATTTTGTAAATAAATCTATATTCTATTAAAAATAAAGTAATAACGAATTTAAAACTCTTTATATCAATAAAATAATTATTACAAACATTGGTCTAAGTAAATGATAAAAAATACTAACTTCATTTAAAATAAAAAATTCTTTTCTAAATAATTTGAGGGGTTGAAAGAATTAAATAATTTATTTCTACAAAACTGAATATACCTTAAAATTTAAAGTTCAAAAGTTAAAAAAGCTCCTCCTACTAAAACTACAATTAATATTACAAACAGTAAATAAAATCAATTTAATTTAGTTGATCAATTCATGGAAAAGTTGTATTAACCTAAATTAAGTGATTTGCAAGAGAATATCGGTAAATTAGTCATTTTTAAAATTGCACAAAAAAGAATTTTCCGATAATGGCTTTCGATATTCGTTCGAGTCCCCAGAGATCAATAATCACGTATATCACAAAAATTTGTGCAGAAAATTCGCGTTTGAAAGCGTGGACATTGGACGTAGGAACGGTATAGTCAGTTTTCAAAGAGATCTCCTGCTTGAATGGGTGGTTCGTTTCTTTCGCGGAGGCTGCTTTTCACGTAGTTCCAGGTGAGCCCTTCTATCGTTATTCTAAAGAGAAAAAAGATGCGGCTCTTTCATTGGATAGGAAAAACGCGCGTTGAGCGAAACAGCGGGCGGTCTCCATTTTCGAAAACCACGTGCGAGTATTCTTTAGCAAATTTTAACGAGCGTGTCTCTTCGGTGCTACGAGAATCAAGCTTAGATCATTATCCACAGCTTCGCGGTGTAATTGTGTGAAACCTTTTGCTATGGAAACGATGTCGTTACAGGGAAATTTAATTTAATCTAATTTGATCGAGTGAGAAATACTTTTTTCGTCGGATTTTTGCGTACATGTGAAATAAACGGCTTAGGTTGGTACTACCACTTGCTATAAAAATTGTTTTCAGATATTTCTTTTTCTGCTATTTAATGTGCTTAATGGGTCAGGCATTTTTCGCGGCTTTACAATTTACGGTGAATGGTGAATGCTGAAGAAAAGGTACCTTTTGAAATTTTTTAATTTTGAAAACAACAAACTTAAAAATTCAGAAACTTTAAATTTTAATATTTTCAAACTAAAATTCTTCAAACCAGTAAATTTTTAAATTAAAAAATTTGCAACTGCACAGATTCCTGCACTTTCTAATTTAGAAGTTTAGAATTTTATAAACTTTAATAGTCCATTAGTTATCAAGTTTTAAAAGAATAGAAAATAAGTTATGAATTATTAATTAAAGCAGTTAATCAAAGAGAAACGATATTTCTCCATACTAATTTCAGCTTGTAATTGCACTATAACTAATTACTATACCACAGTTTTAATATGCCATCAAACTTGACCTGCAAATTTATGGTAATAAAACCGGCATTATTCTTGTATGCACTTAATGCAACACTTTCATAGTCGAATCGAACATCAATAGAATTGGTATTATGTAGGTTAACGATTCACGAAATGCTCTAAGGCGAAATAGCACTGAAAAGTAGAGGAAACTTATAATTAAACAGGCGTGATTTTAACGAATTCGCAAAATGAACGCTCGAGTTACGTTAGAATTAATTTGCATTCGCCCTTGTAGTTTTTCTTCCGCATGACTTGAAACTTTTGCGTGTTATTCGAAAGCAAATAACCATGGAAGTCGTTAAAAAGTTATTGCCATTCGATCATATACCAGCTTCTTGCTCTTCGTTTCATGTCGTCTGGGGAGAACACGACACAATCTACTTGAACGAGTCCTCAAGCTCAATTTCTACAAATTTTTATTTCCTTTGTTTTAATAAATGATCTCATAACTATAATTTCAATAAACCAATTTAATTACGAAATTAATTAAAATACATTATAGAATATTATATATCCACATTTTAATACTACGTGTTTAAAAAACTTAAATTTTGTAGAAGAGAAGGAATTTAATTATTTTAGGTAAGGTTTGTATTTTGTACATTTATCTCGTATTTTATTTAGTGTTCTATGTTAATTATATCAGGGAGTTATATAAAATGGAAAAACTAGAATATAATACATTAATTTTATTTTCTGCAAAGTTTCATTTATGTATGTTGCATATGTGGTATTGGAGCAAACATATATTAATTTTTAATACATAGATACAGTTTTATAATTTTCCCTTTTATTATTTTTAATGAAATGTCTCTAACATTACAATATAACGAATAGTTCTGAATACAGAAACTTTGATATAATTAATATTATTTCTCAAATTATTTCTAAATTACATTTCAGTAAATACAAAATGGCCAACGTTAATCGGCGATTAACAGTATAATTGTTCCATAACGACAAATAAAATAAAAATCAGGTCCAGAAAGATTCGATTAACCCTTGATCGGTGAAATCGGGTCAATCGTGTCCCAGACCTATGAAACGTATGCAATGGTACTTCAACTCGAATTACGTGCACGATTTTATAATCGAAAGGATTTGACATATTGGAAAATAATATCCGACGGAATGGTCTAAAATTCACAAAATGGGAATGGAATAATATCTAAAATGAAATTTAAATTTCAGCTACCTTAGTGTCTCTCTGTACGACTAATATAGCAGTAATTACCTGAGGTAGCACCCAAAAAGCTTAAATCGAAAATTGAAGCGATCATACTTTGAATGGAAAACTGCGATTAAAGTGTGCCTAACTCTGCTCGCGTTTCAAATTTTATTTAAATTTAAATTGTCTCGCGGGTCCATCGTTCGAGGATTAATCTCAATTATCTTTTAATCAACTTTCGATGTCACATTCCTTTTTCCTCTTCAAAATTCATAACTCTTTACTGAATATTTCAGATTAAAATCTCTACAATGCAGCAATATTTACATTTTATTTGAGACAATACACATAATAATTTCCCAAAAGGAAATGTTACTACAAATTCATGACCCATTTCTGACATTAGAAATTTGCACCGCTATGTTTCCACATAGTTTGAATATGTTTTAATAACAAAATAAACATACATTTAACCCCACTAATTATCAAGTATTTACTAAAGAAAAATAAGTTAAGGTAAATACTGAAATTGGAAAAAAAACTAATCGTATCAATTACCGATACCCGCATGAAAATTTTCACTGCGACAATTAACGCACCGGAAGAAATTATGCAGCAAACACATGTATATCTTTCATCCAGAAGCATACATTTTCTTTTTTAGTAATAAAGGTCGAGGCCAATCGATTAATAATACCATGCAACGTGTGGCTCGCAAACTTTTCACGTTTGCTCTTTCGATGTTAATCGCGCCTGTAACAAGTTTACGTCCTGTCGTTCTGTGTCGTCCATTTTACAACTGTTTCGGTCGGTTTATGAGAATCGAGTATCGATCTGAAGACACACACGACAGGGTCTAAAAGAATTTACGAGGAACTCGGGCTGGCTTATCGTTGCTTCTACAAACTCCATCGGACAGTAAAGTTTACCGAACCCTTGACGACCCTACCGTTCACCTCGTAACGTAATTCGTGTCGTTGTTTGAAATTTGGTTTATGGAAGCTGCAAAACAACGTATTTTACAATATTTTGGCTGGGACAAAAATGGGAGTGATATATAAATTGAGGGTGATCGTGAAATGGTTACGAGTATAAAATTCAATATGGAGTTACGATGCTAGTATAAGGTTATGGTTAATCGAGAACTTTAAGGTGTTCCAATGAAATATTTTAATTAACAGATTAAACCAACTAGGTTTATAGAAGCAGCAAACAATGCATTTAAGAATGTTTTGGCTGGAATAAGAAATGAGAGTGATATGCAAAAGTTGAAGGTGACGTTGGGAAGTGGACTTGCGATCGTAAAATTCAATATGGAGGAGCGGCGCGAGTGTGAGGTTATGGTAATATTAATCAGGGACCTTAGGTTTCCATGAAATATTTTAATTAACAGATTGGGCCAACTAGGTTTAGAGAAGCAGCAAACAATGCATTTAAGAATGTTTTGGGCGGAATAAGAAATGAGAGCGATATGCAAAAGTTGAAGGTGAGGAGAAGTGGACTTGCGATCATAAAATTCAATATGTCGGAGTAATACGAGTGTGAGGTTATAGTAACGTTAGTCGGAGACCTTATCAGGAACATTGTCCTGTATTTTGTTTAATTACAGTCATTGTTACACAATGTATCTTGCAGAATTACAGTGTATCTGTGCAGAATTATATCTTGAACTCATTTTTCTCAAGCCTCCTTTTCTCCTCTACTTTCTTTGCGTATAACCTCGAGTACCTCTTCATTATTTTCTTTAATTCAGCTAGTACGGTTACACTGATTCAATTTGCGTTTAACAATCGTACGGCAGTGCACTATCTCGAGCGATTTCGGTCGAAAAATGTTCAAAGTAGCAAGCAAGTAGCGGAAAATGAAGCGATGTAACTGGCAGTTTTAAGAGGAACTCAAACAGAAGTTTTACCGACGATTGAACGAGTTGTTGTTTGACTTGCCGCGAATCGTACTGCGTCCGGCTACGTGCTTAAAATATCGTAAACCTCGAACAATCGTTGTGGAGGAGCACTTATTTCGTCATTGTTTCAAAACGACCACTTGGTGGCATAACTATGAGATCGTGGCTTTTCAGACTGAATCCGTCGAGAATATTTCGAATTACTTTGATCAGTCGGTTCTTTTCCATTGTTCTTTTAATCTGCGCAGATTGTGGACTTTCATTTAATATTAGTTTTAATTTAAGATTTCTCTGATTTCTTTTTCTATGCCAAAGTTTTATAATATTTGGTTCAGAATACAAATATGTCTATGCAAGTAAAATTAGGGGATTATGTTTCCCAGAATTACGTGTTGTGTTTGTTAAATACAGTTTTAATACTAATGCCTCTTAGGGTATGCAACCGCAACCACGTTCGAATCACAAGTGGAATTAAGCTCAATTTCTGCCAAAGCTCCAAAGTGATGCAGTGCATACATATGTAGTCGAAATTGATCAGAGGAATTTCAATCGACGCTTGATACAAAATTACTGAAAGTGAATTAACAATTATTAAGTAATAATTATTTATAAATGTAAAAGGATTAAGTAACTTTCGTTTTACACGCGAATAAACGATAAATTATTGTAAGGTGATTAAACATTGTAGATATTTTTCCTTTCACACGAAAATAAATGATAAAATACCAGTGACTTTTGCACTTGAAATATTCGTCATAGTAATGTGTTATGAAATGCAATATGACGTTCTACTAGTATTTCCAGTGCATTCAGTCAGAATTTAAACATATTCATAGAGCATGAATAGCATATGATTCGTAACTTATATATGCAACAGATTCTGAATACGATGCAAAATCAAGAGAAACAGAGTTTATGTTAACATCGAGTTTTACGATGTCTCGAATCGTTTCACTTTACAGACATTTATGAGGAGTCACTAATTTACTAGATTAACTAATTTACCTCTTTCAGACGGATATTTTAAACCGGTATGAAATTCTGCGTCTGAAACTTATAAAATCGACACCTAGTTTCACTTTGGATGCATGAAATACATTTATGAAATATCACGATGTAAAAGTAACTTTGTAATTAAACTAAATTTCACATATTAAAATTTAAATTAAAGTTTGCTTTCCATTAAAATTACTTCGAGTTCAAACACAAAATAAAACGTGCGTAATAATGAATTAATTATTACTGTAACTTTTGTGGATTTAGCTACTTCGTTTTTATAGTTTAGATAATTTAAATTTGAATTTTATGATGAAAAACAGAATAAGGGTTTCAAACAAAATAAATAAGGGTTTCTAAACTCTAGTTTTATATTTTGTAGATCAGTTCACTTAAAGTTAAGGGTTGTAAGTATGAACGAAGTTTAAACTATTATCAAAAAATAAACAAAGCAGAGAAATTACACTTCCGTGTGGCGATGTAAAGATCGATACTGCAGAGAAAATTATGATCACGATCAAATCTCTATTAAGAACAACCGCGTGAAGGTCCGTGCATCTTAATAACACGGAATTTGTCGTCAATTTTTATGTTTATCTCGCGTGTGTTTCTCGAATACGAATACTGTATAATTTTTCGTAAATCTAAAGCACTAATTTTTCTAGATTCGTGTCAGATCGATATTGATACGTCACGTGTCGTTGTAAACGACCCACGTGTTTCAGCGATTCACGATCGCGATAGATATTTCAACGAAACGCTTCGTTCGACCACCGAGCGGAATGCGATATGATAAGCGTTACTCATAAGTAAGCGGATAGATATGGTTATCGAGCGAATGATACTTCTCTGAAAGATTAATCGCCGATTATTTCCTCGTATCTTTCATCGTGGATCTGTTGGCTGCATACGGATCATTTATCTTGCAAATTGTACTTCAATCTGACTCGAATGCGAATCTCCGATCGTTTGAAACGCGGGATTCATAGATGCATGCTAATTACACAGATGTTTGTTAATCGCTTTGAAAATGTCCAATCATCGTTCCAAATCTGATGAAGTTTTGCAAAAGCCAGAAATTTGAAAGTTTCAATTTTTCAAATTTTAAAATTCGTGTATGAATTTCTACATTTACAGATTTATTTACATTTCCACATCTTTTAATTTATGTACGTCTAGATCTCTACATTTGTAGATTTCGTGTAGACTTTATTAAATTTCTACCTTTCCACATTTTTTACATTCTTAGATCTCTGTTCAGATTATTACATAACGTACGATATTACACGTTTCCAGATCTCAAACTTTTTAGATTTATGTGCGTCTAGATTTCTGTAATTTTGAATTTATATTTGTCTAGATTTCTACATTTCCAATTTCCACGCTTCTACATTTTTACACTTGTAGATCTACATATTTCTAGATTTATACATCTCTAAATAACTACATTTTTTAATATTTACATTTCTAAATAAATTTGTACATGTGTAAATGTGTACACGTATACATGTGTACATGTGTAAATATGTAAATGTGTAGATGTGTAAATGCGTAGATGTGTAAATTTATAGATGTGTAAATGTGTAAATGTGTAAATGTGTAAATGTGTAAATGTGTAAATGTGTAAATGTGTAAATGTGTAAATGTGTAAACGAATTTTCAATTTCTTCTAAAAACCAAATCTCCCACAAAAAAATGATATTCCATATGTTCCACTAACTGTTCACCCAATAATCAACCTTTTACAGTTACTACCCGTTTACAGTTACTTGACACTCCGAGTGCGTGGTGAAGATTTCCTATCGACAGCTCGTTAAGTGGTCATCGACGATTGCAATCCTGACAAGGATAATCACAATCCCCTGTAGAGTTGTTTCAACCTTTGAGAACAATGTGTGCATAACGTACCAGTAGATTTCCATATACACATGCTGCATTAAATTCACCCATGTTGGACGATCGAGCAGCCAACGCCGGTATCTACCAAACACAGTGTGTTCGCAAACATTTAACGAGCCACTCACCAGCAGTTTGCAAGCGGTTTGCATTCGAGCGGAAATAAACGTGATTCGCGAATTACTTGGGTGTTGCTTCGCTGGGCCAGTTCGTTCGCGAATAATCATTATAGCACTCTGTCGCCCCGACTTCGACGTTAATTTTAATTGCCTACTGATTCTTCGCTCTTCACTCGTTTCTGCCATTTTACTCCTGACATTTTACTCGACTTTTAACACTCTGATGATCACCGTTACTTTTCTTGAATATGAACTTTTCTTCTACAATTTTTAATACCATATTTATGATATTAAATGTCATACGATCTTTGTATATTTTATTAATTGTGCTTGGAATTTTTTAAGTTTCAGATATGAAAATAAATAAGTATTAAGATTTTCACATTTTGTTCTATATCTAGATGATTTATATGATCTTACATGACTAAGACGACTTCTAAATAGTTTTTGTTACTTCAAAATAAAAATCATAATATTGTTCAAATGAACAAGTTATAAGCGAAAATAAAATGTAATTAGGAATGGAATAAATATGTAACAACTTCTTCTGATTTATTTGTGTACACATGTATGGATATATTTATTTACGTATCAATATGATGAAGTTACGTGTAAACTTAATGCTCTCGCGTACGAAAAGTGGATTAGAATTTTTGCTTCCATAATTAACTTCTTAAAATGTAATATACCATCACGTTTCATTCTTCCCGAAGAAATTCACTCAAGCCTAGCGCAAGGTTCAAAGGGAATTTAAGAAGATTAAAAGCTGAGAGAAGCCAGCTTTACGCCTACACCTAACACCAATTTCCTTTTGCGACTTCGATTTTAGACGAGAAATCGAAAGCTAGATTTGCGGCGAAAAAAGGTAATACTGAGGTAGAGTTATATTTTTAAAAAGTAATTACTTAATATAAATAATAAAAATGATAAGATTATTTAAATAAAAAATTAGGTAATTTTTAATCATTTAAATTATTTGAATTAAAAATTAACAAATTTTTTGAACAACCAGATTATTCGAATTATTAATTAAAATATTTTTAAATCAATTAGATTATTTGAATTACTAATCAAAATATTTTTTTATCAATTATGTTATGCGCAGTAAATAATAAAAATATTGGAAAGTTATTTTAATACGAATCATAATATTAAGCACTGATTTTAAATGAGGTTCATAAAAATAGCAAATGTCAGATTTCATACTTCAAATTACAGCAATTAAGATGTTTTTACAGAGATAAAATATTTTTTAATATTTACACCTAAAAGTACAAAAAATTAAGTACTTGAACTCTTTATATCCATTTATTACAACAACCTGAATATTCTCCTTTCATCCAATTTACGTTCAAATTACCCGATAGTCACCCTATTTTTATTTTCCAATTCGCTCTAAATCCTCAACCCTCTTCAGTGTCGATGAAGGTGTTAATCGTCTTCATTTACCAACAGAAATAAAATGAAGAGTCACTACAGTTATTAACCTAAAAATATAGGAGCAGTATCGAATTACGTTCATTTTTCTATTTTTCGTGATCACCGCCGTGAAATGGCGGAAAAGATAGCCTGAAAAATCGACGTTCTTCGGTGAAGTCAACAGGAAACGCTTACCTTCGAGTCGGAAGTTAACACGAATACTGGAGATCTTCGCTTTGAACGTCGTAATATTCATCGAGCAGGCAAACAGGCAACTTTCCCTTGTGAATTTCGTTCGGGGCTGGAATCCAGGCTGAGGGAAGCGTTATCGATCGAATGGAGAAAGCATCGTAAGAGCACCCTAAATCCTCGTGGTTCCAGAACGTACACACACTGTGTACTCGCTAACGTTTAAGCCGTTCTACTCAAGGTGTTACATAGCTTTCGTCTCTGCATTTTGTAATTCTAGCGAGAAATCCGCCAGTGTAATACGGCAGGATTTTCAATGGAACTATTCAGCTTTTATTACTAGTAAGGCGTGAAAAGTTTAAAACTTGGTCGCCGTTGAATTTCCAAGAAAAACTTTCACACTCTTTTCTCTCGGCTTTTAATAATTATAAAAATCATTGTAATTTGATGACGAGAAATGTAAAAGATGTTTAACAAGTTTTTTATTCATATTAGCGTTAATATTAAAATATATTATATTTTAATAACGATTCTTCCATTCTTTATTCTGATTTGCTGTTTCACCTGAACAAATTCTTAGAATCAGTTTTCAGTAATTGTAATAATTACGTGCTTCATTTAATTTAATAATAGTTGATAATTAATGGTAAAAAGATTATATTTCTTTCGAATAAAAGTTTGATTGTGATTGTTGAAAGATTTTCTAGTAGAAAATTGAAATATATTTGTGTAATTATAAAGCGTTTTACACAAGTTTACTTATTAATGGAGTAATTACAAATTTGGAATCTCGATAACAAACACGTGAAACTTCACCATGTTCTACTACCCCTCAATTTAAATGCACAGCAGATAGTGTATCTAGCATAGTAGAAATAGCTTAGTAGACGATAACATCGATTGCTAAGAATATTATATCGATTAATTTCTTAATCTAACGCCCCAATCTCGTATCTCAAATTTCAAACCTAATTTTAACAGTATGCAGAACATTCTACTTTCTAATCACTCGATTAAACCTATTTCGTTGCATCATAAATACGGTGCTTACTACAAATTATTCTATAATTATACGAAAATATAAAAATTCTACTTTCCAAATAAATTTGGGTAGTTAAGAATAAATCTGGGTCTCCTAAGAAAAATCAAGTGAAAGGAAAATTGTGATCCACCAGGTTTTCAGTTCGTAATTTTATAATTTGTTTCGAAATTTAAGGACCTGAAAATTTGGGTCTTGTACCTTGGACCGAAAATTTAAGACTAAAGTTCTGAAAGTTATGTATTTAGTTATTTATAAGGCTATCACACTTGCATAAGCTAGTGGTTTTAGTAAATGGTTCAGAAATTTTGGAATTCAAAGTTCAGAATACAGAGTTTAGAGAATTCAGAACTTCGATCTACAAATTTGACAATCATTATTGATTTGATTGTTTAAAAATTTCCCAACACAAAATTTTAATAATATAAAAATACAAGAGTTTGATAACCTGACGTAAAAATTCGATAACATAAAAATTAAAAATCTGACAAATTTACATATTCGCCCCATGCGCCCGAGGACACAAACGGATACCAAAGATTCCAGGCGCTCTACGGAGAACGCTCCTCGGTAACAAATGTGAACGTTCCGGCGACGCAAAAACGCGGTCTCTCGCGAAGAAAGGAACCAAACAATAAGGGGAGAAAAATGCAAATAGTCGAAAAGCGGTCTAAAAATACGAGCAAGCCTAGCCGTTATCGATCCGAAAGGAAACAGCCTTGATTCCGTCTATCCGTGATTCATCGCCTCAGAACCCGATGCAATAGCAGGAACTTTATTATCTTCGAGGTCGCGTAAAAGGCTGCGTGACTGCAACTCCGTTTCGAAAACGTTTCGCTGGCCGAGTTTACTGCTTGGCAGATCTTGCCGGATATTTTCTGGCGGTCGGTAAGAAAATGTGCCTACAATCAGCCACGTCATCGGACCACCCACCAGCCGAAGATCTTATCGGTTTCGAAGCCGAACGTACGCCAACCGGTGTCTTATTGAGATACGAGAGTTCAGCAACGTCCGTCGAATCGCGCCATCTTCTGCGAATTTTACGACGGCACCCGATATCGTTCGCGTGGCTCACTTTCGGGTCTTGACCGATTGATTGATTCGTTAATAACGGGGCTGGCCAGAAGAACGCTGATCGAGAACGCCAGATAATCGACTCGAAACGGTTTCTAAATCCACTGGGTCACGGACCATTCGTTTTACGTAATCTTCGCCTTTTCGTGAGTGGAAAAGGTTGCTCGAACGGAGAACACCTTCCGGGAAAATGGGGCTGGATTAATTGACGCGTTCATGATTATTCTCCGGGGATCAAGGAAAATGTCTACTGGAAATCGTCGACCGTGTCGAATCAGCCAAACGATCATTTCGTAATTATGCAGGAGGAGGCAATTAATGATGATTACGTAGAATTGCGCTCATTTGAAAAAAGATCGCCATTGTTCCTTCAGATTTAACGATTAGGTTTCTCAATAGGGAATATAGCTACAGTATTTTATTATATTGAAAGCAATTATTTCAAAATTTAATATTAAATCTATCGACGTATGCATTTACTTTGAAATTAAAAATGAAGTTAAAAAAGGAAAACAATCGTTAAAACATAAATTAATTCTATAAGCTGATGGTACAGATTTCAATATCAAAACAAACTTTGTAACCTGAGATATCTCTTTCTCAATAAAAAAACTTGTAAATTTTGCTTCAGAAAATTTAATGTTGTATAAAAAAAGGAGTTTTCTTCCACCATATTTCTGTTCCAAAATGATTTACCCTTAATCAAGTTGAGGTTTAACATCCCTCTATGTTTGAGATCTACCAAACTCTATAGATTTAACCTCATAATCCCACTCTGAATGAATTTAATTCCAAAATGAGTTAGATGAAGTTATATTAATATAGTTACATAGGTGAAGCTGCAGAGACAAGGATGAACCTAAAATATAATCCAGTCTAGTATCTACAGTATTAAAAGCGAATATGTTCTAACTGTCTCAAGTATTGAGTTTCAAATATCGCGTGAATGTATCCTATCCTGTTTCTTTCAATAGCTGTTTAATGCATGTTGTGTAGCAAAGTGTTTTATAACCAATAAGAAAATTTGATATGGTTTCGGATGTCATGCGAATGTGCTTTATCACTAAATTACTATGACCTATATTCTTATGAAAAGCTCAGGGTTTGCATTTATGCAGCTTGATCCAGCAATCAGAGTAAAATTGAGAATGATTGATTTCTCTTTGGAAGATACATTGAAAATATTGAACAAAATTTTGTCTTATAATTATAGAAAATTTTCAGACTAAAGTTATCAAGAATTTAATGATGTTTTAATATAATTTAAAAAACAAATTTTTGTAATATAAGGAGGATGATTTCAATAATTCTCTCGTTGATTTCGGTAATTTTTATAAATTCTATAATTTGAGCATTCCCTTTTGAAATTTAAAGTTTCAACTTGTTTTTGACATTCAATCAGTTAGATTAGATTATGTTTGTAACATTAATTTTTATGATAACAAATGCATATGTTCACTTCACATCTCTTTTTTATAAAAAAATTATTAAACTTGTTAACATTGAAAAAATAGTCACAGGTAAATTACAGTAAAGAAATTCGACACAATTTCGATTAGTGTCACAAATATATCATAGTGAATTCAGAAGTTAATAAGAACATAAAACGCCACATATGTGCATTGTTAAAACTGTAATATAATTGCAGTTCCCTAATATTAGCGCTGAAACAACAGTTACATCTGGCTAACAGTCGTTTACAGAGAAAACAGGAAAGTCATTTGGCAAATTGCTTTCAGACTGTGACTCCCAAAATTATTGATTATGACACAGATTTCTAGCGTCTCAAACACGCATTTGGCGACAATCCAATGATAATTCATTTAGAAAGCTAATGAGGTTTACATCTGCGAAGTGTTTGCTTGTTGCACGAATGAACGGTTTTTTGGTCCAATAATAAAAAGAAAGTATTGATATTATTGTACACTTTACTGTTCTATCAAACTGTGGACATTGATATTATAAATTTACTGGTTTAAAAATTTAGAAATTTGAAAATTTAGGGATTTGAACTTCTGGAAATAAAAAATTTGAAAATTTAAGATCGTAATAATTTGGAAGATTAGGAATTTGGGATTGGAATATTTGGAATTTTGGAAATAGAAAATATTGAAATTTAAGATCGAAATTTGTTATTTTATAAATTAAAAAATTTGATCACTCGAATAAGTAAAAATGTATAAACGTAGTCTTCGAAAAATTTAAGAACTTAAAAATTACAAATTACAAGTTTCATTTACAAACATTGCACCCTACGTTCCTTTTCACAGAAACAACGTATTAAATTATCATATTGTTATGAAATAAAGGATTTTGCTCCAGTTCACTCCGGATGAAACATTTTAATTTTTAACGAACCAGAAACTAGCGAGTTTCAATTATACGGATCATGATTTCGCATTTTTCTGGTAATCTCGTTCGCGCAAAAACGTCTGGATAAAAAGGTTCACCTAGCCCTCAGTGACATTTGAAGTTCTGGGTCAACGAACACTTCGTTAAAGCGACGTTTCTTTCCGCTATCTAATTTTATCGACGTCTCTCAATTTAGTGCTTGGCTGCTAATAAGTTCCCCTAATGAGGAATACATACTATATCGTAACGGTAAAACTGCTGATTGCCATTTCGTATTTAATACCAGAAAGATTGAATGATATTAAATTATTCTTACACGTCAAAGGTTCAATCACTATTGTATTAAATACTATAGATTCCAGACCCCTGACATTCTCTGCATGTCTAAAGAGACTGTGTAATCGATTAAATTTTAGAAGTACATTTTGCTAAAACTACTATGGATAATTACTTACATATCTGTCTTTGTATTTTTCTCTTTCGTACAGAACAGTGATTTTATTGTCTTAATTTTTTTTTTTAATATTTACCAAAATCAAAATTTTAATTCAATACCTATAAATTAGGTAGATATGTTTTATATGTTTATAGAAATTTTAACGAGGTTTGTTACATATTTTTATTTTATTTATAAGGTAATAATTGGTATATTCACTGTTACAATGTATATAACTTTTAAATATCATGGCAGTATCAAATGTGCACCCAAAGCTCAAAGTAGAAATTATAATTTCTCTCCTCAAAATTGCACATTATTCGAAGAACTGTTTATTACTCTTCAGTGCAAGGATTATTTTATAAAATTATTTACTTATGTGAACACAAATTATTTTACATTATAAAGCACATCTTATGTCTTCAAAATATTATTTACATTAAATAGAGTTTTGAAAGAACAAAGATATATTTATGAGCCACGGTTAAGTAACACATTAAGAATGTCCACCAAGAAAAACTCAACAAAATTGTATATTTTGAAAAAGAAAAATAATTGCAGAAGAAGAAAATGTCACAGAAAGATCGATAAGCTAACAATATTTGCATCCGAACCATTTCGCACTCTAGCAGTTTTCCTACATCTAACAGAACTGATTTCCTGACTTTAACCCTTCGATTGATGACCATGCGGGTCCACTGCTTCCGCCGCCATTTTACGTACCGATGCATCCTTCAAAATGGTGGTCCACTCGATTACCTCTGTACAGAAACTCTCCATCTCTTACGATTAATTCATCGATTTAAGTGGCACTTCCTGTCGAACCAACCCTCCGAGATTTACCCTCTATCCACTGTACCCTTTTAAAAGTAAATGACACCCTTGAGGTAAAAAATTATCGATTTCCCTTGCGTTCTTTGGTAATCTTTCTGGACTACTCGAATTAAATTTTAAAGCGGGAGATCCTGCAATTTTCTGTATTAAATGGTTCAAATAAGTTCAGTAAGTGTACAAATAACAGAAATTATTTTATACAACAAAAAGTATTAAAAAGTACAGCTACTAAATATGTAGAGTGGAAACAATTTAATACTGTTAAACTTAAACAAAGTCAACTTAATTGTTCCTCACTGAGGTATTTTATTTTATTTTTGTTCAAATTATACGCGATTAAAAGTCTATTTTCCTCCAGCATAAAGAATCTCGCATTTAATATCCCTCGCGATTTAATTCAATCGTTATCCTCCACATATACCCTGGATTCAATTACCTTAGGAATGTCATTTTCCATAACTCAAAAGAATTCATAATTAAATCGTACTATAATTTTTGTCTTATCAGGTTATTAAGAGTTATTAAAACGATATGAAAAAGGTCATAACGAATTCTACCATTCAACACTCGAACGCAGAAAAATATTTGCGCAGTTGCTTCTACGTACGGAAATAACTGTGCTTTCTATTACGAATAAAGTTTGAATGTTTGGCATTGTTTTATTTCAACAACAAAAGTAATGGAAAAATACGACACAGGTGGTAGAGCACGTGTTATTTTTAAATAAATAATTGGAGCAGCTCTGAAAAAGTGGGCCAATGAAAGAAAGAAAAAAACATCATGGTCGATCTGTCAACCGAAAAGCAATCAACCGAGTACGAGAAATCGATACTTTAATTTCGTTTTGACTCGGTTTCTTTTTTAATAGTAATACCTAACAAATTAATCTTAAAAAAATTATTTTTATCGTATCATGGGTAATTATAAGATAATCAATTTTAAGCGTTTAACTTTCAGAAATGGGGGACTTTTGATTCTGTGAAAATTATTTTCGTAAAAGTGTTATGAACTTTATTTGTTACTTTAATTTTTTGTATCAGACTTTCAAAGAATAAACGAGATAAAAATTTAAAAAATTCGAAGTTTCAAAGTTTCCAAATTACAAGAGTACAGTGTTCAAAGTTCAGATATTTTCAAAGTTTGAAAATGGCGAAACTGAAAAATTCCCAAAATCGAAAGAAAGTTATTCACGTTAACAAAATAACGAATCATACGAAGCGAAAGAAGCGCATAATCGCTCAATATTTAATTACAAAGTATCTGACAATCTGGCGAAGAATTGAAGGATTCATGACAATGTTTATACCGAATTGTTCTGATCTCGAAATCCGACCAGAAGTGCGCCCTAACGAATTTCCTGATAGACGATGCAATCTCGTCAATGCAAAATCGGATTATCTGGGGTCTGTACGGAAATACTCAGAATCGAACGGCAATATCGAATTATCCGAGGAGGCGTCTATTTCGTTCTGAACTCGCGTAAAGATCAACGATCGTTGTTTAATCCATCGCTCATAATCCATCAAAAAAACAAAATGTAACCACAAGACATTCCTCCCTTCATCTCTAACAGATCATATCCATTTTGACACACAATATTGATATTAAAAAATTGTCTATAAAAAATAGGAAATTATTTTTGCTTCACGGGAAACAATATTATAATATAATCTTACATTACGCAACAAATTGATGCAGAATGTTTTCACAAGGCATTCTTTCGTTCATCTCTAAAAGAACAAATTTATTGTAACGCACGATGTTGATATTAAAAATTACACACATTATATAGATTAAATTGCATATAAAGAATAGGAAATTACTTTTCCTTCACGGGAAACAATATTATAATATAATCTTACATTACGTAGCAAATTATTGTATAATGTTATCACAAAGCACTCTTTCGTTCATCTCTAAAAGAACAAATCTATTGTAACACACGATGCTGATATTAAAAATTGCACACATTATATACATTAAATTGAATATAAAAAATAGGAAATTACTTTTGCTTCACGGGAAACAATATTATAATATAATCTTACATTACGTAGCAAATTATTGCATAATGTTATCACAAGGCATACTTTCGTTCATCTCTAAAAGAACAAATCTATTGTAACGCACGATGTTGACATTAAAAATAGCACACATTATATACATTAAATTGAATATAAAAAATAGGAAATTACTTTTGCTTCACGGGAAATAATATTCTAATATAATATTATATTACGTAACAAATTGATGCAGATAATCGTGTTGCTGAAATATACACCTCATTCCTCCATGTCGAAACCCTAAATGTATTCGTTAGAAACATTGGTTCATATTACCCCGAATATTCCGTATAATAATTAAATTAATCCAACGTATAAAATTTCTCCAGCCGGTGAACATCAATCTCGATTTATTTCTCGCAACATCTGTGCCCCTCGACTAACCCATCAGCCATGAAAAGAACATCGCGCCTACATTTCCACCGGAAACACCGAAGTTCCACGAAGGGGGAGAGAAAGCAATGATTCACAATTCCCTCGGCAATTCTTGTTTCTTTTTTTTCAGGCTATTTCCACGATACCCGAGGTCGCCACGCATAGAGAGCTACTCTGCTATCCGGATAATGGGTCCAGGCCGGAAAACGGCCGGAAAAAGAGCGGGAAATTAATGATGTCGGGTCTAACTATGTCGATTGTGACAAAACAGAAAAGGGGCTTCCAGTCACGGAACTCAATCACGAACACTTTTTCATCCCTCGCTCTCTGCACGCAATAAAATTACCGCGCCGTATAAAACGAACGAACAGGGCGTGCGACATTAATGGAAAAAGAAAATTGAATTCCCTAAGAGCTGTAACGTTGAAACACTCCGGAGAATTACGAGCGGAGACATCTCGAAAACGAACTATAACAATGCCAATGGTATACGATCGTACACGGCGAAACTTTTCGATCTGGTAAGAAGTACAGGACGAAAGTCGCTAGGGAGTTACTAGGATTAAGAGCAGTGCCGTGTTTTTCTCCGCACGAGTGCCGGAGTTTATTACCCGCACGGCAAAGCGTTCCTGTGTTTAACACGGCCACTGGAATCTTGTTATAAGGCCATTCCCAGGAACCACAATCTTTTCTTATACATCATACCCTGTACGTGTTTTATCTTTCTTAGCTTCGACGAATAGCCGTGCGATCTGTTTCATAACGAATTACTCAATTTAGAGAGGAAACCGAGGAAGCAGTTTGTCTGATTTTGTTTCGGTCTCTGTTGCGGACGGTGGATCTTCGGGGTTCGGTATGTTATATGGAACATTTCGGGTATTCCAATATTTATTGACAAACTGAGATACGGATATTGGATTGGAAATTTTGGAGACTTGAGAAAATGGGATTTGGAGAATTAAAAAAAATTTGGGAGTTTTCGAAATTGTGGGATTTGGAAATTTGGAAATTTGGACAGTTGGAGATTGTAAAATTTGGAAATGTTGTGGTTGAAAAATTCGGTGATGATTTGGAGATTTGCATCTGAAAATTTAGAAATTTGGACAGTTGTGGAATTTGGAAATTGTGTGATTGAAAAATTCGGTGATCAGTTTCGGATTTCTGAAAATTTGGGTTAACCTGAAATACGGTTCTGCCCGACGCCATTATTTACAGTAACTAAATAATTTTCATTTCGAACGCAACGTTTTGAGAGAAATCTTGAATTCAAATAAAATTTAACTGTTTCAAAGAGCTCTCCCTTTTAATAACGCACTTTCCATGGTTCAAACATCACCCGATTCATCTTTTATTAAAATTTCATCCCTCGAACGTGCCGCTTATTACGTTTCCACCAGGAGCGTAACGCCGACAAAGTGCATGATAAAAGGCAGCTAGAAAGCGAGAGGCAATAAACGACCAGACACGCATTTACTACCTTGCCATGGTGTCTTTAACACTGAAGACCAACGACCTATCGTGTATGTCTTATAATAATGAGAGTCTCATGTCATATGTAATGCATCGACTTTAATAATGTGAGATGTTAAGTATGACATTTTACGGAAATTGACGAAAGGTGGATACGAAATGAGGACTACACTGAAATATATTTCAAAAATTTCTACGTTTGCTTATTTCAATGCTGCAAATTTAAAATTTGTACGTTCACCATTTTTCAAACTGGTAAATATTTAAATTCCCAAATTTACAAATTTTGCAATTAAGAGAATCACAGATTCCTAAAATTTTAAATTCACATATTCGCAAATTCTGGTATTCATCTATTCCACGTTAGCAAATTCTCACATTCACCAAATCTGAAATTCAGAAATTTCTACATTACCAAATTTCCGAATTTTCACGCCTGCAAATTCTCTTATTCACAAGTTTCTACGTTCACCGATTCTGACTTCGTGGATTCCTAAATTTTCAAACTTGCGAAGAACCAAATTCCCAAATTTCCTAATTCAAACATTAATAGATTCGCAAGTTAAATGTGTCCATTCCGAAATTCCAAAATTCTAAAATTCCAAAATTCCAAAATTCCAAAATTCCAAAATTCCAAAATTCCAAAGTTTCAAAGTTCCAAAATTCCAAAATTCCAAAGTTTCAAAGTTCCAAAGTACCAAAGTTCCACAATTTCAATGTTTCAAAATTCCAAAATTCCAAAATTCCAAAATTCCAAAATTCCAAAGTTCCAAAGTTCCAAACTTCCTAAGTTTCAATACTCTTCCCCACAAAATCTCCAGATCCAGTAACTCTGCTCATCAAATCTAAAAATTCCAGTCTTCAAAAAGTCCGACCTCTCAAATTACTACCTAGACTGCAAAAGAACCTAATATCGGTGAAACATACATCGAGGGGTCGTTAATTCGTGTACGCGTTGAAAAAGCGGCCGAAAATACCTTGAATAGTCGGCCACCGTTTGATAAGTCGCTATTAATTTTTCGTTCAGGGCGTTCCTTGCGCAAGCTTCGCCGCTTCGTGTATCGTCCTTGGCTCGATAACTCCGTGCTAATTGGAAGCGAGATATTTCTCGCGTGCTTCTCTCGAAGAGGGCTACGTGGCGTGCTAGCAAGGGCAAATTTCATCACGGCAACTTCCACCGAGGTGGCTGCTCTAATTATCTTGCCCACGAATCTCCCTTGTTTCGTCTCAATTTAATGCTTTACGCAATTACGACGATACGCGTGCTAATACTTTCCTTAGGCTTTTCACTTTCACGGTGATACGATCCGATCCGCTTATTCGCCGGAAATATCGCGCCTTCGTCGTTACTTTGTCGTCCGCGAATTAGGTAGGCCGGTTACAGCTGAAGACCTCGATACAAGTTTTTAGCGATATAATTTAATGGGTTTCTTCACAATTGTAGATTCAAATCAGTTCTTTACAGCAGCAATGAAACCCAAGGAGTCGTTCTAGCGATTTCATTTATTGTTAGCCACGTCTAGTTAGAACCCTTGGCAGTAGTCTTTTGTTTGCAGTTTCTATAGATGTCGAGGTTGATTGGTTTTATTACTTGCGTAGGGCACTTTGGGTAAACCAGACCCACTTCATACGTCACTTGCATTTCTATCTCCACTCGAATTTTAATTGAACCAGTAGAAACTGTTTTCTCTCAGCAATGTCACAAAAAATGTACCCACTCACAACTGGGCTCTTGTCAAATATTTTGTGAAACGCAAAACAGAAGAGACACGAACAGTCATCAAGTACATAGCAAAACTCTAGTCGTCCGAAGTCAAATTCATTTCTAAAATACTACTGTTCACTATTTCACGCGTCGTTTAATCATCATTTAATACTATTGATTGCGACACACATTTTTTCAGTTACATTCAACCTTCCAAGTATTCATTTTTATATCGCTTTCCAGTAAGTTTCTTCTTAACGAATGCACAATGAATACGACTGTATTTTAACGCGATTACGTTTCCACAAGAATTAAAGAGCGTGAATTAATTCTGAATACCCTCCTTTCAATGGAGGATCTCGGTTGGAGGAACATGAATCTGAATTATGCTTATCACGTGTCAAAGTTTGGACGTTTGTATTTGATAACTAGGGTGTGACAGACAACAGTCACGTAAATAATCGCGTGTTTAGAAGCAGGTCGGCGGTTGATATATTTCGCAATTTATCTGAAAATTCGTTATTGAATCAGGAGAAAAATATATTACATGAAATGGAATTTTAGCGGTTGAATGTAATTTTAAATATGATGGAGAGGAAAAGATTTAAATTATAATGCATGAATACTCTTTGCTTTAATAACCCAAGGATTATTAATGAATGTAACGTGTATTAGCTCGAAATGGAGAGGAATTCTGGCATAAGCTTTCACG
The DNA here is from genome assembly GCA_963576845.1 of Megachile leachella. Taxonomy (NCBI): domain Eukaryota; kingdom Metazoa; phylum Arthropoda; class Insecta; order Hymenoptera; family Megachilidae; genus Megachile; species Megachile leachella. The sequence continues at coordinate 16,170,177 of OY756248.1, forward strand.
GAGCACGAAAAGTGCTTTTTATACAGAGTTTATATTCAGTGATTAGTAGGAAGAATCATTTTTTCACTTTGCATCAATATTATACTACCATTCAACAGTGTAATTAATATTTTTAACTTGAAGTTTATCAACATTTTCTTGGAAGATTAAATTTTTTAAGTTAAACATTTGGAAATGATGTCAATGGCAAAATAGCAGAATTTCAGAATTGAAGTTTTCAAATTGAATATATTTGATGACAGAGTTTTATAACCTATAAACTCGTGTTATGGGGCAGCTTCGATCGCGTAGCTTTGAAATGTGTTATTAGGTGCTCACTCTCTGGAAACTCTTCCAGAGACACAAGATTTCAGCATCCAGTAGCCAGGTAAGTGGTCCATTGGCTTACGGGATAAACGTTGCTGCTATAAACTGCGCGAAAAGCTAAAAGAACATCTGATCCAACTTGTTTCAATCCATAATTTTGTCAACAGATTCCAAGTGTCAAACATTACTCTTAAAAACTTTCAAATTCTTATTACAGTTTTGAGAATTTCTTTTTTTAAATAATCTTTTTATTTAAAGTATTCTTTGGAATACAAATTTTCTTTTGTAGTAAGGATGTGTTTCAATAAAATACACAATTGATGTTATAATTAATGTTGAAGTTAGTCAAAATAATGATAATTTAATACACTATTTGTATTAATACACAGCTATTTGCATAGCTGAAAACTAGATAATTTTTATTAATATATTTGCACGATTTTCAATTTCTCAAAAAATAAGTACAAATTCAATAAAACACCTTTCATTCAAATAAAATATTCTCAAATAAATCTTTACATTCCTAAATACTTTGCATGACTTTAAATACTTCCATGCTCCCATTAAAATATTTTCCATGAAATATCAAAAAGTAATTGTCATTCCGCCCCTCTTTCAGAATAAACGTAACATCGCTCTCATCAGAATTTTAATTTTCATATAAAGTACACTATCATTTGTCAAAATGCATTGCCAGGTTCATGCATACAATGATGCTTTGTCAAACGTCAGTGAGCTGAAATTGTTCAGGAGTCAGAAATATTGGCCGATTCATGGAGGAAAAGAATTTGTACTACTTACGCTGCGAAGTAGAACAAGTCAGAATTTAGTCAGACGAGAAATGTCTGGCCAGCATGCGGCACAAATTCCAAAGAGTCCGTGAACATTTCCGAAGTAAATACACTGTTAGAATTTGCATAACAACATTCTACATATTGTATGCTCAAAATGTTCATATTTTTATGGCGTTTATTCGTATCTGCATTTTAAATAAGTGTTGTTATGTCGTTACAGCGTCCTTAATGTTTGAATTATTCTGAACTCTCCTTATTGTAAATTTATTTTACAGTAATGAATGAAATTTAAATGAAAGACTGGTATCTTTCATTTAGTACTTCAATTACATTTTTATGGTAAATGTACATTAAATAATTAGTACATTTAGTATATTTTTTGGGGCACAAATTTCAAATTTTCTGTATTCAAATTCATTCACATATTAGCATACATATACAGGGTGTCTCACAACTCATGTAACTCCCGGAAGGTGGTAGAGTGGTAGAGAACGTAATTCTGAATAAGATTTTCCTTTGCGAAAGTGCGGTGTAAAGCTTTGTTTTTGAATTATTAAGTAAAAACACGGACCAATCAGAGCGTGAGGATTACGCCCAGTCAGCTATTATGCTCGAAGGCATCGCTCTCACGACTGCGCGCTGCGATTGGCGCGGAATCCTCGCGCTCTGATTGGTCCGCGTTTTTCTTTAATAACTCAAAAACGAGGCTTCAAACCCCATTTTTGCAAAGGGAAATCTTGCTTAGAATCGCGTTCTCTACTACCCCTTTCCAGGAACTACACGAGTTGTGAAACACTCTGTATATTGTGCTACATACTTGTTTCTACTAATCAACGTACAGCTAGTCAGACAAGTAGAATAGTGATGTACAGCTGGTCAGACAAGCAGAATAATGATGTAGAACTGGCCAGACAAGTAGAATGGTGACGTACAGCTGGTCAGACAAGTAGAATAGTGATGCACATCTGGTCAGACAAGCAGAATAATGATGTAAGTAGAATAGCTACACGAGTTGCGAGACACCCTGTATTTAATATATCATACATGTTTAAATCTCATCTTGTAATATGGTAATAAAATTTTTTTATAATAAACAAAAAACTATGAATATCTCGTTTCATCATTGAGATGACGGAAACCTTCAGTTATGATATTTATCGTACAGAATCGAAATTGACCTATTTCGTTACCAAAAGCAACAAAGATAAGAATGAAATGTTCTGTACAAAGCCACTGTTTTGTTGATAAAATTCGTTGTTTCCGCAGTAATACAGGGAGAATATGCATGTAGCCAACAATTTCATAATATATTTCTGCTCGCATTGTTATTAGAAAATTCACGTTCCATTGAGCATGCATTCTGTAGATCAGTATATAGGAAGGATGTCGATAAATTGTCCCACTTTGGATATATTTGTTTCAAAGAGGAACGGTCTCAAAGTTTGCCAGGGCTTGGAAAAGCGAACTTTCGAAAGTACGATAAGAATTGCAAGCTCGTACGATTGTCTGTATTCATATTTTATTTGCATCTTGGTTCCTATTTCGAGTAACAGGAACGGTTATTTAATGACAAAAAAATGTAAGTAAAATTGCGTGGAGAACTTTTAGAAGAAACCGAAATAAGTTTTGGAATTAACTTTCGCTGAAGTTCTTTGACAAACTTCTTTTTTATAACGAAAAAAGATGGAGAGCACTTTCACGCGTAGTAATTCAACGCTTGATAATTCCACGCATGGTAATTCTACGCGTATTAATGCCACGCGTGACAATTCAACGTATGGTAATTCCAGGCGTGGTAATTCAATGCATGGTAATTCTACGCATGGTAATTCCACGCGTAGTATGGACTTCAAAGCGTAGTAATTCAACGCGTAGGAATTCCACGCGTAGTAATTCCACGCGTGGTAATTCTACGCGTAATAATTCCGTGCGTTGCAATTCCATTCGTGGTGACTCCACGCGTGGTAATTCTACGCGTCGAAATTCCGAGCGTAGTAATTCTATGCATTGTAATTCCACGCATGGTGATTCTACGCGTCGTAATTCCACGCGTGGTGATTCTACGCGTCGTAATTCCACGCGTGGTAATCCTACGCGTCATAATTCCAAGCGTAGTAATTCTATGCATTGTAATTCCACGCGTGGTAATCCCACGCGTCGCAATTCCACGCGTGGTAATCATACGCGTCGTAATTCCAAGCGTAGTAATTCTATGCATTGTAATTCCACGCATGGTAATCCTATGCGTTGTAATTCCACGCGTGATAATCCTACGCGTCGTATTTCTTAGCGTAGTAATTCCACGCGTGGTAATTCTACGCGTAATAATTCCGTGCGTTGCAATTCCATTCGTGGTGACTCCACGCGTGGTAATTCTACGCGTCGAAATTCCGAGCGTAGTAATTCTATGCATTGTAATTCCACGCATGGTGATTCTACGCGTCGTAATTCCACGCGTGGTGATTCTACGCGTCGTAATTCCACGCGTGGTAATCCTACGCGTCATAATTCCAAGCGTAGTAATTCTATGCATTGTAATTCCACGCGTGGTAATCCCACGCGTCGCAATTCCACGCGTGGTAATCATACGCGTCGTAATTCCAAGCGTAGTAATTCTATGCATTGTAATTCCACGCATGGTAATCCTATGCGTTGTAATTCCACGCGTGATAATCCTACGCGTCGTATTTCTTAGCGTAGTAATTCCACGCGTGGTAATTCTACGCGTAATAATTCCGTGCGTTGCAATTCCATTCGTGGTGACTCCACGCGTGGTAATTCTACGCGTCGAAATTCCGAGCGTAGTAATTCTATGCATTGTAATTCCACGCATGGTGATTCTACGCGTCGTAATTCCACGCGTGGTGATTCTACGCGTCGTAATTCCACGCGTGGTAATCCTACGCGTCATAATTCCAAGCGTAGTAATTCTATGCATTGTAATTCCACGCGTGGTAATCCCACGCGTCGCAATTCCACGCGTGGTAATCATACGCGTCGTAATTCCAAGCGTAGTAATTCTATGCATTGTAATTCCACGCATGGTAATCCTATGCGTTGTAATTCCACGCGTGATAATCCTACGCGTCGTATTTCTTAGCGTAGTAATTCCACGCGTGGTAATTCAACGCGTAGTAATTCCACGCGTAGTAATTCCATGCGTGGTAATTCCACGCGTGGTAATTCAACGCGTGGTAATGCAACGCTTCGTAATTCTACGTGTGATAATTCCATGCGCGGTAATTCAACGCATGCTAAATTTTTAAGTGTATATCTCTGAAACAAAATAAGTCTTCAATTTCTATTATACCAAATTTTACCACCCTATTTTGAAGTACATGTTAGCTGATGCCGTTTTATTTTCATCTCTTACGATATTGAAGCAAGTAAATGTTCGTGTATAAACTGCAATATAGATAAAATATCTGTACCATATTCGCTTGTGCGATGTACAATTAGCAACAGAATCACAGAAGGTGTTACGTCCTTTTCCGACCCAACGCAAATGGTTTGATAGATCGTAAAACGGAAATTAAGCCGGGCTAGAAGCGGTGGCCAAAAAAAGGAAGGGAAAAAAGTAAAGCACCGGTACGGACAAGGTATCCAGGCTGACCATTAGGTTAAGGTATTTTGGTAAAGTTAACCGAGGCGTGGAAAATGGGCGAGCAACCTTTTGCCCCATACGCGGAGACGTTTGGCATCTGACCAAGCGTGCGACTGTCAACGAACGTGCCAACGGGACCTATCTAAATTATAGTTAGGTCGCAACGAACGCGGGGAATCCAGCCTAACCAGTGCCAAGAGATTACGGGACTGGTAAGTTGCTGCACGAGATGTGAAAACATGAACTTAAACGGAAGGCTTCGAGGTAAAAGTGAACGCTGTTCCGCAACAACTCGCGCCAATTTGTGAAAATGAGGGATCAATGTGGATACCGTTGGGGAGATACGCTTCGTGTACTTCTTGATCTTTCAACTTCTTATGCAAGTTCGCTTTAGGGATGCGTTCATAAGGAACTTTCGAATTACCAGAATTCCAACCTTGCACTTTTTTCATGGTTTGAAACACAGAAAAGTACTTTGAGAATATTTTATCCGTGAACCGCTTGTCTTCGATACTGAAATTTTGAATCTTGAAATTTAGAAATGTAAAATTTCGTTATTCACTGATTTAAAAGGTAAAGTTTATTGATTTTATAATTTGAGAACATCAGAGAGTAAAATTTAAAATAAAACATTTTAAAGTTGAAATTTACCAATTCGTAAATTCAGATATTCTCAGTACGGATAAATGAACAGTAGATATATTATATTTATTCCAAATCTAGATACTTAAAGTAAACATCTAATTCACGAATTATAATAGAATTTTATAGAAATCCAGTAATAATGTATTCAACGAAAATGTGTTGTAACTATAGCGATAAATTTTGCAGTAAAATTTTCAACAGGAATCGAAGGTAAGATTGTCAAATTTTCATAGCGATTAACAGTATTTCACAGACGAGAAAGTGATAAATGAACTTCCAGTCAAAAGTGAAAAATGAAAAGAAAGAATGCAGAAACATAGCCTGAATAGAGTTGACTGAATGTATTCATTTGTACGAACAACCAGAAACCGACTATTTTTGTCTGTTCAGGGCCATTATAATTAATCCCCAAACGACGAACAGCTCGCAGTAAGGAACGAATTTTGCAAGAATGTTTGGCGTTGATTCTTACCAACAGCCCGGAAGAATAAATGAGACCCTGGAGAACTGTTATCGCAGGAACAGCGGTTTCTCATCCGGACTTCTAACTTATAATTCAAAATTTTTCCTTTTTCCTTCGCCTGAAAGATGGGTCAACGCGGGTGCAACGAGGATAGAAAATATATCGTGAAACTTGAGTCGATTTTTCTTGCTTAAAAAATTGTTTCCGATACCATTCCTAATTATAATCAATGATAGAGCTTTCTCTTTAGTTGGAGCAAGGTTTATTGTAGTTAATGATATCGTGGACTTCTGAGTAGTTGCGGAGATAGAGGAAGTGTATTTATCATCTTTACAGAAAGATCAAGAGGTGCGAGAACAATTGGTAAAAGTTTCTGCGGGTGGTAATTCAATGATTGATGTATCAAGGTGTGGAAATTCAGCGCTTAGTATTTCAACATGTGGCAATTCAATGCTTAGCAATTCTAAACGTGATAATTCCACGCGTAGTAATTTAATGCTTAGTAATTCCACGCGTGGTGATTCAACGCTTCGGAATTCCACGCATGGTAATTTAATGCGTAGTAATTCCACGCGTGGTAATTCAACGCTTGGTAATTCCACGCGTGGTGATTCCACGCGTAGTAATTCCACACGTGGTGATTCAACGCTTGGTAATTCTACGCATGGTAATTCAACGCGTAGTAATTCCACGCGTGGTAATTTAATGCGTAGTAATTCCACGTGTGGTAATTCCACGCATGGTAATTCCACGCGTGGTGATTCAACGCTTGGTAATTCCACGCGTGGTAATTCCACGCATGGTAATTCCACGCGTGGTAATTTAATGCGTAGTAATTCCACGTGTGGTAATTCCACGCATGGTAATTCCACGCGTGGTGATTCAACGCGTAGTAATTCCACGCGTGGTAATTCAACGCTTGGTAATTCTACGCATGGTAATTCAACGCGTAGTAATTCCACGCGTGGTAATTTAATGCGTAGTAATTCCACGCGTGGTGATTCAACGCGTAGTAATTCCACGCGTGGTGATTCAACGCGTAGTAATTCCATGCGTGGTAACTCAACGCATAGTATTTCATAGCGTGGTAGTTCAATACGTAATAATTCCACATGTGTTAGTTCCGTACGTGGTAATTCAATGCATGGTAATTCCATGTGAGTCAATTGCACACGTGATAATTCAACATGTAATGTTTCATCGTGTAGTAATTCAACGCATGTTCATTCCACATATGCTAATTCCTCGCATGCTAATTCCACGCATGATAATTCAACATATGCAGTGATTCAACACGTAGTATTTCAACCTGTAGTAATAGAGCGTGTGGTAATTCAACTAATGTTAATATAACGGCTAATCAAGAACTGTATTATAATACAATGAATAACAATACGTGATCATACACTTTATAGTATAACATTTACCCGATATAACACATGGCGATCTAAGGTTCCACGACTAATGCAAGAGTCCCCATATTATCTAAGTACCCTATACATTTTCTTAAATCCATCCGATTGCAGAAAATTCCCTCTCGTTGACGATAATAGAGTAATTCGAATTTATTCGCACAGTTGATAAAGCTACTTTCAGCTTCGATCCTATTTCCGGATCCGAGCGGATTATCGAAGCATTCGAGACGTTCGATTGCCGTCTCATAAGCACACGTCGGTTTTTACGAACACGAACGAAAGGAAATGAAATAAAGGGGCTAAAACGCGGAGAACAATCGGCAGTTCCGCAGCAGCAAAGGGAGTATCGGGGTGTGAGATGAAAAAGAACGAAACGAACGCGTCTCTCAATAGGGAAGACGCGGAAGAAGGGAGGGAGAGGATCTCATTTTGCTACCCTTTCGTGTCATCTACTCTTTCCACAAAGGATTCCCCCGTTTTTCGCGTTATTGAGGTTATCGGGAAATTTCCAAATTTTCCCTGTTGACTTCGCGGGATCGAAAGTAATCAATGGTAGCTCGGATTTTAATGAAAGTTGGCTCGATAATTAATTGCAACGACGATTTCGTAGACAGCGTACAAATATTACAGTCGATGCGCCGAGTACTAATTACCTACGCTTTTGGTATTAAGAATTAATTAAAAGATCTAGCGGCATCGATCGACAAGCCTTTTTATACAATTAATATCGAGCATGATGTTTAATTAACTCTGTCAGGCGTCGTTCGTGTAAAATGAAATGAAGGAATATTCATGACATAGAAATTGCGGAGTCAAGTTTCGTATGAAGCATCCTTATCGCTTTTTACGGAACGCTTCGTGTATCATGGAAAATTCTTAAATTACGAGAAATGTAAGATTTTTATAAAACAAGCTAACGAATAGCGTACACATTTATATACAAACTTCTTGCTGCTCTTTATGATTCGAAGCAGAACATTTTAATTAATTTCAAATACTGTATTTTTGGTACCTCTGAATCTTACAAAGTTCAAAGTTACCAAATTATCAAAAGGTATTTAAGAAGATTTCGTCATAATATTTGTACCAGAAATTTTAGATCCAATCTAATCAAACCTAGTTTAATTACCTAAAGAAACCTAAGTTAGGGTGCAATTTTACATACAACTAATTAAGAACCAAAAATATGAAGCTGTTGATTGATGCATCAATGCGTGGGAATTCAGGGCGAAGTATTTCAACACTTGTTAATTCTAAACGCGGTAATTCTAACGTGGCAATTCCACGTATGGTAATTCCACGCATGGTAATTATATGCGTCACAATTCCACTTATGGTAATTCCACGCGTGGTAGTTCTACGCATCGTAATTCTACGCATGGTACCTCAACGCGATTTCATTCCACGCGTGGTACCTCAACGCGGTTTATCTCCACGCATGGTAATTCTACGCGACGTAATTCCACGCGTGGTAATTCTACGCCACGTAGTCCCACGCCTGGTACCTCAACGCATTTTAATTCCATGCGTGGTACCTCAACGCGTTTTAATTCCACGCGTGGTATCTCAACGCGATTTAATTCCACGCGTGGTATCTCAACGCGTTTTAACTCCACGCATGGTAATTCTACGCGACGTAATTCCACGCGTGGTACCTCAACGCATTTTAATTCCATGCGTGGATTCTCAACGCGTTTTAATTCCACGCGTGGTAATTCCACGCGACGTAATTCCACGCGTAGTAATTCTACGCCACGTAGTCCCACGCGTGGTACCTCAACGCGTTTCAATTCCACGCGTGGTAATTCTACGCATCCTAACCCTATGCGTCACAATTCCACTCGTGGTGACTTCACGCACCGTAATTCCACACGAGATGAGTCCACGCTTCAATAAATTTTATACGTAACACAATGAAACCGAATATGTATATCTAAGTGTATACCTAATCTAATCAAACCTTGCATTTTAAAGTGCAATTTCGCATACAGCAATTAAAAGCGCAAAGGATGAATCTTCTCGTGACTTTCATGTCACCCTCTGCTCGTACACGTTACTCCACATGCATAATAAATCTCGGGGCAGTCTAAACATCCAGGATGCCATGCGACTTCCTCCTACAGCTTGCAGAAGCGACTTCCTGTCGTGAAAGCACGTGGCTGTTTTTTTTTAACTGGTCCGAAAAATCTGCATTTCCAGTGATCGTTAGGCAGCGTGGCGAGCCGGCCTAAATGCATACGATAAGACACACCACGCTAGAATGGTGCATACACAAACGGCTACACAATTAGGTCTGCGGTTAGTACGTGCATGTTGGACATCTAGCACACAGACACCTTTGCTCTCCTTTTCAACAAGGTCCAATGTTCGCCGAGCACCACTTTAACACTAACGCCTTTATGGTCGCTTATACGTCGAAACGACGGGGGGTGGAACTCGTCCGCGATACTTGTGTGGAGCGTGCAAAATGGAGCATGCAGAAACCAAAGAAATACAACGCTTTCGCAAAAATTTCCGGTTCTACTGTCTCCACGGGATCGCTGATAAGCTCGAAACTTAGCGTGTGCGGGGATCGTTGGAAAAAGAGTTAATGCAGAAATATTCGCTATCAAATGTGTCGTGGATGACCGAACAGATTAGAGAAATTTTAATTTTAATTTTGGTTAGGTTCCTTTTTTGACCTTTCAGGTTTTTTACCGTGAAGTAAATTCTTCTTATTTTGATAGGGTAGTCATTTTCATGAGCGGTCATTCAAATAATAAATTTATATATTTAGATGATAGGTAGTTTTGTTCAAATTAGAAAAATAAGTAGAAAGTTTTGGAGCAGTGCTTTTATGCATGTATACTTACTGTTTGAAGCACAAGACAATTTTTAAGCGAAACTTGTGTAGTTGCAAATAATTCAGAGTTTATAACTTTAATCGAGAAGTGTTATGTTTTTAAACCTTGAAATTTCTAAATTTCCAAATGATCAATTTTCCAAATTCACAAATTCCAAATCCATAAAAATTTAAGAATTTACAAACCTACAAATTCCCAAATTTCCAGAAAGTTTTGCAATCCGTCTAAATTTCGTATTAATGGTCTTCTCATAGAGCCAAAGGTTTCTCATATAAATTACATTGAAACTGAATTGCACTTTACAAATTGAAGGAAATTCCTTACATAATAAAGTGGCACCTGGGCTTCTAGTATCGCGATCATTTAATACTAAATGCTCGTTTCCGTTTACGTCTACACCGTGGTTTTAAGTGTGATGAAGTAGCAGCAAAAGAGGGGAAGAATTTCTTAATGATGCATGCTGTAGCATGAAATTACCCTTTAACCTTCGAATATAAAAAGAATTACCGAAGCACGTATCCTTTCAGATGCTGCTGAGCGAATTTAATGTTTTTATTATTTTAGAGGTCTAACACTTAACAGATTTTGATACCTTCATATGCATACATGTATATGTCATATGTATATGTTATGAGTATATTATGAGTATAATAAAATTGTGCAAAATAAAATTGTGTATATATATAATAAAATTGTAAAGTGAATTGTTTGTTCAAAATTTAAAAATGAACAATTGTAAAATACAATTGTAAAATAAAATTGTATAATGAGTATATAAAATAAACTTTTAATTTTCCTAACAAGACTGCGTACCTTCAGAAAATATGGATCACAATAAATTCAAAAATTGAACACTTCTGTAATACTTCACACTTAATGTAATTAAAAGATTTCCAACTAAAAAGTATCTTACGTACTTTGCAAATTTAGAAATCGAATTCGAAAATTTAACAACTTGAGAACTCTTAAACTGTTATTCTAAATTCTAAGGCATTGAAATTGTGAAAAATCGTTGTTTAAAAATTTCGAAACTCCAAGCTTAAAAATGTATATATTTGCAAATTACCAATTTAGAAAGCAGATAAACTTAAAGAATTGAAAAGTTATAACGTTAATATAAGGAAAGTACTTGAGAATTCTTAAACTGTTATTCTAAATTCTAAGGCATTGAAATTGTGAAAAATCGTTGTTTACAAATTTAGGATCCAAGCTTAAAAATTTATATATTTGCAAATTACCAATTTAGAAACCAGATAAACTTAAAGAATTGAAAAGTGATAACGTTAATATAAGGAAAGTTAATATCCCGGCCGTGAAGTTTCGGACATTTCCAATATGTGACCAGTACCCTACTTTTACTAGTTTGAGAGATGTTCAGTTGGTCGAAATTTGCACACCCGCCATATATCAGTTATCAAAAATTTATATTCCAATTGACCAAAAGGATCTCTCCCATTGTGTTGGCCCAATTGCAACACGGACAAGGGTGCACTCATGCAAGGGTAACCGTAATGTCGATGTCTCACGTAAATCACCACACCCTGTTATGACGTCACATAATTCACCCTGACCCGAACATAGGGCGAGTCCGTAAAGCAAGCGAAAAGGTAACGAACAAATGGTGTCGGCTTTACCGAGGTATCGAGTCACGTCACGAAAGAACGCCTCTGCTTAATTGGCATACGAATATACTACTTCTAGACAATATCTTGGCTACCTTGAAAACTTTCAGCGGAAATCAATCTAAGTACTCGGAGATTAATGGTCAACACTTTTGGCTACGGATAATCATACTGTTGATCTGTCGATAATCATAATATTAACGATAAACGTTAATCTGATAGTAAACATGTGGACCAAATTGCTAGATCTGATGAGGAGTTAGTTTACGACTATAGAAATTTATCAAGCAATGTGTAAATTATTTCCAAATTCAGAGATTTAAAAAACTCACATGTATGTACATATAAAAACTTATCAAAGGGTACCAAACTCTCACATACTACATATACATGGCTATTATTTATAATACCGTCCCACTTTTTAATTCCTGGTCATAAAACATTTACAACCTTGATTAATCATAAGTCGACTATTCATATTCGGACCCTTTATAATACTGTTCCATATTCGTGATACACGTTAAAGTTCAGATCTAGCGAACCTAAATCGTATTTGCACCATGCTCAAATGGAGTTTAGATGATTTATAATCTTCGTAAACAAGGATCCTTAAATCCACAATATACTAACATTTCAATTTTTACTACTTTGTTTTACAACTACAGGAATTAGCTCTGACTGATGCAGAAAAAATCATACGTTAAAAGGTTAACATTGAAGATGTTAAAGCAACAGTGAAGATGTGATCGTAGATCGGTCACTTTAACGAAATTCACAATGGAGAAATGATTCGGTACTTTCGCTCACATAAATTAAGCGGTCAAACACAAGCTGGAGTCAGGGTGTCTCGTGTGGCTTGTCAGTAACCATTTCGGCCAAGGGATTGGAGGGATCGAAGGGTGGAATGTCGGTGAGATCCTCACGTACTCCATCGGCTAATCCAATCCGAGAGCTGTCCAACAATCTCCCTATATCTACTGTAAACGAATAGAGAGAACGGTAGCTCGTGTCGAGGGAAATGGCAGTCTTAAGGGGATTCGATCCGCTAAATCTCCGTACTTAGGGCTCGATTTATCTTTCTGGCGAGTCAGCAAAATTTTCCAATTAAATGTTAAATGTAATCTAAAACGCTCATTTTTGTTGACGCTGTTTCTCTTTTCGGTTATTCGAAAAGAACTAACTTTTCAGTTAGTTTGCTTGGAAATCGATTTCTTTCCTTCGGGAATGACAGTCGCAATTGTTCAATTTGCCTAATGTGATTGTCGTGCTTGAAATGTATAGATTTGGAGATTTAGAGGAGGGATTTAAAGATTCAGAGGACTACGGATTACTCGTTTAGGGATTTAGGAATATTGAAATTTTAGTGTATAGAATGGAGGAATTTCGGAATATATCTATAAATCAAGTTATATTCAAAAAGTCATACAAATAAAATGTTTGAATTTACCTTAACAAATTATTTATTTCACAAATTCATTAAAATTTATATATTTTAAACAGACAATAGCGTTAGTAAATTATTTAGAGAAATGTCATCTAACCAGTTATATTTACACCGACGATGTTTCCATAATTTTTAACGTCTCCAACTTCTTGTTTACCGCGCAGAAAGGTTTGGCAATATTTCAACGGTGAACTCTAATCAATGTTTTCCGATATATCAGAAAGATTGGGAGAAACTTTCTAATTTTCCGCGTGAAATCTACCGAGCGTATCCAACCACGAGTTATCAAACTTTCTTCGATTATCGACGACAACTCCGAAATGAAACTCGATGCAACTATTTGCGTTATCCAAGAATTGAACACTGTCCAACGTCATTTCAAAGCAGTACATTAATCTTTGTCGAAATCTAATAACACATGTACCTGAGTGTCAACATTTTTCATACATTTAAAGATTTGACCTTGACATTGTAACTGCATCACTAACAACAGACAGTGATCATTCATATTCAAGGTTGAACAAAATGTAATTGTAGGAAGATAAATAAGCACTTAAAGTAATGAGTTTCGTTAAATATTTTGTTTCTTTGAGACATAATTTGGAATTTTTTAAATTGTTAATTGGAAAGTTTGCTGATGAAAATTTATAAACATTTCAGTAATGTGAGAGTTTGAAATAAATTTAAATGTATAAACGTTTCAAAGCACGTCTTTTTAATAAAAAATTTATGAATGTTTATAATTATTAATTTTTAATTTGAATAATTTTTTAAATTTGCAAAAGAGTACTTTTTAACGTAAATTCTGGTATCAAATATTGACAATAATCAAAGAAGTTCAATAATAAAATGCCATCAAATTTTGTATTACGAACTTCGTACGATTATTCAAATGTGTTCGAATACGAGATCCGATACGTATTTCACAAAACTTCAGTTGTCAGATTATCATGTTCAGTAAACTGAAATAAATTCCGCGAAACTGTAACCCATTTCTCGCGTTAAACCGAATAACCTCGTTCATATCAGTACTATATTTCACAGCGAGTAATTAATGTCAATCTGCATCTTACTGATAAAGTCCGTTCCAAGCTTTAAGGTGTTGTGCGCCATCGGCGACAAACTAAACTTGAACATTGCTGCTTTGAATCGATTAAAAGAGACAGGTAATAAATATCGCTGATTTAAACGGAGGAAAAATGTTATTTCGTGTTAAATAAATTTCGAGTACCTAGTATTAGTCTTCTAGAACGGCGATTGTAATTGAAGAAACCTTTAAGATATTTAATGCAATTTTACATAGGATCAATTAAAGATAAAAAATATTAAGTCTTTGATTAATGTCTCAATGCGTGGAAATTCAGGGCATAGTATTTCAACGCGTGGTAATTCTACGCGTCGTAATTCCACGCATGGTAATTCAACGCATAGCATTTCAAAGCGTAGTAATTCTACGCGTGGTAATTCCACACATGGTAATTCAACGTGTAGTATTTCAAAGCGTAGTAGTTCAGGGCGTAATAATTCTACGCATGGTAATTCAACACGTAGTATTTCAAAGCGTAGTAATTCAGCGCGTAATAATTCCACGCGTGGTAATTCGATGAGTGGTAATAATATGCGTGATAATTCCACGCGTGGTAATTCCACGCATGGTAATTCCACGCATGGTAATTCTCACGTGTAGTATTTCAAAGCGTAGTAATTCAGCGCGTGATAATTCCACGCGTGGTAATTCCACGCATGGTAATTTCACGCATGGTAATTCCACGCATGGTAATTCTCACGTGTAGTATTTCAAAGCGTAGTAATTCAGCGCGTAATAATTCCACGCGTGGTAATTCGATGAGTGGTAATAATATGCGTGATAATTCCACGCGTGGTAATTCCACGCATGGTAATTCTCACGCGTATTATTTCAAAGCGTAGTAATTCATCCCGTAATAATTCCATACGTGGTAATTCGATGAATGGTAATTACATGCGTGATAGTTCCACACGTGGTAATTCTACGCGTAGCAATTCAACGCGTAGTATTTAAAAGCGTAGTAATTCAACGCCTAATAATTCCACGCGTGGTAATTCGACGAGTGCTAATTCTACGCGTGATAGTTCCACGCATTAGCATTAAATTAAGATATTTAAGATAAAAATTGTTGAAGATTGGAATGTTTGGGTTTTGAGACGAATTTAGGTATATGGTGATTTGAGAAATAGGAATTTCGAAATGTAGATACTTGAGGATATAGAAATTACCATTCTAATTGAAAGACACGACACCTTAACGCTATCAAAATATTTTTCATCGAATTTACAGTTTCAATGAAGGCAAGGTTGTTACGCAATGTCTTTGTATCAATATTTAATAAACGACACACTGTCACTCCATCGCAAAGGTTATCTCTGTTCGTCTAAAGCAAATGGAGGCAAGGATTGCATTGATCAACGCCATGTCGTTTATTTAGGACACCACGCTCGATTCCATTCGCACACAAGAGAAGAAGTCACGTTACAATTTGATATACCAGTCCGAGTTTTAATTGACGTACAGCAATTTACTGGGATACTTAGCGAGCTATGTCCGTCACTCTCTACGACTGACATTAATCGTCGTTTAAATGCATCGGTAAACATCGCGGTCTCGCTAGTCCGTTATTGCGAATTTTCATTATTTTCATGCCTACTCATTGTAGTTCCGTCGTGTTCATTCACATAATGGAGAAAATAGCTACCGTTGGGATCATTAAGATCATTTATATCAAACTTCTACCACAGCTATGATAAAGAATTGCCAGAGTCATATTTATTAATGATTAATTAAAGAATAGTTTATTAAAGAGGAAAAAATGTTATTCAATAAAATACATAATGGTAATATAAATGAGTGAATGGACTTTGCAATATGCTTTGCAGGTAGACATATAACAAATACTACACTAAACAATTGAATACATATTGCTGTCAAAAATTGGCTGCAAAATTGCTGTCAACTTATTTGTAGCCTAAAGATATTCCAGTATCAACAATTATGTGCTAGGATTCTATTATAAATAAGTGATTGATAATATCATAAATAATTGATTGACAAGTAAATGAAAATGCAAGATGTGCAGAATGCAAATTACAAGAGCCTTAAATGTAAATTTCCCCGATTTTTAACAAAGTTGCATGCTCTGGTTTTGCAAGGTTATCTCTTCTGGTGTCCCCTACAACCATACAAAGTTTGAACGAAATCAGTAATTCCAACGTTGTGAGTTTCTCATGCAACTATTATAGAACCAGTATTCATTCATTCCGTCGCGACGTCTCCAAGCGGAAATCGTGAAGTTTCTTCGCCGACGAAAGGTCGGATCGCGAACGTCTGCACGCGAGATCGATTCATCGATGAACGCGATATCGCATGGATTCCAAACACGAGTCGAAAAGTCGCGTGAAACTATTTACGTGCTGTTGTCTCACGCACGAGATACTCGACGGGCCAACGAGCACGCTCGGGCAACAAGTGTTCCTCGCTTTGTGAAGGCTGCTTGCATGAACCAAGATTTCACCTTTCCACCGGAAACTTGCTTGCTCGTATAGCGATCGATCGCTACCTCTTGGAAAACGATTGATGCTCCAACAATGCCTACGTTTTATGCACAATCGTAAAAATGCTTTTCTCACCTGTGCGCACTTTCAATCGCTTGTGTGACAGCTTCACACCGTAACGCCATGAGTATTCAACAAGTACAAGTACTGATATCTATGTAGATTTCTTCGATATGGAGGATTTCGAGGAGGGACAAATTGTGGTTGGTTTAGTAGTTGTCAAGGTAGTAAGCAATATTTTCTTTGCGATTTGAAATGCAAGAAATTTAAGCGACAGGAGTGAATTGATAAGATTTGAAGTAATTTTGGAAGGATAACTTTGGGGACCATAATGATATATAATATTTTCTGAGAAAAAGGTGTTACAATAGATGCTATTAATATGTGGACTTTGAACAATTGACCTTGTATATGGTGGACAGTTGTTGACCTTATAAAAGGTGGACTTCGAATATGGATTATTGTAGAGAAAGGAGTACTTCCATATTTCCAAGTTCTCAACTCTTTGAATTTTGAAATCTCCACGGACCTACATTTCTAAGTTTCCAAACCATTTATTTCCAAACTCCCAAATTCACAAGTCCCAAAATTCCCAAGTAACTCCATAAATTTTCAAATTTCTAACTTCATAAATTTTTGAATCCCTTCATTTCCAAATTCTTAAATCCTCAAATTCCTAAACCCCCAAATGTCCAAATTTTCAACCGCAAAATTCCGCAATTTCCAACTCCCTAAATTCCCTATTTTTTCACCACGTGTTAACCACTTTCTTCTCCAAAATCACAAGACCTAACAACATTGCGTTAAATATGTTACCGCCTACTAAAATGGTCTAACGCGTGTAACCAAATTGTCGCGGTTAACTTCACACACAACATAATCCATTTATTTCCCAAGCTGAAGTTCTAAACTAAACGCGGTCGAGCAACAAATCAGCTATTAGCGGCGCACCAGCTACTTCTGACCGGGCGCAGATGATACTGTTTATCGTTTAAACTTGACTGGTGTAAAGCTAATTTCTTCTTTGACATGTAAAATTGACTAATTTGCAATTTACGATGTTCGCTGTAGTATCGTACTGACAACGGAGAAACAAAGATCGATGTGTTCGTTAAACATGTTACTTCTCTAAACGAGTAGCAAAAATGATATTATGAACGGTGAAGTGAGACAATCGGGTTATGGTAACGAGAGCGATTTGCATAAATTTAATTAACACTGACGGACTGGCTGAGATGTACATTATGACATATTATCATATTAGGTACATTATGGCAAAACAGACAGGTTGATGCATGAAATTCAGACAGATTATGTCTCGAAGTTGGTGAGAGAAGAGTGCAGACAATGGAAATGGTATAATGTCTTTTCTGCGAATTTATTTTTCTCGTGATGCAAGAATTGCAAATTTTTAACTCTTCTCCTGAATAATTTTTTTCTTTCTTGCCAGATTAGGATTATAAGGCGGCCTACTTACGTGACGTATGAATACATAAGATATTTATATACCACATATTACATACTGATATAACGTGGAACACAACACAAGGTTCAACTTACAACAAAATATAGAACATCGACAAAAGTTCGATTCTATTCAATGTCTTTGTAATTTAATTCAAAAGTGTTTGAACGTGGTAAATTGGTTATTATATGATAACTAAAATAATGTTGAGTACAGTTATTTAACTTCTTGACTTATAATATCGTATCACACACATACGTGTCACGCATACTATAGTTCAAGTGTAACAAACCAGTTTCTATAAATTAAATTTAATCATAAACATAAGATTAAAGCATACATATTTTTGTGAGTTATGAATTATTCATGAATTAAATGAATGGTATTTAAAATGATAATATTTAGCAAAAAGATTCTCTTAAGTCCCTTAACTTTGTCTAGTTCTGTCACGTCTGCTCTCTCGTGGAATATCGGTTAGTTCTGCGCAATATTCTGATAACGCGTCACCTGATAAATCCGGCCACGAGTAATGATGATAAAGTGTGTATCGTGCGACGTTTACACGAGCGCTCGAATTTTGTATGCGGTGTTAATACCGTGGGAAGTAAGGGTTCAGTTTCTTTCAAATCACAGAATGATTTATCGGACGTACAGGATATCAAATTCTCTGTGTACGCTGCTCTGTTAGTTTTATACAAAATGGGGAAAATGAAATAACCAACTTCTTAACTTAATTAGAACTTGCAATTGGTGGAACCTCAACGTTGTGAAATTAAACGAAAGTGTAAAAATTTGCAGCTGTAAAGAAGGGAAATTTTGCTCTCATATAATGTACGTATTCTGCAAATAATACGACATTTTTATAAATAATGTACCTAATTCTGCAAGTAATGTACCTAATTTTGCAAGTATAATATTGGATAGTTAAAATAAAGGTCCTGGATATCACCTAACACCCCTCGAGCGTCAAATTCAAATTTCACGTATATACGACTCTTTTATCTTGACCACCCAAGTAATTTTGAAAGTTTAATATATTTATTATTAAAATTGTACAAATACAACTAATCGACCCAAAAATGATAATTCCACACGTGGTAATTCAACGCGTAGTAATTCCACGCGTGGCAATTCAATGCATGGTAATTCCACGCATGGTAATTCAACGCGTAGTATTTCAAAGCGTAATAATTCCACGCGCGGTAATTCAACGCGTAGTATTTCAAAGCGTAATAATTCCACGCGTGGCAATTCAACGCATGGTAATTCCACGCATGGTAATTCAACGCGTAGTATTTCAAAGCGTAGTAATTCCACACGCGGTAATTCAACGCGTAGTATTTCAAAGCGTAATAATTCCACGCGTGGCAATTCAACGCATGGTAATTCCACGCGTCCGTAATTCCACGCATGGTAATTCAACGCGTAGTATTTCAAAGCGTAGTAATTCCACGCGTGGCAATTCAACGCATGGTAATTCCACGCGTCCGTAATTCCACGCATGGTAATTCCACGCATGGTAATTCAACGCGTAGTATTTCAAAGCGTAGTAATTCCACGCACGGTAATTCAACGCGTAGTTATTCCACGCGTAGTAATTCCACGCGTGGTAATTCAACGCGTAGTATTTCAAAGCGCAGTAATTCTACGCGTGGTAATTCAACGCGTAGTATTTCAAAGCGTAGTAATTCCACGCGTGGTAATTCAACGTAACATTTGTCACCACATTAATTTCCCCACTCTTCAGCATTAATTTTCAAGTATTAACGTAATTTGTAATGTGTAACATTAGTAACATCCACCGCAATTGTTTCCACGACAAAGTTTAGAAAATAGAACTAAAATGTTTTCTAAACGAAAAGTTTTGGAACTATTACGACAAGACTTCAAAGAGAAGTAAATCAACCTGACAACTTACAGATTAAGCTTGTCTATGAAACGCAGTAACGAAGCGCATGAAACTGTATCCGTCTCCAACACAGTTATACAAATTGCCAAACTTCTATTCGAGGACAACTATCGAGTTAATTAAGACCCGAAGCTTGCGATACCCGAAACAGTGATTCAATCATTCTTAACAATGAATAGTGTTCTGTATATCACCGTATTCAGTGCATAGAGGCAACGTTGAACTGGACATAGTCAAAAGGATGACCGATTCTGAATCCATGGCTGCTGTATACACACTCGTCCATCGAATCGGGTGCATATGTGTGCGTGTATTTGTGCGTGTGTGTCATCGCAATTGACTATGGTACTCGAATGGCGCGAGCGCTGTGCAAGCAGGGCAATCGACCCTTTCTACTTCGAGCCAGAAGCCATTCGATTTACTTCGATATGGCTTCCTTTGCCACACCAAACTTCACCCTTCATAACCCAAAACTTCTATATTCAATGGTGAAGAATGTTGTGAAGATGATGTAGAGAAAATATACGTTATTCACAAATTTCGTATTAATATAAGGAAAATGTTTTTTTGGAAAGAAATGAATTTTTTTATTTAGTAGTGTGATACAATTATTCTGTATCTGTTGAGCAAAATACGTGAAGCTTATTGTGGACCAGATCTACATATGTACATACGGAATACGATTTGATATGTTTCATGTATGTTCATGTCACACATACCTCAGATAATATCTGATTTATGACACGAAATTGTCCAGTCAGATACAGTAGAGAACTACTTTGTATAATATGCAATTAGTGTAAGAAGAGAAATATTCATAAAATATTTGCATTGGGATATATTTTAAGAACTCGAATACTATCAAATGCAGAAATTAAAAAATTTTCACATCCTTAAATCTCTCACATTTCCAAATCTCAATGTTATTAAATATCAAAATTCTTAAATCTCTGGATCCCTAAATCTTCAAATCCCAAAGTTCTTAAATTTTTTAATTTAAAATCTCCAAATCCTCCCACTTCCCTGAATCCTCAAATCTTCAAATCCCCAAATCTCCAAATCTCCAAACTTCCAAATTTTCAAAACTCCAAACCTCTAAATTTCCAACTCTCCCAATTCCTCAAATCTTCAAATCTCTGAATCTCCAAATCTCCAAATCTCCAAATCTCCAAATCTCCAAATCTCCAAAACTTCAAATCTCCAAATCTCCAAATCTCCAAAACTCCAAAACTCCAAATCTCCAAATCTCCAAAACTCCTAATCTCCAATTCTTTAAACCTCCAAATCCTACAATTCCCTAAATCCCCAAATCTCCAAATCTCCAAATCCACAAATTTCGAAATCTCCAAACCTCCAAATCTCAAAATCCCCAATTTCCACTTCCCCAAATTTTCAAACCTCCAAATCCAAGCTTCCAACTTCCAAATTTCAAATAAAAATTACTAAGAAAATCGGAAGTACGTATAACAAAATCAGAATACGTGATTTTATGAAGATTAATCAAAAGTTTCGATACGAGCATGAAACGAAGGGATAAATAGATACTCAAGTTATTTTCACGAGCGCGATATCGCATGTGATACGCGAATATTTACACTTGCATACCCACTTGTGGATTCAACATTGATCGCGTGAATGGTTTGCATTGGATGGCACACAGCGAAGTATCGTAATTGTTTAGATCATATGTGCATTTAAATAGCGAATGATACAGAGGAAATTTGAAATTTCATACATTTAAACAAGCTTCATCTCGTTACCTCCTGTTTGAACGATTTATCATATTAAAATTGTTTTCGTATCGGATATATCGGACTGTTTGCCCGTGCGCCAATGAATACGCTTCGACATATTATTTAAATAAAAAGCAAATATTTAAAATGTACAAAATTTATGAAGTATATGAAATAATTAAAAAAGCGACGATGGAATTTTATTAACTCGCAATGTTTTATTGACTTGTGTGTTTGAAGTAAATTATTAATACGAAAGTTCTTATACTTTCAAGATTTTGTTCTTAAATTTTGAATGAATTGTTTTCTTGAATGTTTCTTGTAAATTTCCGCATTTTTATATTTTCAAATTCTCAAATTTCCAACTTCTCAAATTTCTAACTTCTCAAATTTCCAACTTCTCAAATTTCCAACTTCTCAAATTTCCAATTCCTCAAATTTTCAACTTCTCAAATTTCCAAACTCTCAAATTTCTAACTTCTCAAATTTCCAACTTCTCAAATTTCCAATTCCTCAAATTTTCAACTTCTCAAATTTCCAAACTCTCAAATTTCTAACTTCTCAAATTTCCAACTTCTCAAATTTCCAATTTCTCAAATTTCCAAACTCTCAAATTTCTAACTTCTCAAATTTCCAATTTCTCAAATTTCCAAACTCTCAAATTTCTAACTTCTCAAATTTCCAAATTCTCAAATTTCCAATTTCTCAAATTTCCAACTTCTCAAATTTCCAAACTCTCAAATTTCCATCTTCTCAAATTTCCAGGATGATAAATCCTCAGCAATTTCAAAATTTCCAAATTCTTCGTACTTCAAATTCACAAATGTCCTCATTTCGCAACCCTTATTCCCAAGCCACAAAATTCTCACGTTCTTAGATTCCCAAGCCCTTAAATGCATACCTCTATAAATATTTACATCGTCCAAATATCCTAACACCGAAATTCCCAAATGCCCAAATCGCAGATGTAAATTGGCAAATGCCGAAGTTCTAAACCCCCAAATCAGCAAATCCTCAAATTTCCAGATCCGTAAATTCCTAAATCTCCCAATTGCCAAATTCCGGAATCGCCACATTTCCAATCGATTGAATGTAAAGCATCACTGATTCGATAAAATACCACTACTTCCCTCTATATTAAATACTTAAAGTCTATTACTGCCAAAATAAATCTAATTCCACCGAACAACCCCTATATTCCATACATTCTTTTAATCTTCTGTACCTTATCAAAAATTGAAATTAAATCTCTCAAAACATCGAATTATTCGCGGATCATCCCCTTCGTTCACGGTACCCTAAGTTCTACAAAGCTAATTCAAGAAAAGAAAAATGGCCACAAATAAAGTATTCCCCCAAGTAAGAATCACTGATCATCTCGTAACGACCTGACGAAGCGAAAGGAAGACAAATGTTCGAAGCAATTGAACGCGTGTCAATCTAGATTAAATTAAAAAAGACCAAACCGTTCTTTCTAAAAATAGACGTGCAATTACTATTTACCGTCGGTTCATGCTTATCGAACGAGGTTATTATTAAGTCGATCGTTAAACGGAATGGGATTCGAGTTGAAAACGGCAGACCTCTCTCGATTCTTATCGTTCAGTCGAGCTTATTCCAAATGGAACTCAAAAGGGGATGATATATCTGGCTCTGACGCAACATTAAGATTTGTGGGTTATCATCTCTCTTGTCCCAGCGTGTTTCCTCTGGAAATTATTTAAGGCATTGCGAAGAGAAATGTGTGTAATCTAAGGATGAACGTGTATCGTAATAATAGAAACGTGCAGCGACAAATGTTATCGGCCGATATTATCTTGTTAAAGATTGCGTCCTTTGTAATAATACGAGAATGTGGAGTTACGATGTAAATAATTTTAGGTAGGTTGATTATCTACATTGTTTAAATAAATTGCATTCGGTGGTCAAGATGGAAGAGGACATCACGTGAATTCTGGGGCGCGCAATTCAAATATCATATACAGTGCGACTGTGGGTTTCTTTTATCTTGGTCAAACAGTATAAAAATTATCTAGTTGATTGTCTATATTAAACAAACCGATTATCTGCATAAATAAAAAATTTGATGTGCGATGAGATAATATATTATTTTGATTAGCTATGTTTGAAGTGTTAGGTTATTTATACCCTCTCGAGTGCTGCATTTTTATCTTGGTCACCTAATATAAATTAATTACCTACACTAAACAGACTAATTGCCTACATAAATAAGAAATTTGATAAATGTACTTTAAAATAATATATTATCTTAATTAGCTTAGTATCTGCAATAATTAAATCTTGGTTTATTCGTACAAATAAATAATTTTTCTTTAAATCATTTCTTTAAAGTCAATTTTGCAAGTTTAGTTATTGCTGAAATAAACAGCAAATTTAGAGAAAAAGTCCTGTTGCAATATAGGTCTAGTTGTAGTATCAAAGGATGTTTTCACCCTTCTGGACGACTGCCAATAAAGAATACGTGTAAAGACCCGTTTTAAAATCTTACACGATTTGATAACACAAAAAGTCTTACAAAATACCACTTACGCCATATCATCTCGAAGTTTCACGTTAGACCACGTAAACTTCCAGCCACAAGAACAAGTTTCATTTCTCACGCGTACTCTCAAAATTCTGATAGCGAGTCGGAACTTTCAAGCACATTTACGTCACGAATCCTTCGAAATAACAATGCTTCATTACCGGCAACAGAACTTACAAACCACATGGTCGACTTCCGCAACGAAAACACGCTGTTTCCCTAAACTTGGAAACTCTTGTCGGGAACTGTTCCATTTGAAGATTACATCCGGAACCATTAACGTTCTTAATTACGAATCTTTCGGTGTCCGTCATTTCCGAAAAATTGGAATCGGGTTCAAATATTTTTTCAAAATATTCTTGAAAGTTTTACGATTTTCAAAGATTTCTGTTACTGAAATTTTTCATTTGTCAAATTTTTAACAAAAATCGCGTTCGGAAGCAAATACTTTTTCAAATTTTATGTGACTTGAATGTTTTATGATTTTTAAACGTATTTGTTACTGAAGTTATAAACTTTGCAGTTGTTAAATTTTTAACAAAAATTGTATCGTCAAGAATTAACAATTTTATATGAATTTTATATGACGTATTTCCTCAACGAAGTTTTTACGTTATTTAGTTTCTCTCAAAATGTGAACAATTTTTTGGGAAGGACATTTACATTTAACACTAGACCTATCAGCATATAATGTGTACTTAATTTGAAATTAAAAATAAATAAATGACGAAACATAAATTAGTACACACATTGATTAGATGCAAATCAATGCTAATTTCAAGGAATGCATTTTCACAAAATAATCTGACAAGAAACTTGTGGAGCGCTGATTTGGTCGGTTTGGAAGTTTCAGTGTTAAGAACAGTTACAAAAATGTATAGCTAGCAACGTATACTTTAAATAAAGTATTTCTTCCCTTCTCTCAAATTTAAATAGAAAAAAGTAAGATTTAACAGTTGGTGAAAACAGGTAATCTAAGTACTCGAAGTATGATCATGAGTACAAAAGCAATAACCCAGTGTTTCATTATATCATAAGTCGTCGAAAATCGATATCTCCAAATGGGTATACCCCTTTAACCCCAGTTATGTTAACGAGCGGGAATTTATCAGAACGAGGCTGAATAGTTGCGGAAATATGTCAAAGCATAGCGTGGCCAGCTGTTCCTAATGTCGGAGGAAATCAACCGTGAATGAAACGGACATCCAAACGACCACACAGACCGATACTGCGAATGTCACAGCCGGACTGGGTCGTTAAGGAAATTAAGGACCTTCGATACACGCAACACACATTCCTGTCACCTGGAGTGTTCTGACATCCTGGATTAATTTGCCGTCACTGGTAACGCCACTGAATCCTGTTTCGATACCATCGATGAATTTACGATGACAAATTGCGAAATTGCACCGATAATGCTGTTGGTAAGAAAATTGGATAATTAACCTTTTGGGGACGGATTTATATTCTGCGCTGTTTACGGATTTATATTCTGTACTTCCATTTATGGAGAAAATTACGGAGTACTGTAATAAAGGAGTTTTCTATTTTCTGAACTACTGAAATAGTCACATTAGGCTGATCGAGATTGGTAACTATGTAATGACTTGAGGGTTGTAGCATCATCTGTAGTTATTTCGTGGATGAGTAACGTTTATGGACGAAATTAATAGTACATACAAAGTTACGTATAAAAAGGTTGCAACACAAGTGTTTAATTCTGTTGTAAGGGTTTGAACATTTGGGAATTTGAAAATTTGTGGATTTGCAGATTTGTAAGTTTAGGAATTTAAAACTTTACGAAGTTTGAAAATTCAGAAATTTGAATATTTCAAGTAGGGAACTTAAAAATGTTAAAATTTAAGAATTTTAAACTTTCGCAATTTTCAATTTGTATAAACCGAAACTGCAACATCATTTCTTACACAATACTTCTTTATTACTGAATAAGAAATTCATAATGAAGTTCCAAATCCAACACAGCTGGCTGAAATGACAATGTAATTATTCCATTATTACTCATAAATAAACTTCTCTTTCAAATCAAAATATAGGTCAACTGTTCCTATTGTACTATACAATATTATTCTTCAAACTTCAGAAAATTCGCATGAAACAATTTTTAAATAATTCAGCCAAGCTTTCGAAAATTCTGCATTTAAATTGCACGTGGTATTATGCCACAGAATACACTACAGTCAAGAGAGCTTATCGGATTAAGAGTGAAAAGAATATGCAAAGAAAAGGATCACCCGAAACGTTTTGTTCCGTTTTCAACACTCGAGCAAAAAATCCTTGTTTCAAAGGTATCTCTTTGTAGCGCGAAAATTCTAAATCCTGTGAAAAATCGATATCGAAATCGATGCATCAAACAAAAGCTTATCGTGCGCTGCAGTGTGATGACAAAAGGGAGACAAAAGAATTGCGTGCTAGTGCATCTCTTGATTTATAGGAATTTTATTTGAGACGAACAAATCCAAAGCTTTGGAATACAAGGAAGATACAGTTGGCCGAATAAATCCGTACAGAAATTAATGAAAGCTTTTTCTGATTTAAAAGAAACGTTTAACTTTTGATTTTCATGAAGAAAATAAGAAAGAACGAGTGAAGAGGAAAGATCTTGAACTTCCTGTTTTATGGTTTCAATTAAAAAGAGTAATAAGAAAGAATTTTTTAAAGCAACCTTAATATATTGCGGGGATAAAGTGAAAATGGTATATATGGTTTCATTAGTAATACAATATGTTGTTACACGGTGGGTAGAAGTAACACTTGAAGACGTAAAATAATAAAAAAAAATCGTTTAAAGTACCAGTTTTAACAATATGGCATTAAGTGGGTCATTTTTCAAGCAGAAGACAGCTATTTCCCTCAGGCGTAGTAAAAGGTGAATGAAAAAAAGATTAATCTCTTTTGTGCGACGAACGTCGATGTAATGCATTCTTTCTTTTATGTAAATGCAATGATACAGGTGGAGGTATATTTTTCATGAATGCAACAATGCCGTACGCGTTTATGGAAACGTTATCATGTTCATAAAATGATTTATCACACAAAATGTTACCGTGGAAATGAAAAAATTTGTATATAGAAATTTCGAATTTGCCAGTTTAGGAAGTCAGAGATTTAGGAAATTTGACAATTCGGATGTTTAGCAGACAAAAATATCAAAATATAGAAATGTAGCAATATTTAAATATAAGTTGGTAATAAGTTGGTAAAAGTTGGTAAATTGAAGAATTGGAAAATTGAAAAATTGAAGAATTGAAGAATTGGAAAATTGAAAAATTGAAGAATTGAAGAATTGAAGAATTGAAGAATTGAAGAATTGAAGAATTGAAGAATTGAAGAATTGAAGAATTGAAGAATTGAAGAATTGAAGTATTGAAGAATTGAAGAATTGAACAATCGAAGAATCGAAGAATCGAAGAATCGAAGAATCGAAGAATTGAAGAGAATAGAATAGAATAGAGAAATTAGAGAATAGAAAAATTAAACATACAAATATACAGAAGTACAGAATAGAGAAATTATAAGTTCTAAAGATAAATTTTTTAATTGAGAAATTCTCTGCTCATCGTTGCCCTGCATTGCGTAAAAAAAATAACGCTACAAAAAAGATACTAAAAGTAAGTTGATCGATTCCATTAAAATAAACTTCTATCATAAACGTCATATTAATATTTATTCAAACGCTTCAATATCAAAAAAGAATTCGAAGACTGCATCTCGTTTAACGGAATCGATACCAATAAAACAGGATAAATTCAATCGTATCGCGTCATATGATCACTAAAACACACAATGCACGCTCGATTTCCTCCTAACGCTCGTCGAACGAATTAACAAAAATTCTCTTCTGTTTGCCTTCACAGCATGAAAGGGACATGAAATTTGCACGGAAAATCAAATATGCATATCTACCGTACCTGTTCGACTTCATTCTGGTTCATTTCACTCTATTCCGTTTTACAGAATGTTTCAAAATGTGTACAAACAATTTCTTGGACAATTAAATATTAGATTCCTGAATTTCTTTTTGTGTTAGTAATCTTGCATGTTTTATATCATATTCAGTTATAATAATTATTGTTTGTACTGTTTTACAGGGTGTCTCACAACTCGTGTAACTCCCGGAAATTGGTAGCAGAGGACGTAATTCTGAATAAGATTTTCATTTGTGAAAATGCGGAGTAAAGCTTCGTTTTTGAATTATTAAACAAAAACACGGACCAATCAGTGCGTGAGGATTACGCCCAGTCAGCTATTATGCTCGAAGGTGTCACTCTCGCGACTGCGCTCCGCGATTAGCGCCGAATCATCGCGCTATGATTGGTCCACGTTTTTCTTGAATAACTCAAAAACGAAGCTTCAAACCCCATTTTTGCAAAGGGAAATATTGCTTAGAATCGCGTTTTCTACCACCCCTTTCCAGAAGCTACACGAGTTGTGAAACACCCTGTATATTGTCCTACATACTTGTTTCTACTAACACAACGTACAGCTAGTCAGAAAAGTAGAATAGTGATATTCAGCTGGTCAGACAAGCAGAATAATGATGTAGAACTGGTCAGACAAATAGAATGGTGACGTACAGCTGGCCAGACAAGTAGAATAGTGACGTACAGTTGGTCAGACAAGTAGAATAGTGACGTACAGTTGGTCAGACAAGTAGAATAGTGATGTACAGCTGGTCAGACAAGTAGAATAGTGACGTACAGGTGGTCAGACCAGTAAAATAATAAGGTATACAAGTAGTATAGCGGTATTCAGCTGATCAAACCAGTAGAATCAGACAAGTAGTATGAAGGCGCACAGCTAATCAGACCAGTAGAATAGTAACGTATAGCTAGTCAGACAAGTAGAATAGCGACATTCAGCTGATCAAACCAGTAAAATCAGACAAGTAGAATGAACCCTATGCATTCTTCTACCTCGTACACATTTATACATGTCTCTGTACGTGATTCTATTATATTACATAGAGTAGCTTCGAATATTTCCTGGTGCAACACGTAAATCTTTCTTGATACAACCTGTATGTCCATTTCATCGAATGCACCGAACACGGTCCAATTATTCAAGCTTCGTCGAACGGTTCTGCACGCAAGTCCGTTTCAACCCTTGACGCCTGCCCACGCGTATTAGCCTAATTTGTCGCGAGTCCTTAATTGCTCATTAATTCGACCAAGGTTCGATGGAATCTCAATCGAGGCTAACGTCTCGGCGACCGTAAAATCGGCTATCGTTCAAAGTGGATAGAAGTTGCACCCTTAAACGGGTCAACACTTTTAACGAAACTACACGTTGAAAAGCTTCACAAAGGGATTCGATGGTTTGCGAAAGGAGGGTTGAAGATTGTACTTTTCTAAAGGATCGTAACTTCCGTTCGTCGTTTGGAAAACTGGTTTTAAGTTTATTGAGCAGTTTTAAAGGTTTCTGTTGTTGGGCCATTAAATGCATGTCGACAAATCTACTCGTCAGCTATTCAGTCTTATAACCATTACACGATCTTTTCATTACGTTTATATACATGTATTTCTTTATCCTTGTTTTTGTGATATTGAAGATTGAACTTAATATTGGTGGGGCTTATATAATTAA
This sequence comes from Megachile leachella, assembly GCA_963576845.1. Taxonomy (NCBI): domain Eukaryota; kingdom Metazoa; phylum Arthropoda; class Insecta; order Hymenoptera; family Megachilidae; genus Megachile; species Megachile leachella. Next base: position 16,200,157 of record OY756248.1, read on the forward strand.
TTTTGGAATTTGGAACTCGAATTTCTGGAAATTTTGCGATCTCAGAATTTGGAAATTTGGGGAACTGGAAGATTATGAAAATATGTGAATTTTAGAAATTTGATAGCTTGAAAATTTTTAAACTTGTTGGAAATTTAGAAATTTAGAAGTTTGAGAAATTTTTAAATTTGGAGACTTGTGATATAACCTAGATAATTGTGAATCTATGGTCCTCTCGCAAAACTTTCGTTCCACATTTTTTCCTACTTCTCGCAAGTTACTCGAGCTAGTAATTTTTGCTGATCCGTGTGTCCATTTATCTCTCAATGAACAAGGTGCTTTATCAGTACAAGGAAACACAGATAAAATGCAAATAGCGAAGCGAAATATAAGCCAGCAGTACAAAAGGCTTTTTGACGATTTGCCAGCTCTTTGAAGTATTAACGGAAAAGAGAAAGCACACGTAATTAAACAGAACTAACATTTTACGAGTATTTCACTTTTCACCTGTTCCCTAGCTTTTCCGACGAACTAAATCTACCGACAATTTGAGCGTCCTTTGTGTAAGAAAAATTTCTAGGGACAGAGTGCTTTTAATGTTATAAAATAGCAAACTAAAAAACTGGTTCCAAGTTCAACGAAAGAACGAATTATCGCGTAATTGAAAATGCCACGTGACGTTTCACACTTTTCCAAGAACCTCGTTAAACCAGGCTCAACTGCATTGAAATGATTTCGCGTGGTCTGTTTCGAAATATTCGGTTCACGGGATTAACCGTAAAGGTGCAGCCGCGACAAAGGAAAGGTTAACGAGAAACAAGCTTTGAAGTTGTAAAAAATAATTGCTGAGAGACTGGGCGAGCACTCGACGTACATGCCGAAAAGATTTTGAGAAAATCATCCGATTGATTGTTACGAACATGTGTGAAACGGAAAAATGAGATTCTACCTTCAAAATGGTTAGGTTAGGTTAATAGCGATAATGACACGATTTGTGGAAGTAGAAGTTTTTAGTATCTTGTTATCGGAAAATGTATAAATCCTAGAATAGATTTTAGCTTCAACGCTTTCGTAGTAGATTACAGAAATATATTGCTGCTTCTACATGAATTTTGATGCTGATCTTCAGCTTCGTGTGTGATATGAAAACGCATTTGAAAAAGGGATGTAAGAATATAGCGGTGTAAAAAGATGACAAATATCCAAATTCAAGTACACCAGTACTGTAAATATAATAAATTATTTATCTTGTTTGTTCTTTTGCACAAATTTCATTTTATATGAATATAACAAGGTGTTAATTACTTTGTACAAAAGTTCATAACAAACTGAATAGTGCATTTGAGATCAAGAGTCAATTCAGTGCTTTGACTAGTATTTCCAGAGGAATATAATTGCTACCTCCAGTTCGAACCGTATGATTTTAGTAATTATGATACTCGCTTCACACGATCAGAAAATTGACACTAATTACCTACATTAGGAAGAACTATAATTACAAGGTGCACTAATGAATGTAAAAGTGGACATTAATAATCGATTCATAATAAATGAAAGAGGTGAAAACATCATTAAATTAGATACTGTAATTAATTAATTGGTGTAAAATTCTTCACGCGAATAATTTTAATCGCTACCTTATTTTATAAATATTAAAGAGACATTTGATGTTATTTTTGAATTAAAAAGTATTGCTGATAACTTGCAAAAAATTCCTAAAAAACGTACTGTTATTTCTTAACGTTGATCGATAGATTACTCATAGATCACACTTCTTATATCCATAAACTTTTATGTGGAAGAAACGAGGAGGCAACGAGGTTAAAACTCCTTCAAAACTAATCTAATCCACAAAACCTATAAAATAAAACAAATCGAACACATAAAATTGCGCAAGAACGCTCTTATTTTACGAAAGTTACCTTTAACCATAAATTTTCTGGACCACCAGCGACCTATATAGCATACACAAAAACGGTCACATTCCATATATTAGTTCGGCAACTAACTTTACGACTTTCATACTTTCCCTTCTATAAACTGTTCAAATTGGACAAACAACTTTAAAATAATTATCACATCTATGACTATCTTTCTGACTTCTCGAGTTGAAAATTAACTTCTCATTTCCAAGCGCGTATAGATAAGAATGTTCACCTAACATTATTTATGTACAGGGTGTCTCACAATTAGTGCAGGTCCCTGAAATGGGGAGTAGTTGACGTGATTCTAAGCAAGATTTCCCTTTGCAAAAATTTGTAGGGTTTGTAGCTTCGTTTTTGAATTATTAAGAAAAAACGCGCACCAATCAGAACGTGAGGATTACACCCACGCAGCCATTAGACTCGGAGGTGTCACCTTCGCGTCTGCGCATGCGTAACCCCCGCCCTTTGGTACAAGACTCTCATTGATAGGTACCTACACTAGTTATGAGGCACCCTGTATAATAAAAGACATATCCTTTACACTAAAGGAGTATCCTGTATATTAAAGGAATGTTATGCTTTTTGAGCTCTATTTGAAAGTAGAATATGCCAGGTACATCGGTTAATAATTACTCGAAAAAAATAACGAAAAAAGTGTAAAACACATATTCCTCATCGGTGAAGTTTCTTCAAAGATAACACTGCATAATCATTTATCACCTTAACGCACCTCAATTTTCGAAGTCCCCGAACAAATTTCATTTGCAAAAGACCTACTTCATTGCTGTTGAAAAACGTACACAGCACCGACAAGAAAAATGACCCTGTTTATCAAAGGAAAGCAATTAACGTCTTCGACGGAGTGCGCGGGACAATTAAAAGTCTTAATAGAGAATCCAAAGCTGCTAATCACTTTACGTCAAACGATATATGGCAGCGTGAACGTGCAATTCCGTTGAGAGAGAACTGTTTAGAAACGAACTGTTACATTCTCTGAACAATAACGAAAATAACTGTGAAACCGAGCACCATGCGTATACAAATGTCACGCGCAGTAATTATTCGATGGTAATTGTGTTGTGCAATATGTTGCGTATATGTGAGACACACCGTTAACGGCCTCGGATCGTTATTAACGTTACGCAATTACAAATATCGTATGAAACGTTATAACCGGAGTGAAAAAAATGGAACAGGTTGCTGGATGTTGGACACGAAAATTTAAACGAAGTGAAACGATTATTATTTTGAATTTATTGGTATTGGTTATTGTCCTTAGAACGATGCTTATTCAATTAACGAAATTTCGCCTGTACTATTTATCGGGTACTTTACCCCAAAAATTAAAAATTTGGAAAAAGTGAAAAGTGGAAAATTTAAATGACGAAGTTTGAGAAATGAGAAATTAGAAAATTGAAAAATGGAAAATTGGAAAATTAGAAAATGGGAAAATTGAAAAATTCGAGAACTGTAGAATTGCAAAATTGAAAAATTTGAGAACTGTAGAATTGCAAAATTGAAAAATTGGAAAATTGGGAAATTGGGAAATTGGGAAATTGGAAAATGGGAAAATGGGAAAATGGGAAAATGGGAAAATTAGAAAATTGCAAAGTTCATAAATTTACTTATTTAAAAATTTTTAACTTGGAAATCTTTAACCACGGAATCTTGTACATTTCTAAATATCTAAATGTCTTGATGTCTAAATGTCCAAATGTCTAAATGTCTAAATATATATTTAGTCTAAATATCCAAATCTGCACTTCAAATTTAAAAATTCACCCCAAAATATAAAGTCATCCAAAAGCTAAATTTTGAGTGTCTAAAACAATGTACTGTACTAATAAGAAAAATAAATATCACAGCCGCGTTGGAAATCCGTTAACCATATACAAGTATGACATTCACGAATAAACTTGTTTAATATCTCTCCAAACAAGTGAGATATTTAAGTGTCCTTTTAATAATTCACCCTGTATACTCGTTTCATGTGCGATTTAGTGACACATAATAGGGACCTCGTATTTTCGCTCCGCGTTGCGATGAATAATGTTTCAGTAATATTTAACGTTGTTCGCAGCTGATAATTTTTTATATTTAATGTCTGTTTTCCAGCTGTTGTTTTAAGGGATTGTATTATAGAATCGAAATTGGAGGAATAACAATACGCAGTTATTGTTTATTAATATTTCGAACGTACCTTTTTAATCCGATATTTTATCTGAACCTACATAAATTCCATTTTGCATGAAATCAAATTCATTTTTGGTTTACTGCACAGAAATAATTAATGATCGTAGAGAATATTGATATTTTATAAAGTAATCAAAACTCATTCATACATATTTAATTTGAGGACCATTTTCAACTGGACGATACTTAACAAAACATCGTGTAATCTGTTATTTTTCAACGGGTACAAAAACTCTATATGAATCAGTGAAAATATACAGTGTCAATATTGACTCTCCAGGATGACAAAAAAGTGAAAAAATTTTATTTTATTTGTGGAAACCGACTGTACACAAACTGACACATGACTTTCTGATTTACAATAGCACTGATCATAAAACAGTTCAAACAAAACGACCTTTCAGAGTTTAACCAGAAAGAGATATTTGTGACAATATTTACCTACAGTACATTTTAAAAATTTGCATTGTTATATTATGAAAGCTACAGCGGATTAAGCCGCAAATTCATGCCTCTATTGAAAATTGTTTTTATTAACAAAAATGTATTTGCAAAATATTCGCTTCTTCTTATTACGATGCAAATTAATTTTCAATAGTGAACTATAAATATTAATTGCTCTATTAATTTGTGGTTACTCTACACGTATTGTAATAAACGTTTTTCAAATATAAACTCTATGAAAATTACTTTGCAAGCTGTTCAAAATTTTATACAATGAAATGTTTAAAAAATGTACTGAAATGTTTAAAAAACCAATCGCGAGCTTCGCGAGAGTTCACAGAGTTCAAAACTTTTTTAATTAGAATCATGCCTGTAATTTGCAATTTTAATATTCTCGACTTTAATATTATAACAGTGAACGATGAGTTACTAATTACAAACTATTTATTTCGCTACTCTGGACAATTAATCTCGACAATATATTTAAAATTCAGAAAAATCGATAATAAACCATCACATAGTGACTTCAACCATTGAAACAATCGACATATGTATAAGGTAAAAATAATTTGATATATTATGAAATAAATGTATAATTATTTATTTGAATTAATAACAAAATTTTTCGCATCAAGTCACTATATTCCCACTTGTACCAGCGCTGGAAAAATTTCGTATTATTACAGAAAACCAGAAAATTCTTGTAACCGGTGACATACAAAGTCTGTTGCATGTAACGTTCGACTATCAAAGCGTTGGCATCAACGTAACACTGATCCTTTCTTTTTAAAGTGTCAGGCAGTCAAAAGGTTAACGAAAAAGCCTGACGAGAAAGAAAAAGTCAAGATGATTACTAAAGAGGGTGAACAATGCAGCTACTTATGTATCAAACGATATCAGCAAAATATTGTTACAATACAAAGAGCGACTGTAATATACACGAAGTATCTTGTGTCGCCATGACCTGAACAACCCTCTCGTGAAACGTGTTCCTTGAAGTCTCATCAGAAAACAATGACACAAGAAAAGCTCTTTTAAATAGCTCTCGAGCACACAACACAGAGGTCGATGAATACACACACACGCACGCACATATACCAGTACGTACGTTCACTTCTGAACAAGCAAAAACCACACGACGAAGAAGCTTAACGACGGGGGAAAATGTCACTGGTTTTCAGTATACAAGCGAAAGGGTTAAAAAAACGGTCCGGAAAATGCTTATTAGCTGGATCACGATCAACAGACCGATGAGGTAAAAATAAATGTTCGCCCTTGCAGCATATAATCTCGCTTAAAGCAAGGGTCGCTGACGAAAGCAAACATTACTTACGCGCAAACGATGTTAACCGAGCAAACTACGTTGTTTGTACCGTAATGGCGATGCAACGATTAACAAATATGTCGTTCGATTGCTCGAGCTGCGGGACTTCTTTTAGACTTGTCCGTCCGATCAAAGACAAGGTTTGTCTGTGACGTGAATCGCTAAGAAAAGAAGAGAAATCCTGAAGGGAGCGATAAGAAAATGTTCCATCATATTGATCGAAATCGGATGTAACCTTAGATGACGCGGAATTCAAATCTATTTGCACGAAGTTTCAAAATAAGATGATGACAAAAATTCGAGAGGAAATGTGATAATTCTGAGATTAATTTGTTATCGTTTTGAGACAGAAAATATATATTTGCAAATATTTGTTTAAAACTCTTTTCTCGAATTAACTTTTCACTTGCATCAAGCGTTTAGAACGGTAATAACTTTGTTAATATAATTTTTGCCAGTGAAAGCAGTGATTATCGTCCAAATTATATTTGATGTTTGATGTCATGAATGGCCTCACATTCCTGAACAACCCCACTCCCATAAAATGGCACCACGTGAATGGTGCTAAATCTAACGCCCCAGGACCTCAACAGAGTGCCACAAATTAGCGCTGTTCCAAAATTTATATACCAATCCTAGTAATCTTCCTCAACCTTTTGCACCACCCTCTGCACCTATTATAACCTCCTATATCCATTCAGTCGTAAACATAACACTAAGTCTGGCTTAAGAATATGGTACGAATAAACAAGATATAAGAAACGCGTCAAATTATTGTACACCCACATTGTACATTATTTCGTCCATATCATAAACGAAACAGAACCACCTTCTTCCTAACTTATCCAATCCATTATAATAATAACTCCAATTTTCTTTCCATTTATTTCTGCCTAACTTTCCTCTAGACGCGAAAATGGACTCACATTCAACAGCCGACATAACCTACATGTACGAAAGTGGTCTGGAAAACACTCCTCTTATCATATAAAGTTCCACTTCTTTTATCATATACCGGTCTCATGATGCGTATTTTATTCCTTTTAAGGTTCTCATGATATACATTTGCCAGAAACGTATATTTGAACAGAACTCGAAAAAGGGTCGAAACGCCATGTGTACAGAAAGCACTGACTTATGATGTGGCCATTACTTTCCACAGTTTTATAGGATGCGGTTCGAGGAAGAAGGAAATTGTTAAAAAAATTGTTGCTATGCGATGACAAATGTTTTGGCATAATAATGAGTAATCCTTGCTTGGAAAAATCTTTGAACTGTCACATATTTTATAAAATTTTGTTAATATACAAGAAATGAAATATGCAAAAAGAATTCGTTGAACAAATAGAGTTTATATTATGAACTTTCGAACGAAAGTGCGATTCGAGACTCATCGTACATTGATAATAATTTTTAATTAAATTATAGCACTCTGTTCTGACCAGTGTAACACACGCTCGTTTAACTCGCGAGACTCGATCGCGTCTTTTTACACGTCGTCACGAACACGCAACAGGTAAATGGTAATACGGTAAGATCGCATGTCGCAATTAATTTTTTAACGGCTCACCCGTGACCCCAACTTTTCCAGAAGTTGAACAGACACGATACATTCGGGCTCAGAGCCCGTGAAACTGATGAGAAAACAACCGGTGCCGCGTTCCTAGAACGTGTTAAATGCCGTCGACTAGCGATGCCATAAATTGAGCGAAACAGCTCAAAGGAAAGAGAAACGTGTCCTTTCTCGACACGTCGGAAACGACTTGACTGAACGTCCGTTTTCGGACAAATCGTACCACGGTCCGTTGACCGACCGTGCGAGTCTTTCCGTGCCACAATTGTGTGCTACTTACTGCAATTGATACGATCATGACCTCGGTTTTGTTAAGGTTTTGTCGCGGGGGATATAATTGAAGAAAGGCCAATGTGCCTCGCTTTAATCGGCACCCTATCGATCGCGTTTAACCAGTTAAGTGCGAAATTTTGTTCTAAAAATCTCCCATAAGATGTTTACGTTCAGACGGGCATTCACAAGGGCAATTAACTCCATTATAAATTTTACAGGAAATTTAAAACATTAGACGAATTACATTTTTATTCGTTAAAAAGTTAACAATATCGACTGCACCAAAATAGTTTTGCATTACATATGCATTGATTTTTAAGTTTGCTACTTTCAAAATTTTCAAACCTGTAGTTAGTTTATTGATTATTTGCAAGTTACTAGTTCAAAACTTCTTTTTGTAATGATATTCACAATTTTTTCAGTCTTCATTGAATATAGTAGAGATCATTGATGAATAGTAATTAACTGAACTTACTATGTCGTTCAACTGGTATTATTAATAAAATACAGCGATATTTAACTCTTACTGAAATGTTACAGCAAACAAACGATTTAAATAAGCATACGAAATGCTTCTATGTATACCTATGATAAGCTTCTCAAAATAATCCGTTCGCGTACGAATTATGTAAATATGTTTAAAAAGAAATTCCCTATTGTATGCTTGATCGAAGGTACAGAAAATTGTACGTCAACTCGAATACGTGCGTTCGAAGCTAATGCCGTTCGTATTCGAAGCTGGTCACAAAAGCTACATTTTTCCTTCCAGCGATCGTAAAATTTTGCTGAGAGATAATCTACTTTGCAGGTCAAGAGTTTAATGGAAATTCGTTGAACAACAGAGCGTATCGATGGATTAAATTTAGATTATTCAAATCGATATCCGACTTTGATAATATCGGAGCTTTATTAAGTTAAAAAAAGGAGAATGATACCGAACGAAAGAGAAATCGAGCATTACGTGAAATCTGCTAGGAAATATCGGAATCTTGTGAATAATTGTTTTTATCATTTCAAACTTTGAACTTTGAAATAAATTTTTACTTTATTATTTTGCAAACTTCTTTAGATTTAAGTTATATAAAATATATTGATTTTACAGACATCTTATCAATACAAAAATTGTAGAACAAAGAAATGTGTACAAACTACATATAACTAATTTTCTATTAATTCACTTGAACCTTAAGGATTATATTGATATTTCGTATATAGTAAACAATTCATAATGCTAAAAACAGCTCGATCCAAATAAGGGTTGTTTTAACAAAAAAATTGAGGAATAAAAGAATGAGTGCAAACTACATTTAATAAGTTATTAATTCTCGTACCTCACATATTATATATTAAAGTAGAATATAAGGTAAAAATGTCTAACCTTATGGTGGATAAGCGATATGTTGTTTGGAGTGCGGAATAGTACACCTCAGTCTTCTGTGCGTATGCGTCGACAGCAGGGGGTGACACAAAGGTGTTGAGCTCCTTCGAATTTTGAATTCGGCTAAGCAGAAGGTCATCACTTCGTGCAACACCATTGCAATCGACTTGACTCACTATCGATATCTTCACCGTACGATTGGACAGAGTCACGGTGTCCGATCGACCCCCGTAATCGATCGTTAACATGCGAATAACACGAATCGCGTTCTTTTTTTCGTCGACGTGCGAGTCACTGCATTTCCCGACTCGACCACAGGTTCTGAAACATTTTGTAATGGATACACGTTAATTAATCATATAATTCATTTACATGTAAATTATAGCTTTGAAACGTACGTATCGTACGTTGACGATATTTTTCACCGAGTATTAATTCGTGAAAGTTTAAAACACCGCTGCTACAATTTTTGCAAATTTAATTTTTCCAGAATTTATACCTCAATTTAGTTCGATTGCATGTAAAATGAATGTTCGAAAAGTTAAATGCTACAAGAATGATTTTTATTTTAATCGAGTTTAAGGTTTTTCAGTGGCTTGTTAATTTTATGAAACTTGGGGATAATTGTACTTTTTAATTTGATTGCTTGTTTCATGTAACTTCAATACGGTCAAACGCCTTGACGACACTTTTTACTTTAAGTGTGTAAACCCGCAGGACTTCAAGAGTATTAAATACCGTGGTAATGTTCCTTAACTTGTTAGAAAATGAAACATCAAAACAATTAATTCCCTTGGCTTTTTACTTTTATCATACATTTTGTAAACCTTCAGAAAATGTTCTACATGAAAATGCAATTCACGTTTACAATTTAATTTGATCAAAATTTATGAAATACCGAAACAGATAACTGCTTAATTTGATTACATGAAGCCATCAGAATGACTAACCGTTATTTATTTCAATTAAGTGCAAATTTATATAATTTCAACATGAAGGGATATCGTTTAATTTAACTTCTGAAAAATTTATAAAACTTTCCTAATTGATTTTAAATTCGATCGTGTACATTTCATAAACTTTAGGGATACTAGAAAGATACCAAAGCATCTTGCTTTAATTTCTTGGAAATTTGTGCAACGTTGTAAGCGCTAATTACTTTTTAATTAGGTTACGTACACATTTATAAAACTTCGAACCAGTTGAATGCCTTTGCGATACTTTGAACTTCTTCAAATTTGTTATAGTTCAAAAACAGCAATAACTGTGGTAACACTTTCTCATTTAATTTCTTGAAAATTTGTAAAATTCTCAAACTCTAATCTCTCAAAAATTAATATTTTAATTCGATTTTCTATAAATTTATAATACTTTAAAACAATTAAATATTTTAGTGACACCTTGAATGCATCACCAAATTTTTAACTTGAATATATATATATATTCGTATTTCCACAAAAATACTAATTTTTAAAAATAATTTTTCAAACCTTAAAAATACTACTTTTTTCAAGAACGAAACTGTACGAAAACAAATTACTTCCATTACAAATAAATTTCTAAAACCTCGAAAACAGTAACTCGATCCCTAACTTCATTAAAAATAAAACTTCGACCTAATTGTTTTTTAATTCGATCGCATGTTGGTTCGTAGAACTTCGAAATTGCTGCAGCAAACCTTTCTCCTCCGATTGCGTGTAAATTTTGCAAAATTTCGATACAACCAATCGCTTTGCCAATGTTTCTTGATTTAATTGTGTGAAAAGTTGTGGAACTTCGAAGAAACCAATCGCTTTGTCTGAGGAGCGAGTTTAATGGTTACAGTTTCGATGGCCAATCTTGGTGTTCTAGTTTGGTAACTTGGTCTCCAATGCGCACTGTGCTAACACTGATAATGCATTTTCATCGTTTAGGAGTAGTATTGCTAATAACGAAGCACATTCCTAATTGCTTTGCTGTATGATTAATGATGGATACAAACTTATGAAACATCGCTTTCAATTCACCTTTGAATCTCCTATCAATTTCTCCTAAAATCAAAGTTCTATGAATTTGTCTATTTTATATGATTTTCATTCACTGTAATTTCTTTGTATTTTTATAACAATAATTTAACTCCAACACCATGAACATATACTCACACCATGAAAGTATTACAAAAATATTTTTAAAAAAATTATTTAATATAAAGGATATTAATTTTTATCCTAGTGAAGAAATGGAGAATTGCAGGTCAAGTTAATTTCGTTAATAAGTAAACATTTTTTTTAATTCTAGAAAGATTGATGTTAAATACAAATATTTTGTAAGAAAGATATTAAAACACAATGAAATATTTTACATTAAAAAATAAGATATTTCGTGTAAAAATAAAAAATCTTACGAATTCTGCTAACATAGCACTTCCATACTTTTTTCTCGTAAAATATTCTGCAATATCGATCTAGGCGAAAGTACACGGTTCTAGATAAGAAAAATGCTGGATTTCATTTTGTAAATGAAACTGCATATTTTTCCGCACAGATTCTTCGCAAGATTTTTCATGAAAAAATTAAAATAGAAACTGCAGATGAAATTGACTGTATACTCTTCGTGTTAACCTGTTCAAGCTCGCAACAAAAACACCGTCCATCACGCTCTAAATATCTTCAATCTACCGAAGTTTCTACAGTGTCGAAGTCCGACTACAAAATTCGAGCCAACAGTTTCGAAGAATCTTCTCGCCGAATAGCAGAATCTTGGTGAATGCGCATCGAAAAACAAGCCGACAAGATAGACTCGAGAACGGCCGGTATCCGAAAAGTTTCTGGAGATCGACACGGGAGAAAGGTCGAAAGTTAACCATTTCGACTGGAACTTTCGACTTCGATACGAGACCATGAGAGCTCGGCAAGTCTGCCAAGCTTTTATCAGACACGATCGACCGGTTCGATTTCGAAGCGAAATTTATGTTTCCCGATCGGAAGCTTCGGTCCAGCTACCTCCTCTAATTCGACAGAGATAAATCACGCGAGATAAACTACGAGTTTTCGCGATCGAAATGTTAATGAGAACGTTTCGGCTGCCTTGAATGCTGACTGATAAATAAAGAGTCGAAATAGGAACGGTGTGATTGCTAAAAAAAATTGCTTCGCATTTATCGTTGGTACTCATTCGTTTTTACGAGCACGTTTTTAGAAAAAGAGGCAATAATGCTTCTACAGATATTCAATACATTTTCATTGAGCGAAAACTTTCATTATAAAAAAAATAATAGTACGTCTCTTCATATTACAAACTTTAGTACTGCACTCATATGAGTATACTAGGAACACATGTGTACATTTCATGTTTTATTAAAGTCAATAAATGCAGTGCATCCAAATGAATACACTGGGGTAAATGTAGTGAGATACACGAATATCATGGAACAGGTATGGTTGCAGACTTTTGATATATTGCTGATTCAGTAAATTATGAACATTGAATGTTGTGTATATCAACGCGCGTTACGTATTATGTTATATCACAATAAGTTATGTGGTTAAATATTATATTACCACGCGCTTAATTATTGTGCGTTACATCACCACACGTTACATCACACATTATATCACTCTATGTTATATCCCTCTGCGTTGAATTACTACGCGTAGAGCTAGCACGCGTTGTATAACGTTGACGCATTTTGTATTGTGTCGCCACGCGTTATATCACTACGCGCTGTATCGCCACATATTGTACGACCATGCATTGAATTGCCACGCGTTGAATTACCGTGTGTTAAATAACCATGCGTAGAATTACCACGCGTTGAATTACCGTCGGTTGAATAACCACGCGTTGAATAACCGCGCGTAGAATTACCACGCGTTAAATTACCGTGCGTTGAATAATCATGCGTTCAATTACCACGCGTTAAATTACCGCGCGTTGAATAACCACGCGTTGAATAACCATGTGTTGAATAACCATGCGTAGAATTACCACGCGTTGAATAACCGCGCGTAGAATTACCGTGCGTTGAATAACCACGCGTTGAATTACCGTGCGTTGAATAACCATGCGTTCAATTACCACGCGTTAAATTACCGCGCGTTGAATAACCATGTGTTGAATAACCATGTGTTGAATAACCATGCGTAGAATTACCATGCGTTGAATAACCACGCGTTGAATTACCGTGCGTTGAATAACCATGCATTGAATAACCACACGTTGAATAACCATGCATCGAAATGCTTTACATTGTATCACCACGCATTGTATAACCACGCGTTACACCACCACGCATTGTATCGTCACGCGCAATGTTACTACACGTAGAATTACCAAGTGTTAGATTACCACGATTCGAATTACAGTGGGTTGTATGATCACGTGTTGGATTACTTTGCGTTGAACCACCATGTGTTGGATTACTATACATTGAATCACCATGTGTTACATTACCACACATTGAATTACTGCACGTTAAACTTACACGTCTTAAATTACCACGCGTTGTATCACCACGTGTGATCACACGTTATGTTGTGACCGTTGTATTGTTATATTATCATGTCATTATCATATTATCACATGTTATAGTATCAGGAATTACACATGACACGTTATATCAAATGTGACATCACTATGACACGTTATTGTCGCATGCACTTTCTATTAGACAAAACATAAGAATTAGATTTGAAATATCGTGTGCTTTGTTAACATTGTTAACGCCGATGAAATACATATGTGACTCAAAAACACTGAATTTAATATCAGATAGAAAATTTAATTTCGCTGTCTCTGATAAGTTTAAATACTATCATAAGTACATAAGCTTACAATCAGCCACGTCTTGAAAACCTAAATAAAAAGGTTGAAACGTTTAAAAATTAAAAACTATACTCGTTTCTAAAAATCGACTATACCTAAATTTCAACGAAATTATAACACAAATAAAAAACTTGAAATGTTGTTAACTAATTAAACCAATGGACTTCAAAGAAACTATTAAATGAATTCCGGAAAAATTATTACGAAACATAAAACGCGTTTCATTTATTTAAATGCAACGATGATAAGCAGGCGAACGTAATTAGCTAGAAATATAAAACTATTCTTAATTCCTTTGTAAGCTGGCAGAGGTACGCATACTGGCGTAAATTAGGCGCGTGATATTATGCAGATGCTTGCAAACGCGAAAGAGTATGCTTTAACGTAGCCACATTCTGAAATTCGTACAAACGTATAAAGAACGTTTAATAGTATACAACAGTTCACTTTCATTTTACTGCCAGGCATTTACACTTTCTAATGAAATGAGAATCACTGATACACTGGAATAATTTTTTTTATAAACCCATTTATCCTTCTGCTTTCTTCGTTGCAAATTTTTATGTTTCATCAAAGAATATGCTGCATATTTTACAAATATTTTTATTATTTGTAATCAACGTTTTGTTATCTTTACAATTTTCAAAAATAAACTTGTTGATAGAATTTTTATATTTTATATTTTTAAAGCAGACAAACTTTTTATTATTTTTATACTGCTATTGTTTGTGAAAATACATTTTTTTTTCAGGCTGAAAAAACTAATGGTTCAATGTACGGATGACAGGTTCTGAATCATTACTTTCTACAAACAAAAATGTTACACGTCGTTAATAGAATGTCACGTAATGTGACACAAATTTTTGTGACAGAAAATAATTATAAAATCTCAATTGACCAGACTTCAATCGCAACGTGGCTCGTGACCTAATCAGATTGACTTCTAACCTAAATCGTATTAGGACTGTACAAACCGACGGTTTCGCCAATAAAACGGAGCAAAATCGAGAAAATCAACAAAGAAACAAAAGAATTATCCTGGGAAAGGAGAAGTCTGTCGAAGATTTGCACAGAGCCACCTGTCCATTCGATTCTTGTGTCAAGCCTCTCGGTGCACATGTACCCGTAGGTACATTTGGAAAAGGCGAGCAGGTTTCGAGAAGGTAACGAACTTCCGGAATTAGAACAGTGTTCAGTAGAAAGAAGGTCGACCGAACGAGACTCGTGTTAGGCAAAAATTTTGCAATAAAAAAGTTCAGCGAAATTAGTCTGCGGTACACGTTGCAGCTTCCCCGTTCGTTTCAACCTTTTCAAAAGCGATTAATCGCCATAAAAAAGGAGCAGAAGTATAGAACAGGCTCGAATAAAAATTCTACACAGGATATCACCAGTGAGCGTAGAAACGTGCACACGTCGATGTAACGTACGTACATTTTTGTTTCTCAATGAAACACGTTCCACTTGTCCAATCACAACATGCGATCGAATTTAACCTTTTTATTACAGCTTTGACGAATGGAGGTTTTTCGAACAATCCGGATTTCTATCACTGGTTCATATATTTCACCGAGAAGAGATGGTATAGGTTAAATTACATGAACATTTAGAGTATTAAATGGTTTAAAGAGGTGCTGAGTCGTCCTTTTCGTACACGAAACCGAAGGCACACAATCGTCGATACGAAGAAACTACGTCGAGATGAAAAAGCTGCACTTACGACCGATGCAACAGACTACTGCTTCATCAGTTTCACGAACGTTTCTCGACACCGAAAAATTTTCGAGAAAGGCATCACTAGCGTAAAACGTACCTCGTCGTGTGAAATCCCAGAAACGCATCCGATGCTCCGTTAACAATACGTTCACGTAAACCAACTGGCACAGTGCACGTTCGTCCGAGTTACATGTGCTCGACGCACCGTTCGATCACTCGATTCATAAAGGAATGAGTAAAAAAAACGCACGACAAACCGGAATAAACTGAACGAATCACATGTAAGTTAGCACAGTAAAATAAAGTAACGATGAAAACGTACTCGTATCTCGGGGTGGTTGCCACTTGTTAGGTAGCAGTCGGATGCGACACGCATCAATCACGTTTGAGCATCGTTGGGTGGTTCGGCTCCGTTCAGCGTCTTGCACTCGCGCACGCACGCTCGACGGATCAACAGAGGATCGCACGACGGTTTCGCGCGGCGACGACGACGACGAACACGACGACGATGACGAGGACGAGGGCAAGGACAACGAGGACGACGTCGACGCGGCAGGACGAGGATCATGACTCGTCTCTACCGTCCATAACGTCTTGCCTCGTCACGATTCCGTTTTTGAGTCTACCGTTTCCGGTTCATCGGAGTTCCCGACGAAACCGACGTGGACAACGGTCACGCTGGCAGCCGCGATTGCTTTCCACGGATACACTGTCGAGATCGCGAACGCTGCTCTCGAAGCGTGCGTCGAGCACGAAGCACTGTTTACATGCGAGCAGGGGCGCCATGGTCACTACCGCCTTCGGTCTAACGCGATTAGCAGCACTCTAAATTTCGGGCTGTTGTTGCCCCTCGCGCTCGCGTACCGCGTTCCAACACTGAGGGTTTTATTTATCATCGCGGGCAACCGTGTCCGTTCGACGGTTCATTCATCTTTGCGACATTATTCGCCTGCTCGTCGATCCTCTCTACGCGTACATCCCGTCTCGCACTGCTACCACCGTTTCTCTTCCTTTCTCTCCTATCCGCACGATCTTCGAATTCTCCTCGCTCTTTCTCTTTGTCTTATCCAACCCCCGCCGCCGTTGTCCTGCCACTCTCACCCTCTCGCGCCACTCTCTCTCTCGTTCTCTCTCTCTCTCTCTCTCTCGTTCTCACGCGGTAACAGAAGCGACACGAGTGCTGCTCCCCGAGATTGTCCGACTCGTGCCAAAGCTCTCGTTAGACTAAGCGCCGATAGAACTAGCGCCACGCCCTCCGCGTAGGTGGCAGCACTGTCCACCCTCATCTCGACAACTTCCCACGAACTCCTTCCAACCCCCTACTTTCTCTCTTCTGCTTAGGGGATGATGTTACCTTTCCTACCGCTTCAACCCCCTTCGCCGACTTGCTCATCCTTCGGTAGTTTACCCTTGCCCTCTTCTGTGCTACCCTCTTTGTCCTTCCTCTTTTTCTTCCCTCGTATTTACCTACGTGCCTTGCACCCTGTTTCATCCTACCACCACCATCCACATCCTATGCGAAATGTTACTCTTTTTTCGATCTTTACAGTCTACCTGTTTTCCAACTTCGTGCGCGACATTTTTTATCTCTTTCTGTATTAAAGAGCGATGGTGTACCCTCGCCGTTGTTTAATTAAACAATGGAAATAAATGAAGTTTGTGTGCCGAAGATACGAATGGTTTTTCTTTATCAAATTTTCGTCGATTGACGGTGGAAGTAAATACGGTTGATAAACAGAATTTTGTTTATCATAATATCGTTTATTGGTATGAGATGTTAAAAACTTGTTGCTTGTAGAAACTGTGGATAATTGTACTGATTTCCATCTATATTTGCTAATATTGACTTTCTGCATAAACACTTTGTGGAAATAAGGCAGTTTTTTAAGAGAATAATACGGTCTTCTCTATTTTCACTCTTCTGTAGATAAACTGTATTAAAACTTACTTGTGATAATTATAAATAATTGTAGTAGTGTTTCGATGTTTGACGACGAGATTGTTTTACTATCACTGTATTTTATATACTCGTAAATTTCATAATTTATAGACTCCCTTTGTACCTTTTCAATAAAAAATTGTACTTGCTCCAAAATTTGTAGTCATAACATCATGGTTTTTAATTAATAATCGCAAACACATGTAAGTTCATATAAGCAGAACTATATTTCAGAAACATTCGTTCTTTTAGGTCGAGTTTCTTATAATTTGAAATTTGAAGTATTATGGTAATTCGACGTTATCGCGTGCTGTTACAATTCAAATCGAATGTAAATTGATCTGAACTCGATATCATTATGTTGGTAATTGTATGTAGTTCCTCTGTACACGTTTGTATTTCAATTGTAAGGTATAAGTTAATTTAATGCGTTTACTAGCAGTATTCATATTTCACTAACATATGCATACTTCATTACCACATCATTTGCAGTAAAATGAATGCAAATAAAAGTGGTATTGACGTAATCGATAAATTTGGAGTTTTTGGAGAAATTTTTGGAATTGAGAATTTTAGAATTTTGGAAATTTTAGAGATTGGGGAATTGAGGTCTGAGGAATTTTGAAATTTGAGAAGTTGGTAATTTGGGGATTTGTAGATTTGGGGATTTGTGGATTTGTGAATTTGTGGATTTGTGGATTTGTGGATTTGTGAATTTGTGGATTTGGGGATTTGGGGATTTCGGGATTTGGGGATTTGGGGATTTGTGAATTTGTGGATTTGTGGATTTGTGAATTTTGGGATATGGAGACTTGCGTATTCGAAGGTCCGCATATTTATGTCTTTGGGGATTTCACAGTTTGTAAATTTCTCCATTTGAATTATCACAAATACCTAAACTAGTCAATCTAAGAATTTTGCAAACAGAAGTTTACACATGTGCTAACAATAATTTTACATTTATAATTAAATATTCAATAATTGAAAAGGCGGCTTAAAAGTTGAATAGAAATGAATATAAAATGAAGAGAAATAAAACTCTTTGTTGATTAAATTCATGTTGCCTGCCAGACATGCTGCACCTATTCCCCTAATTATATTTCCCTTTTTGCCGAAAAATAATTAATGCACCTCACGTTCCTTGCTGAACACGTCTATACTTAATAGCCCTTCATTGCTGTTTGTATATACCTGCACCCTACTTTTGTCCCTCATTCACGCCCTTCTTTCGATCCATCTCTGTTTACATGTATTGCTACCAGGTCTGTATTAAAGACAGAGAATTGAAGTATGAAGCTCTACCTTTGGTGCCTTCTAATACTTCAAGAAAACGCAAAAAGAATTAACTAAGTTTAACTCCGTTAAACTTTTGCATATCAATTTGCATACTAATGCAAATTATGAAATTTTAACCACAACTTATTATAAAATAAACTTCGTTTCATGTAAACGCAAATTAACCCCAATTTCCTTTTTTTATACGAAGAGAACCTGTGCTGAGTTAATAGCCCCAGGCCTTCAAGAACTTTAATCCGGCCATGCTCGCTACGTTTTCTGCCATTATTTTCCCAATGGATTCTTGTGTTCACGTTTTTCACTGTTGTCATGCATCGTATATTTCCTTCATCGGACCTTGCAAAATTCTATTATCTTTCATAGAGTTTTCAAGAAAATTCGCATACATCGCAGCTTGAAATTGCTGCATCAATATCATAGATTATCACATTTTCGCAGTTTTAAAGTGCATGCCACAGTCTGTTTCGAAAATGGAAATAAAAGGTGAAATTATACATATTCGTTTGCAAGAATATTTGATTATACAGTGTGTCGCAACTAGTGTTACTTCCTAAAAGGGGTGCTAGAGGACGTCATTGTCGACAAGATTTTTTGCAAAGAAAAAATTTCGCAGTTCTTAAAGAGTATAGTACAGTTTGTTTCGAAGATGGAAATAAAAGGTGAAGTTATACATGTTTTTTGTGATCTGTAAGAATATTTGATTATACAGGGTGCCTGGTAACTAGTGTTACTCCCTGAAAGGGGTGGTAAAGGATGAAATTCTGAACAAGAATTTTTGTAAAGAAAAAATTTCACCGTTCTTAAAATGTATGGTACAGCTTGTTTCGAAGATGGAAATAAACGGTGAAGTTATACATGTTTTTTGTGGTCTGTAAGAATATTTGATTATACAGAGTATCTCGTAACTAGTGTTACTCCCTGAAAGCAGTGGTAAAGGATGACATTCTGAACAAGAATTTTTGTAAAGAAAAAATTTCACAGTTCTTAAAATGTATGGTACAGTTTGTTTCGAAGATGGAAATAAAAGATGAAATTGTGTATATTCGTAGTGGTTTTTAAGAATATCTGATTATGCACGGTGTCGCGTAACTAGTGTTACTCTCTGAAAGAGTAGCTCCTCTAAAAGGGTGGTAGAGGTTGACATTCTGAACAAGATTCTTTTTAAAGGAAAATTTCGCAGTTCTTAAAGGGAATAGTACAGTTTGTTCCAAAGATGGAAATAAAAGGTGAAGTTATACATGTTCTTTATAAGAATGTCTGATTATACAGGGTGTCTCGTAATATTTTCTCATAATATTTTCTTGCAAAAAATCTTATTCAGAATGACATACTCTACCACACCTTTCAGGGAGTAACACCAGTTTCGAGACACCCTGTACAAATAAACATGCTTCTATAGTTACATCTTTTTATACTGTGTTGAATTTAAGCTTCTCGCAAATCATCATCCAATGTGTAATAAAGACTTTTATATTTCAATAGTTCTGTTTCATTGCTTTAATTCATTGGACATCGTCACGCGAGCTTCTGGCTATCAGACAATCGTGATATAGGAAGAATGAGATATATTTGCTATCATTCTTATCATATCGTTCCGTGAAATCGTTTTATTCCCTGGAAAATGCTAATAATTCTTCACACCAAACGTCTTCATTAATTTTTGGACGAGTTTCTGTCTCGTTTACACTTCATCTCCATGTTACAGTTAGAATGTATACGTTGCACGAATTTATACGATGTATATGTTTAAATTTAGAATAAATATATGAGTGCAAAGTAATTTTCATATTGCATTACTTTTTATGTGTACAGAAATCAATGTAGGTTTGAACAAAAGTGCTTTAACTTTATAATTCAAAACCACTATAAGTGATTTTAAGGGATTTAGTAATTCTACAGTAATCAATAATGTATCAATTATTATTCGAATCTATTGTTATACTGGGTCATACCTATATAAAATTTATAAGCGTAAATATATTTGCATCTCACCCGATTTCGAAATCTGCATCCATAAATGTGCCGTTCCTGCATGGAATTAATTTTGTAATTTTTAATTCATTTTTCAACACATGAATATTAATATAATTTTGGACTCGTGTAATTGTGGATTTAAAAATTTAGAAATTTGGAAAGTTTATCTGCGAATTTGTTAACATTTGTAGTCCGTAAATTTCAATATTCCAGAATTTAGCAATCTGAAATCTTGGACATTGATAAATTTCACAGCTCGAAAATTTCTTCCAACATAAAAATTTAATAGTTTAAAAAATACTTGACTGCTTAAAAAATTGTGAATCTCAAAGTTTACAAATTTCAACAATTTTTAATTTGAAAATTTGGGACTTTGAAAAATTGTAAATTTTAAAGTTTTCCAATTAGATCAGTTTGACAATTAGTGTCCAGTTAATATTGAACACATAATACCACTGAAACTGTTTCTTATAATGAAGATGTGAAAAAATATACCGTATGAAACGTTTTTTCTAATTGAAAAAGAATACTAGCGAGGCAACAGTTAAACTAGCCACTTTGCACAAACATTAACAACGTGTGACTAATCACAAATTTTCCGCTAACGCAGATGAAATCAATGGCGGAGTAATTGGGTTATTTGAAATAGCCTGCTGGTAATTGGACTTACGGATAGCACAACCGGTTTATTTCACCATCAAATCAATCTTCTTTCACTGCAGGGCCGTTTCGACTATTCGTGCTATTTCGAGGCCCTCTGTTTGAGTTGGACTAGATAATAGCCCTACGGACAAGATGGAGTTAGATGATAATAAAGGAAATGTTAATTGCTACTCTATATTCCTTTTTGCTAATCTATCAGGCTATTTCAAGACATACCTTGAGTACCTCCATCTCATTAACTCCAATTTAGTGATTATGAGATATTTTTAACGTGTTACTTGTCGTAATTTATCTTTTTCGAAAAATGCTGAATGCACATGAATGCATGTGTAAATTTAAAATCGTATGGTGATATTAAATCTTTATAGTAGTGTGATTAGTTCATGTTATTAAATTAAATTTAATGATTATGAGATAATTTGAACATATTACTTTTTTTGAAAATGGTAAATGCATATGAATGCATATTAATAAATATGCAGATGTAAATTATGAAAAATATGATGATATTAAAATTGATGTGTCTCTATATTAAAAATTATGTAAATAGCGAATCTGAACTGTAAGTAATATTAAACTCAATGTAATGTAAAAATGTAATAATAAATAATATTTTACTCTGAGTTTGATTAATTTCTTACATTTTGTATTAATTAAAATTGTAATGTTTCTTTTCCCTGAATATTGTAACATGTAAATGAATTTTAATTTTAATTAATCCGATCTTGTATTTTAACTTCCACTACTATCCTTGGCAAGCACACTTTTATGATACATGAAAATAGTATTTATATTTGTAAAAGACAATATTCCACATATTCATAATTGAACAAATTAACAAAATAAATTCATAATTATTCAAATTAAAATTCCTTTAAACTTTGTATTTATAAAACTTCTATTTTAAATATGAAAAACGAAATTAGTTTGTTCTTGTCAACATTTAAAATTAACATAATTCACAAGGTTAAAAAATAAGTATAATTAATAATACAGTATATCTTTAATTGCGAATGAAGTGTAGGATAAAATTTCAATTAGAATTTAATTAAAAAAAGAATACATAAACAGTTGATTTATACACAAATACAATTCACTAAGTTGAAAATGAAAGCGACTGAAAGAACAGGTAAAAGAAGAATAAATGTATAGTGAAATGAATGGAACAGAGTTTCGTGCAAACTTTCCATTTCGTCCATTGTATTCATTAACAACAAGGAAAACAGTAATTTAAATCTGTACAAAACACGTATTTCAACGCTACAAACTATCTCGATCAAGTATTCGTATTGCCATCGGTTTGATACTACAGTGCAAAGTTAACAACATATAGTATATACACCAGACCCTGCTATTATCAGTTGTTGTTTTATGATAAAAATCGCAAACACTCAGCTCAAACTGTAACATAGTCTCGCGAATAAAAATTTCAACAACCAACGTAACGATTATTTATACCAAAAACATATGGTAGAAAGTTCAGTTGATTTTTAATCGGAAAAGTATTCTTATCTGCGTAATTTGGTTAACTATATTCAGAAAATATTTCGGAACCTTTAATTATCACTTAGAGATAAACCAGTATAAATAATCTAATTGCGGATGTTTATGCATTTAAAGCGTACCAGATTATGCAGAAATTATGTAAATTATGTATGTATATTATAAACGTGCCTCTTCATCGGTATATACTGTGTGGTATTTGAAATTAGGGACGCAAAGGTTTTGTTGTGGGAATTATAAAAATATAGGGAAGTTTAGGGATTTGGAGGTGTGGAAATTTCGGAGGAAAATTTGTGGAAGTTTGATTAGGAATTTGGGAATTTATGGACGTGGAAATTTGAGATTTAGAAATATGGGAATTTGGAGAATTAGGAATTTGAGAATTTGGCGTTTTAGAGATATGGGAATTTGGGGAATTAGGAATTTGAGAATTTGGGGATTTAGGGATGTGGGAATTTGGGAAATTAGGTATTTGAGAATTTGGGGATTTAGGGATGCGGAAATTTGGAGAATTAGGAATTTGAGAATTTGGGAAATTAGAGATATGGGAATTTGGAGAATTAGGAATTTAGAGATATGGGAATTTGGAGAATTAGGAATTTAGAGATGTGGGAATTTGGAGAATTAGGAATTTGAGAATTTGGGGATTTAGAGATATAGGAATTTGAGAATTTGGGGATTTAGAGATATGGAAATTTGGGGATTTAGGAATTTGAGAATTTGGGAATTTAGAAATATGGGAATTTGGAGAATTAGGAATTTGAGAATTTGGCGTTTTAGAGATATGGGAATTTGGGGAATTAGGAATTTGAGAATTTGGGGATTTAGGGATGTGGGAATTTGGGAAATTAGGTATTTGAGAATTTGGGGATTTAGGGATGCGGAAATTTGGAGAATTAGGAATTTGAGAATTTGGGAAATTAGAGATATGGGAATTTGGAGAATTAGGAATTTAGAGATATGGGAATTTGGAGAATTAGGAATTTAGAGATGTGGGAATTTGGAGAATTAGGAATTTGAGAATTTGGGGATTTAGAGATATAGGAATTTGAGAATTTGGGGATTTAGAGATATGGAAATTTGGGGATTTAGGAATTTGAGAATTTGGGAATTTAGAAATATGGGAATTTGGAGAATTAGGAATTTGAGAATTTGGGGATTTAGAGATATGGGAATTTGGAGAATTTGGGAATTTAGAGATATGGGAATGTGGAGAATTAGAAATTTGAGAATTTGGGAATTTAGGAATATGGAAATTTGGAGAATTAGAAATTTGAGAATTTGGGAATTTGGAGATATGGAAATTTGGAGAATTAGAAATTTGAGAATTTGGGAATTTATGGATATAGAAATTTGAGAATTTAGGGACTTGAAAATTTAGGAAAAACAATATATTTGCATAAACACCCGCAACGAATAAATAACACTCTCCCTATCGCCTCCTATCGCTCCATAATAAAATACTTCTCACAAACACTTATGCAATTCCTTTAAAAATTTCATATACATAGCTATACACGATTGTATCAAACAATACCTAACGGAAAGACTACGATGCGTTCTATAAATTTGTGCATTATAAAATACGAAGCAATTTTGTGCTCGAATTATCACGTAATTTTTCATTAAAACAATTTCTTATCAACGATCTTTCACCTAATATATGTAATACAATGATACATTGAAACCTTTATTATACTATCAATACATGTATCCACGAACGAATATGTCAACGTGTTGTTTATAAAAAAACAAAGAATGTTCATGATATACAATGTACAATATATACACGAAGAAAAGAAAGTATAGTTTGTTACAATAATCTACGGAAGCTTTACAGTATAAAACTTTATAAAATAATTTCGTGCATTATTTATCTAAGGCCTGAATTCCCAATATGTGGATCGTGACTCTCGAATCGAAATAATTTTCGATCTTCAAAATTTGGAACTTTCGTATTTTGAAGTTCCAAAATTTTTAAATTTATAAAATTTGAAAGAAATTTTCAAGTCGTTTAAATTTCTAAATTTGGAAAATTTTTGATCATTTAAATTTAGGAATTTAGAAATTTTCAAGTCATTTAAATTTTTCGGAATTTGGGAATTTATCAGTCATTTGAGTTTAAAAATTTGAAAAATTGTAAGTCATTTAATTTTAAAAGCTTGGAAACCTTTGCGACCTTTAATTTTGAAAATTTTGATATTTTTAAGACATTTTTTAATTAAATTAAGTAGTACATCTTTTCTATGATAATTTCATGAAAATTGTTTTTAATAATAGTTTTAATGTTGATATTTTGATACCAGTATGGTAGAATTTCTTTGACTGCTATAAGAGTCATGATTCAATCGAAGTTGGGAAACACTGCTCTATAACATCGTAAACGAGCTCCGTTCGATATATTCGCTTTACAATATTGGTAAAATTATGCGTAGAGTGCGACGATTTCCTAGTTACACGATTTGTTGACATTAGATACCTTGTTGCGTAAGCACTTTTCTCGCAAGTAGCACTTGGAACTTCGGTTGCTTCAAGAGCACTTTTCTGGCGTTTATTTAGCGACATATGGAATTAACATACATGATGTTTCATAGCGTGTAGGATCAACTCTACAAGACACAAAAATTTGGAAAGTTGGAAACTTTTTAATTTGGGAACTGAAATATATGAAAATCCCATAATTTGAAATATTAGGCATTTGCGAACATCGGAAATTAAACAATTGGAAAACTGAAATATTGAAGAATTGAAGAATGGAGAAACTGAGGAATTGTTGCATTGATGATTTGACAAAGTGAAGAATTGAAGGACTGAAAAATTAAAAAAATCAAAAATATCGAAATATAGAAATGTAGCAATATTTAAATATAAAAATGCCAAGGATTTAAATGTAGAAGTGACAATCATAAATTCATAAAATTTTTCATTTGTACATTGAAGGAAGAGTTGGTAAATTAAAGAATTGAAAAATTGAAAAATTAAAAAAATGAAAAATTGAAAAATTGAAAAATGAACAATTGAAAAATTAAAAATTGCAAAATTGAAAAATCGAAAAATTGAAGAATTGAAGAATTGAAGAATTTAAAAATTGAAGAATTAAGAATTGAAGAATTGAAGAATTAAGAATTGAAGAATTGAAGAATTAAAGAGTTGAAAAATTGAAGAATTGAAAAATTAGAGCCTTGGTAATTATAAAATTGAAGAATGGAAACTTTGAAATTTGAAAATTTTTTGAACCATTAATTTAGTAATTTGATGACTTAATCTGACAATTACAAAATATAGAAACAAATCCTCGAATTAGACAGGCATACAAATTTTTAAAACTGGTCCTGTCAAAAACAACCATATTTTTTCTCCATACCCCCACATTATGAAACACCCTATGTTTGAATCACCGATATCTATTCTTGCATACACTATCATAAATTTCTACCCTTAAATTCACGGAAAGTCTCTCCTCGATAATTCGGCATAAAATTAAGCAAAATCGTTCTATCACGTTCAATAGTTGATAAGAATACATTTGATGAACTTTTGAACAGTGTACCTGAGTTTCCCAGACGTTCTGTTTTCCAAACATATTCTGAACCATGATTTGGAAACTGTGTCTGCGTTATGGTTGGCTCACTCTCCTGCTCTTGTTACGCGTTGACTTATACTACTGACAAATTCATTTCTCTAATGTATCGTCATCGACGCTGTTAATCAATTCAAATATTTCTAGCAGCAGTATGTCTACTTGAAAAATGATAATAATTGTTTGTCAACGTACTGTGGCTACAAAGCAGGACGTTTCTGCTTACTTAACAATCGTTGTTTTTAAATAATAGTTCAACTGTTGATTAAAAATTTGTTCCTAAATGAAAGTACTGATTGCGCAGTTTCAATTTGCTGCTTTTTACATACATACAATGTACTGTTCAAGATAGGCGTTAAAAGTGAAACTTCAGAGTACATATATTGTGCACAGGACTTTAGAAAATTAGAAATTGTGGGATTTGGATGTTTAAAGAGTTGGGAATTTTGGAACTCAAATTGGAAGACCTGGAAATTTAAATATTATCAAATTTTAACATTTTGTGCTTTGAGGACTTGAAATTTGAGAATTTGTGGAATTGAGAATTTGGGAATTTTCAAATTTGAGAATGTAGAAGTTCTAAAGTACAAGGATTCGCCCACACAAAAATTTGGATCTTTGGGAAATAATAACTTCAAAACAATAACAACCGTAAAAGAGTATCGACAACATTAAATATGTACACAAAACAGTCCACCATAATTACCAAAACTAATCACTTCGAAATGGTAAGCAACAGGATATTTTAAATATATTACTACAAATAATATCACCGATTATTATGCAACGATGTAACAATCAGCCTTGCGTAACACTTTCGGATACCGTTTAAAAGTGCATTCTTGTCGACCGAACGACTGTCTCGTCGTTTAATTAAAAAAAAACTGCAGTCTTCTTCTCAAAAATGATGAAAATCCTTAACGCGGACACTAATCGCTGTCTCCTTCGTAAAATGTGTCCGGCGTTAAGGAGGCCTCCTGTTATTCTTCGTCAACAATTTCGCAGCTGTGATACTTGCTCGATGAATCCAGCCAACTTTCTACGCCACTGGACGCTAAATCGTCGCAGGATGGCATTTCTGGTAAGGGTTCCATATTTGGGGCTCCCTTCTTCGACAGATTATTCGCTGGACGATCTTTTACGCATCCTGAAATTGATTTCATAAAATATTAAAATATATGTATTAAATACACCTTTAATAAAACATTTTATTTCATAAAATGTTTTAATTTGAGTTTAACATTTTGACTATTGCTTGATAATTTCATTAAGAAGGAAGAGGTTTGAATAGGTTGAGTTTATTACGAATTTTCGAATAGATTGTTGACAGGTAATAATCAACGTACTAAATCAGTGATGGACAGAGCAGAGTTTAGAATCTGAAAAGTTGAAATTTAGAGAAGTAGAAAACTGATTATTGGTTATTTTCAAACCTGCAAGGTTGAGAACTTAGAAACTTCAAATTTCGAAATTGACAATTTTTAATTCTCGAATTCAGAGATCTAAAAATTGCTAATTTGGAAATATTAAAATTTAGGAATTTAGGAACCAACTCAGAAACTTAAAAGTTTAGAAATAGAGAAAGGGAAATAAAAATTAAATTTACAAGTTTCTAAATGTGGAAAGTTAGAAGTGTAGAAATTATACAGTAACATTGATCTTATAAATTAATATAGGAATAGTTACCATTATCGGAAGTTAAAGTCGTCTCTTTTCGACGAATCAGTGCTTGCCTGGATGCTCTTGGACTCCTATATTCGCCACTTATAGATAATCCAGCGCTAATTGTTGGAAGCCTTATATCCAAATGTGAACCTTTATCTGTAACAATCTAACAAGATCTTAAGTTAAAAGCATAATTTACAGAAGCTAGAGTACCAATTAAATCGATATTTTGAATATTTCCAAAATTCAACTAACAACCATTTATTGCGAAGAACTCCTAGTGGAAAAGAAACTTGATTAAATACAGAATTTTATGCAATTACCTTATTATTCATAGCGTATAATTTAGTAGCGATATCCCTCGCAACTAATGTTGTTAAAACTGTAGCTAGATATGCTTCCTTAACGAGCAAATATTCCAATGCGGATCTTTGCCAGTATAAATATCTACACGAACTCGCCGCAACGATCGACACCTAACATCAATAAACAACAACAAAAAAACAATTAGTGTAATAATATTTTAACATTAAATCTACAATGCATATTTATTTTTAAATTGAAAGTAAAGTGGATTATGCAAATACAGCATGGAAAATTAGCATATACTAATGTAATGAAAACACTTTATCTAAATATTCAAATATGAAAATTTATTCAAATATTCAAATTTGAAAATTTGTAGTTTTCTTTATGGAGTATGAAATTTTCAAAGATCGAGAAGCAGAATATTTACCTTAAATTTATCGTCAACAGATGCTCGAGAACTCTCGAATTCCGGCGAATCCAAAAACTCACAAGGCAATATAAGATGCAGAAAATTCGAATCGCTGAGTACGTTCACTTTACCACTAAGCAACAGACCCAGTCTGTCGGTTCTTGTTAAATTTTGCATCGCGTAAGCTTCACCGGTGTGTAACGACATTATCGATGCGAATTCTGGAGACACCAACCTCTTGAACTGCAGTCGAGATACCTACATTGTTATTATAGAAATAGTAAAAAATAAAATACTGTGTAGTCTTAAATGTTTTATTCCTGACAAGCTATGTAGAAAACTTATTTAACAAATTCGTACATATTCAGCTAATTATGAAATTAATTCATTAATTTTTAATAGTATACCTTTCTGTCACTATTTATAACAAGGTTTTTCTATGCATCTCAAATTCAAGACAAAAAGAATTATAATTACAGAGCCATACATTTTATGTCATCGTTAAATTGTAAATTGTGTTCAGTAGATATAAACAATAAATAAAGGATAGCGTGTAGAAGCTCATACGCTAATCACCGGCCATGAAATTGTTAAGGTACAATCTTAATGCATCGCTTTATCTTATTCTCAACTTTCTCAACCTAATTGTACCGCCGATTAGAGATACGCAATCTTTCTCAGAAATCTGTACGACGAATAGAAATAAGTTTCCTCTCCTTCAAACACACACGATTTAATTTCGCACGCTAAATACATCACGTTCTGTTCCAATTATAGCTACAGCGGGCTGCAGTGTTTTACGAATTCTGAATTAGAACCGTACGAACTAATCTAATATACGATCACTTGATATCCAGAAACACGCGAAAGATTAAGAACAGTGTGTCGCGTGATGTATGGTAATCGCATATATAAACTCATAAAATTGATTAGGATCTTGACAAAGCGCTCACCTTAAAGGGGTAAAACAGTGTGTGATAAGCCTCTTCTAATTCGGGGTCGAATCGAACGGGTCTCATTTGATAAACTATGTAAACTAGCTGTCCGATATTCAGCAACAAGAAGCTGAAGTTCCAGGAGAATATATCTGGCGCGCATATCACGTGCCATGCCCAGCCGGACAACAACATGAAACCTGAAACAAAAAACAATATTATTATAACATTCTTTAGAGACCAGTAATTGATTTTAATTTCAGAAATATTTGTGAGAATCTTCATAACGCAAAAATTATTAAGAGGTTCAAGTTTGATTGATTTTGATAAGTTTCAAAGATGGGACCGAGAACGCCATTTTGGACAATTTTTCTTTCTGCATACAATCATTGGACGCTGCTAGACTTTAGTTCTGGAGATATTTACAAAAATCGTTTTAGTATGAAAATTATTTAGAAAGAGGTTAGATTTGACTGATTTCGATGATCTTGGAATGTGATGTTAAGAAACAATTTTTTTTCTACGTACAATCACTGCTAGACAGTGCTAGGCTTTTAGAGATACGAGCAGAAATCTTTTTAATGCAGTATTTAGAGAAAGGCACACTGCCTGTTTGAATAACCTTGAAATATATTTGCAAAGTAACAGTATAATTGCTCACGTATGTAATTACCTAAGTAAAAATTAACATATTCTCTCCGTAGTTTCACAAGTTTGCAATACTACCCCTTATCTGATAAGCAACTAATTATCCCATAGAAATATTAGAATATGTACAGATAAGAGAGAAACTGAAAAATATAGTGTGCTCATGACACTCATAAAAATCACTTACTTCACTGTTTAAAATTAACATGTACCACCTCAGTTATCAGTTAAATCAGAAGCACATTAATTCAACCCACAGTTCTGCCAAAAGATAGATCCACTCACCGATTATCAGCACAGAATGCATAAATAATATCCCCTTTCTCGAGGAGGGTGCCGAATACGACAGGGCGAAGCAAAAATTTGCTAATTGAAAGAGTATGTGTTGCGGTTGCTGCCACAGACATAGCGCTGTGTTACCTGAAAGCAACGACACGTTTGACAACTAGTTATTATGCAAACACCGGATGTAAAGAAGGTTGCAAGAAAAAAATGATCACAGCTTGTTTTACCTAGTGCGGTGATGTTATACGAAGGAAGAGGATCGTGTCCGAGACCGGGACTCATGTCGACTAAATTGCTATCGATGAGTGGTGTGAAAGGAAAGAGAAGAGCAACGGTTCCCTAAAACCTACTTAATGTCCATGCTCACTGGTTTGTTTTGGTCAAATTTACCAGCATTCTCGTCTCTAAGCAGGGGCGCGGCGTATGCTCTTTTTTAGGGCGCTTGCGTCAACCCCGTAGATCGATTCTCTTCTCGGTCGACGCTGCTGATGTTTTGATACCCACCGGGGATAAATAAGGAATTTTATGGTAATACGTTGCAGATGTACGGAAAGTAAATGAAGATATTTTATGACGATCATGTGTGGAGAATGTATGATACGTGGTGTTCGCGAATTTTGTGATATCGGCTTCATCGTTGTATGTGAAAGTACACATTCAGTTTTTAGGTCTCAACTCATCAGCGTTACATAAGGTCGGGATAAGAAGAACAAGTCTGTCTTAAGGAAGCCTGGATTTCTCCCGGATAATTTTATGATGGAGATTCTCAATTTTTCTAGGAATTCTCACTTTCTTTCAAAGATTTGGTGCACCTTTATTAGTGATAGCCGTCCTTGTTGGATTCGAGACTATTTAACCCAACGGAAGTATGGAAGCTAAAAGATTCGCTCTCGACTGTTCGCGCTGGACGTCAATCTCTGTAACTACGCGATGACTAAACTTGTGATAAAAGTACACTGGTGATAATAATTGATCCTACCATCATCCGCTAAAATCTGCACGGTTCTGAAATATCGGCTCCATCTTATTTCTGAATCAACCAACAATTGTTCAATTTGAATCAAATTGATTTGCATTGTGATATTCAGTTCCTTTATATTCAGACACTTAATACAAAAATTAGATATAAATCTATTTTATAATATATTTTAACATTATGTAGGTTATTTTATAAAGTCGCAGCAAATATAAATATAAGCAGTATTGTTAACATAGGAATTACAAAAATATCCAGTTCATATACATACATATTTATTGTACGTAACTCATTTGGACGTCTTCGAAAATTATTAATTACACTCATGTAGTTAATTACCCTCATATTAGCTGTTAATGTGATACATGATAATTAAAATACTCCATTGAACGTACAATATTTAGTAATGTATGGTTGCAAAACATATGAAGCTCCAGCACAAGTTTGGAACTATTACGAGTATGTTAGGAGTATTGCAGAAAATATGGTAATGAAATGAATCACTAAGTAGTCTAATAAATTACTAAATATTACAGTAAACATTCTATGGTTTAGCCTTGTGGAAGAACTAAAAGTACATTTATATTGTACTAGATGATGTTTTGTAAATGCCAAAATGGCAACTAGCCTCACAAATACAAAGGACACTGGCTCGAAAAGTGAACATGAAGATATGGAAGAGAATTAAGTCCTCATCTAATGTTACACTATGCAATTTTAATTATTTTATTCACCACAATAAATAAGCCAATTGCAACAAGCCTATATGATTACGTCAGCCCCGATCTCGCTTCTGATTGGTCGAATCACCGAACCGTGACGCGCGGTCAACCGTGACAAGGGGTATATAAACCCCAAATTTTGTCCACGTGCCACATTCATCCTTTTGCAAAGGTAGAAGCAACATGGAGTTCTTCAGGTTCTTTCTCCGCGCTATTGGACTGCTGCAACCCGCCAAGACGGATTTCATTACCGAACTTCCGCTGGAGGTGTCTCAGCTGATCCTGCGCAAGTTGGATCCTGAATCTGTGCTGTCTGCTGCGCAGGTTTCCAGGAAATGGCTGCAGATATGCAGCTCAGACCGGGAAATAAGGAAAACAGCGAGAATGCACATCGATGCGAAGAAGAGAGAAGAGCTGGAGGATTTTGTGGGTCCTGTTCCTTCTGATACGGAGATTCGGGCAATTAGGAAGGTACGAACTTTCGAAGACGTCCGATATCCTCCTGTTAGAGTGGATACAGCTGTGTTATTCAGGGGTTCTGGTAAATTTCGAACTTCTTCGAAACCTAGACCCCGAATACCCCCGGCAGGAATAAGACGTGTTAAGTCCCTTAGAATATAGTTAGTATTGTAAGATTGTAATATTAATAAATTAATAAAATTGTATATATTAATAAAATTTGACAAGCTTTCTATTATGAGTGCTATATCTTTTCGTGATGTAAATTAAGTAATAATAAACATTGTATAAAAAGAAATGGAAAAACAAAATTTTTACGTTTGTTAGGACAATAAAAAATATAACTTTAGTAATTTGTATAATGTAATCATACTAAGTAACTTTTAAGCTATTTGTATGTTTTAATAAAAAGTACGACAAACTTCGATTCAGAAGTATTTAGAATTTATTATTCTTAAAGTTACGTGTTATTACAAATTGTACATTTAATAGAGTAAAATTATGCATTTCATTTAATATTCAACTTATTTAATCTAATATCAGTGAATATATAGCATATTGCTTACTAAATCTTTCTTAATTAAATTTTTTCAAAAATGGCACAAGTCGTGCTATTTCTTTGGCGAACAGGGTGAACTACACACATTGGAAACTGTAGTTCAATTAGTTCTCTTCTAATATCGCTAGATGATACAACAGAAAACAACTTTACCCTGCTTATCGAGAGATGATACAACTTGTTCCCTTTTCGTAAAAATTCATCTGTAAGGTAAGAAATGATATAAAAATGGTAAAAAATTGTTTTCAAATCGTTAAAAATCTTTCTTATAGATGTTTACTTTCCTAAAAGGGATCTTAAAAGGGATTTGCAAAATTTGACGTGATTTGGAGCATGACGGTTTTCTGAAGAAAAACCAGAAGTTTTAGCAACTAGGAAATTTTGAAATTTGAAAATTGGCTTATGTTTCTAATTATTTCTGGATGGAGATTTCATTTTGAAAACTACAAAAAAGATTCTTATGAGAGAGATCATTAAGAATAAAGCTCTAATACTTGACTTTGCAACATCTTTGTTCGCGTTTTTCTTTTGCACCACTCAACTAATTCTCATCAAATTTTGCATGCACATTTGTATGTACATCCAGATGAAGATATAAAATGAATTTCTTAAATCGGACTTGCCACGGACGAATAATGCCACGCATCGAAAAAACTGATAATTAATTAAGACTTTTTAAAAATAACTGATTTATTGGGACAGATTTTGAAATATGTGTTTCTGAATTAAGATTTGATTAAAGAATGAATGAATGATAAACATTCTTCTTTTTAAAATACAAATGAATATAAATTAAATTGAATAACAAATATAAAAATCTCCCTTAACGACGGCTTGAAAGTAAAACTCTTCTTTATCGACGATGACGACCACATTTTTATGGGGGCCTGGATAAGAGTAGGTCTCCCACCTTATCGACTACGGGTAATCGAAATAAACGTGCGCACGATTTGTCGATAAAAAAAGCTCAAAAGATTTATTTAATATTGTTTAAATGTTTATAGTTTTAATAATAAAATGCTCTTATTGAAACACTACTGCACAGAAAAATACAAAAATAATGCGTACGATGTATTCCGCCGACTTCGTGTTGGATATTAATTAATAATTAATTATTTAAATTAAAAATGTGAACCTATACGATATGAGATAGTAGCTGGGGAATCACTAAACATTCTTTAATCATAAAAGTTCATAGACTGTGCTCAGAAAGTGGGTAATTAACGATTTTGCATACTCATTATCGCGTATACATATACAATTATAAATAAAATTATAACTTTAATTATAATCGTAGCTCTTAGCTCGATATCGTTTTCTAATAATTATTCTTTAAAACATTTTTAGAAAACAATATCGATTACCAGGTCACACCACGTGGAGGTGGCTACGATGGTGACCCACCCTAACTCCAAATCCCTTCCACCCTCCAAACGCAATCTCATTTAGCAGAAGGATAAATGAGTTTGACTCTACCTATCTCGTAGGCTCGCATATACAAGTCCTTTACCACAATCCAGTAAGAAACTTGTATCGCACGCATGCACATACATTAATTTAATACTAATCGCATATTAACTTAATCTAAACGCCGCAGTGTACCTCTTCTTCTAACATTGCACTCAAATAATCTATAACGAAGCAAAAAAGCAAAGAGAAGAAAGTTAGAAGAACTTTCTACAAAAGGAAAAGAAAGTTAGAAGAACGTTCTGTGAAAAAAAGGGTTCGGTATTTTTTGCCAAGAGACCTCGCCTTCCATGGGTCAAAGGGTAGTCCACAGTGGCTTACGTGAACCACGGAGACAAAGATGAACCGAAAGTACCTTACGTGAGTTCGAGTGACACTCCCGAAATGGCGGAGGGTGTCCATTTTGCCCCTCTTGTCTTTCACGTGTTCCCGAGGGGGGGACACCCAGACCGTAATGCCCCTTGGCAGGATGGCGACCGTTCAGGGAGCACATCGGTAAGGATTGGTACTACCCCGATCGGCCCCGCCGAGATGTGTCATTCGCGCTACACCGGTACCCCCAGCCCACCAATGCCGCGTGTTCACAGCGCTATGAACCCCCAATGATCCACTTGGGTTCGGAACAATTGACAAAAAATACAGGGTATACTACAAACTAACGCGTACAAAGTTTGAGAGTTGAGAGTGCAAGTTAAAATGAGAGATACTTACACTTACGCATACAATTAACTTAAAACTAACGCACGCATAAAATTCGCTCAAAAATAACGCACGCAGAAATTCGCTTAAAAATAACGCACGCATCCCTCGATGATCCCTCGATGATCCCTCGATGCAATACAATATGTTACGCAACTTAAAATTAACGCAAAATATACTTAAAATTAACGCATAACTAAAATAAATCCCTCGAAGGATGTCTTCAATGATGACCTATTTACCTATAAAATTTAAAATATATAATATACATGAGAAATACATATACAATTAATACACATATAAATACACATATAAATACACATAATTAATACACATATAAATTAATAAACTGCGTGCATAAAATTAAAACCTGAAACAGACAAAAGTGATTAAGACAAACATTAAACATTATAAATTCCTTGCTTAAAATTAAAACCTGTAAAATACAATAAATAAGATAAACCTGAAACATTAAAAATTATTAGAATACAAAAGCCCTAAATGTGTCTTCTGTTCTAAAATTAGAACAAAAGACACTTACAACTTGCGCAGGTTTTTTGTCACATATAGTGACGAAAAACCTGCGCCCGAGCCCACCCTGTCCTCCCACAGCTCGGAATTAATGCAATTAAGATATGAAATTGAGAAGTCTTAATCGTAGCTCTTTGCTCGATATGGTTTTCTAATGTTAATGTCGCGAAAAATATTTAGAAAACAACATCGATTACCGGGTCACACCACGAGGAGGTGGCTACGATAAGTGACCCACCCTAACTCCAAGTCCCAACCACCCTCCATTGCAACCTCATTTATCAGAAGGATAAATGAGTTCTGACTCTACCTAGCTCCTAACTTAGCTCGCATTAACTTAATACGCTTAACTTATTCTATACGCCGCAGTGTATCTCTTCTTCTAACATTGCACTCAAATAATCTATAACGAATTCCAAAAGCAAAGAGAAGAAAGTTAGAAGAACTTTCTACAAAAGAAAAAGAAAGTTAGAAGAACTTTCTGTGAAAAAAAGGGTTCGGTATTTTTCGCCAAGAGACCTCGCCTTCCATGGGTCAAAGGGTAGTCCACAGTGGCTTACGTGAACCACGGAGGCAAAGATAAACCGAAATGTACTTAAGGTAAGTTCGAGTGACACTCCCGAAATGGCGGAGGGTATCCATTTTGCCCCTCTTGTCTTTCACGTGTTCCCGAGGGGGGGACACCCAGACCGTAATGCCCCTTGGCAGGATGGCGACCGTTCAGGGAGCACATCGGTAAGGATTGGTACTACCCCGATCGGCCCCGCCGAGATGTGTCGTTCGCGCTATACCAGTACTTCCAGCTCACCTCTACCACGTGTTCACAGCGCTATGAACCCCCAATGATCCACTTGGGTTCGGAACAATTGACAAAAAATAACGAGGTATACTACAAGCTAACGCGTACAAAGATTGAGAATTGAGAGTGCAAATTAGAATGAGAGATACTTGCAGAGCCTACGAGAACACTTAACTTAAAACTAACGCACGCATAAAATTAGTTTTAAAATAACGCACGCTTAAAATAAACTTAAAATTAACGCACAAGTTGATGAGATTCCTCGAAGGAAGTCTTCAATGATGACCTATTTATTACCTGTAGAACAATTAAATGTAACAATAACAAATAGAGGAAGAAATGCAAGATTAATAACATGTTAATAATTAGGTATACACAATTCATATAATACACATGCAAAATTCATATTAAATATACGCATATAAAATATACAATATCGCTGACAAATATTCAGTCACTTAATTCAGGAGCTGAAACATACAAATACAATTAAGACACATATAAATAGATAAATTACTTATATAAAATTAAAACCTGAAATAGAAAAAAAAATGATTAAAACTGGTTTCATAAAATTGGAACCTGAAACGTAAAAAAATGATTAAGACAAATATAAAACATTCAAAATTATTTACAGTAAATTGAAACTTGAAACAAATACAAATAATTAAGACAAATATAAACCGTTAAAAATTGCGTTTAAAATTAAAGCTGGAACATTCTGAAAAATACAAAACTTAAATTAAAATCACGATCAGGTATGAAACCTGAAAACCCGAATTAAAGTCCTGAAGAAATCGAACGAAAATCGAAGACAAGACTGGAGACAACAGACAACACGTCTGTCGCGTTCGAAAGGTAAACTTCGAATGACTCCCCGCGCCTTCGTACTGCTTCGCTCGCTCCTCGCTTAGCGCCTATAATCCGGCACACCTGTTGTTATGTTGTTATCGCTCTCGGCCGCGCCGACGCTCCGTTTCCGAGAAATACATTCTGAAACACGAAATATAATTATTACGAAGTACGAAAATCTCAGAGCTCGAAAGAATGAGGAAAAATTCAAGAACATTAGAAAGCAAAATAAAAATTCAATAATGTCTGAAAATAAAAACATTTACACATTTAAAAAATGTAATTGCAATTGCAATTCCATTTCAATCACACAAATTAAAATTTTTAAAGACTCTACATGTGCCTCTCTCTTATGTCGTATAATGCGTTTATTATATCGACATAAAATATTAAATTACTTACTTGAAATAAAAAGCTGAAACATACAAAAATAATTTAGAGAAACCTGTAACATTAAAAATTACTTACTTCAAATTAAAAGCTGAAACATACAAAAATAATTTAGAGAAACCTGTAATATTAAAAATTACTTACTTTAAATTAAAAGCTGAAACATACAAAAATTTATTAACATAGAAATTTCAGAACAGAGAATAACTTACCAAGAATTATATTCTGAAACATATAAAAATTTATTAGCAAAAAAATTTCAGAACAGAGAACAATGTAAGAACTTACCAAAAATTAAATTCTGAAACAGACAAAACTTTGTTAACACATAAAGTTGTGGGAGGAGAAGGAAAATTTTTCTTTATTTCATACAAGAATTTCAAAACATAGAAAACGCAATGAATATTGCAGATTTGAGAAGACAATAGAACTTACCAAAGAAGAAACACTAAAACCGACAAAAATTTATTAACACTGAAATTTTAGAAAAGAGAAAAATCAAATTCTGAAACTTACAAAAATTTATTAACACAGAAAATGTTACGAGAAGACCCTATCGAGAAGCAGAAAACTCACATAATGAAAATTACGAAAGATCAACCAACAATAAAACAATTTATACAAAATCAATTCCTGAAACAGAAAAAAATAATTAAAACATAAAATTCGGACATATTAAAACCGCGAAAGGGTATACAAATCGCGAAGGGGTATAAAAATCGCGTATCTCAAAATATAATCACGAAGGGATAAATCTCTAATTTCGTAATAAAATCGCGAAGGGATAAATCTCTAATTTCGTAATACATTCGCGAGGGTATCTCGAATCGCGAAGGGATGCAAGACTCTAATTTCGTAATAAAATTGCAAAGGGACACAAAAATCTCTAATCTCGAAATTCAATCACGAAAGTATAAAAATATTGAATCGCAAAGGGATATGCAAAACTCTAATCTCAAAGTTTAATCGCAAAATCTCTAATATCGGAGTTTAATAGGGAGGGCATAAAAATTTCGAATCGCGAAGGGATATAAAAATCGCGGGTGGCTTTGCTCGTAAAAATTCGAGCAAAACGATACATTTCGTATCGTTCAAAAAAATACATGTAAAACACAAGAAAATAATAGCGAGCATAGTGACAAAATGACTGTCCATCCTAAGATCTTAAGATTTTAGGATGGACAGCCATTGATAGTTCCCCTCTTCTTTGGCAACTTTTGCCGGGGCTCTTCGGCATATAGCCTCTTCTCTCTTCGGCAAAGCCTCACAAAAATCACTCGCGAAATTTTACGGTAACTCGGACATTCTTACTTTTTACATAAATTCTCGATTTCGCTATCGATCTCCACAAACAGAATGCAGTCACTTTTATAGAAATAAAAATGACCACTATCCATTTGCTTTGATCAATAACGAAATCAAAATTTTATGTATTCTTGTAAAAAAGAAAATCTTTTGTAAAAATACGACCAGCGATTCTCAGAATGCGCTGTCCGTAAAAGAATGTCCGAGCAGAATATTTTATTTCACTGCACTTCACTTCACTTTGTACTTCATTTTTGCAGTCGGATCTAGAACCCGACTACGACTTACAAACTAAAAGGCCTGGCCTGAACGAACAATCGAGTTCAAGAGATATTAAATATTTTCATATTTAATTTTTCTCTTCTCGATTTTTCGTGAACCCCCCAGATGCAAGCATCTCACGTGTGAGTGGAAGGACAGAGAAACATGAAAGCTTGCTCTGGCCCTACCTACTTAAAACTAACTCATTCACACCAGAAGTAAGCTACCTGCCTGCCTATCGCTATATTTAAAAAATTGCAAAGTCCATTCTCACAAAAACACACTCCACGGTTCTCACACATACCACCCGGGTGCAAAAAAGCCTAATCCTAGGGAGTACGTCCCGGGACGTCTCCGACACCCGAGTTCAATACTACATTCACACTCTAAGTTCATACCTTTTTGCTGAAATCGATCGACAATCGACAGTGAACATACATATTTCATTTTCGTACTCTTTCGAATATTCAATGTAATATGTACATGTAATAATTTAAACTACTCATTCAATTTCTAACTTAGCAACTTTATAAAATTTTCAAATGACTCTACTTGCATTTTGTATGCATTTGCAAATGACTCTACTTGCATTTTGTATGCTTTTTCAAATGACTCTACTTGCAGTTTGCATGCATAAATAAAATTTTGTAAAATTGAAAAAATAAATCTATAATCGACACAAGGTCCACGACCTAACCACACACACACGTGTAACTTGTGTCGATAATTCACTGTCAATTTGTCGATCGCCAAAACATCTTAAAACTAAACCGTGTCCACCTGCCCTAACTCATGCGAGTAGCAACTAAGCACGCGCATGAATTTAGAGCATAAAAATGAACACGGCCAATCATATTTTGACCTACCAGTTTTCTTCATGTGTGCTGAAAATCCTGAGCTAAAAACATGATTAGTAACATGCTAATAAAGTGTCTTCCAGCAAAAATTCACTCTAATTTTAAAAAATGGAAGATCACTTTGCAAAAATCTAATATCGGTAGTTTCATTCTTAACAGATTTGCGATATCAAAGTAAATTTCTAAATGACTCAAACATTCGTAAATAACTTTGATATCGAAATTTGTTTTTCGCGATTCTTTCTTGTACATATGTAAAATATTGAATTGATAAAATTTATCAAAATTTAAAAGTGACTCGACAATACTACTATGACTCTACAACTACTATGAAATCGGAGGGTCATCCGACTTCTATGTAGTTTTAAAAATTGAAAAAATGTACAAGAAAACCCTGACCTGAGCTAATAAATAAAATAAACAGTTTGTACGAATTTTGCACGATCGTACAGTCGTGGTCACTATGCTCGCTCAAAAATAAAAAATACAACCAGTTCCCGTGTCGCTTCGGACCATTCGTCCTACGACATGATGGGAACTGGAGGAATCGTAAAGCATGCGACTCACCGATCGCTGACTTGCGCCACTGCGATCGTTTTACCGGTAGGGCATCTGAGACAGCACGTCTGGTAGGCATTGCATCTTAGAGGTTGGCTGATTGGTTGGCTGTTTGATTGACTGCTTGGTTGGTTCGCTGCTTGGCTTTCGTTAGATTTGGATGTGGCGGTTTGGCAGTTGACCTTCTGTAATCATAAAAGAATCACAACGATTAATTAACTGTGTTTGATGTGAATTTTGATAACATACAGGTTTTTTACTACTTGTACAAACATAGAGGCATGCATCGGTTATAAATTTGCAAACGTTTACAACGTGAAATATTGTAAAATATTTGAAAATGTGTGTCAATACTTGGGTAATTACTTTAGAGAGTAAACGTTTGCAAAAATACAACAGAATGTAGGTAACTACTCTTTAAACAACAGTAACAGTTTGTCAAAACATTTAAATAATTACTACGTAAAGTATACTATAATACCAGTAATCGTTTGTAAAAACATTTAAATAACCACTACATAACGTATACTATAACACCAGTAACAGTTTGTCAAAACACTTAAATAACAGTCACATAAAATACACTAAAGCACCAGTAACAGTATGCCAATGCACTTAAATAACCGTTGCATAAAGTACACTAAAGCACCAATAACAATATGCCAATACACTTAAATAACCATTACATAAAGTGCACTAGTACTCAATAACAATTTGTAAAAACACTTAAATAATCACTTCACAAAATATACTAAAACACTAAAAAATTAGTAAAACATTTAAATAACTGCACCATAAAACCCACTAATAAATTCGTATACACATGCACAATCACTTAAACACACTAGTAAAGTCATTGACACTTGTAGAACCACACCATAAAATTTGTTAATACACCCCCATAATTAATAAAAAAATATTTATTAAAGCACACTAAACACTAGTAGTAATACACTAGGTACACTAATATATCCGTATATGCATGCAGGTAACACACTGTTAAAGTCACTGACACTTGTAGAATCACGCCATAAATTTTATTAATACACCCCCATATTTAATAAAAAATATTTATTAAAGCACACTAAACACTTATTAAAGCACATTAGGTAACATTGGGACAAGCACAATATCAATTAAGTAAACCCTTGACTCGTACCGGTAAGTGTTGACAGGGTGCATCTGACCTCCTCGATTTCCAAAACAGAACTGACAGCATTTGACCTCCCTCTACTGTAAGAGTTATTGGTAGTTAACAACAGCCAATTAGACACCGCATAATCTACCAATAGATCAAATTCGACCTTTTCGAGTGTAATAAGTGATTGGTAGTTTATAATGGCCAATTAGACATTATGTAATCCACCA
This sequence comes from Megachile leachella, assembly GCA_963576845.1. Lineage (NCBI taxonomy): Eukaryota > Metazoa > Arthropoda > Insecta > Hymenoptera > Megachilidae > Megachile > Megachile leachella. Next base: position 16,242,771 of record OY756248.1, read on the forward strand.
ATAGGGTGCAACCACTCTCATTGGACATCGTATAATTATTCTAATGTTAATTTCTTTATAATTTTATATTTTTCGATTGTTTATTAACAAATTTATTGTTGTAGCTATTTAAATTTATTATTTTTATTAATTTACTCTTGCAGATATGTTGCAAAATTATTGTTAATATATTACGATATATTTTATTGTAATTAATAATTTTTTAGTTATTTATAAAATTATTGTAACTATTCAAATTCATCGTTTTTATTAACTTACTCTGACAGATATGTTGCAAAATTATTGTTAATTAATATATTACGATATATTTTATTGTAACTCATTATTATATAAATTAATTATTGTATTTTGTTAAAAATTAAAATTGGCGCGCAGTTTTTTAAATAGTGACGTCATCAACAAAAATGGAACCAACCGCCATCTCTCTGGCGAACAAGGTGAACTACACGTTTTTGAAACTGCAGTTTCATTAGTTCTCCACACTGCCACAGGACGGTGCCACGTGTCTTTTCCGTCAAATTCAATTAATATAGTTGATTTTGTAGTTGATTGCTCATGTTTTTCTCAACCAATTCAACCGGATGACATGGTTGACTATTTTTGCTTTAGCGTGACATTTTAGCGTGAAACAATGCTCAACATTGTCAGGTTAGGCGCGGAACGTCTCAATCAAACAGACCTAGTCTATCTACTCCTAGATGGTACTAGTAGTACCCTTTAAAAAACAGATTTTGAGAATGTAGATTCCTTACTTGTCGCATAGCAGATTCCTACTTTTTCGTACAAGAAAATTTCTATTTTTTCATAGAAAACATTTCTATTCCAATGTCTTGATTAATTTTTCAAACATTTATTCATAGCGTAACTTCGCATTTACAGGAGCATACAATTTACATGTAATGCATAAATAAATAAGAATTCATAAAAAAACTAAAATAGATTATAAATTTTCTTATTTATATAGCAGTACTATATTTTAAATATTAAAAGACAACAATTCACGTTGATTGACTGAGAAATATAAATATTTGATTCAAAGAAACTGATTTTACTGGTAGCTCTTAATTTTACAAATGTTAAACTTTTAAAATTATTTTATAACTGTAATATTATATATTTATACTGTTACTGTTACAAAGTAATGAATAAAATTTCCAATAACATTGGATGAAACTTCCTGAACAATGTCACATCACGCGATGTCGAACCCTTTACCGAGAGTGTAACAAAATGTCTGTAATCCAGTTGATGCCATTCATCATTCACCGATTGAATTTTGCTCGAAATTCGATTCGAGTAATCAAGAGAGGACGTTTCGATTTTCAAGCATAAATAAGTATGAGAATTGAAAGCTACTACCGCTGCGGTATCGGTCACGATCGAATCAAATTTACTGTGACTAGTTCGTCGATCAGCCCCGGGCGAAAATTCAGCATCGATGTCAGGTGAACACCTACCTTCTGGATACTGTTATACCATAGAATCTTGAACGGATGCTCAAGGGATTTCTCATCATTTTGCTCACAATGTAATAGTCTCGATGGTATGAGAAAGGATCGGTTGAACTTCGATCGCTGTGCACTTGACCCGGCACAGTCGTGAGAAATGTGCAAGATAAAAGTCCCTTAACGGACAACAGTTTTCATTGTAAAAGCACTGTCAAATCTCCGCAACTCGAACTTCAAGTTAATCGCTAAAATCTTTGACTCCTTCGACCAAAGAATTCAGAGAGCTTGAAAAACGAACGAAAATTTCTTATGCAGAGATGGGCGATCACTAATTTTCTACGTGTACGAAATAAAAATTCTGAATATAAATTATGGGAGAAAAGAGACATCGGTGATTGGTTTTTAATATCTTACGGGGTTATCAGTGACGAACCTGAAATGGGATCTAGAGCAAGTAATAATTCAGAAATAATGAAATTTGGTCGTACATGGTTTTTCGAGGGAACTGGAGATGATGATGTTATAAAGATGGGATCTGATTTTTCAGAGATAAAAGACATCAATTTGGGTTAAAATAAGTTTATTTACTCTTTGTAAATTGTTGTGTAATATACTCTGCAATAAACCATTATACATAAAATAAATTTTAGATCTGCTTTAATTAACTAACGTTTCTACGAACTAACTAAAATAATATTTTTGGAAACGGGGTTAATTTTACGTTACTAAAAGAACGTCTTGAATTTGTCAATTTTCTTAGATATTTTGAAATTTTTTGAAGAACTTTTGTTATCAAAAGGCACGTCGATGATCCCTGCTGACTGTCGTCGGTAATAGCGGAGGAATAAAAGAAGGTATTGAATCTTTTTTTAACGAAGACAATCAATACGTCAGCTGGTCTACGCTCGATTCCTCGCGGAGATTCATTATACACCGGGTCCCGAAGTAGGAACAGATCGATTAACGCGTCAATTTGCATTTAAGCGTAACTAACTTAATGCATACAGGCTGCAGATGCATACATGCAAAGTAACCAGTGGCTTACAAATGATGGCTCGATCCGAGAGGACCATTTGTTACTCCATGCTACGAACAAATTTCTGTTTTGCATAATGGAACAGATGGTTCTCTAGCAGTTTCGTTCGGTTTCATTCATCGATTCCACTTTTCTCTCGGCAAATTCTCCAGATTTATCTTCGGGTATAAAATTATTCGCAATCGGTACACAGTTTCGTATCGGTTCATTGAATGTATCGCAAGCGCAGAACAAAGGAAAACGAAAGAAAATATTGAACCCTGAATTAAGACAGTGACCGACGAAGGCAACGAGGTGTCGATAATGAATCTCAGCGTTAATTAGCCGCTGAAGGTGAGGCGATAGATAGCCGGTCGTGGCATACCGATATCTTCTTCTTAGTCCCACACACACGTCGCTAAGTAAAGTCTAACTGAAACGTCACGCCACTTGTTACTCGTTAGTGTGCACGATGCCATCTTTACTGCTGGCCACTCGGTCGGGTTACTCCTACGGCAGCCGCATCGATACCAGCACGCTCGTGTAATTAACAATGTTCCCCGCCTTTGTCCGGCCTTGGTCAGCTCGAGTTTCTTAGACAGATTTCATCGAAGATGTGACTTATCGTCTCTTCTCTTAAACGGACAGAACAAGTCTCAGTTTCGCAGGAAAAACATGCTAGACAGCGAGAGGTGCTCAAGGAAAGGGGAGAATCTTGTAGAATTCTTGAAAACTTCATGGTAATTGGGACAGTTAAAGATTTACGGATTTTGTCAGAAATTTGGTAAGATGGAAATTTCGGGATGAAGAGATCTGGAGGTTAGGTAGCTTGGAATCAGAGAATTTGGGAAGTTTGCAGTTTGGAGACCTGAGAATTTGGGGATGTAGGAATTTGAGGTTTTTGGGAAATTGGGGATTTTGCAATTTGGAGATCTGGGAATTTAAGGATGTGGAACATTAGAGATGTAGCAGTTTGGAGATTTAAGAATTTGGGGATGTAGGAATTTAGGAATTTTGAATTTTAGGGATCTGAGAATTTGAGGATGTAGGAATTTGGGGATGTAAGAATTTGATTATGTAGAAATTTAGGGATTTTGAATTTTGGGAACTTGAGGATGTAGGAGTCTGAGCACCTAGGAATTTGGCGATCTGAGAATTTGGGAACCTGAGAATTTTAAAGTTTACCAATTTGATGATCTATAAACTCATTTATCCAGGAATTTCCAAATTAAGGAATGTAAGAATTTCTAAATCTAGAAACCTTGATACTAAGCAATAAAATTATAAAAAATTAGAAATTAAAGATCAGAAAGAATCATCAAGATAAAAGTTAGAAAGAGCTGTCCCATAACTTCCGACAAAATTAGTCGGAATTAGGGAAACTGTTAAGTTAGAAGGATCTCGTATAGCATTAAATTACGTGAAGTAGAGTTAGTTCATGGGACAAGAAGGACCGTGGTCCAATCTCGGAGGTATCTTCCGAGCGTGGACAGAGAGTGCTTCCATTACGCTGGGCGGTGGTCCCTCGTTATATCCGGGACAGGCAAGTTCGTGGCTGCTCATCTGATAGTCCGAGGATTTATGGCGGCCCTGATGGTTCATTTAACGCTGACATGACTGGACAGGGGCGGATCGAGACGCTTTTACGTACGTGTGTCCGTCCACTAACGCGACAATACGGAAATATCTTGTTAAAAACAGGTTGAGTAACGCTATAGATTGGCCGATTTAACTGCATACGCATCATCCATCAAGTGCATCAATTGGGAAATAAGCCTAAACTGCGCCTCGAAAATCCTTTATTAAATAGTTGCCGTTCGCTAATCGGATAGGGGAACGTTTTCAGTGAACGATGGAGAATATCGAATAAAACAGATTTGTGTTTCTGTCGAATCTCTGTTGAACGTCTTAGGGTGACGTTTGGTGCTATGTTTCATTCAATTTCAGTTTATGACAACTTTATATGGAAACAGGAGAACAACATATCTAACCATGAATATTAAATTAAAATTGTGGTAGTTTTAGTAAATATTGTAGCTAAAATTAATCTTGTTTGGCTCGTTCTGTATCTAAGAGGTTAGGTTACCTGTGAGATCCAAGACATATGTGTAACATTCTCTTCATTTCGTTTCTTTTAAAAAATCATAAGATGAACGTTTAAAGATCTAATTACCAATTTTTCTTTAACTCCTAAATATTCTGAGGTATGTACAAAAATTGTTCAACTACGTGGAACAAAATGGCGTTGCTAGAACCATCGCTCCAGAACTTATGGTAGCTTGAATTCTAATACCGTTTTATAATTATCGAAGATTTATAATTAAAATAAACAGAGAATTATTATACAAGGGCTCTTGATTTTTTGATAGTACACACTTTGGCTAATCATGAAGTTAGTAAAGAAATTTCGCAAATTGGCGATGCTGTACTTAGCCGATTATTGAATTTGACGAGCAGTCGTATAAACCGCAGGGTGCGCAGTCGGTGGCCGCAAACGACCAATAAAACATAATCTATGCTTCGTCTACAATACCGCCACCATTTTCTTGCTCGTTTTACTTATTCCGTACAGACTTTGCTTCGAAATTGAGTCGTAAGATCGGTAGTTAGAATGTTCTTGTAGAATTGGTGCTTCTCCAAGTTAACACTTTGACGTTCAGTCGCTTGAATGAATTTTGAATTAGACTGTTTTAAACTAGACACCATTTATTTTATTAGTATCAATTGAAGAATGAAATTGCAGTCCTACATAATTAGAATTTAACCAATTCAGTACATAAAACATAAATCCTCCCAAAAGTTTTAGTAAATCTACAAGAAGATTAACAGACGTAACTTTATAATAGTTTACCATTTTCTACCCTCGTATTTTTTCATTCTTCCATCAAGGAAAGTTCTTTTCTGTAAAACATATTGAAGCATCATAGGTTCTAAGATTGCTTCACATATTAATTAAGATCTGAACGTATAGATTCGCTCGTTGAACGATCTTCTCAACAGTAATATTCAAGGTGTACTTTCAAACCAAGGAAACATCAAATACGTCGACATTTTACAGAACACACCGAAGCGATGCAAGATTCTACGGAACCTTGATATTCTCTGTCGTGCACTAAGTAACTGGTTAAGGTAAAGCTAATAATCGCAGAGGCTAGACGCTCCTGTGTACCTTTCTACAACCGATTTACGAGAGCTGCATCATTGTGCAATTGAATTCGTTCGTGATCAACCTTGGCTACCGCACAACTCTCCTCTCTTTGCTCATCGTTCTCATACTTCACCAAAAATCACGTTCTGTCAACATCCATGTCGAAATTCTACCTTTGCTTCTCCATTTTCCGTTCTAATAATCTTCGCTCGTATTTCATGATAAATTTACTACACCGTATTTAATGCTGAATTAAGTGCATTGCATTTAATGCAACGTTAAGTACATTGCATTTCATGTGCAATTAAGTACGTTCTATTTAATGTAAAAACATATGTTACATGTAATGTAAGATCAAATACATTGAATTTAACGTAAAATTAAGAACGTTGCATTTAATGTCAAATTAAGTGCATTGCATTTAACATAAATTTAAGTACATTGTATACAATGTTTAATCAAGTACATTGTATTTAATGTATATTTAAGTATATTGTATTTAACGAATGATGAAGTGGGTTGTATTAAATGTAAGATCAAATGCATTGAATTTAATGTAAAATTAAAAACGTTGCATTTAATGTCAAATTAAGTACATTGTATACAATGTTTAATCAAGTACATTGTATTTAATGTATATTTAAGTATACCGTATTTAACGAATGATGAAGTGGGTTGTATTAAATGTAAGATCAAATGCATTGAATTTAATGTAAAATTAAGAACACTGCATTTAATGTCAAATTAAGCACATTGTATATAATGTTAAATCAAGTACATTATATGTAACGTAAATTTAAATACATTGTATTTAACGAACAATCAAAAACATTGTATTAAATGTAAAATTATATACATCACTTTTCTCATTTATGCATGGAGCACCTTAAGTGTATAATAATAGGAAACCTGTTGCGTGACGCATCAGGTGCGTCGATAAATTACGAAAGCACGTCAATGTTTACGTTCGAATCTAATTTGCATAAACACTTCTCCATAGAAAGTAAAACATCCTCAGAAAGATTGGACGATCTTAGGCAAGCGTTATGCAAGAATTTCAAGACGAGAGAGAGGGAGAGAGAAAGAAACGCGACCGAAAGTTCATAGAGACTATTAAAAGTGCGTGGAGGCGACGGTTAATTCTACGGCTGTCTTGCAACGCGAAATAAATATAAATCCGCCAGCGTAACCGAGAGCGTTGGTCCGATAGAAAAATATGAACGTTCGCGCTCCCTTTCGTCGTCGTTCGCCTAAGAGGGAGCTGCGAAATGCGTAAAGAACATTTTATGGCGGTGAGTTTCTTGCATGTGCGTATGTATGCAACCCGCTGCACACCGCTGCCGTGGGAAACGTGACACGAAGGTTCGCTCCTAAACCTGAAAAGCTGTTTCGAGACCGTAGATAGAGGTCGACAGCTCGTTGCCGAAAGGAACAAAAAAAGGAAACATACTAGAGGGTTGATGGTCGGCCAATAAATTACTCATTTGTTTGTCATCAAACACGACCGAAATATCATCGATACGTTCCTGAAGAGATCGAGAATTCACCGAACGCCTGTTGAATATTTGAAGCAGATGTCTTTTCATAGAGAACGTTTTGACGCTGCTCCCAACGAAGATTGATGTTTATCGACGATTAAATGAACGACGCTATTTCCATACAGTAAAAAATCCTTACGAAATTTTAATTCAGTGTTGTGACCTTATTTGTAGACATAAACTGTTATTTCATTAAACACATTAAGAGGACTTAATTTATTTTTCTCAAAAGAATTTTTGTATACAAAATAGTTTAACACTGGATCGAAGCAAAAGACACTTACGCAAATTGGATTAAGGGGTAATTGGGACACGTATCCTAGTTACGAATCGTGACAGAGCGTTCATTTTCATCGTAAAATTCAAGTTTGTCGTTTCTCGCTCGCGGTCGTCGCGAAATGATCAGCTCCCTCGTAAAGATCCGGAGATATGACATGCGTTACAAGCTAACGTGGACTTTCCGCGATGCAGTTTCGCAGAAATGCAAGCGCGCGTGTCCGTTCACGTGCACCGACGTACTCGACGATCTTTTGTTTCGCAAAGTCGCCTCGTTATCCACGAGTTGCGAGCCCGGTGCCATTGTATCAAACGCACAAATACGGTTGGCCAGGTTTCTATCGCGCCCCGGCGATGATTCGTTTCGTAAAAGAAACGTCAGCCTTCCCTTATTCATCCGAGATCCACCGGCGAGATTGAGTTACTTCTGTTCTGCTCCACGAGAATGGTCAGGGCAATTTTCACCGTGAAAATATCATTTCTGCCGTGCAATTGACTTCGACAACGCGAGATCGAATCACGGTGACACCATAAACGGTATTAGTATGCTGCTCGAAAGCCTTTATGCGAACTCTTTTCCATACTTGGTAATCTGAAAATAATATGGCCAATCTGTGTAATAATTTCTAATAAACTGTATTTTTTTGGGCTCGTAAACGATATCTCAGAAGTACCCATTAGGAGTCTCTTAAAAGTTGTATAGATAGAAGTTAAGCAAAATTAGCGAGTATCTCATTGTACGTTGCTTCTACGACAAAAACAGTTATTATATAATTTGTAGCTTAGGACATTCTCTACAAAAGATCTCTCATGAGTTTTTTGGTAGGAGTAACCATTTTCGTGTACAATGAATTTTCAGTCCTTACTATTAGAGGGTAATTAACCTAGTCCGAAATTTTCAAATATGTGAATTATTAAATGCATTTCTATTTAAACTATTTCTGTTTAAATATTAGTATTTCATGATAGAATAAACGATTTGAACTGTGAATCTTCAAATTTTCAATCCTCCAATCCTTCAAATATTCAAGTCCCAAATTATTAAAACTCAGATTCTGTAATCCATAAATTTTAGATCTTTCAATTTCCTGTACCTCGTACCAACTTCGACACGTTTAAAATTTCATCGATGATTAGTTTCTTCTAAAGTGTATGGATAGTTATCGATCGGTTAGCACGTTTGGTACAATTGCAAAACGACGCAAGGTTCCGACGTTTCTAAATGAAACGGCTCTATAAGCGAGGGTACAAATATATTTGCACCTAGCACCCACTAATGATGACAAATATGTATCCACGCGAGTTGGTCGACACGATTAATAACGAGCGCAAGCACACCGGGCCATTCGTTATGTACAACTATACGCAAACATATATTTCAATGTAACGGTAACCAAGTTGACTTTATTGCGAGTATATGTACCTTTACTCGGAATCGGTAAATTTTTCACGTTATCGTACCGATGCCTTCGTAGGAAAAATTTGATGAGTTTGATAAATGACTTGTGCTACAGTTCACGTGTCCAGGAATATCTCAACATATAAAAAGTGGGATCAAAAGTATTAGATTAGACTGTCAGGTATTAATTTTAGGTCGCTAAAAGTATTTTGCAACTTTCCAAGGATATGGTTATTGTATTATTCAGCTGAATTTTGTATGCCTCAGTAAGTGGAAGAGGGTTTCAGGAAGGTAAATTTTCAGACTTGAAAATTTCTAAATTTAAAAGTTTCAAACCTTGCAAATTTCTAAATTGTCAAATTCTGTTTGAAAAAGTTTCAAACTCCCAAATTTCCAACTCTTCAAATTCTTAATTCCTTAAATTTTATCTTCTCGAATTTCTGCATTAGCAAATTTTTAAACTTTCATGTTCCTAAATTTTCAAATTCCTGAACTTCTAAATTTGCAGTTCTTCCACAAAAACAAGACAGTTGGATCACAACCGCATCCACGTAGCATCTATAGGCTGACATTTTATCCTAATAACCGTTCCGATAATAAATGTCACATACCTCACCCTAATCGTACCACAAACACAATGTCCAGAAAATGATCCAATAACCCTCCCCACAATTGCCTACCGGTAACCTACGTTCACACCAGTCGATGGTCAATAACCCTCGTTAATAAATGAGATTATCGACACGTCCTAATCGCGATCCAGAGTACATTTCAGTCACCAGCACCATAGTCCGGCTCCCGTCTCTGTTCCTCGTACACCGCGCACGCCAATTTGTAACCGTTTTGTTGATAGTTAACGGACGGTTAATAGAAATACGGGTATAAGGTTAGTAAGTTATACCGTCATTAGCGTCGGTGAAAATATACATCTCCCGGGTCGCTTCGAGTGGAAATCGAGCGGATTAAGAGAGCGCCGTTAAGCACGTTCGTGCCTCGTAAGGTCCCGGATGCCGATGGGGATGTCACGTGGCCGTCAACAGGGTCCCGTGGAAAATGGACGACGTGGGTATACGCGAGCCCGTTCGTAAATTCAATTATGGAGACTCGATCCCATTAGAAGCGGAGCGAGCAGTAAAAACCGTCGTCGCGAGCGTACAGTCAACAGCAAATCTGTCTTCCTTTGAAACAATATCGTGATCGAAGAAAAACACTTTTTCTTAGGAATAGTTTTAGACGACTCGAAAATAGGGAGGTGCGTTACGAATTTGGGAAGTTTTTGGTTTTAGGATGTAGTTTTGGGGATTTGGGGATTTACAGATTTGGAGATTTGGGGATTTGCAGATTTGCAGATTTGGAGATTTGGAGATTTGGGGGTTTGGGGATTTGGGGATTTGGAGATTTGCAGATTTGCAGATTTGGAGATTTGGAGATTTGGAGATTTGGAGATTTGGAGATTTGGAGATTTGGAGATTTGGAGATTTGGAGATTTGGAGATTTGGAGATTTGGGGATTTACAGATTTGGAGATTTGGAGATTTGGAGATTTAGAGATTTGGAGATTTGGAGATTTGGAGATTTGGAGATTTGGAGATTTGGAGATTTGGAAATTTGAATATTTGGAGATTTGGAGATTTTGGAAGTTTGAGTATTTGCAGATTTGAAGATTTGAAGATATAGGGATTTGGGGACAAAGAGATTTGAGGATAAAAAGATTTGGTAATACACGTATGTGAAGATATAGGGATTTGGGGAGGTAAAGTATTTGGACATCCAACTATTTTGGGATTTAAGGGATTCAGGAACCTAGGGATTTGAAGATATAGGAAATGGGACACATAAGAAATTGAAGATATTCCAATTTGGAGACCTACAAATTTGGTCACATAGGTATTTGAGGAGCTTAAGATTTAGATATACATATAGATGTACGGAAGTCTAGAATTCTAGAAATTTAAGCATTGAGGTATTTATGTGTATAGAAATGTAGGAATTTGTGAATTTGAAAGCATATAAAGAGCATTTAGAAATTTAAGAAATTTGAAAATTTGAAACATAAAGCTCAATAACGAAAAAATTTTTTAAAATAAATATTAGTAGCGTATAATAGTGCTAAAGCAAATAACGTCATCTCCCATATCGCATTATCTCCCGAACAAGATTAACGCCCTCGACAGCTACCTATTAACGTAACGCGTTAATAGAATTATGTTTGAAAGTTTCGTTCAGCGCCCGTAACGAGATGACTGATTAAAAAATTCCAATTAGTATCCGATAGTATTAGATAAGAAGCAAAGTGAATTATAATGGCGTGGAAAATGACAGGAGCCATCAAAGCGTTAAGCATAAATTCCGTTCCCATCAAGAAATCCACAAATAGAAAAATGTATGCTCGACGTCTTGGCTTAGCAATTTCAGGCAAAAGTCGCGTTCGCGCGGCGAGCGTGCGACCGTTTATATAGATCATATCGTTAATTGAAAACGGTGAAGGGAGCTTGTCGGGAACAATAACGAGATCCTGAGGAAAACGCATTCGCACGCCGGGTTTCGAAAGAACGATATCTGCATGCTGTCGGAGCGGAGGAACGATCGATGATCGCGGCACGCATCCCTGCATCGAATAACCATTTTGCGCTTATACTCAACTGTAACGTAGATTATTTTGGTGATAAAATATTGATACGGTATCGCACTGAATATTGTTATTCAACAATGAAACGTGTATTAAAACTGGTAACTATAAAAGTACAAACTTCCAAATTTTCAAATTACTAAATTTTTTAATTTCAAAATTCCGAACTTCTGAACTGTCAAAGCTATAAATTTCCAAACCATCAAGGTTCCAAATGTCTAGATTTCCAAATCTCTAAATTTCCAAATCTTCAAACTACCAAAACTCTCATTTTTCAAATTTCTAACTTTTCGGATCCCTAAGGTTCCAGATCTGTAATTTTCCACATTCTTAAATTCCCAAACCCTTAAATTTCCAAACCATCAAGGTTCCAAATGTCTAGATTTCCAAATCTCTAAATTTCCAAATCTTCAAACTACCAAATCTCTCATTTTCCAAATTTCTAACTTTTCGGATCTCTAAGGTTCCACATCTGTAATTTTCCAAATATCCAAATTCCCAAACTTGTAAATTCCTAAACCGTCCATCCTCCAAATACCTAGATTTCCAAATCTCCAAATTCCCAAAAATTATTTACGTGTTCCTAATATAGTACATGATTCTCAAAGAACCTAATTAGAAGCTAAGAGTCTTAAGGGCCACCCCGGATAAAAATTCCAATTACGCCACAGTCTGTTCATGAAGCGCATCGCGCTTCAGCTTCTTCTATCGACAAATACCATCAATCGTAAGACACGTGGACGCGAGTACGAGTTTCTTATCATGGCTACCATAAAGCGACCCGATCCAATGATGTTTTTGTAATCGTCGCCCAGAAGGCTGGCACAAGTCGCTGCGTTTACTTAATTCGAAAGGAACTTCGTAAAGTACACGGGCACATACTGCTCAATACTATTCATTATCCTCTTTCTTATTCCCAAAACGATAAACGTTTTACGGATGCATCGTCACAATCGACAGAGGAGAATTCAATTACATCTTGGCAATTTAACGCGCGGTAGTTCAATGCGTTGAAATTTTAACTGCTGGCTAACGAGTGTGGACTTTACGGATGGCAATCTGACTCGTCGAAATTATAATGTGTGGCAATACTGTAATGCGTGGTAATAAAACACATGACTCTATGTCGTGTAGAAATTCAATATGTGGTGATATAACGCGTGGTAATACAACGCGTAGAAATTTAATACGTGAAGATATAACGCGTGGCGATACAACGCATGGTCGTGTGGCGCGTAAAAATGTAATGCGTGGTGATTCAACGTATGATTGTATGATGCGTAGAAATCTAATACGTGGTGATACAACACTTAACTGTGTGAAGCGTAGAAATCTAATGCGTGGTGATACAACGCGTGGTGATACAATGCGTAACTATGTAACGCGTAGAAATCTAATGCGTAGTGATATAACGCGTGGTGATACAACGCGTGATGGTACAACGCGTGGTGATACAACGCGTAACTGTGTGACGCGTAGAAATCTAATGCGTAGCGATATAACGCGTGGTGATACAACGCGTGGTGGTACAACGCGTGGTGATACAACGCGTAACTATGTGACGCGTAGAAATCTAATGCGTAGTGATATAACGCGTGGTGATACAACGCGTGATAGTACAACGCGTAACTGTGTGACGCGTAGAAATCTAATGCGTGGTGATACAACGCGTGGTGATATAACGCGTGGTGATAACAACGCGTGGTGATACAACGTGTGGTGATACAACGCGTAACTGTGTGACGAGTAGAAATCTAATGCGTGCTAATATAATGCGTGGTGATACAACGCATGACCCTCTGACGCACAGAAATCCAATACACAGCGATATAATACGTGGTGATCTATCGTACAACCTTACAATACCTAAAGATTTAACACGTACTAACACATTGCGTGTTAGTGCAACATATGGTAATATGCGTAACAATGCAACGCATCGTGACGTCCGGTGCCATAATTCGTGACTGCCGACCACATGGAGATCTAATACCTTGCGATTCGATACGAAGCAACAGTCAGTTTAAATCGCCGCGATACACATGGCAATATAGAACTAGCACTTCTCAGACAAGAATGCCAGTTACGCCAATGATCATCGCAGTCGAGACATCAGAAGATACCGAAGACTGGCCTCGGCGACGGTATTCAGTTTAAATTATGACTTCGGTATATAACCGCTGTTCGGACTGCAAATTCTCCGCCATGTATACGATAGGATTTGTACTTACCTAGTACGGAGAGTAGTACAACTTAGCGGAATACCGGTGCACAGAAATCTTGTTGCCAGACGGGACAAATACGCGGCCTAGGCAGAGATATTGGCGTCTCGGGGTGGTACACTCTGGAAAATAGCCTAATGATCGTATTGTGACTGGCCTGGCTTGTCACAAAACATCTCCGGTCCGCAGCACGCTCGCGGCTTTATTTATCGTCTCGAGGACGTCTAACTACCGTGTAACGGGCTAAACGTTAACGAGGATGCAGATGCATTTATATGGGAATGCGACCGGTAACGTTTTTATAAAAAAGATTATGTGATGAACTATTTAGCTCGTTAAGGTTGATCAATTTTTTTGGGATATGATTCACTTTTTTTACTTTGTGATACGATAATTTCTTCCTCAAGTATTTCTGACAAATCTGTGATGTATCATTGTGGTTCGAATCTTCTAATCAAGTCTTTGGTTTTTAACCTTTTCCTTATGTTGGAATTTGATATTAGTGTTACAGTAAAATTTCTAAATGTAAAGATGTTAAAGTTTATAATTCTTTTCAAATTTGTAAAAAGTGTCCTGTTATTGCACTCATTTTCTATGTTGTGTAATTTCATCAATGAGCAATGGACACATGACTGTTCTACATAGATCGTGGTCGATCATGTATATTGTGGTTGATAGCACATGTTAATATAATTCTGTAAAAAGAGAGGTAAAGAGTAAAAATCGGTATATTGCTTTTACGATTTTAATGTCGTAACCCTGCCAAATACAATAATAATAGTAATAGTAGCAATTATAATAAGAATCGTAATAATGATAATGATAATAGGATTATCTAAAATATGTAACCATCATTTCGATAATAAGATTATCGAGAGGCGCGATATTGTACCGTGCAGGACGAACGTGACGCGTCGCGTGTGTATGTTTCGCGACTTTCGACAATAATTAATTTATTAAACGTACACGACCGTGTCGCGGATCGCCTTTACGATACAACAATTTTACTTCCACGGTTAGGAATCGCCAAGTACAATATTAAATATCCGCTCAACCGTACCGTCGCAAAACGTGATTGAATTTTTAGGACTTTCTCGCGACGAGACGCGCCTCTTCGAGACGCGATCTCGCGTCGATAACGTTGTATAAATATATATAATATATATATATATATAGAATTTCGTGCACGTTAATATATTTCGCTATTATTTCATAATTAATTTCCTCATCTTCCGCGGTATACAATAATTACACGCTGTTCGTTTCGGTTCACATCGCAATAAATAAATTATCCAAATCAAGGACATCGATATATCGACATAACAGTAATAAGATTACAACCACATTTACAATATATATTCTATATTTATCTATATATAATATATAGATAGATTTTTTATTTTTCTATGTACAGGCTGTTTCATTTTAATCGGTCCACGCTACTACTTCGACAATTATTCGTTATTTGGAAGAATGGTTTAAACTCACTTTCTTTCGAGGTAGACATTTTATTGCGGACATAAATTTTATCTAGCCTCAGAAGTTTTATGATGTTTGTCTACATGAAATTTTAATACATATCGAGTGTACAGAATTTGAAACATTTTTAGGTTATTGATCTAACAATCTAACATTTGTTAAATGTTCATGTATAAATAAGTGCATTTTTATTTCTTTTTGATATTGATGAAACACTGCACAGTAGATCAATTTTACAGAATATGTAAAATAAAATATTTCTTCGACTAACGAATAACTTTCAAAGTACTTGTATGTATTGAAAATGAAACATCCTGTACATACAATATAATATATATATATTTAATTTTTCTTTTTAATGCACTAACAAAACCTCCCCTGCCGACGTGCGCGACACGAAATAGCGGCCGTCCTCAAGCGACGCGATTAATGTAATTAATTAGAAAGTACAAAGTTGTAATAATGCCTTCGTTTATACAGTGAGTCGTAGTTATAATATATTATATTACCGGTCGTACGCGGTACTACGCGACATGTACAATTCTATCCTTATTAAATAATAGTTGGCGGCGCGCGACTCGAAAGCTCGTCCCTTTCCCTGACGCAATCGTTTAAACGCACGTTTCGTCCAATGAAAACACGCCCTGTCAACGTCAGTCGCGAACACAATTTTTCGGCCGCATCTCGTGTTCCCATTCGACGCGACGTGTTTTACACCTGTTCTGTAGGAACCTGAAAGTGAAGTTACAAATTGCTTGTGGCACACAAGAAGACACCTGTACTGTCAGAGGAGCAGGGGAGGATCGTTTGTCATCCTCAGACTCGAGCCAGGGGGATTTACATGGATCTCAAGTAGAAGAAAAAAAAAGAAAAAGAAAATTGTGAGGTGATGGGTAGACGCGTGAAATTATGGTAGATGGAGTTCACGACGCGTAGAATTATCACGCGTGGAATTACGAGGCGTGGAGATACCATGATTGGAATTACGACGCATGGAGTTATGGTTCGTGGAATTACCACGCGTGGAATTAAAACGCGTTGAGGTACCACGTGTGGAATTAAAACGCGTTGAGGTACCACGTGTGGAATTACGGCGCGCTGAGATACCACGCGTGGAATTACGACGCGTAGAATTACCACGCGTGGAATAACAACGCATAGAATTATCACGCGTGGAATTATGACGCGTGGAGTCATCATAAATGGAATTACCACGCGTGGAATTACGACGCGTGGAGTCATCATAAATGGAATTACCACGCGTGAAATTATGATGCGTAGAATTACCATGCGTGGAGTCACCATGAGTGGAATAACAACGCGTGGAATTACGTCGCATCGAATTACCACGCGTGGAATTACGATGCGTAGAATTACCCCGCGTGGAGTCACCATGAGTGGAATAACAACGCGTAGAATTACCACGTGTGGAATTACAACGCGTGGAGTCACTATGAGTAGAATAACAACGCGTAGAATTACCACGCGTGGAAACACCACGAGTGGAATTACGACACTAAGAATATTGCCACGTGCAGAAAAACCAAGCGTGGAATTGCAACGCATAGAAGTACCCTGCGTCCTTGTAAAATTACAGCTCGAGTTTTCAATTTCTCCTCCCAGCTCATTTGCACACCCTTCACTCATCGATACGTGTGCTTAATCCCTTTCTCTGTTCATACGAGCGAAACGAGGTACTTCCCTGATCCGTATTTTCGCTCAGGTGACTTCTTGCGTGCCGCGAACGGTACTCGACGAATTTCGACGCTTGTTGCAACTAGCGACGACGAAATGTTTGACGGAAATTGGACCGGGTTTTAATTCGACGAAGAAAGGGTGCGTCGCGCGCCTCGCATTGTATAAATCCGTGCGAGATCCGAGAGAGAATTACTGGCCCCCATTGATTACATTATTGCGAGACAATTATGCTACGCTGATCCGTTGCTTCGTCGTCAACGATGATCAACGAATAATTTTACATACTATGTACAGTAGCTTTATTGCTCCACTAGTATCTATATCTTACGAACTAGTAGGTTCCGTTTTTTTATATTTTATTTTTCTTCACTGTCTTCACGAGAATTTCTTTCGTGTCTGAGTCGATAATCACCGGTCTATTTGGTTCACGTGGTTTTTCGCGTTGTAGGAGATTCTTGGACCACGTAAAACACTTCTTTCTTTGCTTGCATTATTTTCAAATAACGTCGTTTGTTAAGTAACTAAGAAAATTAACGAACAAGTGGAACTCTGATCGCGATTATTTTTATTCGGATATTGCATTACGTTTATTGCATGGTCCACCGTCTGACGCAAACACCTTGCACACATTTCGCAAACAAATTTTGCGCACGTGCGTTATGGACCTTCAAGAATCGACTTCGTGTATTGTCCACGTTGATGTACACTTCGATGCAAAGTAGATTTAGTTTTATTATTTCAACCTTACTTTTATTTTTATTTTCAATTTTCTTTTGCTTTAGAGAAAAATTATAGACTTTAGTGTGGTTACAAGACGAGGATTTATAACGCATGGAATTATGAGGTTTCGAAATTGCAATTAACCATGTGTGGTGTTACTGCGCGTGGAATTACCATGTGTGGAGTAACGGCATGTAGTATTGCGACGTGTGGAATTTTAACACATATGGAATTATTATGCGTGGAATTACGATGGATGGAATTACGACGCGTAGAATAACCACGCGTGGAATTACGACACATGGAGTTACCACGCGTGGAGTTGTCATGCGTGGAATTACGACGCGTAGAGTTACTATGCGTAGAATTTTGACGCGTACAATTACCACGCGTGGAATTTCAACACGTGAAGTTACCATGCGTGGAATTACGACGCGTAGAATTATCATGCGTGGAATTACGGCGCGGAGGATTACCATGCGTGGAATTTCGACACGTGGAGTTACCATGCGTGGAATTACGACGCGTAGATTTACCACGCGTGGAATTTCGACACGTGAAGTTACCATGCGTGGAATTACGACACGTAGATTTACCACGCGTGGAATTACGACGCGTAGGATTACCACGCATGGAATTTCGACACGTGGAGTTTCCACGCATGGAATTACGATGCGTAGAATTACCACGCGTGGAATTACGGCGCGTAGGATTACCACGCGTGGAATTTCAACACGTGGACTTTCCACGCATGGAATTACGCCGCGTAGAATTACTACGCGTAGAACTACGATACGTGAAATTACTACGCGTGGAATTCCGACGCGTTGAATTACTATGCGTGAAATTATCATGCGTGGAATTACGACACGTGCAGTTACCACGCATAGAACCACCACGAACAGAAATATAAAGCATCCAATCACACCACATGAAATCACCACATACAGAATTCCCACATGTATCATTCACACCACGTGGAATTACAATATACAAATAACACACGTAGCAATAAACAACTGGCGATACATATCTACCCTAAATGTCCTTAAAAGGAAAGCAAAGTATAAAAAACTCGTCCCTCCACTCATTTATTATACAAAACCTACAATGCATTTAAGTGTACATGTACACACGTTGAATTAAACGTGCGAAAGCACCAAGAAAGATTGAGCACCGCGCGTGATCGCAGATTAAAAGTGTAATTTAGTTGTGGTTTGCGTGATTAGGTATAAGTGTGAGTGACTTGTGCATAAATATATGTATGTAGGTGTGTTTGTATCTTTACTGGCCCTTTAAGCGAAGAATCATCGCTATTTACACAAACTGTCACATCATTTGTTTCCGATAAGTTCGACGCACCGTTTTATTATTTTTTCGTTTACTTAAGAATGAAATTCTTTTTCACGCAGGAAATCAAGGATAGTTTATAGCGAGTTCAGGCACGACACTCTGTGACATGATCGATTAAGAATTTAGTTTTAGAATTTAAGGAATTTTCAATTTTCACGATTTTGGAATTTTTAACTTTTAAAAGGGAACTTCGGGAATTTCGGGGATTATGAAATTGGGAATTTGAGAAATTGGAGAAGATTGGCAATTTGGGGAATTTGAGCAGTTGGAAAATCTGGAAATTTAGTGATTCTAAAAATTTTAGTACTTTAAAGAATCTAGGAATTTAAGAAAATTGAAAGATCTGGGAAACTGAAAAATCCAAATTTGGTAATTGGAAACCTGGCAATGTGAAAGTTTCTCAATTCAAAAACTTGAAAACAACCCACAACTTTAAATCTTAAAAATCTCAAAACTTTTTGAAACATTTAAAAATGAAAGAATTTCTAACACAAATAATTTCCAAATACCTTACATCCATACAGAGTAACATTTCCTCTAAGGAAGCCTACAATCCTGCACACCGATTTCTCTAATAACAAATTTTCCAGCGATATACCACAACCCTAAAACGTTGCCCTAAATGAAACCACAATCGGTCCCCAACAAAACATTAAAAAACTGCAAACACAGCATGCTATTTTCCAAAGAGAAACATACGATTCATCGATCATCCTGCATGCAAATATCGCAGCAACCTATTTGTCTCATCTCGTTCTTGTTTCCAGCTGTCATCTTGTCCGAAGTGTGCCGACCAAGTGTCCGATGCTCGGACGAAAGCGTCCATTCTATCGTAAAAGGTGATTTCGATCCGAATACGCAACCTCGATTAGTTGCTTGTCAGTTGACGTCCGTTAAGGCACTTGAAATGCTAATTTTCCTAGGTGGGGCCTTCATAGAAAATCGGTCGCGTTCGGCTCGAGCCCCTTTACACGCGTGCTTTCCTGTTTCCTCGACGGTTAGCCTTCTACGGAAAATTGAATGGGTTCGCATTAACATGAGATACAAATTGTCCACGCGCTTTGTCCAACTTTTCGCCACGGTATTTCCAACTACAACGTCTATGCACGTGGAATGTTCCTCCTATGTTTGTCTCGAGAAACGTCGATGGATCGTCGTGTACACCCGGAAAAACCATCTATGACAATAAGTACCAGATTTTTCACTCACGATGGATTCAAACCTTTGCACTCGAGGATTCCTTCGTTCGGACTGAAAATCATTTTCTGTACAATCAATTTTCACTGCTAACTTAAACTTTCACATACAAGTTAACATATGTTACATCGGAAGGAAAAAACTTCAAAAATTAAGCTTCATATTTTTTCTGTATGTTTTTTTTTTTCACTGGGAAATATTGAAATCCTACAATTCGTTAAAATAACACGTAGTTCCATTTGGTCGAATTTCATTGAAACTACAGATAGAGCTAAAAGCTCGAGTCTAGCGAAAATCTCTGCATTGATCAATGAAAGCTTTCCGTACTGTTAAAACCAAACTCTACAAAAATTTTCAAATATTCTTATTGGCACGACTATGCAGTTCAGAAAACAGTTCGATTCGCGATCATAAACGAATATGAAATTGTGACTATTTCTTACCACCCCACGTCTCGAGTGCAAAGGGTCAATTTCCTCAATCAACGCTCGATCGAGGATCTTCAGAAGTCCAAACAGAAACGTGCAAGTTACCGGAAATATAAGAAAGTGGAAATGTAATTCCACGCAAGAGTGATGGAAGTTTTATCGCCGCGTCGACAATTAACCGAAATGAATCGTCCCGAGGTGGAGGTAACGCCGTTGGGATGCATCGTCTCGAGGTGCACGACTCGGCACGAGCTCGGCACGGTGAAGAAAAAAAAATGATAATGATCAAAGAGGGTGTCGGCATGACGTCAGTATACATTTCTCATCGCCCGCGCTGCGCTCAGATTACTGACGGCTGCTCCGGCCGAAGAAATTCCCTACAGGAAAGGTACAACGGTATCAGTCATCAAGATCGTAGAATGGCATCCTGGGTGGCACCTCGTCCATTTTCGGATTGAATTTCGCAGTGACGATCATACGAAAATTATTCATATGTTCGTGGGGGCGCGGTCTGTATTGCGCGCCTCTTGGAATATCGCCGTTTGACGCCCGCCAAAATCGGGACGATCGGTTAAGTCGACTCTTTTTACATTGACAAATTGGAGAAATCGTTCAGAGAATGTAACGATAGACAGACTTGATAACGGATAGAAATTAGTGACGTGATAGCAGATAGAAGTTATGACACACACAAATGATTATATCGGGAAGAAATTGCAATGATAGATAAAACCGATAATAACGGGTAGAAATTGTAATGACACATCAAATTGCTAATGAGAAATTGTAATGGCGGATAAATTGCTAATAACAAGTAGGCATTGTAACGGCGAATAATATAGTTAATAACAGAAAATAATTATAATGACAGATAAACGATAATAGTAGACAGAAATTCTAATGTCAGAAATTATGGTAGATAAAAATTGAAGATATAGAAATCTCCTACAAGCTTGTTAAAGAATCAGTTTGGAAATTGAACAGCCAAGGAAGAAAGGTTTCCGTAAATTCGAACGAGAGGACAGGACGTTAAGAGGTGGGAAGTAACGAAGAATCTCGTGTACACTCGATTTCCACGAGTCTCGAGCAACTAATAAAGCAACAGCTTGATATCTCACTGGTCCTCCGGGCGAGGATTCGAATGGTCGCGTTATGAAATGAGTACAAGCACGAAGATTCGCGTGACTTAAGGCACTAGCAGTATACTTAAGGCCTAACGCAGCATACTTCTTCCTTAACGTTAAAAGGCACTATTCCCTATCGAGATACAACATGTAACAAGTATTCATTTATCGATCATCGGCGTTAATCTTACACGTAGAGGTTCCTTTCTTCTTTAACGAATATAAACTGGCTCTAGCATATACTGGCATCTTAGTTCCATCGATTTTAACTAGTTTCGAAATACGCTAACCGCTCGATAATTACCCGCCACTGTACGCAGCTGGAACGAAGTCTGACGGCAAAATGACATTGTTCGCATCGACTGAATCTCTCGGGTTGAGCGTATTGGCAGAGGTGACCGTATTGATAAATGACATATTTTAGTAAGAGACATTTAATACGAGTCATATCTACACGGTCGGAAAAGTGAGCTCACAATTTGAACAGTGGAATATAAGACGTCTTTCCAGCCGTGAACAGCGATCTCCCGTTAGGAACGCCCCTTGTTCACACGCGTACACCCACTCTGTCCACGTCAGCGATGGGCAGATCTAGTGCCCAGAGAGCTTGCGGGCACTGACGTGCACCGTACTGCAACGAAGCGAACGTTAAATCTCCGTTGACAATCAAACAAACGTCCACTATGACAATTAAACGAATATAATTGCTTGTCAGTGCCCGTGAGTGCTCGCTGCTCACATGTAGGCTTATCGTGCCATCTGCGTTGCCCATCACTGACCTAGATATTCGATAAATAGTTGTATCTCGTAAATAAACTGTACATGTATTGTTACGTTTATTATTACGTGCACAAAGAGTGTACAAGTAATATTTATGATTGAAATATATGTTCTCATCTGCTTAGCTCCGAACGCAGGAAATTATCGAGCGATTATTGTAGTCTCTGTTCTTTCGGCTACCTTCGATCGCGTAGCTCGCAAGGTGACAAGAGAAAAGAAAACGGGGGAATGTGCTACACACGTGCTTTATACGGAGACGTCGTGTCACTCCAAGGTTTTTAAATTATTTACAAGCTCGTCCGATATTCATGCGACGCGTTCTGCTGAAAGACCAAGGAAACTCGGTGCGTAACTGTTTGCAAGATAAATTCATGAAAACGGTGTTTCTGTTTTATTTATTGAATGTTTTATTGTAGTGCTTAGATCAGATGTTGGATTCTGATGCGTGTATCGAATGAGAGAGAAAATGATACTGAAATTAGTATCTTCTTGTGGAAAGTAAGATATAGCAATTGTAGATTGTTTTACTAGGCTCTTGTTATATTGCCACAATTTGTAATGAAAATTTTTTCAAAATCAATTTTTGCAAGTTTTCTAGTCTTGAAATTGTCGGATGTACAAATTATACTTTTAAAAATTCCAAATGAAGAATTTGGAACATTTCAAACCTTTATACAATGTTCTAAACACTACATAAAAATATCTTAATATACTGCCAATTGCAATTTCGTATTTTTATAACTCCACCTGTGACAATATAACAAGAGCTCTAAAATCTACTTATGGTACCTTACAAACTGTTTCGTCGAGTTAACACGCATCGCGCCACGGTATCCACATTTTATCAGACTCGGCGCAGAGTCTTTGTTCGATTTCGATATGTTTCCGATAGCTCTAATTTAATCTAATCGGCGACGATCGAACGATCGATGCATCAACGATACGAACATTTTTTTTTATCTACACTTTGAAAACCACGAGGAACGTTCTACGATTCACTCTCGTTGGCAGTTCGAAGGAAAAAATTGCTTTTTCCATCGAAGGCGAACTATATCTCGCAGATGCCAAAATAAAATGTGCAGAAATCGAGCTCGAAATGTTGTTCCGTTGTTCAGCGAGAACATTCGATGCGCGACACGATTCGGCGAGTGGTGCAAAAGCGTTTAAAAAATAATTCTTCGATCTACTTTCTTCATCCTCTTCCCGTGTTTGAGCGTAATGGACACCTTATTTGCACCTTCTACTTTGGCACCTTGTGTTTCTTTTGCGTGTGTATGCGTGTATGTGTACGAGTGTTGTTTCCAAGTATGTACCTCTCTTGAACAGGTACGATCGAAGAATGTTTGCGATCGAACGAAGAAAAGATCGAAAAAGTAAGAACGAAACGAAGCATCGCAATACCGTCGATAATAACATACACGTTTAATATATTGCTTTATGCACACACGTAATACTGGCTTTCAGAGCATCTGATTCCCTGGTTTTCTTTGACAATGAAAACGTCAATGATTGTCCTTCCCTAAACGCGAAATTCTTTGTGCATAATCGGATAAAATCGCTATACTTTAACGCGTTACAAAAAAACTTGTTCAACGATCACGATTTTTGTAGTTTATTTAACTGAGCATGCTAAGTCCCAAGCTCCGTTTATCGGAGTTCGATTATTCTCTTTAATTATTACTCGTTTAATTACCTTAAAGATATTTACTTCTCTTCACCCATTTACTGGCTCTATTTCTTCGCGATAGACGATACAATATGGTGCTCTAGACTAGTTGAGCTGGCCTTATTTAATCATACGGAAAAGAAAAAAAAGGATGAAAACAAACTACGAATACGAACAAGTAAAAATTGGCTATAAATAAAAAAAGAAAAAGAAAGAAGAAAAACAGTCACGCTGAACCTGCAGCAATCGTTGTCCTCGACCAGACCCGCCATTTTCCTTTTCTTCCTCTTACGTCGAAGCTACGCTTCCGTGATGTTTATCACAAATTGCACCAATTCAACAACAAAATAAATAATTTCCCGTGAAAAAAGTCTCAACAATTCTTACGCTCTATCTACCGCGGTTCGATGAACCTGTTTACTTACAAGTAGAAATATCAACAACGTGAACTTCGTCTCTCGACTGCTGACAGGTTCGCCAACTGATCATCCACCAATAATTACAAAATGATATTCTCATTAGATCTCTAAACCTAATGAACAATTTGTTTGCTTCTTCATTTTTTCTCCTAGTATCCACCTTCGATTCGGTTCGATTCCGTCGAATCAATTCGTGTCTCGAAGGCTCTTCAGGTCCCGAATGTAAAAAAGAAAAAAAAGAATCATCGTTCGTCGTCTACGATCACGACTTGAGTCCCGATTCTTCGGAACAACGGTTCTCCTTTCTTCTTTTCCTTCATCTTCTTCTCCATTCAATCCCCCCGCTTCTAGCTAGACGCTCCTCTTTATCAGTGCCTTTTCATGTGAAGCGACAAATGATCGCTCCGTGAAAACGATCGCTGACAAAGATGGCACTTGAACGGTTTCTGGCCCGTGTGCTTGCGGTAATGTCGCGTCAGCTCGTCGGAACGCGCGAATTTCCACGTGCAACCCTCCCACGTGCACTGGTACGGTTTTTCACCTGAAACAAACATACAAACATTTCACTCTCAACAAATTCTTTCATCTTTAAATTACCACAATCTTTTATTTAAAGCTGAGGAGTTTTGGAGCTGAGGGAAATTTGGAAATGTTGGAATTCGAGAATTGTCTGAAAATATGGAATTTTTCCTGAATGACTAAATCTATAAGTTTGATATTTCCAAATTTCTGAATTTAATAATTTATCATCTCCTTGGATGCACTATGTGCATAACCTCTTCAACTAAGATTTAGTACCTCATTCTGGATTTAGGCTAATATTACTGAGTAGGAATCGTAGAATTCTAATATTCATCACGCTGGCAGACGGTGCAATACCGTAATTGTCCGCCATGAGACTACAAACCCGGAGATTTTCTATAATTATACCCTGCCGATCTCAATTCCCATGATCTTATGAACCAGTAAGTACATTGTTTTTAATTGCCGCAGTTTTGTAAGAAAGAAACCGAGTAACCTGTAATTCAGTGTACGCAGTAACGGAGGTATAAATAAATTCTCGATCAAGCGAGATTACCCGGACAAGTTTGTTCTGTGTTTACTGAAAATTATTGCTTTGCGTAGGCTCGAAACACACAGTTTCGACGTAAGATATCTAAATCGATCGTTTGTACGTTTCGACGCCCATCGGCTGGATATTATTATGTAATTCAGCGGGAATACGAGGAACTAATGACCGAGAAAAAAAGCTGTGCACTCGGCCGTTGCATAATTGCGAGTAATTAGTCCGTTTACGAGCGACACGAACACGTACGTGAGTGCACGTGCATGTGCATGCAATATCGAGCAATGTGCACGGTGCACGCCGCGAACGCGGCACAACAGGGCATTAATTCTCCTGTTATTAATGCATTTTGATTGGATTTTTACGTAGCGGCGTTACGTTTATTGCACCATAGATTAACGCCGCGTTACACCGTCCGGCTCCATTAATTAACCGCAACAGCGAGCTTAGCCGCTCATTTGTAACGTCACTCTGATGTCGCGGTGCATATTAATCCCACGTTATATTAAGCCAACGGGATACTCGTCGATCTTGCTTTCTTTTATCTTTGTCTTCGAGAACGTTTCTTCGCCGGCTAATGGACGGGAGAGCCCACTGTGGGACCTTCGAACTTTTCGACTATCTAGCAATCTCAGACTTGCCGAGTCCCAACATTGGAACTCGCAACATTGCGACGTTGGAACTTAAGCCTTTTACAATCTTCGAATTGTGCAATTTTGGAATTTTGGAAATTTAGAAGTTTGAAAAATTCAGCGTAGAACCTTGAAAGTTTAGAACTTTAGAGTGCTGAAATATTATGGAGATATGGGACTTCAGAATCTTAGGGCTCGAACGATTCTCAAACTTTCCATTTCTTCACTTTTTCCTATCATATTTTAATCTCCCAATTTCTCATAATTAGTTAAAGTAATCAGTTAAACCGTCAGAATATTAAAAGTTACAAGACAAAGTATCTTTGTTTTTACTATCTTACACTGAAGTATAAAAGTGTAATTAAGAAACGTGGCATGAAATCAGCATTTGATTAAACACACCGTGAAATCTTGTAGAAAGTACAGGTACTTAATGACAAAAAAACGATAAATAATATGTTCTTGGAGGTTAATAATTCTTCATTTAATAAATACTGTTAATTTAGCCGACGATCCCTCGTCGGGCCTCGACTCTTTCCCACATTCATTACGGACTAGAACATTTCGTAATTCAATTTCATTCGCATACACTAATTCTTAAGATATTTTACATAAATGAACGCAGCTATAAAATACCAATAAAAGTGAAAGAAGACTCGTTCCACTTTATGAGAAAACTTCGTTCAACTGTTATTTATTCCTTAGAAAGACTTGTGAGGCGGGCGTACTACCCTAGGGATATTCACTGTTCTAATCAGAGCTACGAAATGGTTAACAAGTTTAGTTCAGCGACGCCATTTCTAGAATATTATGCTACGAAATTTAACTTGTGGAGGACAGTATTTTTGGAATGAATGATACAAATTGCTTAAACAATAAATCTAAGGATCCCATATTTCCAAATTTCTAAATTGACATGTTGATACATTGAATATTCGTAAATCCTTTATGTTCCCTTTCCACATTTTTCATTCTGCAATTCCGCATTCTCACATTTTACACTTGTGTTCCACATCCTTGTCCTTAAATCACCTACATTCCACGTTCAATTAAAGCATCGAAAGTACATTTGTACATATTCATAACATTAACTACCAACATTTTCGAAGGTTATTCAAGTTAGCGTGGAATTTGTATTCCGAATAATTATGTTAGAAAAGTGTAACTGTTTATTGTCGCAGTCCGTGCAATTTTCAGTCCCCGACGCTGACAATTATCGCGTCAAGCACGTCGGCGAGAAGGTTGGCAGCTCATATGACGAAGCGTGTCGGTGGCGAGCATCGAGCTGACAAGCGACTCGAGGGAAAAAAAGATGGAAACAAAGGGAAGAAAAGAGGAAAGAACGAAACTCCCGGCTGTTACACGCCGCCAGGAGCTGTCCACTCTGCGTGGCGTCTGCCTAATGCGCCCTCAAGCTACTCCCGCGGTGTACGGCTTCTTGTAAATAACAACACTCGTTAGCAGCAAGAAATAGTGCGCCGATGTAATAACCAGCGAACGCGAGATTCAATTTAATAGTGATCATTACGGACCATTAATTATTTACGCCAGTAGTAGGGTTTCATAAAATGTAACAGCAGAACGATGTTACTGAGGTGATAAGGTAGAGGCTTCTGTTGCACTTTTATTGTAACGAGGGGCAGATAGAATTGATATGCGATAGGATACAGTGATATGGGATGGGATTCTGAAGATTTCGCGGTGTAGATGTGTAGATGTTTATTGAGGTATCAATTTTGTGGATAGGTAACAATTTTGGAATTCTTATAAGGATTTGGAAATTTGAAAACTTTTCGATTTGGAGAAATATTGTATTGGCTGTAGTATTATTAGCTTAAATTTCTAAGTTCTAGAAAATTCAGTTCCACGTTCTCCAATTCCATATTCCTCAATTCTACGTTCCCCAATTCCACATTCCCCAATTCCACGTTCTTCAATTCTCACAATCTCCAATTTCTACACTCTCCAATTCCACATTCTTCAATTTCATATTCTCCAATTCCACATTCTCCAATTCCACATTCTTCAATTCTACATTCTTCAATTCCATATTCTCCAATTTCACATTCTCCAATTCCACGTTCCCCAATTCCACATTCGCTAATTCCACGTTCTCCAATTCCCACATGCTCCAATTCCACGTTCGCCAATTCCACATTCCCTAATTCCACGTTCCCCAATTCCCACATGCTCCAATTCTCACAATCCTCAATTTCTACACTCCCCAATTCCACATTCTCTGATTCCACATTCTCCAATTCTACGTTTTCTAATTCCACATTCCCCAATTCCACATTCCCTAATCTCACATGCCTCAATTCCACATTCTCGAATCTTACATTCCCCAATCCGAGAATGTGGACATTCTAATCCCCAATCCACATTTCTAAATATCACATTCCCAATTTTTACATTCCTCAATTCCACATTCCTTAACCCCTTAGCCTACAACTACGGACATAGCCCATAGTACAATGATTGGGCCAAATTTAAATATTATAGGCATAGTTCATCGTGTGATCATCAGGACGTACGTGAACCTTGTTTACGCTTTCGGCCCAAAATTCTTGAACGTAAATTGTAGTTTAAGGGATTAAGATTATAGCAATAATTAGTTAGCTATGATACAACTGCAGAACAGAATCATAGGTTAAGAGGTTAATTCTACATTTCCAATTTTTACATCTCGAAACGCTACATTCTCAATTTCCACGATCCCAAATTCCATTTTCTCAATTTCCACATTCCCTTATCTTGCAAGTTTCTACACCATACCAAATTTTAAATTCCATATATCTCCATCTACATATACATCCTTAACCTTCTAAATTAAACAATAACGAAATGCCCAAATTTTCAAGTACCAAGTATCAAATTTCAGAATTTGGGAAGTTAACCCTTTGCATTCGAGAGGTGACTCTCACTCACAATTTTATTTAATACAATAATTTGAAATAAGCATTTTTAACTGATTCTATAATATGACACGTGTAATGTATAAACACAATGAAACAGAGAATAGTGTAAATTATTAGTAGAAAACTAATAACCTCAAAAGAATTCATTTAACTTTTTAACTAATTTTTAAAGTTGCTGTTTGCAAGCAGTCAAATTATCTTCGAGTGCAAAGGGTTAATAAATCCATAAGTTTCCCTCGGTATTCTTGAGATTTGCCATCTAGCGTACGTGACATATTCACGCGCCGATCAGTAACGATTATAAAGTTCGGAAAAATGCGATCGATTATCCAGAACGAACGAAACGTGCTACGATGGTGGTTGATCGGTGTCAAGATTCATGATCTCTGATTGAAGGTGCGCGAACACATCGATCAAACCGGTACGGTGTTAGCGGTTTCCACGAGATAAAACCGAGCGATGCGCACGTCGTCGTTCGTCGTCTCCCATTATCCGCGTGTACTCTCGCGGTTAATGGGATCGCGAGTCGCGTTCGATCGCAACGACCGATTTCCTCCGGGCTCGTCTTCGACTCGGTTGAACTTGATGGCGATTGCGTCATCGAGTTGTGACCAGGCTGTTTCTACATCTAGACAGCTCGACGACGGCTACGCTTTTAGCCCCTCGAACCCTTTTTACTCTCGTTTTCTCGTCGTTTCTCTGTCTGTCTAGCGGCGTTACCGCTTCCATCTCGCGAGACGCTTCGCTCTCTTTCTTCGGGGAATCGTGCAGAACACCGGGCCCGAGAAATACGTCGGTGACTTGCATACAATAGGAGAGAGTGATGGGCAGTTTTCTGAGGGATCCAGAGTCGTTGGAACGTGCGACAGCTGTCACGACGTCCTTACGAAAGAGGGGCTCGCCTCGATAAGAGCCAAGAATAAACGCACGGACACACGCGCACTACGGGTAAACGCTCGGAAATTCTACTAGTATCGAACTGCTTTATGATCATCGAGGTTCTGTTATCTTTCTATCGATTATCGTGCGAATTTCTATGCTGGTACTCTCACGTGCAATCTGATTTGTAAGGATATCTTGAACACTTAAACTTGACTACTAAATTTTCATATCTGAAAAATTATTTAAGGTGTTAAAAATAAATTCATGTTAATCAGAGTATTAATCTGTCTCCCAATTTTCGTGTCTTTAAATTTCTATATATTGAAATTCTCCAGTTTCAAAAAATTGACATCAAATTTCAAAGTCATCTAAATTTGAAAGTTCTACAATTTCCATGTTTCTAAGTTCTTCAAGCCCAACGTTTTTAAGGTTTCATATTCCTCAAACTTTTACATTCAAAATTACTAACTTCCCCTATTTCGGAATCCTCCGCATCTAATTTCGAATACACGCACTCACGTCCTTGATAAAATATGTTTAAAATACTGTGATTTTGGTTTGTTTCTCGTTCTCGACTTAGCATAACATTGTTCGAAAGTAACGAGCCCTAAGAGGTCGTTGGAAACCAAACAGGTGCATAATGGCTAGGAATTGATTGGTGTCGCTTTTCAATTACTCCTTTTGATCGTAAATTTGAAAACGCATAAAACTCCATACCCCTATAAATTGCTTAAGGACGTGGACTTTCATTCCCGCAAGAAAATGAGTATCCGCTCTACATGAAGCATTATGAAAAGGATCAAGCGTACGTATACATCGGTCGGGCTGTAAATCTGCAGGCAAACCTAGCTGCAAGAGGTTTTATGTTTCGCGCGTACACCAACGGGATTAAATAAGTATTACCCAACAACGATCCTACTTTTCGATACGAATTTTAAATTGCACCGTATCGATTTCCTTCTTCTGTACGTCGAATGAGTCATGGTTTTTGGTGCAACAGGTTTTGGGGAAAATGAGTTCATTTTATAATACTTTAGGAAGTTTTAATTTTAGGACTTTGGGATTTTGGAAGATTTCACACTTTGAGATTGTGGAATTTTTGAAGCTTCAATCTTTGCAACATTTGTTGAAAGTAGAAGCTTCAGGATTTAAGAAGTACGCAAATCTGGAAAGTGGAGTACTTATATATCCAAGTTGAAAAATTTGGAAATTTGAGAACTCGAAGATCCACGAACTTAAAAGATGAAAAATTGTAAAACTTGAAACTTAAAAAATTGACGAACTATGCATACTGCATAAGGAAGTAGAATACACAAATGTAGTATGAGTCTAATCTCCCCACGAGCCAAAGAATCAAAAGAACGAGCTCAATTCTGACAACGACGTTTGTAAACATTTTCATGTTAATTTTAAGAAATCCGTCAATTTCCCAGAAAAACCTTTAACCTCCATGTAAGTTCAATTAATATTGCATCGAGGGAACAGCTTCGTAAGGAAACTAATGAATTTTAACGCGTTACCCGCTGAGAAAGCATTACTACGTTCTTCGTATAGACAACTCCCTGGAAAACGCATTCATTATAAACTTTCTAATTTCGTGTTCACCGTTATTAGTTTTGTTAAGATAGCGAAGACCACCGGCTAGGAAAATATGTCTTTTTTTTTGTTCGAGTAAAGATCAATGATATAATGTATGTTTTCTTACTAACTTTTCAACGTACCTTTCATATATTTCAAATAAGATAGGTTAACATTTCCATGTTTAAAATACGATTTCCTCGAAGCTTTTACTTTATGAACTACTCAACTTCTTGTTTCGAGATTACGAGAGTTAAACGATGATTTGCATAAAAAATGCATGAAGGATTGTTTTCTGAAGACTTTGCCTTAGACCGTAATACTCGTGTTCAATCATTTTATTTTTGCGTAATTTTATTATTAGTATCTACTGTTAATAAAAGTCTATTGTAACAAATGTAACTGTAATTTGAATTAAGCGTATAAGTACTACCCGACTTAAGCGTTTGTAACTACAATTTGACTTAAGTGATTGCATGTAACTATAATTTACCTCCGATGCGTGTAACTACAATTTGAGCTAAAGGTGCTGCATATAACTACAATTTGGCTGAACTGCCTAACTATAATTTACCTTAAGCACCTGCGTGTAACTACAATTTGACTGGACTGTTTGTACACGCCAGAAAAAAGTAGTTCCACAATAAATAAATGTTGACAAACACCGGAAATTTACAGTGGGAAACAATTACATCAGATTGTTACGTCGAGGAATATGTAAATCGTGGCATCGATCACCCCAGATCGTTTCAATGGTACATAAATTTTTCTCTTAGCTTATTAAAATAACGTGCACTGTATCACAGTGAGTAACGCGGTAATATGTCACCTGTCCATACCGGGACACGCAACACACGACCAAATTACCTTTCAATTCCATTCACGTGAACACCAACAATTTCTCATGCATCTTGTTACATTTTTTCAACGATTTCACGTCCTCGAGCTAAAAGAACACTCTGTTAATAATAGTCAGACATAATACGTTCCGGTAATTTTACATTCCACCCGCAATGCTAACCAGTAGAAATTTCTCTTTCGTTCGAAAAGTGAGAAGAGAGGAAGAAAAACATGGAGAAAAAATAAAGAAACGAGCAGTGGAGGCCGATCGGCACGATAATCAGCCTGATGCCGATAATCGTGCCAAATTACCCGGTCCGAATGTCGGTCGGCGCAGCGGAACGAAATAAAAAAAGAAAAAAGGAATTTAATTTAAAACCGCTGGTCCACGATAACGAGAATACGGATCATGCTCGCCCAGGAAATTGTGATCGGAGATAATCGCAGTCCGGGGCAAGTGGGGGGCAGCTGTTGGTCGGTGATGCATAAGTGCATTGTTAATGGCAGGTCTGACGGCGAATGCTCGGGTTCCACGGAAGGGGCAAAGAATCGCTATTATCCTTCGATACACGGAACCGATCGACGATGCTTGTCTAGTTTATACCGAGGCTAATTCGCCTTAATTAATACACGAGATCTCCTACTGTCTATCAAGGATCACGCTAACCTGTCACCGATCTCCTTTTACACAAGGGATTCTCATCTCGATTTTGATACCACTTCGATCATAATATTTGTTGGTTTCATAGCTTATGTGCTCCTTAACTTCTATTACCTCTGGAATTTACGAAACAATAGCATGTAAAATTTGGGATGCACTGATTAACTCATTACTGTTAAATTATAGTGTTTATTCAGAATCATACAACACATAATTTTCGTGACCCATTAATTTTAACTTTCAAATTTTTCATAAAATAATCAACTAAAAATACTTCATTATTGATATATTGAATTTGTACCAATTTTACAATATTATTATAAATTTAATTCAGGACATATGTAGGTACATCTCTAAGTAAATAAGACAAATGTAAATCTTCAGACCTCTTCAAATCTAGTACCATTTCAATCATTGAGGTTTCATAACGATTTATCTTATATTTTCACAATTGTTTCCAAAATATTTCACATATAGAAGCATTCAACTACCTTAACTCAGATTAGAACATAACATTCCTCGTGAAAAAATGAATATACAGATTGTTACGATAATCTGAAGTAGCGAACCTCCTTAACGACGTGATTGAACCAATAACTCTAGTTACCGTACTCCGGGATAATAATCGACGAATTAGACGGTTATTAGCGCGGTGTGCAGTATTATCCGCGCCGTGAAAGCACCAGAGCGCTATTATAAAGAGCCGCAGCCGCCATTTACCGTATCCTCGTAATATTTCGCCCCTCTGTTGCCGGTAGCTTCCACCGTGTGTGTACGCCGGCGTGTGTTCCGAAGATTCATGGTATCGAAAGCAGTAGCACGGACCACTATTACTCCATTATACAGTTTGCGAGCGGCACGATATAAATTCGATGCAAATTCCTACCGTTCGAGTCGTGAGAATCATCAATCATGGTTAGGCTCGATCGGTTTGCTGTTTTCGGCGCGTTCATTATGAAATTTACGTCACTTTCAAACGGTTCTCTATTCGATTCGGAAAAGAAGCTAATTCGCACCCAATTTGCATTTTCAATTAAACTGGTCAATTACTACATAATGTTTATCGTGAACATTTTCAACAGTTTATTAGTTAGTTCGATTCTTGACCACTGTGTAAATTAAGGGATTATTTTTACAATAGAATTTCTGTGGAGAAGTATTGGAAATTTTAAAACCGGACAAGTTTTATTTTTATGACAGTTGATACATTTTACTACTAATACTCAGTACACTGTGCATAGACATTCTATCGATAAACTTTGAACAGCTCACCTTGATCGAATTACACAGTGTTCAGAAAATTTTACTGTATGAACTTACCTCCGTTTCAAGCATAAACGGATAAAATAAACGCATTTCTTGGCACCGTGCAAGATTACCACATTCTGAAGTTCAAGTTCAACGACGCACTACTTACATAGTAAATAACGCTATCGCAAGTTGCGGTAATCAACCGTAGACGCAATTATTGTATCAATCGAAAGGAGTCTAGTGTACTCGATAACCTCGATTCTCCACGTCGACCTTTCGAAACAATTGTAGGTTATTCGGTACGAGACAAATTCCGGCAGTTTCGGGAGCAGGGGGTAACGTTGTGCCGCGAGCACGATTCGCGATTTATGCCGTGAAATGGTTGAAATTACAGTAATCAATGAATTGGCATTTCCCACATCCAGGGTGTCGGGTGTAATACGTTTGCCGTGCAAAGGATATCTCGATGGCTGCATAATGCCGCGGTGTTAGAATGATGGATAGACGTACCTATCCACCTAGCTTACACCGTGCAGCCATAGTCGTTGAAACAATTATTAGAGCGGGTGCCAAGATACGACATAGAACGACCACGTTGGTATATCAGGCTCTGGCCTTTTCGTATTGGTAGATCACGCTACCAACATTTCGTAAAACCCTGCCGATAATGGCACCCTAATGCGCGAAACGTGTTTCGATTCTCGTGAACTGGACACGCATTTATTTTTCAACGCCATCTTGGTCAACGGTGACGTGTTGTGAACCATGCTGGATTGTGGAACACAAATAGAAGACTATTTTTGTTTTCGCTTACTGATCGAGCTGCTGGCGTGTTCAGAATTATTTAAGTTACTTTTTGTAAGATACGTTTTATAATTGAGTACGTCTTCAAGTAACTAGCTTTTATGATTAATTATTTAAGTTAGATAGCTGGAGGAAGTTAGTTTATATAAATAACTGTTCTACGTTTGTATTAGCTGTTTCAATTTAGTCAGCTTTTATAATTAGTCTGTTTTGGAGCTGTTAGTAGGTCAAGGAATAAGTGGACGTTTATCACGTTGAAATACGATGTTTATGAGGTTAAGACAATGTCAAGGCGAAACTTATAATTTATCTTTTATCTCGGTGCAGGGGTATGAACACATCCTAGACTAATACCATAAATTTGTTACATTTGTTATCATAAAAATCTGTAAAATTTCAAAAATATTTATTTGGTCAGTTCCTATGTATTCAAAATATATGTTCACATTTCATTTTTATTAAAATATGCACTCAAAAAGTTATTAAAGATTACTGCTTTCAACGAAATATGATGTTGAAGATAAGTGCTTTCAACACGAAGACAGGTATCAACACATTAGTACCTTATTCTTTTCTATTTTTAGCCTCCATTTCTAATTTCTAAGAAGTGCTTTAAGAAATCCGTTAACATCCAGGAAACGTGACTTATGCTTTCAGTCGTTAAATTCTATGAAAAATTAATGAATTTTGTTGCAATCTAATCGTCGCGTTAACGAAGTCGATCTCTTGACCTTCGATTAAGATGAACGGAAGAGAAACGCGCTTCAACCGAAAAGTTTCGTAATGTTTGTTTACTTCTTAGGAGGCTTACAGAGAGTGTTTAGTAACGCATGAGTACATGATTTTAAATTCGAATCAATCAGACGTATGGAAATTCATAGTACGTGGAATAATGTGACGGAGGTTATGTAAGGTTATCGATACGGCGGCAATAAAAACGTAGATGGGAGTTGTATATAAGGTTGGCCGACTCGGTTAAAATCATCAGTTCAAAAAGTTTCAAACACGAGGAAACATGACGAAATTCCTTGCCTTTCTTTTGCTGCTCGGCTTCGTTTGCTTGTTAAGCAACGCTGCTTCCGTTAAATCTAACGAGGATGCTGCAGTTGGTAAGTTCTCAGAAATGTTTCCTATTTTAGATACGACGTGGATT
This sequence comes from Megachile leachella, assembly GCA_963576845.1. Lineage (NCBI taxonomy): Eukaryota > Metazoa > Arthropoda > Insecta > Hymenoptera > Megachilidae > Megachile > Megachile leachella. The sequence continues at coordinate 16,279,094 of OY756248.1, forward strand.
CCAATTTGATATGTATTCTAAAGTAGAAGTACATACGATTAGTACCTAACGTGTGACACTTATTGTTAATATTTTGTAGAGGAAGGGAGGAAATGCGCCGAGGGTCAAAGTTACCACGACGGATGCAATTGGTGCCATTGTCATGAAGGAGGACATATCAGCTGTACTTACAAGCTTTGCACAAGATTAAATCCAGAAACTGGTGACATCGAGGCAGTCAAATCGTTGCCACCTCCGGACAGTTTTTGGGAGAAGGCTCAATAAAATTAATTGTCTATCAATAAATTGAATTATTTAAATAAGATAAGAGGTATCATAATTTGAAACAAAGAAGTTGTAATTTAATAATAGATTTTATTTTGCATCCTCAATTTATCTTTCCGTATTCAATCACCCTTCTGATTCCACCACTCTGCACCTTTTTAAATATATGCCTGTCAATGTTGCAATATTTTTTTAAATCAATTGTCTTTGTTTTTTTGTATTTCTCAAATGTGTACCTAATGAAGAATTTGCATAAAATACACAGTGATTGTGTCTTGTCACTTTGCAGTGAATTCATTAACTGGAAGACGGTAATATGTCTACGAATTAATTATTATACTACTTGTTACAATGTATGAACACGGTGTAGCAACCCAGTCGTTAAATTGCAGAAACTTTGAACGCAAACATCTGCTTTATTTTTGAGAGCTGCGTGCTGCAACTTTGCAAAATTATTTCTTCCGGTGCGTTCTACGATCGCGCAAAGTTTGAACGAAATCGAGGTTCGTGGATCTCCTCGGAAGATCTGAAAGGAAAGAAATCGAAAAAAGGACATGAATTTTTTTCGCCGGTAGAATCCCACGGGCATGGAGGTTGAGCACCGCGGTTACACCGTCTTGGTTGAACCATGGACCAGACAAAAGATCCTGGTTCTCACGACCACGCCCTCTCCCCGCCGCCTCTGCACTCTGTAGACGGCGGCAATGCCTTCACGAAGGTACCTATCCACCGGAAATTCTTCAAGCAGCGGCTCCTTCAACGCTGTGTACACACATGTGTATACCCCTTTAGGTGTGTATAGAACGAGGAACGAACGGTGTGTGACCTCTCTTCCAACTTCTCTCGCGAGACGATAATAAATGGCCGGCTACGAATGTACCAACCAACGAAACGCGGGGGACGTGTCTAAAAATGCATACTCGATAGATAGTATTCAGCGTACAGCGTCACTTTGGTGTGCTATCGAATTTCTAAGCGGCTTCAGGCCATACTGATTCACCATGCGAATGTCGAAGACCCTTGACCCTCTTCTTCTTCTTCTTCTTCTTCGTCTTCTTCGTGGGTTCCAATTGGCCGGTAGAAAAAGCTGCCTTATGGAACGGATATGCCTGGCATCCGGGGAATGTCGCATGAAAACAGACTCACACCGAATTCTCCGTGAACCGAGAAGGGTATATTGATAAAAATTCCACGAATGGCGCGAATTCGTAACCGGCTACCTTCGCGTGATTCCTTGTTTAACGATTTTCCGTTCGATCCGAGGTATCTTGGCTTGAGAATCAAAGGCGAACCGATGAGTAATGGCTCCCGGTCAACTGGCTGACCCATCCACGGCGACAAGTCGTTTAACTACCGGCTATATATTATAGCTAAGCATTATCGTTATCAGACCGAATCTCGCCGCGTTACTTGCTAATAATGCTGTCTCCTTCGAGTTAACGTGGGAAGCCTGTTTTAATGACTTCGAAACACATTAAAGCGGGGTCTGAACCGTGGCGAGGCAAAAAGGAGAATTTCCTTTTGCCATTTGCGTCGGGTCGTGGCGAATAACAGTCGTAATCGCACGACGCTAACCTAAAAACGTTAAAGAATATGCACGGTTGTGGAATCACAATATCCAACAGGAATATTGTTCCAATGATCATATAACCAGGTCCATATACCCAGTTCACCAGCATCTCATACAATTCAAAAATATGGCGACATTAGTGACACGCGCATATGTGTATCAGTATGCAGGAAGTTCCACACAAAACGACTCAAATATCCTTCAAAATATTCATATACAAAGAAATGTCCTAGACGAAAATTACGTGATTTGAGAGAGTAAATTGTCTGGTGAAGATAGCTTTCTTCTACAAGGTCGGAGATATGAAGGTCAAGTTTGTTTACTTAACTGAAATTACATATGTGAACATGTGGACATGTGGAATTAAATAAATCTTGTACGTATCTTAAGTGAACTTTATACGTATTTCAAATAAATTTTAAATGTATATTTTTAATAAATTTTGTTCACATATGTTTGATCAATTTTATACATACTTTTAATATTTTTAAGGAATAAATTTTTTATTTAATTTTGTGTAACAAAGTCGTGCTATTTGGTCGAGTTCCCATAATTGTGAAGTCACCCTGTGCCTCACCTTGGAACGGTAACCTCACCTATGAACCCGCGTGATCTCTCACCGAGGCGAGAGAAAAAAAGGACGATGATCGTGCGTTACACGATGACGAAACGCGCGTTCTACACCGGTGATCACAAGCCGGTCTTCGTGAATCATCGTCGGACAATAAAGCGTTTAGTAGGCAATAAAAGTATCAAACGACGAAAGCCGCAGGATTTATGGGAGCAGTTTTGAAATCGAAGTTAATCAACTAACGAAATTGTGGTATAATTAGTGTATTTGAAAGTGAAGTGAAATTAGTGGAACGATATTTCTTTTCAAATATGGAAAATGTTAAAATACTATTTGTGTACTGTGCATAGGTAGAATTATAAATCTGCATTTTCATTATTTACGTAATGATATCCTACGTTGTCCGAAGGACATAGAGCGTGATATACTTTCTGTATCTTAGAGATCTAGGAATTTAGTTCTGAAATTTTGAAAATTTCCGAATTCTTTAACTCTCATATTTTTGCAAATTCGTAACATTCAGAATTTATAAACTTCACAATTCTCAAAGTTCAAATTCCTCAGTTCCCCAATTCTCTAACTCTTCGAATTCCTAAGCACCTTAGCTCTCCAATTCCCAAATCACTTGTTTTCCCAATATTGAAATTTCCAACTTTCCCCAAATCCCAATACATCAATCCAAAAAGCTACTCTTTTGACTCCACAATTTCCATATATCGTCATATTGTGTATATGACCATAAATTAGAATTATCTACTGAGGACAAATTGAAAAGAAGATTGAACGAAAATAGAAGATAATGACTAGCATTATCAGAGTGAACTTACCAGTGTGGGTTCTCTTGTGCGCTTTCAGGTGGGAACTCTTCGTGTACACCTTGTCGCAGCCCGCCACGTCGCATCTGTGAACTTTGCGTCGTTTCAATGCGTCGCCGCATTCGCTATCGACCGGTAAACTACCGCCGTTTCCTCCGACACCGGCGTTACCTCTACCACCGATCCCGATTCCGGTTGGACGTTTGTGAAACACCCTGAAATTACAACAAATAATTTATCCCACACTCTCGAATGGCCGATTCACACGAACTCGAATAAATCGACAATAATATGAAAGCTTATGATTGTGTTAACACCCGTCATCGACAAGCTCGATATTTTCCTGTTACTGTGAGACACCTTGGAAGCACGACAAATAATTTACCATATGAAACTTTCAAGTGAACGATTCATAAATTGACAATGATATGAAAGGCTAAAAAAGGTGATTGCTGTATCAACACCGATATTGACATGCTCGATATTTTCCTGTTATTGTGAAATACTTTATAAGTGCAATAAATAATTTACCATATGAAACCTTCAAGTGAACGATTCAGGTAAATTGACAATGATATGAAAGGCTAAAAAAGGTGATTGCTGTATCAACAACCGATATTGACATGCTCGATATTTTCCTGTTATTGTGAAATACTTTATAAGTGCAATAAATAATTTACCATATAAAAATTTTAAGTGAACGATTCATAAATTGACAATGATATGAAAGGCTAAAAAAGATGATTGCTGTATCAACAACCGATATTGACATGCTCGATATTTTCCTGTTATCGCGAAATTCTTTGGAATTAAGATAAATTTACTCCACAATGTGAATTGCAATGTAGGTTGCAGTGATTGTTGTTTAGACAACTGATATTGAAACGGATATCACACTATATTTTCCAGCTACTGGGGCTCCTACGTTGAACTCACCCCTAAAATTTGAAGATCTAGAATTTCTCAAATTTGTATATTCATAAACTAACAGAATTACAAGTTTAAACACTTCTACCTTAGAATTTAATATTTAAATTGTGTAATGGATAAATCACAAAGCTTCTAAGTCTGTGTCTACTTATTCATATCAATGTTTTAATCGTCGTTCAAATTTGATACTCGTTAATATATCATCTATACATTTAAATTGCGTAATTGACAAATTGACAAGCTTTGAAGTCTATGTCTATTTGTTGATGTCAACGTTTTGATTGTGATTGAAGTTTGTAGCTCGTGAATACATCATCGATATTGAATAAAAGGGCGAGATAAAAAAATTGGAAGAATGATTGACCGCTGTGATTTCGATTCAGATATGGATAAGACGTCTTCATCGTTATTTCATCGTTGAGACTTGCAGCTATCGACAAACAATCCTTTTATTTCTCGTTCTTCCACTCGTATCCAGAGAGAATCGACAAATCGAACCAGGTTTACCATGGATTTATACAGAAAGTTTTTGACATGCATTATTCATCGATCGATGTATTCCGATGCGTTATGACCGGTTTGATGAAGAACGAGTGAAATTGCTTGCTGCATAAAACAGCCACTGAAAGAACGTATCTGGAGACACGTATTCGATAAAAAGAATATATCCATGAATAATATCGTGATCATTGCAAAGAAATGTGAGGAAAAGAGGAGGAAAACGTTCCTACAGTTATGTGAAATTTTTATATTTTCTCGATGCTTCGTGACTTAAAATATTTAGTCGGTGAGTTGGTAATATTTCTTCACACTGAGACGAAGAAATTATATCGTCAGCGACTGTCAAGTTTTTATGTCTTTAAATTTATTTTCTAAATTATAAATTTCGTAATTATCAAACTCTGACTTTCTCAAATTTTAGAATTCTGAAGTTTTCAAATTTTTTCGTTTCCAGATTCCTACATTCCCAAATTTCCAAGTTCCCAAATTCCCAAATTTCCAAGTTCTCAAATTCTCAAACTCCCACATTCTTAAATTCCCAAATTCCCAAATTCCTAAATTCCCAAATTTCCAAATTTCTCAAATTTTTCAAAATTTCCAAGTTCTCAAATTCCCAAATTCCCAAATTCTCAAATTCTCAAATTCCCAAGTTCCCAAGTTCTCAAGTTCCCAAGTTCTCAAATTCCCAAATTCCCCAATTCTCAAATTCCCAAATTCCCAAGTTGCCAAATTCCCAAATTCCCAAATTCCCAAATTCCCAAGTTGCCAAATTCCCAAATTCCCCAATTCCCCAATTTCCAAATTTCCAAGCCCCAAATCCCCAAACCCCAAATTCACAAATCCCCAAATCTCCAAATCCCCAAATCTCCAAATCCCCAAACCCTCAAATCCCCAAATCTTCAACAATCAAAGCTCTTAAATCCCAAAATTCCAGCCCAATCGCCAAACCCCCAAATCCCGTCATTCATTAAATTCCAAATCCTCCAGAACATCAAACTTCCAAATCCTTAAACCCTAAATCCTGAAGCTGTCGAAATTGCCAAGCCTTGCATCCGCTGTTCAATTAACGTTCCCACAGTCTCCGTCGACATAGATCTCCGAAACCTAGCGAGCTTTCCCAGCATCGCGATCTCTCGGACGCGCAAACAAAGTATCCCCGAATGGATCATTGTTTCGAAGACGAAGTGGTAAGCGCGCAGTGTCGCTGGAAAGGCGAAGAAGGAACTGGAAAGTACATTTGTCGTGAAGTATTGCCGCAAGCTCCAGCCTGTTCCTCTGCAGGGGGGCCCTGACATGCGGGTACCAATGAACATTGGTGCGTGTACACGTGCGTGCACGTTCGCGTGTAGAAGTCGTGAGCGTGAGTACGCGCACCGTCACGGAAACAGAGACAACGAACCACCGGAGATTTATGAGAAACGCGAAGTATAACTATCGGTTAACGGCATTGGGACACGAGAGGACAGACCTCGATCCGTTGGCGACGATTTCACGATTGCACGTGAGCTACGAACACGAAACATCTTCAAATGCCATTATTGGAATCGCTTATCCAAAAATGGATAACACATTTGGATCGGTTTCTGTCCATGTAACGTATCGAATTCAATTTGTATTCTGAGTGTCGGGAAAGATGACATGTGGAACAATAGGATTTATACTCTTTCCGGCTACCGAGTTCCGACGATTTAACACCTTGTCAAGTTACGTATATGGGTGACGTTTAAATTTTCATGAGAATTTGTTAGAGATTTTGTTCACTTGTGGAAAGTGGTTGGAACTGTGAAAAGTAAATGTATCAAGATGTCTTGAAAATATGTGGTAAGATTTGTTAATGAGGGCACTAGTGTATTTTTAAGAATTTTATTAGCAATTTGTTTGTTCGTCTAATTGAAAATGGCAGTCTTAACTAATTGGAATTGCGAATGATAAATGTGACACAATATTGAAAAGGTGTTTGATAAAATTTGACCCAGTTCTCGTCACAGAACAATTTACTTTGTGAAGTACTGCTACTCAGGTGTTCAGTGTTTTACAAATTTAATTGTAATAAACATTTGGACATGAATATAAAATTTACTCACGTACGATGCTATAAGCTACTGTTACAATTAAATTTACAATAAATTGTCGTATAAAACCGAATGAGTCACTTTTCGCAAAGGTGTAAGCTAACAAAGCATCACGTTCCGAAATAGAACAGCAGTAAATTTCGCAATTACCTCAGATCTCGAATTACAATATCTAATAAACGAGCAGAAATCCGTTTTGCAAGGTTGGTCGAGAATTTGTACATTCGAGGCACCATCGTAGATAATGGGTTTACGTCAGCGAGCAGTCAGGCGTTCAGAAACTCTAATAAAGTCATTGACACCGAGGCAATAGTCAAGAGGAGAATTGTTAGATGGGAGGGGTCGTTATGTCATCGTCTGTCATCGTGGCACGAAAAAGAGGAGACAAGCTGAAAATTGTTGGTCTCGGCTCGCATCTATCTGGCCACATGGTCGAAAGAAATCGTGACGACGGCCATACGAAACGAGGTTTGTTAGCGTGCACCCGGGTGTCACGAGATATTACTATGTTTTCCAACGTCGGCCCGGCCTTTCGGGCCAGATCTACTCCCGTTCTCGACAATGCTGAAGACACTCGAGAGAGAAGCACAGCAAATTAAACGAGATTTACAGCGGGTGCACGATCTTGTCCTATTAACCCTGGACGTGCTTATGTACAGCCGATGAAATACGATGACGTACAGTGCCGGATTGAGATCTTCGGGGACCTTAGACTCCAAAATTTCGTGCTCCGTTTATAGAAATTTTGAAAATTTTAATTTCCAAACTTGCTTTTGTCTTCGTTTTAAACACAATACATATTTAAAATTATTTAAATAATTCGATCCTACATTTTCGTGTTACATTTGATAACCTAAAACTATGGTAATATTAAGAACCATGATTGTTTACAAAAATATCAAGACCATTCTTCTCAAAGAAACACTATCAAAAATGCACCTAAATCCCCCAAAAATTGTAAAATCAATTTTACACATAAATTCATAAGAGTTGCAAAATATTTTGATAGTCCAATCTCACAGAAGCATCTTTAGAACAGAGATACTCGAAGATATATCAAGAGATACCAAGATACGAATGTCTGCACGTATCATAACGTTGACATAAATACTAAATAAAACGATCGTTAACGAGTTACCAGAACAGTACCAGTAAACTGTTCACGTGTGTATCTAAAAAAAAAATGTCGAGCACGAAGATCTGTGCAGGTCGGTCGTATATCTATCGAAAGCGTCTCTAAAATCGCTCCAGTCTGTTGGTAGAGCGATAAGATCGGTAGCAGTACTTACAGGGACGATTCCTTTATCCTCTGCAACGCTAGAAGGGCCGCTGAGGAGGAAACGAAGACGGGATCGAGAGGTTCCATCATGCGGGCCGACGTGTCCCTCTCTCTGTCTCTTTCCCTTTCCCTTTCCCTTTCCCTGTCCCTGTCCCTGTCCCACTGTCTGTCCCTATCACGATCTCGTTCCTTTTCTCGATCCCATGGCTCCCTCTCCCTGATTCCTGACTCCTCGTTCTCCGTGCTCCTCTCTCGCACCCTTTCTCGCTCTCGTTCTCGTTCCCGGTTTCTCTCCCACGCTGTTTCTCCGAGCGGTGGCAAAGGCGGGGATACTAGAAAAATGCAGAAAAAAACGAACTAGTTAGATGAATATTAATTAGTTGGTTAATGGCGGGAATATTATCGGGCATCGGTGATTGTTATATCGCAATATGTTTCGTAATTTCATCGAGGCTCGTGGACTTACGTCGTCGGCTTCCATGTGCTAGGGGTTGGTAGTCGCATATAGGGATTTGGAGATTGGGAAATTTGGGAATTTGGGAATTTGGGAATTTGGGAATTTGGGAATTTGGGAATTTGGGAATTTGGGAATATAGGGATTTGGATATTTGTGGATTTAGGGATTTAAGGATTTAGAGATTTGGAGATTTGGAGATTCGGAGATTTGGAGATTTGGAGATTTGGAGATTTGGAGACTTGGAGATTTGAAGATTTGAAGATTTGAGGATTTGGAGATTTGGGGATTTGGAGATTTGAGAATTTGAGAATTTGAGAATTTAAGAATTTGAGAATTTGAGAATTTGAGAATTTGAGAATTTAAGAATTTGAGAATTTGAGAATTTAAGAATTTGGTAATTTGGGAATTTGGGAATTTGGGAATTTGGGAATTTGGGAATTTGGGAATTTGGGAATTTGGGAATTTGAGAATTTGGGAATATAGGGATTTGGATATTTGTGGATTTAGGGATTTAAGGATTTAGAGATTTGGAGATTTGGAGATTTGGAGATTCGGAGATTTGGAGATTTGGAGATTTGGAGATTTGGAGACTTGGAGATTTGAAGATTTGAAGATTTGAGGATTTGGAGATTTGGGGATTTGGAGATTTGAGAATTTGAGAATTTGAGAATTTAAGAATTTGAGAATTTGAGAATTTGAGAATTTAAGAATTTGAGAATTTGAGAATTTGAGAATTTGAGAATTTAAGAATTTGGGGATTTGGGGATTGTGGAATTAGGTGGTATAGGAATTTGGGGATTGTGGAGTTAGAGGGTGTAGAAATTTGAAAATTCAGGGATTTGACAATCTGAAAATCTGAATATCTAAAAATTACAAAATTTTAGAATTCTCAAGTTCCAAATTTTCAACTCCCCAATAACTAACAGTAAGCTACCAAAAATTTCCGAAAAGTGCATAATTACAATCTACACATCTCGCGTGCTCCTTAAAGTTACTGTAGCGGAAACCACTCTCAGCGTTACCTGTTAATTACTGGATTTCGTGGAATCATAGATTATCCGTCTAGTGACATATATGGTTTCGCGTAAAACGTTAGTAGCAAGTTGCCGGAAGATAAAAGCGTAGCCGTTCGAAGCGGCCAGACGCATCGAATGATCGAAAGGAATAACGAGCCAGCCACGTTATTAACGCTCGCTTTTTACGCCGCGAATTATTCGAACGTGCGATTTACACCGACGTGACTTGGCACCCGTGTAACGTTGTCGTAAATCTCTCGTTATAAACGCGAGTAATCTACCAGCCGCTACGACGTTTCTTGACTTTGGAGAAAATCCAACTGAAAGTTCAATCGTTTCACAAGCGATCGCACCTTGGGTCATAAAAAAATATCGCGTTACTTAGATGTACTTCCTAAAGTGGTAAACTTTCTTAATCCACAAATGGGCATAACCTTTCGTGAGTTTATAAGTTTAATATCATCTTTCACAGCTGTGGTCCTTAACTCATTTTAATTCATTTATTCGCGAACGGTGAAATTGAAATTTGCATTTATACCAGTTTGTGATTGAATAGGTAATGATATGAAAATCAGTGAAAAATTGATGATTTTTTTATGAAAAATAATTGAAGATGAAACGAATCGATAATATCGATATTATATTAATTATGTGCTTCCTGTATCTGAACTTCAATACTGAAATTTGAAAAGGTTTTAAGTTTTAGTAGCAAATGCACTGTTAATATCCACCCAGAAATTTAATCATTTTACTATTGCATTAAGTAATATAAAAGAAATTGTGTAATAGGGGATGAAACTAAAATAAAGAAAATTGGTAGCCATTTTGAAATTAACAGTCTCCAATAAAATAGAGAACATTGAAAAGTATGTTCAAACTAGTTATCGATAAGTAATCTCGATATCTAACAGAACTAGAATTTACAACGCAGAGATAATTTTTCGACGACCTCCGACCTCGCAGCAGCTCGATCGCAGTACTGCACGTCGTTGCCCTCCCGCGACCTATGGCCGACAAGCATGTTAAATGTCCATGACATTACTGTTACTAATTAATACGGGAAGGTGGTCAATTGATTCGCGATCGATCGATGTTATGGCCGCGCTCAGAATAAGAGGGAAACATCGAGGCACGTAGTTTAACTTTTGACCATACTCGACACTATCCGACGCGTCTTTCATTTGATTATCGAAGTCACCGCCTCGATCGTTTATTAATCGATGCAAAATCGTAATTTCCAAGGCTTACTTCGTTACGTGGTAATGGCTCGTTTAACTATAAACGATCCTAATTAATGTCGTGTAATTTAGTACGCGAAATGGTGTACAACAGCAAATTGTTACGATGTAGCTGCTAGTAATTTGTTTCGGGGTTAACTGTATGCGAATTCAATTATGGTTTAACGTTTCATTATGGATTTTTGTGTGGTGAGATTTATTTGTTAATTGGTCTTAGTTCTTTTGGGTGGGAAGAGGATTGGGATTGGTTGTGAGTGACTTTCGGAAGATTGACAATTTTTGAATTGTGGAATTTTGGTATTTGGTAGTTTGATACCTGCATAATTTAGATACCTGGGGATTTGAAATTGGAGAATTTGGGAATGTGGGAATTTGGGAGTTCGGGAATTTGGGAATTTGGGAATTTAGGAATTTGGGAATTTAGGAATTTGGGAATTTGAGAATTTGGGAATTTGGGAATTTGGGAATTTGGGAATTTGAGAACTTGGAAATTTTGAAAAATTTGAGAAATTTGGAAATTTGGGAATTTAGAAATGTGGGAGTTTGAGAATTTGAGAACTTGGAAATTTGAGAATTTGGGAATTTGAGAATTTGGGAATTTGGGAATTTGGGAATTTGGGAATTTGGGAATTTAGAAATTTGGGAATTTGGGAATTTGGGAATGTGGGAATTTAGGAATTTGGGAATTTGGGAATTTGGGAATTTGGGAATTTGGGAATTTGGGAATTTAGGAATTTAGGAATTTGGGAATTTAGGAATGTGGGAATTTGAGAATTTGAGAATTTAGAAATTTGGGAATTTGGGAATTTGAGATTTTACAAACTCGTATCATTGAAAATTACTAATCTCCTCCTATACAACAACAATAAAGGAACAATTTTCCATCCCTTTCCTTGTATTGCATAGAGTGAACCAGTTTCAAGGTTGCACCCTCATCTCTCCCTAATTACCCCGTCGACAAGATTTCCCGTAATAAATCCTATTACCTAATAAAACCTAATGCCCATTACAAGAACCATTATAACAGCTATTATAGCAACTCGTAAGACAATACAAGATAAGTCGTACCTCCCTCGCGAGTCTATTTTATCTCGCATAAAAATCATGTACCGTTTCTCTTTCTTCCCGCAACGAGCGAAGAACACGCGCATCGCGAAATAACGGGATTAAGAGGTAATCGATTTCGTAGGAGGACACGGTGTTGTTGGCGGAACAACGGCACGAGGATATTGCGTAACGCGGCACACGCACGCGAGTACTTTAGTCGTTCGTCGTGAATCAACGAGCCGAAGATTTATGCAAACGGCTGTTGTGGTTCGCTGGCCGCACGCCACAACGGAACGCGTTCGGCCAAAGATGCATGACTGGAAAACGAACGAACGAAACCGCGTTACCCTGCTTCACTTTCGTGGGTTTGATGAATCGTGCTTCGGATTGATTTTTAATTGAATTACCATCTCGTATTTCTGCTCGACCTTTCGGGACGTCGTAAATATACGAGTGACGCTGCACACGCGTCTTTCGGTAATAAAAAATCAATTTTTATCAATAGAAACGTACTACTATGTTAAATCACATGACTAAAAAATAAAAAATTATGTCACTTAATTTATCACTTGAATTTAATAATTCAATTAAAATAAAAAAGTAAGTCACTTAATTTATCACTTGAATTTAATAATTCAATAATGTAATTTATTACTGTAAATAAATTTGTATACCTATATTATCGATGCCTCATAAAATCGTTTTTATGATTGGTTTTTAACAATAACGTAATTATGCAGAAGTCATCACTGATTTTGAAATATGTAGTCGAGGTTATGATTCCGAACAAATTCTCCATATACATGCAATAAGATTTATTTAGTTTTTTAAATATTTACGGAACCTCGAAATTCATCATAGCAAGCGTGGACATAATGTGATAATATTTTAAAGTGAAAGATGGTTTACTCACTCAGAAAGTCTCGAGTAATTTGTACAAAATTAAATGAACAAAACCTTTGTCCTCACTTTTATGTCTGACTTTCTATAATAAAATCTTGAAGAGTCGCCAAAGTAGGTCAAAATTTCATAAAAGAAAGCAGGATAGTATAATTCATACAAACAATACAAGACATTTAATCAGATAACAGATCATATTTTAATCGTTATAGTAAAGCAAACAAGTTCAAAAAATTGGATAATAATGTTGCGATTAATAATTAAAATCGAAAAGTGTTTTAAGTGTACACAAGGAGTTTGGGATAATAAAAATCGTAGAGTATTATCCTTGTTCCCCTTTCACATGGAATTCGATGAAAATTTCGAAGTTAAAGCCCGCGTTACAGATAGCCATCGCAAAGGACCGTGTTTTCTCTTATCGGCATGGAAATCTTGCGATCGTGCCGTTTGATCGTCCACTCGTATCGAGGAATCATTATGAATACAGTCAGGCTACGTTTTAACCGCCCGCAGTATTATTAACCGTAATTTCCGTGCGTTCGCCGTACAGGGCGGCTTCGCTTAATTAGCCTTAGCTTCGGACACTTTTTCCCTTCTCGTTCTGTACGTCTCATTAGGGCCATTAACTCTTCCTATGGCTAGGGAAGACTATGATCTTCCCTATCTAATGGACCATGGAGTCGTCAGAACTTGGAACACTGACAGCTCTCGTCCAACTATTTGACCTCGAGTTCGATCTCTTCGTCTTTCTCACAATACCGATTCAGAGACTGATTCTGTTTACAGACTCTTTTCAAAATGATTGAAGAGAATGAAAAGATATGTCAAATACATAGAAAATTTTCTCTTGCAAAGCTCTGTTTTTAAGAAAATTAAATTTCATCATTTTAATATTTGTAGAAAAGCTTGTCCATAATGTGCAAAATGATAAAATTAACAAACTGTTAACTCTACAGTATTATAAAGCGAATGTCATTAAATTTAGAAACATGAAATTTTGTTATTTCAAAATTACTGAAATATTAAAATTTCACTTTCGTTCCTCTTCCTTTTCTTCGTATTTCCTCTCCATCTTTCACGGAGTCCTTTCTCTCCCGCGTACACGTACATACACTTTCGTGACCCTTTCATAGCACAGTCAGGGGGTAATTGATAATGTTAAACGGCAGGGTTAATCCGATTTATGGGCAGAGTTTGTACCGTCGATTTTTCGAATCTGCCAAATTGAGGGATAATAGGCGAACATTAATGCCTTGCTGCCAGCGATCGAACAGCAACGCGGCAAAAGGGAGGTACGTAAGTGGAAATCGATGGTTATGCAGCTTCTAGCGTCCGGTGGCGAATGAAACATGTTCGATTAATCCCCTGGAACTCGTATATTCGAATCTCGAGTTCTGGCAACAGAAAATTGATATGATGCATGGTCAAGGTCTCTTTCGACCACCTGTGTTGCACAGCTTTTAGGGACTCATTTTTAATATTTTGTATAAAAAAATCATTTGCATTTTAGTTAAAATATCTGTTAACATTTGTTAAGAATAAAACTACCTAATTTTCAACAGCTTCGGTGCCAACGTGATAAACTCACATTTCAAAACTATACACTTTGCAAGCTTCGACAAAAGCGCATAATTTGTGGACCAATACCGAAGCACAAAATTTATCAACCCGATCGGTTGATTTATCGAGTCCTGTCCGATTCGAATCGATCCTAGACACTATCAGCAGGAAACGTTCCATAATTATTTACTCGAAGTCAAGGCGGCCAGCACAATGACACAATGGCGGGCTGATTGACAATCATTACACGCAGCAGCGTCAATTAATCAATATTAATTATGAAAAATCACGGTCGCATTGAAATGATAAGGCGATCGAGGTACGGACCCGGATAATGAATCGTGTTCATTCGCGGTAACCTGTCGTGTAGCATCATCGATTATCGTACGTACAGTACATTGTATGATCGGACAGAACGTAAGCCCGTGCCTAAGCGAGAAGAAATATGCGACGAACGATGCCTTGAATATGCGTGCACGAACTGGCCAGGTGGGTGGACATGCCACCCGCATCGCGGAACTCGTTAGAGACGCTAGTTTTCAATTAAATTTCCACCGCGAAATGAAGATTAGCCGACGACCCGTCTTGTACCAATTAATCGTAGATTATGATTTTTCATCCGACGCCTGCGGTGGTTCGAATTTATACTACTCACATATGTACCCTGCGGAAAATATGTCAACCATTCAACTTGTTTATTATTGAGATTGCTTGAAAATTTCGGAGTGTGAATATTTCGAGATGCTCGAATTTTAGGAAAATCCGGAATTTTTAGGGATTATAGGATTTATGGGAGTTTAGAAATTGGATGATTGAGATTTTTGGATGTAGGCGGATATTTCAGTTTGGGGATTTTTAATCCATAAATTTATAGATCTAGAAATCATCAATGTATAAATTTTGGAATTTAAGGAGTGGTATCTGGGTATTCTTATTTCAAGAATATTTAGATCTAGGGATCTTGGGTTATACAAATTTGAAATTCCAGGGATTTGAACATCTTTTAGGAGCATAGGAAGTTACACTGATATTTGTACATAATACACATTATATACAATGTATCACTTATGTAAACATGTCCATGTATACATATAATTATATACATAATAATGTATAAATATTACATACAATCTATTACATGTATGTATTTGTATAATTATACGTAGTAATAACACATTATTATATATAACTATGTATAATTGTAGAAATGTGTTCTTACTGCTTGAAACTTTGTTTTGAACGATGAGAAGATAAACGTTGGAAAAACGTAAAGGAAATACGGAATAAAATCGTGGAACGATTATCTCTTCGTATTAACGTGTCTTTATCATAATTAACCGTCGCCTGGCGCACGCTAATTGACAAAGGCGTGATTATACCACCTCGGTGAAAGTAACGCGGAAACGAAGCTGTGCACGTGCATTCGCATGCAGCCGCTGTTCGAGTTTCGTGGAAGAACACGTGGCGCTGAGCTTCGAAGGATTATGCCAGTATTAGCCATTAAAATGTTTACCATTCAAATATCATTGGTATATTACCATGAAAATGTTTGAAAAAAAATTTGCCTTCATTTTCGTAACAATTTACTTAATTAAATTATTAATTATAAATATACATGATGTATATATTAACGTGTATAAATATACATGATGTATGTATTAACGTATATAAATATACATGACGTATCAGATGTACGCACATGCATAATTCAATATATACACACTAATATAACACACGAAATTTATGCGATTGAATACATCAAACAGAGGTTAAGTGGATATTACGTTGCCTTTAAAATTATGAATGTACAAAATGACCATCATCAACGTCAAAGTCACTTTTATCACTTTATATTGATATTGCATGCGGCACACCCTATTTTCTGTTAAGGAAAATGAACACGGGGTAGTAAACGTCGAGTATAAATGGGCCTCCAAGCGAAAAGCGCGATGTGGGCCAACGTAAAATAACAGATAATTTGGTAACAGCCCCGGGAATCGGACTATAATGATGAACCTTTATTTAATGAAACACTTCCACGCTACGAGAACGCGGCACTGGTAATCAGCGGTGTAAGATGGCCAATCTGCACCCACGAACGAGGACGTCGAATTCGGAGGCATCTTAAAGGGAGATATTACCTCTCGTCAGCTCGTAAAGGCCCGTTAAATGGCTGCGTTTCGAAGGTGAGAGCGCGAGACTCGAACATTTTGTGAGAGAATCGCTCGTGGCAAGCCTCGAATTGTTCCACCTACGCCTTGATCTCTTGTAACCTGAACGAACAGGAAAGGTGAAAAAAACGCGGTCGAATGATGCGAGAAAGTGAGGAGTACGAGAGGGCGTCAAGAGACAACAAAAAATACGAGGTCCTTTGTAATTACAAAGCAGTCAGAAAAGAAAATTTTCGACTAACGTCCATACCTTCCGGCCTGCGAAATGAATTACGAGTTTACGATCGAACCGTTCGAAAGCTGCTGTAACATCTTATTCGGAGCCAACAAGATCTTCCCTGTGATTATGGGACCCGGTAGAACCGGGAGTGAAACTTTCGAGGGCCATATATCGCGGTTCCGTAATCGGATGCTTATGAATTTGCGAGTCTTCTGATCTTTCGATCGCGTTACGAATCGCGC
The DNA here is from genome assembly GCA_963576845.1 of Megachile leachella. Classification (NCBI taxonomy): domain Eukaryota; kingdom Metazoa; phylum Arthropoda; class Insecta; order Hymenoptera; family Megachilidae; genus Megachile; species Megachile leachella. The sequence goes on from OY756248.1 coordinate 16,295,947, forward strand.
TTGATGATGCACCTGAACGCACCATTCAGCCGGTATTTGCACCGTTCAATTACGATATTATCGCGTTTTTATGTTGCATACAGATTAACACGTTCAGATTTGTATTTTGTGGACAGTGATTACTTTTTATTACATGGTACTTGAAACAGACTTAAATGAGATTTGCGTGCTATATTTTATATTTGTGAATTTGTACATTTTTAAAGTGGTACATTGGTAAATTAGTAATATGGGAAACTGGCAATGTGATATATTGGTACATTGATAAATTGGGGACTTGGTAACTTAAAACGTTAGTACATTGTTACCTCGGTAACAATAGTACATTTTAATAATTTGGTAATTTGCTACTTCGCTAGTTTCCTAATATCCAAATTGCCAGATTAAATTTACAGATAAAAAATGTTAAAACCTCAGAAATTCGCAGTACTTGCAGATCACTCGAGTTCTCACGAGCCCTGTCATTCTTTGAAATTGCTCGTGTCCTGAAATAACAACGAAAAGCAAACAGATTCATTAATCACGAGTTTCGTTAAACGGGCGGAGAAAAGCAGTTTGAAATATCGTCGATGGTAGACGCCGCGAGGTTGGCGCGCCAGCGATCGGCGAACGAGATCGGTAAAGAATACCGAAGACAGGCTTGACAGTGGGGCTGGCGATCTTTATTGCATTATCGGCGGATCAGTCGATTTCTTCGATCGTTAGGTGAAAATGATCGTTAGCGGCGTAGCATTCACGCCACACGCTTTACGATGAATCTTCATCGTCATCTGGCCGAGACGAGACGTTCGTCGCGGACCCGTCCTAAGCTTCCCTCCGCGCCAAAGGTGTATAAATTGTCGAAGCCAGGCGGGACTCGAAGGTGCCGATACTCGATAAATCTATCCCGCTCGTGATAGACGAGCCGAGGTGCAGGTTGCCCTCACTGCACCGTGTGCAGCCGCAATGATGCACCTCTCCAACGGTTAGATGCACATGCACGATGCGTCTTTCGATGCACCTTCACCTGTGATCTCTAGCGGATGAGCCTGCTGAACGACAACGTCTCGTGCTTGCTTTACCCTCACGTTCCTCTTTCTTCTGCCTCTTCAACCTTCCTCGTTGGTCACTTCGTTCCCTTTGCTTAATTATCTCGTTTCTCCTATTTCAACCTTCATGACTTCTCGCTGTAACTTTAGTTTCGCTCTCAGGGTTTTTCGGTACTCGTACTTTCAGCATCTGGTTTTCTGCGTATCAAGTTTTGAGCATTTTTGGGCGTTTCTTGTATTCGTATTTTGGAGATTGTTTGTTATACTCCCTTTTGAAGATTTCTGATTATTTTTTATTTTGGATGTTATTACTATTTATTACTTCTGTTAACATTTGCTGCATCGTATTACTATTTCGTTAAACACTGATTTTATCGAGAGTTAGAAAATATTTAACTGAATCCCTTCGTTCATTGTGATCACAATTACGGTGCTCGATTTTTGAACGCGCTCTGCACAATTTCGATGAGCCACAGATAGATGGTAGTAAATTAGAACTGAAGTAGAATGATGACGGTAATATTTCTATGACATTCAACGATACGATACGATTTGATTGAAGACCGGATTCATAGACTGGTTTCTGAACCACAATATAATCTCGTACATCCCCGTATCTCTTCCTCAAATTTCAAATATAGAAATACCAGAATTTCAAAGTTACAAGTTTTCAAACTTACGACTTCAAGAAATTGGAAGTTCGAAAAGAGATCTTTTGATACTAAAACTTTTAAACTCAGAAAAATTGAAAAATCAGTAAATTGTCAACTCTACATCTTCTTTCTCCTTCTTTTATAGTTATCCAAAAGTTGCAATGTAACAGTAGCTTGCCAGAAAGTCTCAGAATGTATCGGCGCTGTTTGAAGCGGCACAATAGCATGCAAGGTGAGACTCGACAACCGGTCGATTCTAGGTAGCGGCGCTTGGCGACGCAGGAAAAGGTCAGCCACGACGTTCAGCGTCGTTGTCGAGCATTGTCGCAGGTGTTTAACCTTCATGGAACGGTCTCAGGTGTGTTTCACCTGCGCTCGTTCTCTCGCACGCGTTCATACGCGGTCTTCGCCGGTCGTTCAATAACTTTCGCGTTTTTTCCGCGTCCCATGATCCTCCTGCACCTCCGAGCCGTAGAGCTCGCGATCATCCTGCGGGATGAATTTTTCCTCATCCCGTCGCCATTTTTTCCGCAAAGTCGCGATGCTCGGTTCGCTCCGCGAGAGAGAAAGAGACGGCCGTAACTAGGATAATAAATTAACGCACACGACCTTATCGAGGCGTATAATTCATCACGGGCTTACGTGCCAGCTCGTAGGCCGGGACTAGCTCTCGTGTACACTCGGACTAGCAACGTACGCTTACTTTGTGTAAGGACTTCTATGTAAACACGAACTTTCATATTCTCAAATTTTGGAATCTTTCAATTTTTATAATTATGCACTTTGTAATTTTCGCGTTTTTAAGTTTGAAATTCTAAGGTTTAGGAATTACTAGGATTTCAGAGTTTTAGATTTTCATATTTATGGGCTTGTAAATTTATAAGGCTTCAAATTGCTAGATTTGGAGATCACTAGATGCCTAGTTACCAAGATTCCTAGGTCTTTAGTTCCATAGATACCTAGATGGCTAAAGGTGCCTAGATGGCTAGAACACCTTGATACTTAAGGATCTTGATCTACACATATCTAGATACCTAGGTTCCTACATCTCTACATACCTTGATATCTAGGTCACTTGATGCTTAGAACCCTAGATCCCTAGAATCCCAGACCTCTAGATTTCTAGAACCCTAAATACCCAGATCGCCTAATCTCCACATATCCAGATACTTAACTACCTAGATATCTACATCCCTAGACCAGAAAGTTGCTACATCAAAAATTCTCCAGATCTCATGCATCTTAGATCCACAAATCCCTCGATTCCATTAACCTTAAATCTCCCTACATCTCCGAGTCACTTATCTTCCAACTCCCTAGATACTCATATCCTCATAACCTCATATGAAGCTTCTAGTTTCCCATGCTCCTAGATCCTAAAATTTCTATCTCCACAAATGACTAGCCCGCCAAAAACTTTGATTTCCAAATCTTAGTGTTCTAAAATGTTCATATCCCACATTTCTCTCTCCAAATTCACAGGCAGACAAATTTCAGGATGTAGTTTGTATGCTCTCAAATTAGAGAGCTCTTTTTGTATAAATGAATCTCAAAATTCCTAAATTTCTATATTCATATATTTTCAACTCCAAAAGTCGAATCTCAAATAGATTTAAGTTAGCAAATGTGTCGACAAATTTGAACTTTCGCATGTATGAAAATGTGTAAAAAAGAATAAATGCAAAGCATATTTTTCGGAGGGAAAGCAGATTTGCTGTTGACTGTACGTCCCGGGTTGCTTCGTGTGATCCTGCTTTTGCACATTAACCTCGTAAAACTCTAACGGCGCTCGACCTTTACACCTGTAGGAAGAACGTTCCTGTGCCCCGGTGCAACGTGAAAGTTCGGAGCACGGAAGAGAAGACGAAAAAAATGTGAAAAAAAAAAGAAATTGCTCGTTAACGATCGCGTTATCGTCGGCTCCTCTTAACGATGAACCCGAAGCCTGAATTTCTGGAAGTTTTATCGTATTAGAAGTTACGATCGGTGAACCCGGTACCGGGCTAGCTTGAACGGGTGATCTCGGATTTCATTGAACATGACGTGGCAAGATCGATGGATGGTTCCACAAGTTTATGTGTTGGTTAGGTTATTTTGACGTGCCTTAATGGATTGGTTGACCCTGTGTCATGAATTATTATCGTTCGTACATGTGCAGGTGATTTCTGATTATTAAATTGATAGAGTATTCAATTTTTATGCTTTGGAGTCGCCTAATTTTCAATCGCTCGTTTCTGTATTCCCAAATACTTTAGTTTTAGTGATTTAAATTGTTAAATCTGAAAGATTCTAAAAGAATTCAGATTTTTCAAATTCTCGAATCGAGTATTTTTCATATTTGAAAACTCTGAAACTTCCATTTTTTGAAATTGTTATGAATTTATAAATTATCTATGTTTCTAAATTTTCATATTCCTTAATTATCAAAGCTGAGATTTTCAAATTTCCAACACCTCAAATATCGAAATCTTGAAATCTTTAATCTACAAATTTTGAGTTTTGTTTTGACAACTTTACGTTTTGTAAAGTACTTTGGTTTTGTAAATATATTATATTACTGTATTAACTATAATCGTGTTTTCAATAACTTTGTTCGTTTTCACGATACTTACGTAGTCTAATAATACTGTAATGCTGAAGTCCCAACAATGCCGGATTATTGGAGTTCTACTGTATACCAGTACAGAGTTCTAAGTTATCTATTTACCACGTTGCATAGAATAGAATACTTTTTGCGAAACAGAAGATGTAACAAGCCTCACAAATTCTCAAGTTTAACCTTTTTAATTTAAAAATTCCTGAATTTCTTTGACTTCCATCCAAAGTTTCAAACTACCAAATTTCCAAATCCAAAAATTTCTACGTTCAAAATTTTAATTCTCAGATTACATAATTAAAAATTGTAAACTTCAACTGGAAGTCACACAATTTTCAAATCCTAAAATTTAATATCTCGATACTTAATTCAATAATATATTACTCAACTCTTATAATTTCACTATGTAGTACCAAAATCGTCTTATTATCATATAACTGTGCAAAACACAATTATCCATATAATCACAAAACAACATTCAATGACCTCACAATAACATCGCACATCTTAACCTTGTTACACATTTCCTCTGAACTCTACATCTAAAACCAAAGAAGGACAATCTCAGCCCACGTTCGAGGTCCCGCAATTATCCCCAATTTCAGTGTTTTCAAATCGCGACACGCTACCGATCGCGTAATCGTCGTCCGATTAAATCGCGGAAACAGCTGTCTAATTAATTCTAACGAAGCTATTATGAGGCAGGAACTCATGGCTGCAAACCGGCTCCGGTAAGAAATTCGTCCGAGATATCGGCGTATATAGGGAAACCGATCGATGTTGATCGATATTTTAGTGAACGTTTAATGAACCTCGGTATAGAGAACGCAGTCGCTATTGCTCGTACAGGGATACTTCTACTTTTGGAGATAATGGCAGTTGCTGTCCATTGGTGGACCTAACCCAGGCCCTCGTTATTTCCCTCTCGAATCGTTACCTACGCCGTTTCATACCGCTTTGGCGTTATTGCCCTGGCGTCTGATCAAGATGAACCGTATCTACTTCGTTTCAACGACGACTACCAGTTACGCTTACTTTGTATAATACGAACTGAACTTTTCTTTTAGATGAGGTATCAAGACATTGCACGATTGTCAAAGCTGCGCGCGTACTGAGTTGTTCGATTTTACGATTCTTTTTGATCGTTTCAAGGAAGTGCCGAGCAACGGGGTACTTCGATTCGAGAAAGAAAGATGCTGAAGAAAAGAACGGAAACGTGAACGGAGTTTACAGTCGAGAACATACTTTCCTTATAGAAAATATCTGAGAAGAAATATACGTTCCATTCAATAATTTTTAGGAACTGCCGATTTAAGAACTTGAGTATAGAACTTTTGTTAGACTCGGAGACTTTGAGGGTATGGGAACGTAGAAACAAGTTTAATTTGAACGGACAGATTGAAGGGTTCATTAAGACCGAGGGAAATATATATTCTTTAAAGTATTTCCGATCTTCTATTACACGTCTGCTTGAAAGCCTGTCCAGCACGCGAGTAACCATTACGTAATTCTGGTATCCAGAGTTTCTATTTAGAAGATGCTGCACGAGCCTGGGAGCAACCGGCCAGATTACAAAGTAATGAGTGTATGTAAACACGCGGATCGCCGTGAGTACGCATAAATTACTGAACACCCTGATCATACAATTATTTGATGAACGAGCACGCGTCCGGCATGGAAAACACGTATAAAATTAGATCATGTTCCCGGAACCCGCGAGGGAAATCGATTAAGGACTGCGTCTCGAGGTTGCCCGAAGGAAACACGTACTGGAACGAGACCTTCATTCGCGTCGGTTCTTGTTAACGCTTTGCATACGGAAAGAGTCAACGTTTTTGGTGTACGTAAGAAGGAATGGAATTTTTAAATTTTTAGTTGCGTTTTTGGTGAATGGAGATTTTGAGAAGGGGATGATTTGAGAATTTCTATGTTTCTTGAATTGTAACTTGATATTTTTGGATTTAGAAGTTTTTAATACTTTTGATTTGTGTATTTTTATGTTTTTGTATTGTTGCACTTTCAAATTTTTACGTTTACTAATTTCTATACTTCTAGACTTCTACATTTCCAAATTTCAGCTAGAAATGTGTGGAAATTGAATTTCTGGACAGGTGGGTAACAGGTTCGAGAAAAGTGTATCAAAGTGCCCATTGGTGCGCGTTTCCTGGTTAAATCGCGGCACGAATAAGAGATCCCATTACACGCGGAGCATCAACAAATCACGGCAACCGATAATCCGTTTCGACCTTCGTCCGCAAAGCTGCAAGATTGTTGGAGGCCGTGCACCGAAGCCGTATCTTCGAGCCGCGGAATACATTATCCCGAAGATTAGTGTGCGAACGATACAAGAAAAGGCATCCACAACACCAATGGGGGTCCAAGTGAATGTACACCGAACACATCTGTACACCTGTACGCAGATACCGCTTTGGATTTACGACTAAACACGAGTGCTTACAAACTCCCCCATTTTTTATTTGTAGACTGTTAATAAACTTTATATCAAATCCAAGTTTATTTATTTGGAAGTGGGTTATGGTACATTAACGCATTTGTAAATTTCTTAATTTTACAATTTTCAAGTTTACTTGGTTTTAATGGATTTGGAAACCTGCAGTTTATTTATAAATTTCTAACTTTATTAATTCTTAGGAATTTATATTTTTAGATTTATAAACTTTGTTCAATGTTTATTGACATTAAACTTATTGGTGTATACTGTACAGTTACTAAATTTTTACAAATTTTAACACATTTCTAAATTTTTCAATTTTCGAGTTGTGTAAATCTCCAAATGTATACCTCAAGGAAACTGTACATGTCAATGTATTAAGAATGTAGAACTAGCTTGAATAAACACTCAACTGTAACACAAGTGAAATATACTTTTATTTTAACCTGAAATGACATATCTCGATATGCATATTTCAACTTAATTGCGCAGTAAATTTAAACAGAATTCAATTACGGATATCAGAAATTGATCGCTATCGAAATCTTGCGTAGATGTTTCATTAAATCGTAAAAGAAATTGAAAAATGCATGCAATAAATATGGGGATTGATCCATAGGTAACCTGATGCGTTTTACGTAAACGATCGGTAAAGAATTCGGCTATAATTTCTCGATTTCACCTGTGAAAGTTTAAAATTGCAATCGAGCGCGGGAATCATCGTTTTCCAATTAAAACGTGTCGTAAATGTTCCAACTCATTAATACTGAGGCATTTAAAAAGATTAGGTAGTACTTGAATTTTTAACAGATTTTACTGATATTGAGGCATCAATTAACACGTACTAGATATTTTTTATTTCAGGAAAATATTACAGACATTTAGTTAAATGTAACTAATTTAAGGTAACTAATTTAATATAAACTTGATATGTAGTTCTAGTAATTTTATTATTTCCACCATTTTGATTATCCACCATAATTGGTAAATAGTTCTAGTCTAGTAATTCTAATGTTTCTAATTCTATTAATGTAAAATGTGTTCCATAATTCAAGTAATTCTATCAATAACGTCAGATTCGTATGGAAATCGTCAATCACATACGTGCGACACAGCCAAAGTGTTAAATCGGAAAGCTCTTCACTTGCCTATCGAATCTGTGTTGAAGTGCAAGTTAAACACTCGTTTGCAAATATCGCAGTGTATTGTTACGGACCAGTACGAATAACTATAGTAAATTCTTAGCCATACGATAGCAACGTGTGAATCATGGACGTGGATGATCCTCTTCTGGGAGTCTACAACTGTAGGCGTCAAAGACATTGTCAACAGAGCAACCGTTTGCTGAGAGTCCACTTCCGGTATAACGATTTTTACCGTGTACTGATGTGCACATTGCTTTGCTAATTGAGTTAAACTAGTCATTTTTTAATACTACTTTGCTGTTTAATTTTAATAATTTAATCAGAGATCGTAATATTTTAATTCTCTTTAACTCTGAAGATATAACTTGAAGTGCTATAAGAAAATAGATGTTTTCTATCACACGTGAATTATTGTCATGTTACAAGTTACAAAAAATACTACAACAAATGCCTAAGAACAGCAGTTTTTTTAATTTTTGAACAATTTTAGCTAAGCTAGTCGATTGAATTTCACGTAGAATGTTTCCAACAAAATGGTAGTCGAAGGTTGATCAAACGAATTACAGATTCGCAAACAAGAACGTTCGATCATGTTGGTTGAGCATAGAATTTCGAGGTCGAGCGATGCAATCCGCATCACCGCAATTCGCCATTGAACAAATGTCAATAACGAGTTACAGAGCAGGCGTGTCGATGCACCACAGAAACTGTAATTTTCCTGTATGTAGATCATACGCACATCCGATTGTTTTAGGGTTTTGCCGATTATTTTCAGATTGAAGAGCGGACTACTCTCTTTAATAATATGAAATACAGAAAAAATGGGAGATCTATGGTCAAGTTTTTATTGAACTTGCTGATGGAGATAAATAGATGTAAAAAGCAATATGAAAAGGTTGTAAACTGCTATTTTATACAGCTAGTAAAACCCTAGTTACAGTAGCTCAATATTTATGAACCATCAAGTTAGAAGAAAAATAATGCTATATGTTAATCTATGTTATAACACGGTACTGTTATGCTACAATGTGAAAACGTAATATTATAACATACATATAAATTTAACAAATTATAACATACGTGTTGTATTATGATAGACCGTGACACCGTTATATTATAACCTCGCATTAAATCGCATCAAAATATAACGCTCCGTTACGGAGTTTTATAATATTATAATACTATCTACGATAATGTTATGATATAATGTTATGTAATAACGTAACGCTACGTTATCCGTGACTTTTGCACCTGAGACCTTGAAACGAGGAACGGGCAAACTATTGATCGTCGCACCGTGCGATCGATCGCGATTGCACAATCGATAACTGCAAACACCCGGGACCTTTTCAATTATTCCTTTTGTCCCGCGTTCGCGGTTACGTCCGTTTAGTGATCACGACTACAATTTAATGTGGCTGGTAGAAGGGACTTAATAACGGGAATAACAATCGTCGAGACTGAAAGAACAAGTTCGAGCGGACACTCGATACGAGGACATCGAACACGAAGGGAGGAGGGAGAACAGGGGTTCGTGACGCGTTAAATGAACTTATCTGTCCGTGGTTCGAGTAAATTAAGTCGGCCTTTAAATTAGCCCCGAGCAAGCGGTATAAATCCCTGCTTGGCAAGAGATCCGAGCGGTAAAGGGTTGCAGGCTACGGCAGCAGGATTTCCTTCGATGCCCACGGCATTGCTACAACGGTATCCCTTTCATTGCATCCTCCATTATGCGCCGCTTATAGCGCGTAATCTCGGTCGCATCTCTGATTTCAATCTGATCGCTTACAACGCACAACGTACGCTCGCGAGCGCGAGAGACCAATCTACAAATCAGCCTCGTTTCTTTTCTTCCTACACTGGAATCTGCGTGAATCGTGAACGCACGCGGATACCTATGTGTACCGGTACGAGGGTTGCGCAATACGCGGTTTAACTATTATACCATCACCCTAGACGGATCCTTTCTTCGTTTTGCTTCGTACATGTTCCTGTCACTAGTCTAATGCACGATAACCGACATGTCATACTCGTCTGATGAGTAACATTTTTTATGTTACTGAAAAAATCCATATTAGGAATTTGAGATTAGTTGAAGCGAATTATAAACTCTGAAATATTACAATTTTACAAATTTCCCAAAGTACCCAAAACCACATGATACATACGTAAAATCATATTTTAAGAACGACATGTCCTAATATGAACTGCACTTATACTTATCAACATTCGTTGCGAATGGATATAAACAATAGGTTTAAAATTGTTGGGTGACGACAGGTATCGTGTGGAATCGGTATGGCTGCATGTCGTATCGTACATTTGTACGGACAGTACTGGAAGATGAACATCGAACCCTTTTGTTCGGCTGGATTTTGTACGGGCATGATCGAACGAGTAATTCTGTTTAATGGGCAACGTTTTTCTCGCACTCGGTCCATTAAATTACACGGATTTCGTTTCTCTTTGATTCGTTTTTCAGTTGGGACACTTCAAAGAACAGCGACTGAAATTGTGTCGATGAACAGTTACGAGGATATACCACGGTTCTTTTATGATACTGTAGAAAATTTATACAACTGTTTGTGATTTCACGTTAACCTTAAGGATAGTAGGCGATTTTTAAATGCTCTTTAGGGGCGATTTTGAGGTTAGACTTTTTCAAGTTAGAAGATATCAATTTTTAATCTGATTTTACTAGTTTTATCTTTGTAACTATATAAATCAGCTTTAAAAGAAATTTTACTTAAAATTATTAGTTAAAATACCAGTGTCAGTTTATTCAGTTATCTCCACAATTTAATTTTTGGAAACAGTTTTAGCTTAAAACGTCGTATAATTAAGTTATACACTGGGTAAATGTACAGTGTAGGTTTAATACAACTAACCGCCAACGTTCTAATAAAAAATCGCGCAAGATCGGTGAACGGTGAAGGAACGTTTTCCCCGCAATTTTTAGCCCAACATCCGATGAGTGTCCGTTCGATTCCTCGAATCCCGCAATTCCGTTTCTCTGGGAACGCGACGTCCGCGACTCCCACGAGACACGCTTGTATACGATTATCCGTAAAAGGTTAAAATATCGTAGCCCCTCAATGCAGTTGAGTGGACAAAATTAGCCTTAGAAGCGCCAAAGAGCTCGTTAGGTTCGGCGTATCCATTTATTAAGCGAATTATCTTCGACCGACACGCGAAATTCATTCGGTCTCGCGCGCCGCCATTTTTCTACGCTTTTTGTTTCCTTTGAAGTTGGCGCGTTTCAATGGTTATTTCAGATCGTTCAACAGTCGAGTTCTTTGTAACTCGAGAATAACGAGGCAAATGTTCTAAAGTACCCGTCGAACACACACTGAAAGCGTCTGTACGCTATTTTAATCCTCGATTGTCAACGGATCGAGATTCTTTGATCTCAAGCAGCTTCTATCAAAGAGCCTCATTAAGACGGAGTTATTAAGGTGTTGCGTAACCAAACGATTTTTGACAGTGCTCGCAGACGTAACTGTTGCAGTATCAATGCTTTTTTTTATTCTGTCACGTATCCTTGGAGTCGGAACAGACGTCTCATTCGTGCGAAGCGTTAAATCGGAGGTTGCAATCGCGAGACTGTACAGGGCTAGACTTTGCTCGTATGACGCAAAGATGATCTTTCAAAGGAATCGTCGTTCCTCGAACTATGACGGATGTCCTTCCATGTTGGACAAAGAAAGGCCCGGACTTTAATTACGATTCAGAACGGAGAGACGAGCCGATGTCCTTCGAGGATTTTTCACGTGCGACCCGCACAATGCTAGGCGGCGTGATAATCATATTGCACAACGGCCATGTTACGCTCAAGGCTGCGGCGTTACTTTATTTCCAGGCATATTTCCCGTAAAAGGCAATAATCGAGTCCTGGTACAATCTCTGTGCCTTCGAGATTCCCACGTTTCGAGATTCATCGAATTCCATGGAGTTGATTGCGAGGAAATTTGAGGCCAATGGGAGAATGGTTAGGTTTTTTAAATAATCGGGTACTCATAGATTTGATCATTTCTGTTGATTGTAGATTTACATAGATTGTGTAGATTTTAATTTTAGGGATTTATAGGGTTGGCAATTTTGAAATTTAAGCAATTTAGTCGTTTTGAGACTTGGATCTTTGGGAGTTCGAAACTTTGGAGTGTCAGAAACATCCAGATACGGAAATTTGGAAATATGGAAATATAGATATATGTAGACACATGGATATATGAAAATATAGATATAATATGAATATATGGAAATATAGAAGTATACAAACATGGAACATGGACCATATCTATTCCATAGATATATGGAAATATGGAAACATGGACATATGCAAATATGGAAATATGAAAATCTCTAAAGTTCGAGAACAGAATTTGTGCAATCTGAAAACTTTCCGAAATTTGTAGAATTCATGAAATCGTTAAAATTTGCAAATTTTCACTCAAACCATACCTCACCTAAAAATACTTAATAAAGAAAGATTCTACAAGAGATCAAGAACTTCAAGTAACGAAGCTAAAACTTTTTCAAGGAAAAAAATCTCTCAGGTTTTTGAAAGTTTTCGTATTTCTCACGTTCGTATTCATTAAATTACCCTTTGAAAAAGAAAGGAGAAGGACTTTCAAACAATTAGCCACGACCAGAAGTATACTGGACTCGAGTCGGTATACAAAACGAGCATCAGGTAAAACGCTATAAATCATCCAGCACATTTCCCTGAGCGTTAATGGTATGAGGCGTTCATTAAATTTCACGATTTACGCCTTAACGACGAAACACGAGCACAATCCATTCGCGAACGATGCACCCGTTAATCGCGTTATTATCGTGATTCCCGCTCGATCGACAGGGTGTGAAGTGGCAAATTAATTCTTATCCGAACTTCTATCACGATCGTCAATCCCAATTACGAGATATGTCGAACGAAAAAGAAAGCTGATCTTGTTCGATAATTTACTTCGTTGAGAATCTTCTTTATTCGGTATTCCAGTGCATTGCAATTTCGGTCACTCGATCGTTTCACGATTACCTTCTTATGGCGAAAATTGAGGAGTAAAAAAATATTGTATCATTACAGTTATTTTGTTCTAGAATTATTTTTACGAAAATATGTATGCATTAAAATTTGTACATATTTATATACATATAATTTTTGTAAAAACATAGTTTAACTTTTAATTAAATTTAATATTTCTTACTGTCAACATTATTGTTTGATAGCACGTATAATTTTGTTAATTTATTTTAACATTTTATTTTGCTAGCGTTTTTACCTCTTTTACATTATTTTAAAAGTAGTCCATCTTTAGACCACAACTTCATAAAAATCTGACGTAACTTAACCATCTTTTGAACAAATATTACACATAAAAATTTTATTTCATTATATTTAAGCTACTTAAATGACTCAGAAATAAAACATTTAACCCACTCGAAAATCTCGAACTAAAAGCATTAGTCCACATTTAGAGCGTTTCCTCCATATTTTAATTAAAATTGACATAATTGCCTAAATGGAGTCAAGATATAATTGGGATACATGTCCTGGTAACATATTGGAAATTGGTATCGATTTACCGTCAATGATGACGGGAATCGTTAAAATATTAATTCCTCCGCAATGTCCCGACTTCGGTTACCAGGGACGTCGTAGGTACGTGCACAGAACGGTGCGATTCCCTAGACACGATTTGTCAATCCACGTCCATTACATCAGCCGGGGGAGACAGTTTACGATCGTGACGAATGCGATCTCGTAGAAGAAAAGTACGACGGGATTGCAAAGAGCTTGCGCAGCCTCTTCGGGAAAGGATCTCCAAGCGGATCGCAAGCGAAGAGCCCATCCCCGATCGGCAAAACCGAAACGGCCGTTTATAGAAATATTATTCACGAGCTCCCTTTGATATTTCAAGCTGACAACAGTGGATATTAATAGACTTGCGTAGGATCGATTTTGCAGTGATCTTCGTTTCCCACGAATCTATTTGTACATTCGTTTTGATTCTTTTAATTTCATGATGTGGAGGTTCGATAGGGAAGCTTGAATAAAATCGAGTAATTTAGAATGTTAAGGTGTTTAGGACTCATTTCGGTTATATATTTTTAAGTGTGATATTGCAACGCGCGGAACATGCGGTTATAACGCGTTGAATAATGTTGAATAACGTTTGGAATTATGAGGCATGGGAGTGTAATGTGTGAAATTATAACGGGAGTTACAAAAGTTTGAACTGCAATGCGTGGAATTACAATGTGTGGAATTATAACGCGTAGAGTTGCTATGAGTGGAATTACGATGCGTAGAATTACCATGCGTGGAATTACGGCACATAAAATTACGACGCATAGAACTACGACGCGTAGAATTACTACGCATGGAATTACGACGCGTAGAATTACGATGCATAGAATTACCATGTGTGGAATTACAACGCACAGAATTACCATACGTGGAATTACGACGCGTAGAATTACTACGCATGGAATTACGACGCGTAGAATTACCACGCGTGGAATTACGACGCGTAGAATTACCATGCGTGGAATTACGACGCGTAGAATTACGATGCGTAGAATTACCATGTGTGGAATTACAACGCACAGAATTACCATACGTGGAATTACGGCGCGTAGAATTACTACGCATGGAATTACGACGCGTAGAATTACCACGCGTGGAATTACGACGCGCAGAGTTACCATGCGTGGAATTACAACGCGTAGAACTACCACGCATGGAATTATGGCAAATAGAGTTGCGACGCGTGGAATTACGCCGCGTAGAATTACTACGCTTGGAATTACAACGCGTAGAATTATAATGCGTTGAATTGCAACGCATGAAACTATAATGTGTTGAATTAAAGCGCATGGAACTATAATGCCTTGAATTATAACGCGTGGAATTATAATTGCTTGACTTACAATGCGTGGAATTACAACACATAAAATTATAATGCGTTAAATTAGAACTAACAGAATTCTAACTCACAAATCAGTACCACTCGGAATTATAAGCCCAATACATAAGTGTTAACAATATCATCCTTCCCTTCCAGTAAAATAATAAAGAGGTTAAAAGTGAAGTGCGTTTACGGAATAGCATCCATAAGTTTCCTACATAAATTTAAACAATATTAGCCTTTGCTCCCGGTAAAATAGTGAAAGGGTTAAAAGTAAGGTGCGTCAGCAGTGTTGGACATCAAAATGAAGAAAGAACGATCGTAAATGAACGTATCGGTTGAGAAACACTGAGAGTGCTCTACTTTCTGTCTCTCTTCAGCCGCCTTCACGTGGACGGGCTTCTCGAGTCCGTAGATTACGTATGGACACGCATATATCAGAGGGGATGGTAATATGGCTCAACTCCTTCTCATGTGCTGCTCTTAAATACTCTCACTTCGGATCATGATTTTTCTATCACACTGTTCAACAAAACGACTAAAACTGCTTCTGGGATCTGAAGTTGTGACGCAATATCTTAGACGATGGTTATGTTTTTGAGAAAAGAGTATTTGGAATTGCTTATTATATAAACCCGTGTGAATCTGTGCTTTCATGCAAATTAACTTTATTATGTAAATAAGAGATATCAATGGATTTAATTTGACAGTTTGCTCTTTTAGCTTTGTGGTTTCTGAGGGTTTTGGAGCTTTGGGACTCTGGAACTTTGGAATTTTGGGATTTTAAAAATTTTAAGAATTTTGCGGTGTTGAAATTTTGGAATTTTGAAACACTGGAATTTCTAGATTTTGAGATATTAAAATTTTTCTAAAACAAGTTGATTCTAATCACCAGATTGAACCTCATCCACATCTCAAAGATTTCCATGTACAAAATTTAGCAATTATACTGTTCTGATATGGCAGAGATCACAGATACTTCATTTTACTCCCTAATTTTTTCTCTTCCTCTACATCTTTCTTTTTCATTTGAATTCTGACATTTTTAGTACTTCCTTTCACTATGTAACGAATTTGGTCAGATCCGTTGAAACGTTCAATGTTAGCGCACGAAACACAGTTTTCGCGATAAAAGGAGCTTCGCTCCAATTAAACGTACAGCATATTTCGAAATATCGCACCAATCCATCCGTTTGAAACTTTTACTAAACGCATCTGGTTACTAAATCCGTTAGTAAAAGCAATAATACCATAGGCGACAGAAAAGTCTGAGAAAATACCTGCTACTCGAAGCAGCATGTTAACTGAGATTTATTTTACAACTTCGCTTTTCGTATACATAATTTCTCTATTAATTTACAATTTGTATTAATCTTGTCTGAACATGGTTGTATGACCATCTGTACGAACATGGTCGTATTTCGAAATGTTGCAATTATATCAAAAACTAACGTGTTAGTAACTGAAACTCTGATATGAGAGGCGACACAAAAGCCTGAGGAAGCACCAAGTCGTAAGATCATCAACTCTCAAATTTTGAAATTTGCTAATTTTTGATACGATGGGAAATTCTTATATACTTTGATAAGCAAATTCTGAACTACTCACATCCTCAATTTCTAAAATTATGAACTCGAATTCCGAACTTTGCAAACTGTCAAGTCCCTACGTCTCCATTCTTCAAATTCCGAAGATCTCACCTAACCAGGTTCCTAAACCTCAAAATTCCTAGCTGCATAAATTGTCAAAGCAACTTCCAAGATCACATAAGACCTGCCCACATCAATCTGCCGCTACATATCAACCTGGGACTCATACCTGCTAGTATATCATAATACCTAATGATACCTAATGATATATCATAATAAAAAGTAGCGTTTTTAATGACGTTTACCGCGTTAACAGTAGAGAATGAGTTATTATATTCATCGCGGCTACCGTGCACGAACCGCGAAGGCTCCGATGGACAGGTTCGATAACATTTAAACGTATGCTTAGGCGCCCGCCGCGAGAACGCTCTTCCTAGGAGCGTCAGAGGAGGATTTAAAATCCTTCTGTTCGTCTTCAAGGACTCTGTTGGCGAGAGCGTGTCGAGAACGCGTTCCTCTCTCCGTTCACTAACCGCCACCGAGAAAATCGAGCGGATACATCTCCCCATTTTCATCCCAGAAGCCATTCCCATATATCATTGGCCTGACGTCGGCGTCGGTGTACACGTTGCGTTCCCTGTTTTGAAACCTTCTGCTCTCCTCTCCTCGCTGCTCAAACGATGGGCTTTCTGCATATCAACGAGCTATTGGCAAATCGGCCACAGAGTAGGAGAGGAGAGAGAGAGAGAGCTGGACCCTGATCCGAGTCGATCTGTTTCGGGCAAAAATCGAACGACGGAACCTAGCCCGATCCCTTTACCCGCGATTACCTTTCACGAAGTGTCCGAACAACCAACTTCAATCGAAATGGTCAACTGTGTTCGATTCTTTGGAGCTATGTTTATGTCTCTTATCTATTAGCTTCATTATTACTTGGTCCCTTAAAGTTGAAGACAGCTGGTAGAATGTTCTTCTCCCTACACTTACTCTTAACTCAAGGAAGCTTAAGTTGCATCTGAATGTACGATCGTGTACGAGTGCGAAGTAATTCACTATGATTGATTTTAATGCTAGAAGATTGTTTATTATTTCGTCAAGCAAGATGGGCTCTCTATTGTAGAGATAATGATACAGTTATCATAGAGATGGATCTTATTTATAGTCGCTTGTTAGATGTAGCTTTATGAAACGGTGTACATAGAAATTTAGCATTATGAGAAGGAAAATTGGAATAATTTCTTTGTACGTGTATACACAGGCAGTCATGACGAAAAATTCAAGTTCAACAAACTTTGATGGGACATGAATAATTTCTTTACACAGTTTTTTGCAATCCTCCATCAAAATTAGAACTATGAAATGCTTCAAGGCTGAAATTTTCTACCTTGCAAATAATTTTAATTTTAGTCAAATTTATTATGGTTTTGTACAGAAAAAATACTTGAATTTATGCAAATAAATACGTCAATTTTAATTTATCCAAAGTAAACTTTACATTAACCACCCAAGTATTTGAATTTCAGCTCGTGTAAATAAATAGTTGCAACAATACAACCTATCAGAATATATACTAGTATATTCAAAGGGATTTTCCTTAAATTACGAAATAAGTTACGTGTTCGGGTTCAAAGCGTATTGAGAAGCAATGTTCCATTTAAAGTTGACCGAATATCGTAAACCATCGTGGCGAAGTGTCCGGTAGGGGCATTCAATGAATTCTCACGGAGACCCGATTTGAAAGTAGCAATCTATAGCAGCGGACCAGTGGTACGAGCCGCGAATGAAATCAATGGAGCAAAAGTGTTCTTCGATCTTGCGAAATCAGTTCGACCAGTCGCGAGCAGATACAAGAGCGTTGCAGATGCAAATGCAAGGTGCAAGAAACGCGTGAGCTTCGTTCCTCTTTCACCCCTTCTAAAAATCATTTACAATGCTCTCGCAAACCTTTACAAATTATTCTCAAATGTTTGCGAATTGAAATTAGGAATTATTCTCATTTTTTAACCGACTTCGAAAAAGGAGGAGGTTACTCAATTCGATCAGTATATATATTTTTTTTTTTTTACGTATGCTCGCCAATTACACCTAGCTGGATGGACCGATCGGAATGAAACCTTTTGCATCTTGTAGGTTCTGACTCCCCATTGGTACCATTATAAAAAAAATTTTCATTTTTTAATTGCAAATTATTGTTATTGCAAAAAAACCGGCAACTTTTGAAATAAACTTTTCTCGATTTTACTGCGCTTTTAATATCTTATCACGGACATGATTCTGAACAATTTTATTCATATACAAATTTCACGAAAAGCTTTAGTTTACAAGATATTAGCGAAAAATTGTTATTAACTTTCGAAATCAACTTTGAACGATTTTAATGTCCTTTTAATATGTTGTCAGGGGCATGATTCTGGACAACCTTAGCCTTATGCATAATTTAGTTTTGTGCCCACTAAAATTTATAAGAAATGTGTCTATGTGAAAAATGAGTCTTCTATCAACAACTCAAAAACGTTAACTACTCAAACGATTTATTTAATTAGGGAACACGAAATTACGTCACCGGTTGCTCAAGAAACACCTGCCCCAAATTGAACGTACAATTTATCCGCGTACAAGTCGCGAACAACGCGTGAAACATCGACGCTTAATCGAACAGGATTATCGACGGGGGATTTTTTAAAATGGCGATCGTTCACGAGTCAGAAAAGTGCTGGTCGAAGGAGACGTGACGCAACGTCGTGGGGAGGAGGCTCGTTCGCTTCGAGCCGCAGGGCTAACCTCGGCTATTATGCAAATTAATGTTAATTAAAATCAAACAGAGATCCTCCCAGTTCCCCGTAGTCTCGAATCTGCTGCGTGTTTGCGCGTGTAAAGGATCGAGAGGATCGCGAACGTCGAGGAAAGTCTACGATCGTCTTAATTTGTTCGAACGCTGTAACACGCGAAGATCGGACTATAAAACTATGTCTGAGATTTGACAATTTGTTAATTGAGGAATCAGAGGTTTCACTGATCAAAATTTTTAGGTCTCAGTAAACCAACTTGAGCAGATTAGAATAAAGCACATTCAGTAAAGCAACTGATTGTAGTAACAAGTTAATCTGCGTGAATCTGCATGACCAAATTGAAATCATTATTAAAAGACTAGTCCCTGTTAAAAAATTAGAGACAGAGATATTATCGAAGAGAATAATCAATAATAGAGGATGAATTTGAGAAGAGACCACGAGCTCGTTATCAGAGGAGTAGCAGATTGCTACTTCCTCCTAGCGAAACTAGCTCGAGTGCAAAGGGGGTTAATTACATCGTCGAAAAGTACAGGTAGAACGATCTCGCGAGATTACGGTCCCGACTTTCCTCTTTCTTTTCTCCGAAGAACAATAATGATCGAGTGTAGCTAGCGGAATCATCTCGTCCAATGAAATTCCGTTTGTTCGTCGATCGTGGGTGCCCGATCTCCGCTCGAAGATGAATGCAAACTCGCAGGTGATCCGTGCCGTGTCGTGTCATGTCGGCGTCGAAGAGGAGAGCGAAAGAGAGCGGCACAGAGAGAAAGAAGGAGAGCGAGCCGAGGGAAAAATCGGCGTCGCAATCTACATACATCGCGGGGTCACATTAGAAGTAACGAGAAAGCGGGTCGGGAGCCACGCGCAATTTACGAGCAATAAGCGAGCCTCCAGATCTCTGAGCCAGAAGAGCGGAGAGACGTCGTTAGGATTGGAATATGCACGGCCACGACCTCGGTGAGCCCGCCTAGGTTCACCTTTCCTCGACAACTTCTCATCCGTGCCTCGACCCACTCTCTTCAAGTGCACCTTCACCGATACATGTGCAACGCCGCGCTCGACTTCTTCAGGAGGAAGAGGATGCATCGTAATACTCCGTTGCTCGCGTAGGAGTCGATGTAAATGCGAAGACAAAAGACCTCGTGCGGTTAGATGCGATTAATGCGGGCCCCATCGTTGCGCGGAATCTTTCTACCTGTCCCATCGTGTACCGGAAAGTTCTGTTAAGCATTCGCGAATCACGCTCAAACGCTTTGCTGTTTTAGTATAATTGAATCATACTACGATACGCTCGCGTACTGTACTGCATAGCGACGTTACCTTCAATGCACTCTTACATGCACTGCCATATTTCTATCTATTCTAATTTTACAATTTTCCGACACTTCCACATTTTTTAAAATTTGTCTTTGGATTCCTAAATTTTAGAATTTATTTAAGTTTATGATTCACTGAGTTTGTAAAATTTTCGTACTCCCAAATTAAAAAATTAGATTTACATGGCTCTGTAAGTTCCTATATTTCATCTTGTTTAAAGTAAAGTTCCGTTTAAATACTTGTATTTAATATATGTTAACCAACATAAAGATGGAATACAAGATCGTGCAAAGTGTCTGGAGCGTCCGGTAATTGGGACATATAGTACGAGGAAAAATAGCGTGGTGTATGTGAAGGTAGATCGTCGGAATCACGAGAGAAGCGGTATGGCATCGTGGTCCACCGAACGAACGGCGACCTCATTGATACACGATGCACCGGAGTTCCTCGTCCCGGGTAAAAGATGCACCGAGCATCGTCGAGAAGCGCAGCGGACGAAGCGGTATCCGTGGAACGGCGACATGGAAATAGTCGCGATAAATCGCTCGCCACGAACTATTCCATTATAAAGGAGCATGCCCTCCGCAACATAGCCGCTCGCGACCGTTGCTTTGTGCACGGCGCACCTACCTGTACGTGCATCGGCTGCCGACAGAGCCGGCTTAGACTAACGACAATCGCGTCTAAAGGATTTCCCTGAAACTCAACCGCGAATCTTGACGTGTATCTCTCCCGACGCTTCCTCGAATGAATTTTCTGCAACCGGGGGGACTGGAAGCGGCAGCCCGCAACAACGTTTCCCAATTCCACGGAAGTTTTATGGAAACCATTTCTCCGGACGATTCTTCCGGGGATAACGTGTACGCTCGGGTACTTGCATTTCTGCGGACGGCGTAAACTTGCTAACCTTTCAACTTCCACATTTTTTCCATTTGGATCTTTGTAAATTTTTTAGTTTGACTTTCGAATTTTCGGAATACTCACACTACTTCTAAATTACGGTTATCAATTGTTAAACGTCTGAACTTTTGAATCTTTCAGGAGTCTGTAGAATACGAAGTTCGTGAAATTTTAGACTTCTTTTCAGGTTCTTAAGTTTCAAATCTGCAAACCCTTAAATTTCATAGTTTTCGAAATTTGACGAACTCCTTCAATTTTTCCAATTGTATCTTTGAACTTCATGAGTTTCCTAAGTTTTAAGTTAGAAAAATCGAAAATGTACGGTTGTAGGTTAGATTAGAAACGTTTAATTAATGATTTGAAACGTATCTTCCTAAAGTAGCGTTCAAATTCCGAAATAAAGTATCTCGTTCGACCCAGGGCCATAGATCTCGTCTTGACGTTCGCGCGTAACGCAAGACGAGGGCGCACAGCGTGTACGAGACGCACGGACCGAATCGAACGAACCAGGCACGCCTGTTATTACTCCCGCAGATTGATGGAATCAAGCAACCAGTCATTTCGTGGTAGAATCAGTGAGAATTAATACCGGGCTATTAATTTCTCCCCGCTAGCGGCCGATCCGCGTACCCCAGAGGATCACGAGCGGAAAAGGCACGCATTCGATCCCTCTACGTGATTTAGACAACGTTTCAGTTCCTTTTTTTTCTTTCGTCTTCTTTTTATTCTTCTTCCTTGCTCGAACCGTCTTGAACTCTGTTACCTCGACTGCATCGATCGCTCTCTGATGAGAATCAGTCAGATTCATGGGCGCTTAGTGCGAATTGATGCACGAGCATTAATTACGCGATCGGGTTCTACGTTCCACGGTCTGGATCGAGGTTCCAGCACGGTGGTGGATCCTTAACCCCTGGGATTCGTGACGATTCATCAAGCATCACCGCGGGAGTGCGTACCAGAAGGGACGTCGATGGATCATCGTCCGCATTCTTCGACGCGAATATTGCAGACGATGGGAATTAAATGGCCGTGGGTAGACTTCAAGTTGTCAACTTACGGTGCCCAACGATAAATGGCATTTATGACGTTTCAAAGTACTTGAGCGCTGACGACACTTCGAGAAGTATACGATCTTTGGTCCACGAATTGAACTACCTTTGAGACATCAAAATATCATATGTAACAGACGATTTTTTTTTAAATTACAAAATTTGTTAAGATACTTTTCTTGCAGTCTGAGATGAGAAATTAATGTAGATTATATTCACTTTTTATTCGGTTTTCAATTTCAAGTTATGGGTGCATTATAAACTACAGTTAGTAAAAGTGCATATTGGCATTTTGTTCTTATTGCAGTTGGGGCAAAACGCCTGAGAAAATTAAAATTCCATGTCATCATAAGAAGAAAAAATCACTAATCGTCAAACAACTAAAGACGTTCAAGAATATGAAAATGTTATAAATTACTTGTTGAAGTAACAATGAATATTTCTGTTTCTCCAATCGTAATTGCTCTATCGTACAACTTTATACGCGAGTCTACGATTATCATGTAAAGTGGCTGAGGAAATTAAAATTCGATGTCATCGCGACAGGAACATGAATCGAGTACTCGAAGGAGAGTTCGCTGATTGTAGCCCCGCTCGCCTAATCGCATCGGTAATGATGCCGAGATTCTCGCGTTTAATATCATTGGCCGTTCAGCGACAATAAATATCAGTTTCCACTGGTCGGTCCGTAGCTCGGTTTTCAGTGTAAATGCAAAATCGCGCGTAATTTATGCTGGCAAGCAACACGCCTGGCTGGTCGAACCCCCGCGGCGAACTTGCAACGGCTTCATAAAGCCTTGTGCACGATTCGCAGCGAGCCGCAACCGCAGACGTGCCACCGCCGCAGTCACCACTCGTTTACACACGCACCCGATAACGTGCTGCTGGTGACCCAGGGATGCTTGTTTCTCAAACAAACCAACGTGTCTTCTACTTGCTTTAACATTTAGTTATCTCCGAGGGTGGCTCTGCGGACAGAGATCTGCCTCGAACATAACACGGTTAATTATTTAACCTCCATTAGAAATACACTTGATCAACTACACTTTAATTCTCGAGTCAATAATTATCTTTATTCAATTGCTTATTATAATCATTATTGATATGTGCAACTACTTCTGTATATTTTTAACAAAACTCTCACAACATGAGATTAACATGTGGTTGACTCTTATTTAATAGTTCATATCATACCTCCAATCTTGAACCCCCACAATTGAAAATATCTGTCACATTTATGATAGTGCAATTGCAGTTTGACAGTACGATACAGTTTAAAAAATGAAGTACAATTTTGTTGTAACTAGCTCGTTTAATCTTTAATGGGATAATACAAATTTTGTTGACGAATATAAAATTTCTTAAAATTATACGTGTATAATCGTATAGCCTTAAATTACGAATAAACGTACTTATTTTCGTATACCGAGTTACGAAACGCCCCGATTCTCACAAAACCGTAGAATCCGTGACCGTCCGACAAAACATGGCAGCACGTAGTCGAAAAGTAAACGTTCACCAATCGATCGTGTAGAATCGAATCAAATTTATTCGGACCTTTTAACAACCTATACGCTAGAGACCGAATTGAAAGTCGAAACGCAACGAACGGGAAGATTGAACGGGACGATTATGTATTATAAATGAAGCCGAACCGATGAATAATCAGCATGGCGCGTGATATTAATACGAACATAAGGGGGTTCGTTTAATGTTTCTGAACGGAGTGGCGTAGCCGGCCACCGTGGCATTACACACTCTAATTGATTCCCAATTTCCTCTATCCGGAGGAATGATAAATTGGGCATAATGGCGTGCATTTTCCACGAATATACGCAATCATAGTTTCGCGGGCCGGTAATGGTCAATTACCGGGAACGTTGGAAAGGTAGCGGACCGTACGGGAACACACCAAATTGAGTGCCTATTGATCAAGAGAGCCTTTCCATCGCTCTCGATGCCTGCCTGCCACTGAATGAAATACTCACCGCGTGTCTAAGTGGAAGACTAATTGCGCGTGTTGTGGACAGGTGGAACCGTCATTCGTCCTGCGTCGCGACGCTAATGAACGGCTCCAACGCAAATTTAGAGCACAACCACTGCCCTTACCGACCTAACGCTTTTTAATATTTTACCCTCACATTTTCACCAACACTGCATACACTGTTTCTCATTTTCTTACATTAATGTGGTATGTGTATGTATCTGTACTCTGTAATTGTATGTTTAGTATGGGTGCATATTATGAATGAAGCTTGCGTATGGTATGATTGAAGTTTGCATGTAATGAAGATTGCTAGAAGATTGTCTTTTTGGTGTGATTGAATGTTTTTGAGGAACGAAGCGAAGAGGGCATTGCATTGAGTGAAATCGAGAGATAGAGACGTGTGAGATTTGTAATTCGAGAGATTCCATTTGTGTTGTATTTAATTGGTTATATCTATTTATTTGTTAATAAATTTCATTAATCTTCGTTATTATTAAATATTATTCTACATTAATAACTTTTTTTGGATCCATTTTTTCTTCAACTATCATGGATACACTTATCTGCATCTAATTTTGTTTCGAAATGTTGCAGAATATTTTTGATCAATTTTATTCCTATCCATAACCAAAAATGGTATAATATAGCATATGTGTGTTATCGAGGGTGCAATTTATAATAAACGGTTTGGTGGATGTGACCCAGACATGTGATCATACGATGTAATTATAAAAAGTACGCAAGTATAGAAGTCTCCTACAATTGTAACGAAAGAAAGGAATTCTATCTGGCAGAGGAGATGCCGAGTTGTTAATAAATTCGTCGGCCATTATTAGTGAGCTCGTGTTTCGTAGCCATTGTTCCCTCGTTAACGCGTCGTGACAAAGAATTTGTGTTCTCCACGAGGTTCTCACGTGCGGATAAACGCTGGAACAATCGTACGCGTTGAAATACAACAGGTTGTAACGGGGACGAATCGCATCGGCGGTGTAACGTGAAAACAGGAACTGTGGTCGCGCAGCCAATAACGCCTCCACGTGGTGGATCACTAAATAAGGCAGCCGGTCCAGCTCGAACGTGGGTCGTTCGGTGGTTTTACCGATTTTTCATCGAGCATCAAGATAAAAGTAGAAAATTGCTGGCCTCTGAGCCACACTATTCTCGCATTGTTCCCGTTATTATGGGAAATCGGTGTCGATCGAATCAATACGAGGTTATTAGGCTTTCCAATAAGAAAGTTTCCCTGCTATTTTCATGGAGGCGAGATTTCAGTCGAAACGAGAAATGGAAACTTTCATCGTTCTTATAATTTAGTGCTCTTCTGTATGAACTCATTTCTTTTTTTTTGATAAGAGGTTAAGCTTGGGAGGTTAAGTTTAATGTCTTATATTGGTTAAGCGTAATATCTTGTACTGGCTAAGCGATTTCAAGTTTGAGGTCATTTTTTGAAACATTATTTTTTATCTTTCATTACATCGATCGTTACGATGAAACTAATCATACGCAACACGATCATGTCACATACAATTATTTAACAAATCGTGTGGTTTAATAGTGGCTGAAGTTCAACCGTATTATAACAAAATATTTAGGTAATATTAATAGAGTAATTCAAACTTGACTGTGTTATTACAAATGTTCACTTTCATGATAATATGTTAATCCAATCTTAAGCAGGAATTAAGACTATCCCTCATGCACACTTACCAGTCATCACTGTACTTAATGTTTCAGCTATTATCAGTGAGAACTTACCTGAAACACACATAAAAATAACACGTTAACTAAAACCATACTTGTTCAATTCTTCGAATTTTTTTCAAAGCACAAATCTTTAAAATTTATCACTATAATTCGTACAATAACATAAAATTGATTTAACAATGTAACAAGTGTTCGCTTTCACGATCGTTCGTTATCGCAAAGTAAAAAATGGCGAATTGCACGATCAGATAGGTAAAGGTGAAAGGAGGAATTTCATCATTGTAATCGGTATGGTAGGTGAAATTTCTAGTCCCATGGGTAAACCAGGTGTTATCGGATTCCCCAAACGATATCGTCCGCGAGTTATATCTATATTGACGATTATAATCGGGCCTGCATCGCGCTCTCCTCGCCTCGTTAGCGCCGAGCATATCGTCTTAACCAACGAGGTGTTTCCTTACTGCCTACCATCCAGATAGAGAATCTTCTTGTTCGGTCACTTGTTCTTCGCCGATTACATCGCTATGTAAATTTATCGTCGCTACGTGTGCGCGACTGCCCTTTTTCCCCTTTCTCGTTACGTGTTTGCTGCACGACCGCGACGATTACGTTGCCTCGTGTTCCTAACCTAACCCACCAAACGATTATTCCCGAACGAAGGGATGTTTCCTAATTCTACCGAAGAGCTTACCGCAGCTTGCTTCAGACTGTGTCAAGATACCACGAACACATATGAAAACTCAAATTAAGGTTTAGCAAATGTGGTACTTCAAAAGTGAAACAATTTCAAGTTTAATTTTCTTTTCATATTTTGTACGATTTCAAAAATATTTCCATAACTTTTTACACTGAGGTTTTCACCCCTACTGCCGTATGTTAAAGTAGAAGGTGGTTTCATTAATAGATTCATAACGGTATTACTTAAATAAGTAATATCACTATTACTTCACTACGCTGTTACTTGAATAAGTACCTATACTAGTAAATAAAATAAATACACCACTATTTTCTACGAGATTTCCCCTACATTGTTTATAAATCACTTTATCAAGCAGTGATAATAAATGTTATCCACGAAATCTTGGTGAATATTTTTCGCAGCAGGAACGATCGATTCCGTGAGGATACGCCATTACCCCGACTCCATGGCGCGGTAATTGCATGCCGGAGCTGGGCAACATAATCGTCTCGATTAATACTCGATCGATTAATTAAGCGGACCGATAGTCATCGTTCGCATGATGAATAGAGATTTGTTGTTCGTCGATGAAGGATGTTCAGCAGCCGAACGTCGATACGTGCGTGCAAACGTGCGAGTTCGCGAATCGACCCATTAATTATGATAATTGATTCGTGTAGCTCGGTGTTCGTCGAACGAAAACTCGAACGGTATCGTGGGAGAACAGGCTGCATCTGTTGGCTCACATAAATTTTTATCTTCAACATTAATTCTTTGAATAATATTAATTCTTTATACCTGGTAAAAACTGTTAAATTCATGTAAAGCATTTATGAATACGTAATTTATTAATATACGTAAATTTATTGTATAGAATACATAATCTTGATCATCGAATTAGGACAAAAATCCTATGGAAAATTGTCTTAGGTCAAGTTATTACTAAATATGGTGATAATGATTGTATACATAGCAAAACTGTCTACTTAGAAGACTAGTTTAAAACTCTCCAATGAGTTGAAAAGAATTACAGATATTTGAGAAAATAAGGAAGATAAAGCACATCAATGTATACATAGCATGCCAGGTACAAACATCAAAGCAAAGGGTGGGATTACAAGATATAACATGTGTTAATAATGTTATGTACCATGCTAATAAATTATGTCACTTATACAGGTATTTTAATTTTAAAAACGTAAAATTTTTATTTTAAAACCTTGGAAAATAGTGATCCTAATTCGATAACCTGGGACTAAAATATGAACGAGTGGTGTAGAGAGATATGATCTTTGCTACGTGTAGAGATCACAGAAGAGTGAGTTTTACAATGTCAGTAACTTTTAAGAAGCTTTTGAAGAAAAAGTGTAGCATTCGAGCGAAGGACACGAAGCATGGAGGCACGCGGAAAAGAAGCAAGGATAGGTGGATTTCAGCACGGTGTAATCAATACGCATCGAGGCGTAGAAAAACGCTACAAAGCGCGGCTCACGGTCGATTACTCGATCCACCAGGTGAATCAACGCTTTAATAAATGATCATTCCTATTATGAGGATGGACAGCGAGCGAATAGCTCGACAACCTCGATCTTCTGGAAAAGGGAAAGTCGGCCTAGGCCGGATCACCCGTAAAGACGAAGATTCTTCGTGACGGCCTCGTAGAACTTCCATCGTGTCGTACGATTAAATCGACAGTCATACCGGAACACTGGCTGGCTATCTGGCAATTTTTTTGTTCCTAAGATTTACTGCTCCTTTAATGCTCGGACTCCGCGGAATGTCTCATACATTGTATCATCGTGTTTGAAAAGGTTAAACAAATCGCTGGAATGAATCAGACGTCCGAATACATTCTTGTCACGGTACTGTTGTACGCGTTTTTATTCGAATCTCAGCAGTCGAGAATTATTACGTTTATCAATTAACATTTGGAGGACGGACAGGTATTTCATATCTTTCGAATAGAGTTTCTAGCATGGAAAAATGATGGTACAATTGTGAAGGATTATTTACTGAAATTCAGGGGATGCTGCAGAAGGAGTCAGCAGGTGAGGCGATAATTTTCGGGTATTTGATCGTATTTTTATTTTGCTTGTTCGAACGATTCAAAAGCGTGTCTGTGTAAAATTGTGAAATTGACAGTCGAATAGGATTATTAAACAATAAGAAAAATATGTGAGTTTCCGAAGTTATAAAATTATTCCTAACAATATATTAATACGTCTCCTAACAAATTCTCAAACCTCTTAAAATCCTAACAAATTCTCAAACCTCTAAATCTACAAAAGATATTAGATATAAGGTTTCGCTAACAAGGCGAGTAAACAGTTATTAAAGTATACGATATTATGTACAGCCGTTTCCACGTAATAAGGATATTAGTAAAATTTACTTTACCGAGCATTTATCCTCCGCGGAGTATCATTATCAACAAAGATCCACGCCTATACAGCTCACCAGGTATCTCGTGAATAAATCGGCGTTTCAACTGAAACGTAGAATCATATTTACGAGCCACGAATAGCGTCTAATTATAATGTTCAACGAGCAAAGCCACGATTCTACCGAGAGACTTTGCACCGGATAAAAAGAAATGTTGGACGGGGGCGTTGACACCCACACTGGATGGACAATGAAACGTGCAAGAGATCATCGGCTTCCACGCCCAGACAGATATCTCTGCTTTCGTCTCTCTTTTGTCTTGGAACACGCGAGTCTAGTCAATTAAAAGCCTATCCGTTCGTCCGAATTTGTTTTTTTCCTTTCTTTGTTTAAGCGATTTCTATCGGAACTGTTCGTCTCGAATTTATGTAATTGCTTGATCAGGATGTTACTTCCTTAGCAATGTCTTATATTAGTTTAGTATCAATAGCATTGTTCTTTTTATTAAACTTCTCGATTGACACGAGTACTATTAAATAATAGGTATAAACTGCTAATAATTTAAAAAATTTTTTTAATTTTCGTGACACAAGAAGAAGGTTTCACTGTTAAGAGGGTACTGTACGCTGCACCGCTCTCATAGCAGATAATCTTGGATTTCGAGCTAAAATTCTTATAATAATTGTTCTTAATTCTGGTATTCGCAGAAATAAGTTGTATTAAACGTTTCAAAAGAACGAAATGAACGTACGATTTCTATATCTAGGAGGTTTGAAAGGGTTAATTGGTACATTACGATTACATAACCATTTTACGAGATCATTTACGACCCATTACATACAGCGATGAATACTGCTATGTAAAATTTAATTAACAATTTTACGACGTTCGGACATAAAAAAATAGACATTATCGCTAATGATCTAATAGTACCAGAAAATTTCGCAAAAAGTAAACATCAGCTACGTAACGTTATAATCAATATTTCTATCACAATTATGTCTAATTACACTCAGCCGTTAAATACCTTGATGCCGTTATCATAATTAGAGCAATTAACGCAGGGAACACGTAGAATGTGGTTGTTGAATGAATTCTAGGATTAAACAAACATTTTCTCGTGAATTGTGACGGAATGGGTGTTACTTTTGCACCGACGTATATCACTAATACGACGTTAATTGCGAGCCAACGATTGTCTAGTTTAATGAGAATCGCATCCTTCCCGCGACTAGCATAGAAAGGTGCACCAATTACGATTGTCTCTCGAGTTGCGATTAACTGATTTGGAAAGATTTATCTTTAATTAGTTCGATTCAAAGCGGGATCGCGTTACGCGCACTCCGGAGAAACCAACATGGAAACACGGTACCCATAGAAACCTTTCTAGGGTTACAGTTATTCCGATTTAAGTTAGATTCATACCACAAAAATTTTCGAGAAATACTACACATATTTCGGATCTGACTCTACTCATATTAGCTGAAACATTTTTCCAAATTTTCTCTTATAAACTATGGTTGTATTATTAAATATCAAATTTGTATTTAAAATAAAAACGTCACTTTATGATGTGCAAATGGAGATATGTTTTATAATGATTTTGTATATGACACTTATTAATTTTTGACAAAGTCAAATATAAAAAATCAGTGTGTAAAATAGTGCAACATGTGTATATTTATTTAATGCATTTCAGTTCATGTCCTTATTTAATAGATATGAAACTGTTTTGAGTTTGGGTTGCAAAAAAATTCATACCATGAAACTCTCAAAATGCCAAGCGAAAGAAATAAAAAGATATGACGGACACAAGATAAAAGTGAACATGTAAAATTCAAAATCCGTTCCCTTTTTTGATTTTTACAATTTACATCTCAATAAATCGAAGTAAAAGGAAGAAAAGAATGCTGAATCACTGACCCGCTTCATCCTTTAAGGAAGTTGAATCCGAATTTCACGGACATTTTATGCTACTGCTTTCTAAAGGAGAGTCTTCCTTAATTCAGTCCACCTCCTCTTCCTCCGTAGGCGTCGTATTGGCTCGGTAATTTAAACCTTTAATACTGAATTAATGCACGATATTTATTCGATTTCGGAGCGCATCGAATGATTTATGTTTGCCTCGAGTGAAATACAAACTCTGAAAACAGTGTTTGTCGCCTTACTTCACAGAAACGATACCGATCAAAAATATGCGATGTTTGCGACACGTATGAATTTTACACGAGATATGATACACACATTAGAAAGCTGAAATTGAATTTGAAGGGAAAGATAAAATACCGGTAGTTTGATATTTTGAATCCTTGTGTTACAAGACAATTATCATTGTTACAAATTTTTAAGTTTGGAAATTTGAGAATATATGAACGTGCAAATTGTCAAATTTCTAAATTTTAGAGTTCTCCAGATGGTAACTGAAGATACTATGTGTGATCATATGTGATCATATTCAGATAGTAAGGTACTAAAAATTATTTTTAATACATAAACTGAAGTTTAAATCCCCGAATCCTAATTCAGAACTTTCAACATATTACCTCACCAAATAAATAAAATTCCACTCTAGAAGATTTCTGTATTTATATCAAACCTAATGTTATTAACTACTGATGTCATCACAGGAATCAGATATACTGTACTGAATTGTACGTAATTGTACTGAATCATATCAACACATAATCTCGTCTTATTCCCGTATCTCTTACAAAACGTTTAAAAATTAATTGTATCATATTACACCGAGTTACCGTAGTGGTAATGAATCTCAGTTAGAAAGTCGAATAATGAAGTTTCTTCCCCGGCTGGAAAAATGGACATCGTTTGATAAACATTATCCCGATGGACAAAAAGCACGGGAGGAAAAAAAGGGTAAAGAGATTTGCTCCGGGATGCAGTAACGTAAAGGACCGTCTGCTAAATGACGGTATCAGAGGAAATCAAATCAGCAGACTCCTGGGGCGAAACGAGCCGTTTCTCTGCACTTCTAGCCATCAGCCAGGATCGCGATTTTCATGGCGATGATCACGTACCATACGATCGTCGGTTTCTCTCGCGGGAATCGCGTGTTTCATCGCGAAACAACACAAATCATCGCATTTCCGGGTGGTAATATCAATTTTCACCTTGCGTCATCGAAGGAGTGCACCTTTAAAGTTCAACTCGTAATACCAAAAACTAACAATTGATGGTCGCGAACTTCTTGGAATCTGTGACCTTTGTCATTTCATTTGTCTCTTTATATCACCACGTTGACAACACTTAGGAGACTCGTTGTGAAATTATTTTTAGATACAAGTGGGCTTAAAATACATACTGTTATTTGTATTAATAATGCAACATTCATATGTGTTGCTGTGTATGCGGATGTATATGTAGACATGTATGTAAATACATATATAGATGTACACATGTATGGAGATGCATATGTAGATGCACACATGTATGTGTATATGTATATATGGATGTATATGTAGACATGTATGTAGATGCATGTGTAGATATATACATATGTGTACATACATCATATATACAAGTATTAATATGTAAAATCCTTTACTATGATATATGTACCTTTAGAAATTCAAGAATTGAAAGTATTCAAATTCTAATCTACCTATTACAAAACACAAACAATGTTTCAAAATAAATTTTCTCAAACGATTTTTCAGAAGCAGCCCACGTAAAAAAATAACCGATCAAGAGATCTTAACATATATTATACGTGAATATTTCTGAAAAACTCATCGATCCAAGGGACCTGTCAGGATTGATGCTTCGTAGCGAAACGTTAGGTCAAAGATCTCGCGGAAAATCGCAAATTTGATCGCGTCTGAACGCGGAAAGTATCGGTTAGGAACGGGACGAGGGACGTTGATGAACGGCCAATCGGAATTTGCGAGGCGCTCAAAAATCGCGTGGTGTATAATTGCAAAATATACGCGGCTCGCAGCACGTATCCGCGCGTTGCATATTTTCGCGACGAAAGCGATTATTTCTTAATTAGCCAGAGACTCGGCGAGTGGCAGCTGGAACGGAGACAGCTAGATGGACGTCGTGATCACTGCGTTAAACGCGTTAAAAGCGGGAACATTAATAGGAAGGGAAAACGAAACAACGGTGATAAATATGCATCTTTAGGTTTTTCATTTTTTTCATCATTTCCTTTACGTCGAGTCCGTATGGTGTGCAGATAACTAATCGGGTAAAACGGCGAGATGAGAATGATCTCTTATTTAATTGCCATTGGGGTAAAAATACTGCTTGATAAATAAAATCGATTAACGGCTTAATATTTGCGAAACTGGTTTCATTCTAATTGTCAAAAGGATACAGAATTTTTTATAATTGCATTATATACAAATTGATGGTATATGGTTAAGTTAGGTATTATTAGTAATTATTATTATCGATATTATTACTAGTTATTATCACTCTTAATAACAGTGACTACTACCATTACCAATAATAAAAATTATTATTTAATAAACGAACTTTGCAGTGTAGTACTAATATTTCGAAGTTCGACAGTTCATTCATCACCCGAAAATAAAAGCTCGTAAATTTTGAACGAGCCCGGTTTTGAACTTGCAGATGGATGGTTATTCGAGTGTTGGCGGAGTAGATTTGCGCGGTCAAAAAGCCGGTGTCAAACCGCGATCGTTTTCAAACGGCGTCAGGCAATACGAACGAAAGAACAATAAAGCTACTTGAAAATTGGCGGCAGCCGGTGCTGGAAGTGGTGTCGAGGATTTTATGTACAAGCGTTCAAGCGACTGTAAAAGGCAAAAGCGATGATACCCATCCAGCCTAGCCTCATCCAACTCTGCGTGCATGCAGACTAGGTTAACCCTTTGACCCCGGCTTACGATCTGTGCGTCCAACGACGTTGCTCGAAACTTTCGCATAAGCTTTTACACTTACGCCGTTCTGTGTTTCTTCCTCTTCTCTTTCTCACTGCTTTGTCTCTTTTTTTTACCTATCTAGTCCTATTCGTTCTTTTATTGACCACTTTTGCTTCAATATCTGCGCTTCTAGAGACGTAGAAGAATATTCTTGAGAAACGATGGAACAGGTGAATGATTCTGGATGGTGGAGGAATTGTTTAAAGTGTCGTGGTGTATAATTCGCAGCACGTAACCGATATGAAATATGATGTCTTTATAAATTCGAATGATTTGCAAGTTTGATGGAGGGTTGCGATTTAGTATGATTTGCCAGTGGATATTTTTATGTTATCTGGGATATCATTTTCGTGTCGAGTGACAATTTAATCGAGTACTAAACCCTTATATAAATTCGAATTATTTATGAGTTTGATGGAGTTTGGGATCTGCTATAGTTTAACAACAGTTATTTTACATGTTGATATTTGTAGATATTATTTTGATATCAAGTGATAACTTAATTGGGTTTATAGAAATTGACTTATATAGAAATTTATGAATTCAGTAATTAAATCTATTAAATGTATATATTGTCAACAGTTAGCGTTTTAATACGTCTTCCACCGAATGTCTATCCCAATCGCGGCAGTAAACGTGTTAATAGCGTTAATTTAAACGTGGAGTTGAAACTATGAAGCACCCTATGAATTATGGACAAGAATGGCCGTCAGATGCTATGGAACCAATTAGTACCCAAGTAAGTCTGGAGTACATATTTTTATCGGACGGGAGAGAGGATACAGAGTCTAAAAGAGGACCTCCAATGATCAATAAACCATTAAATTATTTAGTAAAATTCATGAAGCGAAATTTAGGGATTTAAGAATTTAAGACATGGAAAAATGAGAATTTTGGAACTTTGAGATTTGGGATGTGGAGTGATGGAAATTTGGGAACTTGAAACATGAAGAAACCTGGAAATCTAGAAATCTACAAGTCTAGAAATGTAGAACTTTTGAAATTGGGAAACCTGAGAACTTGAGAACTTGCAAATTCAATAATTTCGGAATCTGGGAAGTCAGAAAACTAGGAACCTTCAAAAATCCTATAATTCTGAAGTTTACCTTAATTCGAGTAGAAAAAAATGTCAGAACATCGAAGCGAACGTCCACTCTCTCAACGTGTTAACCCAGACACCATATAGTAAATACCGCATGAATTATGTAAAAGAATGGCCATAAGTTAGTCCATAAGCAATTAGTACCTAAGTAAGTCCAGGATACGACTATATTTTTCTGCTTGCAAGAGGAAACGTATTCTGAAGGAGAATCGCAATTATCAACATAAACCATCGAATTATTCAGGCAGATTAATGGAGCGGTTCTCCAAAGAAGGAGACGCGTGCTGTTCGAGGAGGCTTGCGCGGCTATTCCTTGAATTTCCATCGCGATTCCTTCTCGCCTCCCTTTCCCGTTTCCGCGAGGCTAAAAAGATTCCCGTGCCGATCAAGCTCGCTGCCCGATGGCAAAAGAAAGGACGCGGCTCCGCTCGGCTCGGCGCGGTGCGGCGCGGCGTTTTGCAGCGTGCAGAGGCCGCCGCTCGTTAGCGCAGCACGCCAGCAATAAAGCGGCTCCAGCACGTATTATTGTTAAGCGCCTGCTGGAAAACAGCCGGCAACCAGAACCAGACGAAGGTGTATCGCGCTAAAACTGGATATTAGAAGTCTAGTCGCTACGAAGGCGGCGCGTAATCTCTCCATTCGAGCGTACGTGACCGTTTCTTTCGCTGACTTTTCCCCGTTTAATGATCCGCCCGTGATATTTAACGATTTTCATTGCTACGTTTAAACGCGTTCTCGCTGCCTTGCAAAACGTGGAGACAACTTTACTGCCATTTACATTTTTACGGGAAAATTTGTGGTAATTGTGCAATTTTAATGCCTATACAATTTTCCATTTTTTTTATTTTTTATACATTTCAATTTTTAAGGTAATTTTAGTCTTAGTACTGGGTTGTATTTATTTTATCTTTAGTGGGACATGAATCATAGCTGTTATTTTATATCAGCAAAAAATAGCTTGCTTATACCGCATCCACCTTCAACTATAATTTTAGCATATGTTTTACAAACCATAGTTAAGGAGCTGATTTCTATGTCACCAAATTTTTAAATCGTTTAATCCTCAGACTTCCTGCTAATAGATCTCCAAATCACAAGGTCCTCAAATATCTCCAAACTCCTACATACTCAAATTTTTTTAATCATCAAAACCCTAGAACTTCCTATCCTTACCTCCTCCAATTTCAACATCCTCACACAACAACATTCCTTAATTACATCTTAAGTTTCTACATCCTCAAAATAATTAACCCATCTGAAAATTCTAAAAAGTCCTTAAAAATGAAACAAAACGGACAACTGAAAGAATTGTTCCCATTAGTATATTTTTTGGAAAGAAGGCGTCTTTGTCTAAGACTGTACGTGATTCACGAATAGCCTCGCGACACGCAAGCCTCACCCAAACCGGAAGTCGTGCGTTGTACCGTGATAGCGGACAAATAAGCCATTTAACTAGCTCGAGCATACTCGAGCCTCGATTCGCGATGCTTGCCTTTCGCATCGAACGTTCGTGTCTTCGAAGAGCCGCAGATGATTCCGCGGAAAGAAGTGGAGAACAATCGTACAAGTTGATGCTTGGTTCGTGACGTTGCTTAATTATCGTATATCATTATGATAAAACAACAAGCAACCTGGTGACACGCGAGGCGCAGTCCGTATCGTTTCGAGCGGAAACGCGTTGACGTAGGAGCGTCACAGTCGATAAATATCAAAACGCGTGCACCACTTTCTCGCGTATCCTCCGTGGAGAAACTCGAGATCGCGGTTGAATAATTATTTCGACGGACTCGAGGATTGCGTTTCAACGCGTGTCTGTGAATCTTATTTGCGGTTCTCTTTTCTCGCGACTTTTCGAGGTATTTTTATGGATAGGATGAAACAGGAATGTTGCAGTTGTTTGCAATGAAATTTCAACATTTTTTATTTATTAGGTTTATTAGGTTTGGATGTAAAATCCTCAATTGTAGATTTTAGACATTCAAAAATATGTGGTACCATATTTTATAACCATGTTCTATGTGGTGCCATGTGGTACCTGTACCTTTATGTAACATATAATACATGGGGCAGTTGCCCATCAGTACCATACGTGAAGCACTGCGTAAAGCTATGTAAACACTATATGTATATGTACATGTACTATTACTACATTTATACATATACATATATATGTACCACTTATGCTACATGTACGTACACATGTATTACATATACGACATGTATGCACATATACTTATACATATACTACATATACTACATGTACCTACACATACATGTACCTACACATACATGTACCTACACATACATGTACCTACTCATACATGTACCTACACATACATGTACCTACACATACATGTACCTACACATACATGTACCCTATATACTTCATGTATGTATGATACAATAATCGTACACAGTATCTTTCGCAAAGCTTAAATATTGATATCAATCAAGACAACCCTGCAACCCTCATGGTTCATTAGCAACGTCAAAATTGTAACGTATGTTCAGTATCTCCAAACTAAGTGTCCAACATGCTCGTCGCAGAAAGATATTGTGATCATCAAATTCGACCACATACCATAAAATCATGAGTACTCCGGCATAAATTCGCCCACGGACCTCCTTGAAATTGAGGATTCCGTTTTCGCTGCAGGGGCGAGAGAAAACAAGAATTCGGAGGCAATTTCTTACGGTTGCCAGTCGAATTCCGCGAAGCTTTCTACCGCGTTACGCTCGCAAAAAATTCCAGCCCCGCTCGATAACCGGGCCCGCTTGTAAATTTGTCGCTCGCGTGTATACACGCGCACGAACATTGGAGATGCACACGCGGAAAAACGGCCACTTCTCTTAAATCCTGCGGACCCGCTATCAGAGACGACGATCGTTTATTCGTCGGCGATTATTAGCGCGAGCACCGAAGAAAGCGTTCAAACTGTTGGTTAAATGATCGTTAAATCGAATACGACCCATCCCTTCGATCGATATAATAAGTTACGAGGAGTCTGTTATTTTTGCGAATTAAGCAATTTCAATAATTGATGCCGTTACCGAGAGCACTCGTGAAATACGGTCATCTCGGAGATACTACCCGAAGCTGTCCTCTACACTGTCTCGTAAAGCAAATAAAGCTGTTTCTAATAATTACTTGCGCACCTTGCAATTTCACCAGCAAATTATGTTCTCGTTTTTCGTACGGTAGTAGCTGGTTAAGAGCGATTTTGGATACGGTTACTTTGAATTTTGTTGCTTTAATGACATCGCATTTGCATTGGACGACGAAATGATTTTCTTGGAGTACTTTGGAACTTTGGGATTCTTTGAAGTTCAGATGGTCTTTACTTCTAGATGTTTGAGAGGATTGAAACTTCGGGAAGTTAGAACTTTGATATTATAAGAGGTCGACACTTAAATATCAATTTTTCTAAATTTTTAAATTCTTAAATTTCCAAACTTTCAATCAAAATTCTCAAATTCCCAAATCCTCAAGTTTCCATCAGACAGATTTCTAAATCACAAAATCTGCAACTCAGAAAAATTGACCCATCAAGAATACACTTGATGGTTCCTTAAAGAAGACTACGTTGTCCACAAGCTGTATTATAAGCTGTATTTCTCCGAGCCAATCAAAGGGGCACAAAGTACCACAGTGCGTATGAGAACCGCTGTGTTTAAAGACTCTGTAAAAAATGCGGCGTTTCCAGTTTCTAATTTTCACAGCACGCAATTGCACAGTACGAAAACGGTTCGATATTGCTCCATTCGAAACCGCGGCATTATATCATTCGCAATTACGGCCACGTAATTATAATTCGTCGGTCGGGCAACGGTGGACAGGCCAATAAATTAATGGCCGGACCTGGCCGAGCGGGACTGTCGTTTACAAGGTTCAACGATCGTGTCCCGAAACTCAATAATTCCCGATAAGATCTTGCGACTGCGAAAGAGACGCAGCCCTCGTATGGGATGCATGGGGAACAGTAGACGATGGGCGTAGCTGTCGAAATCGTCGTAATTTGCAGCCCAACGTGTACACAGAAAGATGTCCGGGGAACTCTCGGACCATGGAATTACATGTTGAACCTCCCTCTATCTTATTCGTTCTACCCGTTCGATCGTTAAAAGGACAACACGGGAGTTCAAACAAATTTCTCCCCGGGCCATTTTCGACTATAAATTCCATTGCAGTCGCATTAAGTAAGGTCTGTACAGTCAGTGGCAAATCTTCCCTAGGAAATACGTGATCCATGGAAATTCCACTTGTTGGAATTTTGAGATTTTTCAGGGTGTGAAGGATTATGATTGCGAATTTGGTGATATAGGAATTTAGAAATTGAGAACATTGGGCTCTGAAGATTAATCTGAAATTTGTAGATTTAGGAATTTGGAGGACTAGCAATTCGGAAACCTACGAATTTAGAAAATTTGAAATTTGATGATTTGTGGGAGTCGTCTGCCCAAAAATTTGGATAACTAGAAATTTAGTGATGAGATGCGAAGGTTTAGGAATTTGGAAAAGCAGAAATTTAAGAAGTAAATTTGAAAAACTGAAAAGTTTAAAAGTACAGATGTTCACTAAACTAAAAAATAAAAACCAGAGGGTCGACAAAATTTTGTAATTTTAAAATACGAAACTTTGAAAAGTAAAGAATGTTGAAGTTTACACGTGTAATATCCTTATCCGACGGAAACTACCGTTGCACCCGAGTGTACAAGAGAAGAAGATTAGATTAACCATCACGTCCGCAAACATAATAAGGGTATCGGTTTTTTTAATGCCTCGCGGCGGGCGATCTTTCGCGGATGACGTTTCCAACGCGCGAATCTTTCCGAACACGCGGTGACCGCGAACCGGTTCACTTAACTGCATCCGTAACACGTATGTGCGACGGCAAACATCTTATTTATCTGACATTGCCGGTTAATTGCGCCGGTTACCGCCGATAATATTAATATTTCCCTCCCATTTCTCTCTCTCCCTCTTTCCCTGCCTCTTTCTTGCTTCCTGTTCTCAGGGGCTCTCTTTCGAACGCTTTACGAACATGCTTTATTGCAAAATTTCCTTCCAATTTAATTCGATGCAAATGATAATGTATCACACACTTGTTTCGATGGCAATGTATCTCAAAAAGATATGTTTTATGGCAAAAAAAATAACACTGTACAATATACATATATGTGTATGTACATATATGTATTTTATTTGTTTATTATACTTACTGTTTATTATTCTTATAGCGTAACTGCGACAATCTTAAGGCGAAGTTGAATTCGTCTTAATGTCTACAACTATGATATCCAATATGGATCATTAAAATATACCTTTCATCTTCATACAAAATTTTTAATAATCACATCTATTGCAAATAGAAGATTCAAACATTTCATCCACGATCTGTACCTGAACTTAAAAGATATATCATATATGTTCCTCCGTATGCATAATTTTCGTACGGTTGTTTAGCTAACAAAGATGTATTATAAACAAATGAATCAAGTTTGAAAATTAATGACGTGTCAACGATAGTTTGAACACGATCGTCGATGAAGCATTAAGAGCACAATCATGCAAATTTGTTGGTGGACTGAAAACGCATCCAGCTAATCGATATTCCTTTTTCACTTTCTCGAGAGAAAGAGCCGGTAGCAGATTAAGAACAGATGCATAAGGGAATCATTATTCACGCGAAAAAAAGAAAAGTACGCTGATAATTGACTTATCGCGAATTCGTTCTTTTGCGTCACAGGAATATAATATAGTGCGAAAAACGAGTCGCATCGATAACTGCGTGTTCTTTTTACTCTCTGCTGCTCGAACGTTGATCGATCGTTATATCCCGTGGGACCGTGCGAATCGCAATGCCGAAGGACGATGCGTGAAATTAACCCTCGTGTAATGTAAAGATACGATGCGGTTATTTCGTTGCTCAAATTACGCTCTCTCCGTATAATAATTGTCGATGCATGCGTTATTTTAAAGAACATCCCGGTCACCAGACTCTTAATAATCATTCACCGCGACCGGACAGGCAGTTAATACGCCACATAATGTCGTGAAATTAGCTCTGCATTAATGAGAGCCACGGGTCGGCCCGTGAACATGCAACAACGTAGAGAAATTCAATGAAAAAATTCGAAATCTTGCATTCAAGGTAGACCGAGTATTTACGTCAATTTGCAAGATCACATGTAATTAAATAGTACTACATCGACGTTTTACTCATATCTGCTATTTAACAATTACTGTCTGAGAGAATTCTTTTTATTTGCATTTAATAAAGTAAAAACACATGTTGCGTATATTCGGCTGTAATATTCCCTCCACATTTATTATCAAAATTTTTTAAACGAACAAATGATTTTGTTCTAAATTCCACCATTTCGTAGAGAATTTCATAAAAATAAAATACTCGTTCGAGAGATAACGCTTAATTTTCGAAGCTTGAAATTTGAGGTAATGACAAATATCCACATTTCGAAGCTGCGTATTACAAGCTCGAAGATCTCGCGATAAAACAGGATTCATTCGAAAATAAAAACAAGAAGGTTAAAAGGTGTTAAATTTAATTCGTTTTTTATTACACTGGACCATTTCACGATATAATAACGTAATATAATAAAAATCATGAAGCACTCAAGCAACATTTAATGCGTTCATATCACGGAAAATAACCTTACGTGGTATAACACGCTATAATAAAGATTACTACCGATGATAATGTATTATTGACATGTTGATTGTCGCAGTGAAAATGGACGTGTACAGCAAGATATATTGAGGTTAATTACATATTAACATGTCGACGACCGTGTTTTATGGAATCAGTGGCTGCTTGTAATTTTACATTTTTTTATATCTGCAAATTATCGTGTTTGGAATCTTCTATAAAAAAATGCAAAATGGCCAACTTTCAAATTATAATTAATACATAATGCAGTGGGTATAAATTTGTGGCTGATTTTATTCTGGTGTGAAAAGTTTCACATTGAAGTCATAAATACGTGATTGACTTTCAAAATGCTCAGGGTGCAAATAGCACTCTTTTGATTCACAAATACAAATTTTTAAAGTACTCGTTTACGACTAATCAGTTTTCTAATTCAAATACGAATAAACTTCGAATCTGTAAGTAATCGAGTTTCAAGTACGAATATGAATATGTTAATTTCGAATACGAATTAATTTTTAAATGTAAGCTTAAAATTTGCTATTCCTGTATAATTATAAGTGTGATAACAGCGCTACTACTTTTAATATTTTTTGCTCTTTTTCGGATCAGTAATCAGTTGCATAATGAGATGTAAATTACCTATGACCTCTACACTCACGTGTTAACGCACAATAAATTTTTCTCCTTTTTCTAATTATCCAGTAAATATCAACAAGTATATTAATAAT
This sequence comes from Megachile leachella, assembly GCA_963576845.1. NCBI lineage: Eukaryota > Metazoa > Arthropoda > Insecta > Hymenoptera > Megachilidae > Megachile > Megachile leachella. The sequence continues at coordinate 16,338,536 of OY756248.1, forward strand.
CTGAAAATTTCTTCCAGCATGCAAACGAGGAATTCATGATTATGGTAAAAGACTGCAAACCGCAGTTTTAAATCGACGCACGATGAACCTTTTGATAATGCGAACGTTCCCTTTCGCTGGAGCTACGCAAGCACCACTGTGCACCAGATCCAATTATACAATCCAAGAAATCAATTAACGTCGACGAGAAGTAACGAATGCGGATTGCGAGCCGCGACGCCGCGCAGATTCGAATCGCTGATTCATTGCGGAGGCGCTAATTGATAGTAAAACTGTAGAAATGAATAACTGATCGTAATCGATCCGTTGCTACCTTCACATCGCACGAAACCTCGATACTTGATAAAAACATAAATTCAAAACTTCTTTTTCTACACATTTTCGGATCAGACCCGAGTGGTTTGAGGAGAATAAAAAATGAGTGAAGAAGAGTATGTAAAGAGTATAGAAATGTGATTTCACGGTTTTATCTTCCATTGACAAGATTCTTGTCGCGTAGGTTGCTCCATCGATAAAGCCACATTCATATCTCGCGAAACGGTACCGCTCTCCAGGCGGACTAAAAAGAAACGCTACAAAATAGAATACCGGGAGGCTGTTAATGTTCCTCCTCTTCCGAAACCGGTACTAGAAGCCGTCCGCGACCGTACAGGACTTGCACCTGTACGCAAATCGACCATCTTATCTGTTATATTTCATCTGGTATTTTTCTGCTGGAAAGTCTGCCGTTTCGAAAGACAGGTCAGATCGGAGGGGCAGGCAAACGCGGTCGCGCTCGCGCGCCTCTATGGGACGTGTAAGATCCCGTTTCGCGATAAAACGAAATAACAAGTCGACAGAGAGTGGTAATCCGGTTAATCGATCGCTTGCAGATAATCGATAATGTCGGTAATCCATTCTAGGTGGTCCCAACGAGCACGTTGCAATCCGAGCTAAATGATGCGTGTAATGGCTGTCAACGGATTGAACAGGTTAGATCCTGCACATCTTCATTCGTTATTAACGTCTCCGTATCCTAATCACTGACTAATTATTATGATCTTTCTTGTCGACTACATTTATACTTTCTCATGTAATGTTTATCGGGGAATATTTTTGAAAAGAAAAGAGGATTGGGATGCTGATTGATGATGCTAATACGGATGTTGTACAGCAATGTTATTTTTAGGCTTTACCGATAAATTTGGTTGATATTGAAATATCTAATAAGTTTAAATATATTGGTTAATATATTGAAGCAAATATTGGAGCAAATGAGAGTAATTGTATTAAAAAGTAACATACTCAGATGCCATGTAGGCTTCTTTTAGAAGAATCTAAGAAAATGAGACTGGCAATCTATCTTCAATTTAGAGAGATCTGATACATAATTTAACAATATGTATATACCAAAATTTTCTGCCTACAAAATATACAAATTCTCAAAATTCCACATACCATGTCTTTTTCGAATTCATATCAAACCTCCAAAAATTGTTCACATTTAAAGAAAAACCCACATGTCATGTCCCAAGCTACAACCCCAAAAATACCGGAAATATGGAATCAGAAAGAGAAAAAGAATAAAGAACCAAAGCTTCCAAGGAATTGACGATATCGGAAGTCGAAAGCCGTTGTTGTGTGCGTGTGGATGAGGCGAGTAGCGGCAAGAACCTTTTCTCTGGCGATCGATCGTTAGGCTCGCGGTTGTATGCGAACCGCCTCCGTTTCCCACAAGTGGCGCAGCGTCACACGAGCTGCCGTGGAACGGCGGCCAGAAGCTCCTTATGGGGTTGCAGCACGGTCAATTTGCGTCCAGCAGAAGTCACGGGGTGCCTTCGTGCGTCCGAAGCCGACGTCATAGCTGGCGCATAGAAATGTCAAGCAGGGTGAAGCGCGCGTAAAATAAGATGTAGCGTCGCTGATAACAAGCGTGCCCCTTTCGCCTCCCTTGGGCCGCCGCGATACCCGCAAGAGGAAAGCCAACACGAAAACAGGGATTGCCGGTACGGGGAGGAGTCGAACGAAGGGAAGAGTCGATCTGATAGCGCGGCAAGCCGGGAGAGGAACCGCCACGTCCTTACAGGACCGCTTACACATGGGCTTACACTCTTTCCTACAGAGCTACCGTCTTTTGCTCTCGTACAGTCTGTTTAAAATCTATACCACGACACTGATATCTATGTATTCGTGTGTCTATGAGTATGCGATAAGATTGCATGTTCATATATTACTGTACCATTACTTCTTTGTCGTGGAGGAATTTCAAAAGATTTTAACATTTTTATATTCGTGTATCTACACATTTGATCCTACCTTAGACCTCAACAACCACAATTTTTGATATGTTATATTCTTGGTCTTTCATATTATATCTGTATGTCAATCTATCTTTAAATTGCTTTAAATCCCAATATCACCGATATTCTCAAATCCCAATATCTTCAAACTCTTACATCTCCCACAGCCTTATAACAAACCTCTTATATCACTAAACATCCAATGCTTCAAAATTCTTATCTCTCTCAAGTTCCCACATCACCACATCACCTGCATAACCACACCACATCTATATCCTTAATCAACGCATCAGTGATCAATAAAACAATACAAAGTACTATTGTTCACGATCATTTTAAAGAGACTGTATTTTCAACGTCCTCCCCCTTTTTCCTCCTTAACCGATCTCCTCCCTGCGCGTCCTCCTCTTTCTCCTCGTTGTGCCGTTTCTTCTGCTTCGTCGCAACGTTCTCTTCGTTGAACAGGGTCGAGCTTGTAAATTTGTGCTCGCCTCTCTGATAAAGGTACAAAAGGGCCGCCGTTTCACCGATGCATTTGCATAATGCGTCGCGAGAGGAAAAGGTGCACAACGTCGGCGCCGATGTGATGACTGATTTAAGGCGGGCGTACCGCTTCGGCGTACAGAGCGTCGTAATGATTCCTCTGGTTAAATGAAATCGAGAGAAAGCGGCACCGCGACACAAACCCGAAGCCGATGTAAATTTCAACTTGCAAGGCGTACCTTGATCTTGTCCGTCACGTATGCTTTGTAATCGTTTCCTGATGTCTTCACCTCCGCGTTCTACCTTTGCGTTTGTTTCACTATCGATGCGGAAGATTCGAGAAAATGGCAGAAACGTTGCAGGAATGAACAATGTAAGGACTCTTCGAAATATTCAGAATGTTTGAAATGGTCAGGACATTCAGAATATTTAGGATATTTAGAATATTTAGAGCATTTAGAATATGTATGATAATCAGTGTCATATGTGTAACATACTTGCAAATTCATAAATTCACAAATTACGATATTTTCAATTATCAAATGCTCTGTGCCTTAAATTTACCAGTCTTGAAACTGGAATCTGTTCCCAAATTGAAACCTAAAAAATTTCAAAAATTTCTAAATCCGATAATTTTAAAATATGGATATTGTGAGGTGAGAAATCTCGAAAACAGGAAGAATGCCGCACCTCTCATCTACACTCACACACCCCAATATCCGTGAGCTCCCTCGTGTGGGAGAACTTACTCGCACACAGAAGCTATAATCACAATAAAACGAAAAATCTGCCGTAATCGAATCGAACCCAAAGTATAGTAAACCGTGGTAAAATTGAAGTTAGAAATCGCGACGCATCATGCAAGATTCAACAACATAGCAAGTTTTTAAAGGTCGCTCGAAACCACCTCGAAGAAGGGACAGCTCGGTAATTCAGGCCGAGACCGAAGTGGAGAAGAGGCCGAGAGGAAAAGAAACGTGGCTGGAGGGGGCGAAAAGTTACGGCTGTCAGAGCGTCGGATCGTTGGAGTGGAAACGGCTCTTCCGTAACAGTCAACCGAGGACTTTCTTCCCCCGATTCCATCGACGATATTCGCCAGTCGCCGCACGTTTCTTCCATTACCGGCACGCCGTAAATAAGATGCGACAACGCTGAGAAATTATCGCGGGCATCGTTCAATCGACGTTCTTTTGCCCCGGTGAAAAGCGGACCACTCGCTCGTACATCACGATGGTCTCGGTTAACCCGACTTCGTTTGATAACGCTTCGCCGTACTCTTTTCTTATTTTTCGACCGGCTATCGAGCAACCCGTGCCCCGTTACAAATTGCGAACGATTATAACACGTGTTGCTTTATGCGTCGCGATTTTCAACGGTCCGTAAACAGAAGCCGTTATCTGCTCGCTGATTTATTTCGTTTGGGTGTCCACTTATTAATCGATGCTCTTTTTGCGGCAAACGTGGGGCGCCTGTTTAATTCCGATAGATGGATGCCGGTTCGGGGAGGTCTGTTTATCCCTTCTGACATCGATACGAAGTATGATGCTCTCACACGGTCGATAACCCTTTAAATCCGGATGATGCGGATACTACAATACTTAAACTCAACTTTTGAAATATTACTTTAAATTTGGTCTCTATATCGAGAACTTGCTCGAACGTTTATTGCATTTCGTAATATTTTAAAGCGTTAGCAAGTTATGTAAAACGAAGAATTTACTCGATAAAGACAGAAGTATTTGAGAAATAAATTTGTATGAATGTGAATTTAGTATTGTTTTACAAATCTACTTTGTAATAATTTAATACTAGAAAAACGTACTTCAATCACACTTGAAATCGAATAAGTTAAAAGCTACATATTCACAAAAGCCAAAAACCAATCAGCCTATTCTTCGATCAGTTCACATCATGTATCAATTTAAACGAATTCAATCATTTCCAAGTTAAAATTTCGACGACTTTAATTAAAAACGAACATCAGTTCCACATGGGATACTGCTACATCATCCTTGGAATATCGATGAACCAAGACGCAACCTCTCGGAAGCAAGATTCAGGGTCTACCTTTGAACCAGGAAAACGTGTCCGGAATCGCGCGGGTACGGTAAACCAATAGTCGGTTCAAGAATCTCGTACTCGTCCGTGGAATATCGATTTGCTAAACCCCGTGTCTTGTACAATTTGAAACGCAGCTGGGGTCACGTGGGGTTGCCTCGAAACCGAAAGGGTACGTAGAGCCACGAAGGAACTCGCGCCGATCGCAAGAACTTTCTATCTGACCCGAGTGATAATGAATGCCGCGCAACTGGTTACGAATGGTCAAGCATACTACTGATTTTTACACGGATCACATGCGGTTACACTCCCGTACTTTATGATTATTAGAGGGCGTTGCTTTACTGCGCAGGTTTCTACAAACAGAAAACGGCCGAACCGGTCTACGGTTTCCGATTAGCACCCTGAGAAAAAGTCGGCGGTTGAATTAACCCTTGTGTTGTGGGATTTTGAGATGGTCGATGCTGATGGATAGACAAGATTGTGGATTCGTTTTGAAATTTTTTTATATTTTTATATTTGGATATTTATAACTTTATAAATTTCTGAAGTTTCTAAATTTATATATTTAGTTTGCTGGATTTTTGTATTCTTGGATTTGTAGACTTGTAAGTCCTCAGATTTCTATATTTCCAAATCTGTATATCTGAATTTTTTAATTTTCAAATTGATACATTTGATCTTTCATATCTCTACATATCTACATTTCTGTGTCTTCAGATTCCAATATTTCCAAATTCCTATGCCAGTCAGATTTCTACGTTCTCAAATATTTACTCGTATGTTGCTCATACCACCATATTTCCAGATCTCTATATCTTGCACATGTCTACATCCATATATGCTTATATTAGATCACTGTGTTCAAGTCCATATTCCATATATTCCTCAGATACGTATGTCACATAAATTCCTAAACCAGATTCGTGTATCACTTGAATCTTTAAATTTCCAGATCCCACACCACCCAAAACTCAACATCGTCCTCATCCCTATATCTTCAGATCACCGTATCTAATCCTTCTACCTTAACTTCCTGTTCCCAGTGGCATAATTAGAACGTCAACAATTTACAACCCTACCAATTATCGACTTGAAGGTAACTGTAGAGAACAGATGTACCTATAAGAACGTTAAGTATTCTTACGTATTACTTAACGTATTTCAATATGATTATTTTTCGTGATTGTCTCCCTTGCAGACTGCATACGCACTGACTAATTATTTTCTTCCGGTAAACTTGCAATTTAAACATATTCCTAAATCAGCATCGGTAGCGCGAACACAATGAATCACCGACGGCAGGGAGGAATTATGCAAATAATTAATCCGACACGGCACGGGGGTTGCAGGGAGGGGTTTATCAGAATATGCTCTTAACCGCGGCGACATTTGAATGGGCATGTAAGACAGTCGTAACGTCGAATCGGCCGGCGAAACTGTCGGCGAAGCGGGTTCGTGCTCGTAGAAAAGAGAAGGCGAGGGTGTTTTACGAGCAAAAGGGATCCCGTGTGCGTGTCCACTCTCTTTCTTTCTCTTTCTCCGTTCGTATCTTTCCCCTTCGAGGCTCGTTCCACGGTAGAAGCGGAGGCAATTCTCGTTAGTCGGCTTCTTCCAACTTCTCGCACGCATTGTTAGATTAATTAATAGGATATAATGGGCGTTCTCGCCGCGATGCTTGTCTTCTTCCATTTTCAAAGCCGGCAAAGGTTCCCCCGGGAGAGGGATGGAACTCCGCTCGTCGATTCACGGGACCCTCGTTTCCGTTACGATTGTTTCTTCTCCTTTTTTTGCCGTTTGCTTCTTGCGCAAAAGGGAACCTAACCGTGGAAACCGACGACTGATTATGGAAATGCGAAACACACTCCGGGCGAATTAAAATGAGCTTCGACGATTGAGATTAATCGCTGACGATTATGCGAACCTATGTTTAAGTAATCTCCGTCAACGATTGTGTTCTGCCTCGTGATTTCACGGTGAAATCTTGACATTTTTATTCTCTTCGTTTATAAACAAATGACTGACATTTATGACATTGCAGCTGGAATCATTTGGTCACAGTTTGAGACAAAGAGAAGAATTTAAATCATTAATATACAGGGTACCTAACATATCAATTATTAGCACGAATACTTATAGAACTTCAGAAATGAAGAACCCTAATTCGATTTTAAAGTTGTAAAAGAACGATTGAATTCTTCATTTGTCAGAATGATCGGTCTACAAAATGTATTACTGCCATTTTCTCTTTAGTACCTTAATCGTAAGCGAATACCACAAATAAAATAACAAAAAGTATACAATTCAATATTATTTCAAAAAACAGTCAATCACTCCAAACAGTTCTTCGCTATCGCAGAACCGGCAGAATTGACTGACGTTGATTAATTCCCCGATCATAACAGCCGCAAATCCATCACTTACATCGCTTCTTTACACAGAAAACTATTACATAAACCCATTTCCTGTGTACACATAAAAAACCATGAAAACTTACGATTTAATTTTTTTTTATCGACGTGTTTATATTCGCGCGTCAAGCACGAACGTGCGAATCGATCGGCCAGAAGAATTATTCAGGCAGAAATGACGATCGAGAGGGAAGTTTCAACGAGCCAGAGATGGGGCAATATTTCGTGAAGATTTATTCCGTACAGGTGGGCTATTGCCGTCCATTAACAGAGGCGAGAAGCCCGGTAAATGATAAATAGTGCGATTACTGGCCGGTCAGGTTGCAAACCTTCTGGCCACCGTATGCGAAACTGTCCAATCATCATCAGTCCTTAGAGCGTCCCGAATCGTTCGTAATCTGACTGCGTGGACATTGATCTTTTGTACTGGCAATTTTTCCAAAAATCTAATTCATATAAAAATATAGGTCAGTGTACTGTGATTATTGAAATTACAGATCGTTTTAAATTTTCGAAGTATTCATTAGAATCCGTTCATATAGACATCAGAGAATTTAGAAATATGAAAATGTAGGAATTTAGCAATTTAAGAATTCAGAATATAGATATCTGCAAATTTAGAAATTTAGGAATATAAAAATTTGAAAACATAAAAATTTATAGAGGTAGAAACTTGTCAATACAGAAATCTCAGATTAAATCTACTTAAACTCAGTCAATTAAAAGCGTAATAATCCAAGAACATACAAATTAAAAAATTTCCAAATTTGCGAATGTATCGTTGAAGAAGCTTCGAATATAAAAATCCAGAATAATAAAAGCCATTTCTCGACTTGGTTAAAAAAATGGCAGTTAACTTTTGATATCCTGAACGGCCACCGTGGGAGGACTCAACGCTTGTTAGACACCGGCCTGTACCCAGGCGAGTTTTGAAACGTAAACCAGAGCGATTTGCAACGTGCCGGCATAATGAAGGAGGTTGCATGCAAGATCGTATTTATACACCCGGGGCGCTATAGATCGCGCGTGCCAGCACTGGCACGAAACGCAATGCCCCGTTGATGGAGGTAGGCCGCATGTAAAACACCGTGTGGGATTTCATGGGATCTCAGGTTCACCTTGCTCGCTGAAACTGTCTCGTCTATCCTCCCTGGCTTTCTCTCTCTTTCTTGGTCCCATTCGAATGATGTTGATCATTCCATCGACACCTTCTGTTTACTGTTTTATTTAGCTGTTACTAGTTTCATCAGATGTAACTTACACACGATTGCATTATTCAAACATGGAATAACATTTCATGATGTTACGTATTTTTAAAAATGTTACTAAAAATTGCATAAAAATGTTCAAAGGTATCAAGTTTGACTTATAAAAACAGTTTCGAATATACCTTACGGATTTATCTTGCTGAGTTTTATTAAACTGTTGTTATTAGTAGGAATTTACTCCGTGTTCGATTTTAGAAAAATAACTAAATGCTCCATTGTAAATAAGCTATGACACCTATGTGTACATAAGTGAGAACACACATAAATAAATGAAGCAAAATAGACTTGACAGTATCTTATTAAATTATATTATTTTGTACTTTGAAACCATGCACATGCACATTATAGAAATACAGCAAGCAGTACAACTACCTAAACCTAAAATCATTTCTGACTAAATTCAGATTAGACTTGAACTTAGCAATTAAATTTAATAACAAAATAAAAATTGTGTGCTAAGAACGTATAACCTAAAATTAACCCAACGTAAGCAAACTTCAACCTAACCTAAACAAATTTGCATTTGTATATTATTCAAAATGTGTTCTAGCACAGAAATGATAAAAGAGATAATATTACAAATGAACTAACGAAGAGAGTTAACAACCCTGCATTAACAATATACTTCTTTGTGTCCATGGACAGTTGAATGTTTGGATGTAGAAACAGGGGGGATGTATTCTTGACTCGTTTCACTTGAAACTCGTCAGAGAAAACAGTTAACACTCGTCGCGTATGTGTATATTAGATCAGGAATCGTGGTAAATGGGCATGAAACTGGCGATCGAAGATCCAAGGAAAGGAGATTGCTTACCTCAATCGAAAACGATACCTACACGGATTACGTACGATCGAGATCGTAACTTCACCCCGAGGACTTTACTCGCACCGGAATCGGATCGTTTCAGCGTTTTAGATACCGCACGGCCTTCTACGCGTATTGAATTACTATGCGTGCGCAATAAATGCCGAGTGAACTGTGAAAAAACATAGAAAGTTATTCGCTTGTTCGATCGCAACGTCGATAAGCTTTCCTTGAACCTAACATGGGCAATTTTTAATCCGCCATTTTTCTCGTTCGTTGAAATTAATCGGTTATAAGTAGAAACAGATTTTATGAGATATTGAAGCAATCATTTATTTTATTCTATTTAATGTCTGAAATTATATGGTCATTTGAGAAGTTTCTAAATGAAGAAGTTTTTAACTGAAGTTAAATTAAGTATTTAAGTATGTTCAAACAAAAAATCTTCAAATATAAAAATCAACATACATAACTTTCTCATAAAGTATTACTCATTTCTTACAAATTCTTCTTGAGAAAAAGGAGCCTTGCAAGAGTATGGCAAAAACAAACTCCTCGTTAGCAAAATTACGTTCTCTGATTGATTGCTCCATAACTCGAATAAATGCTCAGTAATTTCTTAATCGGCGATTAAACTTTGCGGAATGCTAGAAATAACGGTACGATCGATTAAATTTTGAAAAACGTCAGGCAAAAAATCGTCATATCCCGTGGGTGTAAATAAGCAGGTAATGAAGACGTTTTCCGCGACGGGGACACGGTCGCATTGAAACGCTAATATTAATGGCGTTGAAGTTAACAAACTACGTAATTGTCGTTCCAGGCAGTAACCGAGGCAATAGAATGTCGACACGGGACGGTAAGATTTCCTGAAGATGGCCGTCCTTCCGTCTATGGTTGCATTCGTTGCATGCTTCTCCCTTGAACTATGCGGCAAATCGACACGATAATATCTGCTCGTTCGAACAAGATGGAAATCCTTCGTGATTACTTTCTTGTCTACGAGTCGTTTGAGAGTTCAACGTTTCAAAGGAAGTGATCTCTGCATTAAATTTTTATTCCATTTCAGATTGAAATTTATTAATCTTGAAAATTTGGGTTTTAAGCTTGGAGCCATGAATTTTGTAATTAATTCTGGTTTCTGGATCTTTGATTATTTTTAAAATTTTGAGTGTTGAAGTTAGTATGGTCTTACAATTGACTTAGATTTAATTTTTATGGGCAAGTATATACAAGTCGTATTATTAAAAATTCCAATATGAATTTTCTTATGTACTCCCATTCTTTTACTCTTATTTCCATTTTAGCGTGGATGTGAAATAAGGAAATTACATCGTTCTTTTCGTATTTATTGTGTCTTCTGTATTTGTTACACCCTCCGTGTATGTATGAAATGTCCCAATATTGAATTCGAAAGGTTAATTGATTTTTATCCGCATTATCAGTTGTCTCTATATTGGAAGTGTTAATGATACACTGTCTTAATTGAACACCTTTACAAATTTGATCGTGTGCCTTTCTCGGCAAACGTTCAAAGGATCAAACGGTAGAGAAGCAACGTTGCAACTGTGAAATCGAAGACGTGTACAACATTTTTACGGAACAGCCGCTAATAATCGACAGGAGCAACACGCATCGCGACGCAGCTGCAGCAGGGCCGTTAATCATAAAGAGGAAAGAAACGAGTAGTGCGAGTTTCTCGGGATAATAGTACGCTAGAGCCGAAGGAGCTGCAACTGGAGGTGGAAAAGATTGTGGAACAGAAAGGGGCAAAAGGAGAATAACGATGAAAAAGAGAGAAGAAAGGGAAGAGTCAGCGTTTACAATCGGATTGTGACGCGTACGTCGAGCACCTGTTTCCATAATTACGATCTCCTTAAGATCCGTATCGCAACCCGCAGAGAGTCCTATTATCGTTGCTGAACACGCCAGCTCGTGTCGAGGTATCGACTAGGAAAACTCTTCAATAATTACAAACAGTTATAATTTTCGATCAATTACGGAGAATAGAAAACTTTAATGAAGAGTTTCAATTTAGAGGAATATTCAATTAGCGAGGATACAATTTGCAATTAGTAGACCATTAGAATTCAAATGAGCGATGCGATATCTTAATACTTCCGCAATAACGTTTCAGCGATAGCGGGATCTGTCGGTTTTGTTTGAAACAATGGCTTACGAACGCTGGAATTTTTATTATATTCATACTTGTAATTATGTAATCTTGAAATGCTAAAACTGAGAATTTGAATTTATAAATATCCGAACTTCACTATCACTCCTTGTACATATACGGTACATACTTTCCTATATGTATACGATGTAGAATCCAATTGAATGCAGCTTCTGTAAAAATGTGGTCCGGTCAACAAATCGATTTTGACTTTTCCAACTTGTAGGAATAGGAGATCTGTGATCTACCATTTTGAGAAGTTCCCTAAATGCAATAATCTTGAGTACGAGTTTATTTTACTCGATACAAAATAAAATCAAGATACATTTGTTCCACAAAAACATCCAACAATGAACACCGTCTGTCCAGTTCCCGGTTTCCGCGGCCGTTTTTCCACGAAGCAACGTCGGTATTGCTGGTACGGCTTCGTATTCGTTTTCCCAGGGACGATAACGATCGCGTGAGTTACGTCGGAGGCCGCGTTAACGAACGACCGCGAGGACACGGCTGCATAAGACGGTCCGAATTGCATCACCGTTGCAGCACGGTGCAAGTACGTAGCAGTTGCAACCCGTAGCTTTCGCGATGACGCGAGCATCGACGCGTTGAATTTCACGGCCGTGCGGTCGGCGAAGAAAGACGAACGGTCTTCCGATCGACGGAGAACGGCGAACCGCTGGAAAATGACGACGTCGAATGGTCTCGTTAGCTCGAAGGACGAGAGCCGAGATGCGATATCTGCCGTTACTTATTGCCCATTGTCCGGGCAGCCCGTTCGCGTCGCGCGACCCTGTCCCTCCTGCGTGAACCGATGCGCCGTGAAAAAGCTATTAGCCGCGTGGGCCTCACCGATTAGAGCTTAGATGCTTTTCCCTCTAACTGCTTCACGCTGCTTTCACGCTCGATGTTCGAACTGTTTCGACTGTAAATTTTCACTTCAAACTGCTTCGGTACAGTCTGGAGAGAATCTCTGCAGGGGCGAAACGTGCCAAACGAAGATAAACACTTCCGTGCGTTTGGACTTCTGAGGATGTGGACATTTGGGTTAATATCAAAAATTAGAAAAATTGAGTATTTTACATTATTACCCTCTGTCAATCACATATATATGTTTGTTCAACCACGTATAAATGTGTCAATTATATGTATAAATAAGTTACAACCATAATTCATACAAATCGTATGCACTCAACTAAATATAACTACCTCTAGTTACATCAAGTTGAAACATAGGTACTAACCTCCTCTAACAAGTACAAAATGAATCTATCCGGACACCGCAACGATTTGCCAGGGAAAGATAAACGAAAGCAGAGCATTTCTCAGAAGATTCAACACCCACAACGATCAGACCGTGTCAGAGACGAGTCAAGTAAAGAAAACGGGTTCATCGTTGGTCAATATAAATTACACGTAATATCATGTTACGTGGACAGCACACGCGACCCCATATGCCGACCGTACGATATTTTTCGAAACGCATGGAATGCAAAACGTTAAACCGTCCAACAATACCGGACAATAAGCAGACATTGCCGGAAGGCTCAAAAGTTATGCCGAAGTGGGTGTCTCGTGGGTGGGACAGACCCGTGGAGGTATTCAAGCTCGATCAAAAGGAGGAAGAAGAACAAGAGGAGGAGGAGGTGGAGAAGATGAAGGAGGAAGCCAAAGGGCAAAGAGAGAGAGAGAGTTGGTATATCTTCGTGAAAGAGATCTAACGGATCGGACTCGAGTACGTAGGAACGATAAGAGATACGGCGGAAGCTCTCGTTCTTTTGTCGTTGCTCGCGTACATACGTAAGATCGACCACCGTTTCAGACCCGTTTCCAACGAGCGTAACACCGTTCTTCCATTTAGCTACCCGGAAAAAACGGGAGCGGGTTACTCGGTTCGACCGATTCTCAGTCCTCTGCTTCCATCTTGATCCTAGAGGATAGATGGAGAGCGAGTTAATGATTGATCTCGGTCTTCAAATTTTTAATTACCCTGATAGTAGTAAATGTTCAAAATTTAGGCGGCAATGTCGTGTACCACGTTTCAACCTTGTATTTTAACTGGGAGGGTAGCTAAAAGTAAAATGCTGATTATGAAGTTTCATTCTGATCCCATAAATGTATCCATCAATCCTTCAATTCATCAGACCATCAGTTTATCAATTCATGAATCTATTAATCTATCAATCTATCAATGTATGAATTTATCAATCCACTGATCCATCAATTTGTCGATCTACCGATCTATCAATTTGTCGATCTACTAATCTACTGAACTAAATGTACCGATCTATCAATCTATCAATATATCGATCCACCGATTCACCGATCTAACAATCTATCAATTTATCAATCAACTGATCTACCTATCAATTTATCAATCTACTGATCTACTCATCTATCGATCTACCTATCAATTTATGAATCTCGGTTTTCCAATCTACCTATCTATCAATTTGTCGATCTCAGATCTCAAGAATAATGGGATAAACACCATATCCTCCACTCTGACTTGCGTTTCATCTCACATCGCATACACGTGAACTCTGAGCCCTTTGATAACCACCTCTGTCCACAACTGAACTAAAAAGCTAGCCTAATACACCATAATTGGACACCAAATTTTCTCTAACCATAGTCAAGAAACCTCGACCTTTCGCTTATGAAAATCTCACCCTCGCCACAGTGTCTCGTAAATTGTCTACGCAACAATGAGTTGTAACCTTTATCTAGCGATTAGAATCTCAAGCTTGCGATTCATCGAAGATTCTTGTTAATTTTCCGTCCAAATCGGCATTGACGTCGTTTTAATTAAAGATCATCGGGTCGGCAATGGCGAAAGGTCCCCGGGCCCTCGAGCAAAGAGAATAATTAGTGTCTACGGTGGGAAATGCGCGACGTGAGTCGACACATTCCTTCTGGATACTATTTTTTACCACTGATAATGCATTGTTGCGGAACAATGAACTGCGAAGGAGTGATTTAGAAGCGCCCCGTCCCTGTGAGTCATGTGTCGAAACCTGCTCATGTCCCGATACACCTGCGCAGATCACTTTCCTTATGCGTTTGTAGTAATTATTTAGCGGCATTGTGTGGGTCGACTCATTAATTCCGTACGACCTCACGGCTCGTCGATGGTTCATCGTTAATGACGAAGCTGTGGAAACCGAGCTAGACGCGTTCGAATGCTAAATTGATTCTCGGTAGAGCTGGTAAGTATGCAATGAATCTTCGGCTTAATTGTTTCCAATTACTCCGCGCGAAATTCCATGATCCGAAGTGGCACAATACCCCGAAGAATAACCGAGAAGAGTATCTTCTTGAAAGTTTGCTCGCTCAAGGAGCACGAGCTATGCAGATGATTAATCGAGCGCAGTTTTCTGACACTTTATCGGCTGGGAGCACGTTCGACCGAGTGTTTGATGATGGCGATTACCGAATGGAAATTAATTACTAAACCCTTGATCGTTAATGATCCGCTCACCGATTAAAACATTACGAAAGGAACTTGATCATTTTTAATAATTATCGACACCGTAACTGACGCCCCGACCATATTATCTTCGTGACAAGCTATTAAATTTCTGATTACTTTATGCTAATTCACACTCACCAATTATCACGGCGCACCTGATATTTGCGAGAACTTACCTGGAACACGAAAAAAAAACTTTATTAATACTTAATTTTTTTTTTAATCAACGTTTAAGATCAAACCGCATCTTTATGGCGTGTTTACAGTGCACTAAAAATTTATTATGCGGCGATATAAAATTAATTAATTTTAAACCGTGAAAAGTACAAAAATAAGTATGGCAATTTTATTTCAATTATTTGCAGAATTTTTTTTAACTCGTTTTATTACTTCATAAATCACCAACAACGTCGCATCAAAACTAAGCGACAGCTAGTAATTAAGGAAGCGGAATGTTAAAGGCATTGAATTAATTTGTACCTTTGATATTTAAAGGAATTTTTGCACTGTTTCATTCGGCCATAAATCAACGACCTACGCCATTAAAAGACAAGAAGCTACAGTTAACAATTAAGGAGGCGCGATGTTATTAGACACAGAATTAATTTGTACATTTAATATGCAATGAATTTTTTGTACTAATTTATCGTTTCATAAATCAACAGCTTGCAATATTATTTAAAAGCGGCACAATAATTAACATTTAACTAGAGAGATATTAAGGACATCGAATTAATTTCTGCGTTTAATATGCAATGAATCTTTAATAAAATGTATATGAAACCATTAAAAGGAGGAGTAATAAGTAATAATGAAGGAGGTCTGGTGTTAAAGGGGTGCAATGAATTTTTTGCAGTATTTTATTCGTTCCAAAATCAGCGACTTACAAAATCACTAGAAAAAGAAATAATAGTCAATAATTAAGAGGATATGATACTGAAGGTGTAGAATTAATTTGTACACCTGTATGCAATCATTTTTTGCAACATTTTAAACTCATATGTGATCATATGTTCATATGTGACTCATATGTTCATATGTGAACAGCCTACAAAAGAATCAAAAAAAGGAGTACATATGCTAATAATCAAGTATGATAGCAACGTTGGCGAGTTTTTGTGCACGCAAAATTTAAGGGATGCAGTATTTTCCTTCATGTGTACGCACATATTAAAAAAAGAGCACATGGTCGAGGAAGGATCTGTGTCGGTAATCTTTCAGGTGGATCTATCGGGTGTTTAAAATTACATTTCAGCCGACTTCCTATTACCGGCAGGTATCGTCCGTCGTATCGGCTCCCACACGAGCCGATTATTCCGCAATCGGTGAACGAGAGGACGACGACGCCTTTCTACACCTGCGCCACCGCGAGCTTATCTCTTCGGTTGCTCTCTATTTCTCCCTTCCTCGGCCTTCGCGGAAACGAAAGGGAAGAAGAGAGAGATAGAGACGGAGAAGAGTCAGCAATGGAAGCGGTGTCGTTTATTCCCATTTAAGTAAAGTCAAGGTGACGGGAGCTTGCGCACACAAATCAGTCAACCCTCGTGGCGAAGGTTCCGCCGAGGCGTCCAATCCATCTCGGTGAAATCACCCTCTTCTAGCCGGCCATTCTCGACCCGATCGTGAGCGTCCTCGTGCACAGTGGTCGGACACCGTGAGAAAACCGATCGCCGCCACGGTATCGAGCTATGCATAAATACCTGGACGGTGTTTTTTCGTTAGGAACGCTGATCGCGGATCGCCGCTCTAACACGGACAATGATCTTGCGTCAGTCACTATTTTTGACTCGCGCCTAGGAACGCTCGAATAGCTCCGATTCCACGACCGATAGCTCCTTTACTTTGATCGCGTACATGACGCTGATCAAGGATACGTGTACCGATTACGTTCCTTCGATTTTCGAACCGTTCTAAGTGAAAGATAGAAAATAAGGGTGGTCCATGTGGAGTCTTAAGTGTCAACCTCTGAGTTAGGCTGTTTATCATAATTTGAAACCAGAGTTACTTTAAAGAGTTTGATCTAGGATAGTCAATTCAAGAACTGTTTCATTTGAAGTGTACATTATACGGAACGAAGAGGTAAAGTCTGAATTCTTGAGGCGTGATGTAACATTGAAATAATGAATTCTATAAAATATTATACTACTTTCATTTGGTAAATTATATTTAATGAAAAGATGTAGTTCAACGTCTGAATCCCTAAGTCAGAATGAATGTGACGTTTAATAAAGTAGGCAGATCTTATTTGAAATTGAGAAATTAATTGTACCAGTGTACATATGAACAAGTAAAGTATTTCAAATACTTAATTATCTTTATTGCCCAAATAATATACAGAAATCAGTTATTTCATTTTCGATGAAACGATTACCGTATTTCATTCGAATAAAGTGAACAGATATAAATTGCGGAATCAAAGTGATCGTTAAAATGTAGGAACATTTATGACTAACAAATTCTTCGGTAAAGCGAAACGATCAAGAAATTTCGTTGGAAATACGAGGAGCGGTAAACGGTAAATGTCGATGTATCTCGATTTCGTAATTGTTTTACAACCATCGGTTGCTTCCGCCAATTTCGTTATCGATTATTGCTCGCATCGCGTACGAACCACTTAAGGCTGCAGTTAAGGCATACTTATGAAGCGTTCTCTTTTTACCCTTCTTTGCACGGTGACGAACAGCACCAGATAGAGCCGCACATGGAAGGTGCAGGTCGAGAGGTTAGCGTTAATCTAATTAATCTTTACGAGTGTAATTAGCCTGTAACTGGTCCCCCGGTGGATTCACGGGAACCGTACGTTACGTTAGCAGATTCACCGACGGTTCTTTTATCTTCACGAGTAGCGGGTACACGGGTATCCCATTTCGAAACTGTCTGGCGATTGCAGCTAACACTTTTCGATAAATTGTCATGCGTTTTTCCATGCTTACCATTTTCTGACGCGTTAAGATTCATAAATCATTCGACTCCACAGATAATTCGGTGTTAGATTCAATAGGCTAAGTTTCCGATTTCATTGTTCGAATTTTGGACGAAATAATTTTTCATGTTATTTGATATATTTGTATATTTGATTCAAGTTTTTGTTCGATATTTTACGGTCAATTCAAGCTATTTCTTAGGGCATCATATCCTATCTGCACATATGTTTTATTTAAGAATTACATATCTTTCTGTAATATCTTGTATATACAAGTTCAGGGCTTGTGTTACTAGGAGAAATGATGAAAGTATACAAACATTATAATTTTCATGTTTTTATTAAAAAAGAATTTTTGTTCTATTTTGCACAAAGATTTCTTCTAATCATAGTTTTATAAAATGAATTTCCAAGCTCATTATTTAAAACTTTGTCGATAAATGAATTTAAAACTGTAACATCGGATTAAAATGAATTAAAATTTGATATCTTTTAAAAAGTGAAGTTCGTATTTCTTCCCGTTTTAATTTTTCAAACCGCTCTCAGCAAGATCGCTATATAAAGATAAGTCTCAAGAGCCGAATAAATTTGCCTATAGATACAATGGCATCAAGAACCGTACCCGTCGAAACAATGCGCGTGAAAGCTTCCTTCTTCTTAGCCGGTGGGCCGTGATATCAATTAAAGGAGCACAACTAACGAGTCCAACCGAGCGACAAACTCGTTCGCGCGCGACTGATTACAAGCCGCTCGCTAAACCTAATGATAGCTAAGCTAACACGACTAATGCAACGTAACGTACTGAATTACAGGCCTCTCCGTTGCGAATAGGTGTCGTGTGTAACGCAGTTGCATCGCCCGAAGGAACGTCACGGAACGGAGGGTAACACGCGAGTAGAAAAGGGGAAAAACGAGGCGAAAGGAAAGATAAAACGACGCGATTTAAACGCTCGTCCCTCGAGCGATCTAGTTAAAGGATGCTCATTTACTATACTTTCTTTCACAAATTTTCTGACGGCCGATTAACTCGAGTTCTCAATCACTTCGTACGCTAACCTCTTTTTTCATAAACATCTTCATTTTACTGATATTTCTTCGGAAGACTTTTTATTTTACTGAAATTGTGTTTACAGTAACGACATTTTATTACAATAATGTTATTTTCATTTTATTTTGCACTAGAAGTATCATTATAATTTTATTTCGTGTTAGCAACGTTATTACTTCGGTGTATAATAATTGAGACATCTGAAGTTACAAGTTAAAACATAGTTCATACAATACGTAAGGTCATAATATTGTCAAGTCCAAAAAAGTTCCCTACACGGTCGTAATATAAAGAGAGTTAACAGTTTCGATACGACATGCCTACAATGCTGGACCAACCCAGCCTGTCCATTGGTGACCCAGTTCAGCATAATAATTCAGGCTGGGCCGGCAGCCGTGAACACAGTCATTACGTCGGTATTTAGATGATATAGCGGCAAATCTATAGGGTAATCGATGCAATTCCGATTTGTTCGTCTGAGATGTTCCGAGATAATTCCGAGCGGTTCGGTGTTTATGGGTTGTCAGCACGCGCTGCAATTTGTACGCCGGAAATTGGCGGGATCGCGTGAAACGATTTATTAATTCCTCTCGCAAGTTGTCATCGCTAATAAATATCGTGTTACACTGAATATTTCTGAACGACACAATATTATTATAATTTGTGCAATATACAAGAACCATGCAAATTATTAATTACAAAAGAATACACGAGACAAACGGTCGCAGACAATCGATATTATTTATAGAATTTTAAACAAATTCATATTCAGACCCGACGGAATAAATGTACCTTATTTTCGTGACATCGCGACGTTAAATAATTCCACGTCAATTAGCGTGATTTAGAAGGTGGCGACATGGACGATAGGCGATACCAACTGATACGAAATTTACGACAGGTGTCGACGAGAATGATAGCCTTGATACCGAATTTGCATTTTCCACCGATAGAAAATTTGCATAGCGCTACTGGTCTACTCGAAGTTAATCTTTCATTATCGAGCAACGATGTTTCACCACTTTTATTCCACGAAATATTGCGGAGCCTGTTAAATATTTGAAGCTTCGATATTTTAAAAAGTTTCAATACAACATGATTATCTAAACAGGCAACATTAATATGCAAAACAAGATAAACTAAGAATGTTTCTTAAAAACTATTCGCGTATTAAATATATTTAACCCCTATGATTTGTCAGGTACGTCAGTCAGAACTAATCACAGCTACAATATTAAAATAGACAAGAAAAGTTGAAATGAGTTGTCAATTTGGTATCAATCGACTATGCAAATGAACTCCAAATCGAAGTGTATTAATTGGGATAAAATTTATCACGAGTCAGACTTGACATAGAAAGAAAATAGAAATAGAAAATAAACGTTGAAATAGAAAGAAAAACGCTTATTTCTAAAAGAGTGATCTGCTAATAAAAATGTCGCAGGTGCTTCGAATTTGTCTCGATGTCTTTACAACATGATAAAAATAAAAATGTGATCTATTGCACATCGTTCAAAACGTTTTCTTGTCCAATGGTGAATGAAAAGTGGTGCGTTAGAGGTAACATCCTGTGTAATTCCCGTCAACCTTCTGACCCAGTATCTCGTCGATACCTCAAGGTATAACACACTGATAGTAGAGGGATCTTGGATATAAAAGTTAGGAGAGAAAACGCGCGGAGAAACGGAACCGCCGATACACGTAGAGTCGTCCGCGGCCGGTAAGAGGTTCTGAAAATGTCCGATCACGATGCACGATAGCCCAACGCGTACGGAACATTAAAAGCCGGTTTTACGGTTATTGCCCACCGGTGCGGACGTTTTTTCTCCCTCGTCTCCCGTCGTGTTTCCTTTTATTTTTCAGAAACGTCTACCGACCGTCGGGGTCAGAGTTCCGCGCACGGTAGCGGGGCACGGTCGCCAAACTATTAGTTTATTGATGAAAGTCACAGTTAACTATGACCTTCCTAACTTGTTATCTTTATAGTTATCACACCTTCAACGCGTGTCCAATGGACACCATTTTATACAGCCTTACAATTCCCGGCTTTAAAATTGTTGAAGATTAATATTTCCCTCGTCGACGAACTTGCTAATCGTGCTACCTCTTAGCCTCATGTATTTATGGGGTAAGTTTGCCGCGTCGTAAATCGACACCATAGTTTCACCGTCGGGTTTTATAAAGCTCGACTTTACGAGAATATCTTACAGGACCCGGAAGAACGCGTCTGGGAATTGATATACGTATCGATTTAATGGTATGCGACTTTTGTGTTTCTGGAAATCACGTGTTTATGTGACTGAGGTCGCGAATGTGTCGTAAATTTGTTACGTGCTATGTGGAGTGGATTCTTATGGAGTTGCAAGGTGTATGGTTGGTTTGGTTTTTGTAATGCATTTTGATTTTGATGTCACGTTTTTCAGTGTACAAAGAAAATTCTCCATCATCCTCAAATTTTCAAATCTTCACATTTCATGATTTTCAAATATTCCAATACCCAAACTTTTACATGGCCTCAATTACAGACTCGTAACACTAAAGATTAATTTAAAGATTTCCTCCCCATTGCTGATCATATTTTCCCTAAGCAATCTACATTTGTTTTTGATGATACTTATTTCCTATCCAAGCCTCGAACGCTGTAAAAACATGAAACTATGAAAACGTGAAAATGTGAAAATGCATATATTCGTCGGGTAGCATTTTTATGCATTGTGTCCAGAAATACAACGTAAAAGGGGACCGTGTGCGTACGCCGTTGATCGCAATTGGCACAAGGTTGCGTATACGTTTTATTCGCTCTCGGCCACGGTAAAAGTATCGAAGTCACCGGCACAATCGATCGATCGATCGGTCGTACACTTTTCATTATCATTCCGATCACGCGGCGCGATCAGACGCCACAATCGCCGATCATCGTCTCGAGCGGAAGCTTTCCAGATGCGGTGATCGCACGCGAGTACACCGGCCCCTGCTTTATCCTTTTCCGACACTTTTTACATGCAAAAAAAGGTCGAAAGTCGATCTTCCGATCGTGTAAGTTCACCAGCAGATGCGAGCAATTTGCACGCTTATCTTCGACAGCTTTCTCGATCGTCGAGACGATATTTCACGCTTGGCTGTGTAATTTGTTTTTGTATCAGAAATGGAAGACTGCAATCAATTAATTTAATGTAATAGTTAATTACCGTAATATGTTTTATACGAGATTTTTAATAATTGTATTTCTTACGTATGTTTCGAATAATTATGGTTCATTCATACGAAGTAAAATTTGACAAATTTCAGAATTTACAAAATTTGCAAATGACGTCATCAAAGAAATTTCACTGCAATATTTATAAAATTAATAAGAATACAATTAATCGTTGAACTACTCTTCAATAGACCTAAATAAAAAATATATAAAAATTTATCAAGATGATAGCAAACAGTGTGAAATATCATCCATGATACTCTTTAAAGCGTACCTATGTTACATATAAATTACAATGACATATGTTATAATAACATATGTTATTAAATCGCTGACATTTATGCAAATACCTAAACCTTTTTACCAAACACCTTTTTTGTATTAATTATTTCAATTCGCACGTTTTGTACATTTTACACGTATTAAATAATTTATTTCATTTTCTTATATCATTTTTTGCGCCATTAAGGTGTACACATTTTTTGCACGTTCTGGAATGCTGCGAGTAAACCCATAAATACTCACGGACTAATTATAATGTAAAGTATGCGCAATCCACACAGGTTGTACCGATTTTGAGTACAACACTTTAACGGCCATACGTTTCCTGTAATCTATAGCTTTCGCAATTTTACGTCGCTTTTTATACCTAACAGCAGATTATTAATCCCTCAATACGAGAATATCGTCCTGACAATAATTATTACACCAGTGGTAATTAATTCGGATGAAGTCATCGAGTTGCGTAATAATTTATGTAGAACTAAATATAAAACTTAAGTTTCAAATTGTTTGAGAAGGACGGTGCAAGTAGTAACTTCATATTAGCGTTCGCGTACGTCAAACCGGTTTGAAGGGTTAATAGAATTATGCTCGAGAGTCTTCATTAACGTTCTTCGAAAAATTAGTTGTTAACTGCAATTACTAGAGGAAATTAAATTCGAATGTTAACAAATCTTATAGTTCAAAAATCTTGAAAGTGCAACACACCAAAGTCCTAAAACGTGGTCAAAAATTTCAAAATTTGATTTTAAATTTTAAAATTAAAAAATTTTGAAGTTCAATCTAAAGTACTAAAGTTGATCAAACTCGCAAAATCACAAAGCAGTGCAGTTCCAAAATGTTCAAACTCCCAAGATTCTAAGATTGAAAGACTTAAATCAAGACGATGCCAAAACTCTTTGAAAGTCTCCTTAAATAGTAAAAAAATTGAGAAAACGAGGTATGGTGACGCGATAATTCGCTATGCAACGAGAAACGCGTTAACATTGTTGAAAATCCATCAGAATTGTGTCACTGGAATGAACCGATTTCAAAAGCACGTTCCCTTCACTATCAGAGAACTCGGGGCGGCATTCCATCCATTTTCCTTCTGATACCTTTCGAAATGGCTTGAACAAAGGCTCGAATTAGAGGCCATAGTCGACATTGAGATTCAACGCGTGGCCCGATTCCCTTGATTAATAAAGTTACTCCGCTCGTTCGCTGTAAAAGGGGGCAAGGATCTATTCCAATGGCGGTCGAGCCGGTACGGAAAGTCAATTTACTCTTCCTTCGTTCGCGAGAGATCGATGGTCGTCCGAGGGGCAAGTAATCCTTTAGAAGGTTTTCTCTCGAAAGATAGTACGCTCGGGAAAAAGGAAATAGGAAGAACGAACGAGCGAGAAAGCCAAGGCACAGGGAAGGGACAAAATGAGTAGTCTCGATGACAGCCACGTGGCCTTACAGGGCGGTGGCCACCGCCATTTACATTTACAACACCCGCCACTACCTTATACGGCTTCGTATACGCTCGTTCGATGACATTTCTCTTTTATTCCTTTATTTTCGACCACCATACGAAAGCCGCGAGTGCTTCCAACATTTTCAAACACCGCGGTGATTACCATTGCCTTTGCTAGCCGATCGTGTGTGGCATTCGATCATAAATTAACATCCCTGTGTACCGACATGTCACCATTAATTCAGACCATGTCATAGTTATCGCTACACTTGGCTACGTTCCTTTGACTAATACTCGTGTACACTTCCTATATTTCTTGTACTCGCAAAATTGTGATTTTACGAATCTTCTGTGTACATGAAATACATTTGCAAACTTCTGAATCTTCAAATACAGAAATGATTGATTTTGCAAATTTCCTTTCCTAACTTTCTATGTTTTTTATATAAAAATTCCTGAGTTCGTAAGTTTATAAATGCATGGGATGCACAATCCAGATTCCTATATCTATACATCATCAAACTTTTAAATCTTCGAATTTCTGTATCTCAAAATCCCTTGACACAATATCCCTAGCTTTACAATGTCTACACTCCTAACCCCTAAGATCCTTAGAACTTCCTAAGAACCCAAATCTCTAAACCTACATCCTCGAATTCCAAATTTCCTGAAATGATTTGTCAAATCACATCTGCCTCTAAACGCAAAATTTCATAAATTAATGAATATTCATCAAGCTGTACGGTCTTTATGAACGTTATTCGGTCAACCATTATAAATAATAATACATTAGTCATTTAGGCCCATAACGTATGCAATTGCTATTTCAAGAATAGCAATAAATAACGCAAATGGCGCTAAATTTCAGTGTTCGCTCTATCATTCTTTAGCATCCCGAAGTCCCGAAGTATCCACAGCGTTGCAAGTAAATCAAGTTTGATGGGATCTCTAAAGAGTACACGAGCTTTCGTCGTGCGACGGGACAAAAGAACAAGGAGCAGCATTATCGTGGCTCGACGCTCGGTGAAAAGCATATTTTTCGTTTTTACGAGCGCTCGTAGATACACGCACAATGAAGGCAGCTGCTGGACGCGGCTGGTCTGCAATTATCGAAGAAAAGAGGTAGCCAATGCGACGTAAATTTCACGATGTGTCCCACAGCTGTAAGAGGCCGCAACGTATCGTACTGATGCGTGATCGAAGGATAATTACCCGTTAATGATGGCTGGGTTGTGTCTGGGACGGGTAGTTGGAATCATCTTGCCCCGGTGAGATTAGTAATTAACCGGGACACGCTCGCCTTATGGAGTTTTAATGTCGTCAGCCAGCACTGATAAACCTGGCCAACCGGGAATAACTTTTGATAAGTGACGCTTTTTATCGGCACAATTTGCTGTGATGTGTGACGATCGATTTTAATTCCACGCCATCGCTAATACGAAGGAAATCGGCCACTGTTTGCTCATCTTTCCCCATATCGATTCGATTCGATGACTTTTTAATTCGTTCGTCAATCAGGAAGCTCGGTCACTTTAATTTCGAGGACGTTGATCTCTCTGTTCGCTAATTGCTCGGGCTAATTGGATACCTTTCGAACTCGGTAATTCTTTTCAGGCGATGTTAAAGGTTTATATCTTAAGGAGGCCAGTAAGATAGGCAATTAGCTCTTTTGAACAACCGTAACTGCAGAACGCTGTCCGTTTTTATGAAATATATTGCGATTTTATAAGATATCCTTTTATTAAACGGCAACTTGGGTTCCTGTTGCGAAGGTTACAGAAAATCTTTTGTTTCTCGTTTCTACTGGGAATCACCGATGGAGCTGAAGTGGGCAAATAATTGGGTTGAAAATTGTAGAATCTTTTTGCAAAAATAATAATAATGGATTAGCTAAAAATGAGGAATACTTAAAAGTTTCATCTAGATCTGTAGATGTTAATTTTCTTTCGCTGAAACCCCTTTGAACTATGTCAGAACCATTTCTTAATGATTTGAACCGTTTCGCAACAGAATCGTCGTTAAATATAGAACACGTCAAGCACGGCTTTCAATAAACATTAACAAATATTGGCATACTGATATCTCCTCAAGATATCGTGCAACGGTACTAATGAACGTCCATTTAACGTCGCAATCGTTCCCGATTGCTTTTCCATCATAATAGGAGCTCACCTATTGTGGATGGAAAACGTTCGCCTCGGAATTCGCGGCATTTATTTATTGCAACGCGTGTTACACAGTGCGTGCCGTGTGATTGCGGTTTTACCGGGATATTACACATTTTATGATGTATTAACGGTAGCATGAAATCGGTAATTGCGAGCATTTACCATGTCCAGCCGTCCTAACGAGTTACATATCTTACGAATATTAGACAAGCTGAAAAGCAACTTTGATACATCAATCCTAATGGGGAAAAATGATAACGATGTAAGGGAAACGACTCCTGGAAGTTCGTATCTCACGCTGCTCGCGCTGCTGGAGCCTTCCATAGGTACCGTTCGCTTTACGACTCGGTCATTTGTTTCGTTTGACGATCACCACGGCGGATACGAACTTTCGCGGCGTTTAGTAGCAATCGACGTGCCGTGACCATTAATTCGTACGACGTCACTAGACGCACCGGGTTTCGTCAAACGGTCATTTCACGGCTCGTTGCTGAAGATCGCGAACGCCTCGTGGAAGGGAAAATTTATCTACCACGCGTCTTCGGTAGACGGTGTTATATATGTGGGAGAATACCAGCCTTCCTGATGATACTGCGCCTTGATGCGTTGATACGCGGTTCGTATTCTCAGCTGGATGCGTCTTCGCATTAGACACATCTCAAATCGCCTGGTCTATCCTGAGATCGAATTAACGAAGCTTGCTGAACAGTTCAGAAATTATTTTCTTTGTAATCACTTTTAAATCTGTTACTTTTTACATTATCACTTTCATATAATTTATCAGACTTAATTTTTAATGCAGAACATTTTTTACTCGGTACACAACATACTCTCTTCTGTGACATGCAAGTGGGTGAAAAATCTTGAGTTTGAGTAGCTAGTGTATGATATATGATGTATCGTTTCTATGAATAAATATATATATCTGAACGCAATATAATTAAGGATGGATTGTGTGATAGTTCTGTGTTGCGGAATAAAATGTCGGTGCGGTTAAACGTACAAAACCGGGAAACTCGTCGTAAATTTCGAAGAATCCTCTTTATTCACGATCGCTCGCAATTCGTTTACAGTTACGCAGTGACGTTGTACAGCGATTTTTCTCGGTGGTTTAATTACGAGGCAGAAGGTCCCACACGCTAGGAAAGTCGCTTCTTCGCGACCTGCCAGCTAGCCGGTACCGTTACTGAAAATCACGCGTTAAAACTGCAAGAAACCTTGATTGTAAAGTCTGCCGGGCGTAATAAATAATACGTAATTACCAGCAGTGCCAATGGGCCGAGTGTTCCGTCGCAGGGGGAATAGGAATTACTCGTCAAAGCAGCATTAACTCCGTACATTTGACACTTCGTGATAGCGGATAATGACGGTGATTACGCCTGTGTATGTAACCGTCGTCATGGACAACGTTATTATCTTTCTTTTGTAATTAACGTTATATTCTTCTTCTCTTATTTAATCCATTAACTGGCAATTCTTTTTTGTACTCTTATGTAATTCCACAGATCTCGGATTTTTAACGACTCTTATGGTTAATGTTGAATGAAAGTCAACAAATTAGGGAACTTAATTAGAAAAAATTAAGGAGTTACGAAATATTGTTATCAGACAATTTTGAACATACAGTAACTTTTGATTTACTTGTACTACAATTTATCGTATCGTGATTCACATGTATGTGTTGTGAACATACATACACATATGTATAAACATGTATATTAATTAGTAGAAATTATATGAAATAGATATCAAACAATAGAGTACAAAAATGGTGATATTAAAAATTAACTTTCTATAGAAGTTTGATGCAGAAATTCAAATAGGTTGTTGTTCACGGAAGAGTGATGTATTTAAGAGTTGAAAAACCTTGATTCGTGGTTTGAATAAATGAACCATATATTAATTTGCATGTATTTTGCCTAATAATTGGGCGATCATAACGGGATTACGGAAAATTTGCGTAAATAACAGTTTCCAACAAAATGCATGGTGGTCCACCTGTGCAACAAGCAATCGCGACCCTGAAACCGATACTTGAACGTTCGTTGCGGTAACTTCGTTCCACCTCCTGTGGTCGCATAAATTCGAGTGTCGCAAACCGGCAACGGATCGTTCCGCGGGTAATAACACACTCTGGTTCGTTTAGCGTTCCGCGGAATTTAAGGGAGGACAATTTATTGCGATACCCTTTTCCCGTTTCGAGTTCAACCGTCCCTCGTTAAAACCCTCCGGTTGCATTCGAGATATGTGCAACAGTTTCGTGAAATTTGTCGCTTTTGATTCGTAAATCTTCCACTCGAGTTTCTGACGAAATTTATTTTACAACTGCGACGTAAATGTATGTTTGCGCGTTACTCTGAATTACGATTCTAGCTACCTCCATGTAAAACGTTATATTTAACTTTTGTCAGCCGTACAAATCAGAGATCACGCTGTTGTGTAGAATCTATTATTGTAGACGACAGGTTTACTAGTTTACTAAATTGGAACGGACATATTTTTATGTACGTTGCTGCTGTTAAACGAAATTCGTTTAATTCAAAAGTTTATGGATTGATATATTTTTGGTGGGCAATGAAAGGCTAAAATGTTTAGGTATACGTATGAGAAATTATATGTAATTCATTAGAGAAACAATTCTGTTACATTAAAAATTATTTCATACGCAATTTAATATTATGTTTAGTTATAAAAATTATAAAAATTGAATTACAAAAATTTTAAGTCTGAAAACTTTACTAATGTAATTTTAATTATTGAAACATCGAACCTTGAGGTAGAAATTATTTCGTGCGATTACGTGTTACAATTTTTATAATACACTGTTATAAAAATATAAATGATTAACGAGTGTTAATAATTTATGCAGTTTATGTTACGAATTCCATCTCTCTCCGAATGCTCGTAAATAACACGCATCATCGAGCGATGATCGAGTCTGATGTTTAATTAAATTAGATAGCGAGAAAACGTTTATGAAATTCCATCGGTCGCCAGTCGAGCAATTATTCAAAAATTTCTTCGGGATACTTATATAAGTCGACAGTAATTATCTAAACGCATACGTGAGAAAGCGTCAGTTATGCAACTTGTTTATATTTATTACAGATTGGAGAATGCGCATTCGAATGAGTTTAAGTTTTATTTCAATCTTACTCAAAACTATGACCAGCCTATTACATTCGTCGAACGTGTCAAGCGCTGTAATAAAAATATGTGCAGGAGGAAAACTTGACTGAATTAAATGGGAAAATGCTTTTAAGGTAAATCCTTTAATATGGCTTCGATATAACCGTGCAATAAATCGATGAAAAAGAAGAGATGGTACAAAAATTCATAAAAAGCTTCTAAACATAATTTTCTATGAACATAGATACTTAGGTTTTTATTACGTTGATGATTTAATGAAAGTACAAATGCAAGTTTTGCTGTACTTCACAAATACAAGTACAATAAAAATACTTTTATTTTATAAAATTTTAGAAAGAATAAAAGTAATAATAATGTAATTAAATTGAAGTAAAGTTTGCAAAATTAAATTGAATATTATAATAGTATTAAGTTAAATAGTTTAGTTATCTCATAATTTACTAATTGCTGTTATAAAAGGTATTACCAATTTAATTATACGTGAACATTATTATTTCCTACATTAATGACAGCTGTAACTTTGTAAAATTAAACGATTACATACAACATGGTTTTAGACAACGATCTCCGACACAAACGTCCTTTGTTACGAAAATCGTTGCTTAAACAGGAATTTATCTATCACAACGGGACAAGACATCTCCTGTTATTGCATTGGCAACGAACACCTGCGTTTTCAATGAATTTTTATCCTACAATCGTCGCGTTCGATCAGCGATCAGCTTCTCGAGATACATCGTTGTCTGTTTTTTGACGGTTTTTCATACGGTATTCTAATGAACCATTCACGGCGTCGTTGCAACCGCGACGCGTCGCGTGCAGTCCATTCTCGAGATTGATGGTTGGTCTGTAGCGGAACACGTGGAAAATAATTACGGTTAATGAGACAAATGACTCTTTGCTCGCTTCTCTCAGTCACTCGCAAACGTAACTTCACGCTGCTTAAACGAACCATGAATTTAACGCCTGTAAAATTGTTTGGTTACGGAAATTTTGCTTGAAACTACTTCGGACGTTGCTCAGCTGTTCGTACGTATTTTTAATTCGTGACGCGATCGTTACGGTTATTTTAATTTTCTATTATTTTGTCTTATTTCATTGCTCTACTACTTCAATATTTTTGCTGTTTTATGGGTTTACTATTACACAATTACATAGTTTTTCCATTTTACTGTTTTACAATTTTTAGGTTGACTATTTTACCGATTCACAAATATTCTATTCAATTTTAATATTCTGATATCTTACTTCTTTATTATTCTACTATTCTATGATTTCACCGATCTACCATCTTTCACTCGATTAAATGACACAATCTCAGTAATAAACTTGTAAAATCAATACAACGATTCCTCATCTTTCCACGATCAGCACCCTCAACATCCCTTTCTCTCGTTTCTTAGCGCACCTTTCCTTTCAACGATAAAGAACAATGAACCCTCCAGTCTCCAATATCTCTAGAACCAGGGCTTTTCTTGTCTCCCAAGCACGATCGTATTAATCAAGCGTATAAGCGGCGTGACTGGTCAGCACAATGGAACGATTAACACTGTGTCACTGCGGCTAATTCCTATCGGTTGTCGCATCGGTGAAATAGCGTGCCAGGACGTAGGCGATATAGGTTAACGGTGATCGTGGAAGGTGTTCTAAACGGAACGTGGCACCGGTTTCGCCACGTTGGAAGCTCAAACGAGACCTGAACAGGCGGACATTCGACTGGCAGCATGCGCAATCGCAATTTGTCACGTTAAAACGTAAAGGGCCTTATTACGGTCATCCTTCATATGTCACCGTGGCTGTGCTAATAAGACGTTATTAGCGTTAAAAGAGACCTTTTCACGTCGGTGCCGATCGTGGGATGGTTATTATCGATGGACACCGATTCCTCTTGCATTCTCGTGGCCGATGCCGAGACACTAGGACGTTGATGGATGCCGAATGGACGAGAGTAACTGCGAATCGGGACCTCCTCATTTCGTGCCTAATTATATCCAATAGTGAAAATTTTGTTAAAGAAACCGGGGAGCATCGGTGCAATGATTTTTGGCTCATGATCGCTAGGATCCTAGGTAGATATGTAACAATTTCGAGTACTTGGAGAATTTGGGAAGTTAAGAAAGTGAAAAAATTTGATTCGTGATTTTTGTAATCTGAGAATTTGGAAGGTCGGAGTGTCTGAGGATTCCAAACTGAATTCTAAAATCTTAATAAAATCTCCAACACTCGTTCGACACAGCAAATTATTCGACCTTGAAATCGAGCAAGTTCAAGAAAGGCGAACTTGAAGACCGGTAATTCAAAGGGAAATTATCGGACGCTTAACCGAACGATCAGCTCGTCGAAGGTAATGATGCTTTAATTATTTCCACACGTATCTTCGGCTAAATGAATGTCGGCATAAGACACGCGTAGACGGAAACAGAGAGAGAGAGAAAATTCTCTAACGAGCATCGTTTCTAACGAATCACGTCGACAGTGATAACCGACTGCAGACGAAGTTTCTCTCCTGGCTCGGCTGTCCGTTCGCGGAATTACGAGGACACACTAATGTCCATAGCGTGATGAAGTCGACGGATCTCACGGTAGTAACCGTAACGAGCATAGGACGAACGATGCCAACGAACGAACGAGGTGACCGAAGATCGAGCAGCGTAACTACGTGGCATCGTTTGCCTCCCAACGTTCACCTTTTGACCCGTCCAAACGGCCACGATTCACCGAGATTACCTACGAAACACCTGTCATCTAACGACCGAACTTTCCGCGTCTCGACAGCGTTATTTATTCCTCCTTCGAACGCGAACAACTTTCTAGCAATTACCGGGCGCGTGTATTAAGCGATCGTTGTAAATGTCCTCTTCTTGCGTACGAACTTTTTACGAGCATAACACTCTTTTCAAGAAACGACCATGTAAACCGATATGTACACCGTGTTACAATCAAAATCTTCTCGTTTATTACTTCGAAAAAGTACTCCTGAAACATTCCCGTTTATTAGCGAGACTTTTAAACGATCAATTTGCACCTGAAAAGTGTTAATTACCGTAAACAGAGAACGTTGCGGTTATGGTACATGTACATAAAATTTGTTCAAAATTGTAATATTAATACAGTAGATAGATAAGTTTCTAGGTGTCTATATCCCTAGACTTTTAGACTTGTACATTTATAGATTTCTAGATCACTATTCAACACATTGATCGTTACCTCTTTGTCAAGATCTTAGATGTTCACATATTCACATATCTAAATCTCTATATCTGTAGACCCATATATTTGTTAACATGAAGAGTATATGAAATACATATGAAGTATAATATGATATACATATAATATGATGTATAGTAAGAAGTATAACATGAAGTGAAATATGAAATATGATATGAAATATAACATGAAGTGTAACATGAAGCATCATATGAAGTATAACATGAAATATAATATGAAGTATAATATGAAGTGCAACATGGAGTATAATATAAAGTATAACATGAAGTGTAACATGAAGTATAACATGGAGTATATCATGAATTACATACGAAACCCATATAAAGTCCACATGAAGTACATGCATGAATTACAGAACGTTTATTATACAAACATATCGCAGTTTTTATGGAATTAAAAAATAAAATAGAACAGTTAAATAGGTCTTTCGTTCAGCGCAGAACGTAAGAAAACTAGTAGAGCAAACGAATCCATAGTAGAGTAACGTGTATATCCTTGGCGAGACACGGAACGAATGGTAGCTAGAAGCCGTACGAGCAGAGGTATACCTCGGTTACACAGTGTACGGTGACTAATGAACCTTTACAGTCACCTTTACGTCCTACTGTCGGCGCACCGTACCTGGCTGAGTTTATTGCCGATGCTAATTCACGAGTCCGAGCAATTAGAGAGTTCGACGGAAGCGGATCCTTTGAGATCCTCCTTGTACTCCTGTCGCCACCGATTCAAACCCGACAGTCAACGTTTCACGGCGCCCCATCAATTACTTTCGATACACCGCCAGCTAATAACCTACACGATCTGTACTATACATTGAAAGTTAAGAAACGGTATCGTTTTGCAATTTAGTACGTTTATAGTTACGTACAGAAGAGAAACTAGTTTAGGGAAGGGGTTTAAGGAGGGAGAGGCTTTAGGTCGATCATTCGATAATCTTAGAATTCTTCAATTTTCAGAGTTTAAACGTTTACTTATTTGTATTTCGAGTTTTTTACATTTTTCTGCTGTCTAATTTCCAAATAAATCAACATTGAAATTTGTTCTCTGAAAAGATTAAATGTGAATCATTGGATTCAATAAATGGAATCATTGTCCACAAGTCACGTTACCAAGAACTCAGAAAAGAAAGAAAGAAGAAAGACAAAGAGAAAAATTTTAACAACGAAGAACACTTTGTTATCAAGATCGGTGACGAAGACGAACGGTCCAAACGAAGGAGTCAGAAGAAACTTGTAGCCGAAAGGAATATTCATACGGCCGGTTGTGACCGGATCGAGGAATCGTTAATGTGCCCCGAAGTCTCCAGAAGCTTTCAACGCCTCCATAATGAGATCCTGGAAGACGAAGTTCGAGAGACAATCGATCGGTAACTTCCATTATGGTACTTCTCAGCACCATAATCAAAGGACTTCATTATCCTACGCTTCATCAATTTGTAACGAAAATATTAAGCTCATCTCCCTAAAAAGAAATTGTATTCCCACTAGTATAACATACCCTTCTAAAAGGACTCAGTATTCTGAACAACTCGATTATACCGATAATTTGTTCTCATTTAAAATGGAACAAAGTAGGTGGTCATTCATGCAGCAGACAGCCTTGGCAGTCTATCCACTATTCGATCTAAATAGAACGATCAAAACCGAGTCAATAATAAATATCCGTCGCTTACACATCAGTGCGCTGCACGATACGATAATTGCACGTCATTACACGGCATCGACCAAGCAATATATATTGTTGGTCCCTGTTGCACATAATCGCGACGCGGAGAAGTATCGCGCACGATTCTAGAATATTTATACGAGCCATTGGCCGCCGTTAATTAAGGAAAACGCCATAAACGTCTGCGGAACGTTAGAAGACAGCGGAAGCGAAAAAAAAGACGAAGAGGAAACATAGATGACCGACGGTGACCAGGTCTGCGGTCACCGGGAGGCCGTGAACCGATCCAAAGAAAAAGTTGGTTCGATCGATCTTTCAGTGAAATGACCATAGCGGAAGGCTCAGCCTAAGTAAAAGCGATAATGCCTCCTCGATCGGGGACCTCGAGAAACGTAAAAGTACCTCAGCATCGTGAAACTCCCTCCATCGTGTCCACCTCGCAAACAACCGGACCACGTACTTGCGTAGCTATCGAGAGAGACGCATGCGACTACACGCAGTCGATACACCAGATAGTGATTGATGATGATTAGCCGGCGATTTGCCGATAAGGGAATGTACCGAGCGCCAAGGTAAACTCTACGGGCCCCGTTCTGCTCGCCGCTATGATACAGCCTACGATATTGGGACTCTACAATCGTGTAAATTGCTGTACAATGAGCAATTACAATGACTTACGCAACGTACGCGTTCCCTGCGATTCAGATTTTTTTTACTTCTTTTCAATTTCTGACTGCTTCGGTACCTTTTACTGAGCCTTCACGAAAATGTCGCTATTCGAACCTGTTTGCGGTGGAAACGACAGATTATGTCTGAACATACATGTACATACACACATGCATACGTATAACATGAATGTATACGGAATGTTTATGATAGGCACATTTTTAATTCATGCGAAAGAAAGTGTTGAAATACGTATTTCAGAGACCACCATCGTATGTGATTGATGCTGCAAATTCAGCTAAATTTATAGAAAAGGTGAATATAAGGAATTTCTAAAGGCTCTTAGTAGACAATAATATACATTAACAGATTTTTAAATTAAATTAAAAATACCTTTATTCTTAATAACCTGTAGCGTGTCTGACCACAAACGTCACTTTTCACTGCGGCAGTCAACATGTGATTTAATATAAAATTACTGAAAAAACAGTTACCAAACTTATATGTAACTACAATTACTATACAAATTTATCAGTAGCACAAACGATAGCAATAACAATAATTAGTAATAATTTATAAAGAATTTCTAAATATGTCTGACTTAACGACGTCATATTCCACTTGGCGACACCAACGAATGGAGGTTGCTTTATTTCCCTATTAGGTGGTGGCCGACAGTAAAGTGGAAACATCGAAACGTACCGATTTATCGCGTCGATTTAACGCGAGTTTCCTCCGACAGCTAGTTGCAGGTGCAACGAGAACCAGCGTCGTCCGTGAAGTACGACTTCGATACGAATCTACCGGCGTGACAATCTTTCGATAACAAGCAGAGACGTCCGTGGAATCGCGGAAGGTCGGTGAACGCGATCGATCTGCTATCTTTTACCTGTTCGTCGAGATACGATGCGTAGTGATAAGCCGTATTGTTGTCGCGCACGACTGCACCCTTTCCGGCACGTCGTTCCATACATTCTGCCGGATCGATACTCTCTATCTGGACAATTCCGATATAAATCGATGCTTGAATATAACCATCTTTGCATAATATCTTCATACGTACCGTATTACTTTGTCGACGTTTTGTTAAACACCGGTTCTGATCGATATCAACAAATGTCTACATGCATTCGAATTTAGTAGCTTCTGTAGTGAAATAATTTTGGTTATATGAAACAGATCTTTGATAATTCTGGTACAAGGTATTTTTGGTATGTTAAGGACACAATTTCGGAGTGAATTGGTTGAAACAAACAAGTATTTTGCTATTGTAAACTTCAAATGTTATATCATGTTAATACGAATATCAAATATACATTGTTTAAGTCTCTACTTATCGTAATGGAATAAAATGCGTTGTTATTGCGAATGTTGAAAAGTCCTTTAAATTCAAGGACTTTGATTTAAAAAAATCGCGGAAGCAATTTGTGAAAACATGCCAACGCTTTCTAAAGTCACTGCACCTCCAGTGATGCACTCACAGTTAAAAACCTGACAATATTTTAGCATGCAATTTTAAAATAAATTTTAATTGCTTACATAATTAAGTAAATATAACAGTTCTCTTTACACAACTTTTTTGTTCGTACTAACAATGAAAAAGCAAGTATCCAGTTTCGGCTGACGCCACCAGCGCGAGAAATACACAGCAAGAGATTAATGATCCGAATAGTTTCTGTTCGTTATAGTTTAGCAATTTGATCAGCCTCTTTTTCGCTTCTTACAATTTCTACTTTAACGATTAGAAGCGATAGGAAGCGGTTGATTTAATGTAAGAAGAAAAGAATCAACTAGTTTTAATTAATTACTCTCCTCCTCTCTATCATCCATGGACTGTCGTCATCGATTTATTGTAGCCATTAAATTGGAAAGTCATTATGTCCACTTAACGACACATAGAAACCTTCTTTCCCACGGTTTCTGGAGTAAGGATCATTTTGCAAGCCCGTCCATCCGTGAATGCATCAAAACAGGAAAGCATAACTAATGCACCGAATTGTGCAATTTATTATGGATTATAATTCAGACAAGCACAAAAATAAAACAAAACCATGTTATTTATATAGGATTAAAATTCTTAAATTAAAATATACATGTGGAAAGAAGTGAACCTATTTCTTTTTAAGCTTTACCAGATGATGTTCGAAAATCACGTGCAAACCTAATCCTAAAATCACATATAATTTTTGTCCAAATAATTTTTTAGTATTTCCAATTAATATTAATATCAGTATTTCCAAAGTAAGAGTGAAATGTACAGTGCATTGCTAAATATTGACCCGGTTTGTGACATTCAATGTTAGAATAGAAGAGCACGAGACAAGTTAGCAAACCGTGTGACGAGTATCAGCAGGATTCTCCGTGCAAGTTAAATCTTTCTGTGGCAAGCGTTAACCGCTGTGTGGTCCATGGGCCGATCGTTCTGGCCGCTAGTTAGCGTGATTCAGTCGCGGTGCACGCTCACACGCTCACGATGGGGCCCGCAAGGGGCCCAGGGACCGCCACGGTAGTCGATCGGTGATTAGACGGCAGCTTGTTGTTTCCGATCGCCGCTAAATATCTTGACGACGCTGCTGCCGGCATGGATCCTTCGCGCTCCGAGGATCCTGCTCTGCTACATCCTGCTGACGACTACTCTTTCTCTCGCGTGGTGATTCTTCCCGCGAGCGGGATCCTTGAGAGCACGCCGCTTTACTTTGCTCGCACCGCGCTCGGTGAGAAAGTTTTACGACTCACTCGTGCGAACGCCTCGAAGCCGAGGTCGAATCGCGAACAGGGAATCTCGAACGCCCATCACTGATCCCCTCTGCGTGCCTTCCTCAGCGAATCTACTTCCAATTTTTCTTGCTTATTTTCAAATAGATGCGAAAATGTGTTGAGAAACTGTTTAAGTAATTGAAACGGTTGGGACACCACGAACCAAAGGTTGAGACTCTTGAAGGACCCTATAACGTTGCAGTTTGGACGCCATATTTTCTCCAGTCGCTTGAAGTTGTTACGCGTCGGGTTAAATATTAACTTTTTATAATTGTTGTCGAAGGTTGTAAATCTTCGAAGACCCATGGCGTTTCCATAACTTGTTACGGTAGTGGAATTATATGTAAACTGATTATTATAAAGTAGAATTTATAGAATGGTTCAGAGTCCTCCACACTGGTGCGCCCAAGTCACTGAAGGATGTAGATCATCCCACTAGTTATAATAATTGTTGAATGTCGTTGTCGTTGTTAGAGAGTATCGTTCGTAATAGTATCTTTCACCGAAGTTAGTTTTAGACTGACCGTCGCTTCTAAGCAGCCAGAAAAGAAAGCAAGGGAGGAAGTTCAAAATATGAAAGCGTCACCATAAGGAACCAATCAGGACAGATTGTTATTTGTAAAATATAGTGATTGATGAGATGGATCAGCGAATGAAATTGTAGGACCTTTAGCATTTACTCCAAAGTTGTAAAACGCTTCGTTAATAAGGTGACCCAAACAGTTAAGTGATTTGGGTTCTTCAAAAGAACTAAGTAACGGGACCCGCTACAGGGATGCACAGTTTAGGACCATGGAAATAAACTTCTTTAAAGAAAGTTATATTGACGTTATAAAAAATGTGCTTTTCTGGCCTGTTAGAAAGCTATTGTCAATAGTTAGGAACGTTAAGCTGTGGAGACGCTCATATGGTCCAAAATATCCCTTCAAAATTATAACAAAGGAATATTCTTGGGTTCGGCAGAACATTTATAAATATTACATTAATTGTACTCCGCGCAACTCGTAACAAAGTGTACAAATTACAGTGCATAGAAATTTTAAAATCCAAATATTTAAGAATCTGGGCAATCTAATTTTCAAAAAGAAACTTCGTTGTTACCACGGATAGTAGAGTATCGACCGTGAATGATAAATGTTCTAAATTAATAACTAAGTTAGCAAAAACTGTGTAATATTTTAAAAAATAAATTTCTGAAATGAATTATACCTGTCATGAGTAAATGAACGGATTATCCACGCGAGGGTTAAAGATGAAGATGTACAACTTTTTCCTGCATGTTGTTCGTATAATACTCTAACGATGCTATCATATAATACGTCTTATGATAGTTACGAATTTTATTCCAATTAATTATTCGTAAACATATAATCTTAAACGATCGATCATCGTTCTCTAAGACGGACGAGAATCAACGGGTTTGCCAGCTGTTCAAAGGTAGAATTTTCCAAAGATCTCGTAGCGTAGGTACACTACAGATTATTTTCTTCGCTTGATGAATCGTGGCGTTTAATACCAGCACGTGTGTGAGCTGTAAACGAGCCTGACGCATTCGCCTTGACCTCGACATAAGATATTATGCCTATCTATGGTTGTGCAGCGACTCGCCACGAAACGAACCTTTGATTTATACCAAAGTCCTGCTGGTGTAGAAGCTAGATTTCTTGTTTACCGAGTATTCTTGTAAAAAGCTGCTGATTTTTAGCGTCTGTTTATAGAAGGAGTGATTTCTGGTTATCTCGATTGTGCCTCTATACGTCTATCTTGATAATACGAACATACTTGGTAAAGCATGCGAGTACCAACACATTCTTGTTATTCTTTAACCTAGGTTATCTCAACACCTACTAAGTTATCTACGATTTAAAAAAAAAATAACTTTCATTTAACTTTATGCAATTATTTGCGTAATTTTATCAGAAAATCATCCTAGTTAAAAAACCTTTAAGAATTCCTATTTCAATGAGAATTGAACGCGAAACTCGATCAGGTTGCTCATTAAAATTTCCCACATGGTTCATTTTAATGACAACGTTCCCGTTCGATTACTCAATCGCGTTCACGCGTGCACGCATGAAGAACTTCGGTCGTTCAGCGAAATCGCGAGCTGTACAAAAGGCACGGCCGTGTTTCGAGGGCAGTTCATTAAAATTTATTTATGAATGCCAGGTAAGGGCTCGGCTCCGAACTCCAATGTCCTCTTGTCGGCTCGTATTATCATCGTTCCTTGCCGCTACAACGAGTTTTATCGACGCAGAGGTGTGTCATTGTGGCGTTTCGCGCCGCGTAATTTGCTCCACTTTTTTTTTCTTTATTTCTTTCTAATTCCATCGCTCCGTTCTCCGTGCATGTCGGTCGTGTACAGTCGATGGCAAATCTAGTTTCCCTAGGGAAAATGTCGCAATAACCCATCGTTGATTTTTGAAAATTTTTACGAGTTAAGGGTTAAGTGTTTGAAGAAGGAAATTTGTGAAAGATTTGAAGATTCAGAATGTATTGAACAATTCAACGATTTAGGTATTTGTGTATTTATCGATTTTGAGGGCTGGTTATTTGATAGTCTAGAACTGCAAAAATTTAAGGAATTGAGGGTGTAGAAATTTTTGACAACTCAACTTCTAACATTTGACAAAAATTGTAACAAATAATAGAAATGTAACTAATCGAGTAATGAGCTAAAAATTATTTTTAGCATCCCAATCATAATTTTATTTCCACCGTGTTTTGTTACCGATTGCAATGAAATGTAACTGGAGAATGGAAGATCAAGTGGATACCAGGAGATAGAATGG
The DNA here is from genome assembly GCA_963576845.1 of Megachile leachella. NCBI lineage: Eukaryota > Metazoa > Arthropoda > Insecta > Hymenoptera > Megachilidae > Megachile > Megachile leachella. The sequence continues at coordinate 16,378,798 of OY756248.1, forward strand.
AATGACCAAGTAGAGCTTGATAGTCGGATTGCGTAATTCGTGGAATGACTGATTGTGAGACCTACTAGTGATGCGAAGAAAACGGGATTAGTGAGTCGGTGACGGTAATTTGTCACGCGTACATGACGTCGCTGTAGCCTTTCAACGCGAGTCCTCGTTATTGGTAACAGAACAATCTGAATACCGAGTGACACGGACCCGTGTCCTGGTTCGCACGTACGTCACCCACACGTGACATCCCACGCCTCGTTTGCACGATGTGTCGTCTCTCTTAACCTGACACTGGCTCTGCCCGGTCCACGAGTAATGACCTAAGCCAATTCCTTCAAGTCCAACTGGGATATTACACAGAAATCTGCTATTTATGCTAACTTGTGAATGCAGAAGGGTAGATGAAGTTGCATTCATAATAAAATCACATGAAGTTACATGCACAATAAAATCACATGAAGTTTCATTCACAATAAATCACATGAAGTTGCATTCACAATAAAATCACATGAAGTTACATTCATAATAAATCACATGACGTTACATTCAGAATAAAATCACGTGAAGTTACATTCATAATAAAATCAAACAAAGTGTACAAAAAGACGTTCACAGCGTGTAAGTTTGTTGGTCGTCGCGTGCTCTGTACGATTAAATCAGTCATACATTGTTCTTAATGGATCTGCCTTCTTTAGCAACTAGTATTTTCGCTACATTCCATCCCGCTGTCGCATCAGTGTATAAATCAGGTGTGGTTCGACGTAGATCTATCAAACGACCGACAGGAAGAGAACGGCACTCTGTGACAGATTAATCTCGAGGTGCAGCGCGTGCACGTTGCAACCTATCGAACTCCTATCGTTCGATGCATAATTCATTATTTTTCCACTGTCGACGTATTCTGTTGTCTTGCCACACTTCAACAATAACGAACGTCATCGGCGAATTGGAAATCGTAAGCGGGTGATCGAATATTTCAATCTGTACATCATTAATTAATTTGTTCGGTTTTATTGTGAAAGCTTTTGAATTTATGATCATGTTTAATATTAATGAACTGGACATATTGTTAAAATTATTCGAGGAATTTGTCCTCTCTGACAATAACGTTTTGATAACTTTACTTAGTCTTCTATAATTTTTTTTTTAATAATCTTACATTAAGAGAAAATGTGCTTGTTTTAATATATTTAAAGAAGCATTGAATTGACGAATTTCGAATTTTCAGAGTAACAGATTTATCAAGTTTGCATTTGAGAGAATTTCAGTGAACTTGATAGTTAAAACTTCACTCCAATTTAATATCCAACATCCGATAGCTCAAATCCAATTTTATCTTACCGTAAGTTTGATTGTCTCCGTTAATTCCACTTCTGCTAAGTCTAGTCACACTTTACCAACCGGAATTTCATTAATGGATCATTCGAAGTAATGGCTCGTGACCGATTAATGAACTTTGACTTCCTCCAACTGTTTTTACTATGAAAGAAACAAACTACGCACTTCCGTCGTTCTAATCATATGCACATATCATAATAGTTACATGTTCAACATATCAGGTGATTTGAATTCCTATTGTCTTATTTTAATTTTAACCAGTATTATACAGTAAACACATTTTGACGAGTGTGCAACAAACAGATTATCAAGTACTATGAACATGAATTTTTATAAGTATTGTAAATAGATTAGCTACGGCAAGTATTATAAAGCAAAATCATTCTTTTATATAGTGAATTTTCAAAATGATGAATTTAGTCGAAATGATCAATGTAGAAGCGAATTACAAGCGGGTGGTTAATTTTTGAGACGCGTTAGATCGCCTTTCTGGCGGCCCAGCCATTTGACCGTCGTTATACAATCGCCATGGACGGCTCGATTTCGTCAAACGGGCAACCGGTTGAAAGCAGAGTCATACGTGAGCCGATATGGTTAATCGTATCGGTGTATGTAGAAATCGGTGCCAGCAATGGGCATAATTAGCATTAAATGTGTTATTGCTCGTGTTTCGGGTAACCGTGCACAGCTGGTACGTTGAAACGTTCACTTCTCCGGCAATAAAGTGGCGCGAATCGGCGTCTTATCGATTACCAAAGAATCGCATCTCGACGAGTCGTTAACGTGATGGGATTTTTACAAGCGAGCGGACCGCGGGAGAACAACCGTGAACGAGCACGTGTTGCGTGCAGGATATTTCTGCAATATCCAGGCAATTTGTTTGACGCCGATCTGTTCCTCCAGCAACCGGAGAAAATTGAAAGAACTCCACGTGCAACCCGTTACCCTCGATGGAACTTTTTCCTGCACGAAACCGTGTCGTTAACGCGACACTGATTGTTTTCGGTGTGACGAGGGGAAATTGAAATAGAAGCCTCATCGCCGGTATCGGTGTAATTTTCCTCTGATAGAAAAACAACCGTGATTAGAACGCGAACTAGTGCAACAGGGACACTCGTACCGTGTTACTGAAATGATTAATGCAAATTGGTTTTGGTAATACCAACCGTAATTCGTTCTGCTTAAATTAGTCGTAAGTGAGAGGCGAAGCAATATTTCGTTATGAAGCCACCGTGAAAAAGAAATGCAAACCAAGTTTCTCCGTAGACACGATATTTATTAGATTGTTAACTATGGAATTACGGATTTTGAAACGTGGAGGCACTGACACCATTTGATGATGTAAATGCAATGTGAAAACAGATTTCAATTCCAAGTTCAATATTTCTGTTACTAGTAATGCATTCGAGTCTTCAATTTTTTAAAGAAATATTGATTAAGCATTAATTAATAATAATAAGGAATAAAGAATATTGTGAATATTAGTAAATAATATTATTGTGAATATTGTTGAAGTTGATGGAGTGTAATGCATGCAACATTATGCATATGCGTAACGTAAATATGTGTAACGTTTGCAAGTGACTATGTGAACCTTTTATCAATGATTTTCATTTAAAATTAATTGATGCTTCACAGTAAAATTTACATAGTCATTTGCATCGAATTACGTTCAAAACTCACATACTAAAACAAGTAATAATTCACTGCAATTTTGTGTCAACAAATTGTGTCGGACTCCACATGTTCCACATTTGTTTAACTGTCCAACTATACTGTCCAATTATTTAACCGTCCATTAATCATCTTATATTAAGAATATCAACAAACTCCTTCCGCATGGTAAATTTCTAATTTCAAATATTGTTCAACCATTCCCAGACTACAAGGAACAATCTTGCTTCATAACAGTTCATCCAATTGTAAAAAGTAGTATTTTACAAACAATTCTGAAACCATAAATCACGGGAAACAGTAGCCGAGCAAATAAATTCAGAGACGGAATGCGTTTTTTGTAATAATCTGCTATGTAGAACTTTTGAACGATAAAGGTGTTATGAGTTAAGTATTGCACGTGGGTCTTATGGGAAAGTTACGGTGATTCCGTTCGTTGCCCATTGTGCTAAGGTTGATAGCGAAACAGACAAGATTTATTCGCTTTATTCCGTGGACACGGACGACACGTCGTTTTCTATCGTGAGCTACCTATGAACACCTACGTTCGTTATCGAGATACATCGAATCGAATTATTTCTACATCGATAAAGCGACGGAAACGGGTCGAGAAAGACAGATTGTTTTTCTGTCGGTTGATTTTTCAGTGTCTAATTACTAGCAACAATGCGTTCACCGAGATCGCGTTCAGATTACTCTGCTGCTGAATTCTTAGCGTTGCTCAATGATTTCGCGATGGTTTCTCAAGCTCTCGGATTGCTTTATCTATCGTGGGATTCGCACCGTCTAAGAAAATAACTTGATATCTTGTCATTTCAGAGATAAGACTCTCGGATATTTAACATTACTCTTATCCTTTTATTTATATTTCACTTCATTTCTTGTTATTTATATTTCTTTTCCGCATTTATTATTATTCCCTTTAGAATTTGCTATACTGTTACACGTCGCAGTGTAATTAATTGCAGAAAGATCAAAGTAGGAAGTGAAAGTTTGAACGATTATGTTGTTTGTCGGGAAATGTTTTAACCGAATCAATTTCTGCTTGCTCATCCGAAGTAATTGTATCAGTATGCTGTAACACATCTTTCAAAATACCGTAGCTTCCTGTTGAAATTCCTTGGTAAGTGATAAAAGGGAAAGGTGTTAATAATTAAAAAGGCAGTAGCTAGTATAAAACATACTACTCCAAAATATTGTATAAAACAGCTATTAGTAACGAACAAAATAATGTCGCATATACAGTTACTAGTATAGATATACAAGCATTATATATTTTACAAAAATTCCTTGAGCTAGACTTCGCACATATGTGCGATGATTCACATATGTGCAAATGTGAACCGTATGTCCACAACCGCTTAACAACTTGTCATTGCAGTTGTATTAACTGTATAATGCAACGTGAAAAAATACATTTGTACTTATAAGCAATTTGTAAAATTATCATATGACATTCTAGAAGGAATTAAATTCTATTAACAAGTAGCGACATTATCATGGAGTTATTGAACTATTGACTTGTAACATTTTGAGTGAATCACCCTGTATAATGTGAAAGAACATTACTTTTATACTAATAAACAATCTCGAATAGACCATTTTATAACCATATTAAGATGGAAGAATGTCATCAAATACCACGGCAATCATTCGACAAAGAGGGAGCACAGATACACAGACGGTGATGATCACACGTGCGGCAGTAACGCGAAATTAATAATCCGTCGTTTCTTATGCCTCGTTATCACGGATCGTCACGTCTTTATAACGCGGCTGGGGCTCGTACGTCAGATGGTATCGTCGTATCTCGTACGGCCTAGCAGCTAGTAAAGTAAGTGCGAGTAAGTATAAACTACCGCGCTCCATCCACCACCCTCGATGTTCCGCCCCAGCGGAGAGATAACATCTTCGTGCACACTCTTCCTCTCTTTCTCGGCGACCTCTTCTTCGCTTTCACAACCCTTTTGCTCGCCTACCGTCCTCCTCGATCGGCCCCAGGCTTCCCTACGATCGGCTACTTCAGTAGCTGCACCATCTGCCCTCCATAAATCCTCTTAGCCGTCTATACTGCATCGATATCCTACCCGACCTAACCGCGGTTTCAACCTGTTTTTTCGCATTTTTCTACCTGCTTCTTCCTACCACTTCGGACAACTGCTTCTCTTCTTGCTTAAATACTACCATTGAATTTTCTGTTCTGGATATTTTAATTTTCACACTTCCAAATTCTTGAATTTTTACATGTTTCCATTTTGTTGGTCGTTTTCCATACTTCATTTTCTAAGTTACCTAAGTGCCTATATCACGTTAGTAGTGCCAGAAGCTTTTCTAATAGGTAGATTATTTCTTTTGTTTCTTACTTTGTATTAGGACTCGAGCATTTGATTTTCCAAATTCCTAAATTCGTAGATGTATATGAAATTTGTATATTTTTGTACGTTACAAACTTCAAACTCTCTTATCAAACTTTTCTATTGCTCCACTTAAATATCACTCTTCCAGCTTAAAATTAATGAAGAAGTTAATAGTAATAGTAATGTTTGACATCATTTTGTTTGTCCGAATCTGAATAATTGTATGAAGTGTATTTCGATATAAGAAAAATCCGAATCTAAAGTTCCAAGAGACGGTGAGGACATTTAATCGAGTATGTGATGGTCGCATAACGGAAGAGATTCAAAGCGTTAGTATGATCTGGTATTGCATAGATACGCGGTCATATATCAGATTATTCATAGAAGCATTGAACAACACAGGTGTTTCGCATCAATAATTGCAACGCGGGGCATCAAACAAACCGACCCTCGAACTTGTTGATCTACAGAACTCCATAGCGGAACGATCGTACGAGCCACCGCGTGGGAGAGTTGGAGGCCTGTGTCGCTTCTTCTTCTTCTTCTTCTGCTTCATCCTCTTCTACATCTGGTATGGGAACGAACCTACCGAAGGGATCCGTGCTCGCGCGAACCGCGCGCAATATATTGCCATTTGTTCCGGCCGCTATAAGGCAATATGTTTGTCAGTATCACGGAATCGAAGCCGAACCCTCGAACCTCGACGAGAGAACCTAGTAGTCTGATCTTGACCGTTATTTCTCGGGTGCATATGGTCTCGGCTGCCGATACCACCTCCCGATATCTACCCAAACGCGATCCGCTCGACTCTCGATCGTTCTCCTCTCGCAATCGATAAGTCTTACACGAGGAACCCTTCCACTTCTTCTTCTTCCTCGTCTTAGGCTTGTTATTCATTTGTTGCCCGTAGATCTTCCGCCAATCGCCGCACCAGCTACACCGAGTTAGGGCTAACGATCTCACAGAGACTTCTATCGATGCATCGAACGGGCCACGAACGATACTCGATCGTTATTCACCCGGTGCTCATGGATTTCGACGATTCTTAGCTAAACGATTTCTCGGTCGACGTTTTTATGAAATACTGTCACATATGGAGAGAAACGCGAGTATGAGCAGAAAAGTGGAATATTGTAGCAACCCAGAGAAATAATACAGGAGCTCTATAACATGGTTAGGTTATGTTAGATTAGATTTATAATTTGATGTTCATTTGAGGAGAACTGTAAGAACTTTTGAATATTTAAAGGGGATTTGAATTATTCAATTTTTAAATTCACATGTCTCAAGTAAGAAGAAGTCAGTGTCATATCCTTATTGATACATTTTTAATTATTTCACATTTTCAAATAAATGATATGTACATTAAATTCAGAAGAATAGAAAAATATAATAAAATACGAAGTAAACATATCTCTAAAACTGTAGAAACATGTTACAATTTTGAACACGTTCCTCCTTTGGAACATTGCAGTAACTTATCCATACGAACAGCGGTATCAATAAAATACGCGTTTTACACGAAGAAAACATTTTCCTTCGCGACTCTAGTCGAACGTCTCTACTTCCATGTCGGAATCCGACATTTATCAACCAGTCTCCACGGGGTAGAAACGCCGAAGAAACGAAGATATTAATCGCGCCAGCACGCAGTCTACTATAAATAGCAAAATTATATCAGACGGATCGTAAACAGGTTGTCAGAACGTGAACTGGTGACGAACCGACCGTGGAGACGATTTTTCATCGATGAAAGATATGTACACTTCGGGGCAATGTAGGCTTACTTTCAATTAGGCAAATGAAGAGAAATCAAATAATATTTTGTTACTATTATTTTGGTAATATTTATATATTACTAATGATATTTACATATTGTTTATATAATTATATTTCTAGATTTATTTATTAAATTCTTTGGTTCAAGAGTTTCGAGTTTTAAACGCTCAAATTTCCTTCAAGTCTTAAATGTAAAAATTATCAAAGTTAGAAATTTAATACAGTTTATGGGTTGCAAAATTTTTTAGTTTTTAAAGTCTTGAATTTTAAGCTTTTAAGATTACTGCAATTCCCAAATTTAAAAATTTCAAAATTCTGAACTTTTTAAATTTTAAAATTGTTAAATTTTCATGGCCCGAAATTTGAAAAGTTCCCAAACGTTCAAGCCCCATAATCTCCAAATTTCCATATTCCTAAATTATCAAATCTCTAAATTTAAAAATCGTCAAACATAAAAGTTAAAAAATTCTTAAAATCGCCAAATTCAAAAGTAAACTAATGAAAAAGTGAACGAAGGCTACCGTCCATTTGTTATATCGCCATTTTTCTGAAGAAAGGCATATTTGCCGCCGAGTGTACACGGCGAGCGGAACTCTCGCGTGCAGCAGCACACGCTCGAACGGCAGCGGAATTCTTCTAGTTTCTTTCTGGCCGCGCAAAAATCTCGGCGGGACGACTCTTTGTCGACGGTGAATTATTATGACGTTAACGGGAAACACTGCGCGCGGTGGATGCGGGTTTCTTGTCTCTTTTCGATTCTACGCGTTTTCCTGTTACGTTCGATAATCATCGACACGATTGTTCGGATGTGACCGACGTATTAAACGACCTCGTCGTGGACGAAAGTAGTCTGGCAGCTTTCAGGAAAGCATCCGTCGAAGCCCGTCTTCGCGGACATACCACCGTCGCGATATCATCTACGTCGCATTCTTTTCTTCCGTACAAAATAACCGACCACGGAAAATGCGTTTTACGAACTCTGATCGACGATAAGAAACGAGTGAATGAAACGCCTTTTAAAATAACACGTCTTCCCGTTTCTTTTCGAGGTACCCTCAATGAAATTCTTCGCTTCTTATTACTGTAAAAACTATCGTTTAGATACCGAGAAAATTCCTGAGAAAATACATAATTAATAGAATACAAAATTACGTTTTCTTTCGATAAATTTGTTTTTCGTTCGAGCAGTATGATTGATTGCGGTTCAAATGATACAAGTATGTTAGTTGAATTGGTGCACTTTTTGAAACTAGTTTTTGTTTCTACTGTTTATAGTACAGTTACATTTTTGTTCATGGATATTAAATGCAAGTAGAAGTGGATTTTTAATAGTTACATTTGTTTCTTTTTTATGTTGTTGAACTGTGATCAGCGTTATGTAACATTTTATGCTACTGCACTGTAATTAATATTATACAATATTTTATGCTGCTGCACTGTAATTAATATTATACGATATTCTATGATACTGCACTGTAACTGACATTCATTAAATTTAAAACTCTGTAATTATTAAATAAGAAAATCTTTCAAAATATAAAAATTACTAAATTAATTAAACCACTAACTTTTACGTCCAACAATAAAACCGTACCTCACAGAATTTAAGCTGTGTAGGCTTAAAGGGTGGTTGATATTCTCGGAATTATCGTGACCTACATTTCCCCTAGTAACGCGTGATAGTAAAAAGAAACCCGTTGACTCACGTATAGTTCATCGACCATCGGACACGTGAGCAGCTTAGGGTAGATTAGTGAAGTTCGCGCGAGCGAGAAAACACGATTGTGTGAACAAGACAAAACAGTAAATCGCTGAAAATTACGGTCTACCTTATGCGATGATATCACGTCAACCGGAAGTCGTATCGCTGTAAGATAAAAAGCACCTTAAAGGCGAAGATTTCCTGCGACTAACAGTGCTAACAGTATTTCGCTACGATACTGCGCTTCGCATAACGGGACGTCGCCAGAAGGGGTTGTTCTAATGCAAGTTTAAATTAAGAAAATTGTGAAGTAACGTATAAACAATTCAATTCTTGAATACTTCAATTTTTTAATTATCATATTTGCAGACTTGTCAATTTTTGAAAACTTATATTTCAAAATTTCTAACTTCCTCAACTCTGCGAATTTTAATTTGAAAAGTTGGATATCTTGAAATATCTGAATTTTTAAATCATTAAATTACTGAATTTATAAATACCAAAGTAGAAAGTATAACAAGAGGTTGTTATTATTTCCAATGCAGTTAAAATATTTCTTACTATTTTCAATACATTTAAAAAGCGCACAATCTTTAGTTCAACCAATGGTGTTTTCACAAAAGATGTATTTCCGAACTCCTTTCCGAAGGTGTCTTCGACCTAAATTATAAATATCTTTCCAAGTATATTTCTTCCCAATAAACTTCCTATCTCTTTTCTCATCAGTTTTCAAACATAAGTTCATACTAACTTTCTTCACCACCCAACCACAATAATCCGTAACATAAGTCTCAAGGTTTCTAGATAGGCTGTGTATGGTGTGGAGTGTAAGGAAGCAAGGATCGTGGTTCGCTAAAACGCGGGGGCGAAGAAAGATGCACAGATTGGCGTAGAGCGAGGCGATTCACGGGACGCCTGCAGGTGAAGCCGATGAAACCGACGCGACGGAAAGAACGAGATCGGTTGCCGATAGACGACGAGGTCGCGCAACAATCCTTAACAAGGACTCAAATGTCACTTCTGGGTCTGACCCTGGAAAACTGTTCTAACGACCCGCGCTATTTTTTACGGTATTTCGATCACAGGCGAAAGGTAGATCGAATTCAGTGCTCTTAGATAGTTTCTTCCTTCAACTACTGGCCAACACGAGACTTTCATATTACAGTAAATTTGCTTTTCTATACATTTTTCTGTGAGTCCATTTTTATTTACATTGTGAAATATCATATATTTTTTATGTGCATACTGAGAGACGTTTTTGCGATTTGGTATGTGGCCAATTATTGGGACAAATTTGAAAATTCTACAATCCTTAAATTTCACTTTAACTTAATCCTTAAATCTTTCAATTATTAAATCTGACAATGGCCAATTCCCATATTTCCTAATTTCGAGATTCTCCAATTTCGAGATTCTCCAATTCCCACAATCTCCAATTCCCACATTCCCTAATTTCCACATTCTCCAATTTCCACGTTCCCCAATTCCCACATTCCCCAATTCCCACATTCCCCAATTCCCACATTCCTCAATTATCACATTCCCCAATTCCCACATTCACCAATTGCCGTATTCTCCAAATCCCATATTCCCCAATTTCCAAATTCCCCAATTCTCACATTCCCCAATTCCCATATTCCCCAATTCCCACATTCGCCAATTCCCACATTCGCCAATTCCCACATTCCCCAATTCCCATATTCCCCATTTCCCACATTCGCCAATTCCCACATTCACCAATTGATGTATTCTCCAAATTTCATATTCCCCAATTTCCACATTCCCCAATTCTCACATTCCCCAATTCCCACATTCCCCAATTCCCACATTCCCCAATACTCACATTTCCCAATTTCTACATTCCCCAATTCCCGTATTTCTCATATTCCATATTTCCCAAGTCCAACATTCCCCAATTTCCATATACTCCAATTCTCACATTCTCCAATTCCCACATTCCCCAATTTCCACAGTCCCCAATTTCCATATCCTCCAATTGTCACATTCCCCAATTCCCACATTCTTCCATTCCCACATTCCTCAATCCTCATATTCCTAATTCTCACATTCCCCAATTCCCGTATTTCCCAAATCCCACATTCCCCAAATCCTTCATTTCTACATCTCACATTCCCCCAATCTTACGTTCCCCAAATTCCGTAATCTTCAAATTTCCAACTTCCCAAATCCCCAAATTCCACCTATTTCATTCAGAAAATTACACTGCACTGCAATAATCTCTCTATTCCAAAACACAGTATTACTAATGTACTCCTTATATGAACAGATTAAAGCGTTCCATTAGCCGCGAAAAGCAATCGGATCTGAGAGGATGAAATTCTATATAGAAGGTGTTTTATTTTACCCGCAAATACGAATCTCTGTTAGCAAACTTTACGTTTAAATTACTAGTTGAAACCCGCAGTTCCCACGTTTACGCTTCGTGCATGCATGATAACTATGCTCCAGGATTCATGCAAATAGTCGCGCATAAGTGTACGAAGAGATATGGTAACGAATTTATCAGAGATCATGGGAAACCGTGCGTCTGTAGCAAAAGAAACGCGGTAACGACTCAGAAAATAAGAAATCCTGAGCTACGCACTGTTCGCAAAAACAGTTCAATTATACCTCGCTTCAGTCTAATCAAGTATCGCTGAAGAACTTTCGGTTTGAACACCGGTGCTTCCTTTCGACGATGGTTAGCAAGTTGGTGTGAGATTCTCACGTTAGTTTTTAAGAATTTTAGGGGATTCGACGATTTAGGGATTCAGAATTTGCAGTTTTTTAGGATAGTTTGTAATTTGGAAATTTTGGGGATAGTTGGATTTTGAAATTTCCAGGATTTGAGATTTGGAAAATTTCATAGTAGATTTGAAGATGTGGACTTTGATGATCGAGTCGTATCGAAATAGAAAATCATTTCAAATTTTTAACTTTGCAAATCTTCAGTTCATAAATTCCCAAGTTCCTCTATTTCCAAATTCCTGAATATTCAGATTCTCGTACATTTAACATTCTTAACTAACCAAGTTCCATTTACCAAATTCCTCAAGTTCTCGAACATCTCAAACCCGTCTTACATGTCCAAATTTCAAACTTCTACATCAACAAACATCGAACTCCCGAAATTTCAAAATGTCAATATCCTCGTATCTCTCGAATCTCCTTCAGAACTTTGTCTATAGTTTGAAACTTGGAAACCTCGAGATTCCGAAATTTGTTCAGTTTCCTAGGGAAGGCAGATGCGCTGTCGTCCGCTCGTCCTTTCTCAGCCGAGGATGCGGCCGACTCTCGACGGTCCCTAGCTCACCAATTCCGGTTCCCACGTTTACATTTCGTGCATGCGCAATGGGTATACCGTGTGGCCGGTGTATGTAGCGGTGGTAGCTCGTTAACCGGATAACGGTAGGTCGGCTAGCAGCACGTTGCAAGCGCACAACCACCGAGGATACAGGCAGCTAGAGTTGGCCGGCAAGAGGAGATCGGTGGGGGACGTCCGAGCGTGGCTTTTACAGGGTACTACAAGGTACCGGGAACGTCAGCCGCATATAGCAATCCCCGTGGAAGCCCTTAGGCTCATAGCTGAGCCTACGTTAACGTGTCTATTTGAGATATCAGCGATCGGTTGGTACACGGCTGCTGCACGACGCGACGCTACGCGACGCGACCAACTCCAATCGTCCGCGTCTGCAAACCGCACGTCGGATGCGAACTCGACACGTCTCAGACCAGCGGATAGACCATCGTTCACGGAAACGGTGAGAACGGGGGTTGAGTAATTGACGGACATCGCTGCGGACACGTATGTCGCGGCTTCGACTTCCTTCGATGCTACTTGCATTTTGGCTCGAGTTAGGTGTTCAAAGTTTCACGGGAGTTATCGAACACTTACGGCTTCTAGTTACAGCCTCTCGTTTGCAAACTAGTTCATATCGTAAAGTGACACGTTCATTATTCCTTTTAACATAATTTAATTAACTCGGAACATGCTGTTGATATCAAGAGGTGACAGATTTATCATTTGATCTAAATCTTTGTATTTCTGAATTTCACCAACTGCTTAATTTATAAAAAGATCAAAAACAGGGTTCTAACAAGTAAACCTACCCCACTCTTTGATTTTTCTGAAATTTGGATATGTTATAGTACATGGAAAATTAGGGGAAACACCTTGTAAAACTGCATTTTTTAACTGTTCGATCTTTTTAATATATCGGTTTTTTATGCTACTGAATGGAAATCTGAAATGAAAATTCAATATAACGGATCTATTATGGCGGACGAAAACTCGAAAACCTACTTAAATAGACTGTATCTGTGACATGTAATTTTCAAAATATAATATGTACAATTTCTGACATTTATTGTTAGGTGTGCAAGGTGGATCAAGTGAAATTGTTTGAACAATTTAGCTTAAAAATGAAATTTTTTTATTCATATTCTGGTATATGTGGAATTATTTATTCAAACAAAAAAGAAATAAAATTAAAAAAAAGCCAAAGGAATGAATAAAATATGTGATCAATGTTTCCATAGACATTTTTTGTATACAATGGACGATGTCATCAGATTTTAAAAAATTTGAATAATAACATATCCAAATTTCAGAAAAATCGAAGTGACACTTGGGTAGGTTTACTAGTAAGTAAAATTGCAACAGTGGAGTAAATGTATTAAGGAGGACAAATATTTCATTTATTATAAAAGAAATATAATGTCGACCCTTAGGAGTCGACAATACAAAACAGGTCAATACAAAACTTTGAAATGAATATTTTTTAAATAAATTCTGCTATAGATAACCACTGAAATAGGCGATGGAAGCAATTAGTAATAACTTTAAGAGAATTTATCCAAATCTTTTGCTAGAATTCTAATGCTAGTTGCCAATACCATCAAGTGCAGAGGGTAAGTGCAATGTACGGAATCCTCGAAGAGGCGTTCCCAGATAATTTTGCAGCCCCGACTCAACAAGTGTTTTGCGAAATTCGCGAGAAACGAGGGCGGGGCACGGTGTAATTCTTTCAACTCAGAAAATTACGCGACGTCTCTCACGAGTTACGGATCGTCGTTACCCGCGACTATAAATCCTTTAAATGGCCGGCAAAGTATACGCCGTTAGGATCGCGGCAAAATCGCCTGCGTTTCAGTGAGCAGAAAAGTAAAAGCCTTCAAAGTTACACCTGTAATCTAATCAAGTATAAAGTCATTTACGACGTCGAACAGTTTAGCCGGACAGAAAGAGACGAAGAGGCAGGCGCGCATTAAATGAATAATGAACGTTGAACAGCACGCTTCGTCCACCAGACGTTTTCCTAAGGGTACTAATTAACGCCGTGCCACCGTGTTACGTGCAAGAAACGGCGTAGTTAACAGTCCCGTGGCCTCCGGTAGCTCATTTCAATTTTTCTCCTCGGCCGGCCAACTTAAATCGCTATTGGTTCGCCGTGAAAAATATGGCACACAGTCACGGTCGGGTGAACACGACGACGAATTAATCGATAAATAATTGCGTGAACGTTTATGCAACGAGCTACAGGAACAGGAAGATGTGGAAGGGGGAAAATCTACGAACGTCGATCGAAACTCCCTATAATTATTTCGAGACTGTTTCCCTCGATAAATGGAATCATGTTCCTGGTTTAGTTCTGCAGATTGCTTTTCACTTATGTTCCTTGGTATCTTGAATCAATGTGCACGTTTTGTCTTATGTGTAACAGGGTTGAATTCTTACGTGAACAAAGTTCTCCACTTCTCCATTTTCATATTACCTTCAATTTTTAATGTCGATTTTCAGTTTTGAAATTCATATAACATTTTACATAAACCCCCTATTTTATAAATAAAGTCTTCCAAATTTTCAGATTTCAGATTTCATCCGTAACGTGTTATAATAAAAAGTACAGAAGCAAATCATAAAAATTATAAATTTATAAATAAACAAACATCTGTTTCGTGCTGCATAAAACATACAATATGCATAGAACATATAAGTAGAAACTACATAATATAATTAATATAATTTGCGAGCAGTGATGCAGCGGTAGGATTAAACGATAAGTCATAGGAATTTATGTTGGAAAGAATTAAGGAAAATTTTTCGGAGTTTTAATAGAATACCGGAAAACGTAGCGGTTCGCCTGTAGGGCCCAGCAATTACGTGGTAATTAAATGCACCGATTACAGAAGCGAGCTGCAAGTTTGCGGGGCGTGAACCGGTAATTGCGATACCGCTTGCTCGAACCGCGGCAAAAATTCCGCAAACAATGGCCACGAGTTAACCCGGAGATCTTAACTCGCGTGCACAGTCGCGCAAATGGAGCCGCGAATGAATAGGATTATCGTCGAGCCGATGTAAGTACATGGATTAACTGCGGAAAAATGCGTTAATGCAAACTGGCGTATAAACAGATAATTTCCAGCGAGCGTGCTCGGTGACTTGAACCAACGCATTAAATTCAAGCGCCTTTAATTCATTGGCGCCATTTTCAATGGAGCTTGTACTGTTAACGAATCTTTCCTGATAAAAATATAGCCACGACTTCCACTAATTTTAAAAAAATTTAAGGATTTTGGCATAATTTGGATATTCTGAAATTTGGAGGTACCAATACACGTTGTGCGATTATTCGAATATAGTAGGTTGACATGGTAGATTCGACATTGACTTCAGAATAAAGGTGTACGCATTCTGGTACAGACGTATGGTAATTAGAGGCTTAATTAATTACGTGAAACCTTGGAAACTGCAATCAGTCGGTTGAGCAAAACTGCCATCGAAAGTATGGTTGCGCAAGAGTCGATTCAACCGGTGTCAAGGCGCATCAATATTCGTCATCCCTTACATTTCTAAGTGACGTGTAATCGCGTGTATCCATCGACAATGAAGTTATCGGCGCCGATTGCTCATCTCGATCGTATCTCTTTCCTCGAGGCGTATCGTGACGGGTACGCGAAGAAAATTTTAATTAGTCTCGGCACGATTTTTTTTTTCTCTCGAATAAATCAATAAGGCGTACAAAGCCGGTCCGGGTACGAGAGGATGCATTCGAGCATAGAATACTATCAGAATTTATGGGCAGAGTCGATTGAAATGTTCCAGCGCGTTAGCGATGAATACGCTCGCGCTCGAACTGCGCCCATGCGAGAAGCGTGCAGTAATCCCGTAAAAGGTTACGACATCGTAATTATAACTACGTTGATTATTACGTAATTGCGTGGCGTACACGGGTATTCCTTTCAGCGTACATCAGTACGAAAAGAAATACCAAGGAACGGTGGAACGGAGAAAGAAAAAAATACGAAACCGTATTGAAACGGCCGATACAAAAGCGGTCAGGTAGTAACGAAGCTACGTCACTCACCGCTTTAACGATATTAATAATCCGCCAGGTATATCTCAATACGTTGCACGTAGTTATACATAAAACATGCAGCTCGTATATCACGTCAATTAAAACGGAAAATATCCAGTGTCATAAGCAAACCTCGTCCAGCTTCAATTATCGACCCGGTTTGTGTTCGAACAATTACCCGCCACGGAAGCTGCCCTCCCCTAATAATAACGGCTCGCGTTACAATAATAACCGTTATAAATAATTATTCGTCGGTCGAGCAACGTTCTCGTAAATACGTCCCGCGAATCACCATCAGTTACCGCGGTACTCGCGTAAATAAATAAATGTACGGGCGAGATATTTACGAGACGTTCGCTGCAATCGATACGCCCTATGATCGTTAACGTTGAATATTGTATCCTGCCGATCGATGCGAAATCGCGACAAAGTGAACGCTTAACGCCACAACCCGCTGACATTAATTAAACGTCGCGTCAACGCCATGGGATTACCATTTTAATGGATAGTCTCAATTAAAGGCCAAACACCGATTTAAAGCCGGACAATTAAGCTGGCTGACGGTGTTCAGTCTCGCGATACCGTGGCACGCAATCCTTAGACCGTTTACGAAGGTGGTCACACCTCTGTCGACAAGAATTTCTACAATGCTGAATGAGAAACTGAAATTACACCGTGGTTATTAGTGTGTGGATACGTGGAACTTTTTCTATTACGTGGACCTAATCTGAACAATATTAATCAGCACAAAATATCCTGATCATCCTTGAAACAAATAATAATAAATTTACAAACCAATTTATGTGTAATCTCCCAGTTGAGATACATTGTTAGAAATTGTAGAAGACGGTCAAATTTTTGTTATAAAGTAACGATGGAGAGGATACGTTATAACCGTCTTCAATTTCTCGTAACAATGCATCTCAACTAGAAGCAATTACTCGACATCTTGTATGTAATCTATCTCGTACAGTTGTAAAGTTAGTGAGGTAAAATAAGTATTAGGGCGTGTACTAAAATAAGCATGAAAGAATCTCGGCATCGAACAATCCCTCTGAGTAAAATTGACCACGTGCATCTGGCGCATGAAAAGTACTCAATGAATTATATTTCAATGACAGACGCGGCTGATGCCTGAAATTACAGAGCCATTACGCATGCAACCCCTTGGTCAGTTTCCCGTGCGCGCAGCCCAATCCAAGATTTGCCGTAGCTCAGGTTCGAAGGATCCTTCGTCTCCGTATGGACGTCTCAATCGCGAGCCATCAGCGGGATATTTTACTCAACCGTTCGCCATTATCGAATATCTTCGTTCCCCATAACCCTCTCATTCTGCCTGTCCGTTCGCCTCCACCCCTTCCTTTACTCGCCAACTAACGATCGTCAATCCGTTTACATCCGTTGCTCGCAAAGACGAGACTGTTCAACGTGTTATCCGCACGTGTGGCTTCGTTGGCTGCTTTGCAACCTGTCTACCAACAGTAATCACCTGCCACTCCGCTCTTCGCTATCCTGCCAACGGAAAAATTCACCAATCGCCATCAATCATGGAGAATTAGAGAAAACGGCTGATCTACGCGCACGTTACGCCAGTACCTTACCTCTGTTCCTCTCCGCTTTCGCCTCTTCTACATATATCGCGTCGTCTTTTACCAATTCCTTCGTCTTGATCCCTCTACCGCCGACGGATTTTTTCCACCGTAGCCGCGTTCGTTCGCCGAGGTCGTCCCTCGTGTGTCGTGACTTGCTCCGCCGTCAAGATTTCCTCGTTATTGCCGTTAAACGCGATACCCTACGACCGCCAGGAAACATCGGAATCTCATTCGATAACTCGTTACCGACTCCACGTACACGTGGCGTTTGTACACCTCCGACCAACGGCGATAACTCGACGATGTTAGGGCACCTCTGAATGGGGCAACTTACCTCGCAGATATTCCTTTTGGATACGCTCTTGCAATCGATAAGTAGACACGTTTTTTAAGTGCTGGAAAACCTTTACGTCGTACTATGCAGATGTTGCAAGTGGAAAGCAATTTTCGCGCTCGTACGTGGTACAAAGAAAATTGACACTAAATGATGTGCCATTTTTACAATAATTTCAAAACGCTTCAAGCAACGTGTATGCAGATGCGAAAATAAATATTCACATGGTGCAAGGAAAATTGCTGAATGTATTTTATAGAAAGAGACACTTTTACAGGATCTTTCTAATGCAACTTTGAGAAAGTTTATAAATTAAAAAACTTGAATGATTTGAAAAATTTAGAGCTTTATAAAATCATGAATTCAAGATTTGAAAACTTGAGAGTCTGAAAAGTTTCAGAACTCTGATTGTGTTCTGTAAAAGTTTCTTCGTAAACGTCGTATGTTATGCCTGCACGTCGATAGAGAGTTGCCGCGGAGCATAATCGAGGCTCGATCGGCGTAACGGCGAGACTATGACATTTGTCGGCAAGATTGGCGCGAGATTCTAATGCGACTAGCGCCGTTTGACGAGGCGAGGCACGTCGTGAAGGAACGATGATAAGGCGTAGATAAGCGTGGTCGAGCAACGCCGACTCCAAGCAGTTTCTGCACGAGCGGCGTGCAGCTAGGTATCATCGTGAATAGGGAGCAATCAGATATCATTAGCGTTTTTACAAACCGTCACTCGCGGAGGTTCTCCAAGGCCGTTCGAACGTTCCCACGCTTGCAGGTGAACCGATTCCTTTCCTACAATTAATAATTTATCGCCCTTAATTCGATACCATAAATGGACACGAGGGGAAAAATCTATTGTTGTTTCGAACTTTCTGGCCTCGTCCTTCGCTTCAAACTTTATTACGCTGCCGTTAGGAAATTCGACGAGGCCTCTTAACGAGTGATTGTAAAAAAGAATGTTTCGATTCTTGAACGATCTCAGAAATAAATTATTTTGTACTTTGTTTTGTGAGTCAAATTAATTGAGGACTTACATATTTTAGTCCATGACAGTTTCTCTATGTACGAATCGATAATTTGATCTTCATGAGATTCGAGACACGAAGAGTGAATAGTACAAGATTAGTACACATGGGCCATGTCATTTTCTATAATTATGCATTCGAATAACACTATCAAAAAGATTTATTCCGCAAGATTTCTGCAAAAGCATCTTAATTGTTATAATTTAAAGTGAGGGACCGTTTTGCGTTTCGTAACCAGTAGTTATCGCAATAAATACATTTAGCGTAAATATGTTAAAGCGTGCACTTAAATAAACGTTCACTAATTGGTACATTTAGCCATAACGGCATATCTAATATAGTAATATAGCTGTTATTAAAGTTTCCAGACGATCTTACGCCACTGCATCTCGCTAATTTTCCGAGCTAACCAGTCCGATACAATGTGTCTAGATGTGCGACGATAATTGAGGCGTTCATACCCGAGCAACCGTAAGATTTTCTCTTCGATCGGCTACGAGTTTCCCGAGCACATTATCGCCGCGTGTGAACTGGGAATGGCAGGTTCGCGCGGCGCGACGTAATGAGTCGGCGTCTGTAAAAGGCTTATTCCACTTTTCAGCCTGATTCCCTTCGTGGACGACGAACGTCCCTAAGCTTCTCGCATCGACGCGCCGTTTAGGTCATTTACAGAAGAACCGTGGCCTTTTTTTCCTCCCTTCGATCCGGCGTGGTTAGAAAGCGCGTGAAAGAGTTGTTACGTCGCGGACTCGCGGATCGCGGTAATGATCGACCCGTTTCGGTAATATGCGGCTCTTAGAGCGAATTAAAATCGGAATTGGTTAAAGAGGGTCACGTTCGAACGACCACTTGGAAACTGAACTGCAAAAATGCGATGGATATATCTGCGGATGGAGACTGAGTTTGGTAATGGCGCTTGAAATGGCAGATTAAAGTGAAACGTCCAGACGATCAGATATATCTTGGCATTCTGTCAAGATTCAGATATTTTGTGTTAGGGAAATGAATCTTTTTATTTAATACGAAATTTCCTGACACTTTTTGTTTTTCTGTTTTAATCAGTTTACTGTCGATGAAAAATAATTGTTAATTTTTCGCATGAAAGTTGTGCATAAATATCAACGAAAATTATTCGGAATTTAATTGTAGACATGATACATATTTATCGTGTTGCTTTAAGCAGATTTTGTACAGTCAGGAGGGTAGTTACAAACGAAATTTAGATTATTAAGTCTCGCCCTATTTTTCTTATTCAGAAAAATGCAAAAATTCCAGGAAAGACACGACAAAATATTACAGAATTTTTAGAGATTTTTACATTGCAAATTTTTTCATCACAAAGTGGAAAGAACTGTGAAAAAGTGGCAGAAAATGAAGATTCCATATTAAAATTTAATAACGACCACTTTTTTCCTCATAAAACGAGTGCACTATTTTTCATATTTCTGTTTTGAACAGTGCGATGTGTATTAAAAAAGTAAAATTAGCTTAGAGAATTGAGATCTGTGTCACTCGCTTGCCGAAGTATTAATCAATCACTCAACGTAGTTGTTAGCGAAGCGATTAAGGTATGTAGCTGCGGAAATGCTCGTGATCTTTTTTATTATAAGTTCGTGCTTCATAAAGATCGAAGCCTAAAGGCGCTCCGTAATTCAGACAAAAACGTCCGTTTTTATTTCATTAACACGTTGGCTGGCACGAATGAATGCTCATTCAATAGTATATTTATTTTTATCAAATCTTACCACATAGTAGCATACGGCATATTTTGTTATGTTAGAGTGTTAAATATATTACGACAATTTCATTTAATTATATAAAAATGGCTATATAAAATAATTAATTTTTAGGAACAGTTTAATAGCAGATTTAAGAATATTCATGGAGAACCTTTTGACCCTATAGAAGCAAAAAGTGTATATGTCTTTTAAATTAAGTATAACACATTTATTGATTTACTAAATTGATGTCACAGACAGTCTATTGTTTTACATAATCTACCAACTCAATATCAGCAAGTATCTCAATCGTAAACACGGATCCGTGCGAAAGTGCAGCAAAGGGTTAATAAAGGCATAAAGCCTTCGCATATGGGCCACCTACCCCAGCACATTAATTTATATGCAATTCATCTTCGTACGGCGTTGACGCAAAGGGCTTAAAAGGTGTGTTCGACTGAATGAAAACTTCCTGGCAAACTTCCTGGATCCTTTGGGAATGGAGTTGGCGAGGAGAAGGGAGAGGAAGATTGCGGCAACGGATCGTCCCGTGGCGTCGCGGATAAAACAATAGTCGTAAGCTCCTGTCAGGCCGGCCAAAGGGACGGAAAGAGGCAAGAGGCAGAGGAAGGGGAGAACTGGCCGACTGGTTGTGGGAGGAAACCGGCAAACTCATTCCCAGCCGTGGAGGACCTCGACATTTCCCGTCATGGTACCCCTGTCTATTCGTCCGAAACGTTTCGATCGCGATACTCCAGAAAGAGAGGAAAGATTAATCGTCTCTTGAGTCTTTCTCTCTCTCTCTTTCGTCTCCTTTCATCGTTTTGTTTCCTTCTCTCTCGACTTCGCTTCGACAAATGATACTCCGTCGGACGATTGCGCGAGGCGAGCCTGTCAGTTAAATTATTATTGCGTTTACTCGTTGCGCGACTACGCAATCACGGAGACTTTGTAATACGATTGAGCGAAGGTATCGTCGCCTCTCGTAATTATGTGCCAATCGTGATCGACCGATCTACACCCTGAGAGGATAACACGGAACGTCCGCAGCCATACTACCATCTGGATTAACCCTTTTGCGCAACCGGTGATTTCTGCGAGATGCGACGCTGACAGCTTCGACGCAACGATGAAACCGCGTGGGTGTTCCTTAACGCTCGATAACAGTACTCCATTGATATTTTACGCTGGGAACCTTTGTTCTTTGTACGCGTCACGAGGTTACTGACAGGTTACACTGATACTAGTGACAGATCGTGTGCGATCATGCTGAAAAATTAATCGAAATCTGACGGGAGTAGTGTAGGCTTTTAAGCTTCAAATGTTACTCACCGGCGAAGGAAATGTTTTCGAACAGACTTGATGAGCAGAACTCGAGAACTCACGAGTACAATGGAGATTTTAAATTTGGTAATTTTATGATATGGAAGTTGTGACAAATTTAGTTTGAAATTCTAAGAACATCAGCACCCAAAATTTTTAAATAGAAATTTTTATATCTCTAAATCACCGAACCCTTATATTTCCAAATCCTTAAGTGCTAAATTTCCAGATACTCAAATCCTAAATTTCCAAATCCTTAAATCCTACATTTCCAACTCATTAAATCCTAAACTTGCTGATCCACAAATCCTAAATTTTCAATTTCCTAATTAAAAATTTCCAGCTCCTCACATCCTAAATTTTCAACTCCTTAAATCCCAAATTCCCTAAACCCCAACCTCCAACTCCGCAAGTCACAAACAATCGCCCTACAATCCTCCATGAGTCAACAAATACAAAGAATACAATACAGTTATTTCCATCGTGTACCGCATTAAGATGAAATAACAGTTCGCATAAGCTCTTTATTACATTTAACCTTGCGACAACCGTAATGCACCCACATTGAATGCGCGTCTCGCATATTACGTTATATTGCCAACAATAAAATATCCGAGGAATCAGGAAGCAACTTTCGTATTGAACGTTACGTAAAGAAACTTCGAAGCGCGGACAGCGTATTCCGTGCATAATCGCCGCTAAAAAATGTATGAATGCAAGTTTGATTACTATTGTTCACCCGAGCATCAAGGATCGAACGCAAGGACTTGGTAAGAATTTATGCGAGTGACTTGCTCGCTAGCAGAAGAAAAGTTGACTTGTCTTCCTCCACTGACAAGAATCAATGGACAGACGTCGATGACATGCTCGATCCGAAAGCGCTCTATGGAATGTGTCGTAACGTTAAGGATTCATCAAAGTTAATCATGCTGCCGGCACACTCCGAATATCTTCGTGACTGCATTATTTTCGCATACTTTGTACCGCCTTTTAGAGAACCTATTTCCTCTTCCTTCTTCCGGTTTTCATTCTTGAACGATTGTGTTGGTCGCAGTCACGTGATAAGTTTTGTCAAGCTTTCTTTGGCGGAAAGTTAAAAGAAACTGATTTCCATCAAGTCATCAGGTTTAACAGTTTAGGTGTCAAATTGACAAATTGTTTACATAGGAAACTATGTCACAGAATTTTTTGCAGACATGTTCTTTACACATCTATGAAACATTATAATTGTAATTTAATGGACGTGTAAGGTACTTAGAAAATAAAGTATATCACCGTTAGCTAACACTTGAGGTTGTCTGAGTTCACAGCTAATCTAAGTATCTAAGTATCTGACACGTGGATGTGGATTTGTACTTCGACTGTTCCACAGAAATAATCTTAAAAATGAAAGATGAATAGATAGAAAAATGAATTAAGTTATAGAAAGATGAATAAAGACATTCAAAAAATTGTACACTATATTTTAGCACAACACAAACATCAATTTTCATCATTCTTTTCACTTTATTATAGATCATCCACATCCAAGTAATCTGATCACACGAACCTAACCTATCTTCATACTCTGATCATACCGTTCATCTTAAATAAAATTTCTCCAATGTCTTAGAGTAAAAAATAAAGTGATTCTGAAAAGAATAAAAGAGTATTTGTTACGAAGATGACGTGCACCTTTAACCTAAACGGTACCAGTCCGACGTAGGGACACGTTTTCGACGCGGCACGGTCACGTGCTTGCATTAATTCGTTATTTACTTGAAATATACGGATCTTCTGCCGCTTCGGGCGCAACACAGTGTAAACGACGGACATTGACTGTACTCGAGAACGTTTAACCTTAATGACGCGTCTTTAACGACGTACAACGGTTCGGACCAAGCTGCTCTACGCTCTTGGCACCGCTGCATCGTTTCCCACGAACCTATCTACGGAATCTCTCTGGACCACGGCACGATCTCTTAATTGTTGCCTCGTTGTATATCATACAGAATGTCCTGCAACGTCAGGATCAAACGTGGACTCTGCTTTAGACGGGATTTACTTGTCCCGTCGTATAGAGTACTTCGATACTCGAGGAGTTTGAGTATGGGGTTTTTTATGATTTGTTGATATTATAGATTACTTTGTACGAGTGGTTTGGTCTGTTATGTTTGATATTGGTACCTTGAACACTTTGGAGGTTTGTAAGTGGCGGTAGGAAAATACTCTTGACACCTGCGGTGGTTTCGTTAGAGGTTGACGAATATATTCATATTCAAATATATTCTTGATATTGGTACAATTAGATAGATCTGGAGATCCAAGGATGAGGACTGGGTCATATTATATAATGTGAGACACATAAAATTTTCCCATTTCCCAAATATTAAATTTGTGATCATCAAAATTTTTCAACGTCCAAATCTCCAAATTCGTGAACTCTTGTATTTTCATCTTTAAACCATCTGAAATTTTCAAATGTATCAAACTTTAACAAAATTCCAAACTCTTAAATTTCTAAGTTTCCAGAAGCCACTTAATCATGCGTAACATGTGATCATTACTATTAAGAAGTGTAATAAACTTGATCCACCTAATCAAAAACCCTGGTTACATCAATACTCAAAGTGCGTTGGAAAACCCTTCCCCGACACTGAACTGTGACCCTTCATAACTCCTAAACCGTTAAAGTCTTCAGCATAATGTTTCACATGAGTACTACAAGGTTCAAGGTCAACATTCACCGTTAAGTTCGGTTAAGATTAGATTAACTCTTCCTGAATCTTCCGATACGTTCTCGTAGTCGATAATTCCGCATAAAAAATCTTAAAGTACAGGGAAACTTGTATTAAACATAATATAAGATACCATAAAATTCTACTTAACATGACATAAGGTACCATTAATTTCTAGCAAACATAACAAAGTACCGTCAAATTTTGGTACACATAATGTAGCATAAATTCTAGTAAATCGTAAGTACCATCATATTTAAGACCATTAAATTGTAAACGTGTCTTCAGAAAAATACCAAAAAGATCCAATACTCGACGGGATCAGTACCGTAGCCGAAGGCATGAAATTCTCCGTAAAATGTTGAAGGACATCGAAAGGAGCAGCAGCAATGGAACGATAATTTACGAGTCTATGATGAAGAATGATTCACGTCTCGATGAAATATGTCTAACTACATTTCACGATTCACTCGTTCTAGCCGATTCGAAATGCTATCCTTTAAATCAAGCCTCTTAACAAGATTAGGTAAGGACGATCATTGTGTACGGCTCAAACAATTTTCTACGAAGTGGTATAGAGAAATCAAGCGGCATGTTCGATTTCAATTACCTTGAGGAAATCACCTTCGTTATTCTGCCGGTACTCCACGCATACCAGCAAAATCGAAGCTAACGAATCCGTTCGACAGTGTATGCAAGCTCTAACTGGAGGAACATCCATCAATTGACCGATAAATTCGCGAATTGGCAAGGATCGTTGCGATTTCGCAACGGTCGGGCGGGTTTAACAGGGGTAAGAGGGGGTACATGCAAATGCCGTCTGAAGCCAGGGCAGAAATCGTCCGGGGATTGGTCGGTGCTAGTTTTTTTCTCGTGCGATGTGGTCGATGCAAAAGGAGCTAGGCTGGCTGGGATTGGCCGGTCGTCTGGCGCGACTTTTCCGATTAGAAATCAACGTTACACTGGATGCCCCCCTACTTAGGAGGAGCCTGTCGAAGTAGGTCATCCTATCTTGCCTTGGACTAGCGGTAAAATAGCCTCTCTCTCGTCCGAGTGGGGGTGGAGTGGAGGGGTCCTCGATCTGCTTTTACCTATCTAGTGGCTTTCTTTCTTTGTTGCTCCTCCTCTGACTAGTAAACCGTTTCCGCAGACAGAGAGGGAAGAAAAGAAGCCGGCTCGTGACGATGATCCTTCGCGAGAGAGGAGAGGATCGTTAACGGACCACATGGAAGGGATCGTATACCACCACCTGCCAGCTAAATCCCCGGATCGGTAAGACCACTCCACGTGCCACGATTCGCCGATTGGTTCCCCGCCAATCCCGTTTCACCCGATACCACCGCGTCGGGTAATCAAGCGGCGGCGATATACCGCGGCTACATGGAAATCCTGCCTCGATGCTCGTTAACATTTCCACTTCTTGCAGGGATTTTCTATACGAGGATCGAGCGGTTTTGCCAGCGCTGCGAGACCACCGGGACTCGCCTTCGAGTCTGATACGCTTCGTGGTTTTAGGTGGTCGATCGAGGAGCTAACGACTTTGATCCGTTGGTGGCAACGGGATGATAAAAACTGAAACGATTAAACGATGCTCTACGACTTTGGATTTAATTGGATAATTTACCGTTGTATTTTGCAGGGTTTCGCTGATTTTGATCGAGTACGCGTGTCGCGTATCTAGGAAAGTATGATGGTCACTTGTTTTAGATTCACATAATTATCTGGCATTACGTATCGTTTGTAAGTTTGGATATTTTTGAAGGTCTGAGAGAAGCTTGCAGATTTGGAAGCGTGAGAATTTAGAAACGTTAGATATTTGAAATTTTAGGAATTTGATAAGTTAGGAAGTTGAGAAACTTAGAAACTAAAGAGTTTGGAAAGCTGAAACCGAATTGGAGAACTTTGTGAATTTAAATATTGAAGATTGTATAATTTAAGAAACTACTCCAGAATTTATAAGATTTGTAAATTTAAACAATTGAAAAATTGAAAGCCTAAATACTTGCAGTTACAAAATTAGAAAAGGGAAAATTCGAAGATTTCGTCTAACGCAATCGTTCACACAGTTCCAGTTAAATGGCAGATTTATCTCGCAAGCGGGGGTCACAAACTCTAAATAATAACCTTTCTACGAGAAATATGTTTTATTGGGGTCATCCAGCGCGTTGAAAGTCGGTTATCGTTAACGCCTTGAGAACCTCGTAGCCCGTTAATCACGAGTTCCAATATTTCTCAATGTCTTAATGAGAAGAAGCATTATCGTATGACCTGATGCGGCGCCGGCTGTGAAGTCGCGTATATAGATCGCGTGCTCGCGTGCTATCATAGCCTAGCTCGGTATCTAAATATCTTTTCTCAAGGGAGGACATACACTTCGTGATATTCATCGATGATCCCTTGACCTTTCATGTAACGATAACACTCGGAGCATGCTTTATGTCTACTGATTTAACAGCCGATTCTTCTTTTGGAGACAGATATTTCGTCGAAAGTTTTGATAATACTAATATGGTGTGGATAGATTTTGTACATTTTCGAATTGTTGGATTTTCATATTTCAAGATCTTCAAATCTTTAAGTTGCGAAATTCTAAGATTTCTAAATCCCGTAATTCCTAAATTTCCGACTTAGCTCCGGATCTTCCTTAATTGCAAATTTCAAGTCTTTCAAATCTTGAAATCAGTAATTTTGTAATTGTTCAAATATTTGAATATTCAAAATGAAAAATGTGAAAATGAAATGTCCCTGAATGTCCCACAAAATTATCTGGTACAAGACATCGGAGATCGATGCGGCGTTTGACGGGCACCAGATCTGGCGAGCGTTGTAACGCGGCATCGCGGGGGAGGATAAACGAGGCGAACGCTTGGTTTTTATCAGGAAACGACACGGTTGCGATCAGGAAGTTCCATGGAATGTCAGCGTTCTGTCCGTACGATTATGTCGCGACCGAGGTGAATCCTTATCCCGGCAGGATCATCGGTCGTGAGGTTAAGTCTATAGCTGGAAATAGAGACTGGGCGGCGAGAGGATGGGAAAAGGACGAAGGCAGAGTGCCGGGACACGAAGGGAACTGGTCGCGGACGAAGACGGAAGAGGGAAAGAGGAGGGAACGAAGCTTCGGGTAAAGATTACGCGTAGAGATACGCCTAGACGGCGAAATTCAAATGAGCCGCGGGACTAAATCGAAGAGGCTCGGCTGCTGGATCGGTTACACCGCATTTGGTATCTGATCCTGGAAACTGGAACCGTACGCGACGTCACAGAACGGTGCTGTAACTCGCCGCGTAACGCGCGTGTCCGCTCGTAGTCGCGAGCCCGGGATTACAATAGTCCCCGTCATCCCTTGATCGTTATCGCAATTAAAACCGGTTCGCAGCACACTCGTTCCGCGCGTGCAACCTCGCTAGACGCACACACCTGCTTTTTTTTACACGTTTTCCTGCAGCCTTTTATTTTCACCGGGGAATCGGTGGCCAGGGTATTGTGTTACCCGTTGGACGATCACGGACGTGTTTCCAGCGCGGTCGAGCTTTTTTGCGATTCCTCCAGCTTCTTTTAGATCTGCCGGAAATTACTGTCTGTGTTTAACTGTTTGACTGCCCCGGGCGTTTCTACGAACTCGACGTCAGCGCGCTCTTTCGCTCCTTCATATCCCTTTCGCTCCCCTATCTTGTACCTTGCTCTTTTTTAATCGGTCCACTTTTAAATTGATCAATTTCTGAAACTGATTTGGAGTGTAAACAGATCTTGCGGAGACACATGAATAGCTTAAAACAGTTTGCATGATCATGTATTAATTAAAAGGTACATGAATGTATTCTTCAGATCGATTTTATTAAACGATTCCTTTTTTATTCTTACATCGTCAAAGTCACAGATAAATTAACTCATTCAGCACAACTTGTACGAAAAGATCTTTCATGGTTCTATCTCTAACATTTTCTCAAAGAAACAATTCTATAAACATTCCACTCAAAATAAGTTTTCATGCATCCATAAGAATAGACCTGTCTTTTAGCAGCAAAATTCTCGACACACTCTGAGAAGTTAAATATTGTTTACAGATAAAATAGTTTTTTTAAAGCCATCTGCGAAAAGATTGCAGTACATCGAACAGCATCGCTTATTTACGATCTAATCGTTGACAGCAATAAAGAGGATTCATTGGAAATAAAAATAGTGGAACGTTTAACGTTGAACTCGTGGCAATCAATTACATTCCACGTAGCATCGAACATCGTCAGACCACCGAGTATTTCCATTTCCCAGAGCCGATGTAAATTTTCCTCGGCTGGTTCGCTCGTAACTCGTTAATTAATGAACGCCAGCGAGCCGCGTAATCTCTCTTCGTCCGCCTGTCTCTTCAACGTTACCGAAAGAACGAAAGAAATACGAAAAAGAA
The DNA here is from genome assembly GCA_963576845.1 of Megachile leachella. Lineage (NCBI taxonomy): Eukaryota > Metazoa > Arthropoda > Insecta > Hymenoptera > Megachilidae > Megachile > Megachile leachella. The sequence continues at coordinate 16,408,108 of OY756248.1, forward strand.
AAAACACCTTGCCGCTCTCGCGCTTAATAACTTCCATAGTGACAAGACACCCGCCCACCTAACGTATATACTCGACGTTGGGTAATCCGATGGAATGACTGTGAAGGCACCAGATACCGAGTTCGCTACACCAGAACGTGCGCGCAATTGATGATTATAATTAAGAAGCAATTAAACGTGCTTATTTAAGCGTCCGCGAACCGTTATGCAGAACAGCGTGCTCGGATAGTTCGTCGTTAATTAAGGGTTAACGTTTCAATCAGACTTGGTCCTGGTAAGCGTGCACGTCCCATAAATATGTAATTTTACCGATACCCTAAGGAAAATTCTGACGTTGCAGTTATTACATTTTTAACATTCTAATTAGTCATACAAAATTTCCTTCTTGGGAAATTTAGGAATATCAGTTTTCACATTTTGGAAGCTTGAGAACACGACATTTAGGTATTTGGAGATTTTGACAATTTGACAATTTGTACGTTTAGATATTTTTTATCAAATGTGGAAATGATTAGAAAACGTAAAATATGGAAATTTGGGAATCTGAGAGTTAACTTTTAAGTTTGGGGATTTTGACTGTTTAGAAGTCGAACTTAACGACTTGGATATCTGAGAATTTCTGATTTTAGTAATTTGAATATTTGAGAATTCGGAAATGTGAGAACTTTGTAAATCTGAGAGGAAATAGGTAATTTTGAAACTTGTATTTGGAAATTTGAAAATTAATATTTAACATTAAATTTGGGGCCTTAAGTATTTTAATCCCAAAATGTTAGCACTAGACAGAAGTGAACAAAATTCAATTTGAATGGTGGCCAGTCGTCATTAAATGAAACAGCAGCAAGAATTCGCGTCGGTGCACCGTGGTTACGACGTCGCAGCGGGTAAAACGAGAAGCCGATGCCACGTATGGAAGAAATACAGAAGGGAAGAGACCAGTCGGTCATTACTGAAGAAACAACACCTAGCATGACTTATGGGGGAGTTCAGGTTAAGAACGCTCGCGGGCAACGAGTTGCAAGGATTGGATCTCGCGGCTCACGCGATGCATAATTCTTCGACTTGCGTTCAACTCGGACAAACTACCATCTCTATTGCTACCAATTGAACAATCGAATGGGTAAAAGATGTGTCACTAATTAATTGGAGTGAAGTTGATAGAAAGATTGGAACTGTTAGTATATACATTCTACTTTTTATGATTATGATAATGATAATACAGTTATATGTGATAATAATAATGCAAGTAGGTTTTAAGTATGTGATTATATAATAATAAAAAAAGAACAATAGAAAGTATTTTGAATTTTCAAGACATAAAGATATTGTTATTTTATGAACATTAAAGTTTGTCACAATGAAAGAACAAAATAGAGATACCAGAAAAATATAGTACCATTTTAGAAATGTTATTATATGAGAAACTAGTCAAGTACGAACATGCGCATCTTATTCTGTACACTATCAATACCTTTGAAATTCTTCTTATTCAATTGCTATCAATTGAAATATTTTTTTTCTAAACTCTATAAGAGTCAATCTTAAGTTAATTATACTGTCTCTCATACTCCAGCTCTACAGTATGAAAACTGCACTTTCATTCGTATAGATACTATGTATATACTACGTACCAATCTAAAGATGTCAACATGACAACAAAATGTCGGAATCTGATCAAATACATTCTCTGATCAAATAAATGTATAATCTTGGAACACAGAAAAGTGCGAGATAAATGAGCATGTAAACGCGACCGAATGTTCAACGATCGAAAATATGTAAAACGAGATCGACCTCCCGCGTGTTTGTTCGCAACACCTATCGCGACAAGAGGAAGAAGCGTATTATTATTCCGTGATTAATCAAATTTTCTTGCAACACGGTCGGTAGCGAAATGCTCTTCTTGCGTGGCAGCAGAGCAAACACCACAGCGAGTTATCGACGCAAGAATATGATGCATGGGGCGCCATGTGGCGTCAACCGTTTCTTGCGAACGTCGTGGCTAATGTCTGGAAACCTATTACACGCGGTGCGTGTACCGTGAACACGGATTCCGTGTGGTTACAGGCGAAAGAAACGGTTCAGTTTTTCCAGAATCTTTCCTTAGACTCGTCTTGCATCACGAGGAACAACTTTCTGATCGTTAAAATAACATGAAAGCTAATCGTTTCGTTCTCTCTATCCGTATCGTTCGAGGTATCAATCATCGTGGCAGATTAGATTTAATTTGGCAAATGTTGCGGTAATCCGAACGATAAAACCGTTTACGTTTGTATTTGCCGCGTAATCTGAACAATAATCTAAAGTCGGAATATTAGAATCTAGGGATGTAAGGGCGTAGTGAAATTCGTGAATTTAGCAACATAGTCTACTTGCAAATTTTCAACTTCTCAAGCTTAGAAATTGCAAGCGTACAAATTTTCAAATGACGTCCTCATAAACTTTGATTTTGAATTGCAATTTCCTCGGACGCGACCGATTTTTCCCAAATTAGGCCGAAGTAATCAAAGAACCCAAAGATCCATATCTTTCCCCTGAAGTCACCCGATTTTCTCCAACTCGAGACCAAAATACCCAGTTGAAGATCCCCAACAGATACCTATCAGATTTTTATCGAATTCTTTCCACCTGTCGGCACGTGATCTAATCTACGATCGATCGATCGCAAAAAGTAGCGATAGATCATTATCCACGTTATTCGTCCTCCGATACTCCGAAGATCGGACATCGTCTGTCGCGTTTTCAAGATGATTGAAGCGATCGTGGGTACTCGGTGTTTCAGGAAAAGCATCTCGAAGGCAGGAACCACGGAAGACGATAACGGTAGATATACTTGGCGGTGAAAGGTCATCGACGATGGCACAGCTTTACGTCAATTACATTGATATAGTGTCGTTGGTACACTCTGTCCCTCTTATTCCTTCTACCCTTTTTCACGTCTCCCCCGTCGTGTCTTCCGTGTCATATCGAATAGCTTCTTTCTTCTTTCGCGTCCCTATCGGTCCTTCGGGCAGTAAATCCTGCCATCTTGAAGTTGTGTTCGCTGTTCACTCATTCGAGGGGGGCAATTAATTATGAAACACGTTGCCTGCTCGTATCTAATCAACGAGCTGTTTGCAGGACAGTTTCGTGGACATTTATGCGAAATATTTATCGAGCTGGCATGCTGATACAATGTTATGGAGTGTCGTTTCAAGATTTTAATTTTAGGTGAAACTCGATGGTTCTGCAAATTTATTTGTGAAATGTTCAGACTTCTTTCAGAATTCTTAATGTTTACGATATCTGTTCTATTTTTTAGATTTATAAATTTTTAATATTATTAGAGCATTGTTTGATATTGATGGCAGCAATTGGAGCCTTTATTAGTTGTTATAGTTAATAGGTTATTATACAAATTCCGTTTTGTCAGAAATAGGAAAATAGTATATAGGAAAGTTAATTTTCAGTAACATTAAATGTACCTCTGTCGATACCACATTATGTACTACCTCTATACTTCAGTATTATTATTGCTTACTATCGTGTCATCATTAGACATTACATACTATGAATATACATCACGTGTGTACATCATACGTATACATCATATGTATACAATATACATCATGTGTGTACATCACATGTATACATCATATGTATATCATCACATACCAATATCATTTCTTGTGACATAAAATATTTATTATAAAAATATACCCAAGTACTTTAAAATCCATCTGTCCTCATCAAAATTTAACATGTAATTTAACATAAACACAGTTTCGAAAGCAGATGTCGTAATAATAAAAATTCCTCCAAATTGTCTGAGGGTCTTACGATCCCTCATTACGCGGGTAACCTGTTACCAGGTCTGTAAAGTCGCGGGTCGAATTTTACGATGCTAATCTCGAACGTGGTTGACAGCGATCGTCATTACAGTTTCATTGGCGCCGTTACAAAATACACAGGCGCGTATATATAATTGGCCCCCCGTCGGGTACGAAATTTTATAGGAATGCGTGTGGTACACACTGGCTGTGTATGGTCAGCGCGTTTTCCAAGTCAGGTTCGCGCCAAGCCGCTCCTAAACGCGATCCAACTTCTCGATAGTGTATTGAACGCGTTTCAGGCACGTGTTCCAACGACGATTCTTATATGCAAACGAGTATTCTGTCAACCTGCTATCACACAAATTCTACATTGTTTTGCGTGATATGCACGAACAATTTCATTTGGCGCACGATACGATCTCGAATCTTGGGCAGTCTTGTGCAACCGGGCTCACTTTTGATTCAATTAGACTTATCTGATCGCAGATTTTGAAATATCAGTGTGAACTGGAGGTAGACAGTAAATTTCCTTAACTCTGCTACGTTGGTATTGAAATGTGTTCATGTATACATGTGTTTATGTTCATTTATGACATACATGATTTGTGTAGATATTTGAGTATGCATGATTGAGCAGATATGATTATATTAAATTTTTGACTGGGTTTGTATAAATACTTACCAGTTATCTGGTTCAAGAATTCAGCGGTTATCAGTGGGATAACTTAAGAGTTCACGGACTTACCTAAAACAGAAGAAAGAATGAGATGTTAATTAGGATCAGAACATGAAGAGCAACGTGAAGAGCACAGTGTCAAATAATTCGCAGTAGGAAGAATAATTCTATGATTAGACCACTGTTACCCTATCCTAAAGTTCCTCACACCATTCCATCCTAACAGTTCGTTCGACGATATTAAAAACGAATTATCCGCAAAACGATATAGAAAATGTGGAGGATCGAATTAAGGATGCGGCGAAACCGGAAGAACGAAACTTGTCATAGCGTCGATGGCAAACGCAGTGGGATGCAGGGAGTTACTTTGTCGGCGCGATAACCATTGGCCATTGAATTTATTCCAGGAAGGATAACTCGAAGTTAGAACGGAAGAAGGGAACGATAAGATCTAGCCGGCATCGGGCCAAAGTAGCCCTCCGCGGTACCACGATAACAGATACGAGTCTCAGATAGGCAACAGCGGGTGACAAATAGCGAGTGCTACGTGCAACCCGAGTTGCAAGCTGTTATTTTTTCTCTTTCGTGTTTTTTGTTTTTTTATCTAGATAGCGATTCTCCACTGTCCTGTCCCGATGATAAACGTTGGTAAACTCTCCGCGGCTCCCGCTTCGTAGATCTACCGGTTCGCGTTGGGAGGTTTCACGCTGTTTACGTGGAATGATAATTACGTGCGGGAATGCGATCCCCACGATTATTTCGCGGTTATTGAGTCTGACAACGTTAACGAGGTTATTGGAAAAGTTGTATCGCGGTTCGCTGATTCAGCCTTACGCTGCGCATACAGATGTTCATGCTCTTTCTTATTATGCTGCTATCGTGAATTTATACTCTGCGCAATTCGCTTATTCACAATGTACTTTTCAGGGACTCTATGAACTCGAAAGAGAATTATACTGGTGGGGACGGTTAGATAGAGGCATAAGTAGTTTTAAATTAGATATTCGGAAGAAAAATACGAAATGAGATTCTGACGTATATCAAAATTTGTATGTTAAACACAGTGGCATTTATTCATTCTTATTAAGTTGAAATGTAGCAATGATAACTGCGTTTCGAGTACATATGTTCTTTCAGTTAATCGTTCATGTTCAAATATGTTCTTTTAGCTAGTTCAGAAATAAGCATAAAGACTTGAAGCTTATATATTACGTATGCATCAACTTAATGTTATAAAAGGAGTAAAGTCAAAAGTGTACTGTCCAAAATTTGAGGTTTGATATATTATCATTCACAAACTCTAAAATACAACAGTAATACTTTATATTTATATTTTCATATGCGTATGTAATTATACACCCATTTAATTATTTGTTAACAGAAGTGAAATATTTGTCACATTTCATTTCGTGTACCAAATATTCTAAATTTTTAGACAGATGAAATTTCTTATTAATTTATTCAATAGTACGAATGTATTATGTAATAATAATTAATGGATATAATGCTTAGGAAAATATAGGAGATAGTAATGAATTTCGGTGGCTGTTTCTACTGCGTCTGATCCTGATACTGCTAGCCCACTACTACTTTCTCCGAGTGATGTGCACAGGATCCCATAAGTAGTAGAAGATCGTATGAATCAGACATATACTTGCATCGAACCCGTTGTTCACTCAAACGTTAATTGCATTTATACTAAACTTCACGAATTATTTATTTAAATTATTCTACACTAAAATACGGCTGTATTTTATGTATTCAAAATTTATTTTATTTCTCATGATAAGCTAGGTATTCCAGTTTTTACGTAACAAAGTGACGCAGTTTTTATATCTTATTTTTAGATAAGATGTAAGGTACAAGAATTGCTTAGTGTTTTACTATGTATAGGGTATTAATATCACAATGCAATTAATGTGTAAATATGGATCTATTAAGTATAACTTATAAATATATTAAATATAGATATATCTCAAACGAATCTCAATCGTAATTCAATTAATGAAATTTCAAACTGCAGTTGTAATTCAACCAATCAAATTTCAAGTTATTGACCATTAACATAACTTTCACATACCTTATAAATTTTATTTTATACTTTACTACATTTTTATTTACCAAGTTTTCAAACACTTCGTTTCTTCCAAATATACAAAACCCTTTTATCATACAATGTTTAGTACATCCGTAATTAACTCTAATCTAAATTAATTCTAACTCTAATCTACAGTTGAATATTTTATGGGTCACAATTGATCCAACATTTGAATGTTAATGACCAAAAGAAGAAAACACAAACAATACACCCACGTAATCCTACATCACGATAAAAACAGAATTCGTCACAATGTTCGAGAAGCATTGCATGTCACGTCACGACACGTGTCTAAAAAGCAAGCGAGTAGCACTGGCTCGTCACCGTAGACACGTGACCGACAGGTGACACTTGTTACACGATTTTAATACAAAGCGGCCGCCCTCTTTGAATTTCAGAGCAGCCGCTGCCAATGTCTCCGTTCTTCTTCGAATCCTTTCTCGCGTGCATGTAAATTCCCAGCGGGCTAGCTGGATCGAACATATCATCGAACGAGCGTGCGTCTCGAATCGTGCATCCGTTTACAAGTACACGACGCACTCGAATGTGTTTGCGTATCGCGAAAACATGCTCGTTTTAATGAAAATATTGTGTCTGCCTCAAAGGATTTTACTTCGAATTTCTTTACATTTCTGGTAGTTTATTATAGACGCATTACTGCTTAAACTTTCAAGATTTTGTAATTAGAAATTTAGAAATGGGCAAATATTTTTGCATACTTTTGAATTTTATACTCTTCACATTTTTATAAAGCAAGTTCGATTACTGAAATTTTCAAGTTTAGAAGTTTAGAAATTTAGAAGAAATTTCATGAACATAGAACAAAACGATTTAACTATCAAATATTTAAATTAGAACATTTATAAATGAACGTTCAAACTTTTGTATGACAAATGTAGAAATTCGATAAATTTATAAACCAAAAAATAACAAATTTCATACAATTTATCTCGGTATGCATATATGTAAATCCTCGATCCATCTTGACCTGTAAATACCGCGTTCGACGAAAGAAATGAATAATCCGACATGATATATTAACCATGAAGCTGAAACCAGTAGCCAAGTGTCCCACAGTTTAGTCGTACATAAGTAATGCTTCGAAGTGGCAGACTTGAATTTCCACGCAAGTCGCACTCCGAAAATTTCACTATTGACCTGCAGTAGAGCTGATAGCTCCGAACTATTATAGAATTTAAATTTCGCCTCGGCAGAGAGCACGAGGAAATGGAGGCACGAGTCGAATAACAGAGCCGCATAGTTAGTGGCACGAGTTAACATTTGACGCAGAAGGAATACTAAGATTCTGCATGCGACTGCATCTTCTGTTTCTTTCTCTGTTCGATTCAGCAGCATTTGATCGTGGTTCTCGTACGAGGATCCCTTCTCCATCGTTTTCTCCTTTCTCTTTCTCGCTCCGTGTTCGTGGTGCGTTCGGCATTTCGCATGGAAAGGCAGCGACCATTCGTTCGTTCGCGAGTCTCTAGTTGATTTACTTCGTTATGCGAACGATGTCACAGAACGCGTGTCCGGACGAGGGCCGCCTTGCCAACTACGGGGACCCGCGAGATTGCGGATAACGAATAGGTAACGATCGGATTGTGTTTCCAGAGATGAGGGCCAATTATGGGTATAACGTCTGCCGCACGAGCTTCGCTGATCTTTGCCCGTTAGCGGTACACCCACGCGTGCGGAGTGAAACTCACCGGTATCGGGATACCCTGCTTCCTGACCGGGGTGCTTGCTATTCACCAATGATCGATCTTATGCTCCAACTTCGTCGTAACCATCACGGGAATTAGTATTAATCGTTCACGGTACAATCGGACGCAACCTACACTTCTTTTTCATACATATGCAAATTTCACAATCTTTTCATTCACGATCGTATTTGTAGGACCTTCTCGGATTTTTCATTCTCATTCAATATTACAAATCCTTAAATTCGACCATTTTCAATTTCTAACATTTCCTTAATATTCAAATTTTACCATTCTCAAATTAACACCTCAAATTTACGTATGTCATTTACATACAATTATCGTTAAAAATTATTTAAGTATGACGTGGTTGTCTTGGCGATGAGTGAAGACAAGAACGCAACAATTGCATCAGTATCAAAAACGCATACATAGAAAAGTTTGTAAGTTCGATAAAAAATGAAAGAAAGTAAGCAATATGATACTACAAGCGAAGATGTCTGGCTGATAGACTTTGAATGGTCGATCGAAGCGTTCACGGAGGCAAATAGCGACACTCGTAGGCAACCGATTATTTCTTCCGTGTGTAGCGTGCATTGAAATACCAGTATGCAGATGTTCTCCAGGTTCTGTCTAAGGACGGCACGCGTTCGATTCGCTCCATTGTGAAACGACCGACAAGCCCCGTTCCAATCCACCTCGACGACCCTTCGCCGACACGACTTCGTCGTTCGACGAATCGATTTCTTCGGGTATTCGGTACAGTCAATAGCAAATCTGCTTTCTCTGCAGAAAGTATGACAACCGAGAGACCTCTTATTCGTAGCAATTTTGGAAAATTTGAAAATTTAAGGTTGGGTGAATTTTTAGCAATTTTTATGAATCGAAAGATTTCAGAATTTTTGCGTATGGTAGATGTGGACATTTAGTGATTCGATGATTAGGAGTTTATGGATTTAGAAATTTGGGGATGTAGGAATTTCAGGACTTAGGAATTTGGGGATGTGGAGGTAAAATCTAAGGACTGAACTAAGTGGTCAATAAATATGTACGTATTTGCAAATTTTAGGATTTAGAGATCTATATTTTCAGATGGAAACTTGAATATTTAAAAACCTAAATTTGGGATTTTTAAATATTCGAATTTGCAAAGCTAAGAAACTTGAGACTCTCAAAATGAAAAGTGTCCACATCCACAACAACTTGAAAAATCTGTAGAATTTACAAATATATAAATATATAAATTTAATTTGGAAATACGGAAATACGCGAATCTAAAAATTGTCAAATTTGCATATGCGACTTCACCCAAAGCCGTCGTTTTACCCAAGTGTTCCGGAATTGTACAGGTTGCTCCGAAATACCTTTAGGGGTTAAACTGTCCCCTTTTCAACGCGGATATTTTTAAAGCTTTATTTCCGTCGTTGCCCGGGGTAAGATTTCCCGATTCGCCGATAAAAACTTTCGGACGATGTTCAAGCGAAGACGGTTGGGCAACGATGAAATATTAATTCTTTCAAAATATTTTTACTCGATGACTTAACGGAGTCTTTTATTATACCTTTGCGTCATAAATGTGATACTCTTTGTTCGAAATCTATCTCGAACGACTTAAAAATAACGTATTGTTAGATACTGATTACAGAGACGTGATTAATTGCGTGTTGTGATCATGGACAAAGCACGTAGCACGAGTGACATTGTTCGCGTAGGCGTTATTAATGCACTCGTAATCCATAATTATTAATTAATCGGTAGCATCTGGTCGTTGTCGATAGCAGACTTGCTGTGGCTTCTATACAAATGCACAGCAGGAACTTTCTCGGACAATTGACGTAAATACAATATTTTTTTAATAAATTAATACGTTAGTACACGTATAATCTATAGTCTACGCAAGACAATACCGAATTCAATGATTTATTATGCTATGACCTTGAGGTGACCTTGCGTTCAAAAATTCGAATTCCATTAACCTACAACTTTTATAACTGAAAATACTTTCCATTGTCAGTTCTTCCCATCTCGACTTTTGGTAACTAAAAACTATCGTCGTTACAGTGATACCCTTTTGCTCTAGATTCACCGGAGAAAGTTTTATAATCGATAACCCAACGACCACATCGTCCAGTCCGCACTGCGAATATTACTAAAAATTTTGATGCAGAACAAAACTGGATTCTCTTACATTCTCCTAAATCTTACGTTCTAAGCCGACAGGTTATCCCGTAAAGCCAGAAGAAAGAATGATGAACACAATGGAACCACGATCGAAGTGAAACTCGTGCCCGCGGTAGGAAACACGACGAAATTAATTCCCGATCGCGAAACAGAGGGGGGTCGAAGGAATCCTGTGTGGAAGAAAAGGGTAAGGAAGGATGTCTCCGGGTCGATCGTGACGAGATCTCGGCATAGCGTGACAATCTCGATGTTCGAGCTCCCGTTAAGAGGCTCGAGCCGTTCACCCATACATATCGACGCAAGGCTTGCGTCCTCGGACGCGTCTCGCCTTTAGGAAAGGATTAAATGTCGAGCAGAGGAACGTGGCCGGGCGGATAGTCGAGCGGAGCCGAGTCGGGCGAAATGGATCGAGCATCCTCGTACCGATCGAGCAGGGATCGATCCTCTCGCATACGATCTGGCACACTTCGTGCCACACTTGGGGCACACGTACGCCGTAGCATCGCGCACGAGCTCGAAATTTACGGCACGCGAGCACGCTGTTGGCACGGATGCACGGTTGAGGCCGTGCCGAGAGGAGCCGCTCCTCGACTCGCTCGCGCATCTTCTGGCTTGCGCAACCATCCAGGAGAGAGTCCAGATAGGGATGAATCGAGACGGATATATGGAGCGAGAGACTGCGAGAAAGAGACACACAGGGGAAACCATATGAGCACCAGCTGCACCCAGGCTCATTCCATTTATCGGCACAATACGCGTTAGACGATCGCCACTTGTTTGCACGCTCAGACGTTTTGCTGATGAGTCTCGAACAGCTGTCTCAAGATTTTACATTTGACAGCAGAATTTAGATACTGCTGATTGGCTGACGAACCAGGTGTATCTAGAATACTTGTATAATTCTACCTGTTAGGGATGTAGAAACTTATGCAAGTTTCAGGTTATTGAAACTACGAAAGTTATTTGCATATTGAAATTTAGAAATTCTGAAGTTCTGTATTGATAAAATAAACAGTTTCAATTATATTCACTTTCCCACATTTTTTTTTTAAATTTCAACCCTGTTCTTAGAACATGAAGTTGATCTTCGAACATTTCCTGCAACATTTCAACCCTATTCACATTCCAACATTTTTTAAACAATTTCAATCCTGTTGTTCTTACAACATGAAGTTCATCCTTCAACAGTTTTTTCAACATTTCAACTCTATTCACTTGCCAATATTTTTAAAATAATTTTAATCTTATCATTCTTACAACATGCTGTTTATTTTTAAACATTTCCTTCAACATTTCAACCCTATTCACATTCCAACATTTTTTAAACAATTTCAATCCTGTTGTTCTTACAACATGAAGTTCATCCTTCAACAGTTTTTTCAACATTTGAACTCTATTCACTTGCCAATATTTTTAAAATAATTTTAACCTTATCATTCTTACAACATGCTGTTCATTTTCAAACATTTCCTTCAACATTTCAACCCCACTCATTTTCCAATATTGTTTAAACAATTTCAACACTGTCCTTCTTACATGTTCATTTACATAGATTCATTGCTCAGGTGTTTTAACGTATTTCAGTGTATTTTTGAGGTATCCTTCAGCGGATTTTCTTGGCAAAAGAGGAAGGATCCAACGATAAAATTAGCCAGAGGATATACAGACACGGACATTCGATGCGCGTTCAATCCCGAGTCGGAGGCGGCAAGCAACGCGGAGGAGGTGGTCGAAGTTCCTGGTTCACCTGTATGCTTCATCCGAGGCTCACCTGAGGCTCACCTGGCCGCGTTGCCACTCCCGTGGCTCCAGCACCACCTCCGCGACATGCCGTCTTTTCACTCGCGGCGGCGTTATTATCAAAGGTCAGCGGGGAGGTCGTTCGGACCGAATTACCATACTATAGGTCATGGAAGATGCACAACCAACAAGACCTCCACTGACAGACACTCGTCTACGTTCGATCGAAAGGTGCGTAATTTGTCGCAATTTTCTCCTTTGCAATGTCTAAACTGCTTGTAACATCTTTTTAAATGAATATAATAGGGTAGTTGCTTGTCGAGTTGATTAGTTTTCGATGAAGATTGATTTGGCAATTGCTAGGTAGATTTTATTATTGCACTTTGGCTTAATTTGAAATATTAACACGGTGGATTATGCAAGGTATGTTTATTTTGGGGTTTTATATAGGTTAGATTGATTATTGTTAGATTCGATGTTTATTTAAAATATTAATGTTACAATATTATTTTGCTATGTATGTTTATTCTAATATTTTATAATTGTTAAGATCACCCGTTTGTGGATTCGAAATTAATTAGAAATATTAATATTTCAGATTATATGATATGTGTTCTTTAATTCTGTAATCGGTAAGCAAATTGTTAAATTATAGTTTAATTTGAAATGTTGAGTCCCCGTGTCGTATGATGTACATACTCGTAATTTGTAATTGCTGTGAAGATTGTTGAATTTTAACTAGTACTACATCAACACCAGGTGTGAACATTGTAACGTTAGTATAAACATAACTTACAATGTTATGCATATGTAATAGGTGTCACTACACATATGATATCAACAAGATTTTACTAATGTTTTAACCTGATACTACATTTAGATTTTTCTGTCGCTATGACACTTCATCTGACTTTGATACACGAACACTGTTAAATTTTAACACAGAGTCAGATGTTTGTAGACATAAAAGAATGTTTTTTAGGTATAACTTTTAAATAATCCAAAGTAACTGTATGTTATTCTTGCAAAAACTGATACTTAAGGAAATAGAATATATTTGATCCATGCGAAATTATAGCTCCATTATTCGAGTTACCGCAATGCGGGCACCAGTCTAAAGTTACCCTACCAAAAGAGTAGCCACCCTTAAATCTTCGCCAAATATAACAGTTCCGCATTGCAGTTACGCGTGCAGTAGATTTCACACGGAATCGCTCATAATTCACACCATAATAGCCTATTATAATTATTAGGAAAAACATTAAAACCTGGCGAGTTGTGATCGTTTGACACGGTGACTGTCGCGTGAATCGCCAGTAATTAGTAATCATAGTTACTTTAATAATACTTCTGTCAATTTTTTTAACATGACACTTGGCTAGTGGGAATGGAAGTAGAAATTTGGAAATATAAAAAAATTTGGGAGCTAGAAATTTGTGGACATTGAAGTTGTTTCTCTAAAAATTTTGGAAGATAGTTTATGGACCTAATGCTTTTAGAATATAAAAATCTGGAGCGTTAGGAATTTTGATACATACATGCAGGTAGTGTGTTATTTAGACAATGTGAAAATTCAGACATTTGAATTCATCAATCACAAAATTTGAAAATATAAAAATTCGATAACGAAAAAAAAATGTGGACTTAGAGAGTCGTAGCTTCCAAACGATTTGGAAGTTTCGTAAGCCGATCTAAAGTAAGCGTACGTTGCATCGGAGTGTACATCAGTGCGATAGTCGTGCGTGCCTATCCAGCAATTACAGTTTAGAATTCTCGAACTCCGGGGCTAGAAGTTCAGAGTTCACCCGCGGCACAATGAACCGTTCATCGATGCCCCGAGGCGGTCTTGGTCGTGCTCCCCTCTCGTGTTCCAAGTAACGGCGCGTCAATGGAGCTGTTGTAACCTCGCGGGATCAGGATCCTCCGGGTGAAAGATAAAAAAAAGCGCGTAGAGGCAAGAGGGTTTCACGGTGCCGGACGGGTGGGCATCGAACGCGGACATTAATGGAAGGCGATTCCCACCCGCTGCGCGTCACACCGAATCGGAACCGTGTTACGCGAACTCTATTCATAACTATATTTGTAATCAGACCGCCACGCTATTGTGGACCAATGACGAAGCATCATTGCAGCATACCCCCTACGGCACTGTGCTGAATTACCTCCTAACATCGAGTGCACCGTACCATTAGATCTGCTTTCAGCTAACTGACTTCGTGTGGGCAGCTGAACCCTTTTCGAACATCAGCCGCATGAATTTGACTGTTACGAATGACTATTGACTATTTCACAGCACGGAGATTGCACTACATTGTTCGTGAAAGTTGGTACCTTTGTACCGTCATGCTTTTTAGTTCACTTTCTAATTCGTTTGATTGCGCGAGGAGCAACCAGATGAAACGATGAGAATATGAATGTCGTTTAACTTGATATTTCATGTGATACGGCTGTCGTGATTTCTCGTTTTATAATCTTGTTCCAAGGTGTTATCTCACGACTCAAAAATAAGTCTAATAATCTCTTCTTACTATGCGGACTTGGTATGTAACCGAATAAGCCTGATACGAAAATTCCAAATGTACCTACTAATTTTAGAAGGCCTTGTTACAAAACTGATCTTCAGAATGAAACGTGATACAGTCAATTAATAACTAAATATTTAGTATCTAGTTTGCATATGAATATTCACTTTGTTCACATTACAGCAACTCAGACCACAGTCAAGAACACAAAACTATGGAAAGCGATCAGCGTCTCTTACACTAATTTTCCAGTACAATTCCTTGAAATTAACGAGAGAATCCTGAGACAAAGTTGAAAATGTTCAGTTTGTTCGCTGAAGTCTGTAAACCTTCGTTTTCACGACATCACTGCAACTTCGTCGTGTCTTGTATTGCCATCGCGACAACACGGTCAGCCTACGAGGCCAGTTGCCTATTGCAGCAAATATCAAGGTCCATGTTCCACCTCTTAAGTCGTTAATAATAGAACATCGTAAGCAAACACCGATTCGCGTAAAGCATGACAGGATTATCAGCGAATCGCTTTGTTATCCGACGATACTCGATTCACAAAATTTAGTAACGTTGCATGCCGCGAAATTTACATAGTTGTTAAGGTTTGAAGTCTATGTAGCTTTTCGTGTGGTATATAGTTGAACATGAGGTTAGGTAAAGTTTGTCATGTCGCGAAAGAAATTGTTAGTACGATTTTAAAGGGAAATGAAGCTTCTTAAGGTAATAATCAGCGAAGATACGTGAATAAGTGACGACGTGAATAAGTGAAGATGAAATACATAAATGAAGAATTATGAAATTGGAGAATTTAGATATTCGGCAATTGAAGTAAAATTAAATTAAAAATTTGTAAAGATTAGAGAACACAAAAATGTCCAAATTTCCAAATCTAAAAAATTGAAAAAATCCAAAAGTCCATAAATCAAGCTTCAACAAAAGCAATGTATTAGATGTATGTAGCAATTCTGATACGATTTTCCTACAGAACAAAACTTTCCAAGAGAATATCTATGAAAAGTGTTGGCACGCGTTCTGGCGAGGACGACAAGGCGGAGATTGCAGAATCGGCTAGAATGCAGATCCACCGTCACCGTGGCTGTTTTCTACATGCCGACAACCTGCAACGTTAGAGGTTCGCATTTCTGGTTTTACTTGCCTTTACACCCATGCATCGTCCTGCATTATACGCCACAGTCATCGTTCCTAACTCCCCTCCTCTTCTCACCCATATGTTCCCTTTTCTCCTCCTCCTCCGCCGCCTACTTTTACCCCTTTAGCTTCTCCTTCTCTCTCTCTCACCTCGTGTCTAACTTCTCCCTCCCTCTTCCGTGGAGACGGCCTGTCGTTTCGCAAGGATGCACGTATCGCTTTATCTCGAGCTGCATTTAATTCACGTAGGTAGGGACTAGGAAGAAGAGCACGTGCATAACCCAGTCACT
Source organism: Megachile leachella (assembly GCA_963576845.1). Taxonomy (NCBI): domain Eukaryota; kingdom Metazoa; phylum Arthropoda; class Insecta; order Hymenoptera; family Megachilidae; genus Megachile; species Megachile leachella. The sequence goes on from OY756248.1 coordinate 16,424,270, forward strand.
TTCAAAGGTTGGGCGTTCGAACGAGCGGTTTGCGAAACGCAGGAGCATGCCAGCTTCTCCCCTTTTGCCTGGGCTTTTTTCTCGGTCCCCTCCTGGTACGCGGCACGGAGCGTACACGCGTCGAGGATGCCTCGTAAATCGCGATCAAGTTAAGTAATTCCAGGTTCGAAAGTACGTGGTAACGTGACGCAATTTTGACGAGCTTCGCGGTTACGTGCTTCTCGCTTCGGATCGCTTTTCCATGGAAAATGAGCGATGCTCCGAGAAGAGATTAAAGGTTTCAGAGGATATGTGAGATAAATCGGGAATTGAGAGAATCGGATATTTCGAAATTTGGGTACTGTAGATTTTGGAGATCTAAGGATTTGAGAATTTGTGTTTCCGAGGATTTGAAGATTTAAGAATTTGGGGAACTGAGGAGTTGAGGAACTTAAGATGGGGATCTAAGGATGTGGGGACCTGAAGATGTAGGTAACTGTAGCTTTGAAGATGTAAGGACTTGAGAATTTGGGGATTTGTGAATCTAAGGAATTGTGGATTTAACAATTTGTGGATTTGAGAATTTGTCAATCTGATGATTTGTAAATTTGAAAATCTGATGGTTTGATGACTTCAGAATTTGGACATTTCATAATTTGAAAGTCTGGGAACTTGAAAATCTATAAATATAACAGTATGAGGGTTTGAGGCTTTCAAAATTTGAGAGTCTAACAATTTTAGAACAGAAAGATGCAGACTTCTCTCTGAATTGAAAATGCGAGAATGTGGGAAGAACCCTCCTAAATCTTGCTATATCCCTATAGTAACTTGCTTCACGACCTAGCGCAATAATGGCTCTAAATCCTGCAACAGTCCCGTGCGAATTAACCATCGTCCAATCGTGAGCATTTTCTCCCCTTCACCTCTGGCCTTCGAACGCGAAGCCCCGCAAATTCCATGTTTACGCGTGCAAATAGCCTCGTGTTTGCCGGTGCTTTCGGTCACACTCGATCATGCTTGGTCAACGAGAGTAAGGCAGAGTTACCAAGTGGAATAGAAACGCATCTCGGAGGATGAGATGAGATAGCATTGTGCGACGGCCTCGATGGTAGATGCCATAGGTGTAGGAGGATGAGTTGTGCTTCATTGTCGGGGCGGTATACGATTAGAATACATTAGAGATCTCTTCCTTCCCCGTCTCTCTAGCATTTCGTCGAGTCGCGCTAGAAAGAAGGACAACGGACCACGAGGCCAGAAAGGTGGAGTGGGATTGATCGTTCATGATTCTCGATGATTAAACGTTCCTGGTACCGTTGAATTATGTTGTGAACGTAGCTGGACTTACGAGGGGCGTGATCGATCGTGGACCGAGATGCTAACTAGCCACAGCTGGGACAACGCTTTATTAAATAGCAACGCTGGCGCGTTATCGTTTCCGCGTCGTCGCTTCAACGGTTCTCTGTACGCGTAGGAGCGTATTGTTTTCTGCATTTTCAACACGAACGATCGTTTTGTAATACACTCAAAAATATAATACCTGGTTAGATAGAATGTTGATATTCTAACTTTTTGCTGATTTGCGTTTTCAGAACCGTCGAAGCGTTGCGGATCTGGGAACGAACACAGAAATGTGACATGTATACGTTACAATATGTATTACACATATATGAATGTATTTTGTACTCTCTATTATAATAGTATTTTAAAATTCCTTTTCTTGTATAACATTTCGAATGATGCAAATGAAGCAGTTGATCATGGTCATGATATACATGATGTGACGATGTGATGATGTGATGATGTGATGATGTGACGATGTGCTAATATGATGATGTGATAATGTACTGACATGATGATGCGCTGTTATAGTAATGTGAATGTAATAATGAGTATGTGATAATGTGATAAGTTGGCAGTATAACAATGTGAAAAAATAAAAGAACAAAGCTAAAGACTTAAAAATGCAACCAGAAAGAAGCAAGAATATGAACAAACGACTTTGTTCTCTGTCGAATCGAGACGATATTTCACACGAGCCGAAAGCGTGCAAAGCGTAGAGTAGAGAAACATTCGCGTGTGCTCGTGGTACTCGCGCCGTTTCTTGCACGAGTACAAATTGCAGCCGCGTTAAGGTAGCACCGATTTCTCTCACGAACGATACCCAAGATCTGTTCCTCGATCTTTCACGGTTGACCAAGTGGAGGCGTTAATTAAGATATACCCTGGCCAGACCGGTAAATAAGGCGAGGTCGATCGATCCGATCGAATGAACCGATGCCGTCTTCGATTTAATTAAATCGAATTAAATAGGTAGCATAATGCCAAGGATCAACGAATATCTCTAAAACGATCTTACATCTACTAATCATACACGGAACATGCTACCGAATAGGAATCAGGTTGTTTCGTTATACTTTTCTTGTAGTACATTCACGTTCGGTATAATTATATAAATCAAAGTGCACGTGATATGTTTTTTAAACATTCAGAAACGTTGTAGAGAAATTCTATTTTAATTGCATAATGAAACTGAGGAAGAATGTTCGGGATACTTTTTTAGTGTAGTGTTGAATGATACACGTATGAAGAAATTTATGAATTCAATTGTTTGTAGCAACATATACTTTTATTAAATAAATTGTTAATGATGTATAATATGCTACTAACAGAAAATGTTATAGTAATAAGATAAATAATATTAAAATTAGCAATATTATATTATGAAATCATAAAATAATAAAAACCTAAACAATCTTGATGTTTCATTACATCTCCAATAAATCTTACAGTTTCATACAAATTCACAAAATCATCAACAAAAGTTAATGTAGCTAACAGAAATCAACGTGTATACGATTACAAATATTTAACAAAAAACAAAAAATAATCTGCAGAAAGTCTGGAAATCCTTGTTTATCGCATTTATATAATTTACACGCATAAAACGTACATGTTAATTATCTGTATACGTTTCAAAAGACCAGTATGTACATAATTCGCATACGATTGCACCAGTCGTATAATGTTGCCAATAACTTCTGGTAGTTCGCATGTAACAGAAGTTTCACTTGTTGCGAGGTTATACGATGGATGAGCGTCATGGGACCCATAAATCTAAACGGTTAAAGCGATTCATTGGGGGAAATAAAATTTGTCATAGGCACCCTTCGTCGTAGTTGTTCACGGCCGGACGATCGACGCGTAGGACGCTGAATTTACACCGACTCCTTGCATTCTCTGGCTTCGGCTCGATTTACGATTATAGTGCAACGAGTTAATGGGAATTAAGAATCGACCAACGTGTTGCTGCTTGGTCGGATTCTAGGGAACAGCTTTTCGCGTGAAACGAGGAGCGTTTTATGGGCGAAACTGTTCGAATTCTTCGGCCGATGCAATGGCGATTCATTTGTATACGTCACGACACATACCTTAAATGGTCGTTGACTACTTCGCAAATTGGGTAACTTCTGGAGTTTAGGAATTTGGGGAATTGTTGAGAGGGAAGATCAAAGTTTGGGAATTTGAAGATTTGGGATGTGAAATTTGGCAAATTTAAAATTTGGAAATTTAAAGATTTGAAAGATTAGAAAAATTGAGAATTTAGAGATGTGGGAAATGGCGTTTGAAGATTCGGAAATTTAAGAATTGGGGATTGGGAAATTTGAAGATTTAGAAATAGGAGAATTGAAAATTTCAACCTCGGAAATAAATAAAAATCCCAAACACCGCCATTCTTAGTGACAGTTTAACTTTTTGGTCTTCGTAAATTCTCAAGTGCTCCAACCCCGTTGAAATCAATCACTGGCGACAGCAGCGTATAATTAAATAATTCATAGGCTCCCAAGGGATGAAACAAGAAGCGTGTTTCACGAGTTACCATGGAAGTTCTCGAGACCTAAGCCACGGGATTCGAATTAACTCGACAAAGTATCGGCAGGTAGTCCTTAATTAGCAGAACTAATTGCGCGCTGACTTCGCATGCAGAAAAGGTTACGCGTCGTGATTTATTGACCCCTCCCGCCACTGTCCTAATTAAGTGCAAGGGAATGCTATTGTAGCTAACAGCGAGCAGAAACAATTACCGATCCGGTGGACGACGACGAAAAAACCACACCGTTCACGGGCACGGAACCGACGAAGAAGAGGAATCCGAGTCAAAGGTTCGTTAACCCGTTTTGTCCTCGGGTAGGTCCGCGTACGATACATTTGCCTCTTTAGGAAGGGTCTGGCTACACCGTTTCGCCAAACGACGAGATCGTATTTCACGAAACACCTTTGCTACAACGCTGACTCGAACCGAAAATACATCAGGTATGGTAGTCGCTAAAATACAACTTGGTCGTAAATCTCGACGGGCTGGAGACACGTGTTCGGTTCGTGTTTGACTGACTCGAAAATTGCTGCTGATCGACTCGAGCTAACACTGTAGGATGAGTATATTTGCTCCCTAAAGCACTCATTAGCTAATACTCTGTAGCAAGTTCAAATCTTGTTAAATATTCCAAACATTAAATATGTAGAATTGATTGATTCTAGTACTATATGAACTGTTAGATGAACTTTTTATTCTGTACGTATTGTATATCGTCAGCTGAACATCCGATGTCAAAGAACATATGTGAGCTTATGGATCGTCGACATTTACGATCACACTATATTTTTACTACTATAATAAATTTAATGAAACTTCTGCAAACATGCTTCTATTTGACTCGAGTTTGAGACTGTGAAACATGCAACGATTCACTCTAACCTGGAGTATCTAAGTCGGAATTGCGATGTCGTTACTGAATGAACTGAAAGAATTGTACAAGAAAAAATGTGTCAATGTACCACCACATGTTCCAATACCAACATCAATACCATCATAATTAATTAAACTGATATGAAAGTCGATAAGAGTTAACAACTGAAAAGGTACCCTCGTCAATATTTTGAGAGAGTCATAAGCAACTATTATGGTATTACAATGGCGGTTGTAGGAACAATTAAACGAAGTGATCGGGAAGATTAATTTCTTGCTACGATGAAAGGATTCGGTACGCGTTTATATTCCGTAATTGAATCAAAAGAAAAACGTTCCAGCGAATCAGCACGGAACCCTTTCGCAATTCCAATCACGGCTAAAAGCCGAGCGGAAGAGATACCCGGTCGTTTCGCGCAAACTCGTACACCAGGTCATTAGCTAAGCGAAGTGTAACGAGCCTTCTCTCGCGCTACGTGATCTCGAAAATTAAGATTCGTACAACTAGAACCGCCACGATTATCCTTCTTTCCCTTTCTCTGCACATTTTACACTGAACACTTATGAAATAGGTGATCTAACTTTGGTAACGTCTTTCGATTATCTTCGGTTTGCGACATTTCTTCTCTTTCAACATTTTGTTACCTATAGACTCACCTCTTTCTACCTCGAAGTAATTTTTTAAGAAAATAAATTTTGCTTTCCATGAAATAAAATTTTTAACAGAAACAAATTTTTAATTTTTATTCATTATAAATTTTCGTTCATTTATACAGAATGTAACTGTCACTGCTTTACCATATTTTATTTTTTAACATTATTTGTTTAAATAGTTAGAGAAAAATATTCATACAAATTTAATAAGGGTTAAAATTGCGATAGTCTCATGTACCTTCCTTTATGATAATTTCACAATTCTAATTTTGTATTCCCTAGATTTCTTGACATGGGGAAGGTAAATGTGAACCTTTATATACAACTTAATTATGAATTTGAAGACGATACAATAACTGTGTAATTTAACTAATAAAGCTAGCTTTAGAAGCAAAGCCTGTCTTACAAGCAAACGGCTCTATTTATACCTTCGCAAATAGTTTCAAATCTGACTCACAATTACTAAGAAATTTCATCTCAATCCAGCACGATTCTATTGCAAAGCAACCTTACCAATATGATGAAACTTTAATTTCTACTATGTTGCCCGACGATAATAATCGTTCGTCAAAGTGAATGGGTAGTTCCTTCAAGCAATCATGTTTAGGTTAAACAACTAACATTTATGCCTATAAATTCTATTTAACGATGTACTGATTTGTCATTGAGTCTTTTGAAAATATTACCAAATACTGTTTGCACAAACTATGAATTTATATGTGATGTACTTGGAAATTACTTAAGATACTTTTCGTACAAAATAATCCTTTTTAGCATAAAACATATGACATATTGTATCTTTAAAAGGGTGATCCTTTGTGAAGCAAGATATGCATATGTGCAATGTTCACTACTCTCTTCATATGTGCAAATCACTGATGATTAGACATCAAACATATGATCGATGAACAGTCAACATATGTTTGGTCATATCAAGCACATCACCTGTTTGTCACATTATACATATCACTTGGATAACTTGGTTAACAACTTGAGTTTCATCAAAATTTCTGAAATTTTGACTTTGGTATGCAACTTTCTTTTGATACAAAAGTGATCTTATATTCAACAAGTGATTTCCTGAAGATGGCGTAGCAGTATCAAATCTGCCTCGATTACAAAGGCATTTGAAGCGGGATTCCGTGACAAAGCGATTCAAGTATCAAACGCATTACTAGATTTGTCTCGGTCGCACCTTTCGCGGCAGTGCCAAGGGTACGCACCCGATACGGTCGTAATTGCATCGGCAGGCATGTAGAGCTTGAAAGTTGGTACCCCGCTGACCTTCGGCCAGCAACGCGGGAAAAATCAAAGGGAATTGAATCTGGATCGTTGGAAAATAATCGTTAGCATGCACCGGCCGTTCCCGCCGCTCGCACACCGACAAAAGGTAACGATCTCGAGGCTAAGGCGCACCTGCGTCCACGTTCACCGTCGGTTTGCATTCGGGCGTCTAAATCGCCCTAAATCGAGGGACAGACGAGGCATCGACGCGTGTTGCGCAACAACCAACGGCCTTTTTCTGGCTCCATCAGGGCGAACCTATTGCCAAATTCGACTGCTCGTTAACCGCCGATCCGTACGATCTGCATACTGCGCGAGCGAAAAAATCGACCGGCCCCGTTCGCCATCGACAAAAGCACGCTCCAGGTTTATCGACGCTTGCGCAATCGATCGTTCGAATGGACACAGGTGTTTCCGGAATAAAACCGTGCCCGTAGTCAGAAGTAAAAGTCAATTACTGGAACTTGCTTGGGTTCCCGAGCGAAACGTGCGAGGAGAAGAGTTTACGATTTTATGAATATCGGGTTAGATGAAAATTTATGAGCTTCGATCATGGCCGCCGCTGGAATCAGTATTCTGAGACGAAATGAATTTTTTTGCGAGTAATAGAATTACATTTTCATAAAATTCTGAATAATGGGGAATTATTCGTAAGTTTACTGCATTTATGATGCTTTGAAAGCGCGTCACGTAGCGTCGACTAGAAAAGCGACCTTCAGATAAAAATCGATATTGATTAAAAATTTGATATTTTCAACTGTTATATCATGTAGTACAGAATACAATAGTGTAGTGTAGAATACAATATCCGAATCTCAAATTTTGTATAAGAGCTATTTGAATGCAAACACTTTTCTGTATCTACAAACTCGCTCTAGGATTCGTGATCAGCTTCCGAAGACAATGTAAGTCGAAAGAACGTAGCTCGATCGACGACTCGTCGACAAGAATTTTTTGGATGACGAGGGTCTCGAAAATTTACCGGGACATAAGCTTGTAATAATTCCTTCTTGATCGTGACTATGTAAACAATACGACCCAGCGAACGTTGGCAAACTCTGTTGCCCAACGGCACGAGTCTCCCTATGAGACTCGTCCTCCTGTTCCATCCGTCCTATAAAGCCACGATTTCGCAAGCTTTTCAGCTCCTCTCTCGTCTCGCAAAAGCGACGACAAGATAGGATCGCGAACGCGTCAGGTGCAGCACTCCGCAGCTAACAGCTACACCTAGACAACAGTTGCACGATCATAGATCCGATTTATATTTGCATGAAATTTATCCGAACGAGGCTGACATGTGTTCGCCGGATTATCGTGTTTCATCGAGGTATATCACCGATGTGTCAACATTCGGTGATCGAACGGAGTCTTCGAAAAGCTTTTTAATATTTTCTAAAAATTCGTTTATATTCTTGTAAAACCAAGAGCAACTAAACAGACGTTTGACTGAATAATTTAATTAAAGAAAAATATAAATTGGTAAGTTCGAAACGTTTCAATAGGATGTTTAAAATTGTAGTCATGGTTATTCGATTATGTTCGACAATGTACAAGAATTTGATAGTACTTGATGCTTATGCGGAACAATATGCAAAACAACATTAAATTTGATGTTATATATAATGACACGTAATGATTATGTTCTTAATCTTCAGAATAAGCTCTAATAATTAGTTCTCATATTCGGTCGATGAACTGACTGAAATTAATAAACAATACATCTTAAGCCCATAAGACATCAATGAATCAATATCGGAACCTATTCTACAGGTTGGAAGCATCCGCAGAAATCAATTAGGAGCACATGCATTATTAAATTATTAGCACATGCTTAGCAATAATAAATAATACTGCTTCATGTCATGTTTAAAAAGACGAATATAAATGCATATCGTGTATGTAAAACTTGAAGCTTTAATGTATAATTAATGAACACCTATCCAGCAAATTGTGAGTAAAAACGAGTTTACGGAGAGCAAGTGTTTTGGTTGTTTTACGAGGCATTTCGAAGTAACGCAATAAGAGACACGGTTTGATTAAGCGCGGCACAGTATATCCAATTAAGCGATTCTATCTTAATTACTTAATCGGTATTTAATTGTACGTATGAATGCCATTCCCGCGTAGACATCTGATGTGCGATAGATTCGTGTGGTAGATATTTCAATATTCTCCGGTGACGGCAATAAAGATTACTGGTATCGATACGGGACATGTGAACAGGCGCATTAGCATTTCAAGGCGAAGGAACGGTAACGTTAACATTTTGCGGAGTGGTGGTCCGATAAGCCTGGTAATTACTGCATAAATCAACGAGAACGGAGAATACATTACATCGATAATTATTAATCTAAACGGTGATTAATGCAGAGCCGATCGGCCAGTGTTCTTTTTACCTTTACGAAAAAATCGATAATTATCTGTCTATTACGAGTGATAAACTGTCATGAAATGAACTGGCGTTTGAGGATCATGAATGATGACGTGTGATTCGATTGATAATACAGAAATGAGCTGGAGTCAGAAACAAGATGTATTACACCTTTCATGATAGATTTCAATGATTTTGCTTTTTTCTTCCTACGGAAATTGACACTTATTCTGTAATATATCAATCAGATATTTTCATTAATTAGGCTTGACATCTTCTCAATCCATTAATATTTTTAACTTGTATTCAATAATAGTTGTCATGCGTGTCACAAAATTAATAGTGACTTGTTCTTTTTTCACAGGTTCTTTGCATTCTTATATTTCATCGATGTTTCAAATTAATTTAATCTTCTTGATTGCTTAAAAATCGAATTGTGTTCCCTTGCATTAAAATTTGAGAATTCGGAAATTTCCAAGTTTGGAAATCTGACAGATTGGAAATTTCAGAATCTATGAATTTGTAAATTAAAAAAACTTGTAAATTCGGGATTTTCATACTCAGAAATTTGACGATCCACTAGTTTGCAAAGTTAGTAATTTGAGAATTGAAAATGTAAAGAGTCACAAATATTTGAAAATACCAAAATTCCACATGGAACTCTGCACGTTCAAATTTTAAGTCCGCTTTCCCTGGCGATATAAGAAGAGCCAAGAACGATCAGTGAACGGCTGAAAGGGTTAACGTTAGACGGTGGTCGATTCTTGAAATCTCGTGGTGCAACTCCTTTCGAAACGATCCTCCCTTCTCGATCATGGCTCCAGATTCCGAGGTGTAAGTGTGGGCCGGCACGCGGTTGGTTCTCTAAAATACGGAACTGAACCGCGATCCATTATCTCGCTGTTAAGATCGATCACCGCGCTGTTACATAATGGCTTGTCGGCACCGTTGATGGAGAATCGTAATAACTCGCCGACGGACTTTCGACCGCATGAAACCCGGCTGGTTGCGGTGGACTGCGTTTAATTGTGTGCCACATTGCGATCGTGTGCAATGTTCGTTCGCCTTCCGGTCCGTCGGCCGCAATCATATCGAACATATTCCGTGGGGAGATCGATCTCGAAGAACAACGCGATTTCGCACCGACACAAGAATCCAATCGATCAACACGGTAGCCATTCAACTGGTAAGCGATTGTTCTATCTACTGTCTGTATACAGGGTGTTCCTAAATATTTTATGTCGAAATTTAGGGATGAGTACATTTGAGAAATTTTTATATATAAGAATATAGACTTTGATATGGTACAATAAGTTTTTAGAAACTCAGAAGTTTGAAGATTAAGTTCGGAAACAAATCAAGAAGACTGAGCTGAAAAATTAACAGTTAACTTGAAAATTAAAAAATGTAGAATTGCAGATCTTCAGAAACCGAACACATTAAAAATTGATGTATCAATATTTACAAACGTAAATGTTTGGAAACGTATAAATTCATATGAACCTTTTTCGCTGTCAGCCAGATAATCCATAATCCAGATATAATCAGACACGAGTCTCGCGTCTCATTACAGCTATGCAACAGCGACGCACTACCTCGATATAAAGGTAGAAGCGAAATAAAACGACACGTGGAATCGGAAGCCACACGGAACGACGATTCTCCGACAACTCGGCGGGAGTTGATTTATAAAGAGTGCACCAGGAGTGCTGGTAGCTGGTGGAGCTGCCTGATGCAGCGTTAATTTCAAAGAAGTTGCGCCGGCAAGCATTAGGAGCGTCATCCAGTAGTCCAGTCAATGCGAGAGGATGTACTTGCTTCTTCGTCGGCGTCGCTAATAATATTTACTGTCAGACCAGCGAAATGGTAGACAGGCACACACCTTTGCTAGGTAATCACGCGGCTACCGACGCCACCACAACCTTGTAATTACGTTTCTATTCTATTATGCGTTTGCTATTGTGCACGACATTCGCTCTTTTTTATTCCATCAACTGTTTTTGTTCGGTAACATGACGTTCCTACGTGGAAATAGTAGATAAAGGGATGTACCGGAGATAAAGTGCGTTGGAGTTCATTAACCCTTTCGATACGAGGGGTAAATGTAATAGGTACGTAGACCTTGTGGAATAAGTAGGAATAACTGTGTGGAATAACTGCGTGTAGGCAATATAATGAGGGGCATTGTAGAATATTATGAATGTAATATGTAGTGAATACAACATGTGGAGATTGTGGTACGGGCTAATTGCGTGTCGTGGTAATTGCAACTCATGATTGCATGTACCAAATTCAATGTATGATTACAAGATACGTTGAGTACAACGTATACTGAATACATGTATCGAATTCGATATGTGCTGAATACAGCGTGTGTCGAATACAACGCATAATGAATACTGCTGGTGTGTGTTCAACACACGTGCTGAATACTGCGTGTGCCGAATACAACACACCGAAATCAACACGTGTCGAATTCAGTATGCGTTGAATACAATATGTGAATTCAACACGCCCCAAATACAATATACACCAAATACAACGCGCTAGATATAACACACGTCCAATACAATGCGTACCGAATATGACGTATGGTGTTTACAACTCGCGCCGAATACAATATGTGTCGAATTTCACATACGCCGAATACAATACGTGTTGAATCCCACACACGCCCGATACAACGCGTGCCGATTACAACACGTGCCAAATACAGTATTTTCCGGATTTAACACGCGTTGAATACAATATGTTCTGAATTCAGCACGCGTCGAATACGATATGTGACGAATGTGACACATATGTGACATATTGACAACACGCGCAAAACACACACCAAATACAACGCATAATTACAACACGCTCCAAACTAATAACCAGTAACAAGTATATATAAAAATTTTGCTGATAAATATAAATCTGTAATAAACTTTTTTTTCTAAAGTTGCAACATCTCGAAAACATTGACCCAACGTTCTTCATTTCCCATCAGCGTATAAAAACTGAATGATAGTATTATACGCGAATCACCTGTTACACGGTAAATTGATCCTCGGGTTCGATTAAAACTTGATTGCGTGTAAAGTCAATTATTAGCTGCCTGCTGCAATTTCTCGGTAGCAGACGATTGACGAAATACGAGCGTGCTGCGGACATTCCAGTCAGCTACTGTAATGATACATTCATTTAGAACGGTGAAGTTGCTGCTTCTCCCTTTTTTTTTACCCCCATCCTTAATGATCCGCTATTCGACGTTTCGTTTAATGGAACTGTTTGAGGTGGACTAAGGTGATTAGTGCCGTCTGGGGTTTTGTCGAGATTCTTTGGCGGCTCGGATTAAATTGACGCGACGAGTAATACGGAACTGATAGAATCATCTTTCGTAAGAAGCCTTCTTGTTCGTAGATTACATTGTAGACGCTACACTGTTCATTCTGAACGAGTGAATACCGCTTATTTGGCTCTTTTAAGACCCGGTAAGGTACTTATAATCTGCTAATTAACGGACAAACGTGTCATCACGTTCACGCTTTACAATCCTTTCAAACTTCTGAAGCGCGACACGAGGAACTTGTATCGTCATCTTCAAGCTAATTTCTCTCGAATAGTCGCTTTTAAAAATTACAGATTTCCACGCTTAGGAAGTTAGATCATTTGGGAATTTAATCATTTGACACTGAGAAATTTAGAAACATAAAAGTTTAAAAATATTAAGTTGTTAGATGTTTGGCAACTTGTGAATTTAAAAAAGATACTTTGAAGTTTAAACCTGGTAGAGGTATATCAAAACCTGTTGGTTCTGAAATATCAAATGTTCAATCTTTCAGTTTCACAACTTTATAAGTCAATAAATTCACCCGTGTATTTACAGCCGATGAGATTTAGAAAATTTCAGGTAATTCGAAAACTTGTAAACGTCGAAATTAAGTACTTAACGTTGTACAGTGATTCGCCAACGCGGTTGCCCATCATCGTGTTAACGAAGCGTATTTCATTTGACGTTATCCAGGTAAGTTAAAGATCAAAGATGTTGCTGTCTCGGAGAATCGCGAGCCGAGCCCGTATCTAAATCACAGGTACATAGAACGTCAACGCGCGTTTCCCGAAACGTAGAACGACCACCTAAGAGCCACGTAGCTGGCAGGCTGCGAGTAAACGTAGTTTGTTAAGCAAGATCCCTCGGCTTCGGAGTCTAATCGCAGAGGCGAGGGCGAGCCGCGTATCCGCGAATCAAATACGCAGAGATACGCGCTCGTACACGAGCTGGTACACCAGCCGAGGCGTTCATTAACATGCATTCACGCCGCAATATTTATCGTTGGTGCTTGCTGCTCGCAACTCGTGCCTCTGTAACGCGTCTACGCGTCCCGAGGGACCTGGCCACGGCATTCAGATCTTAGATAAAACCTCCACGAAACGCGGACGTTACGCACCGACCGCCTGCGTGACACGCACCGAGGCCACGAACCGTGGAAACCGGTGTACTCCCATCGAGTTAAAACGTTTCGCCAACAACCAGCTCCCATCCTCGTGTAATCTTAGATTTTCCTGTGAACCAGACCTGTAAAACTTCAAATTGTTCAGCTTTTCTCCTACGCTTATCCAACGCTCAGGTTCGCTGACTTTTAAACTTTCTGAAAATGTACTAACACCTTCCTCTTTGATAGTCATCTAAGACTTACATAAATTATATACCAGATTTTTTTCATGTAATTTTGATTTCAGTCTCTACATTTCAATAATTATGCTTTATGGAAAGAGTTCATACCGTCAAAGCGCCTATGTTCTTCCTACATTTATAAGATTTTATGATTAATAAGCTTCAGGACAAACTGACTTTATACCACTTCATAACTGTAAATATAAAGATAAATTCAAGAGAATTCGTCAAACTTCAAGTGGGAAGGTTTAGAGTTGTCACCTTCACTGTCGGCAGATCTGAACTACACAGAGATGTTTGAAGTTATAATACACGAGTCTAATATATTTAAGTAATTTACATCGACGACAAGCGTTTACTAGAAAGTGAATTAAAGGAGAAATCGGGGAACTAATTACGTATGCTTAAACGTAGGGGAAATATTGTGAGCGACCCTGGAATGTTTCTGACGAATGCATTAGTCAGGCTTAATTCAGAAATAATTACTGATTGACAGCAAACGTTATAGGAATAGCGATAGAGGTCTGAGAGAGCTGTAGTATCGAATCGTTGATTAAGCAACAATCAAGAGCAACGATGAATTAAGCGCGCAAGTAGCGGTATAAAGTCTTGATCAAGACGATCGTCTTTGATCGCCTGGAGCCTGATTGTCCGATGGTTTCACACGCACAGACCCAAGCACGAAAACGAGGTTTCAGGTAAACGTACACACGAACGATTAATCAAAGCGATATTAAGGTCGCCTAAGGTATCGTCTAAGCTCGGAACCTGAGCTGAATAACCGGTCCACTCGAGACTTGGCGCCAACCACGCCGGAATATGGTGCCCATATTGAATGTGAGCAGCGGCGAGATCACCACCTCTATATTAAGACGAAAGATCGATTTAAAGGTTGCGAAACGTTGTTGCATATCTGGCACGCACAATCAGCCTCTGACACCTTTCGAACTAACGAGTAGCGCATTGGGTGTGACCAAACAGAAGTAGACACGAGTTTGACGTCCAGAAACAATTGTCAATGACTTCATTGCAAGAAATGCAATGTTTTTTTAACTAGTCATGTTGGACGAAATGTAGCAACACAATGGAAGTGCTGTAACCTCTGTCGATAATGTCAATGACTTTAAACATTCATGTGCAATCACACTTATCAACACATTATAGTATTCTACTTTTTATATCTGTACATAATTAATTTCTCACACAAATAATTGGGAAATTATTCTTACATCACAAGACTATTCATCCACATTTTTCACTTTCTCAGCTTTACTGCTTAGAGAAACTAAATACATTTAATCAATTAATTTGTTCTAAAATTCTAGTCACTCAATTCCTATGTCAATTTAGCCAGTTAACAAAGGTGATTACAGGTACGTGTAACACGTTAAGGAAAAGCAATGACAATTTCTGGTCTCCTTATCAGCCGGAGAGATTGAAGTGTAGCACCTTATAGGGTCGTCCCAGGTCCCGAGGGAAAGCGAACAAGAAGATACGAGCTCCAAGGGGGAAACCAGGACGTTATGCTAATCGGTCGACCGTGTCAAGATTCTTTCCGGTATGGTGAACCAGTCTACCCCGGTTTAGGGTGAACGAGCGCAATAGGAAAACGTGGATGCATGGTGTCCCTTTAAAAGGCACCACGCTTCCTGCTTCCTCTTACCTTTTTCGAAGACTGTGGACTTTAATGTGGATTTTAAATAACAATATATTCCAACTCATTTTCTTACTTTATACTTGAGATACGCATCTTCATAATTTTAGATATAAACCTTCGAAAATTTGTATGGAATGGAACCATAGTTGAAAAGATTATTTACTTTCTTCTTTTTTTGTTTATAAATTTCGAAGATTTAATACAGAAAATCACTTAATCTTATAGTGGATTTTATTTTAAACAAATTTACACTTCTTGCTGGTCTGACATTGAAAGAATTAAAATGGCGGTCAGCTATGTGACTCAGTCTGACGAACATAAACTTGCAAAATAACTTAACTCATAGTTTATTTCAAATGCAAAAATATTCAAATTTGAAAAATTGGTATGTGATTATTTTAAACATTGTTACATTTGCATATTTAGTTTTGAATTTCAATGTTAGTGTAGAAACGTAAGAATAGTTAAGAAATTATTAGACTATCAGTCAAGCCCCATTAATCTTAAATTACTAAAGTACGTCCATTGAAAGTACTTTGATCAACGTAACTGCAATCATCCTTTATTACCCAAACCAACACGTGTATTCAATGACATCGATAGCAAAGCTATAGCTCGCTAAAAGCACCTTGCAAAGTCGTCCGCAACGTGCGAATCTACAAATGCAAATCAAGTCGAGGTAGTTCGAGCGTGCAATTGTGCCGAAGCACGCGAAGTGTACAGAGTTCCCAATGCGCAATCTTATCTGAAAGTCAGTAAAGCAAAAATACATCACCTTGCGAAAGCATTTACCAATGACTATTTTCAAAACTGGCGCAGTCCGAATGGACACGTGGTACTAAACTTGCAAATTCAACGAGGAGTTCGATCGAGATAATAAAAATAATTGTCCACGTTCAATTACCGATATTTCGCTGTCGAATGTCCAGGTGATAAATACGTTCTCAATTCGAATTACCAGGTTTAATTAATGCAATAGTAGCTGCGTTTTGACGATTCGTGTGATTCGCTGCACATCAAACGGAAATAAACATACGTTATCAAATACGTACAAACCTTTCCAGGGTGATTACGAACAAATTACGGGTAATCATCGGGGAATGAGGGTCTACCTATCTCCCATGAATACATTAATAACATCATTTCTTCCGTAGAATCGACGGCGCGTTTGTGATGATTACCGTACGTGCCAAAATGCAGCTTTACGTTTCCACTGAGCTAAGAATGACGCTCGATAGCTGCTTGTTTTATTGCTCTCCAGGTGTCTATGATCATGGTGCTATTTAATTTATGGTCGTGACTTCAGCGTAGCAACTACGCGTTCATCGTTGATTTCACTCAAGGAAACTTTCGTTCTCCAAAAAAAATTAAGATCACATTTCGTAATCTTTTCCATTAAACTTATTTGAATATTAAAGTACTTAGAATAGTAATCAAAAAATTAAGAAAACAGTTAAGTACAAAATTCATGGTCTTCACTTCAAATCTCTAATGTGATTATCAATTTTATGAACTTGTAGCAGTTCCAGTAAAATAGTAAGGGAAGTATTTAACTGAAGAATTAGTTCACGATTCCTTTCAATTGTCAATTTTATTTAATAAACAACTTAAAAGAACTCATTATACTAATACTGCCATAACTCACGTTAATTGCAGAATGCACTTTTGCGTCACAATTGCGCGTAAATTCTTTCACTTTCGAACTCATCAACAGCAATGATACGAATGCAAATTAATTCCACGCGTTTGTTCACAAAAAAGCGAAGTTAATGCGACCCTCGTGCAATCTATATATCAGCAACAACCATTCATTATACTCCCATTAACACGTCCAACCTGGCGTGACCCATAGATGGGTCATAAGCTGTATTTATCAGCGCGTGCATGAAAATGTGCCTGGGGTTGAATGCATAGATGAACATACATTATTTATCTTCGAGTCCCATCACATACTTCGCGTTAAGGAATTCATGTAAGTTCATAGTAGTTAATAAACTGCAACTGATTCTTGCTGTAATTGCACAACGAGAACGTGATCCGCATAATCGACAAAGCACTTCGAAACAGGATATTATTCTAAACCTGTCTTTTCTAATAATGATATTCATATTTAAAAATAATAGTATTTCTCTTTCAAACGCATAATCGTTCGTATCTAAGACTTAATGAAAGATGAGTAGTAATTATGATGTTTTATATTATCTTGTCGGAAGGATCACAACAATATTACCTACAGAAAATATTCGCAATCTCTAAACAGAAGCTGTTTAACGGAGTGGCAACAGATCGGTGGATACACGAGCGAGGAGAGGTATTTTGATTGGTCAGATTATCGTGGAAATTTACGTTACTGCGAAATGGAACGCGACAGCGATGCAAAAACGACGTCTTCATCGCCAACACCGTTCATGTAGACGATAATTATCCGACTACGGAGTCAGGTAGCCAAGGAAGATGCAACAGTACGTCGTGCAGATGCAAATAAAGGTGATCTACAACGGTGCAATCTCGCGGTGGGTAGCTCACGATAGTGGTTGGTGGCAATCAGCCTTCAGACTCGCAACAGAAATCGCAAATTCTATCGTGCTAGCGGAAATCTCACGGTAGAGCTTACAAATGTTCTGTCTGCACTCTTATGCAAATTCCAGATCTTACATAGTCTCATAGTCACAAATTCGTGGGCTATCAAATTTCTGGATCAATTTTCAAATTTTTATATTTCTAATTTTACAAATTTTTCAAATTTTATGAATTCTTCAAATTCTTCAAATTCTTCAAATTCTTCAAATTCTTCAATTTCTTCAAATTCTTCAAATTCTTCAAATTCATCAAATTGATCAAATCCAGATCATAAGTGTCCTACTCCCTAAAGACAACAATGCTCACCATGAATCTAACCAAACCATAACAGATTAGGATTACAGATTGAGAGAGTGAACATTACCACGAAAACCATGTAGGTGTAATAGCTATTTTCACACACAATAAACAAGGCGAATAAATAAAACAGCAAGGTGTATAAGCGGCATCTCGACACTAGACTATCCTACCAATAATTCGATAAGTCCGATGAGAAAAAATGGCCGGTGACACCGGTACTTCGTTACACGACCGACCAGTCATACCAGTCTTGACCCCTGAGGAACCGCTTCGAAACCTTTCCCAGCACACCTGGGGAAACGTTACCTTCCTCAACGTCCGTGCATCGACGAAACGATTTACGCTGCCTCCTCCCATCCTGTCTTCCCTCTTTTCCCCTGCCGATGGGGGCCACCCCTTGTTATCGATCTCGTACGCGTCTGTCCGACAGGTCGCGGGACGTGTAGCAAGCACACGTTCGTGCCAGCAACACGACGCACGCGCCGTGTTCCCGTAATGACGGAGCACCGTTTCGACCCGGTAAAAGTGTCAATTCCTCGGAGCTGACGCGCGCTCGCGATCCTTTATGTCCTTCGAAACGCGTCAACGTTTGCGTCTATAAACCGAACGAGAACGAGCAGACGTTTGAATATGAGATGAGCAGATATGGGACCCTTAGCCAATGGGGTACGCGGTGGTGACATGAGTTAGGTTTAGGGACATGGGTTTGGAAATTTATGGGGATGCTGATCATTTTATTTGGTGTGAAGGAGGAACTGTTTATTTGATTTTATATATAGCATGTAATGCACATGTAACTTGAAATAAAGACTAAAATAGAAAATTCGAAGAAATTAGAACTCAGTATTCAGGAAGCACGAATTAATAAATGTTGAAGATTAAAATAATTATGAATGAAACAAATGACTTGTTTGGTAGTTTAAGTGTTAATAGATAGTTGGAATATTGATAATTTTACTCAAGACATTAATAGATATTGACAATCCAGTACATTTAGAAATATCAAGAGATCAATCCTAAAATATCCAAATCTTTAATCTTAGAGACTTTGAACTTGTCAACCTTCAAATATTCCAATGTCTAACTTCAAGATTTGCTAATTTAGAAATTTATTGAATTTAGAAGTAAATCCATGTAACGTGCAACCCACGTGCAGTTTGCACCTTGCCTCTTCACAATTGCCTTAGCACAAACGACCACAAACTATGTTAAGTATCCTAAATCCTCACAGAAATTGCCAAAATCATACCAAATTGCAAAAACTATACAAAGCTATGTTATAAAATTGTTCAAAATAGCTTCGTCACGGTGGAATTGAGTCGAGAAGAATCTTTAATCAAAATGGCACCCCGATTGCTCCGCGTAGAAATCTATGCGACGATACCAGACGTAGGTAAGTATGTATGTACGTAGCTGAAAACGGGTACGTAATCAGGCGTAATTAGCCTGTTGTGCCGTGGTAAAAGGCAGCGTCGGAAGAGAGAGGAATAGGTGAGTGACCCTTCGCCTCGGGCGGGGTTCACCGTGGGGTCTTCGGTAGGGGTCGAAAGGGGTCTCTTACGGTCTCCGTCTTTTCCTGTCCGCCTCACCTCCTCAACTGCGTATACCTTTCTAGCTTCGGGATTCTATCCCTCTTTTCCTCGCTGCCTTTGTCCCCTCCTATCGCCCAACGATACCTACGTACATGCATCTTTTTTGCGTTTTCTCTCGCCCCGGGGGCAACGGCCTCGCTCAAAGCGGTACCGTCACCGTGCACAGGATATTTGCATCGAACAGCTACTTAATAGCCACTTTTTCACATTTCCAAAATTATAGACGATTGTGGTATGTCACTCGTTTTCTGATCCTTTGTTAATCTTGTCTTCTACGCGGATGATTTGAGAAAAGACATTTGACTTAAAAAATAATATAATTTGTCATTGTGGTTACAAGGGTGAGTACTTATATTTTGTTGATAAAGATATATACATACATTGAACAAATGTATTATTATTTAAGAAAAATTGCTACGTCGACAAATCAACTCAACCTCCTCAGTTTAGAGGTTAGAAGACTTATTAATTACCTGATTGAACTATCAAAAAATTAAACGACGTTCGTACCATGAATTCCCAAACACCGCATAATTTACGAGTTTTCTATCCGAACGTTTATTTCTCGTTATCTCTGCGTGACCTTTGTTCGCATTCATCGTCGAGGGCAGCAGCCCTACGTTCACTCGGAAAGGCCACCGTTAGAGTCGTGAATTTTTCGAGGATCGATCGTGGAAACTTCTTCATAGGTGGCCGATGCGAATTATCACGCGACCAATGACCGACGATCTGTCGTTTCTGCACGCGATCCCGTAGGATTCGACGCTTGGTACGACATTCGTTATATCATGAAATTTGTTGCTTGAACTCTGGTGAACTCGTAGCTGACGTTCGTTTTGATCGTCGATAAATTCATGGTACCCGTGTATGTCTCCGTTTGGAACGAAGTTCGAACACGAAACATCGATATTTGTATTTTTTTAACCTGTGTCTATTCTCTGGCTTCTAACTGTTTTCACTTTAGAATGTATATAACAGAAATTTTTAAGTACGATGGCAAAATGATATCAGAATTAAGTCTTTCAAATGCGAATGTGATTTTACTGATTTTGGAACGATTATAGTTTGACAATGTACAAATATCTGATGTGTAATGTGTTGCCTCATGTGTCATATGTCATATGTTACTAAGTATGAGTGCATGGATTTTGCAGTGTAAAGTTTCATGCTTACAATTCTATACAAATGTTAATACTGAACAAACGACTGATTCTTCGTTGAAATAAACAGACAATATCATATTCACTTTCCAACTAAAGAAGATGACTCGGAAAGAAACTTGGAAAAATAAATTCTCCGTAGTACAATAAATTGGGATGCTAATAGAATTGCAAAAGTGAATTTCTTGTGAACACAGTTTTCAAAATTCGCATTTATGAGTACGATGACAAAAGGGAATCGTGTTACATCCTCGGCCTTCGTTGTTACTTGGCCCGTTTCAGCCCGGGGCGGAATGTATTAGTGTCAATTAAGTGATAATAAGTCCGGCTGGCAACGCGATATCTTTTTCTTCCACGTTCGAATCGACTCAACTTAATGACGCTGCATCCTGCTACTTGATCGTCGCATCCTGGCTAGTTCATTAGTCACGATTGCTCAATAACAACGGGAGCGGAATTGTTACACCGTCGGTGAACTTATAAATCACATGATCCACGATGTGATAAAGCGTAATGATCCCGCGAGAGAGTATTCGCGCTAATTCGACGGACTTGCCTCGCGGGTCAGAGCAATCGCTTCCATAATGCGTGCACCACCGATGACTTGTGACTTTCTGTCGCTGTTAAAATTCAATTTTTCCATTTTTCTAATTTACTGCTCATACAAATTATTTTGCATCGGATAAACTCTGAATGATTTGACCAAAAATGGCGCTGACAGATCCAACTATGTGTTATACAATTTTTTGTAAAACAAATCTGCAATGTAAACTCTATATTTGTGGAACAATATTCTGAATTAGCTTTCGCCACGACAGTTAACATCTTACTAAGGATGGAATTATAAAAAATCCCGAAAATGTATTTTTGTGTACCTAATTAGTAATAAATGTCTGAGCGTATCTTTGATTATACCATTTAATTCAAGAAATAAATAGATGAATGAAGTCAATTGGCTACTTAATCAATTTATCGTACGACTATTTCCAATTAACTGAATTTCATATTTTCCTAGATCGAGAGTTTTACGGGTTAATTATGGACAAGGTAATCAATCGTTGGGAAAACATTGTGGGAAATGAAGCTATGAGTCCGCACATGTATTAGGACATGATTGGATTCGTTGGATAAGGTTATATTATTAGTGGTTGCTTTTTATTCCATTGCGGTATCCAAGCAATTTTCTGCAACTCTTGATTGATAAAAATAATTTTCTATTAATCTAACAGAGTTATTCAAGCAATATTTTAACGCGGTGATCAATGTACCTATGTTAACGAACTTTAAACGAATTTATTTACAAGTACCTTTTTCTGAAGAAAATAAAATCATATATATTAATAACATACACAAAACCTTGTGATTTTCACTATGAAATGAATTTTAAAAACTACAAGATTTTTATCCTCTTAAGTTTTTAATACTGAAAATGATCTAATTATCATAGAATACAAAATGATCCAAATTAATTACCCTAAATTTTCATCGACCTATTTTCGCTATCAAGATGAATGTTTAAATTCATTTTTAAACGGCATTTACTAATGCAATTGCATTTAATTACCGTAGAATCAATTAAGTACGTGAATGGATATCTGATACCACGATTTGAATCAGACTGAATTTGATTGAAACGCAAGTTGAAAGGCGTCGTCGAAGTTCGTGGGAAGCGCACGCACCCCATAAAGATAGCACACACCGGTGCCACGGTAATCACTAGGTCCTCGTAATGATAACTATCTGACGTAATTGTGAATTCGTCACGGCGTCGATAAAGGTTGTTCGCGAGTCATTATTCCGATTTCCCATTAGCCGCGCGCCTAAGTATCGATGCATCTCTGTGCTTTGTGACGCAGCTGCGCTCGACGGAAGAGGAAACGATTAATTTGCAAGAATTAGCCAGCCGTTTCGTACCTACCTCGACGACACTAATCGTGCTTAGTTCAAACACCGATTCGCGTCTACCAACTTAACACATTACCTACCGCTCGCTAATGAAATTGATAAACGTTATCTTTCCAAACCAATTTAATCACTCAATACCGTCCCGCACTGTGGTCATTTCAGAACAAACCTACTGAGATACTGGTTTGCTCAAAATTGTAAACATAGAGCCAAAAATAGTTTTCTGACAAAATTGCAAGAGTGATATTTTTGCAAAATAAGAAACGTTTCTTAATAACTACTTTTTAAAATTTCTACATTCTTTAATAATGTTCTGTAATATCTTAAGGTTAATGAATGGCATCACAAGCACTGTTAGGTTTGTGATGAGTGGCTGCACCCCAAACTTAATTTGACACTTACACAATCTAAACTATGTATCGACAAATTGCAAACTTACAGTAGTAAATTTCATTAATATACTATCTATGCACAAAGGGTTTGAATAAAAATATAAAGGAACCGATTCTGAATACTCTAAAACAAGACATTCGAAAGGATAGCCTCTATGAGAGTTAAAAGATATAAGAGAAATCTAAGGCTGTAAAAAGTGTGTATAAAAGCCTGTGGCATTCAGTAGATGAAAAATCGGTTTATCCGTAAAATACACGGCCGTCAAGTGGACGAAGTTCCGATCGTAATTGGATAATGCGTCAATTAACATCGATCAGAAGTGCGCATCACCCCCGCCGGATTCCCATGGCGGTCGATGGTGTAGCGTTAATCGTTCGGCCGGTTGGCGATAAGGTGAAGTAGGAAGGATACAGAGCCAGCTAGTAACGAGGGGTCCGTGATCCTGGCAGCAGAGTGGTAGGAGGGAACATCTATGGGAAACTCAGGATCGTGGCCGTATGTAGATGGCCACGGGAGGCGTTAAGAGGCCGTGGTACGTGGCCACGCCACGAGGTTCGCTCACGAAGAAGGTGGTCTATTAGTTCTGTAACCTTCTCGAGCAGTCGAGAAGGCGCACCATATCTGCGATCACCGACGATAAGATACGAGACGTAACAGGAAGTCCGTGCTATTCTCACCCGAATACAAGCGTTTCGTTTTAGTAGTCCCTTACTGGGCGTGCGCCGCTCTCCGTGTCGAACAACGAGTCGACATTACGTCCGGGGAAAAAATTTATTTCCTCTAAAAATTCCTGACTATACTCACTTTGCGTCATGTTACTCGCAGAGACGAGTATCTTCGACGTTCCGAAAGGTTCAGAAAGATCATATTGTAAAGTTGCACTCGGCTAGTGTGCAGCGGTATGAACCTGAACAAGTTTTAATTTGTAGTGTTCACATATTGAACTTGTTTTGAAGTCGCCTATAATGTTATTATAACAAACACTGCATAGTGTCATTTATTAAAATCAAGATGGTCTCGGTTTCTTATCGAATACTTGTTTGAAAATTGTTTACTGCAATTTGTATTCGACAGAAAACTGACCAACCTTTGATGTAATATTTTTTCTGTCGAACCTTCAATGTTTCCTAGAAAATAGTGTATGTTTGTAGGCGAAATTCGTACACTTTGATTAGTATAAATTTAATAAGATGAATATCAGTTTGCTAATGTACAGAGCTCGAATGTCAAAAGTTAACATTTGTATAAATTACAAGTACCACCCCAATGATTACATTCAAATTTAATCTACGAAGTTGGAAATTGTCAAGATTCATTGTCCTATCCGACAGGAATGATAATAGAAGGATATTCGGTTGAAAGGCTTTGCAAGACTGAATGATAGATGTTCATCTGGTGTAGTAGATTAGGGGAACATCCACGAATCGTTTGATCGATGCACAGTCGGAGAAACGCGTGTTTAACTCGCGTTTCAAGCTTGCCGATCTCACTCGGCGATGTCCCAAATGGCCTCGGATCATCGTCGACGATAAGATGGCACGCAGGATAACGCATGGCTTTATAAGGTGTTCCGTTTGTGAACGCGGTATACGAGGCGGTTGCATCGGTCAGTCTCCGCGTGGTTCATCGTGGCATTAACTTTGATGCAATTGAATGCAACGGCGATTCGCGAGGCCAGTTCCGGTTCGAAGGAGCATCGCTTCGTGCCACGAGATCGAAGGATATATACCCTCCTCGACGGCGGAATCCTAGCGTCTGAATAATGCTAATGTCGTCGAGGAAGATGTCTGTCTAGCTCGAGCCATCCGCCAGACAAGTTTGAGGAAACTCGACGAGATAAGAGACTGGCAGACTGGCATACCGCTGCCATTTTACTGACATCTCCTGTGCTTTCCCTCCCCTTCGGGTACCACCATTATCAGTTGGAATATCGATCCTGCCCCTTTGCATTTTCACCGTTCCTGATCCTGCAGCCACTCAATCTGAATCATATCTGAATTTCTCATCTCGCATCCTTGGCACGGTTCGCGCAGCTGCGTCGTATCTTTGCTAAAATCCTCGACAACAAATCACCACCTCCACTACCGAACATTTAACTTTTCTCTTTCGAGAAAATTCTCATATTTACGGCTGTTCGAAGCTTGTCGAATATTTAACTCGATATTTCACCGTATCGACGCTATCTGTGGTTTTAACTAAGAACGGTCATCAACAATATTTGTTCTTCGGGGGAAATGCAGAGATCTTATTATGACTTAGAAATCGCAGATTTAGAACTTCGAGGATCTGAGGATTCGAACGTCACAAGAAACCTTGGTCCGAAGGGAATATTACAAGATGCAAGAGAATCTTCACACACGGAACAGGCTGTTACGGACTAATAGAAAAACGGTACTTGGAAATATTACTTACAACACCTGTAACATCCGTTCACCGACGTGATGCATCGAAGCTGGTCAGTTGCGGACAACGGTTGCGAACCGCCATCGATTCAAGCAAATCGTTTGCAAATCGAGTTTGTATGCTAATCATACAAATAGCCAGTAACAATCAATAGCAATTCAAATATCTGTTCAATCATAGTTTATATCTAATTTTCGTGTGAGAAAATGTGCGTGAAAAATCATCCGTAACGCGTGTCTTCAGGGAGGCGCAGTCTAAATTCACAGACTAGTCCCTCTGAGAGTTAGCTAATAATTAAAATTAGGAAAAAATGTTGAGGAATTCAAAATCTGAGAATTTGTGGATTTTGATAGTGGGAGTCACTGGAGATCCAACATGTAAATATTCGAAAAATGTGATGATTTGTCAATTTCGGAATTTCGGAGATTATAATTTGCAAATAAAAGAATTTCTCCATTTTTTGACCAGTTTAGAGATTTGAAGAGTTTAAAAATGTAGAAGTGAACGGTCCTCTCATAAAATTTCCCCAAAACTGCAAGTGCAAACACGTCGAATGTTCATATATGTGATTATGCGGTGTGCGTTGAGGAGTGTAACGAGCCGTGGTCAGCGGAGTAGATCGAAAATATAATAAATGATTTACGATCGTTCTCGTATTGACTGGATCGTTGGGCGAACACGAGCAGCGGGTAGAGAAAAGGGGTCGGCTTGACCCTGCCCGGCCACGCCACCGGTTTTGCATATTCGCCACTGCACAACCCGGTGGCGGATATACATCATGCATCCTCGGCGGGTCGTGGTGCAAGTGCAACGGTGTCTGCACACAAACGGGTCCAGAGGAGACCCACACGAACGATCGAAACGCCAGCTCTGCTGCACGTCTGCCAGGAACTTGGCCGGTCGTCTGGGTGGGTGCACGTACACGCTCCTCGCGATCCTGCGGACGCTCGCTACTTATATTCGTTCCTCGTTGTCTTTTCCCTTACGATCCGAAGGAAGAGGCTCACGATCCGGCGATAGCTCAAGCGAATTTGCATCCGTGGAATCCCTGGCGTGGGCCGTGCGCCTCGCCGCCCCCTTCGAGGCCCCGCCAACCCCCTTGTCGTGCCCTCGGGTCCTTTCGGGCCTCGGAGAGGATCCGTTTCCTCGCTAGAATCGACACGAATTCTACGTGGCTCCGCGAACACCACTGGTATCCACGTAGCATGATATACGCGAAATATTCGAGCTTCACGATCCTTTTCTGCATTCGCGAACCGCATGGAATAATGGCAAGATGCCCGACAACGAACCCCTGGGTTATTATTAGAAAGCACTGTTCCAACTTTACGGACGAATTCGAAGGTTTAGCCAAGGTTTGGAAAGTTTGTCATTCTTTAAATTTTTGAAGAGACTTAAAAAGTTATGAATCTAACTGATAGAATTTGTTTTATAAAAAGCTGATAAATAAGCATCTTATAAGAGGTATAAATGAAAAGATCAGTTGTAAATTTTCAAAATCTCACATTCTTAAAAATTTTGAAAGTTTGAAAATTTCCTGAGAGGATTTAATATTGAATATCAGTTCTGTCATTTGTAACTATTAATCAGAACAAATCATCCCTACTGATCGAACCATGTGATATTCACTTTTTTATCAAACGTTTCACTCGAGAAGCATTTTGCAAGAATTCCACCTATCGTCAAGAAAATGATACGGCTGGGTAGTTGATAGAAAGAAAGCGTGCAATTAAAGCGTAGGTACAATCATGACAATCGGAGCGAGAAGATACCGACGTTTTAAAGAGAATTCGTAATCACAAGTGTGGCTCCATTAAGCGAGATCGATCTACCGTTGCGAATGTACGCGGGGGTAAATGATGCATGTGAAAATGATTACGCCGCCGACATCGATTGCGGATAATGGCTCCCTGAGGAGAAAAGTGGCATTTTCCCTTGGAAACCTGCCAGAAAGTATAGCACACTGTGGAAGGGGTCGTAGGAAAGAAAACAAGGAGGACAATGATTGCTTGAAATGAAGCCATTCTGCGATTACGTGATAGCAGAGAATTTCAAACGAGAAATGAAATGAACGTTGAGGGATATGTTCGAAAATATCCAATACAAAGTTGTACCTAACTGTTATCTTCACGTTCGAAAAATTAGTAGGTTGGAAACTAAATTTGCAATTTACCCACGTACTTTGCTTGAAAATTGCCGGAACATAATCGCGAAGGGAACGGAACATTACCGGTAATATAGCAAGAGATTATTGGTTGGTTTATTCGCTTAATTTTACTGCGAATTATTTGAAGAGTAAAAATTGAAAAAGTTGTGAGTTTTGCTATTTGTTTATTAAATACATATTTATATGAAAACCAATGTCAGCATATCTACATGAAAATATTACAATAAACAAAAAGTTTTCCAACCTTGTAGCATTATTTAATAGTACTCTTGAATTGCAGTTATGTAATAAAAGAAAAATATGAATGACTTCGATCTCATAATTTATTTTTGCTATTCCTTAATCACCCGATGCTCACTAAGTACTTCAACAAAGTGCAACTAATTTAATATCCATTCGTGTCGACGGCGATGGCGGCCGTTTTAATAAAGTAATTTATTATTTGCACCGAATTTTTGCGACCTTCGTCTGTCGCTGATTTACGCTAATGACCGACGCGACCGAACGGTTTTGTTAAGCACTGGCACATATTCGAAGGGTGATAAATACAGATTCTGACGTGTCGTTAAAAGAGCGTCGCGATTTTGATGCCAGAGTTGATCGAAAGCCGTAAATCCCTGCGGTTGATTGAACATTGAAATGGTTGCTTCGTGAACCGAACCACTTCATTCTGTGCGCTTTGGTTCTACAATATGAAGTTAAGTTGTAAAGATGGTTTAAAACATTGTATTCTTGTAATCAGATAATCAAGTTTTAATCGATACTTGAAGACCAATTGTAATTTTATCATACATAACATTATTATAATCCATATGAAACTTTGTATTTTCAAAAATATTTCCCTTCATTTGCACCATCCATTAGTACTAAATATGAGCTCTCATTGCTGTTATTAGATGATAAAATGCAACTGCTATTATCATCCTTTTCCCTCTCGTAACCACTTAATAAAATGAAATTCGCAGTATCGGCCACTAATGTGCACGGGTGTATTCAACGAATAATGTATGTAGCTGCAGCCTTCATTTTCATTTCTTTATCTAATTACCGTATCCGCGATGATAATCTCGACAATAATTACGGTCCTTTGTCGAAAGTATCTATACGGTTAAAGGTGGTCCCCAAACCGCCGGCTGGTCGATATACATATTTTATGCAATCTTTCAGCTGTTCGCGGGTTAATCGACTTTTTTTCACGCGTCTTTCGTTAAATTCTCCGCTGCTTGATTTACGATCGATATTTTTTATCCCGTGCCTTTCACGTGCTCTCTCTCTTGCCCCTTTCCTTTTTTTCTCCCCGACCAGCTTCATCACGGAGCAACGGTAGTCAACCGGCTGCCAGATTTCTACGTACTGTACACCGGTATTTATTTCTGCATAATATGCGACTGCCACGGGTAGAATTATGGACGCGCGCCTACAGGGACACACGATGGATAAGATCTTCACGGTACCATCGAGTACTTTCTTTTTCTCTGCAGCTCGAGGCTGCGCGTACAATATAAATTAACGATCGAGCGATGATTAACATTATGCGACGCGATCAGCATACGGTATGCTGAACCTCCGCCGAGTACGAGACGCCATCTTTATCGTTTGCAACGATGAGAAACTGCGCACCGCTCAATCGCTAATCATCGGAACCGCAGACATCGAAACCAATTAATGATCTGTACACTTAACCTGTAAATAACTTCAGACATCATACTGATAATCATTTGGCCGATACTTTCACTGTATCTCTTCGAAAAAGAATACTTGCATATAATTTCACCGTTCTATTTAAAATGATATGACTTATTCTATATTATTGAAGGTTTAAGATTCTCGTTCGAATTCCCTTCGAAAAGGAAGAGATGCAAGTGAACATTCAAGACTTTTTGCATTTTCTACAAATTTAGGCAATTTAATTCATAATAATATATATATGATTAATAATTATGCATATGTGACTAATGACAAAAGTGTTCAAATGGTCATTAAAATTAGCACGTACCAACTAGCATGGATTAAAACATTGTATTAGAAAATTATTTGTTACATTCTCTACTGTTTATGAGTATGTATCTACTGTATATTCGAATCTATGTATTGCTAATGTGCTAACTTCTATCCGCTTAACAGAATTACAGACGTAATTATAATATTCGATATATTGCTTCAACTTTCAACAGTTCCACGGCATCCTTTTATCGATCGTGCAAACATCGATTAATTACACTACCATGTCTCCAATTACTTAAAATTAAAACATGCGATCCCAATCTGGCCAATTTTCATTGAGAATATTTATCAAACAGTCGAAGTTACGCAGTATTTCCAATCGAAAGAAAAATTAAGCGAAACGGTGTCTCGAGGTCCATTTTCAGCTGCAGCCAAAGCGAGCTTAACGAATCATTTTGGTGTCCATTAAGAAAAAAAAAGGAAAAAGGTAGTGAAAAACATTAATGTTCGGTCATTTGTCAGCTGGTCTTAAAGAAACTTGTCGGCAACGAGTATCAATCATTTCTTAACATTGGGTATCTCGAAAGTGGGCTTGCGTTTCTGTCCGATCAAGCACGCAAGCTGTAATTATTTTCCACGTACCGAAACTGGTGCATCGGGATACACCAGGAGATTCCCGTGGCCCCGGAGGCATCGACGCTTGACCCAGTAGCAGTAGCCGGGTACACGAGCGACTGCAACGGCTCTCGCAAGTGGATAACTGCCATGGAGATTGCTCAAACCGTCCAAGTCTGCCCCGGCATGCCCGTGGATAGAGTGCAACCGTGCTCGACCTCCGTTCGGGACCCATCTTCGTTTCGACCTCTTCTACTTCGCTATCATTACGGCTTCGTTCTGCGCTCGTGTTGGAATGCTTTCTCAGCATCCCCCAGGCTGTTCCGCGTATCGACGTTGCACCTGAATCCCCGCACACCTGTACCAGATACCCGTCCATTTCTACTCCACTACGATTTCTGACGGTCGCATACATTACCCGGAACATCGTTCGACGTTTAAACCACCTTTACGTCACAGCTTCTGATCGGATAACGGACGTTTCAGGTAGATCGTCTACCTCAAAGCTTCCTCAATTATTTTCCTTTCCATGGTAGATTCAGAAGTCAGTATAGGTGAAATTTGAAAATAAGATGAAAGATTGAAAATTTAGCAATCTAGGAATTTTGGAATATAGGAGTATGAAAATGTAAACGACTTAGAGCTTGAAAATATTCAAGTTGAAAGTTACTCATATAACAGGGGTCATTTTGCAATGAAAAAAGTGCCAAGTTCACGCATGTTCTCTAAGTAATCCACCTTATCATATCACCACATAGATGTACAGATTTGAGAACAGAAAAATGCAACATTACCCGTAGCAAATGGGTTAAGTGAACCGATTAAAGAACAAGGAAGCTGGTTTCGTAGAATTTGTCCGAATCAAGGCCGAGGGACATACGCAACATTTCACGGCAATTTAATACGAAATTCGAAGTTCCTTTAATGAAAGCGGCTTAATTCGATCACACCTCAATCGAACTGATTCCCATGGCCTTAGCACCCTTTAATCGGCCAATTACCGCAAAAAACCGGAATCGAAACGCACGTAGCTGCACGTTATTACTCTGCCACACGCGTTTCTTCTTTTTGGTTTCCCCCGTTGAGACGCAGTTGCGAGCGCGAGCGCGTGTTAAGTAACTGAACGTGGCAGAAAAAGATTCCATACGTGACAGAGGAACATCATTACCATCCAGCCGGCAAATTATACTTTCCGAAACGGCCCGTTGATCTTTCTCACCTTGCGCGTTCATATTTTTCATAGTTCTGACAGAACGGCGACGAAGCGTGCGTTGTCAGATCGCCAATTTTCTGCGGCTTTAGCGAGCTTTAATGCAGACTACGAGCAGGTGCCAGTGGATACGAAACGGGCCCGTTCAGCTTGTCTGCCACGTCCTACGCGGCTAGGAGCACCGTGCGATAATACGTTTATTACGATAGGCAATTTACGATACACAGTGAGGCCCGTTCGTGACTCTTTCCTTTCGTACGGGGTCCATCGGCGATATACACGGTGGACCGATACAAATACGATACCAAGCAATTTTTTAAGAAAAGTTAAAAGGAGGCGGACCATCAAATTTTCATTCAATTATGTGACGTTTATAATGTCTTTTTAAATATCATAGAATTTTTACATACTACTATTTAAGACGTGGATATTTTCTTTTAATTTCTCTGCACGTAATGTTCATAAGACATATTTAATTATTATATTAAACTCTGAAATCTAATTATTATCTTAATAAGTGAAATGCACCTAATAGTAACCAAGTACTTAAAATAATCATGTAACTTTAATAACCAGATATACCCCACAAACCACTACAAAGTCATTTCTATATCAAAACATGTGTTATAACACATGTACCTTCACCATAATATGAAAACAGAAATATGTGCAACAGCCATAAAACATCGTGTGCTTACGTCAGCGCACATCACATTCTGAAGAACAGACAGGAAAGTATGATACACCCTGTATATATAACGTCGATCACCGAGGTCCTTCTCCTCCGCGATAATTCAACGTGTCGACGCACTTGCAGCGGAATCGACGCGACCGCATACGCAACGTCATTACACGCCAGTTTAACGCCTTAGCTCGTGCCCTCCCTGATTATGATCTCACGTGCTCGTCCGACATACAGCTGGACGAACGATCGGCTAACGATTGCTCTCACGCGAGTCCGCGCGTGTACGATTGAATTAGAAGACGCGTTTCATCTTCGATGCTTCATGGTCCGCTCGCGGCGGATTACGCGAAGCAAGCGTTGAAAATTCGAACTTCGTTACGGATAATTCCGTGAAGCGAAGTTAACTTCGTTATTGAAAATCAACGGCC
This sequence comes from Megachile leachella, assembly GCA_963576845.1. Taxonomy (NCBI): domain Eukaryota; kingdom Metazoa; phylum Arthropoda; class Insecta; order Hymenoptera; family Megachilidae; genus Megachile; species Megachile leachella. The sequence continues at coordinate 16,457,001 of OY756248.1, forward strand.
GAGAAAGCGCATCGAGACTTGTCCAGAGTTGTTTTTAAGAAAGCTTTTGTAATCGTGCCTTCACACCACTCTATTACCTTCGCTATGGTAATCACAGCATGACTTGGTATTTTTATAAATCAACCAATTGAATATTAAATATCTATAAATGCCCTAGTGATAGAATTTTCTAAGTATGACCCAATTTCTGCAGTCGGGCATCATTCAGCTCTTGGGCCGACGAATTATCATCAAAACGAACACAGTCAAGTTTTTTAAATTATTGACACCAGTAAAGTTACAGGGTTTACAAGATGTTAAATTAACAGTAACATTAGCGACTATCTACTTCGATCATTTCTTTTCGAACTACCTGAACCACTATTTCTATAACCTTCGACCCTATTCACTGTTTAGATCATTTCAATATACAGTGTGAGACACTTAAAACCAGCGACCAGAATAACTTGGCTAATAGAGATGACCTTCATATCTCCTTGACGTCTCCATCTATTAAAAACCTAGTAACATGATCAGTCACCAAATAATTTTGGCCATATGCATTTTTCTCATCAGCAAGCTAGTTATGCAGGTGGTAAATTTTAAGTGTCTTACCAACAAGAGCAAGACCTAGTCAGGTTCCAAATCAAAGAAAAATCAAGGGAAAGCTTCGTGTCAGTATCGAGCGTTCGGGCTGAAAGCAAGGCGGAACGCGAGCGCGAAACAGGCTGCCGCGCGCGATACAAATTGACAAGAATCTAGCGCGGCTAACCTTGAGCCGGCAGCATTATTTATCGAATTAAGCGCCGGCAACGGAGTAGGTAGACGGCCGACCGGGACGTAGCGTCCAGACGAGAAAACGGTCCGAGGCCGAGGCTGGAAGGTGGATGCTGGTGCTAGTGGGGGCGTGCGATAGTTCAAGTCGTGAGCGGGCAGCCCCGCCCGACACGACCGAGGAGCATCTCCGTTCTGACCCCCGCTGACTTAGTCGAGGGCTCCCTCCACCGACACCCCGCCACCCCATCCGCGGTCCCACGAGATCCACAGACGACCTCCGTCTTTTTCTCTCTTTCTCTCCCACGGGACGGTGTCGCAAAAATTTCGGCCATTCGACGCTTCCGGCACTGTCGCTCACATGGCAGTCTTCTTTTCGTGAAATTTCACCATTTTCCAGCAGTTGCACAAACACGTATTTATTGATTTCATATACCTGCACCCCAAATCTTTAGACCTCCAAATTTATAGTCTCCAAAATTCTTAGAGTCCAGAGAGTTCAAATCCTATAATTGTTAACTCCCAAAATCTTCAGATCCCAAAATTCCTACTTCCTAAACCCCTAAGTCCCAAAATCTCAAGACATCCAAATTCATGCATCCTACAGTCCTATGATAGAAAAGTATTTTGAATTCCTAACTCAAAAAGTTCTTGGAGCCTTCTTCGAATCCCCGAATCTCGAAGTCCTTGCAGAAGCCTAACTCTGCAAATTTCTACCCCCGACCTTTAAATTCAAAAGCTCCTAAATTTCAAGAGCCCTAAAATATTTCTTTGCTCCTTATAAGTATGGGTTCGTCTCAGTCTTGGACCACTTCCTATTCGTGGTGTTTGAAACCACCCCACCCTGAGGCAGAGCGCACCGTCAAGGGCACCATGTGATCAGGGACCGTTCTATCAGGCCTCACGGGCCCCCGGTCCCAGGGTGGGGATTCATCGCGAACACTGCTTCTTTCCACCTCTCTCGTGGCTAGAATAACGCGAAGATGTACGGACGAAAGAGGAAAGGGAAGAAGAAGAAGAAGAAGAAGGCAGTGATAAGTGTGGGAAGGGCAGGTTGCATAAGGTCTAATATTATGCAAGCGCACACAGGCCTGAATGCGTTAGATCCCTTCAAGTCCTGGACCCCCTCTCCGCGTTGCACCGTGATACTCTACACGGCGTACACGCAGAACATAAGGCCCCGGGTACAAGGGAACGGTTCTCCTGAACGTCAAGGTTCAGGGTTTGCGCGTGCACGTATATACGGAATCGCGAGACCGTGTTGAGAGTCCCTTCTCTCTCTCTCTCTCTTTCTCTTTTCTCTCTATGTTTGCATTCGTGTGTATACCTTTACCCTGGCTGCATAGAAATCGCAGGAGCGTTGAACCCAGGAAGTGGCCATGAAATAGTCATTCCTGAAAGGTTAACTCTCCTACCGCATCTCGCGGGGCTCTGAGGTCGAGTCTGAAAGTCCGGAAAGTCCGGCCTGGGCCAACGGGACAGACGGATACGAAATGCGACAGATCCGATCAAGTGGATGAGAAACAACAGGGAGGAGCTGCGTCAGGGTAGTCTGACGCTGCTTGCAACCCTCGTTGTCTTCAATCTTCTTTATCCTTCTGGGACTTTGGAAGTAACCCATATATGAATGTAACTTAGGGGCGATCAGAATTCGTGATAAGAACAGGTGTTAACGTGTGGATCTGATAAGGGGTATTAACATGTGATTCTGATGAGGTAGTTGTGAAGTATTACAGTAAGTAGTTACTCTCTGCTAGGATAGGGGTACCATATCAACCCTCTTATGCATGATAGCCACATATGAGGACATTCGTGTAAACTAGCAAATCTATGTACATACAATCATGTGTTTATCAAATGCAAAGGCATATAAGGTCTTATACACATTAAAAATGTCAGTATAAAAATATAAACGATTACATATTAAATATTTTGGGATCAATTTTTTAGAGCCCTATTTCAATGATCCCTAGGATGTCTTTAAAACTAATCTTGTAAATTTAAAAAGTTGGAAATTCATAAACGATTTAATCCTGCAGAATCTATAACTGTCCCACTAATCGAATAATGTACAACTTTTAGAAGATGTCATCTTGTCAATGTAACGGAACGTAAGTCTTTAGTATCTTAACTCGTTACATCCGGTAGTAAGGATCTGCTTATCCTACATATTTCACATTTCTCTTTTGGAAGTCTGTCATCTATCAACCGTAGCCTTCCAGTTCTCGATAGCAGTAACAAAGTAAATCCTGTTCCCACGGGCGAACTACGAACTATTACCGATCGATTCTCGAACAGAGAGGTCAAAGATCGAGCGAAACGTCGAACGTGTCAAAATTTGATCGGGCAGTACACAGTTCGAACGGCACCGGACGAAGAAGACCACTCGCACATACAGGGTGTCCACGTTCTCACAGACCTTTACAGACACTACTCTGTGAATGTGTATATTCAAAAATTCAAAAAAAGACGAGAACTCGATTTAGAAACTTGCTAACTTAAGAAGTCTGAAAGGGTAAAAATTGGAAAATTCCAAAAAAGCAACATTTAAAAATTTACATATGTAGAAATTAAAACTCGTCTAGTTCACACATGTCGTTCGAAGTCTTGGAATACGACTGAGCAATATGACTCGAACAAAAACGTTTTCATTGAAAAAGACAAACCTTCTCAAAGAATAATAAAAAGGTCGTGAAAAAGTGTCTTCCTATATAGAACTTTCGTATTTTATTGTATCTACATGTTAAGACGTAATGGACGGTTAAGATTTATCACGGACACCCTGTAGTTCGACCGTTCGTCTCTCTTTCGTTCTCTAGCTGCCTCTCTCGTCCCCTCTCTCGGTGCACGATGTGGCTACGTCGAGTACCTACGGAGGAGTAGTACCGGGGCACCCTGGAGGCCACGAAGGTCACAGGGCTAAGGCACTTCTCACGCCCTCGCCATGTCGGAGAGGAGCACCCCACTTAGACGAACTGTACATACCTTAACGCGGCCGATTAGTATACGTGCTTAATTACTGGTAACGTGCGTGCATCATGCTGGGTATCGATCATGCCGTGCGAGCCGAGCGGAACCAAGAAAAAGGGCTGGACGTCGCTAACGCTTCCTGGATTACAATTTTAGAACCGTGATACTGTATCTTCTTTCATTTTTTTTCGTTTATTCGCTCGAGATAAATAGCACTAGGTGTGACAAGATTAACTTTTCGTTTTACTGAAGACATTTTTGCGGAATTGATAAATTGTCACATTTGTTGTCGTGTGGGGAATATTTAACATGTGTCGAATTTGGAGGATTTGACGTAATGTCACATATGTACTTGCTATTGAAATAACTTGTGCTATCTTGTAGTCATGTATCTAACATGTCACATATGATTCTTTGCGTACAAAGTACCAATAAAAAGTAACTGTAAGTATGTCACATTTGTATGACATGTTAAGTACATGACATGTTCGAGAGAATGATACGTTACATAAATGATTCACATGTGCGATTTATATGATTACATATGCATATTACATGTGAATATTAGATTACACTACATGATTTATAAATATGTCAAGAAAAATATTCACTTGTTTAGAAAGTACGTTGCATTGTTGAGTTATAATGTGTGATTGCTCGTTTTTTTTAACGACATGCAATCGAAAATAATTTAACATCTAATATCGACATCATGGTCACTTCCAGCGTATATCGTTCTAAGAATCTTGTAAATCAGGTTCGTTATCTCTCTAAAGGCAGTACTTAGTATCTCCATTCAATGATACGTCACTATTATGAGGGTACAATAACACATACTCATAAAACAAGCTTGCAGTATAACCGTCATTACCGTGCCACAGTACAGTACTGTGCAACGTACAGCGTTATGCAAGCGTACAAAGTTGTCATTTTAATATAAAGTTACAAACAAGGATATCTAGCACACCTTGTCGTAAAAAGTGGACATTTATCTGCTCATGAGTCTGACATATCCACTGAAGGGTCACATTCGGTATGAAAACGGACTCAGTATTGAGGGTAAAAATATTCGTCTCATCTTTTCCTAATTGAACTTTCTCTTCACAACTCGAAACGGCCACGAGAAAAAACAGATTACTATTCAGCTCTCTCAAGTTTACCCGGATCGAGAGCAGCGGAGATCCAAGGCCTCGGTGCCACCATTAAGGCTTAATCGAGATACGGAGATTCGACGTACACCTGATCTAGTGTTCAAAGATCAACGATCTTGGTGACTGGCTTCGATCCTCGAAATGTCAGCCGGCTATCGCTCCTCTAATAGAGCGAGCAGAGGCGACTCGAGGCGGCCACGGTACAAGGGGACATAATGTCAAGGGAACCATCGTACCATTGTAACACGCAGAAAAAAGAGAGAAGTGATGAACGGTTCCGGGTTGAGGATGGGCACGGTACCATCTCCGTCTCTGGACACTTTTCGGTCCATCTTCCTCTTGCCATCGTGGACGCGTAGGCACATGAATGTCTGCAAACTATCCGCCAAGCAACGCAGCACCTTTCGATTCTGTTAATCAATCGAGCCTTTCTACATCCGGGGGCACGTCAAGGATTTTAACGATCCTCCTTGGTACCTGTTATATCCTGAATCCACGGTTACCTCTATATCCCATTGGTCAATTTAATCGAACCTTCGGGCCCCTCGATTATACTTAATTTCTTCGAAAGTATGTCGCTACTGTTTACGGTCCGCTTTTTTCCTTCGCCGAGATATGCGCTTGATGATAGGTGAACGGTTCTGGTTGACGCATTAAATGTGCTTTATATTATTCGGTTCCGGAAACGCTCCATTTAGACTGTTGCAGGCAATAAGTAGACCGATGTTTATGCAAATTTCACATGTTGAAATATATGCAAAACGTATGCAAACCTTGTGCAAACCAGATGCAAATAACAAGTGAAATATGCACGAAATTTATTTAAAATAGTGCAATGCGGTATAACAGGACAGAAGATAACATTGCTGCTTTACGCTGATAATGAATATGCGTACGGGGAATATTTGTAGAAAGGTATTTTGACATTCGCATTCTTCAAAATACTGAACACAGTATATCATAAAAATACAATACTGCTATATATAGTTATCTATAGTAGACAAGTGTCTCATAAATATCGATAAGCGAATTGAAAATGTATTACTTTGTTTAAAATTCGAAAACGAACAGAATGTGTCGATCGAATATATCAAAGATATTAACGAAGATTATGTTACTGAAATTAACGTTCAAAGTGGTACAGAAGGGTTATTTTGCAATGATTTGATCCGACTCCATCAGACGACGACTTTCTAAATCACGAGCTAATACACGATCAAATCGACAGAAGAGAGTAGCGATCATTAAAAACTGGAATCAGAAAAAAATGAGGATGGTTTGATCGCGACGCAATACACCTTACAATATGCTATCATGCTGTCCGAAGATTGCCTCACGAGCAGGAAGGAGATAAGACGAAATTGACTTCACGAAGTAGAAAGCGGTCATGAAGATTCCTCTTTGAACGAGACGCGTTTCCATCGTCGCAGCTTACACAAGCTGACGGGTTTAGGTACTCGAAAAAGAGTTAGGAAAGGCGGCGAAGTAAGAAAGAGGCGAAGGAGTAGGAGGAACGGACACGAAGAAGGAACGGTACCGACCGTTTACACCGTGACGAGGACGAAAACGTGGCGCAACGGAACGTTGGCGTTATGTAAAAGCGTAAAACGACTTAAAGATTCGCCTCACGCTTTGCTCCTCTTCTCTCGACGATAGTCCAACTTCTTCCCTGCTCTTACAATCGCTCTCTAGCCTCCACGCCTCTAACGTTCCTTTGGTCTACTCGTCCCTGGACGCTTTTCAAACTCGCCTCTTTTTAACCCACGTTCCCTCATACAAGTTGCATCAGCATATTAATTGAACTCGACTCGTTAAATATTTTTATCAACGCGGCTAATAAATTAGCCAGAGGCACACCGTAAATATTTATCACCCGTAATATGCTTTTTGCCGAATGGCACAGTAAACGTATGATTAATCGTCTAGAATCATCGGTGTGTATCTTGTACGGGATCGAAGCGCCAAGTAAAAAGTGCACGCTTCGTTTAAAGGAGTCAAGGTGAGCCTGATGGTTATCGATCGGAAAGAAAACAACAGGTGTCGGATTCGGTAACGATGTCGACAATTACCAATAATTTTCCTCCGATACTGTTACCCAATTTTCATACAAGGAAAATCTAAGAATTTACATTAAATATTTTCTGATCGAGACACAAGATTCTGTTCGGTAAAATTGCATATCATTTATATTTATTACATTGTATTTATGTATATATTAATATGAAGGGCAAGTTTTAATCTCCTGCGCTCGAAGTTGACTCATTGGATGCAATATAACAATTTGAAACAATTTAAATCACTCGTTATAAACATAGTGAGACTGACAATAGGATAATTAATAATAAAGTAATAACTTGTGTCAAGACTATTTCAACAAAAACGTTACAAAAAGGAAGACACTAGAAATGCAGAGCGAAGAAACAAATAGCTGTAACATCGTTTCGATGTCGCTCAGTTACAAAGCGATCCAACAGAGCACAAGAAGCAAATGAATATAAATATCGATCTATTACGTACGTGTATCTATTTATGCATCTGCCTATGGGTTCGATCGATTTACAACCAATCATAAATCAAAGCGACGTGAGCTACGTTAACAACGATTTATTCCAACTGGGCCGAACTTTATCGACGCCTACAACGATTTCACCTGTATACAGGCAGATTCTTCGGCATTAAACTCGGGAGAAAAAGATTCCAACCAGATTTATTAACTCGACGCGTGCGTTCATTATCAACGACAACTGCTAGCAACAGTAAATTCATTCGACGAATGTTTCGAATACCGTGTTCCCTGGGTGGAAGTGAATTATTGTACGTGCCACGATGAAAACGACATAAAATGCACTTTTATGGTCCCTCTTGTATGACCAACTGAAAATGGTATTAACTCCATATCGTTTGCATGAGATCTCTGTTGTGTAATGAACAATGCTTTCAGAAATTAATTTCTGAAAGGAGTCAAAGATGTCGGTCTGATAGGGTGTCGTAACGTTTCGAAATGACAGATTTTTATTTCATTTCGTTTCCTCGTTTCTATCGTAATTCGATATATTCTTGATAAAGAGATTACGCAATCTTCAAATATTTACCCACTGATTTATGTAACCTCTTATCAAAATGTAAAGAAATTTTGCATTTAAGTGATTAGGAATTAATAAGCGAAAAATGTCGCTCATATCGGTTAAGGTATTTAGAGAAAGACTCTAAGGTGTAATTAACGATGAAGGAGGAGAATGTTCGAGGAACGACAAAGGAGTTTCTAGAAGGCGAGACAAAAAGACAAGGGAGATCTCGAGAACACAGTCCTTTATCCGAGTTATCTGGTGACAGTGTCGGAACGGTTAGGGTCGCGGCACGGTCGAACAACTCGCAATCACTTGCAGCCACTCTGTTTCGAACTATTGGCCGCAGAGAATGGCGATAATCGGTGTGGTGTTCGTGGAAGAGTGAATCGATCGGTAGTGTGCAGGTCGCGTATATATACGCGTACCCCACGAAGAATCTAAGATCCTATCGTGAAATGCTTGGAGCGCGATATGACCACCGCCTATTGCTACTCGTCTTACCGGCTACTCTTTCTCTCTTTCGCTTCCAACAAACGCTTCCCTCTCGCGATCATCGTTTTGCCATTCAACGCGGATTTATCTCGATCGACGGAACATGCCCGCAGCCTGCTCTCCCGCTTCGATAAGGCCCCATAAACGTCGCCTTAATTGCCGCTAATAAAACTGCGACACTTCGGTGCTCGCTCGGTCTGCCATTCGGATTTCGTGAAAATCGCCAGCACCGGCCAAAAATAACCCGTGCCGAGGGACGGTAGTAAAATCCGAAGATACCGTGAAGTAGCTTGCGATTCGTACACGTAACGATCCTCCACGATCGAGTGCTACTCTCTGCTCTTGTATCGACGATAATTGCGTTTCGAACTTATACCCGGTTTTAGAGCTGCCATTATTCTGCTTGAATGCTGATAACTTTGATTTGGAAACGACTTTCTTAGAGATTTATAGACCTGCCACGAAATTGCATTAACCGTTTGCGATTTCTTTCTTGAAATATTTCGTGAAAATAGATATTAGTCTATTTCAATAGCTTCGATTTTGAAAATTTGAAGATGGAAATTGCAAATTATTTTTTATTACATTATCAACATTGATTTTAAGATTTTTGTGCTTACGAAGTTAAGATTTCTAGTTTTGTAGATTTTACCTATAGAAGTCATGATATTTGGCTTCACCTAGGTCTCTACGTTTGAATTCTCTTTACTTAACTAGATAAGTTAACTAGTTAAAAGCAGATTAAAAAGTTTCGACAAGAACCTTTTATTTGAGAAAGCACACTATAATTCTGGAAAATGAATACCCGTAAAATTTCCTGTAATTATGCTAAGCTGAAACGAAGTAAGCGCAGCAAAGTTGGTGCATTCCTCTTACAAGCACTATATTTAAAACCAAAAATTCGAATTGCGTTGCATAAAAATTGCCCTACATACTCGGAAAGCGATGGTAAAAATTCCAATGAATAATTTAACAGTCCCGTATGTAAAGCAAGACAGTTAATAATAAACAGTTACGCGTATAATAATGTAAACGTGCATTTACCATATCTTAAAACGTAATTAACTCTTACCGAATGATAAAACGAGATTCAGTTCTCATTTGATATTCACTGGCCGATGGTCGATAAATCGCGGCACGTTAAGGACTACATTCAGACAAACTGATTATCCATGACGTTTACAAGCTCTTATCATCGAATCGGTTACTCGGTTACCGATTATCGTTTAACCATTCGCCAAAGGTATATCGCGATGCTCGGAACACGCTAACGGCGGACTCACCGTGCACGATAACAGAGCGTTATGATAACAAGCGGTTATTTGCTGGAACAACACACGATGTCATGCTCCTACTATGCAACTTGCACGTGCTTCGTCTTTCTGTTTAATTTCGCGCCGAAAGACTGTCGCGATTCTCTTATCAGTTCAGATAATTACTGCGAGAGGTTTCGTGTTTTTCGAAGGTACGATTGTAAGATGTTATTTAACCGGTAGGCAATTTATGGTAGAACTTAATTGTATGTATGAAAATTAGACAAAATATAAGTGCATGCTACGTGTAAGAAAGAAAGAATCGTAACACATACATGAGCAAAATACATAATCATATCATAATTACATATGTAAAAATGTATGAGTATATGAATAAACTACTAATTGTAATATGTGAATACAATTTCCTTGTTTTAAGGATAATATTGACAAATTTTTGGAAGTGTTGGTATAGGAAGGGGTGAAAATTAACAGTACTCTTTTGTCTTTTAAACTATGAATTTTAATTAACCTCCTAAGCTACAGTTATCTAAGCGTCATTTACAGTGCACTAATTATTACTTCATGAAGTTGAAAAGTTATGTAAGTTTTATATTCAATGATCTCTGATTATGAAGATTATAATTAGAATTGAACCCAAAATGCAGGAAAAATATGAGTCTGCCACATGTGAACTCTAGTGTGTGACACGATATTGTAGGGTAAGGAGATCCAACTAAGGAGAGAGATAATCCCACTAAAAAGAAAGATAATCTCAAAAGAATCCACCTACAAAAGTAAGAGAAATTATTTATAGCGAAAAGATATCTGCAATGGCTTGAAACTCACCCCTAATGTGCGTGGAAAGTGCGAATCTAAGTCTTGCACCGGTGGCCATAGCGTTCTTAAAGACAAAAAAAGCCGGACCGTTAATATGGTTACGCATTATCTAGATTACTACCCGTCGGCTTCCGCCGGCCGAGAAACAACACCAGTAATTAATCAAAGACAATCAAACTCTGGGAGCGTCGGTTCAGGCCGACTCCCAACAAACGGAACGCTATCCGTCATCTTCTCTCCGTTAAAATCACGTAAAAAAAAAGGTGGAGAAGGAAGAAGAAGAGAGACAAGAGAAGATGGAGAGGAGCACGTTGCACAGGTATTCCTCTCCCGGATGTGAATTATACGAAAAGCTCCGACGGCGTGCCTCACGAACCGTCGACTTTCTCCGGGGAATCTTTCACGAGATATCGATCTGTGCTTTCCGAACAACGAAAACAACGCGAGCTGCGGTAATTTCGAACGACAAACGGCATTGAACGAGACGCTTTGTCTACGACCGCGCTCCTGCAGGTGCTTTGTTTAATTATTCGTCGAGACAACAAAGCCAGACTCGCTCGGCTACGTCTCGCAATTACGCTAATAATATTCATTGCCGTGGAATCGCGCAATTGTTGGTACCCCTGCTATGCAGATAAGCTTTGAATCATTTATTGTTCGGAACTGCGATAAACGTTGCCGTTGATAATGTAAACGAAAGAACATTTCTGAATTGGAAAGATAAACGCGAGGAGAGAATACGCCGATGAATGTGAATGGAATTACCGATTTTACAAGCGGTGTGTTAATTCTGATAAAGAATTGCGAACTTGAGAGGGAAATTGAATTGGGAAGTGGATTGTGAACTTGATAGGTTTATTAGTCTTTGTGTTGTTGCGTGTAACAGTAATTGCGGCTTTTAAACATTAATGGCTTCAAGAATGCATTTTTGGATGATACAGGAATTACTGATGAAAATAAAAATTTAATCTATATATTCTTATAACAGTTGTACATTGGATCAATGGTCATATTAATCAGATCAAATTAATATGGTTGATACTACACAAACTTATTAATTTACCTTTCCATAGTTTCAATAAAATTTACAATTTCTATTAAGACGTAAAATGTCATAAAAATCGTAAGAACGTCATAATCATAAAGAATACATAGATTAAAATATGTTTTCAGAAATCAAATTTATAGAACAAGTAATGTGATACATTTTAGTAGACCTAATATTAGTGTAATCTGATCTATGTAATAACATTAATCATAACAATTTAAAACGGCAGTAGCAAAATGTAATAGCGGTAACCGAGTACGGGGACCCATATTAATTTCGAACGTGACAGAATGCAAATGAACAACGACCTTCGGCAAATTTCTAATTTCACTCCGACTCTATATGCAAGGGGTATGACGAGTTGACGAATCACTTTCGCACGCTGGCCATTTTACCGAATCGTTGCACGCCCCAATGTGGACAGACGTTTACGTTCGCAAACAAATGACGTCACTTTTGGATCCGTGGGACGTTGACATTGGCGTAGGTGGACCTGCTTTTCAAAAATACATCTTGTGGTATTAGGGATGTGGAGTGTTATATACCAAGTGCATCTCATGTTGGAAGTAAATTATTCAATTTGTGAGTTACGAAATTTCTAAATTTTCAAATTTTCAAATTTCCAAATTTCCAAATTCTCAAATTTCCAAGTTCTCAAATTTCCAAGTTCTCAAATTTCCAAGTTCTCAAATTTCCAAATTCTCAAATTTCCAAATTTTCAAATTCCCAAATTTTTAAATTTCCAAACTCTCAAATTCCCAAATTCTCAAATTCCCGGATTCCCAGGTTTCCAAACTCTCAAGTTTCCAAATTCTCAAATTCCCGAATTCCTAAGTTTCCAAACTCTCAAGTTTCCAAATTCTCGAGTTTCCAAATTTTCAAATTTCCAAAGTCTCAAATCTCCCAACACTCAAATTTCCAAATTCTCAAATTTCCAAATTTCCTAATTCCCAAATTCTCAGATTCCCAAGTTCCCAAATCTCCAAATCTCCAAATCTCCAAATCCCCAAATCCCCAAATCCCTGAATTTGCAAACTTCCAACTTCCCAACCTCTCAAACTCCAACCTCATCAAACAACCAAATCCCCAAATTCCCAGTCTCCCAAAAAAGTCTCTAATTCCCAAATTTCCAAACTTTCACATCTTAAAATTCTGAAATGCTCAAGTCATTAATTTCAGGGATCCTGGCCCACCCCAGACGAAAATCCTAGTTACGCCAATGAACGCTGGTATCCGTGAAGTGAACGCGTGACAAGTTTCCTTTATAACACGAGACACGTTTCGAAAAGGGAGTCAAAGGGGCACCGATGAAAGCCGCGACGAGTAACAACGGCGAACGTTAATGCGCGATGATCACCGAGTTTTGTGAGGTCGTACCGGGTAACTTTGCTAGAAAGCCGATGGTTAATGACTCGACGACTATAATGTAGAAAAAAGGAGGATCGTGAATAACAGTGTAAATAACCGTTTTAGAATTCGACGTCCTTAATTGCTATTTTTCGTGCAACCTCAGATAACATTTACAAGGAGCCAAAAGTTTACTGTCGGTCACGAAAGTTCTTTCAAACACCTCGTAAAAAAAGCCATTTTAAATTAAACGAGCTGCTTAATTTTTATGACCTGAGAAAGTTAAGATTGAATGATCTTAGAAACTATTATTATTTAATCTTCTCTAATAATTATGTTGGTTTATTCATCTGACACATGGTTTAGTCAATTTTTACTGAGGAAGAAGATTGCACAAAAAAATTGTATTGAGATGAAAAAAATTAGTTTGATAGATTATATAGGGTGTTTCAATATATGTATGATTCTTCGAATATCTTTCTAATTATTGAAACGATCAAACTTTTTCGTAGACACGAGACACTTTCATGCATAATTTCAATGATACCAACTGGTCAGTAATCAATGTTAAAATATCTAGTTTCATTTTCATAATTCTGAAATAAATGAAACACCCTGTATACCACGTATATTTTATTCGAATTATTAGGGTCTTTTATGTACAATAATTTCTGTGAGTGACTGTATATCAAAGAACAGAGGTATATCGTGAACATTCGAGTGTAATCGAGAAACTTTGATTGTTCGTTTTATGAAGCGATCAACGGCATGATTTATCGCCACCCGTCATCCAAAACAGAAGCTCTTAATTGTCATTTTTATTCGTCGAACCATCCGCAAGTTTCTCACGAGCATGTCGCAACGCACGATTCGTGTCGTTGTTTCGAAATTTCTGATGATTGCTCCCGATTCTTTGTAGCTTTGAAAAAGTCCGTCGTCCGCGTTCGAAATGCCAAGAGCCATGTTTAGAAAGGTAGATATTCAAAATAGATCGTAAGATCCAGGAAGGATTAAAACACGTTCTACAATGTCAGAAATCATTTAACCCCATTCTCGTACTCTGAGAACCCTTTCACGATAAAAAAAACATCACAATTCGTGAATATAATTACGCGATTTAAATATGCAAACATATGTACAGGTGCAACTTTAATAGATTTTTTTTTATATAAATAAATGAAAAACGATCGTATTGTCGATATATTCAATACTATACAGAAAATTTTAGAGAACATTGCAATGTACAAAATTTTTAATGCAAAAGAACTTATCTAAAAGAAACAAAATTCCAAATTTAGTTAGACTTAAAATGTAGGAATTTATATCTTCACAGAATTCAATAAAGTTTGATATGAATAAGCTGTAGATTTTCAAGTGAAAAGTTTATCATACTTGTACTCGTTGAAAGATTCTTCCGATCAATAACATTTACTACATAAAATTGTCTGTTTTTCAAGGTGTTTTATTTTTCGTTGCGTCAATAGGCCTCCGGATATCCCGAACGCGGTCGAGTCGCTGAATGTGCAACGAGAACCAATTCCATACGCCTATATGGTATCCGCGTACGATCGGAATTTTCCGATAGCCACCGACTAACGATTTATGGACACGAATTGCTTATACACAACTTCAACTTTGGGCCTGAAACGTATCAACGACATCTGTTCGTATTCGACCAAACAACAATAAATATGTAGGAACTACCAGCGAAGCGACAATAAATATAGAATCTTGAGGATGCTATTAGGGCGAAAAGTTTCACCTCTGGCAATTTCAAGTTCAGAAATTTAGATATTATCTAACTTGCAAATTTATATAGTTTCAGAATGAGGTACAGAAAAATTTAAGTATGTCAAATCTTTGGACGTAGAAAATTCCAACTAACAAATTTTAATTTTATGAATTATTCCTAAAGTTTAGAATTGTCAGTTAAGTATTACTGTCGATAGGGATGAAACACTACATTGGAAGAGTGTCGTTTAAATGACCCTTTCTACAGTACTCTTCTACAGTTCTGTTCAGGACCATACATCTAACCTCCAATAAATATAATACTCTTGCACACACTTCCCATAATACTCTCCTACAACATACCCGTTCTGCAATATTTTTATCTAACAGTCTTCTACCGAGCGCCATATATCGAGACTCTAATGCACCTAATATTCTCCACATACTTCTAACGCTATCCTGCGACATCAGTAATTACGTACTCCAATATCTACAGCCCAGAGCCATATATCGAGACACCAATATACTAATATTACTCCCTACATTTCCTGTAACATGAGCAGGTTAAAAACATTTCAACCCTCCAGAGAAATCTGTGGTCGACACCTGGATCGTATCGAATTCAGCGCAAGTTTTCAGTACCAGGTGACCGAGATGGTCAAAGAGCGTTGAACAAATTGGCTATTCCCGTCCGGTGCACGGCGATTCGCAACAGAAAAGTATTCCCAACATTTCCGAGCGACGAACACGGCGACGAGACCGTTGACTATAGGACAACGATGCCCTGGGGCAAGGACTACGGGTTGTGACCCCAATCGCATTCGGACTTCGGACTGCGCAGGTGTGCGTGGTCATTAATCCAGAAATGGAAGAGAATGCGAGTCCAAACGCTATCCAGGAGCTCACACCACGCGTTACATCGCTTGTCTCTTTCGCCTCTTCCTCTTTCGCCGGTTTTCGTCCTTTTTTTTCCCTCGAACCGCGATTCAGGTAATAAAAAAGAGGCGTGGCCCGTGCTCCCCGACCGAGCGATTTTGCGGTTCGAACTCTTTAAGTGTACCCACGTTGCACGCCACTTTACGCGAGAAACGACTTTTTGCTTCAACGCCTTCTATATGAAACTGGTACCTCTCTTGTCTTGGCCATTAAGCTCGCTTAGGATCGTTTCAGGGACCAACGACTTTTTGCCCAATGCTGTTTCGCTCGAACCTCGGGATATCAGCCGGAGGTAACATAATTTCATCTTCCGCGAGACATTCGAGATACGAGGACGAATTAGGTAGCGAGACGCGTGTGATGCGTGGGGAATTGATTCCTCGGCTGGAACGACATTACGTTCAAGATAGAGCGAAATATGTACTGTGACTCACGTAGTTAAAATTACTGTAGTGTTTAGCGCTTAAAATAGGTTCTTAGAAAACGTTAAATGAAACAGTTCACTCGGATTATTTGAACACTGAGTAAATAGAGATAGGGAAACACGGATCTGAGATTGCAGATGTTTTAATGTCCACAAGTCTTGAGATCCTCATTAAATTCTTTAATTCGAAATAGAATTAAGTCCTCAAAGTAACAATAATTAAGTAACTCTGCAACGGCCAGAAATAGCAAAGATAATAGAGTTAATACAGATGTTTCAGAAGCCATAAATCTTCAAGCCCCAAATTGCCTAATCTGAAATCTCCAAGACCCAAATACTGAAATGTTCCAAACCTCAATAATTTAATTTCATTGCAAAAATTGTATATGAACAAACTAATACAAACGTTTCAGAATCAAGTCCTCAAACCCCAAATCCCTTAATCCAAAATCTGCAAATCACAAATCCTTAAGTTCTCGAAATATCCCAGCAGTTAGCTCCATGGTCAAAAAAGATTATATCTTAATGAACGACTATTAAAAGAAATGATAGCAAGGTGAAAGTGATACGAGAACAATTTACCGTTAAATCGCAGGTCGCGGCTAATCGTTTACGTTCGCGCTGCGCAAGGACGCAGTCTATCGTCGATATAGCCTTGGCTCGTTCGCAAAACCCGCGTCGCTTTTCCATAGAATGGCCAGAGACGGTGGGCTCGTCCGCGAACGGTATGCAGAAAAAATCACACGTAATTAACCCATAAAGCAACGCAATCGCCGGAGATCTCCACGGTTTACCCATAAGCGAGTGTTTGACCACATTCGAGCCGCGCCATTTCTGCGCGTGCACATTTACACGCACACGAGCGTGATTCGACCACGCGCTCCTAGAGACAGGCAATAGACGATAGGCGGTTTCCTTCGCCTTCGGTTCATAATGTAGATTCTACGGTGTTGCGAACGTTGGAATTTTAAGCACGTCTCACAAACGAGCATTTATTGCAACCAGGCGTTAACTGCGCTAAAAGATCTGCCGGTGTCGGAGAACCGCGTTTGAGATACGTCGAGTATGTTAATCGAATTGCCTGCTCCTTAGGCTAATTGTTACAGGAATGCTGCTGTTTTATGGGTCCGTTTCATTCAAACTGTTTCTGGTTATAAAATCTCGAGTATGAGTGAAGCGTTAAGGATATCCACGATGTCGGTGTGGATGTCATTGGTTGAAGAGGACGCCTACATTTTTATATTCTTACTGTATTTGACAAATATTAAGAGTTCTATATTTAACAAATTTCTAAGTCTCTAAACTTGACGGTTTGGAACCTGACTTTAGAAATCTGGAAATAGATCTGTTCATCGCTGATAAAATAGAACATGTTCTTAAAATATGGCGTCTTCGCTGACATGAACCGAAAGGTGTTTCGATAAAATAAAATATGACTACATCACGTAAAACATGATTTAGCAGAGACACTCGTTTTATATAAGACTTTATAAAAATCGTATCCATGTGTGGTAAACAAATTAGTATGCGAAACTGACATGGGTATTTAGCGTAATACATGAGCAGAGATACCGAAGAATAAATTCGTAGCTAGGACAAGTAAGTATATTGTTCTAACGCAAATTATCTCCGCGTTACGTGTCAGTCTAACGAGCTTTTAATCGCTTGATTGCCTTACGGTTTCGTATACGACGGTTAATAAATGGATGAATATTAAGTAAGAGGAGTTTCTATGTTTGCAGAAACTTCTTTACGAGTAATCGGGTACACGTAACCCCTGTATCAAGCGAGGGCCTTGCGAGGAGATTGTATCGACGTCCACTCATTAAATTTCGCTTTCGACCAATTACGAGATACGGTTATTACGTGAATTATACTTAACTCCGTATCGCCCTTAAGCCGAATTTTCACGTACTCGCACCAATTTGAACGTTCAGTGATTGAATTTTTGCGAAATTAATACGTTGATTGCCGCAGCGAAAACAACCGCTTTAACCAAACTTATTTAGGAAACTTTCGTCTTGATTAACTCTGGTGATCTCGTTTTCAATTAACCTAACGAATTATTACTTTTATTATATTGAATTCTTGTTCCGAAAAATTTCAAGTAGTTAACAAAATTGACTTCGGTTGATTGAACCGTTTTCATTAACGCAAATGACAGATATTAGTGATACACGTATCTCGTAATTACCATGAAATCTATAATTAGGACTTTCGGGAAATTTTACTACATTAAGCTGTATTCCTGTATGCTCGATTGTGGTATTATTTTCTTTAATTAACCCACACATATGCAGAGTAAATTTAGATAAATGTTTATGCAGTTGAAGGTCCTCGATACATTATAAAGTGTCAGTAATCAAATTTGACATGATCAAATATCGACAAGAGAGTTTCCACGACTCTCAGTTTATTTCGCGAAAGACTCTGGACATTCGATAAAAATGTGCATGCATCATTAAATTTTGTTCACTCACCGATGGAGATGGAGAACGGCGGAGGCGTGGGTGTCGTCGAAGGTGAAGGGATTTTTCTAGAGGCGGCACTAATTATAGCTGCTGGACTATACCGAGGCACCTGCAACACCACAGGAGTTTTCACGGACAGGTCCACTGGTTCCAGCTGCACCGGCGGTCCTGACGCCTGTAACATAAACAAATACAATCATTATAACGGTTCTATCGCATTTTATTGTAAAATTGCTGTAACACGCTGCATCCAAAGGTTGCAAATCCATGATATAACACGATATTCTTTTTGAAAAATGAACCTCATTATAATAGTAGGTTAACAGATGAAACATGTATCATACATGAGAGAATGATAGTTGTATCTTACTTACAATATAATATTGTCGACTAATAAATTGACTAACACATTTGATTTATAGTGTATCAGTTTGATTTATTCGGATCAGTATCAAATTTAAACAATTACATTCATAAAATAACAATATTTTTGATCTGATACTTTAGTCATTCAATAAACTGGCTTTCTGTAAAAACAGAATAGAGAAACATCAATTTTGAACATTACATATTAAAATATTTCATATGAATGTTTACATTATTGTTATAAAAGTTTCAAAGAATTTAAAAAGTCTTAATAGAAGAAAATCCGTAAGGGAATCAATACTTGCTAAACACTATCCGTTCGAAGAAGAACCTATTTGAAGTATCTATCTAAAATATCTGGATTCTCGTATTCCACATTGAAATAAAAAGTAATAACATTCGAGTAAATATATGTCATTAGCGTACACGCCCTGCGTTCCGATAACCCATAGATATCAAAAAATGATTCAATGATGAAACGCGAAAGTTCATGCCTCCTACAATCGAAGCTATCGCGATTCTATGATCGAACAACCAATCTGTAATCCCCACGAGGGAGTGCACTCGATAAATCGATAGTCGAAGGTACCAGCTTCATACCTGGCTTATCTGCAGCCGTGCTCGATGCTGGTAGCAGGCCCAAGGGCAATTAGCATAACTAGCGTTGCCACTGACATGGACTAATCACGACGAGTTCCCACGAGACCTGAATGACCCGAGTCTGTCCACTGTCTATGCGACTACCAACGTTGTATCGCTTCCTCAAGTATCCGTGATTGATCATCGATCGATAAGCACGATGAAAACGCAAAGAAAGTTATTGTAACGCGTTCCGAAATCGCCGTGTAAACGAAACCAGTCCGAACACAACGCGAGCCACCGAAATACTGAACAGAGACGTTCGATGGCGACCTTCATGAGGGTCGATAACGATGTTTCTGGTCCGTGATTATACTAATCCTCCTGCTTATGCCTATGTGACGGGGAATCGAGCTCAAGCGTAGACCTAAATATTGAATATACAATAACAGTAAACTTGATAGGAGAAGTTGGGTATTCTGAAACTTGGACATTTGGGAATTCGGGACATGGGGAGTTGAAATATGGAAATTTAGAATATGAGGATTTGGAATATAGGAATTTTGGACACGAGTATTTCACATATGGGAATTTGGAACATGAGAATTTGGGATATGAGGGATTTGGCATATGAGGGATTCGGCATATGAGGGATTTGGCAATATGAGGGTTTAAGATATACGAATTTAAGGCATGAGGATTTAGAATATAAAGAATTCGAGATTTTAAGAATTTGACATATGGGATTTTAGAGCATGAAAATTGAGAATAGAGTTTTCGAAATATTAATGATTAGAGTGTATAGGAATTAGAAACATAAGGATTTGGAACCTGAAAATTTGGTATATAGAAATTTGGCACACATGAGTCAACTACATGAGAATTTTGAATATGAGATAAGACAATTTAGGTATTTAATAGTAAATTTATAAATTTGACACTTAAATAATTTCAAAACGTAAAAATTCGAGAAAAGGACCTCAGAAACCTGAAAATTTAAACTTTGAATTTCCTAATTTAAGTAATATCAAGATTTCCTTTACTTACGTCTCCTTCACCAAAGAACGCTAAAATTCTCACAGATATGCAATTAAAATCGAAATGTTTTTACGAAACGTTTTCATCAAATTTCAAAATTCTTTTTACTCGAAGAACTACACGCGTACAACGTAATATGTCAAGGACGAAATTGTCATTTGCGAGAGAAGCAATTTCACACAGATCGAGTCGTCAATTTGTCTTCCTTACGTTTTTGTATATTCGGATAATTACACGATCATAGTCGGTGTTGTCTGTCGCTTGCGCTTAATTACTTGTATATTTCCATCCATTTGGGAAGATTTATGATCGTGCTACACGCGAAAACAACATCGGAGTCAGCTATATTCTAATTTTCATTTGCGTTGATTGAGAATCGTATCACGGTTTAATAAATCTGTTGAATTAGGGTTTCAGTAAATAGAGGTTGCATGGTGTTCTCGATCTTTGGAACGACTCACGTAGAAAGTCGAGATGCGAAGAATTAGTAGGTTGGAAATCAGAAAAAAGTTCCAAATTTGAAGATACGGAAATTTACAAATTGAAGAAATGTTCACATTTAAAAAATGCGAAGAAAGTATGATAGTTCAGAAATATAGAGGTAACCCAGAAATTAAAAAATATATAAAATGTGTTAGCTCATAAGTTCCAAAATTAGAACTTAATAATTTATAAATTTATAAATACAGAAATTTGGAGATTTAAAAATTTGCAAATTTGTGAATAAAATAGTTGAGATGCATTAATATCTCAGAATTCGAAAACTTGAATACTCAGATATTTGCAAATAGGAAAATTTAGAGAAACTTCGATAACTTTGTCAAGTTTCTGCTCTAATCCAAAGCACCCCAAGCCGACTAAGCTTCGGCTCTTTTCCTAATATGTCACACCGTTTACATCCTGTTCACGTTACCATTTCACAAAGTTATCCGACACGGTCGTCTCGAAGAAGTCGTTATTAGCCGTAGTATCGTGTACCACGACCCGATACCGTTCGTTCGTTGTTGTGGGGGCGGAGGGCGGATGCTTTTCATTGTCGATATATGCTCGAGCATTCCCACGTTTCGTCAAGACATTACCTGGAAACAATCGCTCTCGGTGGTCGAAGCAACACTGCTGTAAATCTGATCTTCCGTCCGACTGTTTTGTAAATCCGATACCGGCACGATTCCTCGCGCGACTACGTAGAATACAAAATGGCTGTTTTTCGCTGTCGCTCGCGCCGAGGACGGCTTCTTCTGCTTCGCCGAAACAGGTTGCATCCTGACATCGAATCAGGACCATCTTTCTTACTATTTCCCAATTTCTTTTTACCAGCAATAACTAATAGAACTGATAAATTATTTCAACCCCTTGTATTTTATACGCTTGATGAATTTGCGTACTTGTGCCCACAAATGTGTAGCAGCAGTAAGTACATTCAGAACATTTATAAGATTTGAAAGACCCCGTCATCTTCAGGTTAATACAACTAAAAGGATATACTTCTATTTTGATCAACTTTGACTAAATTCAGAAAGAGAATAAAATCATTGCTTGGTGGTCAGGTTTAAAGTACGGTTATATTTACCATTGCAAAATTTGCACGTATATTTTATCTACTCTAGACTAGATAATACGTGGAATATTTCATTTATTCATTACTCACAACATTGTTAAAAATTATTTAAAAGAAAGCTGTTCCGAGTATTCTGTACGTACTGAATGCAGTATTGAATGCACCGATTACAGAATCCTCATTGCGTAACGTCACGTTTAATCGCCTCGATGTTATCACGAAATTGTGTTACGAGTTTCCAGAACCACATGGTTGGATTAGATGTTAGATACAAATTGGTGTGCGGTTTATAACGTTAAAAGCAGTTTGTTTATGATAATAGTCGGACATTCGTAATCGCGAATCCTGTCTAAAACAGGAGGAACTTGCGAAACGGAACGGTGAATCGATCCAAAAAGAGATACTCGTCACGCGAGACACGCCCATGCCAGCGTTCCCGTTTTCAGGAAACTCGTCGTTACGTGCATTTGTTATTCATGAACAGGGACGTGGGTCTAGCCTGTAGTTTCGGCCACGACAATGAAATTGTAATACTATGCACGTCGAGACGCACTGAGACGTTGTCTTTGCAATTTTATGGGTCTAATTAACGAAGTAATCGATTCTGGGACTTTACCGAGAAACTTGTCAAACTGTCTTCTTTTATGCGAGTATGGTTTCATTCAATAATTAGAGAAGAATGTTCAAACATTTTCATTTCTAAATTTCATACTTCCTATGTCTTGAAATTTTTAAATTAGCAAATTATTAAATTTGTCAGTTTTGAAACTTTTATAATTAATGTCAATTCTTTATTTCCTTCCGTTTCAAGTATATATATTTTTAAAATTGTAAATTTATGTTTGCATTTATACATTTCTTGATGTGTATAATTCCATCTAAACTTCCAAATTATGAGCTGTATTAAATTACCAAATTACTGCTTCTGTTAAAAAAGTAGGAAAAATGAAGTAACTTTTATGACCTGAAATGCATAGCAGTGAGCTCATTACCGGATACTGAATCTGCCCATCACTGAATTTCATGAACGACCTTCGTTCTATCTCATAGCCATAAATATCGGCAATATCTCGACAAAACATGTCTCGTAAAAAAAGACTGTCCAACACAATTTGTCTCGTGCAGAGTACGACGATACTTCGGTCTCTAAAAAAAAAGAGGAAAGAAACGAAGGTGATCGAACAACTCGGTGGATGAAATCAAACGACGTATTAAATCCGCGATGACTAATGAAAGACCGGGTAAACTGTTCTTAATGATGCCCAGTCAGGCCGAGATACATAAGGAACGTACATATGTAGCACTTTATATACTGTATATTACACGTACATATATTCCCACAGTAGCGACTGGTAATGAGAATATAACGTTCATCAATCATTCGTTAGGCAATCCGCGACCGAACGACTCCCCCTGGAATTAATTTAATTACTACAAATGTTTCGCGATAAAAATGGCCGACGATCAATACGTTGTCAGTTTTAACTTATATGTCTATAATTGTTCGTGGTCCGAGTGCAAATTTATGCAAGCGAACGTGGAGCGTTTTGCCGGTTTCAAAAAGAAAAGAAAAGCAGAAACGGCTGTAACGCGGTCTCGTGAAACGTTATTAGATCGGTTAAACGTAATTAAGAAAATTTAATATGGATAATGACCTCTAATAAATGTAATAATATGTTAGCAGCCGGTGATCGATAACTTTTAATGAGCCGTCATCTTAGGAAATTGATACCCGGGTTCTTTCATTTGTCAGCCGTGCGTTGAAGAAAAAAAAACGAGCTGAAACACTGAACGAATATTATCTTGAGGCCGACAAACTAACCGCGAGTCAGCCTGGTAATTAAGCGTTACGTAATCTCGTGAAACATATGGACCTGTTATGATCGACCGAAATTTCAATTTCGTCTTTTCGGGAGAAAATACGGAAAATGTCGACTTTACGGATTTTTGTAATTATCGACCTGGGTACTTTTGATGGTTACTTGCATGCAATTAGTGATATCTTGTATACTTAAGAAATTTGGAAAAATTGGGAGATTGGGTAATTCGGAAATTGGAGAACGGGAGAATTTGGGAATTGTGAAATCGGAGAAAAAAGAATTGGGAAATTGTAAAGTTGGGACATTGGAAAATTGAAGAATGGAGAAATTGGATAATTGAAGAATTTTGAAACCGGTCCAAAAATTTGAGGATTGGAAATTTAGCAAGTTTGAGTATTTACAAAAATACGTGAATATAGAAATCCGGGATCAGAAAATATAGGATATGAAAAATTTCAAATTCACTCAATATTAAACTATTAACGTTCTCTTCAACGATACATGACAATTTATCATGTCAAGTATTTACAACATATTCCAATAACCAAGAGTCGAATTACAGCTTTCCTATCGACAGGTACAAGATTAAGTAATTGATCCTAACAACGATACTCTGCCATTACAAGTATTTTTCGTCCCATCTACACCGATAATTATTCAAGAACATCCAGAAAGACTCTAATCACTCTATTCATCAAATGTCAGCTCGTATTTGCATATTTGACCTTGGTGGATCGTCGTGCACTTCGACCTCACAATTTTGTACCTCGATTAGAATCCGCAAGGAAAATCGATGGATAACGTTACACGAATGTTTTTAAACGAAAACTCGTTGCCAGGTTAAGTTCGAGGAATAAATTAGTCAAGTCCTACCCGAGGATCACAGGCGAACGTGTACACAGCGATCGGCTTACGGCTGTCTTTGAAATTATCGGCAAGATCTATCGTGGCCGAAGTAACTACAAGTTATTACGAAGATAAGCCCATTATATATTATACACGGTTTCTTTTTATTGCGATCTACCTTGCCGGCGTGCTCGTTGCAAGTTCAACGCGCGCAAGATTAGGTTAACAGCCGATGTAGACATTACCGGAGATAGGGTGTTTATAGAGCAATTTTTGAAAGAGTAAATTAGACTATCCATGACGGGAACATTGAACGTAGAACGATGTTTTCTATTAATTTGTTACTTGATTTGCGGACTATTCAGGAAGCACGGTGATAGAAAATACGAAAAATCTGAATAACTATGCCGTCTAAAATTATTAACGCGTTGTTTTGTTGATGGCAAAAAATTGTAGGAATATAATTGTATAGCGTATGATGGGAAGATATGAAAGTTTCATACTTTCAGATTCTCGAATTGATAAAATAGATACTGCAGTTTCCCTACTTTACAGTTCTACTTTACAATTCTTTGGTATTTCAATTTAGAAACATTTGAACATTTATAAATTTTCAAACTCTATAATTTTAAAAATTAACTACGTCTTCAATTCCTAATTTAAGACATACGTGTATAATATCATAGATTTAGTTGACAAATATTTAGTTCAAATTGTCATGCAGCGAGATGTTATTGCAATGTTAATTTGCTTGATATTTTCGCTTCGGTAGGATGTTCGGAGTTTTCCACCTTTTGCCCTATTCCAAAAGAACAATCACCAAGAGATGATCAGTCGAAAAAGTCATGGAAACGTAAAGATTCACTTGAGCAAGGGGAATTTCGTTTTACAGTAATTATTTTGAAAAGGGTTGTTAACCACAAACTAAAAATGTTGGGAGAGCAAGTAGATAGCAGAAAGTTCGCAGTCAGTCCCTAGGGACTGACATAGCACTCAACGCGTTAAACTTCCTAAAATATAAAAATTTCGAAATACCAAAAACAGTCGTACGTTCTTAACATCGAACATCGCTACTTTCAACCACGTTACGCGGTATATTTAATAGCGTCCCCCTAAAGAAAAATGCAAGCACCGCCACATCTGTAGATTTATCGTACACGTACTCTCGCAAAACAAACTATGTTCGGCACAGTTATCGATCGTTCGAAAACATGGTCGACCGAGTTATGCAAAGGAGATACGTATTCCGGCATCTTTTTGCCAGCGCGAGCAAAGGTGATCCAAAGGCAGGTACGTGTCTGAACGATAGAACTGTCTTCATTAACGTTCTGCGCGTATTGGCGGCGAGAGAACGAGCAAGCGGATAAATCAGTCCGCTCGGCGTTGTAAGTCGTTCGGGGCTAATCGAGGCTGACCAAATTAACCGGCGGCGCATGGTGCACGGACCTTTGGAACGCGGTATTATCCTTATTTACCGAGTGGCCGTGCACCGTGGCCACCTTCTCTCTCCGCTTCTTTGCATCGGCCCTTTCACGTGCCTGCCGAACATATTTCTCGATAACGATTTATACGTTCCATTCACCACGAAATTTGTATCCGCGAATCATTCCGCTCGACTACCGAACAAATTGTCGCTGCTATTGTTGTGCCACGGCAACACCGGCTACGAAACTCCCTCTGGCCTCTTCAACTGATCTAGATTCTTGCATATGTACATAGGAGGAGCTCGGAGGATCAACTTTCTTGACTGATCTCTTTTGTAATTCTGTTAACTGATCACAAGTTCAATATTAGATGATAAGCATGCGAATATCACTGTTTCTGTAAACTTGATCATTGTCTGTCTTTGATTGTCTTTGATTCATTGTCGTGAACAAACGATTCGGATGTTTCATTTTTGTGACTGAATATTCTGAGATTAAAATTAGGACAAAAGTTTGATATGAATGTATAACCGTAAAATTATTGGCATTTAGTTTGTCTCAATCGATGAAGAAAGAAATCAAAATAAAAATACATTGAGTACTGAAAAAATAGTTCACATAAGAATTTCCATTTCAAGATTAAAAGAAAGTAATGATTTTGATGCTTTCATGAATATGAAAAATGATACAAACTGTTCAGAAATTATGTTGCATTTAGGATGAAATTTTAACAACTGGAGTGTGATGTAATGACATCAATTTTATCATCAACTTTCAGTTACAAAAAGACTACTTTAAAAATGTCGATATCCAGATTCCGAGGAACGCGTTCTGCGACCTGTATTTCGACGACACGAGAAAGCAAATTAGAGGCACGTTTCTGCGAAGCGGAATCATACATCTTTGGGAGTGTCGTTACAACGGGGACCTTTTTACGAAACTGTCAATCGCGATCGAGCAGGGAACCACATCGTACGGCTCAATTCGAACGACGGGAATGTTTATGACACCAGTCGTTCGCCTCCTTATTTGGAACCAGCGACGTCTTGTTAAGCGATACAGACGAAATACAGTAGACTCTCGTTATATTACCGTCAATCATATAGCCTGTGGACAAATATCTTCTGTGTATACAATCGAAGTACCAGGTGTTCGATCGTTGCATGGCGTTGCGTATGGAATTGTTATGAACCGAATTGTGATGCTTCGAATCGTCATATGTTGATTTGTCATATATGGAATTGTTATGGGTCGAATTACTAGGCTTGGAATCATCACGCATCGAATTACCACGCGTCGAATTACTACGCGCGGAATTGCCACGCGTCGAATTACTACGTGTCGAATTACCACGCG
Organism: Megachile leachella; assembly: GCA_963576845.1. Classification (NCBI taxonomy): domain Eukaryota; kingdom Metazoa; phylum Arthropoda; class Insecta; order Hymenoptera; family Megachilidae; genus Megachile; species Megachile leachella. The sequence goes on from OY756248.1 coordinate 16,484,472, forward strand.
TTGAATTACCATGTGTCGAATTACCACGCGTCGAAGTACCACGCGTCGAAGTACCACGCGTCAAATCACCACGCGTTGAATTACCACGCGTCGAAGTACCACGCGTCGAATCACCACGCGTCGAATTTCCACGCGTCGAATCTTCACGCGTCGAATCTCCACGCGTCGAATTTCCACGCGTCGAATCTCCACGCGTCGAATCTCCACGCGTTGAATTACCACGCATCGAATTACCACGCGTCGAATCTTCACGCGTCAAATCTTCACGCGTCGAATCTCCACGCGTCGAATTTCCACGCGTCGAATCACCACGCGTCGAATCTCTACGCATTAAATCTCCACGCGTTGAATCACTACGCGTTGAATCACCACGCGTTGAATTACCACGCGTCGAGGTACCACGCGTCGAATCACCACGTGTCAAATCTTCACACGTCAAATCTCCACGCGTAGAATTGTCACCCGTCGAATCGCCACGCGTGGACTTGCCACGCATCGAATCCTCACATATAAAATCGTCATGTGCAGAATTACCACGCGTCAAATTATTATTCGTCGAATCGGCACACATTACGTCACCATCCATCAAATCCTCGCATGTGAAATGGCCATCCGTCGAACCTTCACGCGTGAAATCCACATACGTCAAATTACCGCGCTGCAATTTTAAGAAATTTCCGCTCCAACAACCGCACCCGTGGCAATATAACGGGAGTCCACTATAAAATCGAAGAGTATGCACAAAATAAGAGCTAATTCTTGTTTCTCCCCGGAGGTTTCTATAGGAAACGGTACTTCTCGCTCTTGTGTCACTCATTTCGACGTTAATTTGCTTTTTATCACGGCATCTGTGCCCGAGTTCCAATGCTCTTCGACAGGATCGAATTCAATTAACCGTGATCGTTAAATCTTGAACGGTGGTCATCAGTAAGCATCGTGTAATACATGGTTTGCGAAAATCGATTCACGAACACCGTGCAACTTTCATCCTCTACGAATCTTACGCAACGAATCATATATATTTATTGCTCGCTATGGAGATGGACTTTCTACCTTTCACCGTGCTATTCGTAATAAATAACTTATTCCCGTGGAGAATACGCTCTCGAGTCGATCGTAGGCCGGTCTCCTAAAAATAATCCAAGGATCTGGGAACTGGCTAGCGTCCGTCGAAAAACGGCTTCGCTCCGTGAAACTCCGTTCACGTTCGCGAGTGAGGCAACACGAGCTCGTCTGGACGGACATGTCAAAGAAAGAAGCAACACCGTGTACCAGAGAAAGGAGAAAAATAGCAGGGATCAAAAATCCTGGGCACGTTTCGCGGTACGAGACACGCCTTGTGACATCATCGTTGCTTGATCTCCGGTTCCATAGGGACAAAATCGGAGAACACGAATGGAGAACGAAACATACGTATACGCGATCAAGCACCAAGAATGCTGAGCTTCAATTGTATCCAGTATCGAACACAATTTGTATAATCAAATCAAGTCGCAAATTCATAAGCATAGTCTATCTTCTTAAATCACTGAATGCTGATAGATGTATTATTTTATTTTAAAAAGTGTTAAATATATTTATAAGGTATTACATATATCGTACCATTATTAGCTTCATTAGTACCCAATTATTTTATTAATGATGAATAAAGTTTCAAGAATTTTCTCTTATCAAGATGGTCAATAACAAATATATTTACAGATGTTCAGTTATTCATGTACGGTTATTCAAATTGACAAAGAACATGCAATTAGTAGTATAATAAAAAGACAAGAATTTTCATTTGCATAAGGAGCCAGCATATCAAACTACTTGCATTAATAATTTTTTCATGAATATTGAAGAGGTTCATTTTGTAGTGGTCATTTGAAACATTATTAAATGCATACAAAATATCAATTTACCATCTATTACATTTATACACATCATGACATTATAACACAGTGTGTGAACATTTTATCGGAACAACCTGTGTATTTCTACATGTTAAGTGAAAATCTTAATTGCAAATAATTATAAGTGAAATCACGCAAGATACTCTCGATGCCAATATTCCTTTGTCTTCAAGCATGCATCTTACCGCTCGAAACATCTTCTCGTGGAATTCACCGGCTTATCACGCGTTCCTCGTAAAGATGCCATTGATTATACGCACCGTCCGCGCTCTGAGATATTACATCTAGTGTGAATATACCGCGCAATAAAGATGCCCGTGCGCGGTGAAGCGAGTTCGCGCGAGTGCACGCGCGTGTACATCGCTCGCGTATCGTTTATGAGACGGTATGTGGCATCTTACGCTTGCGGTCTATCGGTGAAAGTCGCGATGAGAGAATCGTGGTTTAGATCGATTCGTTCGACTAATTGCAACGGGACCACTATTGTCCTCGTGAAAGAAGAAGAGACAATGCTATCTTGGTTCTTTGTCCAGCCATGACAAACATATTGTCAATAGCTTATCGATTACATACCTGAATTTTATTGAGGTATACATTCGTAAGGTACTCTGAAGGAACTTTAGAGGACTAACTTCTGTAAGAGACAACAATATTTTAGTTAAAATAATTAAGTTAATTTTGATACCTTGAGGGTCGATTGGAACATCATTCTAGCAATTTTACTCTTCATTTTGTAAAATTATAAATAATTTTGTTAAATGCATCTTTACAATTGGAGCTAAATTACTTAGATTTATTGAAATTAATACTTAATGAATCTCTAGTGACACATAAACCTAAATGATTTACGATGGAACATAAAGTAAGATGTTAAAAAAATTTCTTAATAAACATCCATTAACTGCTTATTATTAATGTATGATTTACTTCTACTTTTATTGAACAACTTTCCGCATATTCAAAAAGTGATGTCATTTTTAATACGAAGCAGAAATTATTTTTAGTTGATGCACGAATTTTCTTCGTCCCAGTTTAAAGATTATCAAAGTGATAATTGTTAATGAATGAAGAATCGACAGGTGTAACAATAGACTTCCGATCGTTAAAGCGTTAAGTGACCGGGTTTCTTTCCGCGTTCCCATCGCCAGAAATAAATAGCGTTTCACACGTTACCCTAGTTTCACGTAGGAAGAATCACTTGGTATTTCACTATTTCATTCCCACTAATTGCCCCGCCAAGTTCAAGCTGCTCCCTCCGGGGCATCTTTTCTATGCCGTGCACAGCGAGAAAGTGTTTAGCGGCATTTCACCGAGACCCTATATGTCGTCTCCTAATTACACCGAATTCTAAATGAGCTCCTGCGCCGGTAATTACTGTTACGTCTTGCCCATAAGCGTGATCATCATCGGCGAAGATTTCTACTTGTACACGAGAGGGTTCCACTTTCGAGGTGGGAGGGCAGATCGGCTTTAGAGAACAGGCCACGTAAATGCAGTTTCGCCATCTCGGTTTTGCCATTCGTCTAGCCGCTTAAAGATGTCATTGATTAAACGAGCAGGAAGAGCCGAACGGTACACTTTGTGCGAGCGTATTTCACCCACACGCGTGGCCTTCGTGTGGGCAACGCATTATGGCGTGGTAACGTATGAATACCCGTGGACCATGGTCCCGAGAGATGCGCCTGGGCGTGTACCGAGCCCTTTTATGTACCATACTTTGTGGCATACCAGATTCATTCGCAGAAAGCTAGGATAAGAGTAACCACAATCTCCGGGCAGAACCTCGTCAAAGATCTTTGAATTCTGACCGCTAAAGCCTTTGAGAATATCTACCTTCTTAAAAGTACATGCAATTCGCTTCTTTTTATACTTCCATACAACGAAAATATTATGTATTTCAATTATTTTAATTCTTTTCAAGTCTTTGTACACATTTGAAAGGTTAACTTTCATGTCTATAGAGTAGATTATTCGGAGCTTAGTCAATTATATGTTCTATATTCTACAATGCGAAGGTAATATGCAAGTTACAAAAGTACGTTTTATATAACAAAAAGGATAAAGCCGTCAAAGTGATCTCTAGAATAAAATTGGAAGTTCATTAAAAAGGCAATTAGTATGTAAATATTTGCGCAAAAATTGAAAATATCAATGGAGGAGAAATGTTCGTTTCAATTTTGCAAATTGCAGTTCCATCAAATTAATGCGCTATCAACGCAGAGTGCCATGTACTGTTTCAATCAAACAGAAACATTCAATCAGAATTAATAATACGATTAATCTTTGGCCGGCTATTATTTTTCGTTCCATCCATTCCGTGCACCCCACGGTGCTCCCGGCGTACAAATGTGCAATTTGAAAATAGCACGCGAAGAAGCCGATCAAAATGAAGCGTCCGTGATAAGGCAAACGTCGAACTCGATTTTGCTCGGTCATATTAACGTAAGTACATGAATCTAGTGTCTCGTGTTGATCGTACAGAAGCCTTTAAGAAAATAAGTCACGCACGAAGGCGCTTCATAAGCATAATGCACCCGACAACGCTCCGATGCAGCAAATAAGCAGGGTGAAAGAAAGAAAGATAGACGGAGAGAGAAAGAGGGAAAGTCAATCGATATACTCGAACGATCAGCTACCAGCGTTTATGAAACTCTTCCCTGCGGTGGCACTAATTCAACGAGAATTTAATCTTCGTCGAGATACCTGCCGCGAACTTCATTAGGCTACGACTAATTATTCCTTCGTTAACGGTACAGTTCATGCCTTATTGATTTCGAGTCGACGTGCTAAAACATCAATTTCGTATTAGATACGGAAATCTTTTTTTACTTACAGTTTAGGTTACATTTGCTACTAGATAATTAACGATTATTTGGTCACTATACATTTTTCTATTTTTCAGAAACTTTTAATATGTTTCATGACAAATTTTTATTTTATCGGTTATAAAATATCAGGACTTTTCTACTTGTTTAAAATCTTGTTTTATATGTATTTAGTGTTTGTATCAGGTTTTGTTCCTTTGAAACAGTATTCGAATGACGAGTCTGATTCAAGTCATTCGATGTACCGTTGAAGGGCGGTTCGCCCCGTTAGTTGATACTGACGATCGAGTAATCAATAACGGAGACCAGAAGCGCCATAGAATGCAAATTGTAAATTCCCCATGAAATTAGGCGAACCGTTGGGTACTTTCTCCCGTGAGCTCGCAGATCTGCACGTGCGAACTCTGGACCGATGGCCACTACACCCATGGTCGCTGATAATTTTGCAACTTGAAAATTTTTTAATTTCTCACTAGCTTTCTAAATTTTCAAATTTCCAAGTTTCTAATTGGCCTTTCTAAATTTCCAAATTTCTATTTTAAGTCTCTCATCAATTAAGTTAAATTTAAAACTAGACATATCAAAAGACCAAATTTTATCTGCTTAGAAACTCTGAGTTTAACCCCAAAGCCTTCGATCGTCGAATCCTGTGCACTCATAAAAGAAATTACGTCGATCCATTTGATTGCGACGTCTAGGACACGAACGTATCGTCTTGATAAATCGACAAGGCATCGACAATCCATCAGACTAATTTCCTTTGCCACGATGAGTAAGTGATTATTATTTGACGTACCATGAAAATAGATTTTCATTTACTCCCGATAAAAAACAGTATTGAAATAGCATTACATTTTATTTAGACAAAGATGTCAAGACGTGTTAGCTTATACAAATGTATTTATTCTTGTTTAAATGTGAAATGACCTAATTTGATCTGACCTAATTTATGAGAAAGGTAATTATACTCCAAGGATAAAATTATTTTTATATAGTACACTATCTGTACACCAAGCATATCTTAATGAAAGAAAATCAACGTGTGAAACTATAGGTAACAGTTCAGTATTAAACTATGGATAACATATTATCAGTAACAGAACTGTCACCCTCTTTTATGACAAAACAAGTCATACTAAATTTGTACAAGTGTTCCCTTCACTTCTGAGATCACGAGTCCAGTGAACACGCGTTACAAACACTAAATTATTAACAAAGTCTTACGAAAGCCCCCGAGGATCACAAATTGCCACTTTTATCGATGCACCATAACAAAAAGAGAAGGTCCGTGATCGATGGTTCTCTATTCGACCGACAAACGTACATGACTTTTTTTTCTTGGACCGTATGCAAATTGCGGGTCCGTTCAACGGTTAATCAAGACACAACCATCATGGGGACAATAATCTTGTTACGCGTGGATACCATAACCGGGCATCGACAATACGAGAGATAAGTGGTCACGCAACCGGTTGATTAATTACTCGCGACCGAAACCTCGCGTCCGTTCGGTCCTTGATGGGACAGGATTAGGCGTTTCTGAATTACCGTCCAATTATTGTCGGCCAACTTCTGACGAGTATCGTCACGAAACGCGCCAAGCTGCCGTGTAATCGCTAATTGGAGACGGCTAATCGAAACTCGTACAAGATTACGCCCCTAAAAGTAACGTAATTACGCGTCGTCGTATCGTGCACGGCGTACAAACGTGAGAGAAGTGGAAAAAAAGCGGCAAAAAAGTACACGCTCGAGGATCCCGAAGTCCATTCAGATCGAAAGTCTGATCGTACGGGAACATCGAATGGGCCTTCCTCGATCGAGGTCGGAAAACGAATAGAATATGTGTATCGAATTGGAGACCATTCGTGTTTAATTTAATTTAATTCTCTGCATCCGGCAGAGAAGACGGGTATTTACATCTTGTTATTATGTGCTATTTATTTATATAACACATCACCACTGAACAGGACATTATTTCTTTTTATGAAATAATACGTTAGATCACATTATGTAAATATTATATTATTCTTCTTGACTGAATTTTTTCTTACTTGTTTTGAATCGTATAGAACAAGAAGTTATGACTTTATATGGAAAATTAGATCTAGTAAATAAAAATTGCTCTTCACGAGCCATTCTTTGCGATCAAATTTTTTTAAAAGCCCTCAAACACGAAATCGAAGAGCACAGACATTACCAAGCCGGAGGAATTTCTAGCAGTAAACATGGCGCAACCTCAAATGGTGTTCCACGAGTAAACAGATTAATCAAGATAAAGCTATGCTGCACACGACAGTGCATAAAACTAAAGAGCCCGAAGAGTCTCCTACGTTGAAATGTACCGTACGGTTCGATAATGAACAACGTCCAGTTACAGGAAGTGGCGAACCGGTGTGTTTGGTCCTCCAGGAACCTGTTCGATTAAACAAAAATCGTGGTGTTGAAAAGAGCGGGAAAGCACGGTCGTCGTGGGAGTACGTGTAGACGAATGAAAAGAAGGATAAAGTAGTGGCGGAACGGGAATCGATTGGCTATCGGCGCGTTTTACAACGAACGTGGAAGCGTCGGTTTTTTCCACACGGCATCGGCATCGAAACTAATAGGCGGAATATAGATATGGCGCCGGTGTATCAGACGGTGGTTGCGGCGATAGCCGAAGAAAAGCCGATTAAAACGGCCAACGAGCGGTGTTTTTCATCGTCGGTATCGCGCAGAAAGAGTTGGGATCCTCTATAAGGAAGCACGAGGCTTCGACGCCGCGTCGAGCGGACAATGAGCGTGTGCCGCACTGGAAATGACATTTCACCGGCTTAGAGCAGGATCGAACGAGCCACGATCGAGGCTACCAATGATAGAACGAGACGACCGACACGCCAATAAGAACCATCGGCTCGTTATTGCTACCTGGCGAACGAGGATGTTTAAAGATCGTGACTTCTGTCGGCCGCCGACAGCTTTACGAATCTTTAACCTGCGAATTTCCGCGACGGTCACCGCGGACTTCTTGTAACTTTGAAATTTACCTCGCTTCTTGCCTATTTATATAAATTCAACGACCACGTCGCACACGGTTATCGCGTGTCCGTTTCGTACTCGAATAAAGACGTTACGGTTAATGATGGGATATTCGACATCTGATGTGAGCAACGCTGTAACTTTTCTTACGGTGTTTCTCTATTGTGATACAAATCGATCATTTTTGTTCGATAATCCTTCTTTTTATCTGAGAACAATATTTTCATTATAATCAGCTAATTTTTATTTTTAACAAAAATACTTCATTTTTTAACACCCTTGTACTTGGACTTGGAGTACTATTTCACTATATGTAACATGTATGTGCATAGATCTGATTATAAAAATATTTATTTCAAATTGCTGACACAAAGACTTATTGGTGTTTACCAACAACTGATGTCGAAAGCTAAATTCTGTCTTATGACACCTTGGCTTGTGGACACCTCGAAGCCTACTAGATGTTCTTCATCCACATCGACAACGTTTTCGCATTGCCCCAAACCACGCAGAAGAATAATAAAAGCAAACTATCCACGAATTCAATTATAACCCTATGGTATCATTGCTCAATGAAACGTTAATGAAGTCATGTCCAAGATCGGTAGGAAACACAGTACATTAGATCAGTATATTCATAACAAATCAATCAAACGAAGATACCACTGCTTAGCCTGAATAAGAAAGAGACCTCTAAACGTATCTCGCATATTGAACGAAGCCAGGAACAGTTATTAAGAAAGTAACCGAATAAAAAACTGAGAAGAATAGAACAGTTCGTTGCTCGAACCCATTGGAATTCACGGTCATTGGATAATAACGAAGATTAATTCGATAACAGAGGCAACGATACACTCTTATTGTATTTACCTTCTTGTAGGTAAATCGGTTGAAATGAAAGTCCAGTATAATACAAGGCTGCCGGTCGACCGATAATCACGTACTGTTTATTCAAATGAATTCCACACTGGCTGCATTTGCTTCAATATTTATCCTATCTTGGACTCGGTTGTCACAGCACTAATAATCACGTCGTTATAATGCGACAGATAGATCCGATCTGTTTCTAATATTATTCTTAGAACGCGTATCGCGGTAGCTAATATTAAATTCCAATTAAACTATAGTACATACAGCAAACGATCTTGAGTTAAGTGAACGGAAAACTTATTCAAGTAGCGAACTGCAGATAAGGAAAATTATAGGAACACAAAGCTTTCAAATCGTATGTCATTAATGATAATCGTGTTCACAGCGCATATCGGTTCAAGCTAGCATGTTAACGATAAGCGGAGTAGCTTTTTTCGATTACAAAATTTGCTATTATAATTAGACTATATTGTGGGCAAGTATCTTGTGTATTGGCAATTTTTGCTAATGGTTTCTTTGATCGATTAGAATTAGAACAAATTATCATACTGTTAGAGGCTATCAACCCTATGTATTAAAAATTGTCTGCTATCGTTATGGTTTATCATGGTATTAATTAGCAAAAAAATTGAAGATTAATTTCAGTCATAATTTGTATAAAAGTATTTAATCACATGAACATTGCCCATTTTCCGTAGAATTTGACTGCAATTTCAAACAAACCTCGTGGAGTTATTAAATGTAGTATTAACCTGCTAAAGCCAAGATAATTTCGACGTTACGAATGCTCCCACGTTTTTTGTCCATAAAAATTTCGATCCGGTCAAAGTAAGTCGACTTTAGCCAACTTTTAGTGTAGTATAATCGTAGAACAAGGGCGGAATGTGTTCGGTCTGTGTTCAGCCTTTTATTTATGAGGCACGCAGGTTGGAGAACGTTTTAACGAACGAACGGTTCAGCTCGGTAACGGCGTTCGCTCGTACAAATTAAGTGGCTTTCTTCCCATAATAAACGTCCGTCGATAATTTAGAGATTTAGAAATTGTGCCGCTACCGCGGTCATCGGGCACCGTCGAACGGGCAAAGATTGAACGGGCGAACGTCGTCCATTCTTCCCGATGGATTCATCCCGACGGTAATTCGCGTGTCGTCCGCTTTCTAGCCTGCTTATTGCTCGTCGCGTTCCATTAGCGACGAGGGGTCCCTCGTGCCCCACAGCGAAACTCATCACAAAGCCGTGTTCTGTGTGCACTGCTCTGACGTCCGGATGAAGCATCGTCGAGCCGACATAATTAAACGCCCCGAGATGGTTATCCGATATTGCCAATAAGCTGTGTAGATCCGATACGACACTGACAAATAACCGTATTGATTCGTGCGTGCTTGCACACGGACCAATCGAACGTTTCGTTTCGCCGATTAATTAACGAGCCGTTTCGAGATTCTCGGAGAGCCAGTGTCCGTCGAACGGGATATCAACGACAACGTTGCGTCCAGAGAACGGTCTCCGATCGTTTCCTGCACGACGAGATCCTATTGGAACTATTTCACCGTGAGATAGGATCTACGGAAATGCCGACGGGAGCACGGCTATCTTCGGCTACGATTTCTCGCTGGAATCAGTCAGTGCTCACGGTTGGCACGAAGTCGGATTCCAGATATCACGGTTCGTTATCTCATCTAACTTCGCGGTGGTCGATCGTTACGTGATCATTACCCGGTCACCGGGTCATTGCCAGGATCGCTTTAGATCCCAATGATACCGTAACGATCGAGGCTCAATTAAAAGCGTAGCGCTGCTACGGGAGCAACCGTTCGCCCGAGAAAGAAGGAGAAAATTAGCTGCCTCGATGCAGTATCGGCTTCCATGGAACAATTCCGCTGCTTTAATTCGAACACGAATTTTAATACTTGATATACTGCTACGGAATTATTCCTCAATATCACGCTGTTACACTTTGTTACATTTGCTGTTACTGCACACGGTGACTTTACTAAAGCACATTCATGTAGACAGTTTGGACGCAATTTAGTGTATAGTTCTACTAAAATATTGACACCTTGAATACGCTTGCTTCATTTTGTTACGTTTGTCTACATTATCATTCTGCGGTTATTTGGGAACCGACATGTGGACATCAATATGAATTAACGCTGGTTAATTTTATTGCGTTTCAAGGACGTCATACTAGTCTTGTGGTTGTGTGAAGCGCAGACATCAATACGAATTATTTCAACACTGTTTCATTTTATTACATCGAGTTATATGGATAGTCTTATTTATATTCTAAAGTGTAGATATCAGTTTAAATTAATGTAACATTCGGTTCATTTTGCTACATTTATGTCAAGTACGTTACGAGACGTTTATTAAAGTGCAGGAATACAGTTTAACACACTATGTGACACAGATTGTTGCATATTTACATATTTACATAAGCTGATTTATTGTCATTTGCTAAAGTGCAATAGTTCGAATTGATGCAACACTGGTTCTGTTGCATTTATTTCAACTGCACGTGTTGTTCATTTTCCTTTAAAGTTTGAATTAAACTTTATTGATATACAATGAAATCTAATTGGAAGCGATTAAGAATATCAATAATATTTTCATATATCCTATTTTAAAAGACCTCGTTATGGATTCCATCCGCAGTAATCAATACCATTTACTTTCCCAACCGTCGAGTAAAAATAAATCCACGCGACAGTTTTCGTTCTCGCGACAAGCAAGGAGAGGAGACTAGCATGTTTCAGGCTATACATCGAGAGGATTATGAAAAATAGAAAGCTCGGTGATTTCTCCAAATAGAAACGTCGTTTAGGTTGGCCTCATTTGAACGCGCAAAAACGGTTGATTAACGAAAACGATAGAGGAGCGTCGTTCGAAAAATCAGCGAACAAAATATTTAACGAGCCATCTGTTCGAGTGGAAACGAAAACACTGAACTTCCCGATAGATTCACGTCCCGGCGGGATTTCATGGGCGTCTAGAACTGTCAATCACCTAATTTGGGAATCGATCGTCGAAGAAGCGGCTACGGGATCGAGTAATTGCAGGCTTGTCGATTCACCGGGCCCGTCGAGGTCGAATAAACACACGGGAATCACATCCGTGTCCACAGATACATTTAATCCAATGATTGTATTTAATTACAGACCATCATCCTTCTCGGTGATTAATCGATCGACGGAAAGGTGCCACGGCCAGGATTTCGGATCGATGCTACATGGAACTTGCAATTAACGCGATGAATCGCTACGCTGTAATTCGAAAGGCAGCTCGCACAATGCTGGTACGACATCATAATCGTTGGCGGATTTCACCTCGCTCCTGTTTAGCGTCCGAAACCCGTTTTTGACCGAACAGTTCTTTAAACGTGTCTGAAAATATTGAAATGTTACTCTCTTATGTAATTGCGAATTCTTGAAAGAATAATCTTTTATTCGTTTCAACTCGATCACTTGTTCTAATAAACCGATCACTCCGGTCGGAACTGACTTTCTGTAATTTAGACTTTGCTTACAGTGGTTCTCAATCTTTTGGTAAAGATATATACCTTTCTATGTATAATGCACAAAATTAGATAATGGATCTGTTGCCTTTCTTCATACTGCTGCAAGTTATTATCAATGTATCGATGAATCTACCCTTACCTTAAATATTTCAGTAAAATGTACCTAAATGGCTTTATCTAATTCTACCTGGTTCTACATATAATTTGAAAATTAGTCTGTGTTGATAGATAGAATCATATGCTATGACATAGTCAACATACAGTATGAATTACAATATATCGTAAGATTGATCGCAAACTTTTCAAACGTTGATTTTATGAGACAAATTTAACTACCTATAAAAGATGACACTATCAAACTTGAAACTCAAAATGGAAATATCAAGACATTTTTCTGCATATATAAGCGAACAAGGTTTCTTCTCACCCTACATGTAGAACTGTAGGTTACTGTCAGAATAGTCAGCACTATTTTTATTTGTACTAATTCGTAGTTTCAAACGAGGGTGATAGATACGAATCTATCGAGGTCCAGAAGTTGAACCGAAGAAAGTGAAGCGCCATGACCCGTGTTCACGACACAGGGGGCAGCAATTCGATCGTTACGAGTTACAAGCGATGGATAATAAATCACTTCCAAGTTCGCGATCCGAATCAGGATGACAAGGTTCATCTGTTCGAAGCGACAAGCAATTTTGGAGAAAGATAAAGACGTCGACGCGAGTAAATTGTCATCGACAACGTACGCGCGTACGAGACTAGCTTCGCTTAATTGACGGCCTCTTCGACGATGACGCAAAACGAAATTTTCAGTGTGAATTATAAAACCGGTTTCATGGCATGTTTCTTTTATTTCCTTTTAATTCTGAAGATAGATTCACCATGACGACTCGATCACTGCCAAACGAAATTGAAATAAAGAAACTTTAGATAAATTTATTTTTGTGAATGTTTTGGGTATAGGAAAGGGGAGGATGGAGTACGGATTTTTTATTTATTTTGAGAAATTTGTTTTTTCATTCAACATATACATATTTTTATGTAACAGGATGTTACCAGTTCTTACAGCCCCTTTATGATCTCAAAGTTATATACATGCTCAAAGACCCAAATATATATATTCCAAATGTACCCAAATATATATATTCCCAATTCTTATATTCCTAACCTTTATATGTATAATTTCTACATACACAAGTATCTATATTTACAATTCTCAAACGTATGTATCCCCAATTGACATCTGCAATTCCTGCGCACCCATTTCCTACATGTCGAATTCCTATATCCTCAATTACTATGATACCCAAATATCTGTACACTACACATTATGCACCTATACACTATATTCCCAATTTCTATATGTTCAAATACCTATATCCCCAATTTCTACATGTCTAAATACCTATATCCCAATCTACATATCCCTCGATTCCTACACTCCCACATTTCTATATCCTCAGACCTCCACATTCCTAAATCTCAATGTCCTCACATTCCCATATCTCGGAATCGCTGTGTCTCCAGATCTCTGCATTCCTCGATCCCTACGTTTCCAGATCACTATATCCTTGAATTCCTACATCCCCTGCATCCTTGCGTATCTACATTCGCGTATCTCAATAGCAACGTCGTATCCAGATCGCTGTATCTCAGTATCCTTACAGCTCTGTGTCTCTAGATCCCTATATTCCGTGATTCCTATATCTTCAGATGTCATACACAGGTGTCATACTCCTGACAATCAACGACCTAACCAAAACAATTCACAATGTGTCGTCGATTATCGAGATTATCACCTGTTGACTGATTTACAGCTAGAATGGATAATCATGGTGTTGCGTTCAGGTTTCGAAAAAGAATATTTTGTCACGAGCGATCGTTACCGGCTATCGACAAGCCTTAGGCGAACAGGACGTGTTTGTCTGTGGATAGCGGTGAATCGGCAATCACGTAGCTCGTTCTTTTTTCCCTACCAACGACGGTCCGTGACGCGACGCCGTGATGGCACACGGCTGAATTGACCCCGGCCGGCCAGCATCTCGAAACGGAACAAGTGAAATCAAGGATCGTGGCTTTGCATATCGGGGTCCTTTCTCTCGCAACGTGTAATTCGCACGTCGATGGAATTCAGACGCGAATAACGTTGCAGTATGATTTAGCTACGAAACGCAATAAAACCCGCAGCCGGTGAAAGAGGAGGAGGACAACGCTCGCGGCTTAAACGGGTACGGTACTCCAACAACGATCAACGGGCGGCAGATGTTACGACTTTGAGCTAGGCTGCGAGCGACTGACTCGACATATTTCGTAAGAGGGGAAAAAATGCCGCGTTTTATGCGGCACCTTCCTCTTCCTCGTGGCAACGAGTACTTACGAGCGCTAACCGGGACAAATCGCGGCCGAGGGATCTTCAGGAAACGGATTGAACGACCGACTCGTCGACCAGATGCGGTTCGCCTCGAGTGCGCCAATCGAATTTACCGCTCGTCGAAGAAAAAACGAACTTGCGATGCTGGGATACGCGTCCACGCGACGTCGAAACACCCTTGGCGAGATTCATCATGGAAATAGCCGAACATGGTCATTGCATGTACGGAAGATGTTGGAGAGACAACACTGGAATATAATTTTGGGATTTGAGAGTTTGAGGAGTTAGAGATTTGGAAATTTGGGAGCTTGGGACATTTGAAAAATTTGAACTTGAAGAGTTTGGACTTGTGAAGGTTTGGAGATTTAGGGATTTAGAAACTTGGAGATCTGACCATTTCAGCTTTAGGATTATGAGAATTTAGGGATTTAGAAGATTGAAAGTTTAGACATGTGAACATTTAAGAAAGGGGGAGTTTGGACCTGTACAATTTAAAAATTTGGAGATTTCAGAGTTTGGAATTTGTAAGGAAACTTGAAAATGTGGAAACCTAGTAGTACAATTTTGAAATTTGGATTCTACGAAACGTGAAACCTTGAAAATTTTGGAAATATGGAAATTTATCAGTATTGAAGTTTGAAGACTCATTAAGTTCAACAATTTGGAAATTAGAAAATTAAAAAATTTCAAGTTTGCCAAATAACATGATTTCTTCCTGCAACACACGATACAATACTTCTATATCTCTCATTCTAATAATAAGCATAAAAGCAAGTTCGATAAAGCACTGACTATTCACACGACGCGTGATAATAAGAAAATGAATCTCAATGAAAAGCTAATTAATTCAAACCCTGTCACCTTACAAACTCCATTTATACCATCACGTGTGTACGTACCTTTTTGCATTTCATAGATTTTGTTTAAATCAATTAGAAAACGTACAACGCGCTTATTGATAACATATAAAAAGTTCCACAAAAATAAAAAACGGAGCAGATAAGATTACGCGTTCTACTTCGCTTCAGCTCGTAATAACTCATAAAGTAAAGTGTATCTGGGACACCTTCTGCATATATAATACTCGAATCTGTTCCAGATTCATTCTTAAAAGATTTGTGACAGAATTTAAAGCGCTGCGAATATATGACTGGAGGAAGTAGAAAATTTGTGAAACAATTTGTCAGATTTACAGGTTCTTTTATTATAATTATCACGTGCTCATTTTTAGAACAAGGAAAAATAAGATAATGATAATTTAGGTTAAGGTAGAATAATATTACGTTGGGTTAGGTTATAGGAAAATAAGGTTAGGTTAAGTCAAAGTAAGGTAAGGTCAGGTTGGGTTACAGAAAGATAAGATCAAGTTAAGTTAGGTTACGACAGAATAAGGTTAGGTAGAACAAAGGTAAGTTGCATCAAAATAGAATAGACTTAAGTTGGATCAAGCTAGAATGCTGTTAGATAACATCAAGGTTAGGTTAGGCTACGTTTAATTAAACCAAGGTATGATAAAATTAGATCAATTTAAGTTAAGGGTAGGTTGTGTTACCTTATATGAATAATTAAGATTAGAATTTTGTTTTCAACATACCACAAATACAATTATGTATTTTCTCGAGTATGCTTCTATGTACAACAGATAAAAAATATGTAGTTCAAAACAAAATTTGAAACAATTAATATTTAAAGCATGTCATCAAGTACTACAAATACAGCTGACGCAACAGGTGCGTCGCTCGTTTCAAATCTCTAAAAATCACCACAAAAAAAAATGTCAAATACAATGAGTTCGATGAACAAATTCTAAACCATCGGCAAGAAAAGTAAAGGCGATCGATGGTCAGGGCAAACACAAGGGCTCCGCGATGATTCGCGTGCAGGTATGCGCGCGAGCGAAGCAGCGAGCAGGAAAAGATCATCATCGATCGAGAATCCGTGGGCCGCGTGTGAATCGTCGGAGTTATGCCTTCGACAAAAGCCACCGGAGTGCCTCGACAAAGCAATTCCGTCTGTGGAGGCACAATCGAACGAGAGACGCGCCTCGTTTCGACGTGTTTTGCAGGGAAGCCCTCCTCCTCTCGTAAAGTGGGCAACACGCGTTCATCTCGGCGCGAGCGAGCGCGCGAACGTTCGTGAGAAAGAAACCAAGGAGCTCAAACGGCCGTGTTTATACGTACGTTAACGTCTGAAAATATATGCGACGATTCGCCTGCGAATCTTAAAACGAGCATGCATTCGTGCGGTTTCGATTGTTTATCGAACTACCGAACGTGCGAGAAAATTGCGCGCACGAATGTCTCTTGATTTAGGTGATAGTCGATTGTACAAATTGTTCAATTCCAGGAATTCTCCTCGACGCTGTGAAGGCTCTTTTGAATATAAACGATCGCTGATAAAGCTTGCATGTATTTTGTGGGCTTCTATATTAATCGAATATTCTAACATTATTTATTATTTAAAGAAAGATGAAAAATTGCTTGGTAACGTATCTGAACTTCAATAATAAAACAATTTAAAATAACTACATTTTTTACAATGACAATCATCAATCAAGTAATGAAAAAATTCGAATGAACTTACCAAACTGAAAATAACCTTCACTCGAACAATGAAATAATTTGACCTATCATATTAAGAAAACTGAAAATACATAAATCTTCATGAATACTGACAACGGATCCACCAGTGAAATAATTAGAAAAGAACTTTAGCATTATTGAGCAAGAATTCAAAGTAATTTAATAATGACAACTGCAATAGTAAAAGAACTAAGAATAGTCCGGTACTACGTGTTTAAAAGCGGATATCGATTTACCAACTTCGTTATGTATTCGATAATTAAGAATATTATTGCGCAAATACGAGCCTTATACGTCTCTATATAAATGCAAACACGAATGCTATGACGATCGCGCCGATGTGGCCACACCTCGTTGCGGCAGGCTGGTCGACATGTAAATTCGTAGATGTAAAACTCTCAGCCGCAAGCCACGCGATAAAGAAGAATGCGTTGGTGAAACCAAAGTGGCATCACGAAGAGGACACGGGTCTTCAATTGCTTGATGTTCGATTAAAATGCCATTGGCGAAAACGTGGACCAGGTACATTTCCAATCCCGTGTTTTGATAGCGAGTACGATTCGTGATGCGTATACTTTAAATAACTTACAATGTAACATTTTAAACTACATGCAATGCGATAAATAAACGCTTCAGATAGCGTGCGATATAAATAATGTATAGTGTAATTTTTTAAATTGTATGCAATATAATACAGGGTAATACTTTAAATGAAGTACGATATGATGTGGAATAGTAGTTGATATGATGTACGATATAGCACTAAATAATATGTGAGTCCAATGTAAATATTTGTATTTCTCTATTAAGTAGCACAACGTAGCAAAAACCAGTCGCTTCATCAGTTTACGGTTCACTTACCGACTCAACTTGTCTTCGTTAAATAGGTTGATCTGACCCACGACGCAATAAATTACAGTATCGAAGTTGCACAGAAATCCGCGACAAGAAACATGATACCAAAGCTGCAATCCGGGACAAGAAATATTCCGTCGAGTAGGATTTTTAAGTGGCTCCATTATAAATGAGGGATTAACTCATCTTCGTCGATTAACAGGTCAATCTGATCGTCGAGTATTCGAGGCTGTTGTAAAAAGCTACAGCAAGAAGTATCCGCAGATTAGAAACTTCCTCCGATTAGAATTTCAAATGGCAGTTTACAGGACGATACACGTTTAACGCGGCCGTCGAACATATTACTCTTCCCGTTATCGCGGCCGGCATGCTATCCAGGACCTTCCAAGCAGGATGATGCATCGCGCGCATCATGCAAACGCTTTCGAAGCTCGCGTGCAATCACATAGACAAGTGCCGACAATAGATATTCCGCAACGCCCACGTTAGCGGGAGACAAAGGCCTGAATGGCCGGCAGATGCACGGTCTGCGCCGACGTCGTAATGCAGCGACGTCCGTCGATTTAGAACGCAACGACGATGCGCCCGTACGTACGTATGTCCATACCGTATGTACGTTCGTTTATTCGTTCTTCGTGACGAAGGTGCGGTACGTAACAGCACGAACACCCGTCCTCTACGGCCCCGTTCTCTGAGCGCGTGTGCGTCAACCAGCCTGCACGTACGTACGCCCGAGGTTACGTAATTCGGAGAAGAGCACGCGGCCGGAGGAGCGACCGGTGACGACACCTTCGCCGCGGAGAAGAGAAAGAGATCCGGGAGTGTCCACTTCACGGAGGTAGTCCACGGCCCAGCCCACGTTCCATAATCGACCAACTCTTAGATCGAAGATTCTCTTCATACATCCCGTCGGATTCTGATCCACGCACATTTTTTACTACAAGTTTCAGGGACGTCACTTAGCGCCACCGATGCTGACTGAGACTCCTCGCATTCTTATATTTCGAAATTCGTCAACTTTTATGTGTAAAATTCCTTGTTTTATGTACAAATGTAAATTTATGATTGCACTTTCTGAAGTTTTATGTTTTCAAATTCCTGATTTCCAAATTTTGCTATTTACAAGTTCCCGAATTCACAAATTTTTCTATCAAACCTTCGAATATTTAAATCTGCAAATCTCCAACACCTCCAAATTTCCGAATCCTTAAATGGCTTATTTCAAAGTATATGCAGATCCCTGAGTACCCAAATGTTCACATTTTACAATTTCCTCAATCCTCCAATCTCTAAATTTCCAAGTCCTCAAATTTCCGTATTTCCAAATCCCCAAACTCCTAAGACTTCAATCTCCAGATCCCCAAATCTCTACATTCCGAAATTTTCTAATTTCCAAAACTCAAAATCGAATTCCTAAATGCTTGCTTCCAAGTCCATGAAATTTTGTTACTTCTAAATCCTGAAATCCCCAAGTTGCCGTCGAACTACAAGGTTATACTGAACCTACCACGAAGAACGAAGTGAGAGGATAACCGGCAGCCGAAGCACTTCATAAACCGAACGAAACTTCCTCTCGATGCTTGTACGAATTGTCTATGTGCTATAAAGTCGATGGAATCGTCGGTTTCTCCGATTCGGAAAAAATATGTAAATGGTCGATCCGATAAGAGCGAACGAGGAACGGTTAGCTATATAGCGAACTCATCCAAGGGGATTGCGTGGGTGGCTATTTGCCTATTTACCCACATCCGATGGGAAATCGAAATTAGAAATCAGAGAGATGTAGGTGCCGATTTCTATTATCCAGTCTGCCACGTGAAATCATGCTCATCGTCGATCGTCCACCGTTCGAGCATCATAAATTCTGTTCGACGATCAAGAACGAACGATGACGACTCCTGCTGGTCCTACTTTTGCCTGTCCCAGTTTCCATATTTCTGTTTGATTCGAACTTCATACGCTATTAACGCGGTTGCGTGACCAACATTTGCAACAAATATCGATTACTCTGTCCTTCGTATACTTTTAGAAAGGAAAGTATGATAACGTTGAGGTCAAATTAAGATCTGCAATGATGATTCTGTAGACCTCATTCTGGACGAAATAATTCTTCTTCAAATTGAATTGGGTACAATTTGCATGCTGATAGGTACTCACATTAAGTTGATTATATTAAATTATATTATCACGATACATGTTATAATTCAGGCTTAAAGCCTGTGAATATTAAGTAAGTTACAACGGAAAATAAAATTAATACTTAATTCATAAATACTGCCCCTGCTTTTTAATTTTAAAGATTCCCGTATAATTTCTCGCACTAATTGCATAACATATGACCGCTTTTTGTATCTGCTATATAATATATCTCGGTAACTAAGGGGTGCAATATCTGGCGATCTCAGATGAAGCTACCGAGGCGCCACGTAAGTACGCATCCGATATGCAAAAGATAATGGGACTCCAACATATACTTATACTCACACTCTCTATGTAATATGCATAAATATGTATGAACCGAAATTTCTTGGTTTCACAAAATTCCGAAGTCTTACATTTCCAGATCACCAGAGTAGAGAGAAACGTTAGATGCCCACTCTGTTCCATACCTGTTTATTCAAACGCCGAAGTCATTAAATCACTCGAATCCGGCAATATATTCGAACATCGGGATATCTCTAACGAGCCTGTCCGTATCGTCGGGTTCGTATCGGGCAGAAAAATCCGACAAGCAATCAAACGACGAAAGATTCCATGGCTAGCAATAGCAGGGGCGACGTGGCAGCAGCCAAGCACGATAGCCACGATGGAATCCACGACTATCGGAAGCGATCGCGAAATCTTCGGGCAATAATTCAGCCCCTGACCCCTCGGCACGTCCCGTCCAACCCGTTCGACAACGATGTTCTCGTAGACTTCGGGGAGAAGAGCACGCTGCCGTCGCCGCATCGTTGAACAGTTAATGCTCGCATAATACGTGCACGGCACAACGTCCGGAACCAGGGGGACGGGTATTGTTGCTAGTTTAGGTACCGTTATTTTCTTGCAGTTGACAGAAATTCCTTAAAGTACAAAGGTGAGCTGCTATCGACGAATCTACCGAGTTTCACGGAAAAACCGCGGATGTTGACCCCTCACGAACTTACCCATCTGCAACGTGCTCATGATTTCAATTGCATACAGCTTCCATGGGTGCTTGCGATAAAAATTCGATCGCATTGTTTATACTCGAGACGGCAGATAATTCCAGCTGTTCATGGTGCTTCGAATACAATTAGAATCTTACTGGTACGCGGCTAAGCTGGAAGATGAATTTACTGTGCTTGGGGAGGGTTCTACTGGGGAAGATGGAAGAGTACTCGTGGGATGAGTGAAATTTGGGGGTTTAGGGGTTTAGGTACTTGAGAATTTAGGAATTGGAGAAGGGTACAATATTAGGTAATTTGACACTCATCGACTTTTGATGAATTTACTAGCGGTGACCTCAGGATTCAGTTGCAATGAAAACTCTTTTATTACATACGGTAGATCGCGAATATGGCATATTATATAACAAAGTAATACAAATCTTAAATAGCTGTCTACCCCATGACATCAGCTTCGACAGACACCGATCTGCATCAGAGAGCTCGAATCGCGTAAAAAAAGAAAGCGAAAGGTTCCCGCGGTCTAAATTTCCCAGACGCGTCTAATTACCAGACGGTGCAGGCGGAAAGGAATTAAAACGTAAACGTCAAACACGAGGATAGGTAAGAAGAGAGCAATGTATCTCTGCTGGGCCGCGAACTCTTTACACACAATTACGTGTAGCAGGTGAACCGAGAGAGAGAAATATCACGTCGTGGACCGTGGTGGATAGAAGGTACGGTTACCGGTACCCGCGGTAATATCGCATCTCGAACAGCCGCCAGAGAAGAGGATGGTCGAGATTAGTTCCGATTGCTTGTGCGCCGCGGAGTTATAGAAGGGTTGCCCGCCTAGGCCAGCCATCGATCCCGGCTACCGGCTTCTGCCCGTTAATGAGTCATGTTTAATTGGCGTGGGAAGCTCGTGGCTACGTCCACCTAACGGAATTGAACTGTACCCGATGCAACAGTGCTTGCTGCTACGTAAATATACCAGCTGTCCGCCATCGATTGACCTTATATGTGTCCGGACAACCGATGGCAAATATAGAAAATCCTAATGAGCCTGCAATTCGTAACAGATTAGTGAGTGATATATTAGGTGCCGGAAAAAGTTACTCTCGATTTATTCCAGGATATTCGACTTATCTGAACTAGTAATCTGAACGAGTAATCTCTAGGAGTCGGAACGAGTAATTACTGTATTCGTAAAATTAGGATATTTCTACAAGATTCTAGAAGATACATGGGATTCAAGATCCTAAACCTTCAAGTGTCCAAATAAAAAAATTTTTAAATCATATTTCAATGTCCTAAAACCTATGAAACTCTATCTTCAACTTCAGGAATCACTAAGTTTCCAAATGGTGTGTCAACAAATCCTAATTTGCCAGAATCTGGAATCTCCAAATCTTCATGTGTTAAATTCCTATAATTCAAATCGCCATACCCCAAATCCTTATCACAATATTCTCAAATTCTCATGTCCCAAATTCCCATGCCCCAAATCTTCTAATTCCCCAAATTCCCATATTCCAAATGCACAAATCCTCAAGTCCTCAAATCCTAAATCCCAAATCACAAACCACCACATCACAAAAATGTCCAAATTCCCAAGTCTCCATTCCACCCGCCTCTCCTCTCTACAAATCCAAAATCTCGATAAGAATCTCTCCGCGTCTGATCAGAGTCCACACCATGGTTGCAACTGGCCCTGATCCGATCGACGGGCGTTTCATCTGCCCATCGCATCCCTGCTTTTCGCATTGCGAAATAAAGGTAAAGAGGACAAAGAACGTATTGTTCCCCGGCGAATATTCACAGCCGACTCGGATGATGGGCATACAAGCGATTCGTAGGACTTATTCACGTGTACGTGGCGCCACCCACAGGGTCGGGCTGTGTGATGGGTGTGACTCGTGTTGGTATTCGCGATACATATTACTACGTGGCACGGTAACGCAGAGAATACGAGAACCGCCTATCGCAAAAGGCAGACTCTCTTCTCGGGGGCTACGTCCGTCTAACCTAACCGGTGGCTCGTAAATGCACACCGAGTCGTGATTAGACTGGAGACAATGCTCGGTGGCGCGCGTTGCAAGCTTATTGTGCGTTTTTTAGCGCGTTCGACCGATGTCGTTTATTTGCATACCGGTGTAGTTAGGCCTGGCCTGACAGCAGCCTCTAGGAACTCGTGCGTAACAGTAATCCTTTGAAATGGCCTGTCTGACGCGTACCATCTGCCGCGCGCGACAACGTTTCTGCTCCGTGCCCGTTGTCGTTGCCATATACCGTGAATGCAGCGCGTTAAATCGTTGCCGTCTGAGAAATCGCGATTTGATGGTGAATGCCTTACTGTCGTCAGTCTGTTGCCGTAAAACTGCGGATTCTTTCGGAAAGCGGTTTCAGCCATGAGCTTCGACCGCATCATTCGCATCTTGGAATTTATTCAATTATTAGAGCAGTGGGGTCCTTTAACTTTGTGTCAATGTGGAACACCATGTGTAACTGAGAGCTTGAAAAATGTTAACCGAGAGCTAACTTCAAAAGGCTGTGACTGGCTGAGGATGACCAAGCTACCTTTGAATATAACTTCTTCATGCTGCTTTCTTGGTAGCAATAAACTCTGCTAAATATGAAGTTTGAAATATTTATATTTAATGAAAAAGATGTTTGGCGTTAAAAAGCAAAATTCCTCTCAAAGAAGCAAACATTACGGCGAGAAGTTAATTCTCTTCATGTCCATAATTTTGCATAATTCTCTCTAACTGTCCACAAGCGTTAAGTCTTCCAGAATTCCAGTTTCAAAGCTGCGTTCCGAGTTTTGCAGAATGAAGCTTCAACAACCTGAATCGTACCAGAGAAGAAAATAACGTCTACCGATGAAATACTCGCAAGAAAGTGTCAAGGTATCCCATGGTCAGGTTCATTGGCGTAGCCGAGATCCTTGTACGATCACATAGCTAAATCGACACCTCGAGTCGGTGCTAATCGCCTTTCCGCGTGTGACGTGCCGACATGTCGTGGTTCTTGCTAACAACCCTGACGGTCCCTATTAGTATCCTCATATATATAGACACATATATACATATATATAAATGTATACGGGAACACTGACTCGTTCGCATAGTCGGCTGGCATCACGATTCGGGTGCCATCACGTACCGCATGGAATCGAGCGAGTTTCCATTCGCGGCCAATCGACACGAGCTTCCATTCGGATCGATATCGATCACTGATCGTGATCGTAAGCCGTAAACAAATGGAGATACCCTTGCAAATAGACGCGTCGGTCGGATGGAAAAATAGAATAGACACTTTGTGGATTGGTTTCAATGAAATGCAATTTGAACTCTCGTGAGGGAAAATTGGTGTTTCGTATGGAGAACATCTTGGAATGCTTGGAAGTCTTTCTTAAACGAGATGTCTGTTTTTTATAGAAGAAATTGTCGGTTCGTTGAATAGGAATTCTTAATCTTATGACGCTGTTTAGTTACGGTTTTATTTTACAGGACTTAAATTGTATTATGTCTAGAAATCTCCCAGAGGATCATTTAAATTAATCGATACCAGCTAATGAAGTATTAACCCGAAGAACATCGATGGTCTTACATCATTTAATATTACGCCGTTACAATTCGCATATTTATAAAGAGTATCGATATTCTCCGAGCACATCTTAGGACACGTGTAAGATTCAATTTTTCAATGTACCAACTGCAAGTATGTTATTTCTTATCTTCCGATTAATAATTCATCACTGTATTAGTACTGAATTCGAAATATTTAGTTTTACGATTTCCAGAAAGATTACAGGTTATTCAGCTTCTACCGTGACAAGCTTGAAACGATCGAGCAATATTATTAAAGCTGCAGACCCTTCTTACCGAGCCAATACCAGACGGAACGTAAACCGGTCTTTAATGTATAGACCAATTAGATTTGTAACCCAGAACTCAAACTCAAATCGACCGTTTATCAGATCACTGTTCTGTCAATCAACCTGCTCGAGTCATCGTACTCCTCCCTAAGCTCTGTCACCTATCAGTCTAATATACTTATGTATGTAGACAAACATTGTACGCAAATTATGCTTTGTTCACATGCAGAATGTTTCTGTTTTTGTTTATCGATATGTCGTAACCTGTAAGTGATCGACTTAGAATACTGATTTGAATATTTGATTGATCTAACTGATTTTGCACTTAAAATTTTGTTAAGTGAAAAGTATATCTAACTTCCATAAGTCTTACATGTGAATGAGCAAGATTTTATTACATTAGAAATAGTGTTCAAACTTGGAAAAGACACGTGAAGTTGTACTAAATAATTGCAAGCTTCACTTTCGGTTGACGAAATTTTGTATTGAAGATAATCTTATAATAACGATCAATGTTCTACGAGAGCAAACTTAGTTATGGATGGTAGAGTAATAATTAAACAAAAATCTTGATCGATAATAATTCTTTGCATACTTACGTTACATTTGTAATCTAATATCTCCTTAAGAACTACTAAAGTTAAATGCAGACTTTTATTAAATAAAAATAAAGTGAAAAAATAAATAAATAAATAGTGAAATATCAATCATTCTGTTATAACAAATATTTTAACAAAAATTTAAAAATTATTTTAAAGTCAAAATTTTGTAATATAAAGTGTGAAACCAGAAATTTTAAAATTTCCAAAAATCAAGAAATTTGACTAATCTAATACAATTAATTTGCATGTCGATAATTTTGAAGATAAAATCGTTAAAAAGGTTAACCCTTGAAGTGGAAAATCCCTACGAGTCGTGTCTGATTCATTCGGGGAAGAATAGTAGACGTGCATAATAGATAGGAGAAAAAGTGACGTACCTCCCTAGACGTTGGTGCCCCCAGGAAGCAGGGGCTGTCCGGGCGGCGGGGCGCGCTGGCCCACCGCTTGCTCGAGAGCTCGCTCTCATCCTGAAACAATAAACGTGACCTGTAATTAGACAAGACGAAGGTAAAGGCGATAGACGGTCAGTCTTGATGAGCGCTATTATAGCAATCGTAATGAACCCCTTGGAAACCAAATTGCTGTTCGCAGAAAATTAGCGAGAAAATAATGGGCGGGATGTAACCGGTGAATTTGCACTAGGCTATTCACGAAAACCCAGGGATCTATTTCGATTCTACTAACTCGATATTTTAGTGGGTAACAATTATATACATTCAATTGTTTAATATATTGATTCGCGAAAGTGGAGATTGGAATTGCTGGACATTTGGAAATATGAAGCTGTACGGATGGGGAAATTTAGGAATTATCAAAGTTGGTAAATTGAGGATACGGCAATTTTTGGATGAGTATTTAATGAAAATTGTGAAGAGGGGAGATTAAATATTCAGGAATTTGTAAATTTCGAAATTTTTGAATTTGAAAATTTGGAGACCTAAGAATTGTGGGATCGATAGATTTAGCAACGTAGAAATTTGCAAGCGATACTTTCGAATTTCAAAATTTGTGAATATGAAAATTTGCAAAAAGCAAATTTCAACATCACACTTCTATCATACATTTTCAACTTCTTTTTCGTCATAAACTCCTCTATTGATCACTTCCAACCTGTATAATTCGTAAAACAATTTACGTTGATACCGCAGCGCGATGCGATCTAAATTATTCGCGCGCAATGCATCTACCGCCATTTCTTAGCAACCATTTCTTTTGTTTCGCTCAAAATGACTGTTGTAATTGATCCATTACATCGCCCCTGGTGTTCCGACTGCTCGTACGAGTGTTGGCTTAATCGTGTCGCAAAATGCGATTCCACGAGCTGTTTGCAGTCGCATCGATTCGCGTCGGCGCCTCCGGAAAAATTGCGTTCGATTCCGTGAGTGCGTGTTTATTCGTCCGGGCCACACAACGCGAACCACGCCAGCTCGACGACCAACCAGAGGAGGAAAAAATCGTGGAATATCGCGGTCGTAAAACGACACGGGTTATATGTTGCAATTTTTATGCTCGTGCTTATCAGAGATGGCGCAGCGAAAGCTGAAAATTTACATGCGAATAAACGCGATGCAATGTCGATCTAACGGTCTACGTTTATGGCACTTCGAACCATTCGAATTTGATGTTTTAATGGAAAACTGACTGTAAATGTTAATCAGTCAGATTTTATATATGTTGTACTTCTTTTTAGTTCACATTGATTTTGAAGGAATCTATTGTTTTTAATATAATGGTGGCTGCAAAAGCAAGGTTTACTTATTTTTTATTTATAAATTTTGACGAGCTATTTCTATGACTCAACTTTCTTGAGCTACCATGAGCTATTGAACTAATAATGTAGCTAGACGACTTAAGAAGTCTAAAGGACTAACTCTTTGTATATTAAATAATGTGTATCATTTTTCAGTAATATTATTCAGTGACATAATGCAAGTACTTTTTAAGCAGATATTTTTGAAAATGTCTAATGATTACTACAAGTAAAACTCATAATAATATAAGAACCAATCAGTTACTTTATCTGAAACTTGATATGTCAACTACCTATAAAATTTAGTGATACTAATTCTTTGTAACAGAACTTGAATATGAATTGATCATGTATTATACGTTCATCATATAAAATGAATGTTACTCCACATTTTCGAATACTATTTGTTCGCTCGTGTTACATGATAGCCCGCGTATATCGTTACAATTTCCAATCAGTTATCCTGACTAACGAGATAAAAGTAAACGCCTCTTTCCTACCCGCAAGATATTGCAGTCTTATGTAAGCAAAGACTCCATTAATAATATCCTGATATAGAAGATATCGTCTCATTAAGAAAAACATACATTTCGGAGCATATACTTACATCTCTCGTAATGTCTCAATACGACAAACCGTAAAATATTGTCACGTGTCGCAACCGCAATAAAGTCTAGCAAGGAACTGCCTTCTTCGCGATCATTTCGATATCGCTCAATTAATGAGCATTATCTTCGATACGAGGCGTCAAGTTTACGAGCACCTCGCGCGATTACGAACCGATTCCTTCTGACGATCGTAAAATTAAAGAGAAACGATCCGGAGATGTAGTTAACAGGGTGAAAATCCATTGCGAACGTTCCACGAGGTTTTACCATGCTCTGACCGGACCGTTGTGTTATTATTCTCGTGTTATTATCATATATTGCATTATTACGCAGTCAGTTGCAACAGTTGCCGATGTTACGTTTACTTTCGCTAGATTTCTCCTATTTCCCGTAATACGTCGAGATTGCGGCTGAAATTGAATCGGCTCCTTTGGACACGAAACCCCAGCGTTAACGAGACCAACAGTCTCTCAAAACTCATCGATTATTTAAAAGAGTTTCGGCTTTAGAGGGAAAACTCTTCTCACTGGTTTATATTACAGCCAGTAATATTTATCGCAATAGTATATTTATTGTACCGCGTTATGCAAATAAAACTCATATTTTATATTTCATATTATTTTATGTGACACATCTGCAACGAAGGGTTAATCCGTTTGTCACTTAAATAATCTTTAAACCTGTTTTTCTCGAGAACACTAAAACTGCATTAAACGATCGGATCCTCGACATCTCGAGGCTAATAACCGAACCAGACATTTACGATTTTTTGAATCGCGAGAGACACGAACGCGAGTTCGTAGCCACGCGAACTGGTCGGTTTCGCAACGATAAAATAATTCTACGAGCTACAAAGCTGCAGCGCGATGAAGTCGCTGCGATCGGTAAGTTGCTCGCGCGAGAGGGCGCGATTAAATGCAAATGAGAGCCCCATAAAAATAGCGCCTTCAACAGGAAAATTCCTAATTAACGAGCGGTGAAACGGCTCACGGACGAGCAGCCTCTTAATTATCAGAGAACGTGGATGCTCGATCTACATTTATGAACGCGGGCATAAACGCGAGCCGATCGGATCGGCACGGTAGTAGTACTACACGGTACGGAGGCGTGCACGCACTCTTCGGCCCTGCCTTCCTATCGTTCCCACGCCGTCTTTATCTTCGCTAATGGATTACGGAGCTTTCAAAAGCTCGCTCTGGTAAAAGTCTTCCGCGACCGTTTCGAACGGTTAATCCGTTTGGTGCATCGCGTTACGTTGCCCGGCCATAAATTAGAAAACTTTCGACCGTAAAAACAACGCGGTGGGAAGTGATTTGCAATATGCAGGTAGACTTACTCGAGCGAAACCGTCGATTTCGTTGGAGGAACTCACACTTGTAAATTTATTAATTCAGTTTTTATGCACATTTGGAAATGTACAAGTATCTGGATTTTTGAATTGTAACGTTTCGATCAAATTTAATGATCTGTTCTCCTTCCTTTGACATTTCCTAGGGAAACCAGATTTGACGTCGACTGTACGTTCCGTCTCCGCGACAGCGATGCAGCCGGGCTTCAGAATAATGTATGAAATCATCGACGAATGCGAGCGCGTCCGCTTGCGCCCATTCTCCATATGCAGCATGTAGCTGTAAGGAGGTGAAACGCTTACGTAACACGGGGCATTAGCGGAATATTTATAACGTTAATCGTCGAACCGGGCTGATTACGCGCCCGTTGCACGTTGCGATCGAAAGGACGATCCCCGTTAATCCGATCTCGCCCCCAATCTTCGCACGTTCCTTCGAACCGACGATTTGACAATATTCCGTGGCTCGACCCGCGATCGTGTCAGATCGCTTGTCCGAATATGTACCCTTCTCGTTTGCTCAAAAATTAACACGATATTTTATCGTAACTGTCAATCCACTGTCGAATATCGATGGGAATTATCGGTTAAATGGGTGGCTAATCTGGTTGAGGCCAAAATGAGTTTATTCGCTTCTTCTGATACCGTGGGTACAAATTTTAGGAATTTGGACAATTCAGAATTTAGAGATGTAGGGCTCGAAACATGCAAACCATGACATTGAAAAAATGAAATTTCAAATATAAAAATTCAAATCAACATAGCTCGAGCAATGCCTACGATTGAAAAATACTAAATTATAATAAATAACCCGAAATGAAAAAATGTGCTATTATAAATCCAATGATTAATCTAACGCATGTTTCCGCACTATTCTTCTACACCTGTTCTAAAGCAATGAAAAACGATTTACGTGTGACAGACGTAGAACTCCCAATAAGAAGCTCTTTAATGTTCCATCCTCTAAATGCTAGGATTTATACCGGATACTAGTAATATCCCGAACAGAAATATGGAATGCAAGAGGCTACCGTGCAGGAACGCTCGGGTCATTCAATGAAGGAAAACAATGGAGGGCTTGATTTATAGGGGTATTACCGACAACCCACGTACATGCTTAGATCTACATATTATACCAATATTCTCGATGTTTACTGGCCAAGCATTACCGCTATCCGCGCATACGATGTGATTCATGTGAGTCTTCTTGCTACATCTTCCGCAACAGACTGCTACGTTGTCTCGTAGAAACATTCGAGATTTTAAGGAATTTTGTGGCGGTATCTTCAATGAAAATAATTCATTGCTCTGTATATGATGTACCATAGCGTTGCAAATTTCGAATAATTTTTATTATTTCAAAATAATATTGTTTAGGCGATATGATAATAGTTTGCGAAATGGTGGTGACTTTTTGGACATTTGGAGATTTTGGGAATTTTTAGATTTGGAGCTTGAGATTGTAGACACTGAGATTTGGAATTTGGGGATGTTGTATTTGGGATTTGGAATTTGGAGGTTTTAGGATTCAGGGATGTAAGGATTCAGAAATTTGGAGATGGGGGATTTGGTCAATGTGGAATTTAGGAATTTGAGGAGGTAAAGTCTTTAGGAAGTTGTTGACCTTGAAAAGTTGGAGATTTGAATTTGTGGAATTTAGAATGTCAGGTATAAGGAGTTAGGTATTAGGAGAATTAGGTATTTAGAGATGTGAGTATACAGGAATTTGACACATTCAGGTATGAGGATTTGCAAAATTTACAGATGTAGAGATGTGAGGATTTGTGAAGTTCGGAGGTATACCTGAAGATTAAAAAATTAAAAAATGTATGCGTCTGAAAACAAGCAAATTTTCAAACATAGACGTGGGAATTTGTAAGTAAGAAATATTACCGTATATCAGAAATATTAGTAATTCAAGTAAATAGCCAAGTGTAAGTTTGATCGCAAGACATTGCGATAAATTTTCACATATCGTTCGCGAATGGAGGTAATGTCCCGCATCCGGTTACGGTATAAAGACAAGATAATAAGTCATACGTGAAAGAAAAAGATGAACGGCACACACGACGGGGAAACCATAAACATTGTGGCAGTGCATCGGCACGTTGCATCGAACCGTTGAGTCATTGGCAGAACGGGTCGCTCGTAAAAGGGAGAAAAAAGAACGGAAGTGAAGCAGGTCCTTGGGACGTAAATCACAGGATGCGGTAAACGCACTAAGGAGGATATAATGATGACATATATCATCGTACTAATAGTAGGACCGCGATACGATCACGCTGGGCGATGGTCGCTAAGAAATGGCCAGAAACTGCCCCCCAACTGCGACCGACCGACCGACCATTTCGTACACTTATAATCGGCCGGCTCGACCGGATAATTGCATTCGTTAAAACAACTCGAAATAACTGTACTTTTTGTTCTCTATCTTATGTCGTTTCTTACCAAATCGTTCGCATAGTATTTGTCCAGAAATATAATTCGTTGAGGATAACTAGATTTACACCTTGATGACCTAACCTTTAAAATTCAGAAAGCTGAACACAAATTTTTTTAGAATGTAAATGTTTAAATTACGTGAGTTACAACTTTTGTTATTAATATAAATTAATAGATATTTGGTAATAAAATTGTGGTTGTATTTTATTTCGTTCTACTTGCTTGTATCTTTATATGTATTAAGTATCAATTGTAGTAAGTAAATCGTGTTCATATATATTAAATATAAATTGTATCAATTGTATCAGTTTAAGAGTACTCATTGCTATTCAAACACCCTGTACATTATAAAACAAGAGTAATAAAATTAAATCATCGATGCGTTGCAAAATGTACGTGCATCGCGAATCATTTTCGACATTAACACATCATTTTCAGCGCAAAGTAGCATCATAAAGAGAGGCGAGAGAAAGGAGGTGAAGTTAGAAAAAAATCAGCATATGCAAACTCGCGGTTATCTTGGAGGAATCTGAGGGTGTTGCGTACATCTGGGCTCGTTCGTTTTACGCTCGTTTCGAGCACGAGCACCGTGGAAGAGGACGAACAAGTAATTAGCGACGCTCGAGCAAAGAGCACGCGTGCCGGGGCAACTTAATTACGAATTTCGAAACGCGAAGCTCGCGAGCCGTGGCGAAGGAAAAGGTAATTAATTTGGGGAAAAAAACGTCTCGTCGTGCACTCGACTACTTAACACGTTGCTACTACGACTAGGAAATTGAAAAGTAACTAGTCTCGAATAAAACACGCTGTTGATTGCGTTCGCAAGATACCTTCTACTCTAATTACAATGATTTGTTAATGATAATAAAAGAGCAAATATTGGGGTAAAGGAAGGAATTCTTTGAAATACAGGTTCGGTCGAAAGATAATTTCAAAAATTCAAAATGTTTTGAATTTTTTCCTCCAAACTAAACAATTTTCTTGAAAAAAAAAATGATTCTAAGCTACATTTCCGAGTATCATAGCATGCTGGTGGATACAAGCGGCTTTTAATTTCCCCGGCGAAACAGTTCCCGCATTTTTTCATCCGCAGCCCCCGGTGAAAGTCTCAGTCTCCTATTTGCCAGCACGAAAGCGAGGGAGAGCAACCACGAAGCCGACAGGTCGACAGAACCTCTTCTCCGCAAATCTTTGCGCCTGCACGTAACGCAAATCATGCGGCAGAAGTGTGGCACGTGTTGTCAGCGTTACTACCAGATCGTACGTGTAATGGAAGCTGCCTAGCCCGATTACACAACGACGGGATTCCTGTTTAAATATGAAAGCTGTCAGTCTCTACTCCATATTCTCTCCTCTGTTCGTTGTAATTAATAGTAATTGCCAGTCTCTTTCTCGTTCTATTTATTGCATCCGTTATGACGGCTGATTAGCACGCACGTCTTCGCAAATGAAGCAACTCGTATTTTATGGTTTTGAATTAAGAACTACATTTCCGCGAATTAAAGATTACTTATTCACATTACACGTGCACGTGAGCGGGCTTCTGACCAACGCTATTTACCGAGGTTTAAATGAAGATAAACGTTTGTAGATTAATTTAAAAGTTTAATTTAAGCTTTCTGCTGCGGCACAATAACGAAACAGAGGGACTTGGTTAAACGATAATTTAACTGTTTATTGCACGATTTTATAAAAGTTGAAAACCAAAAAGTATCTTTCAGTTAAAATTACGTATCAATTCGTTTTTAATAAAAGAATTGTTTTAAATGAAACGATAAATTTATAGTAAAGAATTGTGGAAGTTTGAAGAAAATCATCGTGTACATAAAATTGTGATCAGACTGTAATGGAAAAATGTCGTAAGCACAATATTACTGATTTTCATCGTACTAAAAGAAGACATCAAATATTTCTGACAGCTTTATTTATAACAAAATGTACAATTTATGTTCACCAAAGTAAACATCAAACATTAGACAAGAAAATAGAAAATAATATAAAATCTTGAATAATGATATTAACGTAAAAGCACATATAATTTAAATGTTTGCAAAGGTTCCCATAACGAAGTATAAAAAATAAACAGTATATTCTGCGTGTGTGGCGTGTACTAGGTCGTCGACCTGTTCGTAGGAAAGATTTTCTCGTGTACTTTTCGTAAGTTCGACGACGAGGTGTAGAAGCGAATGCCAATCGATGTAGAATCGCGCGAGCGAGAGCGATCGCGGCGGATCATGCAAGTAGAACACGGCACGTGTTGTCAGACCCGGTGTGTACGTGACCGTAGGTGTGTTAAGCTGCACGAGTTTCCTTCGATTACACCAGCGGAACGTGCTCGAAATGAATGTTAAAATCACGATCGAGTTCGTGTTAAATGCGAACGGATCGTAACTCGATCATTCGATATCGCATCCTCGAGATTGCTCATCGGAAGAGTGAGACATCGTTTGCTTTGTCTATTGGTAATCTTAAGTAATACACAAATTCAAACGCTGCAAAAATATCCTATCTTCATTTTCTAACATCTGTCATTTATGCTTTTAATTTTAATAATTTGCTTTAAAAATGTGTGACATATCATAGACTGATTTATTAATTGTGTAATAGTTATGCAATACAACCATCAAGTCGTATATTACGAAATAATAACCCGGTCGGAATTTTCCCAGTAGTATAACTAAATATTATCGTGGACTTCCCATAAAGGAGAATGACCCATAAGAATGGTGCAATTATGTGAATAACGATTGGTTCTGTCAAATCAAATAATCGTTCGATTTTATTTGCCATCAACTAAAATCAATATTCCCCTTAATCGAGTATAATATTAGTTTAATCCTTTTTTACGACGCAATTCACGCAGAGTTTTGGGATTTCACGATCGTCGGAGCATTACCGTGGTCCGAATCATTCGTCGACGAAAGCGGCATACTAAAGTTCGAGACTCGTTACGGTTCGCCATAACAGCGTTTTAACTTTCGTTCGGTGAACGAAGAAAGGGGGCGATACGATCGCGATGATCGTACATAAAGATCACTGGCGCCATTCTGTTGATGCGAAGACCGTGAATCACACGGGATATTTTAGCGGATACCCGGGTAATCACAATGTACTCCTCATAATTTATTACTAATATCGGCTATTAACGTCGTTAAAAATTTCCAACGTTTTCCTCAATCGTTCAATACCGCGTTTTACCGGTGCATTGCGTAAGCTCTCCTTTTTTATTTATCTTTCTCACGTTTCTCCTGTACTTACATTGTAATTACAGAGTACGTGAAGGTATTTGTAAGTTTTACTATTAGGATACAGCTACTACACATTTCTCTTTAAGGTACACTCTTCTTCTACTTAACTACTCTTCTTTAAGGTCTGAAAACTCTTTGATAATAGTACTGTTTAAGGAAAAGATGTATGCATTATCCGGACAAGGAACTGAAGTAGATGATGCCCTATTTTAATTCAGGATAAATTAACTTCTTGGTTGTGTTTTATCTCACCACATTAAATCTTCTTTTAAGAAGAATATCTATAGCCTATAAAATGATATGAATCTTTAATAATAATATTTTTATGTCAAAGTTCAAAGAGCTGTCTAGGCTAAAAAATTGAGACATGCAAAAATAGCGTACTGCAAAGAATTGTCCAAGGTTCTGTCTAAGAGTCAGTAAGAATCTATAATAAAAATGATGGAGCTAAATCAGTGTAATCAGAGTAAGCTTGGAAAGAAGCAATTTATAGAGGACGAGTACGCATCGAGAACACTCCCGCGTCGCAAGGCTTACGGGAACCCATAAAACAATGCACACCCACCGCGACGCGTTGGTGTAACAATGTCTTGGCGCCACAAAGGTACAATGATATATCTGTGAGCCGAGGTCGGTTACTTAAACTTCATTGAAACCGCGAACAACAATGACTTTCTCCGCGAATCGAAAGGAGGAAGTCAAGCCGTTACAACTATTCGCAGTGTGCTCGTGACGCTTCTGTAGCATCGAATCGAGTCGAGAAAAATCAATTATTTATTTCGCGCAGACTAAACAGAACCTGGCGGTCGTGCAATGGTGAAAGGATGAGACTCGATTCTTTTCCTAGGGGATGACTTTCGATCGATGAAAATGCCGATCCTGGTAGATCGAGACCCATAAAATCGATGACTCGCCCAGGTTCCGCGAGTTCTCTGATGCATATAGTATTTATTAAGAAGGTTACCGGTGTACCCACCGCAACGAGGATAGTTTAATGGCTTCATATAAGCTTTGATTTATACCGTGCTCCCCGTTTCCTTATTTCCTTCGTTCGCTCGCTTCGACGATCGCGAACGCTCAATTTTGTAATTTAACCTCGAACGTTAGAGATTAACCCTTTACTATCGATGCATTTACATACTCGATGACTCGAATTACGGCTGACGCTCATGCAACTACTGAAGTTAGTTCCTTCAGGGGGAATCTTGACCAAAATCACTTTTTAAGGAGACTGTTACTAATCTAACGGGTGGAATTAAAATCTTAACAGTGGAGCTAATGCATTACATTATTAGTGACTATTTCTCTGAACTTTGAATAATTATTATTGAACCAGATCTATCTATAATTATATTCCTTGCTAAAAACCTTATATAGGTATATATTTGTAGTTTCTTCTACGTTCAAAACATATTGATCGAGTTGTTTATTTAATCACTGACCATCTACAACTATGCGAACGCAGGGTTATAAGTTGCACCATGTTCATTTAAAATATACAATTAATGAAATGAAATATTTTCCTAAAAAGAACAGAAACCAATATAGAAGCATTTTCACAACACATAAATTGTATAAAAGGAGTTAACCAATTGAAGATACGAGACGTACAGTAACCGATCAGACATCGATCGAGTTGTCATTGGTCGAAGCGTCTGAGCCCTCGAGCCCTGAGAAGGTAACGCAAGGTACCGTGGCACGAGCCTACTCACGTTACGACACGCGGCCGGTAGGCTTGATAATTTATTATTGCTGAAGAAATGGAAGCCGCCGATCTATTAGCACGTTCGACAATAACAGCACCGGCCGTAAGTAACCTAAGTGGTTAAGTAACGTCAATGCGGCTTACCAACCGCCTACGCGAGCTTCTTGCAGGTATACCTCCTTGTCCGTGTGGTTGATCGCGTTCGTCCAGCCTGTACGACCGATATCGATCGCGACGACACACAGGCATAGGTACCGGGACATCAGAGCAAAGAAAAACATAAAATATAAATTCCGGGAATACTCGTCAAGTTTATTTTCCTGCATTTATTTACTCGATTGTTGTATGCTTGCTGCGGTTCACTTATTCTTATTAGACCCCAAAATTGATTCTTCGAGGTACTGAGCTAATTGACTTCAGATACCAGGGTAAATACTTAAGATAAAGAAATCTTAAGATACTTGAAATAGAAAAAGTAGGAATAAAATATTAGATATTAAGATGTAACATGTAGGTGTACATTAGCCACCTACATCTTGTACATCAGCACAAGATTAATATCGTAACATCATGTTTATCTAAAAGCTACATTTATCTTAAAACAACATTGCGACATATTTGAAATAGCACAAAAATCAACATGGTGAATATCAGCGACATAACCATTCACGGTGAATGTAAACAGATAAGTCGAAAATGCATACATCTTCAGATATTGAATCTCTAAAGTAGCAAATAAGCGGCTTAAAAAAAAGTAAAACCCGT
This sequence comes from Megachile leachella, assembly GCA_963576845.1. NCBI lineage: Eukaryota > Metazoa > Arthropoda > Insecta > Hymenoptera > Megachilidae > Megachile > Megachile leachella. The sequence continues at coordinate 16,521,875 of OY756248.1, forward strand.
CGCAACGTTGTGCAGTCGGTCTACATTGTACTGTTATGGAAACTGGTCCTCTGCACACACGTAAACACGTATCACCATACGCATACATCATACACATCAGCTGAAAAATCAAGCTAATTCAAGTAGAAAGACTGCGAACGCAGATGTACGTTTAGGGAGTCTTAAGATTATTCATTTATGTGCATCGTTCCGCCGGTACAAACGCGGCCGCTACCGTCTGATCTACGTAGACTGGTCGACGTGGTTTCCGAGCATTTACGTGATTGTCATACCGCCTCTTCTCCCCGTTGGAAGTCTGAAACGTGGCCAAGTAACTAGCATGGTACCAGCTTCTCTTTTCTCTCTCGTAAACGGTAGGAAGATGGGCGACCACTTATCCCGAGCATATTACTCGGCTTAATGCGGTATTAGCGCATTTAAGTGCGGTGATGAAGACTATGAATATACTCCTTTGGGTTAGATGTACAGGTGAAAGTTTTCTGATTTTTGAAATTCGAGTGTTGCAAGTTTGGGGTTTATAAATGTTCAAGGTTTCTAATATTCAAGTTCTGAAAGACTCAAATTTGTATATTCTCAAATTCTAAGAAGTCAAATTTCACGAACTAGAAATATGTAACTAAATTCTTATGTTTCCAAATCCCTGGAACACCAAATTCCTATGTACCCTTTGTACATCGCCAAATTTCTACATTCTCGAGTTTCCAAGTTTCCAAATTCTCTGGATCCCCAAACTACATCTTCAAGTTTCCAAGTCCCCAAATTCCAAGATCCCTAAGTTCATACAACCCTAAATCTCTGGATCCCTAAACTCCTATATCTTCAAGTTTCCAAGTCCCCAAATTCCAATATCCCTAAGTTCATACAACCCTAAATCTCTAAATCCTCAAATTCCTATACTATCAGACTCCCATCAATATCCATAAATCCTCAAATCCTTTTATCTTCAAATTCCTACCTCCTTTTTATACAGTTCAACCCCTACTAGTGTTAACTATGTTAGACCACGAAATAGTGTAACGATACGTGTCCATAATGATTCCTATCGTGCATTAAGTGGCACACATGAAAATAACGAGGCAAAAGAACGCAAGCTTCTGGAAAAAGACCGATGAACGGTACAGCGCAAGTACATTAAGAATTTCAAAGCAAAGTCGTCGGGCATCGCGCGAACGGCGAGCTACTTATTTGGTCGGCGCAAGAAATAAAGAAAAAAAGTCGAGCGTGCATCGAATACCACGAACGGTGCCAGCATGCGTTGACCAGCTCACGATGCACGCGTGTATTTATCCGGTGCAGAGATCGAATCCTATCGGTCGGTCGAGGCGGTTAAGGCCAAGGTAATTGCATTGTACGCGGTTGTTCTTTCAAACGCCAATCACCGGCGACAAAACGTTCGTCGCGCCGAGGCGAATCGCATTTGCGGCCTGGACGGCGCCGCTGTTAAAGCCGCGGTTCTCCATCTCGCCGCATACGATTCTACTCTTCTCGTTCTTGACGTTCGTCTCTCCGTTCGAACGTGAGATCTGGCCCCGCGACATCTGCGATTCTGTCTTCGGGACTCTGTACACTCGGATGCAACCCAGGCCTTTCGATAACGATACACATGCAAACACAAGTTTTTCATTTTCTATTTCTCCTATTGACAACTTTGTAAATTTTCTAACTTTGTAAATTTTGACAGCTTTGTAAAATAAAATTATTTTGCAAAATTGACTTCAATTTTTAAGTTTTCAAGTGTTTGAATTTTTCAATTTTTTCATTCTTTAAGCTTTGAACTTTTGAATTTTTGAATTTTTGAAGTTTAGGACTTCAAAATTTCAAAAACTTGAGATTGGATTAAATGTCCAGTCTCTTAGAATTACAAGACTTCAAGGTGTTCTAACTTCACAATCCTCAAATCTCAAACTTCAGAATCTCCACATCTACAAGTTCCAAAGTCTTACATTCTCAAGTTTCCAAATGTTCAAATTCTTTAAATCCTCCAATTCCATGTCTTCAAATCTCAAGTCCCAAATTCCAAGTCTTCAAATCCTTAAATCTCAAAATCACTAATTTTTCAAATACCTACATCCCCAAATCCCCAAATTTGCCAATCCCTAAATCTTCAGATCTCAAAAATTGTCTAACCCTCAAATTCCCAGATCTTCAAATTCTTAACACGTCTCCAACTCTACGTCCGTCAATATCTGCAAATGTTACGCCATATTTTCCCTAGAGAAGACTGATTTGCCGCTGACTGTACATGTCTGTCCGTCCCCAACGAGAAATCCTCGTCTGCATACGCGCTCCGTGTAAATCTCTCGAGAGAGCCAGCCGATGCTCGCACAATGAATAAAAATGAACGATTTACGCGTCAATAAAGTATCGTCAAGTTTCATTTAACCTAGTAACATTACGATTTCACTTTGGAAAAGTCCCATAGCAACTAAATTTTTGTGTTTAGAAGAAAAAATACCAAAATTTCTCGCGTTCTTTATTGTGTTCGAAAAGAATATTATTCGAAAGTCACAAAAATTTTTACCGATACCTCGTTTCATTTTAGCCAACTCATATCAGGCAATGAAGGTCGTGAAATTTATATAAGTGAAATATTTTGTACAAAAAATATCACGTATACTTTCTTCGAGAAAGTAATAGTTTTCAAATTATACAACTGAGAAGACACCTGCATAAAAAACAAGAATAGCAGTTTCAAATTAAAGGTAAACAGCTTGCATGGAAGTTGGCAGTGTATACAAAATTTCATTACTCACTATAAATTTAGCGACGGTCCATCGCCGTTGTCAAGTATAATACACCTCGAACGAATCGAAAAGAAAAGGAATTCCTGTAAAAGTCTTAAACGTGAACTTTTCGATTCACGAGTGTCGTCTACGTAAATCTTTTCGACATCCACTCGAGTACCAAAGGAACGAACATTTTCACCACTGACTTTCGACCAACTTTCACGAGCCACCATTTACAAACTCCTTAAAATTTATTTCTACGGTACAATCTCAGAGACAAACAAAAAATTACCGTCAAAAGAATGGTAATCTGAATTGCGTATCGTTACATATACTACGCTCAATGAAAGATTTGTCTTTCGGAATACGATGGTACAATCGCAAAAACATCCCGTATAATCGAGAAACTTTGTATTGGGACACTTCCATGTGTGCTATGGGGACGTAACGACTACCCTTTTTGTCTATTTCTTTGCTGAACCCTTAACGAAGCGTGAGATCGCATCTCGTTAAAAGGTCGAAGGTCATCCTCTTCCTACTCCCTTCCATTGGCGTAACTAGGATTTTTGCCTGCGAAAGGTCTCACAGAATTTGAAAACTGGACTTATGGAAATTTCGGGATAAGCGTTTTAGAAATTTGAGGATCTTGAAATTGACAAATTTGCAAATAGAAATTCTAGAAATTTGGAACTTAGAAAATGTGTGAATTTACGCTTTTAGAAATTTAAGTATTTGGGAAATCGAAATATAAAAATTTGAGAATTCAGGAATTTGAAAATGTGAGAATTCGGTTTTGGAAATTTAAAAATTCTGAAATAGGTAAATTGGAGATTTGAAAATTTAAGGACTTAAAAACAGACAATTTGGAAATTTCAGAATTTGAAAATCTGACAAATTAACAATGTAGAAACTTGAAAACTGAAAGACTTGAGGCTTTGCTACCTTGAAAATTTGCAATCTTTATCCTTCAAAATTTAGAATGTTTAGGCCTCGATCCCTACGCCAATGTGCTTCCTTTCGCGCCGATTGCACAATCCTAAATAAAAAACAAATTTCTTAGACGAATTAAGAGTACCCTCAGAGGTCTGTTTGGAATTTACCAGCTGGTTCCAAAATTTGCCGGCGAGTAACATCAGAAGCAAGGAAACTTGACGATCGAGGGGTATCATTTTTCGCAGAAGCAGTAAGCGTAATTTCTCTTTTCAAGCGATAACACCGATAAAGACACGGTTGTGCCTTTTAAGGCGCATTTCATGCCCATACCACGGGATCATCCGGATCCGAGAGCGTGGGTGTTATTGCCTTTAATGCCGAATCAACGCTCGTAAAGGGGCACCCTCGTGTCACGATCCCATGTCGTTTATTACCCGAAAGTGGCGGGTCGGTTCTCGTAATCATCGAATACATTCAATTTTTCGTAACGTCACACCGACAATTATTACGAATCTAATTAGCCGGGTCTACGTGGAACAGTTGACCCCCCGTGAACCTCGTCGGGTTAAAGTTATAAAATTTGATGGTATTTCGTCGCATTATCGACGTCGATTGAATTCGACCCTCTCTGATATCTACCGTTAACCGGTCTGACCTAACCTAACCTCACATACCTGTAAGTCTTGCGCTATTTTTTGTTTCGGATAAAATTCTGTTATTCGAAAACGGACATTCATCTGCATTTTGGTACTACATACTCGTTTAGTATGAGATACGAGAATGAGACGAATTTATGTCATACATTCAGACTTTCATTTCATATTGTACATATGTGTGATATGGGTATACATACGACACGTTTCATACTTGTCAACAAATAAGGATTTCAATATTACTAAAAATTTGTTAAGATCATATAGAAATATTGTATGACAAAATACTGAAGAGTGATCAATTAAAAATGTCCACATCTTAACAAATGCGATCTGAATCATTTCTCGACACGGTTGTTGCAAAACGCCAGATAGAATTCAACACCAGTCTCTAGAATGAAATTGACTATTTGGAAGGATATTACGTTAAAAAGATAAGAAGACTAAAACAGAATTTGAATAATACTAATTTTGTTCTAAACAAAAAAATGTATGCAATTCTCGCAAAGATTAACACTCGTTGATCAGGTTTACACCTTCGAAAACACTAGCAAAACGGAAGCAAGCAACGAGAATGCGTCTGGAATCATCCATCTTCATTGCTTACAAACGAGGGCCGCCAATGAGCCGTTTGTCGTTTTATTCGAACGTTCGCGGTACTCTGAAGTCTCGTATCGCAAACAGCGCGATTTAGACCGGTCGCCGGTCCTTCTTACGCGCGATTTTCAAGTCAACCACTTAAACGAGATTTAGTGCTATTAGGGTAGACAAGTCACTCGAAGAAATAACTCTCTTTCTCTTTCTCTACCTGTGCGCCGCGAATGGCATCCTGATAAACGTTCGGCTTCGCTATCCGGCTGGTTCGAACGAGTAATTAAATTGATTGACCGTTCGCGACGAGCTTCGAAGTTGCTGAGTATCCGGCGAGAAGTCCGGGGATATCTTACGGGGACACAAAAGGCTCGAGAGCTTAATGCCGCCATTACCGATGCTGATGAGTCCCCTTCGTTACGAGACAACCCGTAAATCTTTTGCCAACCGAGACTCCCTTGTCTCTTTCCTTCGATTTCTGTCTTTTCTTTCTTCCTTTCGCGCCACGTTTCCCTCTTTTGTCCGGGTAGACACCGGAGCTAGCTCACAATAGAAACTACTGTCTTGTTGTTCCATCTCTGGATTGCTTTTCACTCCGATCGTAAAATCATTGACAGCCTCGCGCAGGGACGGGCGTAGGAATTTTGCTGCCACGTGCAATTTCACCCGGACTCTCCAATTTGCAAAATTAATCAACGTCCTTAAATTCTAGAATTTAACTACTACGTTTAATTTATAAATTATTTCAAATTTCCAAAATTAACATTTGCGAATTTTGAGAAAAAGAATGATTCACTACTGACAATTCTACAAAAAATAATAAAAATTCTAGCGAATGTAACCTAGTAAATATAACCTAATCCCAACACTTTCGATGCCTATGATAGAATCGTGCGAAGTCAGAAAAACGCAAGATCGGTTTCGCTGTTCGATTATAAGACGTTTTAATTACTCTGGCCGATGCATAACAAATTGAACGATCGAAAAGAATTGCGGAACGATATCCACCGGTATATTCAATGATTTATGAACGACAGATACGATAATTACGGAAGTATTCTACCCGCGATACGTACTTCTTTTACGAGTGTCTCAAAATGAAATCGGTGTGAAACATGCAGGTCTTCCTTGCGATTTTACGACTGTTGCGCAACGACACATATAAAAAAAATAGTGTACACGTAATCAATTTTGTCAGTTCTCACGTGTCGCGAAAAATGGACTCGGTTGACGGAGCCTGGGTTTACGGTCGTCCGCAGGAAAAAGAGATTGCGTAGATGTAATTTCCTTCGGGTCACGGCGTGCATCGTGCTTTCAATTCTTAGAAATATCAATTATGTAAGCGTGAGAGAGTTTAACTGAAATGTGAGTAGGTATGGTGTTTTGAAAGGAGATATGCTATGGTTGAGTAGCTGATTATGCAGGCTCTGATGCTACGAGTCGAAGAAAACGTAACTAGGCTTCTGAATGTACAATTTGTGCACCCTTAAAATTAACCCTTGAATTATTTCAAGCTGACATTTTTATAAATAAGTAACTAGACTTCTGAACGTAGTACCATCTGCACACCCTCTCCTTACAATTAACCCTTGAGTTACTTCAAGCTGCCATTTTTATAAATGACACCGTCATTTGTAATCTATAATATAAGGAATCACTACACCAGTAAAAGTAATTACTTTTAGCCTCCAGTATCCTACACTTTTAGAAAACAAAAGACACTCGTTCATTGCATTATCCTTAAAATCCATTAGGTAGTCCAAATTAAGAAATGAATCGACTCAGTATTTAGGCGATAAATCGAAGCTGCAGCAAGTATCGGATAATTATTACCATGGCACGAAAGATGTGATTAACGGCTCATTAAGAGAGCGCGAATGCAGAAAATTGCCGGTGACGCAAAACGGTCAAACAAACGAGCCACTGACCGTCGAGGAATTAGAGGAGGACGCACGTTCTCGAATACACGTCACGATCGTGATCCACAGATATGGTAAACGAGCTTATTATAGCAGTCAATTGCGGCATTGTTCGCGCGGATCTAACGACCGTTGAATTTGCATAACGCGTATCGTGTCCCCGCCTAGGGTTTGCTCGCATCTTATATAAGATTACGTTTTTTTGTACGATCGCGCCGGTTACAAGCTTACGGCAATGATAGGATTTAATCATCGAGGAATGTCTGAAGATATCGGTGTCCGAAATCTAGGGATATCTAAATGTAGCAATGTCAAGATCTGTGAATATCAAAATCTAGGAACACCGATATCTTCGAGTACGAAGACATCCAAAACTACACACAGGTTCCATCTAAATATACCCTAATCACAGGATCAGTTTCCAGAAATTTGAAGATGCATTAATATCGAGATACCAGTATACCGAGAGAAATCGATTGTACGCTAAATATTTATGAATTTTCGTTGCCATGAGCGGACCAGCCACGCCTTAGAAAAAAAAACAACTAGAAGCTGAGACGATACGAGAAACCAGACACCGGAATCGTTGGAATCCGTGGGTCGTTCGCGTTCCCGCCGTGATGTCTCTCTGCATATAATTAAGCGCGCACTCGCGCGTTGCCGTTTCGCGCACTTTTAAGCGCGGCGCGTTCCGTTTAACGCGCACGCTCGGCAATCACCGGGCACAATAACACGCGGCGAAGAATGTAATTGCATCGTGATTTAACGAACGGGTCGAGGTGGGGCGGCCGTAAAGTACTTTTAAGTACGTTGAAGGATTATCGCGAAAGTGAGTTTAAGCGAACTCGCCGGTATAAATTTGATTATATCCGTTGGAATGCCGGGGCTTTTAAGGTGGCTCATGACGAACACCTTGGATGAAGAAGAAAGGAGAAAGAAAAAACGAATTTAATTGTCCCCGACGGTGACACCAGGATTTTCCGCGTCGCGACGCTTCGGTCGATTTCTCCTCTTTTTCATGCGCTAACCGGTTTCGATGGACGTCAAATTCATATAATCATAAGCATTCTCGCTTGATATCGAAGAAACACTGCCACTGTGAGAATCATGGCTTCAACATACGTTCAACCCAACCCACTGCAGACGTCGATGAAATTAGCACATTGGAAAATGATTTTCATTTATATTTAAGATCTGTGCAACCTCCATTTGTATAAAAGTTTCTCATATCTTCCAGTATTCATACTTTAAAATTTTTCAATCTACTACCAATACTGCTGTTTCTAAATCCATATCCACATCCTTATAATATAATTTCATCGAAGTTACTAAACCTACATTAATATCTCATACGTAACCAAAAATGATTCAACATCTTCTTCAAACGTCGAACTTATCTCGAAAGATTACACGGCACGTGTTCCGAATTGCTAAGAATCCTGTAGCATCCAGCGTATTTCGCAAGTCGTCTCGTCTTCTTTTCTGCAATTTCGATAAACCGCCGCAGCAACGACATCCAGCGAAGAGAGAATGTACGTTCAAGCGATGCTCGAGGCAAGCTTTGATGGACCCCGATATCGTCCTATTTCACGTTCGAGCGGAGCCGCGTAATAAATATTCACGAGGCTTCCGCCGTGGATTGTCGCGGAATACCGACCACTGGGACGGGACGTTGTAACGCGGCTGAGTTTCATAAACAACCACGATGTACCGGCAGGTTGGTTAGTTATGATCCTCGGAGGCATGGTGGCTGCACCCCGTCGGCGAAGAGCGAAAGACGGATGGCATTACCGAAGAAGAAGAACTCGAAGAGGAAGGCGTAGCCTTTCTTGGTTGCGCGACCTTTGAAATTTTCTTGCGGTGTATAAGCTTGCGGCGTGTTTACACGCTAGCCCAACACCTGCGCACCTAGCGATCACGTTACGGGCCGACTAGCGGTTTTAGATTTCCACCGATATCTCGATTCGATTCTATGATTTTCCTACGACCACTGTTTCCAACTCGATTTTATTTTACTGCCTCTCGCGAGGTCGTCGATTTTGACAGAACTTTTTCCCATGAACAGCGTTGATCAACGTCTTTATCACTGGTTAGATCCAGCATTCCGAGGTAGACTGTTATCGCGAACCTAAGCTGTTTGGAGTCTAAATAATTATCCACGAGAAATCTTCGCCCTTAGTCGTAAAGGGTAGAGATCAGGATGTCCTCAATATTTATGTAAGCGAAACATAACTCTAAAGTCAATGTCCGTACTTCATCTCTTAGAAAATCCACTCGGTAAATGGACCATTTTATACGTTTTAAATGATGTCCTTAAAATAAATCAGAATTAAAGAGTAGCCACTTAGTGCTCGAAGGATTATCATTAAATGATGTTAATCGTTAACAGTCCTTAAAGGACGTAGAAAGATACAAGCTTAACGTACGGACTTTGTGTCTTATAGTGCGAACTTTTTATACGAATTTGTCCGAGTGTCCCTAATTGCGTTATTTACTATTTACGCTAATTTTCCACACGAGATAAGTCCACTTTACAACCCATTATACATAAAACCCGGTGTGATGATCTCAGGTAATAAAAAACTGGTCCTCAGCGTTTAAACATTTTATAGCCAACTTTATATAACATTTTTTTTCTCATATGCACCTCCGGGCAGTCCCGTGGTGCTCCGTACGCTTTCAGCTTCCTTCCGAGTTATCGAACAAAACGTGGAGGTCGCAAGAAACGCGGTAGAAAAAGTGCTCCTTTAGTTTACGCAACTCGTGACAAGAGAAACGAACGATGCCAGACGAGCGTCGTTTAATCAAGAGCGCACGAGTTTACGACACTTCGAAACGTGGCGTTCGCCGCGCTCGTACAAATGCAGCCCGACGCAGCGGGCAAGAACGAGCAAAAAAGCAGCAGCAACAACAACGTCGAACAGCAAGAGAACCAACAACAGGAGCGCGTTAATTAAACGCGAGCGATTAGTTAGCGGCAGTTAATTATATAGATTAATATGCAAATGAATTCCCTCTCTCTTTCCCAGCGGCGAGCTGCTCTGGGTGAAGGTAGACGGTGCAACGAGACTCGTGATCCTGATTGCATTACGCGCTCTAGACTGCTTGGGCCACTCGGTTCTCCTATGTTAACGCACCATGTGACTTTTACCTCGAATCTAATCGAGATACCTGTAATTAATCGCGAGAACTACCGCGATTAAACGTACCTTCTAGGCCGGACTCGATTGGAAGTTTGCGTCGAAAGGGCACCAATTACGCGTTTCGGTGGTACCATTTTCATTTTGTTCATTATAAATCATTACTACCCGGTAATTATTCTATAGGTTTCTGACTCACGGATAATAATTTTGTAGATCATAAATTATTACTCGTAAATGAAAATTTTCTGTGGAATGATATAAACATTACTGAAATAACAAAATAGATTTTCTTTATACTTAGAGATCTTGTTCCACTGTGCACTATTTGGAAGAAAAATAAAAATGAGCAGTTATGTAGCTTTTAAGGGAATCTTTATAATATGTAAGGTTGACAGTATAAATGACCTATGAATACTTGTAACTCTTTTAAAGAATGCATGAAAATATAAATTTGTTTTACCACATTTTTCAAGTTGCAACGAACATACGTAGAAACTATATACGTAAAGAATATTTGATCAATCACATGTTTATACGTCCAGCAATGTTCGTTCCATGTAATCAATGGTAATAAAAATAGTCCAAATGAAAATACTGAAAGAATTCAACCATTCGCTAGAATTATTCGAAATAGTGGAAAATAGCTCAGAATTTTTATTCAAACCACTTTCTTCGCCAACATTCATATTGTCGTATAACCGGAAGCGTTAGAAAAATGGTAGCGACTGATCGTGAAGCACCTCCAGCGAGCGAGTAGTGAACAAAAATTGACTCAATACGTCGAACACCCAACGCTTCCCTTGTTTTCGCGAAGCAGAAAAGGAAATATATTACGGTCGCTTCGATTTCTTGCTCTTTAGACAAGAGAAAGAAATCTTTATGAGCGTGCTCGAGACAAACGGAAGGCGTCCCCGCTATTTCTGCGACTTTTGCCTGCATTCCGTCGTCGTCGGAATGTCAGTTTCGAAACGAGCCACTTCTTTTCGAATGGCCACGACAAAAACGCATCCACGCAGCGAGCTACCACGAAATGGTATTACAACGACGCGCGTGCGGCTCCCACCAACGACTTTTTCTTTCGCCACGAGAAAATTCTGAACGCACGTTATTGGGTGAACCAACCGTCGGTTGTAGGAACAGTAATTTGCAAGTGTTTTAAACCTGTCGCGAACAGGGAGCGCCCGATATCGTAGTTCATGCATTATCGAGAGTACGAATTCGAATGCGTTATTGACAAATCGGACAGCTGTTTACCGTAAATTGGCTTAACGTCGCGTCAAGTCCATTAATTATCGCTAATGAAAACCAATTAGAACTTCTCAATACGCGGCTGGACAAGTCCGTTAAACGTTGCAAGAGCGGCTGGCTACTTTCAGACGCAGCGTCGCGCAAAAACGTGCCGGTGCATTAATCGAACCACAGAAAATCACTGGAAACCAGATTTAACGCATTTAATGTTCTGCCCGTATATGCGACTACGCAAAAATGACGCATCGATATTTCAAACACCTCATACATTTATTTCGTTTTATACTAGCATAAGCTTAAACGTATATTTATGCATATCCATACCTGCTCTGCTCAGTCTGATAATTTTCAGTTGCTGTCATAAATGTCGTTTACTTGTTCTTAAATTAATATGTTCATATCTGTCCATACACGTCCAGTATCATTCGGTCTCAGTTAAGTTTATGAACAGTCTAAACAGTTTAACGAACTCAAATTGATATCGCTATTCCGTGAAACGCGAGCTAAAGTTCTGAAGTGAAAAAATTATACATCGTTACCAGTTTATGACAGAATTCATCACAGAGTCACTTAAATCCATTTGTTCACGATGAAATTGAAATTAAATCGCGTTGACAGTGACAGTTACCAAATGTGATCGCATCCGCGACGAAGTGAAATATTACGAGGTGTAAGGACGTCAATGAAAATAAAGTGGCACGCTTTAAAATTCCAAACTATTATACCGAGTTAAAAGGATGCAGCGGCAGGTGAAGAGGCGAAAGATCGAGCTTAAGCATCGACGACAGGTAGACGCGTCGGTGTCCGATCTTATAAACTGAGAGCCCTGGGAAGATGGGCCTAACGCCTTCGTGTATCTCATGTAACTAACATTAGATGCATAATGCATGGATAGGTGGCCGAGCTAGGTGTCGCAGCGACAAGCCTCTACGACTCCTCGACGCCCCTCGCGTTGCATCATGCCAACAACACCAGCATCTCGAATGTTGCAGTTCGAACCAATATGCACCGACGGTGCAGTCGATACGGATTTTAAAATACAATCGACCGCCACATCCGAGATTCTGCGATACTCAGCAACCGGGAAAACTGAATTACTATCGTTGAAAGTGTGAGATTGCACACCGGAAACGAGAACTTCGAAGAACGAACCATTACGTTTTCAAAACTAACAATCATTCGATTCGCTGTAAAAAAGAATTAATTACTGCAAGTGTTCAACTTGTAATCTTCTATCTATGAGGGTATTTCTCGCTGAGTCAGATCTATGTATAAAAACAGTGTTCAATACCATCCACTTACTTTACTCGACGTTTTTAAAAGCTATAAATAAATCCACTGGTAATGACCTTTCATTGGGAAAAACAACCGTGAGAAATACATCACCGACTGCTTGCGAGATGTCCAATGTGAACCACGTGCACCCACAGGATGAGCTCTAGAAATTCAGAGACGTAAATCCACTTTCCTTATTCCTCCGATCGGTGTACGTGACCGCTGTAACCAATTGTTCGGTCGTGCCGAAAGTACACGTAAGGAGGATAACACGCTTTTTACTTTAATCAATTGCGATCGTATTTCTTTCGGTGCCAGAACTCATCTTAACAGAAACGGAGTACCTCTACTAAATCCGGTAAACTTAAAAATGTAAACGAAAACAACACGAAACAGCAAGATGCAAATCAATTCTCGAACAAGATCGCACCAGGCCACGTAAAGCAAATGAATGCACGCTGAAACTTCGTAGATAGCAGTACACGTAACCAGCGGCAACGAACAGGTCTATGGGTAAGCGAGCAGAAGCAAGCATCGCCGATAAGGTTTTTCATCGGGCACAAAACAGTGTGTACCTAGTAGCCGGATCGTCCACGTGAGATCTTGGTCGATACAGCGTTGTAAACCATTGTAATGGTAATATGCGGCGCGCGCGGCCACCGATACACATCACCGGGCTAAGCCACGACGAGCGTTTTACTCGCGAAAGTGTCCCCGCGGCGTAATCGCGGACGACCGCGCGTGTAAGGCGCCTGTACAGTCAACGGCAAATCTGCTTTCCCTATGAAAAATATACCACTGTACCTTCCACTCCTTTTAGAGATTTTTCGTGATTTGGAACTTTGGAGATTAAGAGTTTCGGGATGTGGGAATTTAGAGAGCTTAGAGAACTTTGGGATTTGAAGACATATGAATATAGAAGTGTAGGAATTTCGAGCTCTAAGCATTTAGGAATCTAAAAATTTCCGGATCTAGAGATAAAATTTGAGAACGTCCGTATTTGAAATGGTAGGAATTAAGACCTACAGAAATACCAGCCTAGCAATTTGGTAATCCAAAAAGTTAGATTTATGGATCTAAAAAATTTTGGCTTGAAAAGGTTTGAAGATGTCCAATTTGCAACACTTGGAAATATGGGAAAGGTCTTCGAGTTTGCATGTGGATACTTATCTAAAATCCCCGTTGCACACGAGTGTACGTCAGAGACGTATGGAGATGATCCTGCAGAGAAAAAGTGATCACGAAACATGTAACAACGTCACGCCAAGTAATCGCTTGACTCGGAAGCGGATTTTCCGTAGGAAGGCGATGTCAGCCACCGGCGGAGAAACACAAACGAGACATAAATCACTCTAAGCCACGAAGCAATCATATTTCACTGGCGAAGTACGGTAGCGCACCGCTAACAAGCTCGGTACGCATTACCGGCAATTACAAGCGCGTGCACGCAGCGGACGAAGACGGTTCAGCGTGTACCGGGTCGGTGATTCTAAATCGATTTGTCAGCAGTCGGACACGAGCGTCCGCATTCGCATTAAGGACGTAAGTCTCCGCGGCAACAATCGCGAACGTACCTCGGGACCGGAAGATCAGTACGAGTGTTGTAGACCGAGCGGACAACAAGCAGAAGCAACCGCGAGGCCAGGAACGCTTTCCACGGCTACGGACAGCTAACAACTGCGCTGGCCCATTGTGGACGGGACCAACCGGTGACTTTTACAAAGTGGACGCATAACAAATGCCCGGCACGCATACATTAGCCCGCATTAATACCTGCTTGGATTTATTAATGCCCATATTATATTCATGCGTTGCTACGAGTTACGCCGCGATGCATTGCGCCGGGGCATGCGCCAACCACCGATGATATATTCAGCGTCGCGTTTACTCCATTGTTCGAACCCTTACCACCAACTTTTCTCTCTCGTGCCTGCTATATAATCGTCTGTCGTTCTCTGTCTACCCGCGTACCCCTCTCGCCACTTTATTCGTTCGCATGAACCCTCGAGAGCTCGTTCGTACATACATATGAACCGTACGCTCGTTGTACCGCGCGATCGCAATAAGTCTGCGGTTGACTACCGTTCGGCTTTACCACGAGACCGCCTTTCGCCTCGTGAAATCGCTATCGGGAGATAGAACTCGAGACTAGGTGTTGAGATAAGAATGGAACGATAAAACGTCTATGCACACTTTGGTGTATATAAACGGACATCCGAGACTCCTTCTATCGGTTCGATGTACTCTTCGGTGCTACGTTGCCTTTCTTTGGATAACTCGAAACCACCATTTCATAGAATTTCTGCATAAAAACAGGAGTGACAGAGGTACGTGACCCTGGTCAGAATGGTCCGTTAGTTACGCTAATAAAATTGCCAGCCCTACCTCTTAGGCCCTAATATTTCCAGCAGAATTCATCCCCGATTTTCTAAATTAAATTTTCGAACCTCCACATTTAATTTTTTCATTTAGGAATCATTTCCCAGATTTTCAAATTTCAATTTCTAAATTTCAATGGACTCTGAATCAATGTAAGTAAATTTAAGGAATCTTTGAAGTCCTGAAGTTGATTAATGCTTGTTCCAGTATTTTGCTCATTCGATGTATCGAATAATCGTTAGCTATTTAATGATAAAATCCACAGAGGAATAGAGAAAGGGTGAATCGGCTATGGCCAGGAATTATCTCCGACTGATCAAACTTTATTGTTAAAAGGATATACGCCCACGTTGAAGCGCACGTTTTCACGTACCGGTTTATACGTGCAGGCAGGATACACGAAACGACCCTTAAACTTAAATGGGCTTTTAACAGCGAGGGAAAACCGCGAAGACATTAAACGATGGTTATAAAATTTCAATATTCACCAACGAATGAAACGGTAAATACATCCGTTGTACACTTTCTCAGAAGTTCCCTTGTAAAAATCATCTAAAACCGTAGTTTGCCAAAGTGTCTTAAGAAACGAGAAAAAGTATGATATCGAAAGGTGATTTCGATGAGAAACTTTCACGTTTTCCTTCTCACCGCCGACGGAAGCAACCTTTTTTGAAACGGAACGAATCCTCAATTGTGTGTGACGGGTTGGTTTTTTCCGAAATCTTTGCCAATTTCTTTGCATTCGACAGTGGTTAGGGATTATATAACCAGGAGTTTCTGCTTTACGACATTTACCGTGAAAAACTGACGATTAATCGCAACTGTGTCTACCGTTCACGCTGATTGTCGCAACGAAAAGTTCAATAATTTACCGATAGCCTTTACTGCAACCTTTTCAACAAATTTTTAATCTTTTGACAACTACTATAAAGCGACGCTTGATTAGCAGCATTTGGTGAAACTTGAGAAATTTGGGTACTTGTAACTTTGGTCGATTTTAAACTTCCGATGTGAATTGAGAATGTGGATCTCGAGATAGAGATGTTTAGTTTACGTAGTTGGAGATTTGATACACATAATTAGAAATGTGAGGATTTGGGAATTTAGAAATTTTCGCATTGGGAGATTTAGAGATCTCAAAACCCAGAGATTCATATAAGTATCATATAGTCTACAAATGTGATATATTCCAGAAAGCAATATATGATCACAGCAGACGAACCCCAAATTTTATGACCAGATCAGAATTTCCCAAAACCAAAGACAATTCTTGTTCAAAGAAACATCCTATCGTACCACCAGCAAGCACGTTCCTCGCAGTTTACAGATTCACCCAAGCCCAGTGCACCGTGGGATCGGCTATATATAAAGACAAAGACGGTGAACTTGCAGTTTAGCTTACATCTCTGCCGACTGATAACAAACGCGGTACGTCGTGTTCGCGCGTCACGCTCGTATGTGAGGACCGCCACCGTGGACGTGCAAGCAAGTCCAACAAATATAAATGCGCCTACTCCCCGGCGGACAGAGTTAGGCTTTAAGGTGGCAATTCAATGGTCATGCACGCGTGGACGAGCAGTGAGGAGGAAGAAATAAACGCGGTCGAGCAAAGACGATGGAAAAGCGCGGCGAGCGGATCAATAAGAATGGTCGAACCAACGGAGAAGATATAGAGAGAGAACTGATGCATGGATCCGAGGTGCACTCTGGACACCAACGACATGGCAGTTTCGCTGGCCACGTCGATACTCGTTAAGTGTAACACCACCTTCGCTTTAACTTGTACGATCCTGCTTCTGTGTAACTGCTGGTGCTTTCTGCGATGCAGTTTACGCTTGCAGTTCACTGAAGAATTTGAATGAGGTTAATTAAATTTTTGTACGTTGTCAGAGATTATCTGGAAGCATTTTATGTTGCAAAATTTGATGAGTAGGCAGGATTTTAGAAAGAAACTTTGGATTTATTAATTGTACACGCAGACTGTGTTATCCTAATTCATTTATTAGGACATTTATCTTAATTCGTGTATTGAGATTGTAAAATCTTCATTTATATCTACTTAACAACATCTACACCACTTCCTATCTTTTATGCTGTATACTTTAAGCTACAGAATAAACGGAGACAATCACATCTCCATATTAAATTTCTGAATTTGAAGAGTTTCGAATTTCTAAACGTTCTTCGAAGGAAGTCAGATTTGTCTCCGAGTGTACAATCGTAATTTGCGCTCAAAGCGATGTAAGATACGAGATACTACAGCATATATTTTATTCTGCTGCCATACATAATGACACGTTAATTGTTAGGTTAGGTTAATTGTTACCCTTGAATCTCAACTTCGTCTCGTTCCGCAAAAAAGAACGGCGCTTTGTGAAGAACAGGTAGGCAAGTTTATCGGTGCATATCCGTGATATCGACGTCATCAGAGCCATATCGAGAGAACGCAAGGGACACGTCACGGTCGGCTATTATTCGAGAGCGCACGTGCTGTTGAATCTCATTGGTGCCCGACATAGGCGTCTCTCGGACGTGCTTTACATTCGCGAAACGTCATCGTTCTTATCCTTAACTCGACGCCTGATCGGAAGATCAAATCGGTGAAATTCAAATCGATTCCACGGACGTAGATCTGCAAGTCGATAACGTCCACGAATGAGACGGTCTCGTTGTTTTACAAAAGAATTCAGAGTAGCTCAACAGAGTTTTATCGGCCGACGACGTCGAATTGTAATAGCTGTTCATATTCTAGAAATTGTTCGCTAACGAGCGAACATTGTTTCCAATTAACTGCTCCTGGCGACATGCCAAAATGTCTGCGAACGTTTTAGAAACCGTATTCGCGTATCGCATAAACGAGTTCCAGTTTAGAGCTCGACAAGTCGAGTCGCATTCCACTCGTCAACCAAAACAAGTTACGTGTCAGCGCTTGTGAAGCTGAGTTACATTTTAACTTTCGAACTGATCTTCCTCAACGGAAGCTCGATTTTATGAACAGGGAGAGGGTATGAGATATTCATCAACGGTATATCTGATATTTTGGAGAATGGAAAATAATTGCAGTTCTCTGTATTAAATAAAAAAAACGAAGGAACTTTTAAAAGTTTCGTGCGAAGTTCTTGTACTTTCGTACATTAACCCTTTGTGTCATAAATGTAATCTATACATGTGACGTGTAAGACCATATGGTTCTTACGTCTTGTCAAATCAGCTGGTATATTTTATTATTGCTAAAATTACTGAAAACGTTAAATTAAATATAATTTAATTAAATTATACAGTATATCATACATACAACATGCGTGTATGATAAGTAACCACTTACAATATAGTTAAAAATACAATCTTTTGATCCATTTGCAGTATAATTTTTCTTCAAATAAATTAGCTGTAATGTGTATATCTTGGTAGAAAATCGAAAAATTATGTAAGGTAGAGTTAAGGTAGACACAGAAACCATGCAACGAGCGTAACGCGGAAAGTGCATTTCCCGCCAGCCAGATAAACGTGATTGAATAATAAAAAGAAGGAAACAGAATGGAGGAAAGCTGGCGCAAGTAACGTAGGTGAACGGCGTTAACTAACACCTGGATCGGGTCTTAACGACCTGGAGGAAGGTGTACCATTTTATCAGTCTAATACACACACGTACCTACTTAGCGGCAGACCGTTGCGTACCATTAATCGACGATAAAGCGACTCTCGAGGAGAAGAGGATCGTGCCAATAAAGTGGGCAAAGTTACAGCACGGTTGGCGTCCGTGTACGCGAAACGGCAACAAGCCGCGGAGGAAGACGACAAAAAGCCTATCATTATTAACGCGTTAGCATAAATCCGTAGCAGAGCTGGTTCCCACACCGAGGTGGCAAAAACGATTGTCCAGCGGGGCGTAAGTGGCTCCGGGTTGACAATGACCGCCGCCATGGGCCGAAGGATGCCGTAAAGGCTCGTTGAACACGAGGACGTGCCACCGCGGAAACTAAGCTCCATCCTGCTAGCAGACTTACGATACGTCCCCGGAACTGCAATAAATGCGACAAAAAGGGAACTTGCCGGGCACCCGGCGCAACGTCGCGCCGCGGCAAAAGCCATGGCCAAGTGAAAAATGGCAGTCGAAGGAAAAACGAGACTCGAAACAGGCTTCCTGTTACTTTGTCGTTCGTCGTCGATCTCTTTGCCGGCAACCTCCGGACGAGTGCCTTATTCTGACTCGTGGCTAGGTACAGTCTATGACAAATCTGTCTCTTATACGAAAATTATGAGAACAACTTTCGTTCGGACTGATTTGAAGGTGGCTGAATTGGAGATGGATTAGACTGCTGGACACATTGGAATTTGGGATCTAAAGGGTTGGAGATAGAGAAATTTTGGGTTGTAAGGATTTGGGAACGTAGTTACGAGATAGAGATATTTGGAAATTTTAAGATTTCATGGTCTTGAGATTTGGAAATGTAGGAATTTGGAAACCTGAAGAATTGGGAATAATCGAATTCAGAAAATGGAAGTTAAAAGATACATGTATTGCTAGGTACTGAGATCTATGAATTTTGAGATTTGACAAGTAGGAGATTTGGGAATATAAGAATTTGGAGATTCAAGAATTTAATAATATAGAAAGGTGATAAAAGTTGGAAGATATAGAAATTCGTTTATTCAGTCATTTTGTAATATAAAGATTTTAAGGTGCAGACATTTGAGGGTTTTCAATCTTGAATAAATATACCTAAACACATTCGTAATATGAACGATTAACTTCATCCCTTTCTCGTTCCTACATAAGAACGTCGCCTTTGAAAATCCTTCTAGCAAGAATGCATTTTACGGTAAATCATAAGATTGTACAGTCGTAATCCTATAATGAAGTGTCGAAATCGAATAATAATTTACCGCAATAATAGACGAACACTGAAAATATGAAAACGTCACAGCGTGATGCAAAATGAAGTTAAAGAACTGTTAGTCAGAGGTCGAGAGGTCGAGTAGCAACAATTAGAAAGTAAAATATTCACTTGGAAGTCTCGATTAAATTTTAATCACCCTGTAACCCGTAATGAATTGCATAATTGATTGTGAGAGACGTTTGCTAGGAACCTGTTACCGCCACGGAACACGTGTACCTAAGTTGATTCAAATTAGCGAGCACCGCGTTAGAAAATCATTCGACGGTCTTCCGTGTGTACCGTTCGACGTTAAAAGTGATTTAGAAAAGGATTACATCTTTATAACGAATCGGAATCAGGCTTTGGCGATTCACTCGGTCAAACAGAGAAATATGAAGTGGTAAACTGGTTTTCGATCTTGGGTGAAAAATCGATTTCGCAACGAGCATCGTTTGATAGAAGCTAACGTGGACAGAGAGCAGTCACCGTGTCATATTAGTGTATTCCCGGACAATTTGTAACGCCATCTTGGATCCCATCCGTGCGTAACAATGTAACCAGAAGCCCGCCAACGGGGAAAATAAATGATCGTCTAGACCGCCATAAATCAATCATCGCGAAAAGAGCCGCACTGCGATCCCGCAAGGATGACACGCGCGAAAGAGAGTAACCGACGTGTGATACGGACAGCTGGAAAACGGACGGGGAATCGAGCATTTTACCACGACGAATCAGAGACCAATTGGCAAACCTGCGATTATAAAGTAAAACAAAATCTTAAAAATATCCATATAGCATTACTTACCAGTAGCGATAGTCAGACCACTACTGTAGACCTTGAGTACAAAGCAAGATAAAATATTAATAAATATAAAGACTATTACAAGTCTCCTTCAAAATTTGATCATTGAGAAGTTTACAAATTTAACAACAGAAAAATGTCGAATTAGACCTTCCGCTCTCCTGAATGCAACTTGCAGTTGCACCGGCGAGCAAGAACGAAGAGTGCAAAAAAAAGATCCTTGTGCTCGGTCATTATTTGATGCGACTCGTTTAAATACGCGCGACATCCCGGCTGTCTCCGGTGAGTACAAGCAAATTCAAAGAAAACCGACGAAACCGACGTCACGAAGGCAGCGAAGGGTCTTGCCAAAGACAGAAGGACTCGGACAAGAAACATCGCGGTTTCCGATTGTCCTGGCTGATCCGTTCTTCTTCGCGCGGCGTGTTTAGGAGCTGTTGGAACGCGATCCATCGGATCCTCGGCCAGCACGGAAAAAGTATACCGAGCAATTTGTGACGACGCCGAGGTGCCGCCGCCGCCACGATGGGAACATCCGTGTGCGTCTATGTATACGGACGTGTATATCTTTATACGTGTACATATGTGTCGTCGATGGCGGCGGCGGCGTTCGGTCATAGCAAAGACACCCGGGATCGCCAGGATCGCTTTCATTAGCCGTAATGCCTAGATAATTCGATAAAACTGAAAAATTCCGATGTCGCGTAAACCGGTGATACATGGGATTCCGGTTGTCCCTCCATTTAAGGCCACGCTCCTACTCCTCAATTTGTGTATTTAAACTACCATTACGTTTCTTGCCCTGAAGGATACCTCGCTGGATTTTCTGACTTCGTTTGAAATACCTTGCGGGCAGTGGACATGTTCTATATTCTTTAATGGTTTATCGTGTGCTCTGCTGACAGTGTAGTTCGGTATCTGGGAATTCAGTTTTATCTTTGCTTCTATTTGATTGATTTACTTTTGTGACGATTGGGTTAGGTTGACTTAGGTATAGAAATGGTCCAAAGAATGATGTTATAGGAGAGATATAGAGGTAAAATGTATTTTTCAGTCCACAATATCTGGATCTCCGTTACAATGTTATTTAAATGCTCATTACAGTTGACAAGCGAATAATGTCGAAAAAGATAAATTACAGTAACATACTATTTATAATAATAAACGAAAGTAAGAATAGAACAGCTATGTTTCTCACATTGTAAATTTGTCCCAATTTCAAAATCCTATTAAGATGTACAACACATAAGACCAATATGCACATATGTTGGTAAGCAATACACGAAAATGCAGTGCCAAACTAAAGGTCCATATGAAAGTTACGAATGAAGACTTCTCCCAACAATAATTAAACTCGACGCTCATATAATTGCCCGCAGCAACAACGAAATTGTCCGGCTTCGATTTATGATACCGGTGACTGGTAGCAATCGCGATTGATATCAGAAAACAAGGAGATTCGAAATTGATGAAGACTTCTACCGCGAAGAAATTAAAGCCGAAACTGAAGAGTTGCATTAACCGTAAGAGATTCAATTTATACCGGTTGCAATAAATTGCGGGCGGAATTAACGAACGGGTAAAGAAAAATCAATGAAGCGAGCGAACGAAAGGCGTGCAACAAAAATATAAAATACGAGCCCCGTGATTTCGGCGGGTCGTGATTGAACGTACGGTCGTCGTTAGTCAACGAAAACGGCACGCTCCGACAGCCGGATACGAAAAACACGATAAATTCTGCGTTACATGTAGGCGTGCCTGCCTTCCGCTCTACCCGCAACACGAGAATCGCGCCACTGCTAAATTACGACGACGAGTTCGGCTCTCTCCTTAAGTAAAGTGCAGCTTACCTGTCCTACCTTCGTCGCGACCTTCACCAGAGGCGCTACATGGACTTCCCTGCATTCAAAACCGTCACCTTGCCGTTGTACAAAACGCACGGTTCATTAATAATCATTCGCTGGTCGGCGTTGATCAGCCAGTGACTCGGCTAAACGATTCAAGTTTGACTTTGCACGGAAATATGGCGGTGGATGGTGTGGGTAGGAAGTATGGTGCTTTAAAATAAAAATTACACATGTTGCACGTTTCAGATAACTAAAGGTTATAATTTTCACAGTTTCAAACTTTCGAATTTCAAGCTTCCCAAATTTCAAATTTCTAGCTTCTTAAATTTCGAAGGTCCAAATTTCTACTTTTCTGAATTTCAAGGGTCCCAATTTCTGAGCTCCCAAATTCTCAAATTGGCTAATTTCCACCTTCCCGAATTTCTAAACCCCCAAATTCTCAAATCTTCAAATTTTCAGCGTTCCAAGTTTCTAAGCTCTCGAATTCTCAAATCTCCAAATTTGCAATTTCCTAAATTTCGAGCTTCCCAAATTTTGAAATTCCCAATGGCACAAAATTCCAAATCTGCAAGCTCCCAAATTTTCAGCTGCCCAAAAATTCCAAATTTCTAAAGTCCCAATTTTCAATTTCCCAAATCTCCACATCCCCAATTTTCCAACTTCCGACATTTATTTCCGAAAGTAAATAAATTATAAAACCAAAAAGACATTGTTATAGAATTACCAGTCTCGTTAAGAATCACGGTCGTGAACCGGATAGCTGAATATTTGCTCAGAATTAATTGCGAGTTATTAATTAGCGATCACGATCAGATATCTGATTTAACAAAAGCAACACAAATTGAATTATGAAGTCACGAATGAAGCAGCGTTAGTATTCTGAACAGCGTTCGCATGAATCTTCATCAAGAAAACACGATAAGAATACGATTAGACGATAATATAATTACAATACTACCGTTTTGTTCATTACGACTTTGTAGGTATGCTAGCCAAGATTTATGAAACGAATCTCGATTAGGTATTCGTTCCATATAAACTATCTCATGCAATGTTTATTCATTGTGGAAACAATGCGTGCATCCAAGAGCAGCTTTTACGCAGAAACCAGGATGTTTTAAGAACATTAATTTAATATGAGCGATGTTCAAATTTCTATTCTGTAAGTGTAACGTTCGCTTTCTCCTTATTGTGCTAACACACGGTTTTATAATCAATTAGAGTGGTTTGAACAGGCGGTAGTTTGCACAGTAGGTACTAGTTATATTGCCACAGACGGGGTCGAGTAATGATACAGGAAGATGCACTGTTAGCACGTTTTTTAAAATTTAGAACATTGGGATGTTGAAACTTTCTGAATTTCTGAATCTTCTAATTTGCAGATTTAAGTTTCTAAATTCCTATATCTTCGATTTTTCTCCCATTGTATAATTTGTACATAAAAACGAATTCTATTACGTTATGACACCTCAAAAAAGATAATAATAATTATTACAAATGATATGATAACCTAAATACCTTTCGTACAAGGTTCAACTATGTTTTATCTAACAAAACGAAGTGTCCCTATATTTATGAACGGTACTGTAACTACTGTAGTTTAAATTCTGGAAGCGTGGATCCCGAAAGGTAGGGGACGATGTTTCAGGGACTCCACCCCGTGGTGTATGTATGTTCGCTTTATCTTCGGATCGTCGGAGCGTTAATGAAGCGAATCGGCGTGCTCCTAAGCGAGGAATCGAGTCGTGGTGCGCGTCGTGCCCGACGCTCACTTGCTCGACATTCCATACAAATGTTCCAGTCGATCAGATTACCCGTCGCCTGATTTCACCTTTTCCCCGTTTTTTTTCTTCGTATCCTTTTTTCAAGAGAAACAACGATGTCCATGCAATTTCGTCGCGAAACGATTCGAGATCAACCATCCGACTGCTGTGTCTCGATCACGATCCTCGATCGTGACTCTCCAGCTACCGTTTAACTACTGCCACGCCTCGTAAAAGCAGAAAGAAGGCATCCTCGTGCAACGAATCTATTTCCTGCTGATCTTACAACCTGCCACCTGCATCCGAGATTGGGTTCAATTCGGTAACAAACTGGCAATTAACCGTTTACGGCGTTCGTGAAAGGCGTACCTCCTTATATACCTACTGATTACACAAAGGTTTAAGTGCACCCCCAGCATTGCTAATAAGTCCTATCGCTACAAGACCTATAATAATGAAAGTTAATTACGCTCGTCAGTGATTTAACGCAACGTTCAAAAGAGTCGAAACAAGGTCGATTTTTTCCGGGAACCGGGCAAACTTCAGCGGCGGCTTTGAAGACTGGTACACAAGGTTGCACGGTAGAAACGAAAAAGGGGGAAAAAAGCAATTAATGCTGCTCGCATTGTGATCGAGAGATCCGAAGAGTGACCGCGCGAGTCGGCAGGGTTAAACGAGTGGCCCGATCGTGGATGCTACGCACGCTTCGATCGCGATTCCCGGTCGAGCCTTAAATTACTCTCGCGCCTCGGCGACGGCTCTGCCTCTTAAAAGGTCCATACGGAACATTCGTTTCGTTCGAGACGCTTATCGGCACGTAAGTACACGCTGTTACGTCCAATTCGGTCGCCAGGAATGCTGATACGCGCACGATACCGGTGTCGTGCGGTGTTGCGCGGAAAAAATGTGCAAAAATTCGACGGGACTCGAAGAGAGGAAAGAAGGAGCGCGCAATGCGGCGAGATGAAAAATTCCACGTGCACACGTGTCGTGTATCGAGCATCATTCCGAAAAACTGTTATTATACACCAAAATTGTTATGATACAAGAGGATCGACCATCTCTCATTTCCATACGAAACCATGAGAGTTTTGCAACAATCGGCAAATATATCATTACCCTTGGCCGGCCACGAACAGCTCACGAAGGAAGAAGATACTTCCAAGGATCACGGAATTAATTGGAGGGTGTCGATTTTATGGATAGATGCGGCAACTACTGCTAGCCGGTAATTTCACGAGCCTCGGATGAAGGGGACGAGTGGTGGGGACACGGTGTGGGAACCTTAAGTAATTTATAGGATGTTGTAACGGGATTTTTACAACATTGGACATTGCAGCATGGGAACGGTAGACCAGCAAAAAACTAGGGCTACGATCGAGGCCGCGGCTTTAACCGCGTACGCCCACCAACGCTAGACAACCATTGTCTTGCGCGCTTAAAAACCTAGTCTCGTTTAACCGGGGACCCATCGTTTCCCATCGTAAATCTCACGGATGATCCTAAGTGATGCCTCATTGTAAACACTGACTACTGACTGCTTTCGAATCGCGTGTCTACTCGATCATTGTCACTAACGCCTATTTGTGTCGTCTAACAAGGGATGGTTCAAATGAAGCTCATACTGGTTTGAGGTTAAAATGTGATGTGATGTTAGGTCTGCTTTGTCCGAGGAGTTCTTTGATCATTTTATATGCTAAGGACAGTCTGATGTTATTTTGTTTATTGCTGGTTTCATTCTGTTTAGCTACAGGTGTTAAGGTCCAGAGTCAGAGTCAGAGTTGGAATCAAAATCAAAGTTGAAGAGTTGGAATCAAAGTTAGAGTTGAAGAGTTGGAATCAAAGTCAAAGTTGAATAGTTGGAATCAAAGTCAAAGTTGAATAGTTGGACTCAAAGTCAGAGTTGAAGAGTTGGAATCAAAGTCAAAGTTGAAGAGTTGGAATCAAAGTCAAAGTTGAAGAGTTGGAATCAAAGTCAAAGTTGAAGAGTTGGAATCAAAGTCAAAGTTGAAGAGTTGCAACCAAAGTCAAAATTGGAGAGTTGAAATAAAAGTCAGAGTTATGATTAGAGTCAACGTTACAGTCAGAGCCATAGTTGAACATTTCTTAAATATAATTATAATGAAATAATATTCTATTGTATTTCTGTTTGGTATTGATACAACTCAAAATGCACGCCTCATTAAGTGTGACTACCATCAGTATAATTATTAATTAATTACGAACCATCGTAGACGATAAAAACAGAACCCCACTGTAAATTACAACTAAATAAACGGAAATTTAAGACGTTTTTAATTGTAGCAGTATAAGTGGCAAGCAGCGATACGTTCACACCCGCAGAGTGTAAACACCTTTTGTTTATAGCCGCAGCAAGAGGGATAAACACATAAACGTATCAATTGCTATAAAATAGAATCTCGATATCGGCTCTTAATTGTATCTTAACCTGCTCGGTATATTTCAAGAGTTATAATCACCGTTAAAATCCCTGTAGTATTGCGAGATATCTAGTCGCAATAATTAGCAGCACGGTAGGAACCAGGTGTCCCGTAGCTTTTAACAGGAGGATGATTATACGTACGAGAACACTTTAAATCGGTTAATCGTCCGAGATTCGCGGTCGAAACACGCGCCAGTCGAGTGCGAAAAAGAAGAAAAAAGAATTCTGTCCAGAATTCACACTCACGCAGGCTAATGAGCGACTTCACGCCGTTGGATGTCGTTTCTTTTTTGTCGTCGATTGAATAAGGTATAGAGAAGTCGTTCGTGCGATGTCATAATGCCGTCGCGAACGAATGACATTGGCTCGAAAAGATACGCCTCCGTGAATGCGTTCCGTGCGGAAGAAAAGAACGCGAGGACAAATAGGAAATAAAAATGAAAAGATTTCGAGTCATCCGAAAGTCTAGGCTAGCCCCTGGTTGCCCAATTTCTTAATCGGCTTCTGGGAATCAGGGCCCACGATGCCGTTTAACTATAATCCGATTACAGGATAGAAATGGCGGCAGGTGAGCATAAAGGCAGGGCCCAGCTTTCATGGGAATATAATACCATAATCGACGAAAGGAGTGGTCTTCCTTTTCGTCTCACTTTCTTCCTTCTTCGATCTCTCACGGACTTCTGCCGTGAAATCGGCGGCGATGTCTGCCGATTCGACGCGTGCCGATTTCAAAAGCGGAAGGAATCGTGACCACAATCGACGTCATCGGGACTATCGTTATCCGGAATTGTAACAAGAAATCGTTTAATTACCGACTCAATTTCGTCGGCTCGACTTTTTATTGCATTTTCAGTCGTAGCCACGTTTATGGGTGTTCCGATTGAGAAACTTGGAAGTATCGATCTCCGATTTGATACAGAACGGCCATAAATAATAGCGATTCTTGACGAAATATGCCAGAGCTACGATCACCGATGGAGGACTAAATGGTCGTGAGAACTTTTCAGTCTCTGAGGAAATATCCTCGATATTCTACTTGTAAACTATCGAGCTTCAAGAAATCGATAAAGTGCACATCAGTTATTGCCCATCACGCCTGCCATGTTTTACCGTATAATGTACATACCACACGCATTTACAAGGAAAAAACATAAAATACGTAAAATTATACAAAA
Source organism: Megachile leachella (assembly GCA_963576845.1). Taxonomy (NCBI): domain Eukaryota; kingdom Metazoa; phylum Arthropoda; class Insecta; order Hymenoptera; family Megachilidae; genus Megachile; species Megachile leachella. The sequence continues at coordinate 16,549,652 of OY756248.1, forward strand.
TTTGCGTGAAAGAATTTCGCGGAGAATTTAAAAAAAAAAGGCAGAAGAAACGGTAATCGGTCTTTAAATTTTGAACGAAACGGTAAGGAACGCCTTTCGTGTATACCTGACAGAGAACAATTTGCGATCCGCCTCGTGACGGGTAAAATTAATCGATAACGAAAGCGAGACACAGAGCCTCGATCGGCTGGAAAATATCGGAGCGTAAATACAAACGATTTGGTAGCCACTGTCCCGTACGAACACTGTCTGAAGTTAATGAATCATAAAGACGTAAAAGATCGTTCTCGTAAAGATCGCTACAATGCCATTAACACCGTTCGTAATTAATGCACAGTCAGCGTATCACCGTTGTAACATTCGACGGCCTCCGAGCACCTCGAAGAAGCGGTTTCTCCTCTGCACGTAGAACGACTTCGATCTTTTTCCCTTAATTAAAAATAACGATTGCTCGTTCGAGATGCGGTCTCACAGTTGGCGGCGTCGAAACAGGATTGGCACGGGCATAATCATAATTTCCCTTCATTCCATATTTTTTATCTCCTCTTTCTTCTGAGAATCTCCCGGTAACTAGCACACGAAGCCCCTTGTAAATGTTCAAGGATATTCCTGTCACCTTTAACATTCGTACACTCCTCATTCTTCCAATGACAGCAAATTGATGGAATATACTTTTTCATTTTTTTTACTGCACCCTCAAAAGCAAGTTGCAACTTCTTATACATGTGACAAATAAGGGAGAACGGTTTTTGTTAGCTGATCTCGTTCTTAAAGTACATATAACGAACATAGTAATGGACATCTACTACTTTAGACATAAGAATTTGGGTTCAAAGAATTTGAAACTTGAAGACAGCAATTTGCAGATATTGAAGGATGTATAAATACGTGTATAATTGAGTAATTTGACAGTCTAGAAACTTGAGCACTTAGCAAATTAAGAATCTTGCATTTTGAGTATTTTGAAGTTTACCAACCTAAAAGATATAGAAGATTTATTAATCTAAGAGTTTGAAGACGAAATTTAGAAGACATGCAAAGTTTGTCGACCTCTGGTTGAAAAGGAACGTCCCAAGAAGCTATCCAATTTACAAATTCATCGAAAGCACGCAAGATCCCTTGAATTCCTGGAAGCTCGAAAACAGAATTTCGCTCTCTTTTTTCCTCGTTATTCAGCGACGTGAAGCATCGTTCTCCCACGCCATGTAACTAACGCACAAGTGCCGTGCACAAGTGCAGCCACGAGGATTTATCGAGCTAATTTTGGGACAATGGCGGAGAGAATGAAGGAAGAACGCAGCAGGAGGATGAGAAACCGGTGGAAGGGAAAGAGGTTGAGGATGCACAACAGGTTACCTACCGGCTACGAGTACGGACGGTAGTTAACGGTGCGAATTGCTCGCCATATACGTAGCCTGTCACGTTTATGTTGGCCCGGCTAATGCCAGCCGGAGACTCACGTACGGTTTACACAGCCGTAAATATACCATGGGACTAATGTGGTGCAACTTTACGTCGCGGCTTACACGATCATCCCCCTCCTTATTGGTCGCGGTACCGTGCCCGTATGCGAGTATGTACACGAGTCCGCTCGAGGGAAGGAGTACGCTGGATCAATTAGGAATTTAAATTTCCGCCGTTCGACTCGTCCGCCTTTGGACATCAAAGGAATTTTTCACCTGGGAACTGCAAGGCGACGTTCATCGTTTCACTAAGGTTACACGCTCGAACTTGCAGTAAAACGAATTCTTAAATTTGCATTTCTTTCAAGTTCATCACTTTCGAAACTAAATCATTTTCAACATGTTACACTGTCTGATTTCCCAGTTTCAACTCTTCAAATTCATACCTTCCTACATTTTTAAAGTTTTGAATTTTTTGGCTTTCTAAATCTTTTACCCTCTAGATTAGCAAATTCACAGATTCATAAGGTAAATTCTAAATTTCATGTATGTTAGCGTCAACGTATTTTGGAGGGTCGGGCAATTGACCCGTGCTATTTTGCCTTTGAACGATTTATGGTAGGGATAGACTGCGTGAGGTCTAAGCGAAAGGTTTATGAGAGTCCAAGTGAGGCGATGGCTATTGACTTGAAGTCGCGTGGTCATCAGATGTCGCAGGACTGTGTGTTTTGTCAGATTGTAAAAAAGGGCAGGCAGTTTGTTATTGCACTGCCTAAATGAATAGGAACGTTGTTCCTTAAGGATCTAGCCACGGAAAGGCATCCTTGCCTTTGGTAAGAGGAGTTTAACTTCTCGGCACTTACCCCAGATCCTTATGATTATTCGGACCTCGCCTTTGCCTTTTTGCCCTGCCTAACATTAAAAAATAGTATTTTCTAACATGTAGGAGTTTTTTCATTTGAATAATGCATATGATTGCAATAAACTGTCTGATAGTGTCAGAAATACATTTGATGCAAGAATACACTGTTTTCAATCATTTCTTTCACTATTTAGAGCTCATTTCATGAGCGAAGAGCAAACTCGTTGAATTAATAAAGTCAAGTATCAATAGAGGGCCAAACGTCGACAAGGTATCGATAAGGTAGGAATAATCGATATCCACATCACCACAATTTCACAAATACTACAGCAACACGTGTATCGATAATACTTCCGCGTTACGTATCGACTGTCCATTTCATGGATTTCATCGTCATCGATACGCGTCGCGACGACCACTTGGCTAAATCCACTATCGACTCAATTATTGTTATTTATTTCAATAGGAATGCCCGCTAATGGCCGACCTTATTCCCGTTCGTAGCCGGTAGTTCGTGCATTTGCATGCAATTTACTTAAATCAGCGGTCGAGCCGTGCCCGACAACGCCACGTTCACCGATCGCATAAACCACCACGGAACCATTCTGACTTCTTCGAAGGTGTAGGTTGCTGTATCGAATGTCTGGCTGCTGCTGGTGCAGTTGCTGCTGCCGTGGCTGGGATCTGCACGGTGACAGGATCGGTCAGATCTCGTACCGATACGGTGGTACTCTCGTTTCAAAGCAATTACGCATAAATTTTCATGCCATGGCTACGACCTTTCCACCGTGGCTGAGTTAACAACTACCAGCGAACTTGCTGGCTCGCCTATTCTGCATCGCTCCCGGTAAAAGACTAAAAAAACGATAGCCCATCAACGCGTTAATAACTGTTTTACTCGTTTTTCGAATCCGTTTAAAATATCGATGATGTTTAAACAGCATATTCGCTAGGAGACATAGTTGAGGTGTCATCGAGCCTGATTAAACTTTTTTGGATAATTGCAGAGCAAAAATTAATTCATGTGGTCCTTTCTGTTAATACTCTTTATTTTGGAAGATATGCAGAGTTTAATTGGTTGATTTAAACTGGTATTAAATTATTCAATCGTACTGCGACAACTGTGGTAGCGAAGGAATCACGCGTTCTTGATTTATTTTATTTCGCCAATTCCCGTATGACCACTAAAACTGTTTCTGTTTTAATTCATTTTATATTTTTATATTCTCCAATAATTTCATTTTTTTATTCGGTAGTATTTCATTAATTTATTTAAACCATTTTTATAGTACGATGTTAAAATTATAGAAATTTCATAAATGATGTACATGCTATAAAATAAATATTATCTAAAACTTATAATACATCGAATAAATTTTTAAAACAATACAAGTGTCAACGAACACTTAATTATTTATAGAAAAGAACATTTGCATTTACAAGAAACTTTAATCCCGCTATTTAACCCCGTAACTCCAGCCGTTCGTGAACAATGAAAATAATTTTCCACGTGGAAAGAGGACGTGAACGCAACGGGATTCCTGCGAGCGTTGTTTATCCCCGTTGAAAAAAATCGAAGCTCGCGAGACGAACGAATCACGTGAAATCTTGTCACGTTCGCGACTCTTGTACCGTGGATCGAGGCTGCAAATTATTCCCCGACTTGCACAACCCATTCAGGCATTTGCGCGTCATAGATTGACCATCTTCGGTTAAATTAACACCGTCTTCGAAGAATCGACGGGTCCCGGCATCGCGTGAAAGTGGCATAACTTACTTCGACTTCGGATAAGCCACGTTCCACTGACCCTGGCTGCTTGATGAACACGTCTTTCAACGATTTTACCAAAACAGGACTATAACCGTAACCGCGTTAATAGATTACCGGCCGTGTCACCGCAAGCGATTTTTCAAACGTCTCCTCTTATGTACTGACTTGCATTGCAACTTTGGCTGATCAATGGATGCAAATCAAATAGGCTTAATTATACTCGTCAAGTGGACTTTGTTTTCAATGTTATTTCATAGGTACTTTATCTGAACTTTAAGAAGTACATTTTCATATTATATACTGTAGTAGTAATGCTATATGTAAATGTACTATTGATATCATTTTCATAAAAAATAAATGTGACAAAGAAATCCTTAAAAACTCTTACATTCGTTAAAAGCTACCTTATTTTTCAAACACGCGAGGCAAGAAGTTCATCAGTGAATCTGTTATGAAAGATTCTTCTTCTGTGCACCTGTCAAGGTATACAGTTCTATAAATAACTTCAAAAGATGATATTTTGCGTTACGATCTCATCCATTAATCTTAACAATATTTCAAAGATGTTATCGACATATCATCAGGCATCAATAAAATATCGATAACTTATCGATAATCACCGGCAGCGTTTCTAATAGCCAGATAAATGGATGCAAAATGAATGTTCGGAGCAGGTAATTCTTAACGATCTGCGTCAGCTTTAAGCACGTTGGAAACCATCATTTACGAAGGATCAAACATCTGTAGACACGCGGGGCGGGTTAGATGTTCGTCAAACGCGACGGTTCGCATACGAGGAAGATATTGTCCATAGGTTAATCCTGCGGTCGCGTCATTCTTCTGCAAGTCACTGATAGGTTACGGTTGATTGCAGTAATCTTCGCGTCGATGTTCCGTAAAACAATGAAATAAAAAATACTGGAAACACGAGGCATTACTAAATAACGGTATGCCTAACTACGGGCTTTAATGCATCGAGAAAACTATAATCGCTCGAAACTTTGAGGCCGACGTCGCAGGCGAGCTCGTGTCTCGTGTGTGACCTACATATGTGGTCCTACAATATGTTCGGTTATGTGGTGACATTTTGAATATGGGGATACTTTAAATATAGTAGTAGTTTAAGTATAAAATGTATTGTGTGAAGATAATCCAGATGTCGAGTAAGGTGTTTGAAGAGGAATAAGTATGCAAGGTAAACATTGGATGAAAGTGCTTTAGGAAATAAACTGTATCATTGAATGATAATATCTATATTAAAGAAAAACGGGAGTATTGGGTTTGAAGTTTATGAAGTATTGAAGACGCAAGTTTTCTTCGAGAAAGATAGTTACCTTGAATGTTAGAAAGCTGATTAGAATATCAGAAGGTAGACAGGAGCGTTTGACTTCTGATTCGATTGAAACTGGTACATGATAGCGAGTAGTCAGATACCGACATCAAAGAGATAGTAAACATTGCGGTTGTTGAGTCTTGTTTGGTCGAGTGTGACAAGCTAATGGTGTCCTTGCTCCATCGAGGCCCCGATTGAAAATACCACGCTAGTGTCTACCAAATCGGACCAAAGTGAGCGGACAGCCACAGTTAGTATAGTCCCAGATGCAAGTGACACGCGGCCGATTGCCGAGCGAGAGGCGAATGTCGAAGGGGAGGTGTTGGCTTTCGAACCGAAGCACGTGAACGTTCCACTAGCGCAACACAGAAAACCATAAAACCCACTATGGTAGCTGTCCACCAACGAACGACCGTCATAAAGTCGTCTCGTTAACAAATTGACAGAACTCGCGTTTTGTGCCGCGAAATCAATGCGATACAAAATATTCTGATGCTTCAATAGCCAACACATATTCAGCTACTTCAACGAATGTCTGTGATTTCTGACTTGTTCGAGAAGATAACGTATCCCTGGACAAATAAGGCGAGCATCGCGAAAACATCAAACAACGCTGAATTAAATGGCTATAAATACGATGATCATCGAGACAGAAGCAACTCCAAGATATCCAAAAAGTTTAGTAATATCCTCATGTGGATGTATAAAGTATCATTTAATATGTAAATTACTTTTACAGAAATACCTTGAAAGACCCTGAAATTCGCGATGATCTTGAGGATTCTTTTACTGTCTTTGATAGCGATAAAAATTATTTAGAGGTTCGAGGGAATAAGTCCCAATATTCTACTCTAATTTTTTAAATTACAGAATTTTCCAAAAATGTTAACGTTCACTTTCGTAATCATAAATTCCACCGCATCGGCTGATGCTGCACATATTAAAAATAAAGAACCTGGTGATAAAAATCGTGCTGTTATTTAACAGGAGTCATCCAAAACCACTTAGCCCATTGGGAGCCGCACTTTGTGAATCTCTGGCATGGATATTGTAGTAACGAAAGATCAAACATCCGCTAAGAAGGATATATGACACCTGTCCGATAAGCGCAGACAGGTATTCGTCGATTCACGTGTCTACCAGTTTATACCGTGAACATATATGCCGTTAAGCCGACCCGTCACGAGTCTGCAAGGTGTTCTTGAGAAATGCACGGTCTTTTTCTCGATTACGCGTGCAATTAACAGCCGGCAAACGAGGTATAAAAAATAATAAGAATCTCTCGTGGCGCCTCTGTTTATTATATCGAACGCGAACGAGCTTACGCACAACCGTGGAAAGAGTTGTACGAGGCTGGCGGGACCCGCGCAACTCGCTAACGAGCTAAACTCGTAAATAACTTTGATTCAGTCAACCAGGAAATGCTTCGTACCTGTTGCGTTATCTTTAATGGTAATAGTCATGTCCAAAGCGTGGTTATTAATATTTAAACTGCTTCAAAACATTGTGAAGGTTCGATAAGCTTATCGGTGGAAGTACACTTATCTAGATTTTTACTTTGCACTGAACGTTACATATGCGATCAAAGGAATCTCAATTTAAATTAATTTTAATTTCTTCTCAAGGTCCCGGAACGTTGAACGACCTTTCTGGCAAATAAGATGCTTTATTCTCCATTTCTGTTCACATGTCTGGACTTCGATGTTATTTACTAGTTTATATTCAGAATGAAATGAATCGTTTAACCTAGATAAGATAATGACATAATTGGTTTGCAGAACAAGTTACAAGTTGATTAATCGTTTCATTTTTCTGCCTACAGTCATTTAAGATCGTAAAGGTGAATCAGAGCAGGAAAGTGACTCGTCACTATTGCAGGTTTCGTTTGTCGTAGCTACGAGAAGTATAATATGCATCACTGATTGGCATCGCAGCTTGTACCTTCGGGAAACATCCCTGCGACACGTTCGAGGCATAGGGGTTTCGTATGGACCCGACGACTTTGTTAGCGCACCCCGATGTAGATAGAGCACCTCCCTGTTACGCTGTTCGCCATTTGAATGGTAGAACCTAACCGGCTGTAGGTTACCGTGCTATCGATGCCGGTGTACAACGTCGAGGTAGGCAGCGTAAGCGCCAAGAAGAACTCAGTGCTTTCCGTGAAACACCTTCGTGAAACGTACGACGTTACTCGGGGAACAGGCTCCTGCTAGAGATACTCGAGGATGCACCAGGAGCAAGTACCGAGAGATGTACGACGAGTGCTGGATTCTAAGGTGGACGTAAATACTGGGGATGCTAAGGGAGACAATGAATTTTCGTTCCAACAATTTCACCCCATCTGATCCATAAATTTTGTTTCGTGGTATGTTCTTATAAATTATGTGTAACAGGAGAATGTGGTCGATGAATTATTTCTTCAGGAATGAAAACTGGTTTCTTACTGTCTCTTTGTATCCTCAAAATAAAAAGTGCCACAATAAGTGTTCCAAATCACAAGACCTCCTTTAAAGATATTGCTTATACATTAAAATTCAAGTAACACTTTAAAGAAAGAAATAAAAGAGGAAATGTTAACAGGAAATTAAAGGTTTACTGTAATGAATCAGCATTTGAATCTCTACGTTTTAATATAAAAAGTGTCTCAAAAAGTGTTCCAAATCAGAAGACCTCCTTTAAGGATATTGATCGTACATTAATATTTACGTGACACTTTACAGAAAGAAATAAAGAAAAATTGTATGTTGACAAGAAATTCAAGGTTCACTGTGATGAATCCACATTTAAGTTTCTACGTTTCTTCAAAATAAAAAGACCCTCAAAAAGTATTCCAAATCACACCTCCTTTAAGAATGTTGATTATTAAGATTCAAGTATAAAATGTTACAAAAATGAAAAACTAATAAAGTAAAAAGGTATACTAACATGAATTTAATGTAACGAATTAATATAGCTTGTAAAGTTGGCAAGAAATAAATATAGTTAGAGGTTAGAATCGTGCCGAAAGTCGGTACGCAAAATGGCGGCACAGACAAAGGAGGACAACGATAATTTGCATCAACGAGCGTATTTGATCGCGAGATAACCGCGGCAATGAAACGCAGGAACAGCAGAGGTCTATTCGAGACAGGTGAAACGTCGACGATCAAACACGTAGACGCGGGACGCCAAGGTGCGGCGTTCTCGATCGATTCTCGATGCACCTTACGACCTCTGCTCGACGCATATGCCATATGCATTACCGTTGCACGAGCCTTTAACGTTGACTCGAACCTCCACCGGGATAGATAATTTCGCGCGAACGGAAATTCTGCGGGCTCTGCGAGAGATTGAAAGAAGATTTAATAAGACCTGCTGGTCGTGCATCGTCGTCTTTCCAAGTACGTCGCGTTGCGTGTACATCGGCGAACATCATAGCACTCTCTGGGGAAATGGCGGTCATGAAGAAGAGAACGTCGCTCGTCATTTTTGGTTATTCGAATTTAGAAAGTCTTGAGTTTGAAACTTTGGAAATCTAAAAATTTGGGGATTTGAAACATTTGAAAAGACTCGAGAATTTCAGAAACATAAAAGCTGGAAAATTTAAAAATTTAAAAACTGTAAATTAGAAAATCAGAGATTTAGAAAATTTGTTAACTTTGCACATCTGACCTCCAAAGAAATCGAAACCTTTACACCAGTTGTGAGTCAAAGAAAGATTAAATTACGTTTGAATGTAGTACTATCGTATCGAGACCTCGATTATTAAGAAAGAGAAGAACGAAAGGTTATTCCAAGATGAATGCGTAATTCCAGTAATTATCTGCGGTCTACCATGCGTACTTGCAACAGCAGCGATAAAAAGGACTCTAATTGTTCACGTTTTACGCGAAGAAAAATTCTTGTATTGTGTCGAACGCGGGACAGCGTACGACCCATAACTCAATTAAAACGATTTTCCTAGAAAACGATTACAACAAAGTTGTATCTGTTCTGCATAAACAGTCGTTGATTAATTGCTACAAACGATAATGCTTTTCTGTGACATTTACAACTGAATCGGTGAGTTGTAAAAGAGTATACAAGAAGATAGAGAAAATTCGTAACAAAAGTGGCAATATATCGAGAATCTACTGTATAATAGATCAACGTCAGCAGTTGAACTACAAAGACTCATTTACTATAATTGCTAACCGCTGTGAGCAGCAAAAGTGTATTCTTAATCGTAAGAAAAATGAAGCTTCAACGTGAAAGACATATGAAATTGAACTGACTGTGTGTGAAAGGTATATCTATACTCCAAGGAGCTTCGTGTCAAGAAGTAATTACCGATTCATTCATCGATCATTTAGCAGACGTATTATCGAATTGTATGTACGTCTACCAGTGACGAATATAAAGTAAGTGGAGATATCGTTGCTGTTGGATATTCTTTTAAAATATGGACTGGTCTTTTTTAGATGGGATGCAGATATCTTGCTTTAGAAATTAAGAGGTTTTAAATATGGAAGTTATCATATTCTTAAATAATTCTTCAATCAGCCAAATTTTTAATTTCTGTATTACTAACTCGAATTCTCAAGTTTTAGAATCCTGAGAATTCGTGTCCTCAATTTCAAATTCCTCCAAAACTTAAAATCACATCTTCATGAAGTTCTAAGTTCTCAATTTTCAAATACTGTGTTTCTAAATGGGTAAATTTAAGTTATAAATTTCCAAATTTTTAAACTCTTAATTTCCATATTTTCAAATCTAGCATTCCCAAATTCCAAATTCTTAAGTCACCAGTTTTACAAGTCTTAAACTCTCAAACTCCCAGACTTTCAATTTCCATCTTCTCAAATCTCCAAATTTTTAAGTGTCAAATTCTCAAATTCCTGAATTCTCAGATCCTCAAATTCTGAAGTTCCCAAATTCATAATACTCCACATTCTCAAATCCCCAAATCGCCAAATCCACTACTCCTGAATTCTAAATTTCGAAATTCCCAATTTCTCAAGTTCCAAATTCTCAAACCGCTAAATCTTCAATTTCCAACTTTTCAAAGTCCTAAATTCTCAGATCCCCAAATTTCCAAATCCTAAAATTCACAGAACTTCACATTCCCAAATCCACTACTCCTAAATTCCAAATTACCAAATCTCCAATTCCCAAAAGTCCAATTCATAAAACCACTCCGTTTTCAAATCTCCTCCCGAATCTTTAGCTCTCAATACTCGAGGCCTAATAAAAGCGATTATCATACGTGGCCTTTGAACACATCTCAGACAAGAAGTTCCAGGAACGCTATAATTTAACCCGGGCAGCACGCATCGTGCTTTCACCCGTGATATCCATAAATAATATTTGTTTCGAGAACGTCATGGTTTATTACGTATTGCACGAGATACGCCACGTTACCGCAAACTACAATACCGTTTAGCGTGCTTTAACGACCGATTTAACGATAGAACCAAGTACACGTGGAGCACGAGGTGGTCCAGACACATTAACCCAACGACGTATCTAGATTTACAGAGCATTAAGACGTTTCGTTGTTCGAACGTCGACTTGTCTACCAAAAAGATTTCCTATTAGTGTCCAGTTTTTGTTCTCATTCTTCCTAGCTTTCGTCATTCGCGAGACGTTTCCTTTAACGAAGCGTAATCGTTAAGGTTGTTTGCGGCTGAAAGCACGAGGCTTCTAAGGCTCTGAATCGTCTGGCTCTCAAGTTTTTTCGGGTTAATTTAAGTAACTAGCGGATACCGGGAAACAAAGAGGGACGAGAAATCTTGATGAGCGGGCGTGGCTACCATTGCCGGACAATTTTATAAAGATCTGAAGATGGAATCAAACACCAACAAGTGTTATGTTCGAAATCTTCGACATATTTTATCAAAAGTACAAGCTACGTTGCATAGGTTTGAACCGGTTCATTTTTCAATATAAACTTTTCATTTAAAAATGAAATTTTAGAGTTAGAAGTTAAAAGAACTCTGACACAAAATGTTCCAGAAGTACAATCAAATAGTACTTGTCATATGTCAGTATCAAATTAAAAGTTTACTGAAAATGTCTATAAGAACCTTTCATCAATAATTTTAATATAAACTGAGTTGTCAGAAAATTGTCTTAGCAACTATTCTGTGTAATATGCAGTCGGACGATTATCTAACAGTTAATTTTGTACGAAGAACATTAACAAAACATTAACATGATATCAAGAACACCATCAGCATAGGCTGATGATCAAGCATGATTGCATTCCTTTTGTCAGGGTTAAAGCTTGCCACGCAATATTTATGCAGGGTTATACAGTGTTATAAGTGGTGCAAGTTCTTTTCTCAAGTCATTTAATCAACTCGTTTTTCGAGTACTTCATAAACAACTCATGTTTATTCTTCACGACTTGTTGATGACATTTAATATTTATATCATAACATCAATTTTTCGAATCCCCTTAACCACGGTTTTTGCAATGGACTTAGTTTATGACCGCATACTGAACTTGATGTGGTCCCTCAGCCCTTATTTTGTGGACAAAGAACGACAGGCAACATTAAGGAAACGGCGTGAATCAACAGGGCCGACGAACCTGCCTAAGCTTGGAAACCAGTTGATGGATCCGATCCATTTTTAACGAAATTACGGCAAAAAGGTTAAACGTTTGACGGCGAGGTTCGTGGTCGACGGGCAAAATTAAATTAATTATAAATTGTGGATCCACCATGAAATTCCAACGACCAGTTTTTGCATGGTCAACTTCTCTGCCTATGAGAATTACCGCGATGGTTTCAACTGTACAGTCAAGGGCAAATCCGACTTCCCTAGGGAAAACTGAGTGAAAAAACATTTCACCGATTCGGTGCCTTTTTGACGTTTTTGGGGTTCGGGGATTTGAAGACGAATTCAGAACGTGGAGATGTAGATGGAGACATTTGGAGGAATTTAGAGATGAAGACATAGGGAACTGACACTTAAAGACTTTGGGGTTTCAGGAGTTTAGGGGTTAAGGATTTGGGGATTCAGGGATTTGAGGATTTGAAGACTTTATGACTTCCAAATTTGGGGGTTTGAGCTTTGGAGACTTTGGGTTTGATGACTTTAAAATTTATGATCTAGGAATATGGAAATTTGGAGATATGGAAGCATAGAATTCAGAAATTTGAAGAAGTTGGAAACTTGAAAGCTGATTTAGAAATGTCAATATTTAAAAACTTGAATGTTCAAAAATTTGTAAGTAGGCAATGGAAAAGTAGTTTAATTTATATAGAAGTGAAGATTGCAACCGAGTGTACCGAGGCAAAGACCGGATCCCGTATCGATACATCTTCAGCCATATAATTCGCGTATCCCACGAATTCTGCGTCTCCTTCTATTTGTATGTTAATTCATTGCCAGAAGAAAGGAATTAGCGATTCTGCAAACGCCGCGAAGGCGACGAGCTTGCTTCGCGGAACGATCGTTCACACGCTTGCTCTTTCTCTCTCCCCTGCCTTTTTGCCACCAGTGAATTCAATTATCCCGCATTATAGATGCTGAATTTCCTTGTCCCTCGATGTACCACAGAATTTTCTTACAACCTTACCGAGAAATTCACTGGTAATCGTGTCGACTCTCTCTCGAAAGGACGATCGCTACCTTGGAAATCTTGGACCAAGATGAAGCTCGCACGACCTCGTTACTCTACCCAGCCAAGCTTATTAGTACGGACCACAAAGAGGGCGAAGAAATAGGAATCTCGAATGGACGCATTAGTCCGAAACATGTTTCGTAGAATCCTAGAAGGGTGCACTATAGATGAAACTTTTAAATGTTACTTGGGAAAACTTTGGTGTCTTTGTACTTGGTTAGTTTTATTAAACTTTATTAAATTTTAGGATGAGTCTAGTAACGACAAAACTGTTGTATAGCAAGCTTTCAGATCTGATAGTTGGATTACAAAACAGATTGTTGATTATGTTATAGTCAGATTACAAAATAAAATGTTATAACGTATGAGGTCCAGATTTCCAAATGTAAGTACAAGAAAATTTAGGAGTGTATACTTGTCATCGCAGTATTGAAATGCAAAATAGTATGCAGCAAAATCGTACATGCATGAATTGATTCCCGTTTACAATGAACATGATCTAAGCACCAATTATATCATTACGAAAGGCGTTACTGCACAATGCGACTCCGGGTTATTAAACTAATAATAGCAGTATTTCAAGCAATTTCAACGCACGCAATTCATCAATTTATCGAACGACAAAAGGGACATAATTACGTGATAAATGGCAGCTACCGGTTCGAAGATTAATGCCGAGTACGCGTGATATTTATAAGAAGAATAACGGGCAAGTCTTGATTGGTCCGACGAAAGAAAAGGTGTAAAATAATCGTATCTTAATAAAATCTTCATCGACGATTACTCCGGGAAACGTGATCGTTTCTTTTAATAGTTTTCAATCTCCGTTCGAGAAACCAATAATAAAATTATCACTGCGCGAAGAGGGATTAAAATTCAATGGCTCGAAGAGGGGAAAAAAGGAGGGACGAGCTGCCGTCTCGATCAAGTTCCGTTATCATTAATTGCGTTTATTACGGCGGCTTCGGATCAAACGTTTCACCGCAAAAGTGCGGATAAAAGCGCACCTGCTTCGACAGTTAGCACCGTCGAGATCTTACACACCGTATACACCGACACTCTAATTGCGTTCTCGAGTTTCTAGCACGACTTCCCGAAGATGTAGCGCGCCTTGCTGCAGCCTGTTTACCCTGTAAGCTAGACACAGAAGGGTTACTGCCAGCTACGTTCGCAATAAATGTAGCACGTGCTCTCCTATGCTTTTTCCCAGTACTCGATGTCGCTTTCTGATCGACTACTTTAATAATTCAACTAGCACTTCACCTGTCTGGGAATTTTTTATGAGACTTTTAAACGATCAAATATGCAGACTTGTAAGAGTTCCACATTTGCGTACTCTTATTTTAAATCTTCAAATTTAGAATTGCTAAATCTTGAGTTGATTAATATTTAAACTGGTGAATTGTAAAATTTTCAAATTCTTGGATTTTTGAATTTTGTGCTGATCAAAGTTTCGTGTGCATACATTATTTAATTCTGCACTGTCGAATTGTCAAATTGTCAAATTGTCAAAATGTCAAAATGTCAAAATGTCAAAATGTCAAATTATCAAAATGTCAAATTATTAAACAGTTAACCTTGTGAAACCGTCAAACAATCTTATTGTCAAATTCTTAAACTGTCATATTGTCAAAATGTCACATTATCAAAGAATCAAAGAATCAAAGAATCAAAGAATCAAAGAATCAAAGAATCAAAGAATCAAAGAATCAAAGAATCAAAGAATCAAAGAATCAAAGAATCAAAGAATCAAAGAATCAAAGAATCAAAGAATCAAAGAATCAAAGAATCAAAGAATCAAAGAATCAAAGAATCAAAGAATCAAAGAATCAAAGAATCAAAGAATCAAAGAATCAAAGAATCAAAGAATCAAAGAATCAAAGAATCAAAGAATCAAAGAATCAAAGAATCAAAGAATCAAAGAATCAAAGAATCAAAGAATCAAAGAATCAAAGAATCAAAGAATCAAAGAATCAAAGAATCAAAGAATCAAAGAATCAAAGAATCAAAGAATCAAAGAATCAAAGAATCAAAGAATCAAAGAATCAAAGAATCAAATAGTCAAATACTTAAATTGTCATATCGTCAACATCCCAAAAAGTCAAATAGTCAAATTTTCAAGTAAATAAATATAAAAATCGTGGAACCTAAACATTCACTGGTAACCAGTGTTCGCACGCATCATACATACATGTGGTTCTCGCTGTAAGTTGCCCATCATTATGCCACTTTCATTTTCCTGAAACGATAAACGTTCGTCGTCCCGTAAGAAATTACGCAGCCACAGTGGATCATATTATACTGACGTTCTCTTTATATTGTAATCTTGTACCCGGTGGATGTTACAAGAAAACGGTTAGCTTATTCCTCTCTCGATTATTCAGGACGTTTGTTTCGCGTCAAGGAACACGCGTTAAGCGACGCTCGTTTTGACAGGTACACGGTATAAAAATAATCGCGTGGGATTTGTGCGTTATTCCAGTCTTTTATTTCTCTCCAAGTACACATCAGCTGCAAGGTATCGTCGCAGTACTCGTTCGAGTTATAGGCTTGATGCCATTCACTTGTCGTTGGGATCGAACGAAAGATAAACCCGGTTCTTTAAAACTATCGCTCATTCTGACTCTGTCACAGTAGCTGACAATTTTGGCAGTGGTAATAAATACACGTACTTAATCATACGGTTCCGTGGTACATATAGGGTGTTAATAAAATATACACATTATATAATTGAACAAGTTTGTGAGGTTAATGCAATTTTGAAAATTAAAAATTGTTAGCAAAAATTGCATCAATGTGTTATCTAATATTTTTAGTATCAGTTTTATGGTTAATGTTAGTAATGTTTAAAATCATCTTTATGTTTGATATTTACATATTTTGCAGTCTCTTTCAGCAACCAAAAAACAATACACTCAGCTATTATATTTTAGGAGTGAAATTATGGTATGAAGCAAAGATTTCAATATTTTCCAAGATTTAGCAGCAACTTCAAACGTGTTTAGTTTACAAGAAAAACATTAGATGACAAAGATACTATATTGTACTTAGGATATTAATAGAAGGTATCTGATCATAATTCAGTGATATATACGCGTATTAAGAATATTTTGAAACAACCTGCCGTGGGTGTGTCCGTGTACAAAAGCGTACAGGAAGATCACCTGTGCACCTCTTCTCCACGAAGAGAGTTTACTTTTCCGACGATACCAAGTGATTTGAATAACAGTACTAGCCAAGATCTCTATGTGCTTTGAAGGTCTACTTAAATATTCTATTTTAGCTAGACGAGAAGGCGTTTGTGATTCTTCTGGCTACCAAAAGAATACGCGTTTGACGTGTTGGAAACGTCAGGTGGTCGACTTGGAGAGCAATGATTATTCTATCGATATTACACAATCTTCAAGTCTACAAAGTTTACAAGCTTGAAAATATGGGATTTGTTAAGAGAAAACTTACAATTTTGGGAATTTGCAAATTTGAGAAGTTAGACACGCGAGAAGTTAGTAATTAGAGGATTTAAAATTTGTCACATTTCTTAATTTTAAAACTCTTAACTTTCCAGTTTCACAAATTTCCAAATTTATAACATTGTAATTTTCTAAACTTGAAATTTTTATATTTCAATATTGCTACATTTCTGAATTTTCAATTCTCCAAACTTTCACTAAAATCAGAAATCTCCAATTTTATCACTGCCAGCACATATCACCGTACGAGCAATGTGTCCAGGTAGAAGTACGAACGTAGACTTCGATCGATATACAGATTACGATTCGATATATGCGCAGTCCATTTCTAGAGCCGATGTCCGATACATTTATAAGTAATCTACGGATATCGACATGGGTCCGCAAATAGTCGCGCATTTACGCTTTCATTGGTCGATCGAGCAGTCGTCGACTGTCGAGTTTGTCCGGTGGTTGCATGAATAACGGCTTTCTACCGATCGCTGAAGATTCGCCCACATTGGCCTTTGAATCAATTATGTACGATTTATATTTATGCGAGGCAAAGAGGAAGAGAGGTGGACACACGGGGCGGAGAAGTTGAGAGGTAACGAGAGCACACATCGACAGACAGCGAGCGTTGAAGGCAGAGAGAAATACAGGGAGGAAGCGTGAACGGTAAAAGATGGCAGATCGGTTAAAAAGGGTGTAGTAAGAAAGAGAAGAGGAAAGTTGCACACGAGCTCGTTTGCGAAGGTACGCATCTCGAGGCAAATAAATCAAGGCTGCACCCAGATTTCAAAGCGTAAGATTACAAAAATTAATCGACCTGACGTTCGTTGCGATAAAAAAAAATGATCCTCTTCTACGCTCCTCTTTTCTTTTTTTTGATCTTGTACCTCGCAGGAGTGTAACCGCATGCCGGTTTTCGTCCACGGATACGTAACGATCAAGCTACGGACAGCTGGTGGGGTTTATATCAATTACATCGATCGTGGCCATAAAATTTCGATGAACAAGACCGGGATGTCGTTAATTACACTGCACGCTTCGTAAACCTCCAAATAAGTTCGGTGGGGAGCAGATCGCAATCGGGGACTGCTCCGATAATCTGTTCGATTAACAAGAAACCTCGAGCCACACAAACTTTGTACGCCCGAAATCGCGACGATCGATGTATCGTCACTTTCGTTGCATATTTATTTTATCGTTAATATTAACGGACGTTGAGTCGGTGACGTGGATATACATGGGACATGCTTCGGTACGTGTGCTTCCTCTGGCTCACGATATGTAAGGCAAAAAGAGACTGAAGTATCGAGACTGAGGCAAAAGACAAGAGTTCAAGGGATTTCTTGATAAAATTCTAGGATTATCTTTGAGGTGTATTTTCCTGTCTAAAAAAAAAGGACTAAAGAAATCCTAAGAAAATTTTGAGGACAATCCATGCAAGTATTAGTGGTATCCTACAAATTATAGGAAGTAGGTTTAAAGATAAAGAAACTCTGCAAAGATCATAGAGATACAGTAGTTGAGAAAATGTACGGAATAATAACACTCTAGTTTATCAACTGGAGTTCTTTCGTTTAGGAAAGGTTAGTATCGCGGTCGGAAGTATAGAAAGGCACTAATTCAAGGAGGATACAGCGTACGTGGTTCTGTTACGCGGCTCGGCTCATAATAATTATCAATAATCCCTCGCATTTAGGAGTAATCACAGCGCAACCTTGGTACGTCATTCCGACACATAGGGAATGAATGCTCACAGCAGCGAAACGCGTAACGAGATTCGCCATCGCGCGCAAGACTTAAGCCGACTTACAGTGTTTGATTTAACGTGCCAGGTTGTACGGGAACGAAACAGGAAGATAATAATTTGATGATTTATGCCCGTTCTTCGTAAATGTATCCTGGCCGGTAGTACGTTATTTTCAAGAACGACGAGGTGGTAAAAGGAGGCCTACCGCTCGAAGCTCGATGGAAGGTCAATTTTATAAATAATACGTTTTACGATACGGAAACGAAATGGACACGGCGTTCCTTCTTTTTTACCCTTTCCGCGGCTGTTACGTAATGGATCATACCGAAATTAGCCGAAACATCACGACGTCATATTTCACGGCTGTTTTTAATTTAACGAGTACCTCCCAACGCGAGGATCACTCGTTTGACGAAGCTTAAGCCGCGGGTGGAAAAGAATCGACGCGCATAAGAGAAAGAGAAACGTTGCCTTACCAAAAGATTTACGCACCGTGGCGGAATCGTTCGACGCTCGATTCTCCGACTCGTCCAATAAATATCGGTCGTTGATCGACTTCGTATGAATTTGCACGATCGTTAGCTTCTCTTCGACACGCTTAATTAGCTCATCGTCAGTGATCCTTACGATTCAGCCACGTGCTTGTGAATCACGTAATAATCCGACGCAGATGCAACTTACGATCTGATCGAGGGATTCGTTAACGATTTCTGAACCATCTCTGGCACAACACTTATCAAACACATGCGATCTCTCCAGCCAAATATCTTGATTTATAATTACCGCCATGCATCTCGAGTGCAAATAGCGATTATTAACGCACTACCGAATCTTAATGTACGAGGATGACGGCAGTATACTTGAAATTGATTAAACGACTGTGTTGATATTCTGATAGCTGTGCGATTTTGTGCAATGTACTTTTGGATATGAGCAATAATAATCTCTTATCGATATTCTTATTTTAATATATCATTACCTATTTATGTAATTATATTTAATAACTTTAAAATGTTATTTAAACGTTTTATGAAAATGAAATATTTTACTATACCGTTCCATCAAATGAAGAATTGCAAGATCACGCAAAATTTTGCCGAGGTAAACGACTGTCCTGCTAATACGTACCTGAAAGCACAAATAATTTTCCTTATTAAAGTAAAATCTGGATACTCGTTAATAACATGAATTTGGGTTAAGATACAAATGAATTAAGATTAAATTTAAGATATACTTAAGTAGCTTGTTACGTGTGTTTATACTGAAGTTTACATTATGCATACGAGTATAATTAAATTTACTTCACGTTGTAATTAAGTTTACTTTAAGATAGCTTCACTCCAATAATTTCATTTGATATCAACATTCAGGAGTACAGCAAATTCATTTTTATTCTTTCCATACTTTTCGAGTGACCAGGTACTTAAAACTTGTCATTGTAATTTACTGAAGAAAGAAATGAAAAGTGTGAGTACTAAAATTTGATTAAACTAAAGGATTCAGGTATAACATTGGAAGTTTTTTGATCTTTGTCCAGAATAAATTTTTTTTTCAAAACCATGGAATTTGAAGAATTAAAGCATCAAGTATTCATTTTTATGTAACGACTATAACAGATGTGATACGGGACAAGTAATTCCATGACGGTGGCAGACAACGAGAGCATAAAAGTGCGGTTCGATAAATCTGTTAGGAGCGTTACGGTAGCGAACGTCTCTCGCTCTCTCCACTTTGGTTACTCGAAAACACACATGTAGGAACACACACGCGTACACACACACGTGTAGAGAGCGGCGATACACGACACGTTGTCCCGGTGATATTAACGCGATACGACGAAGGCGGTGCATATATATTCTTTCGAAGTGGCTCGAGCGTGTCACGTATGTATACGGGAACGCAATGCCGTTAAAAATTTAAGGAGCGGACTCAAAGGCCTCTTTCCGATTAAACGATAAAAGAGGAAATAAATGTGAGGCGTGCGTTGCACACGCCGGACCTTTTATCGCTTACACGGGAAACAGGATCTCTTGCCCGTTGATTCCTCAAGATTTCGTTTTGCGCGGGTGTTAAGGTCGCACGCGACTTGTTACGACCATGGAAATTCCATTAGGGGATTACATACGACACCGGTGGGCAACTGCGCCCGCGAGGGCATGATGCATCGGTGTGCAGGTGAACCACACTGATGAGCTAATTTCTCTTTTTGAAAATTTGTAAATTTTGATCCGTGAATTTCACTAATTTCCGCATTATCAAAGTTCGAAAATGGGACTATTTATCAGAATATAAAAATACGCAATTTATGAATTATCGGATAAATTATCAAATCTTTTGAACTTCTATGTTTTTACATTTACAGAGTTGTAAATTGTTAAGAGTTTAAGTCCACGATTCGTTAAATGTCCAAATACTACAATTCTCAAATTTAAAATCCTAAAGTGCCCAAATTCTTTTTCGTATCTCAAAAAAATCTCGATGTTCATTTTTTAGACCACGGTACAAAGCGAATAAAGGACAGCCGACACACGATGCTAATTATCCCACGGTAAAGATCTTAATGCTACCAAACATGGAAGTTAAAAAAAGAAACCGACTGGCTGTCATGAGTACGCGCGGTTACACGCAAACCAGTCACATATTTGTACAATTAATACCCGCGAGAGTACCGTAAAACGTGGAGCCAATCGGTCGACACGAAAAGGCATTAAGAGAAGAAGCCTCGCGTCGACACAACTATCCGCGTAGGTGTTAAACGTAAGCACACACTGTGCGACTGTGATTCCGAGAACCGTCTTCGAAATCACATTAATCACCGAGGAATATAATCGGTTGAACGGTGGTTAATTAAGAAACAATTTATCCTATCATTATTTATAACTGTAAACTGTGAAAATTCTTCATGATGTGATGGGCAACGATGGGCAAGCGAGAGCTGACAGGGCTAGACAATTTATGTTTGATCATTTCTGATTTGTATTTCTAATTTCACACGTTTTATATTATTCAGTTATATTAAGTTTTTAA
Source organism: Megachile leachella (assembly GCA_963576845.1). Classification (NCBI taxonomy): domain Eukaryota; kingdom Metazoa; phylum Arthropoda; class Insecta; order Hymenoptera; family Megachilidae; genus Megachile; species Megachile leachella. The sequence continues at coordinate 16,570,847 of OY756248.1, forward strand.
ACTTTTATATTTAGTACATTTCCAATTTTATATTGAAAGTTGAATGTTTCTTTTCCTAATTTTAACATAACTACATTTGCCCTACCTGATTCTAAATTACTAATTGTAAGTTTCTATATTTATGAATGTCTATGTTTATAAAGTTCTGCATGTTAAATTTGAGAGTTATCAAATTCTCATTCCATAATTCCATGTTAAGACTTCTTGTATTTAAAAGCGTAACTTCCTTTTCAAGATAGAAATTTGGTGCAACGAAATATTTCTTCATGACAGTGCTATAATCCAAAGAACGGTGCGAAGCTTGGCGTTTTACCGGCTTTAAAAGCTGCAAATATTTCAAGGTCGCTATGAAGACGGTACTTGGAGAGTCGTTCCGAGGTGTCGGAAAGTCCATTGAACGCGTATGCGCGTATGTGGGTCGATCGTAACCGAAAATTAATACGAGGAGCCTGTTAGCAACGGTGAGAAAAGATCACGCTAGCAATATCCCTCCCGTTTTGGGCCAACTGCCCCTACCGGATCTTATGTCCATGCAAATTGATTGTTATTGGCCATTACGGGTGACGGTGCAGCATCATGCGGCTCGTTCGCTCGAAATTATAATACGCCGACTTCTGCCGCGTTTCACAAACGACCGTTCGTTAACCGCGCGCACGGAACGCCCGTAATTCGTCGCGTCCGATTAATTACGAATATGACGCTTAACTGTAACGCCGTTGCACCGTACAGTGTGAACCGATCTTATTATGCACGTAACGTACCATTATGTCGGACGATATTTGTATTATGCGCGTACGGGACTCGCTTTGAGCCTGTCGCATGGGCGCGGTTATATGCGCGCATATGTGCATGCACATATGCGATTACGTATCAGACAACTATTCGAAACTAACTACGGCCAAATAGCATCGATATCTTTCATGGTGTATCCAAATTAACCTTCGCTCGAGGTTGACAATTTTATTATGGGATAATCGTTTTCAAAGCAGGGATTCTGTACCTGCTTTCAAATACTATTTACAGAGAACATTAAAATTATTGCTAATGTGTATATGATTGGAAGTTGATATTTCACTCCTGAAAGATTTAAAGTCTTAGAAACATCTTGAAGTCTAAAAATGAAAAAATTCAAAATGTTGAATACCAAAGTCCAGTCAGAAAAATTCCAAAATCCTAAAAGTCTGAAAAGTTTCAAAGTAGCTGATAAAGCTGTTAGCAATCAACAAATGTATTGATGCAGCAAACAGCTATTAATAACGAACAACTTGTTCCCTTTTGCTACACGTCGAAAAGCAATCGTCGGCGCAAAATCAGTTCTCGAGGGAACCGAAAGGAAAATGGCAGCTAATAGTGGAACGATTTCCCTGAATAGGACAAGAAACACGATACGATACCGATCGATCCGACTTGAACCGTGGTTGGCAGTGGTCGTTATTCAAATTGAACAATGCACCTTTTTTCACCGTTCTCCTGCGTGTACCGCGACGGATTAAAGGAAAAAGAGATAAAACCAGCTGGAAGACCCTCGCAATCGATCAATCGTTGAATCAGGTAGCGGTCAACGATGGACGGCGTGGCTGTACGGACGATGTATTCGTGGTGCAATAAAATTAGTAGTCTTGTACGAGCATGCAACCCACGGAACAAAGGCCCACGATGCCGTTCAACCAGCCTTCTTTTTGTGTAAAAAGTACTTTATTATGGTTCGCGCATGAGCAACGCTGCCGTTAATTATCGCACGACTAATTGATGTTCCGCAACTTTGATAAACGCCGCCTTCGGCTACCTTAACGAGTTCCCAGTTAGCAAAAGCCTTTCCATTGATTCTAAAACGTTTTGTCCGAAAGCAAATCCCTTAACTACCTGTACGCAACTTGATTGAAGAGTTAGACACACAAATAATAATCGGAGGCAATTTCAAAATAGATCCGCGCAATTATCCTGCTTTACTTTTTTCATTCTGCTTTTCTTCTTCTTGTATTACGTAAGGTAGTTATGTCTCGCAAGAACTAAACAGATTAAAGGTACATATTTCTTATTGCAGTTCGGATAATTCTATATATTTCTAGTTTCATTCGTAACTTATCGAATGTTACACAGTTATTTAATTTTAAACAATTTTTGGAGCGTTATCCGAAATATTGAAAATGTCCCAATAAATCGTAAGAAAGTTGAACTTTGGTATCCAGTAGAGACTTTCTATTTCCTATCGTTGATTACAGTTGGGGTTGACAGACGCGGAAGCTTCGATTTTTCTAAAATTGTAAAAATGGCGCCGAGAACACGTAACGGTAAGTCTGAATTTTTTCCTTCCGCTTTCAACGTATTCCAGTCGACAAAGCGAGTGGAATTCAAGCGTGACTCTATAGACAGAGAGTTAATATAAAAGCGTTCACGCACACGGTAGCGCGTATACAATTCAATCGGTTGATCATGCATACGCGCAAAAGCTGGTCGCGTGCTTGTGTACGAGTCCCGGGCAATCCGGGGCACGAGGCTTGTTTCGAAACTTCGTACAAACGTTTGTTTATGCCCACATTCTCGGCAGAGACTGATAAATTAATCTCTCATGCTAATACATCGAACCGGCTGACACAACCCGTGCCTCGAAAGCGCTGTGATTTCGTATCCCCATGATCCACGCATTAATTCTCCGTCGCTTCCGGATTTCATTTGCCGGGGGTCGACTTGGAAAATCTACGCGTTCATAGATTACAATGACGAAAAAAGTCGAAGTCGCTTATACGCGTGCGCATTTATTAGCATCCAGTTAGACCATTATGCAATATGTTTGTTCTGCTCGACTCTGTATCACTGCCTCGAAGATCGTGTTATTTCAATATTAATTCACGAATATAACACGGAATACCACTTTACTATGTCGTGAATCGTATCTTTTAAGTTAGTTATGATGACCAAACTCTTGATAATATTATTTATGAGACTTACTTTTACTTATGATTTTAAATGGCTAATATTTCTAACTGGAAAAATTTTCAGTAATTCTAATAGTCAATTCTAAGATCTCACAATTTTTAATCTCTGCATTTCTAAATTTCTGAATTGAAAATCTTCAAACAGGTTTCTATATTTCTAAATTTGCAAACAATAAAATTTCAATATCTCTAAACTCGAAGATTTTAATATATCTGTACTAAATGTATTTCTATAAAAATTCTAAAATATGTTTAAAAATGAAAAAAGTGAAATATCAGTAAACGTAAATGTTCGAACAAGCATGTACGAGTAAAGTACTCGGTACACGTATCGTAGCGTTTGTAACGATTCTAGAGATCCAATCGCTAACGATAGATTAGGCCTAATGTCAAGGGCACGTTCAGTGTGAAACAGTGTAAACGGCTTTCCACGAGCAGTGTCGAGTCGTGGAGACTCAAGAGTAGTCGGAAAAGGAAAAGTTGGACGATAAACGGACTGATAGACTTTCCCATGCTCCACCTCCACGGGAGAGCTGTAAACGTCTTGTCTCTCGATTTAAATGACCCGGCATCCACTGGGTTGGGCAGATCCAACAGTCCTGTCCATTGCCGCGCCTTCGTGCGTCTTTACGTGCTACACGTCGTCATACTAACGCAGAATATGACGGATTCGCGTGTCCGTCACGTGTTTTGCAATGTATTTCTTTTCGGTTCTTTATATTTTTGAAACATTAAATGACCGTTTAAACTGTTGCAATTTTATCAAACGATTTGGAAAATTATGGTGACTACTGATTCAAATAGTTTGCTTACTTGAATCTCTTTTCTTACGAGCCAAATTTTTAAAAGCAGTTCTGTAAAAACTGTAAGGGTTATTTAGTTTGAAATTACAATTAACTTTTTGTCATATATTTTCATCTATTAGGACAAATATTTTTATATCTTTTACATACTATCTCATCAATTTTGTACTTATTAATCTTGAAAATTATAGATTCTAAGTAAAATACTGAACTTGATAACCAGTATAAAATGTGTAGAAATAATTTAAAATCGAACGATCAGAGTTAAAGATCTTATGTGGGCAATTAACAAATAGTTCAAGTTCATGAAACAATGTATTTGTTGAAAATCGAATTTATTAATTTCATTCGTTTTCGCAATACATTATCACCGGTTATGTCACATAGAGTACGATAAAATAGATGGAAAATTAGGAACAATACTCCATTTTCTAACTACGAACGATAAGGCGGGTTAAATGTTAACGTCGTGTCGACGAATGTCACGTTACGTAATCATGAAGAGCCATAGTATAGCGATAAGCGTAATTATTACGTAACTACTAACGCAAAATGCAGAAAACACGTAAAGATGTCGGATAGCAGATACAGTTTTCGAATATCGGGTCAAGTACTAATCTAATAGTATTTTGTGGAAAATTAGAAGTTTTAAAATAAATAGAATTCTCACGCTAGAATATTTAAACGAGCAGTCAAAGGTTTCTCAAATAATATTAACTACAAAATGAAACATAAATTATCAACGCATTAAACATCAAATATAATTACAACTGAACGTTTCTCTAAATTGAAAACACGATTGTTCTTTATTACAGATAAATTACGTAGCTACGAGAAATTAAAGACAACAGGATAATAGAAAATTTATTGTGAATGAACTAGTCAGCCGTAATTGCAAGAATATTTAAAATGAAAATATGCAATACGAAACCTTGAAATTGATATTCGCTCGTGCATTTACGCGTACAACCAGTACGTCTAAATTAATAATAACAATTTTATGAAGCATACCTTGCAGATAATGAAACAGACTATATTAAACGAAACTGAAGGGTTCACCACTAACTTACACGTTATGCACCATAGTATTATAATACATTCCTGTTACATTCTCTCTATCGCAACCGTGGTGTAAGAGCTGGAGAGTCCGAGCGACTTTTACGAGGGGCAATGAATGTCCGTACGGTGAAGTTCCGTAAAGTTTGCCCATATATTATTGGAAACTTATTAGAATTAATTAACTTTTCACCCGTACACCGTATTACTTATTAGCCTCGACGACCTGGTTGGTCGTTGACGTCGACGTCGCGACGTTTCCATTTAGCGGTCGTGAAACTCCCTTAGGAGATGTGAAATATCTCATTGATCCTAAGAGACTGTGAGGAAAACTTTCTTCATTTAAATTCATAACAAACTGGCTACTTGTATTTTACAATTCCATTTTCACTGAATAGCTTGGATTTGGAAATTTGTCAATTAAAGGGAAAATAGGAGATCTCCTATTTCGATCTTAACTTTCCAAATATTTAAAATCTCAAACGACCAAAATAGAAATGTAGAAAAGTTCCATCACCAAATCAATCGCTAATTTTTATATTTCCAAGTTCTGGTTCCAAATTGTTAAACCTCAAACCCCAAGTTTGCAGATCTCTAAGGTCTTAAATCCTCGAGTTTCCAAATTCACAAATTCGCAGATCATTGAACTCCCTCGGTTCTCCCAAGTTTCAAATCCCTAAATTTTTAAGTCCTTAAATGCACAAGTTTCCAAATCCCAAAATCCGGAGATTCCCTTCTAGAGATTCTCACGTCCATAGGTTCCCAAAATCCTAACTTCCACATCCCTAACTTCGCAGATCCGTAACTTCCCTCGAGTTCCGAAACCTAACATCTCCATTCCCCAAACTCGCCAATTTCCTAAATTTACAAGAAACGGATCCCGCCACTACATCCAGCTCTGCACAGCTACTGGTCGTACCTCGGGTAGATTAGAAGGGTACCCATAAATGTGGCCCAGTTTGCATAAAAGTCACATAAAGTTCGAAATTCTTAATAATAAAAAGAAGTGCCGACCCCTTGATCAAAGATCAAGGAAGAAGTTCAGAGAGAAAAAACAAGAAACGTCAGAGTTGCTCGAAAAGAACGGAACAGCGAGAATGGGTAGACGAACGAAAGGTAGGAGAATGGTGAAGAGGTAGGAGGGAAGGTGAGGTCGAGGTGATTCGCGGCGTGGAGAGGCAAGGCGAGTGCGGACCCACCTGCAATTATCCGGTCTAATGAGCAAACAGTCTGCTCTACCCCTCTCTCTCTCTCGGGTTCCCTTGTTCCTCTCGTTTCTCTCGATTCTACTCGCTAGACGGCCCATCAGAAACGCGTGTGTACTTGACTCTGTTCTACCGACAACCTTCCACGGTCGTATCCTCCTCCGCCTCTTCCTCTTTTACATTTTGCTCTCAACCTTCACCTCCACCTCCACCTGCCGCCAGTCCGATGCAGGTTAATGAAGATTATTAAATTAGTACCTCTCACGGGCACTTTTTCCGACGGACAAACATACTTACCGCTGGCCCTGCTCCCATCGATAGCCAACTGGTTCCTTTACGTCGGGATTTATGTCTACGGGATCGTTGCGAATCGAGACTGCGAAATAGTTCTGGAATCGTTAAGGTCGAGAAACAAGAGCAAGGAAATTCTACGAGATATTCTGAATTTCTTTAGAGATAATGGTGCTGTTTGGAAAATAGACTCTGAAATGATTAAATTAGTTTGTTGATTTTATGATTTTATGATATGGTAGTTTGTTAGTTTGACAATATTATTGTTTATTAATATGTTAAGTTGATTTGTTTAGTTGGTAATATTGTAATTTGTTAACTTGTTAATTTGATAACATTGTCATTTGATACAGCAAGATAAGTTGATAATATAATTTGTTAATTTGCTGAATTGTCGAGCGACTTGTTGATCAAAAAATTATATCAACCTCTGATCTAATCCTAATACTAATATCTTTCAAATTTATCATTTTTCGAGTTATCGTTTTCCATTTGAACATACGTCATTCAAATCCTGATACTTGTAACCTAACCTAACCCTTCAATTCAAGAATGAAATCGCAATTATGAGGATAAGAGCAGTCCCTATATTATCCCTAGGGAAACCTTACACGAGAATAAGAAGAAGAAACTATCCCACGAACGTCGGGAATTATACGGTCTGTTCGGATTCATAAGCGTTTCAAGCCGGGTCAAAGGGCAGATTTATCAAACGACACGTGCAGGGCGTACGTTGACCCTGATTTCTTGATTTCAGAAATAGAAATGATTCGGCATAATCGAATCGAGAGGAGCGGACAGAGGTAAAAACGGATGACTCAGCTAATGGAAGAATTAGAAGACACCGATTTCGAATGGAAAGGACAGATGGTTCAACTTTATTTCAATAGAATATTTTTGCAAGAAATTACTTTTTGAACAATAAACTTCACACTTATCAAAATAATATTCAGTAAAGTCAACAAAATTAAATTATGCAGTTTCATATATCACATTTTATCAGTTTTACAATCCCGTACCATATAACCGGAGTTCTACGTAATTTGCGATTTTAAACGAAATCTGTTCGTAACAGACGTCTGTCCGAAAGTTAGCACATCCGTCTGAAAATATTTGCTCGCGTTTTCGAGCTGTCCGACAGAAAGCATCAGATTTCTCGGACGAACGCCCTCCGTCCTTCGCTTTACGAAACGGTCTCTTAGAGAGGAAGACGGTGATCAAGGCGTCGTTCAAGCAGGATGCACTCATCCTACCTGGACTGCCCGCCACGCCCGCCATTCACCTTCAACTTGGTCTCTCTCTGTCACGGAACAAACGCGTGTGTTGTAACCGAGCCACACCGACAATTCACACGCAGAACGCACGCTGGAAAGCAGCGTAGAAAATAGCGAATCGTGGAGAGGAGAATACCAGAATCGAAACCAGTTCCGACAAATTGTCTTAGTACGGTGAAAACGTATTGCTTTTCAAGAACGGCAGAAAATTATACCGATAGGAAAAAAGTTTTTACAAGGCAATCAGTTTCTCCCTTGCTATTCTTTCAACTACACCTCCTTCGGTAATTTATCCGGACGTAAATGTAATTCTTTGATCTTTTTTCAAAGACTCTAAATTTTACCAACTTTAAAAATTTGGAACTTTCGGATTTACTCATTTTTTAGAGAAATTATACATTTTCTTCTCAAACTTCTTAACTTCATGGTTTACAAATATTTAGACTCAAGAATTTAAACGCTTAAAATTTGCAAATTTTCAAAGTTCCAAATTTACAGATCCTCAACAGTAAACTATTGTTTTCGGTAATCAATCGCTGTAGCTACAAAATTTTGTTCATAACATCTTGCACTCGCTTTTCCATTTTAAAGCTCCTGGAGCTGGAATATATGGAATTTCAGTATACACAGTGGACTTCCATATACAGCGAAATCTCGCTATATTCATACGCGTAGGTCACAATTAACTCAATACCATGATGGAAGGTTTGAAGAAGATAACTCGATACGATCGTTGCAACCATTCATCAACAACAAAGAGCTCATCTATCGATACTCGTAAAATGCGTCTAGAGCTACCGTGTTTCCATCCATACAACGGTTTAATGGCGTCGGCTTGCATTTATTCCGACAGCACGTAACTGTGTAATCCATAATTGCCGTAATTACGATCGTTCGTAATCGCGATTGATCGACACGAAGTTGGGAGGAGACGCAAGATGTTCAGTGTCGTCTCTTCTGTATGCCATCCTTATAGTATGCTCGTCTATGTTTTCTTTTTAACGAAATTCGGTACTGTCGATTAATGCCATGTACGGTCTTGCGTACGGTATGTAATTGTTCGAAACAGCACAATTCGCGATTACTGTGATCAGAGTCTGGTTAATAATTACGAACAACGAGCCGGGAGGGCACACGATCGAAAAAAATGTATTCAAGAATCCACGAATTTTTGTGGATTCACGGCACGGGCAGAAGGGTGTACGCCAATTACATTTTTCGTGCCCAAAGTTCGGTACTTATACGGAATTTCGTCTGTAATTTTCCGGGAAATACGAGTCTGTATGATCGTACCGTGGATGATTACAGTGGTTAACCGATGAACCGTAATCACCGGCGATTAAGGAACCAGAGATCTATAATATATAGAATATTGCTAACTATATATTGTGTCATAATTAATAATCTCTCTACACCTCCTTCGTACCGTAATTCCCCAACAATCTGCATCTACTTGCCGCCAAATAACTCCCCATATAAAACACTTTACCACTTGACTCTTCAATTGAAAACCGCAAAGCCAGAACAATCGTCTCACGAGAAATTTCACTGTCCATCAAATGGAGCGTAAATTTTATTCGAATCGAGAGGGAAACTTTCATCTTACCAAATAAAACTCATTTTTTCGTTGCATGCTTCAGTAATATTAGAAAACATCGAATTCGAGAAATTAAGGAGAGAGAAATCGTTTTGCAAAAAGTTCAATTATTTACAAACTCAGTGTACAAATTAAGAATCTGCACAATATAAAATTTTCAAATGGGCAATCGGAGGAATCTGTAAAAATAAAATTTGGGAATGAATAAAGTACGAAAATAAAAAATGAAGACTGCCCTCGAATATTCCGGAGTAGCGCATTACTTGGATATGCACATAAATTCTTCGTGCCAAATTAACCCCGCATAAAATTATCCCGCCAGGCCGCTTTCTTTCGCAAAAAGAAAAAAGAAGAAGAAACGAGAGCACAATGACACTGCATTACAAGAGGCATGAGTCTGATAAGGCTATGGCCAATGTTTAAACACGTTGGAACCTTCGTTGGTTTGCAGCTGCGGAAATGTACATTGAAACGAGGTGAAGGCTACCGCATGCACATACACGCCGCGTATTAAGGCACACACGCGTAGAATGCATAGACGCTCGCAGCGTTAGGTCGCTTAAAGAAGCGACGACGATGCTTAACAGTGCATAAGTAAGTAACTAACAAGCGGGTTGCATAACGCTGCGGTCGTGGTCGCAGACCGATGTGCACTTGGTACCGGGAGTTCGTGTAAAACGTTAAGGTCCCCCGGCAACAGCAACACGACATCAGCTACCTATCATCGATTGCGTTAACCTTAAGGCAATACCCGGCTGCGTCTCCTCTACATGCGATCCGCCACCGCCAGAGATATCTACAACGCTGTGTACGCAAACAGCGTCTGTGCGCCGCATGATTGCGGTACATTGCCACCAGGCCATAACGGTTATTACCTAAACTGCTTTTAGTTCCGATATTCATACTTTTATTCGTTAGAAGTTTGGAACTTTTCACATTTCAAAGTTTGGAATTTTCAATTCCCAAACTTGGGAATTTAAAACTTTACAAAGTAGGAATCTTCAAATTCCAAAATTGTGAATGTAGGATTTCGCAAGGCTGAAATGTTCAATTTCCGGAATCAGAAATATAGAACTTTGCAAAATTAAATACCTTAATTTCCAGAGTCAGAAAATTAGAATTCTTCCAAGTTACTCAACCAATCATCAAATTTAAAAATTTGATTCTCAGAAACTGTCAAATTTTCAAATCATACAAACTTGCAACAATGTAAACCGTTGTAATAAGAAATTTGGAAATTTTGCACCCCTAAAACCAGTTCCGAACAAAAATCGCATCGCAGTGGAGTGTACTTTTAATTCTTTCTAGCATCATGCGGAACGTCCACTTATCGGTTTCCACGAAAGCGTGCAGCGCGTGTTTCCCGCAACAGGTGAACGAACCATCATCGAGCAATTCGCAGGGTACGAAAGGAAGGAAAAAAAGAGAAAAAAAGAGGGCTTTCTAAGGAATCGGCGACACCCGGTATGTAGGCGAACCACGCGACGTATCGTGCGACACAGGAGAAGGGCGTGCCTGCAGTCGTTGCACACTGCGCAGTTTGTTGCACGCGCTGCAATCGTCCGTATGCACCGAGATGTGAGAGTTAGTTGCACGAGCCATGTACACGTGAACGCACATGCGTACACACACGAGTGCAATGCGTGCACACTAACGGGAAACAGGGAGTTTTACGCGACATTTCACCGGGAAACGCGGAAAATGCAGCCGAATCGCGATGCAATATACGAGTTGCAGCGAGCAGGCGGGTATATGCGTTCGATAGAATTGCACATATGTTTAAACGACTGTTACGATGGGTGTTGTCTTTCCTGAATTTATGTTCGGCGAAGTCATTGATCGAGGAATTTGCTACGCTTGTATGTATCACCGCGGGGAAATGTATTGCAGGAAGTTTTGACAGCGAATGCGTTGTAGGCAATGATTAAATGATTTTTAGAGGAGTCAAAAATGAGAGTAGTTGTGGGAGTAAGGAGGCGTTATGGAAAGTAGACGTTTAACCGTGTTGAAATACTTATCAATATGTGAATTTCTAAATTTACAATTTTTCAAACTTTCACATTCTCAAATTTTTTAATTCCAAAATTCGCTATCTTCAAGTTTACAAATCTTCATATTACCAGGTCTTTATATTTCTACAATCCAAAATTCCTATACCGACAAATACCTTCAGATCCCAAGATTCCTGTATTCCTAAATTCCTGTATCAAGATCCTACATATGTCCCCGAATTTCTATGCAACCAGATCCACATATCTCCAAATGTTTAAATTTCCAAATATCCAGATCCACAAATCTCCAAGTCTCCACAGTTCTAAATTGAAAATTCATTAAAATATTTATACGAATGTTTATCCAACTTCTTAACATTTTTACTTTACTTAAGTGAAATTATTATCTTGGACATGTGAGCCCAGCGTACGTATGTGAGACGTAAACCTGAACCATGTAACTGTACCCACATCGAAATGGAGTAGTGGTACATTCACTATATCGGTATTTTGATAAATGGCATTCTAATGACCTTCAAATGCTAAATATCTCGGTAAACGATAAAGTCATTTGCCTAAGTGTTCCCGTAATCGTTTCGAATAAGCGATGTACAGTTTGAGTTATTCAATGATTGCACTTCATTTTGATTAAACTCCACGGGTACGCTTAACGTTACTCGAATCAACTTTCGTAGAGGAGTTTCAAACTTCCCTTTCAATCTTCGGGATTAACCAGGAATGTGGTAAATGAATGACTACCTTTCAACCAGCCGTACCATGGAATCCTAAAGTTATTTATCATCCGTATTCCCTGAAACGAAGCTCGATTCAGATTTTCTGACGGTTGCAGATAAGATAACACGAGAACATTTTTCATCGTACTCGGGGCAAAATGCCAACTTGTTTACGCCACGAAATGTATGAAGATTTAGTGGAGAAGCGTGTGGAGATGATCTCCGATAGAAACAATAAATATATTTAACCCTTCAACAGTTTGGAATGGTGTAGGAATTCGAGGATCTTAGAATTCGAGGACTTCGGTATTTGAGGACCTAAGATTAAGAGCATGAGAGGAATTTGGGATCTTGAAATTTAGAAATCTAGGTATTTAGAATTTAACGAGTTGGAAATCAAATATTTGGAAATTTAGGAATTTGGGGATTTTGAAACTCGAGAAGAAATTTAGTAATTTAGAAGATTTGCAGATTTGTAGGATCAAATGTTTAGGATTTAAAGATTCGGGGATTTGAAAATGAAAGGATTGTGTGAAAATTTAAAAACCGAATGAAAGTTAGGAATTAAACAATTTCCATATTTATATACATTTGTATTCTTGCAAACATATCAATTTGTACCTCTGTAATTTATACCGCACGTGGCAATTTTTTAGACTGTCAAAGAATCAAGGTAAAAAAAGAGGTAGAAAAACCGACACATAGTAAGAATAAAACTTGCTATCTTTTCAATCTGACAGTGAGTAACTAATTAGAGTACTCTCTAATTAACTTGTAGAATGACAACCAGTAATGCAGATACGTCTCGCAATTTTCAGCGAGCGCATCCTTATTATCTCGTATAAATCGACCACGCTTCGAAGTCACTCGCCACCCATAGATTATGATTAGTCACGCGTGACAGATTTATCAAGTTAACTCGGTTGTAACCAATCTGTAATTTTCTTACCGATCACAATTATCTTTTTATGTGGCAATGGTCGGCTACGAGCGAGCCTGCGTCCACGATATCGTTCTCGTTTCACGAGTTAACGCGGGAGTGTCCGGAAAACGATTAACCAGACGCGAATCAAAGCGTTTGTATCGTGTGTCGAACAAAACTTTGTCAATCTTGTTGTTAATTAAAGGTATATTTAACTATTGCTTCATTTGGTAAGGATCTGAGTCTGTTTAGTACCTTCTAAATAATACGTATGATGGTATTTTTCGTAGGGACAATTTGTAGTGATGGCTTTAAGCGGAACTTCATCAAACAAAAGTTTGAGTAGTCACTTCCGTTACGTATGAACTCTAATATTTTAGTATACACATCTTTGTATATGTAGTTTATTTAATTTTTTACTGGTATAAAAGACACAGTTGTGCAGCAAGTAATACATTTTTGTGATGCTAACCATACATGATTTTTATTAATATTATAACTGTATGGTTTAGAGATTTAGTTACATTAACTTGTAACTTTTATCATCTTAGAAAGTAAATTTTTTTTATCAATGCAACTCATACAGATCAAATGCTTGTGTCATCCCTTTGGAGCACCATGTCGCCTTGCACAAAGAAGAATATGTCTCAAAGTTTTTTCCACAATAAAATTTCTACGGTAAAGCCATCTTTCCATATCTTTTTCTCAGATATGTGAGATATGAAGGAAATGTAGTGTTCCGTTTCTTGAGTAACGGGTATAAAGTGTCAAACGATGTCTACCGGTGTTGATAAATTTAATCCGAGGCTGTAAAAGATTTGAATGGTAGTAGAACGATTCGATGCAGCTACGAATCACACCGTGGATGACGTCCCTGCCGTAGTCGAGGAGCATGGAGCGTGTCGGTGGCAAGGGTCCCCCTACTTCCGGCGAACCATATCCGGCAAAACGCCCACCTATATCTCGCTCCGCCAGACCGTGCACACTCCCTACTGTTACAATCTACTCTATCGTCGTTCAATTGTGATAGATGTTCTAGCCAGACGAAATTGTTCGAATCGTTTGCAACGATGAAAATCGATTTCTCGATTATTAACACGTTGACGGCCACTGTCACGTGTTCGTGATTATGACGCTCGACTTGCCACGCCATTACTCTTTTATGTACTCTGACAAACATTAGTAGGTTACGTCAAATAGTACGTCAACTTCCTTTTTTACTTTTTCAGATACATCATTTATTTTTTAATTTAGAGAACAATTTTTTACTTCAAGTATATAAATTTCAATACTCCCAATTTCTAAAAATTGCCGTATTTCTAAATTTTATGGTGAGATTTTAACCTCTGAAAATTTAGAATGTATAACTTGAAAGATAATATACAAGTTAATTTTGAACTTCATAATTTATTCACTCCTCGAAACCCTCCTCAGGATGTTCCATTAAAATGGAAACGAATACTATTAATCATTCTAATTTGATTTATTCGTTATGTATACTTTATCGTGTTAAACATCTTGTTCAACATAGAAACCGGATTTTCTATGATATCGTATTCCATCCATTGTTATACAAATATTTCCGTCCATTAATATGCATTATTAAGATTCCAATTTCCTGAACAAGATGCATCGCTTTCAATAAATTTACGCGATTGTACACGTAACTAGAACAACGCGAACGCGTATACATAACTTGATCGAATTTATGATGTCTCTGGTGTTTGCCGGTGTTTGATTTCAATCGTGTGTCCCCTCGCCAAAAACAGCGCGCATTCTCAAAACACGTGGGTGGAATAATTTATGCTAACTCGCGATTTCGGTGAAATTTAACGCTCGAGTGCAGCTTACGCTTCTTTCCGATAAATACAGATAAACTTCACAATTTTTATGCCGTGTCAATATTTCAAACATTATTCTTTTTCGAAAAATTTTTAATATTAGGAACATTCGTATGCTCTAATTTTTATGTATACAAGTTTTTAAATTTTTACGTTTGTAAGTAAAAGTGCTAAATTCTTCTTCAAGTTTTTTAATTTTAGTATCGTAAGGTTTACAAATCCCAAGGTCCTCAAATACCAAGATTCCCAAATTCCAAGGACCCCAAGTACCAAGGTTCCCCAAATTCCAAGGTTCCTAAATTCCAAGTTTCCCAAATTCCAAGGTCCTCAAATACCAAGGTTCCCTAATTCCAAGGTCCCCAAATCTCAAGATCCCCAAATTCCAAGGACCTCAAATACCAAGGTTCTCCAAATTCCAAGGTCTTCAAATTCTAAGGCCTCCAAAGTCCCAAGATCCTCCAATGCCAAGATCCCTAAATTCCAAGGTTCCCAAATCTCAAAATCTCCAAATTCCAAGGTCCTCAAATATCAAGATTCCCAAATTCCAAGAACGCCAAGTACCAAGGTTCCCTAAATTTCAAGGTTCCCAAATTCCAAGTTTCCCAAATTCCAAGGTCCTCAAATACCAAGGTTCTCTAATTCCAAGGTCCCCAAATTCCAAGAACCTCAAATACCAAGGTTCTCCAAATTCCAAGGTCTTCAAATTCTAAGGCCTCCAAAGCCCCAAGATCCTCCAATGCCAAGATGCCCAAATTCCAAGGTCCTCAAATACCAAGGTCCCCCAAATTCCAAGGACCCCAAGTACCAAGGTTCCCTAATTCCAACGTCTCCAAATTCCAAGGTTCCCAAATCTCAAGATCTCCAAATTCCAAGGTCCTCAAATACCAAGGTTCCCCAAATTCCAAGGTCTTCAAATTCTAAGGTCTCCCCAATCCCAAGATCCTCGAATACCAAGGTCCCTAAATTCTAAGATTTCCCAAATTCCAAGATCCCGAAATCTCAAAGTCCCCAAATCCCAATGTCCCCCAAATTCCAAGGTCCTCACACTCCAAAAGTCCCCAAATCCCAAATTTCCCAAATTCCTCAACTTCTTATGTCTCCAAAATTCTTATCCCATTTCCAAACATCCAAATTCCTCAAATCCCTAAAATCGAGCGGGTAAAACATCTCCTCCACCTGCGCTATAATCGTTCAAAGCGTCCCTACGAAAGTTTCCTTTAAATAAGACCTCGTCGCGAACGTACGAGCATCGTGATTCATGAATTAGATATTTATAAGCAATCTTCGGAACCGACGCACGATACGATCGAGATGTAAACAGCTTCACGGCGAGCAGGCAAAAAAGGAGAAGATCGACGACAAAAACGATATTACTAAACTGCAAAAAGATCGTGTGCATCGCGGCACATGCCTCGGTGCATATAATGCCGGCAAAAACTTGTAACGTCTGTTCTCGGTCGTCATCTGCCGATTCGATCGCCTCCGTCTAGCCGCTACGACCATCCAGCCTGGAATCTTCGGTAAAAATCGTCGGGTGTACAAACAAGAACGTTTAAAGAGGTCGTTCCATGACGTTGACGCCGGAAAAATAAATCTGTATGAATTATTTAGGAAACTTGATACTAACTTTTAATCGGTGCTTGGAAAATTGTTAGCAAGGATCTGTACCTTATCAGAAATGATATTTTGATCGTTCTGGTCATTTCTCAACAAAATTTGAATTGTGGAATTTAATTCCTAATTGTTTCGATTGAAAGGTACAAATTGTGTGAATAATAAAGTTTAGCAAGAATTATTTTATGTCAGAAAAGCAGCATTCGAGATGATTTTATGAGTAGAACATGTATATGTTCTAAGGACATCAAGAATATACAGATAATAAAACATTATTAATATTTTCGTTCTGTGTATATAAAAGTACGACTTTATACTAATTTGCGAAATTTATTAGACCTTGTTTATTACTCTTGGTGAAATGTTCATCAATGAAGTTATCATCAATCATCACAACTATGAGGTTCATAAGTGCATAGTTAGCGTAGTATAAAGCCACACTTTTTCTCGGAATTCAGCCGATTTCGTGTACTAATATTTATCGCACCCACATATCCCGTTATCGTAATTAACTTGGTTGATCAAGTAATCCGACCTATGTATGCACGTTACACATGATTCGCAGCGAGCAATTTTATCCGGCCACGTGGGTGTCCATGTGGACTCGCGCGAAGGACTCGCGATACATGACGCAACCGTCGAGGTAACCGATAAACCTGATAAAGAACCTTTTAACCCTGCTCCGATCGCATGCGTTAACAGCGTTCCTTAGAACTGATCAACCTAACGCCGATAAATAATCAACGCGATTTATCGCAGACATTGTTACCCGACTGTGTAATTGAAATATATCATGATCTGAGAATCTCGAGTATCGAGTATCATCGTTCGGGGTGTAACAATCCGGATAATTACCGGGTAATAAAATCATGCTTCAGTGACTTTATGGACGTTCAAGTGACAGGAACATTAACAGCCGATGTTTATTTAGCTGTTCGCTGTTTGAACCACTCAAGATAATTGATTGGGTTTCGATTAATTTGGTGTGTATGACTTACCGCTTTTTAACACGGTTTAATCATTGGCTGGAATCACGTCATATGAAACTTAGGTGTTTAATTTAAAATGATATTTATTAAACTTGTCTGAATAAAATTCTACTGTAATTAATATTCTGACTTGTTCTTTCATGAAACACCACCTGGCACGTTTGCAAGTTATCTATAGATTTACATTTTACCTAAATTTTGAACACATGAAAGAATCAAGTGCTGTCGCAGGCTTAATTCCAGAGAGATACGTCATTTCAAAGTGTTTCAAAACACATACCACGATCGAATCATTAGGAAGTTCGAACATATCCAGGTTGACCGTTCAAGAGAATTCCCAGGGACCAGTACAAGTAGCGACAACCGATAAATGCCCTTATCGTATTTCTACGCTTGCTCAGGGTCAGCGTTCTGCTATCTGTTAATCATTTCGGGTTGCATGTGCAAGTGGTTCTCGAGTTTCCAATTACACGTAACAAGGACCGGTTGCTTGAACGATATGCTATATCAGCGGGGACAATAAACTAAGAACAGACATCAGCGAAATGCTCGAACGCGAACAGATACAGAAATAGCTGGGTGACGTTCCGAAGAAAAGTATATCTACTGATCGAATATTTAATTGCCCGTTGTCACTATGGTATGTCGCTCTAATTTTCTAGTTTCCAGTTCTTCGACTTGGCAGACAAATTGTCTCTATGAAGCATAGCAATGTTTGATGGGGAGTATGTTTGAAATTTGGGTTTCGAGGAAAAATTTAGTAATGATATATATTTGGGGATTTGGGAATTTGGGAGTTGAGAACTTGAGAAAACAGAGATTTGGGAGTTTGGAAACTTAGTTTAAGAGTTTGGGAATTTGAGGAAGTTGGGGTTGTAGGGTTGGACATGTGAAGATTTGGGGATATGAGAGTTTGGGAATGTAGAGATTTGCAAATGTAGGAATTTGGAAATACAGGTATTTGAAAATGTAAGAATTTGGGAATTCTTCGGAATTCGGTATTATAGAAATTTGTAAAAGTAAAAATTTGAGAATTTAGACATTTAAAAATATAAAGATTTCCAAATTCAGAAATTTTGCAATCTGAAAATTCTAATCCAGAGATTAGAAACTTCTTCACCTTACATATCCACTTTCTCGACCAATAAATCTTTTCCTCGTGCACTGATATGTACCCAGAGGCAGTGTACACTACATCAGAGTACACGAGTTATTAACCGATGAAAATTACACGCGTATGCTACCGACTTCACAATGAACCGATAGAGTCAACCACGGAGCATACTCGGACCAACTTGTAGCCAATGTACATTAACCATTTGTCATGGTTGGTTACTGCGTGCTCGAGCATCGAAGCGACTTCATAAACTCAGGGGAGAACACCTGCTACGCATGAGAACGCTCGCATACCTTCTATCCAAGTGTCAACCTACCTGTTACCCAAACAATCTGAAGGTGCAAACGTTGCCCGGCAGCGGACCACATGTCTAAACAAATCGACAGCTCGGTTGAGATTTCTAGCTTAACTCGAACCTGTTGATACTTTATTGTCCCGTAACGAGTTCAACTCGTGATACGTTCTGTATCTCGAATTTAACACTTAACCACCGTATAATGTATAATTTAAAAAATGACAAAATATAATTATATATAATTATTATATCTCTTCTGAATAAAGATCGACATGGACGTCGAAAAAGTATTTTAATAAATTTTAGAATGAGGAACTAAAGTCAACTATTTGACCGGTTAGCTTTAGTGGAGCTGAATCTTGAAACTAATGAACTTGATGATGTACTTAATGAATCTAAAGGAAAAATAAATCATTTGATTGTTTTGTGAGTACTCATTTGAAGAGACATTTAAAATTTAGTCATTTGATTTCTGCAGATATTAATTTACAGAATGGAGCAGTAATTGCGTACCGATGGTGATAGCTTTTGGCACTATTCGTCGCAAGATCCCATGATGGCTCATACTCATTTTCTGTCTTTATACATTCTCCTTTTATATATAATAAAAATAATGAAATTTCAAATACATATTTATTACATCTTCACGCGTTCCTCTATTTTGTAATATCATTTCTTTTTTCATTAATTCGTACATTTATACCCGCAATTTCATAACTTCATAACCATATATTCACGATAACGAAAGAACAGAAAGGATTCCGTTGGCATAAATGTCAATCACAACGCAAAACTACAAGGAAGTTGGCAAAATATTTGATCGGCGTAAACGTGTTAAGTGAATCCATTCGGGTATGCGAACGAATCGTAACAGCTTGATGGAACTGTAGAGATAGAAGAAGCAATATACGGTCTCAACAAATATTGCATAGTCGGCAATAAAACGGACATAAAATAATGGTTGACGTTTGAATTGCAAGACATATGTAACTTTGGTGGCGAGTATCAGACGCTCGTAAAATAACAGCGCGAGATACTCTTCTATAGGCAATTTGGATTACGTTCACTGCTTACTGAAATTCAGTTTTAACAACGAGACTTCTCGGTTAAATAATTTTTATCGATGTTCATTTCGGGAAGAGTCGCAGATCGGATCATAATCGAAAGACTGTATTACGCATCTTTGATATAGAACTCTGTGATGACAAGTTTCGTTTTAGATTCATACAGATTTCGAAACTTTGAATCTTAAATAAAGTAAAATAAAGAGTTTACGCATAAATCAGAAATGTAGCACGCAAAGTTTATAGGGAAAAAAAGGCGATTTCATGACGACAGCGTTCACACCCACCGAAAGTCAGGAATAAAATTCGGACCAAAGAGTAACGATGCAGCACGCGAGACATAAAAGGAACAACAATTATTCAGTGTTGCCGCAAGGAAGTCACCCACCAGGACCTCATGCTGAGGCGATCACGTTCCGTGGACCGGTCCAACCATACCATATCATGAAATCCCGTAACTACGACGAGTTTCAAGCATACTGAACGGGATCGAAATTTCTTCCAGGAATTGAATTATCAATTGTTCCTACTTTTTTTATCCCGGTACTTTCTCCTTAAATCACGAATACGGAAAACTTCGGTAACAAGGTATTCGGAACTTTACTTTGGAGATTTGGAAATTTGGGGATTTTGAGGTTTGAGGGTTTGGAAATCTGGAAAGTTACGTATTTGGGGAGAAAGTTTAAGGCTCGGAATTTTCAAGGTTTGGAAATTTTAGGGTTCAGAATTTTGGAATTTAGAAATTTGAGAAACATTCGGAGATTTAGAAATCTTAAGGCTTGGAAATTTCAGAGATTGGTAATTTAGGATTTGAAAATTTGAAAGACTGAATAATGGGAAATATAAAAGTCAGGGATATGGAATTTTAAGAGTTTGAACCTAGGCTTTTGAAATTCAAAGAATTGAATATTAGGAGATTTGGAAAGAGGAGCTAAAAATCTAAGAATTTCTGTATTTCAGAAATTGCATACCTAGTAATTTTAAAGATTACATAATTTAAAATTTGAAAAATTAAACACAGTAGTTTGGAACTGTAAAAAATCAAAAATTTGTGAATTTAAAAATGTGTCAACTGCATTGCATAAACACCCAATCCCTTCAAACTCTAAAAATATTTATAAGCATTACAAACGATCGTTTAATAAGCGGTCGGTCGATACGCAGATTGATATAAATTGCACAAAATTCACGCGACAGAAGTAATTATCTAAATAAACGATAACTGGCGATTTTAATTATGAACACATAGTGCGTGAAACGCCACGTATGCATATTTATATAAGAGAAATTAATAAGTCATTTTCCAACTATAAGATACATGGCGAGTGTTCTCGACACGAGGTGTAACCGCTACCTACGATACGCAAGGAATGCGATGCCTTGCATTTGCAATTCGTTTCGTGATAATTATGAACAGACCTATCGTACATATAAGTACGCAGGATTCCTCTTACGCAATGATCGTTTTATTGAAACGAGATACGTTCCTCACGAACACGGCGGCGTTAGCATGAAAATTCTTGAAAAGAGCGAAATTGAAAGTGACACGGGAATTATATCGAGGCGTGCGATTCAACGACTTAACGGACGTGGAAATACATGCGCTGAAATATTAATCGATTCGTACAAATAATCTTCCATCGATTTTATAAAATGAACTTCTTGATTTGAATGTTTGAAAACGTAGAAAATGTACGTTTGAAAATTTTTAAGATTTAGTAATTTAAGAATTAGCTTGGGATACATTATACGGTAACTAATGGATTGACATCGCTATGTGGGATTTGAGGTTTGACAGTTTGGGGGGTTTAGAAATTTAAGATTATGGAGATTTGGTAACTTAAGAATTAGTTCTAATTACTTAGGTTACTTCAAGCACCCATACGTGAGTTGTCAGTATGTGCGAATGTGGGTTTTGGGGTTTGATAATTTGAGGGTTTAAAAATATTAGAAATTTGGAGATTTGAAAATTTAAAAATATCTGAGTCACTTCGTGCACCCACATGTGAGTTGACATCAGTATGTGGGATTTAGAGTTTGACAGTTTGGGGGTTTAGAAATATTCAGGTTGCCGTTTGAATATCTGCGTATTCAACAAATGTAAAAATTTGAGTACATGGAAATTTGAAAATTTTGATATTCAGGACAGAAATTTGCCTTTTAGAAACTGACAAATATTTAGAAATGTAGAAATTTGGCTCTTGGAAAATTTAGATATGGAACATAGAAATTTGAAAATTTCCACAAAATTCTAATCAATTAGAGTCTCTTCTAAACACCCAGTTCTCCTCAGATGCCAACAGAGTTGACCATACATGACTCCTTTGTAGCGACAAATATAATCGGATTATGCGCAATGAGACACAAATACTCGGTGAATAATGATCATCAAGTTGCGGCAGAAATTCATTATACTGTTAACGATAATTCAAGTTTCAACAGATCTTTAACGAGCTTGAAGAAGTTTGATGGTAGCAAAAAGTTTGATTGATGGTTAATAAACATTAATGTTCAACTTTAAATCGAAAGCGTATTCGGTGGATACAGAATACCGGTGCTTTCTCTGGACCTATCACCAAGGATTCGAGTCTCGATAATTATTCACGCAATAAGTCATGTCACGGGACGATCGATAACTCATACACGCTGTCTCGCAAACTGCAAATTACGTTATTAGCGTTTTAATTGCGCGGTTATCGATTTGTTCGGATGCATCGATCGAGGATAACCTTTCGTATGCGAATAAACCGGCAATAAGATATTGCGATCGACAGGCTATTCACGAAAAATGGCACGCCTATTTGGCACGGTTAAGCAGTTGCCGTGAAATGTCAACTTACTGCAAGAAATCCATAAGCTCGATTCGATACGGTACCGTTTTACAACTTTATATGCCAACCGTTAACTCTTGCTCGAAAAAAGAAAAAAGAATCCGCACTTCTTTCGCGTGTAAGAACACTTTCGCCGGCTCCGTTACAAGTTGTCTTCTAAAAAACGATTATAAGCTTCGATGCGAATGTTCTTTAAACTTCTTAACTTTCCTGTTCGCACGAGGCTGCATTTACATGCTAGCGGTACACAGGGTGAGTCAACATTTGGACTTTATCAAGTATAGCAAGCGTGGTTTTTATTTACTGACAGATTTTTTAATCCTAAAATGATCAAATTGTTAAATCCTTAAATTTCAAATTCACAAATACGTTGCAAATTCTAAGGCTAAAGTCAGTAAACTTTTAAATTATCAAGACCATAGATTGCTGAATCTATAAACTTCTAGATTCTGATCGAACCTCGATTTATAAGTTTTCAAATCCACAGATTATCAAGTTCATAAGTTATAAACTTCCAAATCCCCAAACCTCCAAGCAGGTACGCTGTCCACATCCCAATTTTCAAACTCCATAAGTTCCCGAACCCCTGAGGTTCTAAATTCCCCAATTACTAAACTCTCAAATTCCCAAATCTCCAAATCCCTAATCCTCCAAGCGCCCAAACTCTCTACACTCCAAATTTTCAATTCCATAAGTTCTCAAACCCCTAAGGTTCTAAATCCCCCAATTTCCAAACTCTCGAACTCCTAAATTCACAGATTTCCAAATCCACAAGTTCCGAAAACCCTAATATTCCAAATTCCTAAGTTGCCAAACTCTCAGCGTCTCAAATCCATAAATTTCCAAAACCGTAAGTTTCCACCTCCTTAAATCCCTAAATCCCCACATTTCTAACTCCATAAGTTTCCTAAACCCCAGTCCTCTAAATACCTAAATCTCCAAACTCCATATAACCTAGTTACCAACTCTCAAATGCCCAAATCTAGATCTCATGTGTCTACCACACAAATCACCACACGTCATCCCTCACAAAAGGGGTAAAATAGATCGAAAAACAAAATACCTAACAGAGGTAGCGCATGTAGAGAAATAGAAATGTTTCTCTCGCATTCTAACTGTTCATCGCGTCCTTTGACAAAGGCACCAATTTTCACTGGTATTTTCTTTCCTTTTGTTCGTGTATCAGTGGCTGAACTACCTCGGCCCATTTGTCCGTTTTGGGCGGCAACGTGCGGAAGAAATCTTTCCGGTTTTGGTGGTATAAACCGGTTTTATCTTTTCTTTTTTTTTCGTTTCACCCACCGCGTTGATACACTGCGACACGAGACCCTCGCAAACCTTTTAGCTTTTATTTATCAATGTACCCATGCACGTATGCATGCGACCCTACAGATTACGGAATTCAATGATCTTGCAGCACGAAACCTTTCTTGCCGTTACTTTTCACGTATTACGTGAAAATGGTACATGAAAGTAGATACATTTTAGAAATAGCAGAGTTTCTAACGTCTTGCAAAGATTTACAGAAAGTATCGAATCATTCGTTTCATTAATATTAGTGATATTACATATATTCGATCAAATTAATGTTCTGATTCTTTTAATATTCTGAAATAGCTGTACTGTAACATTTGTAAGCATGTACCTAAAAATTGTAATAGTAATATTACACATGATTAATATGTAATATTTTTTAAATGTTTGTTAAATCCTTGTTGAGTTCATACATATTTGAGACAACATCACAGTTGATAGATAAACAGTTAAAATCTTTATTCTTGTAAATAAGACATCGTATTAAATTGATTTCAATAAATATTAACAGATAGTAATGTTTGGAAAATGCTCAAAATAACGATCAGAAAAAAACGTAATACTCAGAAAGAACTGTATCTTCTCTTTCTTGTGTGAGCATTTCTAGTCACATACATGTATGAATATACATACGAGAAGCAGTCTCAGAACTCATCAGGATCGCATATAAACAATTTGAAGATCTATAAAATCACGATATGTACCGATCAAAAGATATCTCGAATTTCTATCTTGTACCTTTTTTGCTATGGACGTTTCATTGCGCCCGTTGCATCAAAGTGTCCCTATCCCGGAACGTTCACGGAAGGCTCGTGCCTTCTGGCGCGTGAAATTTTATCTTGCAGCGATCGAAATCATTAATTCGGCTAATTAACGTGTTAACTTATAGCCGCAATTATGGTACGCGTCTCTTTAGATCGTCCGAGCGTGTTTTAACTTAAGTCGAGTCCAGCTCGGAGCGTACATTTTCACATGTGTGTATGTACGTGCAATCGTACCGGAGGCTCGTGTTTATCGCGTTATTATCCTCTAATTATCAGCATTCGTGGTCGAAGGAAGAGCATTCCGTTTCCCGGTAAATTTCCTCCGACGGTCATTGGCGACGGAAAAACGCGACCAGAACACCCTCGGATCTGGGGATCCGTTTCGAGTCTTTAAGTACGTAATTTAATGGAGAAACAATAACCGTGGTCGGGGATAGTCGTAACAGGAAACGTTAAAGTAGTCAACCGCGAAACGGCTAGCATAATTATGCGCTCCGTGTAACGTCCTACCGTCTCTGTTACATTCTTAATTTCTGCGTTCCTCTTTGTTCGGCGTGCGCTAATGACGGGTTTCGTGCATACCCACCGATCTATTTAGAGGGCAAATTAACTCGGCTGAACTCTCGGCTAGTGCTAATGAAAAGCGTTTCTGCTCGTTGATTATGCTCGCCGTGAAACCATGTTGTTTCGCTGACCTCTTTACGTTCATTTCGTTTCTTTAAAAAATGTAACGAGATTACTTGTTCTACATCTTGCGCGAAAAGTCGCGAAATCCCACGAAATATTGCCGATATTTATACGGATTATTGTTACGGCTGTAAATCCATTAAAGTTTGATAAGAAGGGGTGCGATAAGTTCGTGATACGAGCACGTTCGAAAAGTTCACGAAGGTGCTCCATCGTAGGCCGACGAGGATTAATAGGAGTCGAGCGATCGATGTTCTGTTAACGTTTAATGTTTGTGGACATATACGTACCGGTAGAAAGACACGGATTCCGGCGATCCATCGCCGTAAGCTGTGCCAGGCAGTGACGGATGACGACAGAGTCGATAAAATCGTTTCTTACGAACGGTCGGATCGGACCGGTCGTGTGATCGGTGTCAACCGAGTAAATTGACGTCGATACGCCTACTTATCGAATCGCAGATGATACGTACAGAGACGGATCGGCACGCTAAGATCGCCGCGTCGCGAGCTTATGACAACGGGCCGCATTTTCATGAAACGATGGGTTCCGACGATCGGCCACGTCGATAAATGTCTACGACCATATCCGTTCGCTAACATGCCGTTTAGAGGATCGTAATCCTTCTCTCCGTACAAAGGCCATCGGCAAAAAAACGAATAACTTTTCCCGGGGAACAAGCCACGAGATATTCGCCCGACACGAACTTAACGCGACGATTGCACCAGACACAACGTCACGACAAAGTGGCCTCGTCGTTTACTCGCCCGATCTGGACGGATCGTCGTGGAAAATGATGAAGCTATAACAAATCGCTCCGATACTTGCAAGAAAACCGACCGGCGAGGGAACGTCGATCGCACGCTAAGGGGAAACTTTGTTCCACACGCTTCGAACGTAAATTATTGCGACACGATAACGCTTCACAACGTAAAACTGCGAGGTACGTACACTGTTCGCTATCTCGCGACAGTCTAAATAATGCAGATAAGCGGTGGAAAATTGCGCCAGCCAGGGAAACAGAAACACTATCATTCCAGACATATCGTTCCTAATGCATCTATATTACGTTCATGCATAACTTCGTGTCGCTATATTTTGTCTGCTTTTTTTTTCAATAAATTCTAACGGTACGCTATAAGATTAAGTACCATTTCTCGAACATTGCCCATAATTTGTCAAAAAAACACTTTCAACGAGTTTAGTCCACTAATTGGTCATCGCTCCAACTGACTGTCCTGTACGTATGATCATTTCCTTCACTTTTAGTCAAACTACACGATAACTATTTAAATCCGTCGAATAATGGCAAAAGAATATACTCTACATTTTACAAATACAAAATTTGATTATTCATCAACCTCATGAAACAGTTTTAAGATTGAATAAAAGGACAATGAGAAAAACTTAATTCTGATTAAACAAAA
Source organism: Megachile leachella (assembly GCA_963576845.1). NCBI lineage: Eukaryota > Metazoa > Arthropoda > Insecta > Hymenoptera > Megachilidae > Megachile > Megachile leachella. The sequence goes on from OY756248.1 coordinate 16,597,599, forward strand.
GTAGCGTTACTTATTGACACGTTTATCGATCATGTGCCTAGAGGGTCAAAGAGATATGTACAGCATACATAACAGTATTATTTCATGCCATAAAATGATGTTAATTAACTTATCAGTTGATCTCGGTTAGTCTACTCGAATACCAGTTCCTTTGATCATAAATCATTAGACATGCCCTACGCAATTTTCCTTGCCATATCAAACGAAACTATCTTTCATTACATTCGTTGAAAGGTTCGAAAGCGTTTAACAGGTGCCTCCAATTTCGTCGCGATACTTATGTTCAGTTTTTTTCACACGCAGACACATGTACCGGAGATTTCAACCACGAAATTTTACGAGGAAGTAGACCGTGAACACGTTATTTATCGTCGGCAGTAGCGCTACATCAATCTCAAAGTGACTTACAGATGTAACGGCGACAGAATCGTAAAAGCCCCACGAATAACTCGATTTACCACGGAAAATGTTTGAAGAGAAATCACTGAAAGAAATGATTATTTCGCAAGATGGCGATGATTTTCCTAGCGCAGATCCTCGATCGAAGTGGCGGTGTAAACATACGATTGCTGCATTTTGTTAGATACTTATTTACGTGTAGGATCAGTTAAACTAGTGTATATGATAGTAGTTGTGGCACTTTAATGAGACTTTATAAAAACCAATGGCAAGTATTGAAATAGGAGACTATATCAAGCCGATATGGAGAAATAAAAAATTTATAAATTCACAAACTTCAGTATTTAGAAATTGATAAAATTAAAAGTTCCATGCTTGTTATGTGCAAAGTTACGATTTATTAAACTTAGAAATTTTCAAGCTTACGTATTTGATCTTTTAATGTGGAAAAATTCTCTGGAATTTCGAATTCTCCAAATCCTAAAATATCCAAATTCGCAATTACCCAACTTCCTAAATATTTTCAAGTTCGTTGTTAAAGATATGCATTTCCTCAAAGTTAAACTTCTAAAAATAGCAAACTTCGACCAAAAAATTGGGCAGATACGCAAAATGAACCGCAACGAAGCAATCATCGTTGTATAACGATAAAAATGAGAGATTTGAAAAAAGGAGTCAAGGCACAATTGCTCAGCGTTTGGAAAGGCGAGTCGATGCAAAACTGTCGAAACGTGCGTTCACGCTAAAATGCATTTGTATTATCGTGAAAGCGAATCGATCGGCGAGTCGATCCAAAAAATTCGACACCTTTTTAACGCTGGCCAGATTTACGCTCGAGTTTAAATCATCTCTGTGAACGAGAGAGTGCAACTCCGTCGACTTTAATACCACGCCAGGTGACGTTAACGATTCGTAAATTAAAAAGTAGCCATTTTAGTCTGGCATACTGACCAAAGAAAGAAGACGTTCCACGACTGTTTCGTTCGTATAAAATTCATCGTGGTTCATTGTTCCCGTTTCTTTCGTTTTTTTTTCTTGCATATCGGAATTCGCTGTCGGTGAAACAATATACGGGATAATATATGCTCTTCGCTGGTCACAAAACCAAAAACGATGATCATAAATTTCTGGACCGATAAATATTTTTCGCGGACATTCCTTGTTACAAAATTCATACTTGCTGACCACGTGGCCTGGAAACTCGTGCACGTTTATTTACGACCTTTCTTCGAACATACTTTCACGATCGCTTATTGTCAGAGCGAGACTGATAATTATTTCTCTATATTAGTAAGTACTGTCTTCATTAATTATCAGTGAGAAACTAAATGAAAGTTGTTATATTTGTGTACAACTCTGAAACCTTTGAAACTGAGATTTGTGGAATTATAGTCGACAAGTTTGCAACTTTGGAAATTTTTAAACTTTAATATTCAAAAACTTCGAAGTTTTAAATTCAAAGAATTTTTGCAGAGAGTTGAAGGTGAAAACTTATTCGTAAATATCTTACAATTTTTATGAATTTGTATATCCGCATATGGAACTGTTTTGGCACAGTATTCTGCAGAATAAGCGACACATTTTGTGTCTCGGAAGGTTTTCATATGCAAGGAAACCATTTGAAACGCACACTGCAAGTATTGATCGCGAAGAGATCCTCCATGGGCTTTGTGAAAAGAACCGTAACTTGTGTCGCTGTTTATGGCATACGATAGACGTTTTCCCTTCGTTCGTGCAGTCGTAAAACATTCATGGAAAAGGATAATGGTAGCATCATACTCTACTGTGTATAACTTTCACTGGATAATTTATAACGCGTTCGAGTACGAAATTACAAAGAAACCGATAAAAGGATGCGTCGATCGTTGCGAAAGAAAGCCTTTGTTCTTTTCTGATTTTTTAAGTAAGAGGCAAAATTTCAATTCCAAGTTTCATTTTCTGTCTATTATACATATTATGTACTGAATAACTATTATAATAATTATTTTATACATGGTACATGATTTACAACATGATATGCTATAAACGATTTACAACGTGATACATTATAAATGATTTACAACATGTATTATAAATGCTCTTGCAACATGATACGTTACAAATAATTTACAACATGATACATTATGATTTGCAATATAATATAAACGATTTATAAACATGCTGATAAACTTTTACTGTATTAAACTTGCGATTGTACAATATCAAAATAATTTTGTATCGCAGTAAGTATGAGTCACAGTAAGACATGTTTGAATCATCTTGTACACCGTTCAGGCAAGAATAAACTTGTCTTCCACCGAGGAATCTTTTAATTAACAAATCAAAGAAATGATAATAAACCTGTGCGTACGTGAATATTCATTATCAATGAATTTATACACGCTTCTCGATTGCCAACAGACAATTCATGCAAGAAATATCATCCGTGACTAATCGTCGCAGCAGGAGTATTTCAGTACAGTAACAAGTATGTGACACAGTGCACGAGTATATACTCGAAGTAAGATATTCTTATAATAACCGTATCTACTTGTAACATTGAACGATAAAAAAGAATTGTGCAATCTGTATTGCAGGTAGTTTTATTTATATCGACACTGTCATTCAAAAGTTATCGATAATTTTAAATTACAGTGTAAGTAAGTACAGTTTTACTTGTATTTGGAGATGTAGGTTATAGGAAATGTAAGAAGAGAAAATTCTCCAAATTTTTCCGAATTTCTAAACTTGCAATGTCTGAAATTTTCCATGTTCTAAATTTTCAAATTCAGAGCACATCTGCTAGAGTCATACAGTATTAGTAACTATCTGTAGTACATCTATAGTAACGACAATATGTTATAATTAACACGTTAAAATTCTGCTTTAAAGAGTAACGACTGTAAAGATTTCACGCTGTGTCGTTTTAAGACGAGCTTAGGTAATCATACCAGTAAATTACAATAACAGATTGAATGAATATGCAAAGGATTCCCATCATTGAGCAACGGTTATCGATTCGATCAATTCGTTCGCCTGTTCATGCCAGTATCATGAATTTCATCAATAATTTCAGGAATTCCGTGGAAACCTGTCCCCGAATGTTTAATCGAATCGAACCGTACAATTTACCCGCTAGTATTTCAACCTACAGCCACGTTAGAGCGAATGTTGCACTCGTTGTGCAATAACCAACACGTGCCGTGTCTTAAATATAGCACGAACGTTGCTTCGTCTCTCTTTCGCTCGCGTGTTCGCGAGGTGCTCGCGGATCAAAGAGAGTAACACGGAGGTCCTAAAGTACGATAACAAACGCGTTGTTGTCGTACGACTTCCGTGAATGCTTACTAATTGGGAGCAGCGTTATTTAAAGTATCATCCAAAAAAGATTCGAACGTGTATTCCTTATTTCACGCTGCGCGAACGTCTCATTGACTTTGCTAAAACTCCGCGTCACTGGAATTTATGTCTCCGATAGCATCGCTTCGTCAGAATTTACCTCTTCGCTACGTAAATGCTTCTTGTTCCTCTTCTTTTTTTTTATTGCGTTTGTCGCGCCGCCTCTTGCGGTATAATGCACACACGAGCTACGGTGTTACGAGAAATCGCAATCAAAACAGAGTTGTGAATCGTGGTAAATGTTTCTACCTTTGGATAAGAATGCAAACTTGATAAATCTACAAATTTCTAAATTTTCAAATATCAGAATCTATAAATTTCTAAAATTGTAAGCTCTCAGTAGATCTTGTGCGTATCATATAAATTTCTAGATGTTCAAATTAATATACAATTTTAGACCGAAACCTCTTTCCAAACAATCAAATCTCTTTTAAAACATCAAGTGATTGTAATTTCAAGAAAATGCAAGATTAGTAAAAATAAAAGATTGAAATATTTTACGAACATCGTTAAAAATAATAAAAGATCGAAATCCCGTATGTCAATTGGCTATTAAATTTTATTATATTTATAAAAAAGTGCGATGGCCATTTTGCTCTCTCGCGGACATTTATAGTAGGATTTCATTACTTACACAAGTGTTTAGCACATCAAAATCACGGTACAATCAATAATAATTTGTATCCGTGTTACGATGATCCATAAATATCGATATTACTCGATTGCGAGTCGAAGAAACGAATAAAAATGTTCGTCGTCACCGATGAACGTTTATCGGTCATATATCACGAACAACATGCTTAATAGCCAGAATGTCTTTGGTATAAATTCCGTTAAAGGGTGGAGACGGCTTTAACATTCGTAACACGCATTTCTAGCCGATAGATTTTTCTCTGGACGGCATTAAGGCAAACGTAACCCGCAACGTACGGTGTTCTATGGAGTTGAAAAATGAAAGAACAGTGTGCCACGATTCATCACCCGCTCACGGTTCGCAGTCCTCGTGAAAGTGATACATGCTTCTTGTCAAAGACGATACGTTGAACGCCATTTGTTCCGTGGCTCAAATATACCCGGTAATGTACCTAATTTCCATTCGTCTTATACCGAATCTTTTGTCCCTTTAAAATCTAAGCTTTCGACGAAGGCGTGGTGCGAGACATTTAACGACCCCTCATAAACAGTGAATATATGCGTTTAATTCTGATCTGCGTTTATTTTTTTTACGATTAATGACGCTATTAAAAGTTGAAGGGGTTATTACTATAAATGGTTGCACTTTTTTTTGGAGCAATTTCTGCTAACAAAAGAGGATTTATGCAAGGTTTCTATGGAATTATCTTTAAGCATAATGAGAAATTCATGGACAATTACTATTAGTATTTTCTAACAAGCTGTACCTTGGATTAGAACTTTATTTTCTCTACCCTCATACAGTTAGATTGCATCTAATGTTTCAATAAAATAATTAGATATTTAGATTTAGAGTACTTAACAAGATATGTCACATACCACTAATTTACCTACAAATACCATAAATATTAATATACAGAAATTTGATGCATATTCAGTGTACTGTAAGAAACACGGAACCAATTATTTTTTAGAATATGCATATTCTGATAGAATTTGAGATAAAGTTACATGCATCTTTTCCAGTTAGTTTACCTTAACAACGTTCCAGTTCCACTTTTCTCAATTTAAAACATCAAAGTTTCTAAATTTCTAAATTGAAAATGTTCACATTTCTAAATGTCTGAGAAATGAAAATTTTCACCACAACATTATTTGATGACTTCGTGGATCAACATTCCACAATGCGTTGTGGCAATAAAAATTCATAGAAATCGACCAGCTTAGTGTTAACACCGTCCTTGACACTTTTAATGGATTTCTCATGCAAAATTATCACTTTTTTCACGGTAACTGTAAACGTGGGCTCGTCTTATTTTTATTCGAGCAATTCTTGTATTTTCTCTTATCTGTCGCGCACGAGACTCACGAGTATGTAAGTACAAGAAGATCGTTCGGTGAATTTTGAGCGTGACACCCACGCACCGGTACCGTGCGGGTTAATTGTTCCGATGGATTTAAAGTTGGCGTCCGAAATAAATGAATGTCGCTTGCCAAGGCGTGGTACGAAATATACACGGTCGTCACGGATTATATCTCTTCCGAAGTACATTTACACGCGCCAGTGAAATTTCGGTACAATCTTCCAATCCTTTTCCGAATGCACCCACGTTTTATTTTATTTCTTTTAAATTGCAAATAATCATGTCGGTGTGACATTACAAATGAAAACTAATTGTTTCGATCAATGTAACATCTCTCGAAACAAATGATACCAGATGTGTAACGGTCAGATAGGCCTCTTTTGCCTGTAAATAAATGCAGCAGGAGAAACTTGCTTTCGATTTTATCGTGGTAACCATTTTCGAAACTCGGGTTTCAAATTATGAATCTCGAATTTCTAGATTTCTAAATTTAGGTTTCTAAATTCCTAAATTCTACTGTACAAGTCCTGTGTACCCAAATACTTAAATTCTAATCTCTAAATTTTTATATTCTCAATTTTCCAAACTTTCAAATTCCCAAATATCCAATTTGGAAAATTTACAAATTTCTAAATTTTCAAATATCCAAACACGCAACTGCTTTAATTCTTAAATTCCGAAATCTCGAGTGCCCGAATCCCAAGCTTCTGAAATTCTCAAAGATTCAAATGAGCCGAGTCCCAAATTTTCCATCGTTCGGCTGGTGACAAAAAAGGGGACCTGTTTGGTGCGATGCAAGACGACCGTTCCCGTAAAGACAAGGTGCGACAATCGGGCGAAGATCGAAGCACAAACACGCGTGTACCGGTCGAACAAATTCTTCACGTCCTTTTTCTTGACGGTGCATTATTAACGACCACGATAAATATGCGCGTTCTTTTCGCGAGTGCGACGAATCGGCGATCGCATCCACCCGGGTCCTGGCAAGAAAAAAATTCCCCCCTGTTGGAACCCGTTCCTGCAGCACGTGTGCCCCTATCGGTTGTCCCGTGAAAATCGGTCGTCGGCCCCTTGGTTCACCTTCTCCTCTACGAGAACGGCCTCGCCATTAACTCTACCACCACCATCACTGCCACCTGCAGCGACGAATCAGCATATTTAGCGTCGAGCCGAATTTAATAGAGGCCATCGTTCGGACGTGCATCACGGTTGCATTCGCGAGACGCATCAATAATATTCACCGTGATGCATAACATTAAGTATGCATGCTAACCTCTCGCGAACCCTCTTGGAATTCAATTCGTGATTCTGTTCGTTTGTTCGTTTACGCTCGGATATACGTATACGGTTTTATATGTATACGCATTTGCATCGTGACGTGCATAACCGGCCACGTGGTACGGTTATCATTACTCGTGACCTTACCCGACATTTTCTTTCGTGATTCGCTCTTTTCGTACAATTTTACAAGAAGGGAATGACTGGCTCATCTGTATGTCCAAATTAACCCTTCAAAAGAGGTTTCTGTACTGTTACCCATGTAATATGTAAGATGTTTCAAAAGGAACTTGATGTAATTTTCACTCGATATTATTTTGGGGGATTTGACAATTCAGGAATCTCATGATTGGTAAATTTGAATGTTTGGTTCAAAAATTGTACAATTAAAAATTTTTAAACATGGAAACTTTGGAACTGAAAAATGTGTTATTCAAAAGAATACCTGAAGTGTATTTACGTACAAGACACGTGACTCTAATCTACAACCTCGAGCACCTAACTTAACTTAATGTTCTTATTTAACTAAATATTATTATGTATTATTCCATACAGATTAAACCGATATGTATTTAATTTCTGTCAACTTTAGTTTGATTAATTTAATTTGAGTAGGTGATTGAAGCATAAAAGTACAGTTTCAGTATTCAAGTATAAAAGTAAAAATCTACAAGTTGAATCTTATTTAGCTAATATATTAGGCTGATTTCTAACGCCTACCATCATGATGATGGTAAAATAACGAGGGAAACCAGAAACGGAAGCTCGCGAATACTACAGCAGGTGCACGACGAAATTTTTGCACGTAAATTGAGCAAACCGAGCGACAACGAGCAATTAAATAAATACTCGCAAGATAAACTTGCTTACTTCCTACTAAAGAATGTTTATTCGAAGGGGGTCGAGGTGCAACCCGTCGAAATTCACGGTACGACTGGTATACCGGTTTGTCGAGTTTCCCGATGACGTTAATTTCTGCGGTTTTAATCTTCGCCCCCTATTTCCGAAATGAACCATCGAGATATCTAAACGTCTGCACTCCGGATAAAGGATAACAGCCTCACTGAAAATTCACTTTATCGTAATATATTGTCGTTCCTCGCGATTGCGATTCGTCTACCGAAGCAAAACTCTTGCGTTAATTTATATTTCCCATGTAAATTCAGGTATTCGCAACGATTTTCGATAAGCAATTCGTTCGGGTAATTTGTTACAAAATAAAAATGCAACTACTTAGGTTTCAAACTATCACCTAATTATGTAAAAAAATATCTTCGAACTACTGAACATATGAATGTCTACTTTTAGTTAACTTGTACTATGATTTTTTTGTAAGGTCAGAATCATAGCTGCAATATTAAAAAAGAAATCTTTGACTATTCAAATTATAACTGGACTTAAACACCAGATTGAACTGCATTAAAAATTTGTCAAAGAATGTCAAAGAAGAGTGCGTTATGAGTCAGGCTTAAAATAGTGCGAAGGGTTAACATTTCGTAAACGTAAAGAATTTCAACATTTTGTATACGTAACGCAAAATTTCCAGGTACGAGGAAATCATAAGAAACTTTCCTGGAAAAAATGTTACAAATTAAAAGTCTACGAGAAAAAGAACGTCTGAAGAGGGTAAACAGGAAGCGAAGAAACTTTGCAAGAGAGCAAGGATGTTAGCGAGTTGAAAAATAAATTTTCAACCGTAATGACAAAGAAGTGGTTGTAACGAAACATGGTGCACGGATCAGTCGTGCACCCTTTCGCCATCGATTATCCTTTTTTCACGACATATACGTTCAACTGGTTTACGAAGGCAAGCCTGGGACTTTTTCCTCCTGTTTTGTCCGTTCGACGCACCACGGACGATCGCGAAGAAGCGAACAGAGCAAGAAAAAGTAGAAGAGAAGCTAAGAGTAGGAGGAAGAGAATGAAGAAGAGGAAGAAGAGGAGGGTTAACGCACTCGCCACACCCTGCTTTAAAGATTGTAAACGATTATTAATGCTCCATCGTGGCTGACCCGTAACCCGGCGGTGGATCCCTCTTCGTGTCCTTCTCTTTTCTTCACCGAACAAGGTCCTTGCACGTCTCTTTCTCCACCCTCGAAATATCCGAGCAAAAGTAACAAGACGTAGTGGCATAACCGGGAGAAATCGAACCGACGGGCCCTTATCCGACGCTTTTCTTAATTAGCGGGCCACATTACCGAGTATAAGTCGAAAGTTATGTTCCGTTATGGTAACCAATTTGCGTATTGTATACTGTCCGCATTAACGGCCGCGGTTAAAAGCCGGCATGAATTTAGGAACGAATAAAGAAACCAGGCAAACGGGAAAATCGCAAACAAGATTCAATTGATAACTCTTGTTATAACCGACGATTTTACTTGGTAAAAGTCTGGGAAAAATAGGCGGAGAAATTCGAATTTTTAAGTCGATATTAATAGGATTACTTTTTCAGTACCAAACGCAATTAATTTCGCGATTCTTAGTTCTTTAATTTAAACATTTGAGAACTTGGAAATTTGAAATTACCATATTTCTCTTCGAAATTTAAATTTGAAAATTTCTGCATTGCAAATATTTCCAAGTTTCCAAATTAATATCTTCTTTCAGTTCTTGCATAAAATTCTGCAATGTTATTTCTGTTCACCTACGCGGTTTTCTATTTTTCAATTGCTAATGAAAGCGGAGACAAATTAGATCTTAACTATTTGAAAATTAACTTGCTTAAATAAATTGGTGAAACTTCCATTTAAATAATGATCTAATTCATTAATTGAATAAGTGGCTATTCGCTGTTTGAATGTACTTATAAGAGAATGTCTCAGTTGGCACTATTTATTAACACCTTCTGGATTAAAGATAGTGTACATATTTAAACACTCCTAGATATTTAAATTTAAGAATAGATGCTTAAACGTTCAGAAATATTAAAAAATTTAAAAATACAGAGAATTGAAAAATTAAAGAGCATAAGAATGTATAAATTGTTCAAAATGCAAACTAATTAGCTTCGTAACATTTATATACTCGATAAGATAAGAAGCAATTACAAGTATTTCCAAAAAATTACATCAACGAATATTATTAAAAACAGGACCTCATCATCCGGAGAATTATTAAAACGGCATTTCGGCGAAAGGAAATACAGAAACAAAATATGTTGATTTTGAAAACGTTACGACTACAAGGTAGAAACTTAAGAAAGCGTGAATATTTATACGATGCCGACACTTTAAATTTCGTTAAACCCGGTTTATCGAAATGGTTATGGTAATGTCCATTGAGTATCATTTCGCAGTTGCGATAAAGAGAAAGATGATAATAAATTGCAAAGAGATGGAAGTTTATAATACGTTCGGTAGTCCTTGTTCATCGATATTTACGTGACAGTTTCGGTTCTTCGAATCCGCCATTATCGGATGTTCCGTTTAAGCCCGCGCGCTTGATAATCCAATGATCCGCGATATGAAACGATACGACGCATATAAAGATAATGTTTCGGCGCATCGAAGAAGCGTCGATGTCGCATTATGCAAATTGCATGTGACACGTGCTATATATTTAGTGAAACTCGCGGCATCCCGGTGATGAAAGAAACTTTGCATAAAACCACATTGGTCGCGACGGGTCCGCTCGTCAATTCGTAATTGACCAGCCGACAAGGAGAAAGAAGATAAAAACGAGGAGAAATCAGGTGTAAAAATATCACGATACGTTTGTGCGAGATTTTTCGCAAGAGGTTTCCACCGTAACGAAATTTTGTGTCGAATGTTGCCAAAGAGAGAAAAGACCGGTGGAAAACAGAGAGAAAAAACGGGGAGGACGCGGAGATAACAGTATTAGAATTGGTAGAAATAGATGCAATGACTCACCATGAAAACCATGAACCTTGATTGCAGGTTGGCGCTCTCGATATAAGTCAGCGTTTCCAGCCGCCGTGCTCGCCGTGTGTTCACTTCCTTTCTCCGTTTCGATCGTTTTCCTGGGATATTAATTCACTTCACAGCCGAGAAATCGATCGGTCAGTCCACTTCGATGATCACAACTCGATTGCACTGTCCAATTTATGAATATACCCTCGTAGAACACGCGGTCACCAAATGAATCATCCGAAAGCAGAAAATCGTTGATCGTTCGACGAAAAGTACGATGCAAAAAATAATTGCTCGCGATACTTATTGCTTCTCGATTGTACACGCGCGTGTTACGTGTTTGCACGCGGACACGCGAGTATTGGATCTATCGCGCCTACGTTGTCTAGCATGAATTTATTATCCGTATGCGCACGCATGCGTTTACGCGTTGTCTATTAATTAAACTATCTAAGTTACTTATTAATTGGCTATCGGTGGCGACAGATACAGATACTGGCTCTCTACTGGCATCTGATTGGCATACTGGCATGAATACTGGCCCGTTCGGCGTACGTCACCTGCAACATACAAACGTACATATCTGCATTAGAAATTAGTCTGCACGATTGCAGGAAACTTAACCAGTAACGGCGAGGTTTTATCATAATTCTACTCGTAGCTCGACCCTGCTAAATTAAAATCCTGGAACGGAGTAAAAGCAAGTAATCGTTCCACATTCTAAATGGTCTTGTACGATGTACATGCGTTGCATGTTCACCCGGCGCAGAGACAACATTTCTTTCCGTTCGATTCGAATCCGCTTTCGATCCTCGATATTTTATACTAATACTCATTTAACGTATCTACATAGGAATTCAATCTTTCTTCCTATTACAAAAGCTAACCTTATCGGTAATATCAAGATTTTAACCCTATGATTTCTTCATTAGTCAGATTACTAATTATAGCTACAATGTTGAGACAAATAACGAAGATGAAATTTTAGGCGTATTTTCCTTGATTATGCAAATTAAACTTCAGACTCGATCGAATTGCAACTAAAATCTTGGTGTATCTGAACCCTAATGTGCGTCACGAATTATAAGTCAAAGGGCCAAAATGAATAAATACATAAAAACTCGTTTGAAATTAGGTCAGAGATTAAGGTTAGCTTAAGCTGCTAATATACCTAAATAGAATCTGACTAAAGTGAAATAACAATGACAGGACATCGCCTAATTATGTAACCGAACTGGTCCCAAAATGTTTGAAGTGACCGCAAATGATATCTACACTATTCCGACTCGGAATTTCGTGCCACAAAAAACGGAACTGAACAAAAATTACGCAATGGTTCCAACAGGAAAATGTTGATCGTGTCACCAAAAAAAATGTAACAGATTGAACATAATAACGAGCAAATGGCATCATTCTGTCCGGGCGCGGTCAACAGTGCCGGGCCAGGCCCGTGACGCACCCGGTCTTTATTTAAATCGTTCGATCCGTCACGCCATAATCGATTAACGCTAATAGCAAGGGAAATGGAGTCGAGAGTGGCACCGAGATGCACGATTTCTCACTACCGCGTCCTTCGTGAACACCTCCTGTTTCTTAATCGAGCAACTTGTAATCTAATCAACGGCTAAACATTTCGTTCGTTAATCGAGTTCCCGAGCACGTGTTAGTTTAGATCGTTATCGAGGATATTACGAGAGAATTTCAATTTCATCCAACCTTCGTGCTTCTCCTTTTACTACTTGATTGTCGTTACTGCACCTAGCAATTTAAACGGATACCTCGCTAACGCACGAACAGGTTGGACAACAAATTGCATTTGCATAAAACAACGAATAATTTTTGCTGATTATTTAATCCTTGTGCACACAATCTGATATCTATGTATTACTCGTATTTTTCGATAAAAACCTGGTACGATTTTTTTTGCAAATTTTGATAAATATTTTGAGAACTTGCTACAAATTACATTTTCATAAAAACACAGTTTCTGCTGATTGTCTAATTCTTATGTACACGATTTAGTATCTAATCATTTATGTTTTCGAACTGACACTATTTTTGTTACAATTTTAATCAATTCTTTAAGATCATGCAACAAGGGTTATGCATTTGTAAAAGAAATAATTTCTGCTGACTTAACTTGAACGAATATATTTAATAAATTTATGCAAATATATTTTTGCGTAAAAGCTTTGCGTTTCTATTGAAATTTCGATGAATTTTATGAGGTCGTAGTTGTCACCTGTTTCGAACAAGTTGATTTACATTTGCCACACGGAAATTGATTGCAAAATTGTTAAACATATCTGGACCCCAGAGCGAGAGCGTATTAAGTCTACTTAAGGTGGAAACGACCCACGTTAACGGTGAATTCCAGATCCGGTACGCGTAATGTAGTACAAACATTTCGTACACAATGTGTGTAAAAAACCGCATTGGTATTCGCACTTTCGTTAGTGCACTTTCACAGCGACTTCGTAACGGTAGCCCTTGCACTCCTGCAACTGCATACCGGCTAATGCAACTCACTACCACTCGTATGCAAAACAATGTAGAATCTCTGTACTATCTTGATGTTTACTATTCGTTTACGATATACAGACAGAGAGTCGATAACAACTATTATTTAAACGCGTTATCTATTAATATTAGTACGAGCGGAATATTTTCTGGGATGAGGTTATGTAGTTTCATGCAGAGCTTCATTTGTGGCAGATTAAATGGCTTTTGGGAATTTAGGAATTTGAGGGTTTGAAGATTTGGGAAATTGAGAATTTAAGGATTTGGAGATGTAAATATTTGAGGATTTGATAATTTGGAGATTCGGAGATGTGAAATTTGAGGATTTGAAGAATTGGGGAATTGGAGATTCGTAGGTGTGAAATTTGGGGATGTGTAGAATTGGGAAGTCAGATACTCGGAGGTGTGGGATTTGGGGGTTGAAGAGTTGGGGATTTGGAGACTCGGAAGTGTGAGATTTGGAGATTGGGAGAACTTGAGATTTGGAGACTCGGGGGTGTGAGATTTAGGGTTCAAAGAGTTGGGGATTTGGAGACTCGGAGGTGTGAGATTTGGGGTTTGAAGAGTTAGGGATTTAGAGACTCGGAAGTGTGAGATTTGGGGATTTGAAGAGTTGGAAAATTGGGGACTTGGAGGTGTGAGATTTGACGATTCGAAGAGTTGGGATTTTAGAGACTCGGAGGTATAGAAATTTGGAGATATGTAGAGTGCAAGATTTGGAAATTCAGATGTGTAGAGATTTGAGGATGTGAAGAGTTCGAGATTTAGAAATTTGAAGGTCTAAGAGTTTGATCGTTTAGAAACTTGAAGGTCTAAAAATTTGTGAAATTCAAAATTAAGGAATTTGCATATTTGAGAAACTTACAATTCCAGAAATTAACGATTTGAAAATTTACGAATTTGCAAAAATTAAAAATTTAGTAACTCGAAAATCTGTAAATTGCAAATGATCCCAGTGTTTCAAATTTTTTTTCTCACCAAAATTATTCCATAAAAAATATTAACAATTACTTAGTACACAAATGTATTATACTTAACACTTTGAAGACCCCAACGGCAACTAAGAAGCGGCAAAGTAATACCGTTTAGATATCAGAGGTAGTATTACCAGAACACAATTTAGAAAGAATGTAAAATTAACGAGTAGTTGTATGGAATACCAAGAAGACACTTCCTGCTGCGCGAACTTCTGTTCAAATGTTACTTCACACGTGTTATAAAAGTTGTAATGAACCGTCATAAAAAGCTATAGCATGACTGGTCCGTAGGAAAATTCTATGTATAACTGGGTTTGACCTCAAGCTACGTGTTCGTCCAGCGTCAACGAACTGCAAGCGTAGTACAAATTATGAGAATCATAGTTATGCAACGATGTATGCTTCAATAAGCGGCTTGCACTATCCATTACAAATTATGTTTTTCCATTAAATGTTTCTTGAATGTTACTACGTATACGATTCGAAAATATAGAATCATTTTATTTGAAATTACATTTTATGACATAATTATGAGAGTCATGAAAAATGTCTCAATAGGTATTGCTATTTGCAATTTCAATGATTATTCACATATTATTTGCTAGTTTAATCGGATACATAAATTGAGACGAATAATTAACGTTATATGTGGCAATATAATTTACACCTTGCCATACAATTTATTTGTCAGATCCGTCAAACTAATTATTCATAGGTGTAATGTTTAAAGAAACAATAAAAATTAAATTGTTGTCAATATTTTATATTCAGCGATCTTTAATAATGCAAATTGTAGTTGGACCAAATTTTAAGTTGAAGAGTATTACTTTTAGTAAGATTTGTTATATTTGAACTGTGAGTGCATTACGAGTGAGACTCGTACGAAAAGGGATTCAAGATAGTAAGTGAGAAAAGTGAAAACTTATTTCAATTTTTTTAATTTTAAGTCACGTTGATGTTGTACTGTAAGAAGATGCCTAATAGAAAAGTTATAATCAGTCCTAAAAATTGCAAAATGCAAAGAATTCAATAGGTGATCAATAAAACAGTGTGATCAGATTTATTGCTTTGACTACTTTCCCTTGCATATGAAATAATAAAAATAATTCGACTAAAATGGAATCGACATATTCTCAGTACAAAACAATGTTGTCAATATTTCAGAATAGTTAATATATAAGTATCGAATACACGAGAAAAATACAGCTTATGAATAAATATGTATCAATAAATGTATTATATCAACAAGTACCTGTATTTTATTGATCTAGGACCCGTGCAATAATATTTGCACGTACACGTACAATAATATTGAGAACCTTGAAATATCAACAATACGTACTGATTATTCGAGAATCAACTTAATATTGATTTCATAAAAGACGTTCTTTCTTATTCTAATCAATTCTAACCAATCTCGTTATATCGTGTATATAACGGGATGGCGTCGAGATCATAGAAAGAAGATTATCGACGCATCTATCGATCGAACGATCGATCGCTGTCAGACCGTTTGATCGCGAGACAAACATCCTGACGATGTTACTGATAAAGCTCGTCAGGATCGTTCATGACAATCAGTTTACCGATCTCGGTCTTCAATCATCGCAAATTCGAATTGTCGTTTAAAATAGTGATGAACAGATTATGTATCTGATGATGAATACAAAACGATATTAAATCGAAGGGTTTGAAGTTTAAATATTTACAAATATATTTTTCAAATTTATCAATTTGCAAGTGTGCACGTTTGGAAAACGGGAAATTTACAGAAATTGGGAGTGAAAAAATTAAAACGTCGAAATTTTTTAATTTGGTAAGTTGGAAATTTAGAGAATTAGAAATTTGATGAGTTGGAGATTTGGTGAGTTGGGAATTTGCTAAGTTGGAAATTTAGGGAATTAGAAATTTAGGAAATTAGAAATTTGACAAGTTGGAAATTTAAGAAATTAGAAATTTGACGAGTTGGAAATTTAGAGAATTAGAAAATTGATGAGTTGGAAATTTGGTGAGTTGGGAATTTGCTAAGTTGGAAATTTAGGGAATTAGAAATTTAGGAAATTAGAAATTTGGTGAGTTGGGAATTTGCTAAGTTGGAAATTTAAGAAATTAGAAATTTGACGAGTTGGAAATTTAGAGAATTAGAATTTTGATGAGTTGGAAATTTAGAGAACTAGAAATTTGTCAAGTTGGAAATTTTGAGAGTTAGAAACTCGGTGATTGGAAAATTAAGAGATTGGAAACTGGTGAGTAGGAAACTTAAAAAATTATAAACTTGGTGATTGGAAAATTAAATAAGCAATTAATTTGCTGTACATTTAGAAATTTCATGAAATATAAGAAATTAGAAACTTGTTAAGTAATTTAAGAACCTAGAAATTTAGACATAAAACTTTGAATTAACAACTAGACAAGCTATCCAGTGTCCATGAGCTAGCGGTCATAAACCTTCATGCAGTCTACCCTCATAATCCTTTTGAAATTGAAAGAACAAAGCTCCGCAGCCATTCGTTCGCGTTTTCCACTTTAAGAGCGCGTTTGCACCGCGTCGTGGCGCTCCAGCTCTTAATTGAAAGGTTACGAAACCTCGCGTTTAACGAATAAACGCTGGCTGGCTCGAGAACCTATCCGCAGCATACTAGATCATCTATTATATCTCTTTCAGCAGATATGACTGTGCATAATCGCGATACATGAAAACCCAGATACATCAAACGACGCGTAAAACTCGACGGCTTGATTTTACATAATTTCGCGTTACGTAACGCGTCATCTTTTGTTCGTGGCCATCGTATCGTTTAAAACTTAAAGCGGCCATTTTTCACGCGTCCCTATAAAACGATCGGAGTTTCACGAAGTCGTTAAAGACAGATCGATCGAATAGAAATCACGAACTCGCATTATGATGCATTTCCGTGTATTTATGCACCCGCGAACCTACGGCTGGCAGACCATGTGTACGGTTTATGAATGGAACAGCACGCGTGCGCGACCACTGGAACAGTTCGAGCCGGCAGCGAAAGTGACCTGCTCTAACTTGTACCTGTTCCAACGCAGAACGTGTATAAGCTAGCGTTTTACACGCACACGATAGAGCACCGTAAGAACTACCTCGGATAATTGCATCGAGTAGCCTAACCGCTCGATGGACGCGAGAGTGCACCGCTGCGCTGCTTGCAAGTGTGAAATGCACCGCGGGGTGCCATGAATGGTAGTCCCTACAGTTTCAGCAATTTCAAACGGGAAAACTGGTAATTTATAAGTAGATTTTTGTCAAAGGAATGTCACTCGGCATCGACATGCCTGCCGATCGTTTTACGCCGGTAGTCCGTGTAATTTCTCGTTAATAAGTTTCACGATACACTGTTCGATACTTTCTATACTTCATATTTTCCGATTAATTACAAAATTTAAATCAATATAATGTAATATTAAATATAATGCAAATATAAAGAGCTGTGAAACTTCTATATGATCGCTACAAAAACAGCTGCAAGAATTTTGTATATGCATACATTATAATTTTGTATATTATATGCATATGCAAAATTTCAATAAAGCAATATTTGCAATCCTTCCGTCGATGGCATAGTTCATGAAGCACGGTTTCTAATAATGAGTAGAAAGTTACGTTAATAAGGGAAGTTAGGTTCATAAGTTTTAACGTTAATAAAGGAACAAGGAGGAAGAGATACACGACTTTCTCGTTGACGATGCCAAGATTAAGTTATTATTTCAAATTAAATGAAACGTTGAGATACTTGATATAGAGACTCGAGGTGAACTTGAAACTTTCTTGTATAATGCTGTTTCATTGGTAGTGGGAATAGAAAAGATGCATGTTTCAATATGACATGACGCGGAGAAACTTTTCCTGACGTATGGAAGTTTTATTGATTTCACCCGGTCGAAAACGGAAGACTTAAAATTATTTGTCGACTCCAAGTACCTAAATTAGATTATAACAAGTCTACACAAAGTGCTTTTATTTTAGATGAAAGTCTAATAAAAAATTATTGTCTTTAAGCATTAAACTGAGTATATAAAAAAAGTATTAAATATATAAACGAATAGAAAAGTATTAAACGAATAAGCTGGCACCAAAGGTATTAAGAAGATGCACTAATGAATATTTCGAATAATCATACAAATTGTAAGCATTAGCATGGCGAAATTGTACACACCTACTTACCTTATTTCAACGACACGGTCTCCGTTGCATTATATCGCGAACTTTTGCAGCAGCTTCAACTATAAAGACACACCGTTGCATTCGTTCTTTTTTTATTTTTATTTGCCCAACCTCTCGGATACATTGCCGTACCCTGTCATGTCGAAATAGATATCTGCATGGAACTCGGCCAGTCGTACTACCGGTGCAAATAATTGTGTTATACCGGGACACGTTAGATAATGATCACTACAGATCGGTCGTATCCGCGTGTGAACGAAAGCACATGTACCATTGCCAGGACATTTCCTTATCTGGCCTTCTCTCCTTTCGCCTTGAAAACTACCGTAGTAGTCCACACGTATGTATAGTTATCCGAGACAAATGCCAGACATAGCTGTATCACTCCCGAGCTAAGTTTCAACCATTAAAATGCAAAAGCATGTGCTGAAGTTACTGAGTCCACAAATTTCACTGCTCAATAAGCTGTCTTCCCACTTAAATTTATTAAGTTACTCGTTTAATAATTTGTTCAGTCATCATTTTTTATAAAACATTCGAATCATCTAATCCAAAATTTAATAACTAGACCAATATACTTTATGTGGTCACTTTCTGTTAATACACATTAAGTGTGCTTATGTATCACTCACATGTTGCTTACTATCATTCAAGCATTTTAGATATACTAACTAAAGATTCAGAAGAAATATGAAATATATTTTCAGTCACTTCTTCCGGCCATCGTTCTCAAACTTCAAAACACATCTTTACATCATACTATTCCTATCTATCACGTAAAATCTCGCAAAATGCCGTGTCGCAAATATACGAAGAATTAAATAAATCACGAAGATAGATACGGTGGGTTGAATTCGCATTAGATGCACGGGTAAGTATACAAATGTAAACATAAATGCAAACTCGTGTGTCGCAGTACGTGTCACATACATACGTCAGAGTGTCGCCAGGTTAGCCCGTACGTTAAAACACGATTCGCTTTCGAAATAAATCGATAAGATCTGCTGGTCGAACAGATTTCAAATTAATGTCAATGCATAGCGCGCGTTCAGCCACGAACCGGGTTTATTAATGCGCGCCGTGCATCGACATCGTACCGGTGTTCTAACATTATTAGGACGATTTCGTGCAAAGTAGACGTGTCACGGATATAATATTAATGTCAACCGAGAAGAAGCACGACAGATGACAACCCTGGTCGTTTTACGCGGAAACGGTGTAATTATTTCCATGAGTTAAATAGGTCGGAACCATCGGTGCTTATAATTTCAGCACGGTCAAATCGAGCTTTCTTTCTCGTACAGCGACGTAAATGTACGCCTTAATTACACGTATCGGGTCGAACATAATGCGTTAATATAATTGGCCTCTTTAACATCAGCTGCTGTTACACTTTCTAATAATAACAATACTTCACTTTTTGAATAAACGTATCGGTTAATTGCAGCAGCATCAAGATTTTTCCAATATAGTTATTAAAATGCGTTTCGATACAGCACAACACGATTATTAAACAACATTAAAAATGTCGAAAACCCATATAAGACAATATACATATATGGATAAGTTTGATAACTTCATTTGCAAATTTCTCCAATTATTCAAAATTCACTGCAATTATCATATCCATATGCACATTTTCAGGTTTGCTTAACAACTTCTTTGGCATCGAATATTCTCTCCCCATTAATTATAGTTTTAGTACAAACAATATTTCAACCTAAATTTCCAGCTACAGCATTATCCTCATTTTATCGAAAAAGATCTTAAAAACCTTTTATAATGAACAATTTATCAGAATATGTGTAAAAAGAAAGAACTGAGAAAATTCACGATTAATATCTAAGTATCAGAGTCTCATTTCACGAAATAAAACAATCCTTTCACAAATCGCCGTTCGTTCATTCCGTTATATTAAAATAGTTGTTAGATACTTGGTACACGCGTGTGAACGCATTAGCGGCTTACAAGCGCGGTTTCTAATACACGGCGTATAATAACGCGTTAATAGGAATGCATCAAGCTCAGAATACCGTGTCAAGCATATAAATATAGGCATAGTTGCAATATGTGCACGAACACACATATATCAGAACGTACCGCAAAAGAAATTCTCATTCTGTCACGCGTTAATGTAGATCACGTACGAACATACTGCTCGTACCTCTCCCTCGTATCAGATTTTATCGGGCAGCGTGAAAGAATGAAAATTAATGAGTTGATTTGGGTCCCAAATTACGGGATACCGAGTCTTAAAATCTCCATACAGTATTAACTGTTTTGATTTATATGGTACGCGTTCACGGAAATTAGGTATTTTAGGTTTAAATTTGATTTGGTTGGAAATTTGGACATTGGGAGGTTGGGAAGTTAGAAATTTGAAGAGTATGGGATTTGGTAATTTGGAGATTTGGAGATTTGAAGATTTGGAGATTTGGACATTTGGACATTTGAAGATTTGGATATTTGCACATTTGGACATTTGGACAGTTGAACATTTGGAGAATTCGAGATTTAGAGATTTGGACATTTGAACATTTGGAGAATTCGAGAATTGGAGATTTGAAGATTTGAACACTTGGCCAACTTGTGAAGTTAGAAAGTCATGGACCTAGAAATTTAGTCTTTCAACAATTCATAAATTAAAAAATTTGACAATGTTAACTTCTGAGAACTCAGGGATCTGGAATTGATTTTTCAAAAGTTTAGGAGATAATAAATTGGAAAACCTAAACATTAAAAAATTTGTAAACTTCCAATGTGAACTGCACAGCACATTATACCCGTAATACCTAATTACACGCCAATACCCAGATAAATAAAAAAAAAAATGACACCAAATGTTCAGGAATTCTCAGTCTAAAGGAAATTAGTGTAATCTTTTGTGGAGTCAGAATGAACGTCTCATTAGGCATAATCCAAGAGCAGTAAGTACAGTCCTCGTGCTAGTAGGACGTTAGAGTATCAATTATGACGGGACGTGCATCAATTGAGACGAAACGTTTCTGCCGTTTTTATCGAGTTTCTCATTATCGACAAGCACTTGCTTCTGCGCTATCTTCGGCCTCTTTTACCACTGGCCATCGTTTGTAAGCATTCATTTAGTTTTACCGGCCGACCTATTGACGTTTTTACTATTGGCGAGACCAATGTTCGATCCACTAACTCTGCGGCATAAAACGTCTTTGCAATCTGAAGTTTCGAGTAATTCAAATCTCCCGATAATCATATACGATTGCAACCAGTAAACGTAGACTAATGAGACGTCAAACCGAACAGATAATTATTTAACTTTTCTCTGACTGACCTGTTAAACGATTTAAATAAATGTACCAACACCATGGTGCTTCAGTCATCCTGAATATTAATTATCATTTTATTCAAGAGTCTTCTTTTGTCGTTTATTATACCACTAGCAAATGGCGAACGTTTTCTATGCACTTTTACTATCCGGTGCTCGCACTCACGCTTTGTATCGTCATCGTCGCACGCTTCGAAATCCTCGACTTATCGTATTATCTCGTAATCCTTGGTTGAAAGTCCGACGAAACGATAATAATGAAATAACAAGCAGCGAAACTAGTGCTGAGACTAGCAACAGGGAACAGCAATAACGACAACGTCTCGTGTCTTTTACTACCTTGCAATGAAACCGACTTTCGTACCCAGGACAGTAATGGGAAACGTACTTACAACTATAATACGATAACGTGTAAATAGCATTCGGTGTTATTATAACTTTTATCGCTGAAACGTTCTTAACGTGCACACTGCCATTCTGATGGTTCAAATGCATACTGTTCGGTCGAGAAAATTCGAATACTTTGAAAAATGGCTGCTGATAAACAGGATAAATGGAAATGAATATGGTGACTAATGGAATATATTGAAATACTGACGAATTTATGGAAACGGGTACTGATTAGTGGAACATGTGGTAATGGACTGACAATTCAATACATAAGAATATTGACTAGCTAAATGTGTGAAATATTAAATATATGAAAAATGTTTTGCCCAAATCTTCTAAATCCCAAATCTCCCAATTTCTAAATTTCCAAATTCCCAAATTTCCAAATTTCCCAATTTCCAAATTTCCCAATTCCCAAATTTCCCAATTCCCAAATTTCCCAATTCCCAAATTTCCCAATTCCCAAATCTTCCAATTCCCAAATCTCTCAATTCCCAAATTTCTCAATTCCCAAACCTTCCAATTCCCAAATCTCTCAATTCCCAAATTTCTCAATTCCCAAATTTCCCAATTCCCAAATTTCCCAATTCCCAAATTTCCCAATTCCCAACTCTTCCAATTCCCAAATCTTCCAAATCTCAAATCCCCCAATTCCCAATTCTTCCAATTCCCAAGTCTTCCAAATCTCAAATCCCCCAATTCCCAAATTTCCCAATTCCCAACTCTTCCAATTCCCAAATCTTCCAATTCCCAAATTTCCCAATTTCAAAATCTCCCAATTCCCAAATCTCCCTATTTCCAAATTTCCCAATTCCCAAATCTTCCAATTCCCAAATCTCTCAATTCCCGAATCTCCCAAATCCCAAATCTCCCAATTCCCAAATCTCCCAACTCCCAAATCCCCCCATTTTCTGAACCTCGAAATAACCGTGTCACGTAAAGGTTATATTAAATAGAATGAAATATCTTGCATGATACGATTTTTCGAAGTGTTCCGCTAAAAAAAGTATGAACCTATAACATCAAAAAGTATCAAGATATTTAAAATTTGAACCACCCGGTAACTTCAAAAAATAACTCCATAAATTGACCTTCGCATTCACGTTTTAACGAGCATTTGTCAGGACTGAATCGCGAGGTACAACGACAACATTCAATTTGATGTGCTATTCACAGTAATTTTCAATTAAGCGTTCAGTACACACTTTCTATAGATCGTGGACAGAAGATAACATCGGAGATTAGCGATTTTATTAATGGACAAAAGAATCAGGCCGCGGTGTTGCAAGAAATAACAGATGAAACAGATACACGGATTAGTCATCGGAATTAATCAGCGAGACTTTTGTCGAGCAACGACATTGTTCTTTTGGAGTGCAGTACGCGTACACAAAGTCTTTTTTTTTTAAGTAACGTGTAGTAAATACGAAGCAGCTGGCAAACGATGGTCTCGTGAATAAGTACTGCTACTTTGTGCCAACCGTGTTAGAAACTTCTTTTTAAATCAATGCATATACGGAACGTTCATCGACTTTGTAGTACGAAGAAAATAAAAGACTATTAACCTTGAAAATTTGGAATTCGTAAGACTTAAAGTAATATAGAAAGTTGAATTAGTATAGTAATTTGAATTAAGGTAGGAGAATTTGGAGACTTGTTTAAATTTGCTTGTTTGGAAATTTGATAATTTGAAATGTTAGAAAATGTTCAAATTTTTAGAACGAGAAGATTCAGTTTTACGTTATTTAACCTGTTTCCATAATTTAACTTATTTAGACGATATTTCCATAATTTACCCAGATTTAAGCTATTTCCATAATTTAGCTTATTTGGATGATTTAACCTATTTCCATTATTCAACTTATTTAAACTTGTCCTATTACCATAATTTATTGGTCGATTTAACCTATTTAACTTGGAAGATCTAATTTATAAAAATGATCAGAAATTTTCAAGAGAAGCGTACCAATTCTATTTTGTAACAAAGCGCGATGAAAATAAAATTGCAACGAAATATGTGTCATGAAGCGCTATGAGGAAAAAATGAATCTAGGCGGTACGATTTTAATATCATCGGCACCGCCCTTTCCCCTCGAAAGGGTGACCGAAGTTACGTGGGGACGTGGTATTGAACGGTAGCCGTCAGCGTGCGATCCCATTAGCCCGTATTGTATGCTAATGAGCGGTTGTCGCCTGTGATCCATGCTTATATATCGTGTTATATCGCCACCAGCGGTTCTCCATTTTTCAATCATTGCCAACACGCGTTCTCATCTCAACATTCCAACGCATCGATGCACCGCTGCATCATCGTCCAAACGTACAATTTTCGACACTTTTATACTTCCATTTTCATTGTCGTCCTCTCGCAATAAATACTGTTTCGACGCCTTTTTTCGAAGCGGATGGGAACTGCTTTTACAAGTACCGTTAACTTATGCATGATTTAACACCCTGATACTTGTAATTATGCATGGAACTTTAACCTTGTTACTAGGGATCTCTGGTGATATTTGAATAGGAATTTTAAACGCTCACGAGCACGGACATTTATCGGTATTCACTTCGGTGGAGACATCGATGAGACAGAAATTCTCTGTGAATAATTTTAGGTTTATTTAAAACTTTATGCTAATGTACCGCATTCTTGGTTCTGAATTCTGGAATGAGAATTCAATCGGATCAATGTATACTTGACGTTCTTGATACATTTATAATTTGACGAGTTTACATAAAATCGCAAGTTTTCCTTCTTTTTGATGCAATACTTTATCCCAAAACATCTTGAATTTATAAATATTATCTACTCTAAGTATGGAACGTAAGTAAATTAAGTTAAATGAAGATAGTCATACTGTTAAAATAAGAACTGAACTTAATATTTAACATGTCACCATATGTTTGAAGAGGATTAAACATTTTCTAGTACCATAATGTAGATAGTACAACAGTTACTTAAACCTTCTGTATACTACTAAAAGTATAATTAACATAAATGTAATTAGAAGCCCCAGCAACGATTTACATTTTTGTGTCCATCTAAGCAGGAATATTGAACAACATGACACAGTATCAAGTACTAATGGTAAGTACAATTATTTCCATTAATAATCGCAACAGACAACAATGTTCTGTGTCTTAAGTATCCCTAAAACGCAACTAGTTCTTAATGCCGACGTAAGCACAGATTAATGGGTGCGTAAATTTTTTATGTGCCATTAAAGCGATCGTGAAAAGGATCGTACGAACACGGTTGTTTCGCGCTTGCGTTGGCGTCTAAAGGCATTCGAACCGAAGCCTGAAACGCAATGATGTTCCGTGCAAAAGACTGAAACGAGTGCAATTAACGTTACGAGTAGTGGCGGGTCATTATCCGACTGAATCCAGCCTCGTCTCAAAACCGCAAATTACCCGCGGCAACTTACACGCTCGCGTTTGACACACACGAACAATACACAGTATCCGATTCTGAATAGGTTCAGCGTCATAGTATAAGATGAATTAGATATCAACAATTAAGAGCACGCATATATTATCGAAGTCTCCATACAAAAGGCGAGAAAATACTATGTACGTGGAAATTAATTAATGTGAAGAAACGGTTGTTAGTCGCCCGTCACTGTTTCTTGTTAACTATATTTCTTGTAACGCATTAGCGCTAGACGTCGTTAACGATGGACGAATATGAACATAAAGATTCAGTAGAACAATAGACCTATTCTCTTCGTTTTCAAAATTGCGAGCAAAATTTTTACTGGTACTATAGAAATGAACGACTCATAGAAATAAACGATGATTATATTACATTTGCGGAGTTCTTTATGGTCGTTAAAAACTAAAATGAATTTTTATCGTTTTATAAATTCATGCAAAGATTGTGCTAAATATTTTCTCTGACTTGTTGAGCTAGAAAGGAAAATGTAGAGAGGTGGCCATTTTTGATGTCAAGACCTCTCATGACCTCTCTTGACCGGGAACTCCGAAATTCTCAAACTTTCAAACTTCTAAATTAGCAAACACTTTCGAATTATAAATTTATAAATGAACTTGAAATTTATACTGAACTTCAAATGTATGAACTCAAAATTTATACTGAACTTCAAGTACGTATGAACTTCAAGTATATACCCAAATTGTATGAACTATTTTATCCGCGAATTTACAGTACAGACACTGTCGAGATAAATAAAAAACATTCAAAATTACAAATTCAATTGCAAAAAATTAATTTCAAGTGACTGTTAAGATTGTTAGTTTTAGGTATACGTTGCATCCAAACAGTGTAATCCAGCGACATAATGTCGCGCAACCGTCTGAACGCGGAGAACAAACTATCGAACGTTCGTTTCAATTAATTTCTCGTACGTTCTTCCGTGCGCAACGATGCGAGATAATCATGTCAATAATCATCGGAACAAGTTATACAGCACGTGTTGCCGTGATCGCGCGTTCGTAGGCGATTAAAACGTCTCGTTGTACGTCGGAAGTCGAGCGAAGACAAAATCAGGGACGTCTAGGCGTTGTCGCTTGGCTAGCCGAGCCCCGATATACAAACCGTGTCGACATAATTATGCTACGCGCCGTCAGGTAGATGAAGCCGATACGAACGTGGGACCATTTAAGCGCCTTTAGAAGCATAAATAATCCTATTAAACGTGTCACTGGTTGTGTCAACAATCTGACAGCCAACAAGATAGAAACCTAGCCGATGGTAGGAACGGTTAGGCGTGTTCTCCGGGACGCATGATCCCGTCGCTCCGAGTCAATGAAGTCACGGGAACGATTTCAACCCCATGGACATTGGCGTAGCTACTAGGGTTGTTTTCGGTTATATCATTCAGGTGATACTTTCGAATTTATAAATACCTATTATATTGGCAAATTTTCTTGAATTCTAGTTCTTCATAGGGCCTACATTTTCCTGTTTGAATATTCAACAATTTATAAATTTCTAATTCTCTAGAATATGAACTAAATTTCATGATTAAAAATATGTCAAGTATACAAATTCTTGAATCTTCAAATCCCGAAATTACCATATTCTCAAATCTTTTGAGTTCTCAGCTGTTCTCCAAATTCCAGATCTTCGAGTTCGGAAATCTCCCAATTCCAAATTCTCCCAATTCCCAAATTTCCTAATTCCCAAATCTCCCAAATTCCAAATCTCCCAAATCCCAAATCTCCCAATTCCCAAATCTCCCAATTTCCCAAATCTCCCAATTCCCAAATCTCCCGATTCCCAAATCTCCCAACTCCCAAATCTCTCAATCCATAACTCTTCCACTTCCCAAAACTCCCAATTCCCAATACCCATCTCCAAATTCCCAAGTCCCCAAATGACCAATTTCCCGCACTTCCTCGGAAACGTTACTTACGCCAATGTGAACGGGAAAAAATTCGTTTAAAGTGCACCGTGTTCAAACATTGTGCAACACGCTGGATATTTGCCCAACGTCTTTTTAAACAGGTCTAGCCAACATAACGAACGTCATTCTATGAAAAGGGTACAAGACATCGAAGTCCTTTAAGAAATGAAGGGTGTGCCAAGATAGTCACGAAGAGGTTTGAAAAGTTAATAAATATTTTTATTTTCGTTTTTCTTATAATACCGCGACTCTGTTACTTTATTTTACCGTGCTATCACTCAGCTTTACTGTTTTATTAACCTGCTAGTTTTATCGTGTTAACAATCTCACAATTCTATTATTTTATTAAGATACAACAGTATACTTTAATTGCTAAGAGCTTTTACGGTTTCCATCGCTATTTCCATCCCGCAATTTTTACGCTGTTCACGGTAGTAGATTTGAGCAGGCTTTACGTGCATTACGTGTTGAATATCAACCATCAATTTCGTTGTACATTAAAAATGCGCGATTACAGTGAACAGTTATCCCGTAGTTGAACAGCTGTTTATTCATTTAGATGCCTCAAGCTACTTCACCTTTCTCGATGTGTATGTAAATATAAGTACACGAGACGTACGCGGTTCGAGTGTCATCAAGACGTCCGTAAACTTAAAGAGGAAACGTGAGTTTTGCTTCGGAAATCATGCAGCATAAAACACCATACGGATCGAAAAGAACTGCGGACATTTAGTCGATACGACGAACTAGTTTTGAAACGATTTCAAATTATCGCGGGTCAATGTATATCCGCCATTTGGATTAGCGGAATAGTATAATCTAATTTCACCAATTAGAAATTTTATAAAAAAAATTTATATGAAATGTAATATAATAGGAAGTCCTATTGGATGTAGAATCATAAAACTGTGTCATATGAAAGCTAATATAAATTTATGCTATAAATATTAAAAACTAGTATAAATGTAAATTTCTTGTCTCATGTAAAATCATCATTTTTTATTTAATATAAAATATTGTTCAGCAAAAAGAGTTGATAATTGCAGTCTTAAAAATTAGATTCAAAAGATTGCTTATGTACCGAATGAAAACTGTTTTCTATATAACATTAAGTGTTAAACACTTCGGGAGTTCTACCTTAATGCTCTTCAAGGTGTTAGATCCCAAGAGCGTGTTAGAGAATCCTGTTTAGGCTATACACTCTTGAGGATACGTTCAAGAACTAGTTTGCGAGAATTTAGTTAATCAGTAACAAGGTAAACACATTTAATATATTCCCTTTTTTGCGTTAAAACCGAGTCCATAAAACTACGATATAAGTGAAGTAAAACACTGCAACTTTTTCTCGGAAATTCGTCCATTATAAACTTTCTTTAAAATAACATGCGATGTAAACAATTGCAAGCTGATATAAAATGATTAATTATGATCTTACGTGAAAGATCAAAAATGTCCGATGTCAGTATGTGATAATTTTCTAATTTTTCACGTCACTATATGTTTCGAAAAGAAACAATTCTTCTGGAAGAATGGATATTTTTTCCTGTACGGAATATTGGAAATGAAACCGATAATGCATATCACTGTGCATTACTAAAAGTCATTCACAACACGATGTGTCGTGCGATTGTAAGAACTTATCATTGGGAATGTACCTCTATTATACGACCGTTGTTTATCATTGAACGTGGGAGGCATATTATTCCCCGTTATGTATCGTACAAACACTTATTTTTCCATTTCTATTCTATTTTCAAGTTGTAAAATTTCTGCTTACGCCCTTATTTCTCAGAATAAACTACTTTTACCTTTCTTTAAATTTTATCGCTGTGGTCACAAATTTTGAAACGAGCATTCTTTGCATATTAACACAATTATTCAATCTTTTAAATTATAAATTTTCAGTTACGAATGAATCTTAAAAATTTGAACAAGAGTTAAAATTCTAAGAGGAAGAAATAATTTTCGATAGATATGAAATGTTGTGTTCAAGTTCAACTGAATTTTACCAGGACATTCCCTAAGTTCGCCTATGGTTTGGATATAAAGCGTGTTCTCCTGTACACAAAGCATAGTGTATTAATATTTATAATAGATAATCAATGCTCAGTGTTAATTAACCGGTTTGTTCTGACATTTATGATAGAGGCTGTTGCCTCGAAGAACTTAAGAAGAAATAACCACGCCAGAAATACAACCCAGCTTACATTCCTGTGTGACATAGAGCGGGGGAGGACAGACGCAGACAGGAGGTAAAGATCGATAGAGGTTCGACGACTCGACAACTGACTGCTGTCTATATTCTACACCATGTATGTACTTGTTAATGCTTATCAACGTAAAACCCACTACTATTTTACGCGGATATTTATTCGCATCTGATGTATGCTTGCTGCATAATCTCACGAGACGAATTCTTTCGATATTTACTACATGCAAACCTGCAGTACACAAAAATTTCTAGTTTAATAATTCGAATTCAGTTTTTGGTTTAATACTTAGATTATTAGTTTTTATTTAACAGAATGACGTTATTTAATTTTTAATATTACTTAAAGAATCGACACGAAAAATACCTTGTTCAATTGGCTTATAATCGTAACGAGAATAAATATGGCGGAAAATGGCGCGAAAAGGCGCGAAATATGGCACCGTATATTTTATCGCGAAAATACGTGCGACATCCTCACGGACATCTACATATCTTTATACATTGACAGTTTTTGTGATTACATTTTGATAGATATAATAAATATATAACTCACCAAGGTTTCTGTCGGGATGATCGCAGGAACCGCGTTCCTGTCAGACAACTTAATCCGTATAATGACGTTGCTGGCATCGGTTATCACAGAGTTTCCGTGTGAACGAGGGAATACTTCAGACTGTCATCGTAGCAGCTGACTTGCAAAACGCAATCGTTGAAACCACACGACAAAACGAAAAATCACTTTTGACAAAAGTTCGTTGCAAACAGAGTCACTTCGCGTACTGACAGTTTACTCGATGCAGTCGAACGATACATCACAGGTACAAACGATTGTCAAAACGTGTTCATACAAGAAAATTATTCACATGCTTCGGTACCCGTTGTCGAACGAGTCGAAATTCTTCTTCAACAGAAACTATTAATCACTATAATCACTATTTCCGAACAAAACGTGCTGCGTTCCCAGTTTCGTACGTTCGCGCATCGCGCGGCCATCGTCTACTGAAGTCTAGCGACACCTGACACGAAGCGATATCGATATATCGATATTTCTTTCAAAAACTCACTACGACTCCATCTTGCGATTAATCGATCTGACAATTGCGTTGCATCTTCACAAGTGTTACGGTACACTGTCAATTTCATTTGACTAAACGACGGTTTTTAAGATTAATCGATTACCTTGGGAAAAGTGTACTTCGATAAGATCTCCGACAGGTTAGTTCGATGGATCATGTCTTCGTTACTTTATTCTGTATCGTTAATGATTGGCAAATGTCAGTGATGTTTGTAAAATCATATGTCGATGTTTTCAAAAAACGATGCGTTATGTTCGAACAACGGCTGTCACTTTCAAATCATACGTATTCACCACGCGTATCGATGAACACTGATCTGAACGTAGCTCGAAAACGTTCGACGACGGAAATGATTTGATCGAGATGTTTTTCAGCTGACAAGGCAACGAGGAAAAGTATTCGAATCCAGCATCGTCGGACGTTCCAGCGTTGAGTTTCGTTTCTGGACGGTTCGGTATAAAACGTATGACGTAAATCGTGGCAAGGTCTCGATGGTCGCGTGCGATGGTATCCAAAGAAACTACAATAGGTTATTTTCTTCTCGCTAACGGCACACTGTGAACCGTACAGGTAACGCGTCGTCTTATCTTCCCCCGATCATGCTCGATCGCGGTGTCCGTCATCGATGGTGCAAACTTCAACGCATCGTTTTCGTTGGAGAAATCGAGATTAGCATCGTGTCGTGAATACGATCGATCGTCGAAAAGTGTCCGGATGAGTCCGCGTGGCGACGTTTGCTCACGAAAGTGTCCGTTTGCTCGTGACCGTGTCGCGACGCGAAAAACGAGCGAGCTGCGCAGAGACAACGCACTGAACGACGAATGGACGGAGCCGCTGTTGGCTGACTGCCGACGGTCGAACGCGCTCCGAGTCTCAACGATCAGCTGATCGGCACGCGCGCTACTATGGTAACCAACGTCAGCGGGCTCCGGTAGGGTTGCACGCGCACACACACACACGCACACACGTACACATAGACATATATATACACACACAAGTTTTGGAGGGCGTCCCGTGCGGCAGCCTCGCGACTCCGATAACGTGTACGTGCGTCGTGCGTGCGCACACACGTGGTTAGAAGTTTGCGCGCGCACGCGTGTGTGCGTGCGTGAAAACGACACGTAGTGTCCGTAGATGACAAACACGACGACCACGACGACGGAGAGAGGCAAAGGTCGAATGAAAAAATAAGGAAACTTCCTTTCGCCTTCTCCGTTTCGTTATTTCCCTTTTCTGTTCTCGCTCGTTATATTTCTGTTTAATTGCAGTTGACAACGCGACACGCAACCGTCACTGCGAAATTGAAGACTATGAGCCGCGTGCAACGTCGCAAGGTAATTCGAAATACTGCGAGAGACTCGTCACGAAGTCGACGACGGTGACCGTAGCTGACAGGAAGGAAAATCACGAGGTAATCGTGGCGCGAGCGGCAACGTACGCCATCCACTCGTGTCGGCAGTCGGGCGTGCACTGCCTTCCTGAGTCGCCGGTTGGTTCTCGATCCTCGACTCTGTTCGCTCGACTCGCTCGCTTGTTCGCGGCCTCCATCCCCGTATCGCACTACGGCCACGATGCTCGATGCTACACTCCGCTACAACGTAAGCTTACTTTGGATAAGGATAATTGTAGGGGGAGAATCCTCACGCTACTTGTTCTCGATTATCGGAAAAGTAATACGCAAACTTTCAAATTTACAACTTTCGAAATTTATACATTTGTGAATTATCACATTCTCTTTGGCAAATCCCTAAATCTTCATATATTCATATATCAGTATTCACAAATTTTTTAACCAATTTTAAAAACCATCAAGTTTCGAAATCCCTGGATCACCAAATCTTCAAAAGCCTTTTAAAATTTGTAATTTCCCAAATTTCTAAAATTCTAAATTCGAAAAACAATTTTCACATTGAAATACAACTTCTCGCTACTTGTCCTTGAAGAGTTTAGAATTACCACAAATATACACTGTTACACAATTTATCCCTGTCTTCTTTGCACCTATTTTTTCAACTGTGCAACAAATTTTAAGGTTTGAAATGTTTTACAACACCGAATTTTTCTGTAAATTATTACGCACTGAATATGAATAAAAATATCGATTTTCTTCATCTTGCTTTCTTTTATAAAAGAAGGCAAATTTTCTACTTCCTGAATTTCTTGTGCTTTTAGCAAACGAGTTCCTCTTCAGAAAATGATTCTATAAAGCTTTACAAATGTATAATGTTGTGAATATTCAAATATATCTAAACAATATTTAAAAAAAAACAGAGTAATTTCTGAAGCACCAATTTTGTCGGATACTTTCAAATTATTTTGAGAATTAAAGGTTTAATACAAAATTTATCTATACTACATGAAATTTTCTGATGAAAAGTAATGGTCTCTTGAATCTTGCAGAAATATTTTGACTTTCTCAATGAAAGATAAAATTTATTTTGTAATTTTCTATGATGATTTTCACAAAAAGATGCTCTGTCACTTGACGTTTAATAAGAGCCTCTTTTATCTTAAACATTGACTGAACATGTTTAAACATTCGTGATATTATAAGATATATGTATTTGTGAAAGTTTACACAATCACTTTTCATAAGTGTAATTTAAAGTTATAAATTTGACTTCTTTTGGAATCTTAAGTATTTAAAATCGGAGGATGTGGTTTTCAAATTTGTAATCAGTGCGTGAAAATTTACAAGAATCGCTTACTGATTGTTGTGAAACAAGATAAATGTTGCACGGTACGTAATTATTATCTGATCCATATCTGTACAATTTGTGGTAATATCCATGTTAAAAATTTCTTGCCATTAAAAAATATGATACACAAGATATGAATGACACAGAAAATATGATATGATACAGAATTGAGAAGAATATGTAATTTGCGTTGTTTGTGGCATTTATTTCTTTATACCAAAAAATGACGGTCAAGACATTAATTTACATTTTGTAAACTTGAAGAACTAACGTCTTCATATCTGTACAATGGATTATCAGTGTCAACACACATACAATCCACAAGTTTACGTGTCTATTAATACAATTTAGATTTCATACTTTTTTATAGAAAAAATTTCAGTGTAATCGAGTAATAGATAATACAGTCTTTTAATCAATGTAAGGCGCATGAATTAAATTTTTCATAATATTCGTCGTAAACCTATACAAATTTCATGAGACATTTCGTTGAATTTACAATTTCTTGGCAAATAAATGATTTAACAATATTTAAATGACATTCTTGATTGTCACGTAATTTGTTACGTCAAAACGAATACGATTTTCGTTCAGTAATAAATATTTGAATTCATGAAGTTCATAAAAGTTAAATAACTCTGTGTCGTTTTATTTGTAATGAAGGTAGTGTCAAGAATTTAACATGTATTTAATGTTGAGAATATTGAATCAAAAATATAATATATTTTACAAGTAATTTGTTATTTCGTTATTCTTCTATTTTGATTGGTTTCAGTTATAGAAATATGTAGTTATAATAGTAATAATGAAATATATTTTAAAATATTTAAAATATTGAAAATTATGTAATTCTATATATTGCACAATATAGGTAAATAAAAGTGACAATGAGTTTGTATTCATTCGAAGGAAAACATACAGACGCGTGGCGACATCTATCAACAGTATAACAAAATAGATTCACCTAATCAATAGCAGATAATTGTAATACAAATATACACGTGATTGCAAGGAAAAATAATCACCATAATAATTTATTGTTTACAAAATAAAATTGCAAGACTAGTATTATCAATCGTTAATGTGATAAAGGGCAAAAAGACCAAAGGGTTCTGATCAAAGATACAGTTATCCATAAACATAACAGTATGAATGCTGTCCTAACCGCTTGATGAAGCCAATACAACCTAAAATAAATTTTTAGATGAAATAAACATATGAAAAAACATATAATTATAACATTAATATCTTTATAAAGATGGTAACTTACCTGCGAAACCTGACTACACTGTGCTCTATAGTGTCAAATGAATCATTCAGCATGTATACACGAAGACCTCTTATATGTAAATAAAAGTACTGATCCCAATCCAAACTTTTCATATCAAACCAAAAGATCTTTCGATCAACAGGATTCATTTTTTGCCAGAGTTTCATCACATTATCATTTCGGAAAGTCCACTGCCTCGTTGAAAAGTATTGTATTACAGTACTAAATTTGTTTATTTTTCTATACGCATTCAGTAAGCTGTAAATGCATTCATAGTTAGCATTATTGTTCACTATAATTAGTATGTATTACTGATTGTCATTTATTGTATGTGGATTATTTCAAATTTATAGCATACTTACATGGGTTTTCGTCCAAGAAGAGAAGCTATTGTGTCAACAATAATGGCTGGTATTATATGAAGGAAGAAATTACAAAGATTATGTATAACTAAGGATCTGTTCAGTATTAACATATAATACCATATGACTTTTGCACTAGGATGGGCAAGGCCGTAAAGCTCATTTTTTTTCATATATTCCTGCCAAGAAATTGGATTATCACAAGAAGATACACAATTATAAATAGGAATTTTTTCCTCATTAGATATGTTCGGATCTTGAGCTGCTTTTATTTGACGATTTCTGTAGAAATATTATTATTATTATAGAGGTTTACATATATTTACACTTAAAACAATTACTTACTAACACAAATTTATTTTATCAGCTAGTTTAGATTTATATTTGTTCAGTTTATTTGTTCTTGGTAATAAAGATTGACAAAGCAAATAATGACAATTATTAAATACATATATATAAATGCAACTTATATAGAGTTAATCTCAAATGAAAGAACTATTAGCTATGCTTACCTATTAGCAATGTCCCAAGCTGAACAAATAATGGTAGAAACAACAAAATCTGCTGGTATAATATCTGCCACATTTTCTGGTACACAGTGTAATGTCCGCAGTAGGCCTATACCACTTCCCATAGTTACACCAGTTGGTC
This sequence comes from Megachile leachella, assembly GCA_963576845.1. Taxonomy (NCBI): domain Eukaryota; kingdom Metazoa; phylum Arthropoda; class Insecta; order Hymenoptera; family Megachilidae; genus Megachile; species Megachile leachella. The sequence goes on from OY756248.1 coordinate 16,633,536, forward strand.
CATATAGATTGTTTATCCATCCAGCAACCGGATCCTTATAAGTTGGTATAACAATAGAAGGTCGTATAATACAAACTGGAAGATCATCACTATACTTTAATACAATATTTTCTGCTACTGCTTTACTGAACACATACGTATTAGGCCATCTGTCAAGCAATCTATGAAAGGAAAGAATATATATTTTTTTATGATTCATCAAAGTCAGCAAATTTAGTGGAATAACATTTACACAGGAGCTATGTGCGCAATTTTATCGTCATCCAATATATTCAACAATGTTATTAATTTATCAGCTTCAATGGTATCCTGATAATGTTTCTCCTCAATAGTATCACGTACACAATGTGCAAATGCAGTTGATACATGCACAAATGCCTAAAAACAGATGCAATAACATTTATTTAGATTTTTAATTGAACATTATAATAAATATAATTATCTATTGTATTTCTTCTTAATTCATAATAGTATTAGTAAATAAAAATGTTGTATTTTTATATATATATACATATACATATATATATTATTGAGTAATATTGAAACGTGAATACTTTTTACGTGATTGAAACGCGGGGTATACAGAAAGAAAACAACATTCTTCTTTACTGCAAAAAAATATTCAGGTTACCTTTAAATTGGGTAATTCTTTTGCAAACGTCAATAAGAATTTTATAGTTTGTATATTGACACTAGTTATTATACGAAGTTTCTCTTCAAATCGGACAAGTGCAGCACTATGAATAATAATGTTTGTGTTCATTAAAAGTTGCTTAGTTTCTGGTGACCAACCAAGGCCATCTTTTAATCCATCACCCTCCACTAATATCACCTTCTCGAGAAAATTCGGTTGTTCACGCTTTAACTTACTATAAATCTAATAGCAATATAATAATAAAATCAATTGCGGTTTAATTACACAAATATAATAATTATTATATAAATGTGTTACTTACAACATCGTCAAAGTTTTCTTTAAGTCGATCTGATGGACTCTTCCCTTTCTTTGGTCTTACTATCAGATATAATGTCGAAATATTCGGGCATGATCTGTAATTATTAGTTAAGTTCATATAAAATAAAACAGAATTGATCATAAGAAATTATAATAGTAAACTAATTCTAAAAACATGATTCTATTTTTGAGGACGTCCAATGCTTTGTATATTGATTAACATTGACTAAGTTAGCGGTCACGTGCATTATTATTCAGTGTCTGATTAACATAATATCATTTCACTGTGCATCTTTTGTAATTTATAAATTATTTCCTGAATTAATTATGATGCAATAATAGTAACAAAGTTACTTAAAGTATTTTCCCTTTAATCCAATCGTGAATTCTCATTGATATCGTATGATCAGCGTAATTGCGTATTAATTCATTTTAATCGTAGATATATCGTCGTTAGTAAACACCGGATGCACCTTTGAACCGCTCAATGAACGTAATATGTAGCATTGCAAATTTTTGGAGGATATGACGCATTTGAAATCGGAACTAAAAGCATAGTTGCGGAACGTAAGCTAATTCTTATAATAAACCATTGTATTCTGCGATAAATTAAAAAATTACAACTTTCTAAGTCCAAACTTTGAACTTTTTATAATTTTCAAATCTCTACATTTGAATTTTCAAGAAACCGAATGTAATAAAGTGCATGAAATGTAGTGATTGCATATTTATACTGAATTTTGTATACTATTACTGGCTTTCAAACTTTATGCTGTAAGTGTTAGTTTCATAAATCTGAGTTACAATTGTTCCAATATCGCCGTTGGAAAATTGATCATTTTTGTGATGCTACAATACGATGAGAACAAGTGTTCATCAATATAATGTTCAGTATCGCCAATTAATTCAAACAAAATGTAATGACTCATTCTAAATAGTATTTGCACGATTACCTGAGTATCTTCTCGACGATTAACTTGCCCAAAAAACCTGTGCCTCCTGTTACCAAGACATTAGCCTGATCAAAAAATTCGACGACTTCACTTTTCATGTTTGATTCTGGCGGTTCAGACATATCCAATATTTCTTCCACGTATGTATTACTTTTCATCGTCATCTTGATGGTGCTTCTTCTTAGTTTAATAACAGCGATAACAATCGATGATCAATGATAATGTTTAACGAAATGATTATGCAGTGTTAGACTCTTTTAAAACAAAAAATTGAGAACAGTTCTTAATTAGTGCAAGTGTCACTACGGCAGATTTTAGAATTATGTTCACAGCTTTAGTTCATCATGCTTTCTTATGCAATAAAATTGTCAAAAGAAAGAACATTGTTTGAATGTTTATTGGATCCGCGCTCTTTAATTATTTTTTGTAACATCTTTGATAGTGAGGATTAAAAAAGAATTCAGATGAGTAAAAAAATGACAAAAAATAAGTAAAGAAAGAAATAATGACATAAAACATTAAACATAGTTGTCACGAATACATGACAGCAGCTGTCAAAGCATTAAGAAAGTTAAATTAAAAACTACAAAAAACTCTGAACGCACAGAAATTTGCTAAATTAATAGAAAATAGATTGAAAAAATGAAATAAAAGAAAAATGAAAATATTTCTGATAATAATAGCAAGCAGAGTTTTAGTCTGATCGCTTACCGAATGTGAGCCGATAGTCGAAGTGCTTTCAACGATGGACAAATTTCAACTGTAAAATATTCCGACCCTGTTGGTATACCTTTAAAGAGAAACACATTTCCTCAAATGCTGAGTACAATAACACTGGCCTTTCCTTTATGCAGATTCCCTACTTAACATTTAATCACATTTTCAAACACAATATATTCATTCATAGTATACAGTTAAATGATTTCAATAATGATTAAAAGAACATAACACCACCATCGAAGAATAGAAAGACAAGAACAACAAGAGAACTTAACATTATTTAAAATGTAAGTATGTAAAGCAATAATTGTGATATTAATATGAATTATAGCAGACAAATGAACGAATAATAAACGGGTGCATAAAATAATAGAAGCACGAAGAGGATAAGGAATTTTTCAATTAAATTACTTTAATCTCGAACAACAAAAATTACTCGATAGTTTTGTAATATTTGTATGAACTACATTATTTTTTTTATCCTTTATTTATGTTGTATGAACAGTTTGAACGTTCGTTAATTAGTTCAATGAATATTCTTTTCCTTATTATCTATTGACTTGTTTATTTTTATTATATACTGTACGAATTTATTAGAAAGGTAATTAAATCAGTACCAAAAATGAAATGATTACTCAACCCTCGAATACTTCAAGTAACAATAAATATTGCAGACTTATTTATTTTGTAACGTAAAGAAAAATATTCAGTATTATGATGTTACGTATGCAGACGAATTTTAATAAAAAAAATGTTAATGCAATTACAACACGAAAACAATGATATTGAATATTGCATTTCGAAGTGATTTTGGTATTTTCCCCAATTCTGATGAAATCATTGACATAATATAATACACATAATTAACATTTATGATAAAATTCTGAATTATTAAACACGAACAATAGTGCCATAAATACAGTTTATTCTCTCAATTTATTTGTACTACTACATGTTTCGTAAACTGGATACAATATGTACAATACATCATGGAATGATATACACATATGTATATATGTATATATATACATATATTGTATATACATATATATACATATATATATAAATATTATAAACTATACATATAGAATGAACTAGGCATAAACTACATAAAAACAGAATTCTTAACGCACATTTAATTTACTGCTTGCAACTAAATTATGCAAACTGGTACTGTAAGTCTATGGTAATAAATGAAACGGTATTAATTACTATCTTATTTGTTTTATTGTTCGTTGTTCTTGGCATTCCATAAAAATCTTTTTGCGGTGGTTTCATTATATTTAGGATTTCCGTTCAAGTGAAATATTGTGGAAAAATACTGCAAAACATTTTTGGTGAGATATCTTATAAATCAGAATGTAGTTCTTCCATTTTAATGTTCACATAAAAAATAAATAACAAGAAACATATACGCACTTTGTTGCACCGCTAAATTTTGTATCGTTCATCTTTGCACAGTGCTCGTACTACATATTTAACGCACAGCGTTATACTTTTTATAATTTATACATAATTAACATTGTGCACTTGCATGTGAATGACTTCTTCAATCATGGACGCAACTAGGATCTAGGTTGAGTGGCCCCTTAAAATCTACCCCTCCCTCACCTGGAAATTATTAAAATAAATACAGAACTAAACACGATAAATTTCTATAAATAGAGGGGTGGAAATTTGGGAAATTCAAAGTTTAAGAATTTGGGAATTTAGGGACTTTAAGATTTGGAGTTTTGTGGATTGCCGAATTTGAAAATTTAGAAATTTAGATTTTTGAGGATTTATAAATTTACAAATTCCTAAATTTGCAATTTTTATAGCCGTTAATTTGTTTGAATAAAAGAGCCTCGTCCCTTATACAAGTCTATTATAGTAGATAATTGGTTCTGCACGTGAGTCCATTCTAGACAGAAATCCTAGTTACGTCAATGACTTTAAAAAGTATACAATTCGTGAAATCGATATACATATATTCAATTCTTCATACATCATAATTTAAAACCATTTAAGAAATTTAAAAATTGGGAAACAAATATAAACATAAATACAAACGTATGTAACTTACTAAAAACGATTAATCGTCTTGCAAAATACTCAAAGGATCATCACCGATCTTTTCAGCTGTTTTCTTTAGATCTTTTGTAACTGACTTTTTAATAGTTGAGCGCGTTTCTGTAGACTTTACGCGAGTTTCAGTCGTGAGTTTCTTTCCAAAAATATTACTATCGTCATCGTCGTCATCGTCGGAAGGAAATAACGATTTCGATGAGACGATCTTCTTCGGTACAGTTTTACTCGCGAAGATATCATCCTCTCCGCTTGACTGATCAGCAAAAATATCTGCAATGTGTGAAGTTCTCACGGGCTCGGCGATACTCGAGAAGATTTCATTTCTGTTCGATTGTTCTTGGACACTTCCGGAATCTGACTTTTGCGTCTGCTCCGATGACTCGGAGAATAAATCGGTATCGTTGTCGTCGTCATCGAACAGACTTATTTTCTTCCCAGATTGTGGTACAGATTGTTTTTTCACGGGTTCACTTTTAACCGTCGATTTCTTTACAACCGGCCCAAACAAACTATCATCTTCATCATTTTGTTCGTCATCATCGAACAAACTAATTTTCGTATCTTTCAAAGGTTTTTTTACAGATTTGGTTAAAGATCCCGAAAACAAGTCACCTCCCACATCATCGGAAAATAAATCCAGGACTGGTTTTTTCGTGGCTTGTTCTTCGGTTGACTTTTTAACGCCACTAGAAAACAGGCTGTCATCCTCAGAAAACAATAGATTTTTGCCCTTTTCTGGAGACGGGGTTTTCGTAACGAAAGCAAACAATTGGCTGGGGTCTTTCAACGGATCATGACTACTATCTCGTAATGGATCGACCACCTCTTTCGCTTCTTCTTTTGCTTCGACGTTATCTGCTTTAATTTCTTCCTTATTCGAAACTGCAACTTTTGTGCTCGAATCATGACTAGGCTCAGCCAATGCACTGTCCTTATCTATTTTTTGCGTGTTCTTTTCCGTTCCCATATCCATGTCATCGATCTGTTTAATGTGCGTGTCTTTCAATGGTTTAAAACTCGTTGATACTCTATCAGAAACAACTTGTTCGACCGGTGAAAGAATAGGGGCTCTACCGAACAAGGTATCCTCTTTTTGAGGGTCTTCGGGCAAGTCTGGTGGTACATCGAAAAGATCTTCTTCGTCGGTTGACGGTGATAATAAAGTATTTTTGTTCGCACTCATTGAACTCTCCTTACTTAAACTACCAAGTTCAGATTTATCATCCGCAGTTAAGAAAATATTACTGTCAGCTGTTCGATGAAGATTATCAGAAACTAAACGATCAGAATTTGTGACAGTATGTGTACCCGGATCTTTATTGAAAGTATTCTGAGGTGGGTTACCAAGACTTTCATGTTGCGAACTACTTTTTGAAGCATCTACAGTATCGAAATCGATTCCGCTTTGTATAAGGGCTGACTTACGCGCGTGCCTGCTTTGAGGTCGACGTTTTGCTTGTATTCTAACTCGTGTCTGAAAAATAAAATAACAATCATTAACAGCGTATAATAGCGAACATAAAGACTTAAAAACGTAATTTATGACAAAATTAGCATGATATCGAGTATCAATATTCTAATTAAGTTCGTACGTAATTTGGCAAGAACTAAATATTTATGAACTGCTTACAATGAATGATCATTTGCGTAATAAAATTTATGAAAAATGTAGTCCAATTACCTTGGAGGCAGTAGTAGATAACGTTTCCACTTGAGCAGGTTCATCAAAACTAATAGCGCTTTCTACATTACTTTCTCCTGAAATCGTTGATTGTAAAGATTGTTTCTGGGTGATACTATCTTCTGCAACAGAAAAAATAAAATATTTATTTTTAGTTACCAAACAATAATACTATTAGAATTTAAAACGGTCAATTAGTGTAAATGATATACATTACCAGATACGCTTAAAGATGAACTGTGACCTTGTATACTAATGCATCCGCCGTCATCGCTGTCTCTATCCGCTGTACTATCTTCCTCGTCCGTTTTTTCTTCGCTTCTTCGCCATAGAGGTGGTGTGTCCATAGGTGAAAGTATCTTCAAATCACCCATCTTTCCCATCAAATTTTTTATTTTACCAGATACCATTCGTTTCGTTCCCTGGTTATTTTCGTCGGATGAAGATGACGAGGTGACTGCTTGAATGTCCAACGATTTTGGAGGACTTTTCTTCGGCTCGCTTTCGACATCTTCTGTGACACTGCGTTCTTCAGAGGAGCCTCTCTGCACATTTTCTATTTTACTCGATGTTGTGCCAAAAATATTCGCCTCTTCAGCCTTTGCAAAGATATTAATTTCATCCTTAGATGAAGTCTCTTTAACCTTCTTATCATCTGCTTGTAATTTTGATCGTACACTCTCTTCTTTTTTTTCTTCCTTGATTACTCTTGTAGTACTCTTTGTACTAAACAGGTCATCGTAATCGTCATCTTCGAAGACCAATCCGTGCGTCCCGATAGTAGTGGAAAACAAATTATTATCCGAAAGAACATCCTTGCTCACTCTTTCACTCTGCCGAGTGGGCACATCTTGATCAACGGTATCTGTACCTGACGTAACAGTTTTGATAGAAGACTTATCGTTTGTCTCCTTTCCGTCGGATGTTTTTTTAGTAGAGAACAAATCATTTTCCTCCATTTGATCACCATTGTCGTTGAAAATACGAGATTCGGTTTTAGGCTTGTTTTTAACAGGCTTCGTAGCGAACAGGTCACCATCATCGATATCCTCTTCGTCATCGAACAGACTTATCTTCTTCGGTACACAAATGGTTTGATTTTTTTCCATCGTTTTACTTTTTCCTATCGTGTCGCTAGTGTTGCTCGTAAAGAAACCATCATTTGATATGTCCGGTATTTTCCAACTGGGAATATTGTTTTCTTCTTGGGCTGGTGGTTTCGAGGCTATGCCGAAGATGTCAATGTCTGGCGAATCTTTGTTGCTGAATATGTCTATGTCTTCGTCGAATAGACCTCTTCGCTGCATACTCTTCGTTTTGTCGGAATGCTGAGCACCCGTTGTGAAGAAATCGTTGCTCTTCTGAGATCTAGAACCTGAACTCGTCGTCGAGAACAGTTCATCACCGGAATCAGAATCGTCGAACAACGAGGACACCTTCGACTTTCCTAGCTTCGAGTCCGCTTTCGGTAACGGAGGTGGCCCGAACAAATCCTCGTTCTCGAACACGTCGTCTTGTTCCGTTGATGGTACGTCCTCGCTTAACTCTCCGTGCGAGGAATTGTTCATCGAATTCGGAGCAACGCTCGCTCGATTAGGTGTTCGCGCTGTGAACAGACTGTCGCCTGCAATTCTTTCAGAATACATCTCCTCCGATTTTAAACGGGTCGACGTCATCAATGGTGAAAGTGCACTGAAACAAGAGAGAAAAATAGTTTTGAATGCAAACTTTTTACATTCGAAGCTATTTTTGCAAACGACAATATAAATACTTCTCCCTAACGTGTCAATAAAATTTATTGAAATTATTTACTCGCTACTGTTACCTGTTTCATTGCATGACAATCATTTTATTCGCAACATAGAATTAGTTTCCAATTATTTCTGTACGTATTAGTGATTTTAGAACGGAATTACTTTTAAGAGTTTATAACCTAACTGAACTCTTGAAGTGATTCATAAAATCGAAAGGAAAGGAAAGATAAAGATCAGTTATGTATTGCGAGAGTCTACTAGATAAAAGAGCACTATAGAATGCACTTTTAAAATGCCAGTTTTCCCGCTTGCCATCAGATAGCGCCAGCGATGTTTTCAAACTGCGCATTAACACGGAAGTAAGAGAAGAATTAAAAATACAGAAGTAAAAAAAGAAATTACGAAACATTTTAAGAAAACATATTAATAACAAAAGTAAACGATCAAACACTTTTAAAAAATATAAAAAATATTCTTAATGCGAAATCTTGTACATGAAAAAAATTCCTGATATAGAAAAGAATTACAACATGTAGAGTCAATTTTTGTTTTAGATTTCCTTACTGGATATTATGACAGTAGATAGAATTCCTGAAATTACAAAGGTTGAGTAAAGGTCACGGCAGATAAGAGGGGGCAATGCATGTATAAAAGAAAAAATCGGATACAGATGATGTACCAGTATTTGTCGAAAGTCGAACGATTAAAAACAATTTAAAAATGAAGAGTGCCATATTGTGGTCACTTTTGATGGCGATTTGTTTCCTCTCGGAGGTGAAAGGTATGTCTAAATTACTTTTTAAAAAATAAAATATATCGGATGATGATCATAAAACATAAATAGGATTATTGAATATGTGGCAGCTGTAAAATATAATTGATCGCAATGCGCAATTTGCTCACCGTGAAACGATCATGGAATACTAATTATAGTCGTCCATACGTTAAATATAAATGAAATACTGTGTTATGTGTAATTTAAATTTTTTAATTTATCGTGATAGCCTTTTTTGTAGAATCCGATTCGTCTGCATCATTTGCATTTTGCACCATATGCGTTTTCATTTTTCTAATCTAAAGCCGTCAAATTTTGTAAAAAATTAAAAATTAATTATAAAATTATTTTATTTTATTTAATGGTCAATCAAACGCTAAATTAAATAATTTTAATGTACAATCGTGCAGAAATAATTTTCGGCAGAAAGGGCTATAGCGAAAACGTAAATCGATGTAATTTAATATAAGAAAAGCAGAGTATCGAAAAAATTAAATTCTATACGTATGTTTTTGATAAACAGGAGATTGTAAAAACTATAATGGCAAAGATCTCAGTGTCGGGGTACACCACATTGATTGCAATACAGTGACGTGTCACGAGGATGGAACTGTAACCGCTACAACGTAAGTCATGACTTTAAATCAACAACGATTAAATAACGTACAATATGCATATTGTATACAAACTATCCGGGAAATGTTATCATACACGACTGAATTTTTTTTGATTCGCGACTTTTGTAAAATAATGTTTTCAAAATAAATGTACAGTGATTAAATTTATGTTCAATATGATTAAATGTTTTAGATGCCCAGTGTATTTTTGTCAAGAAGGAAAACAAATTGGATATCGTGAAAGAGACATAAGCAAACCTTACCCAGAATGCTGTGAAGGACCTATTTGCGCACCTTAAACTGAATATTTACGAATGATAAAATATGATCTTTAGTAACAAAAATATTATGTATGAAATAATAAAAATAAATAAATATAATGCATAAATCGTGAAAATATGTTGTACTTACTTCGCATGATGCAATTAGAAACAAATATAGATAAAAATTATCTTGTTGAAACATATACGTTTAAGAGATACTGTTTCGGAATGAAATAATAGTAAACTGAAGGAGATTGCCTTGGAACTTGTGCCTTCTAAACGATACGATCACTATAATGCAATGAAGGATGACTAATGTTTGGATCATCAATTCAACGACATTTTCAGCGCTTGGCACGCGCGTCCATTCTTTTACAATGTAGTTTATATTGCCTTTGCCGGGATTGTAGAAGTAGAAGAAGGTTCAGAATGGATAACGCGTGATTGCCAAAACTTTACCGACCGCAGTATAACTAGTGAACTCTACATTTCTTAATTTGAAACTTTGAAAGCATTTTAATTTTTCAATTTGTAAATTAAAATAATTGACAATTTCTAAATCTAAAAATCTGTAAATTCGAAAAGTTATGGATTTAAAAATTAGAAATAAGTATAGTTTGTAAAATTACGACGATCTTTATAGATCTTCGTGCTATGACAGTGGATATTTATCTAACAATAAATTAAAGAAATCATAATAGAAATAATAAGATTAAAACTTACCTTATACTCCAACCTCCCGTGTTATTAATACTCCACGGTTGGATCGATATTCCGCTACTAGTATTACTTTCATCCGTGAATATATTTTCCACATTATTTCTTGCTATCACAAGAGAATCTCGTTCACTAACATTATCATTTGACACAACATTTCGCGAACGATCATGCATAGGATCGTTATTTGTACTATTTTCGTATTTCATTGACGTATTACTACCAGTAGACCCGGATGAAGGCGTCCGCGAAATTTTGCTCGATAATTTGTTTTCGATTTCTGAAGTTAAAATGTCTCCACCTACAGATTTCTGAATCATAAAGTAAATATTAATCTCATAATATTACTAAAACGTTTGTGTCAATTGTATCATTATTTTATGTGATCTTACTTGTTTACTTTGCGATTGATTTGTAGACGATTTAAAGAGATCGCCCACATCTTCATCGTCGCTAAACAGATTAGTGGTATTTACATTAGTTTCAGGTGTGCTTGTAGCAACATTACCAGCAACCGATGGTGCCACAATGTCCAAATATTTTTTTTGTGCATTTTCTGTATTTGCAGAAATATTACTTGGGTATTTATTTTTAATGACTGTTTTCACTGTATTTTTTGATGAGAAAATATCGGAATCTTCAGAATCAGCATCAGCGAAAAGATCATCAATCGCTGATTTTGGTTTAGTAGCTAGGAATATAGAATTTTGTTAAAAAACTTATAAACATAATTACATGAATTGCACAAAATTTAAATAGAATAAAACCTACAAATTGTACTAATTGGAGGTGGTACATCAATGCTGGCAGGTATAATATTATTCTTATAAGATTTAATTGGTTTCTCTTTCCATAAAGTTTCTGACAATTGATCATTTACAAGTTTTTTAGTTTCACTAAATATATTTTTTGGTTCATGACTTGAAACATCTTCATCTTCTTCTGATGCAAATAAGTCCGCTAACATAAACATAATAATGATTAATTATTGATAAAACATGAAAATTGTTTAATTCTATAAGTACCTTTATATCGATTTATCGATGCTTCACTTTTCTCGTCTATAATAGTCGGTTTTTGTGCTTGTCTAACAGTGCCTAATCGTTTAGCCAATTCTTCTGCAAAATTTGGTGCTGATTCATTTGATAATACCTGAGAAAATAATATAAATCTTTTATAGTATTATGATGAACAATATGAAGTAAATGTAATTGTATGAAAAATTACACTAACCTTTGGTACACTATGATTAGGAGTATCTGATTCAGAAATAGAATCTATATTATTTTGACTGATAACATCTATCTTTTCATTAAATATTAGATCATTTCTTTGACTGTAGTTTTCACTTAAAGATGGTAATAATCCCACTAAGTTTGTTTTTGGATCTATATTAATGTCCTTAAATGCTGATGTGTCGTCAACCTCACTGTCTGTGTCCTCTTCATCTACTTGTTCTGATTCACTGCTGCTACTACTTTCTAATCCAATTTTACTTGAATTTTTCCACTTTTCAGAGCCAATGACATAAGGCAAAGGCCGATCTTGGTATGGATTATTTGGCCCCAACACAACGCTAAAACGAATTGCCAATAACCAAATAAATTATTTTTATAATAAATATGCTATAGTAGATTTTATTTGAAGATATTTACCTTAACACTACTTTATTGTCCTCATCTTCTTCTTCTTCGCTATCACTGTCAACAAATTCCATCTCTTTATACTTTTCATACATTATGTTCAAACCTTGTTTTATATTATCACTGACATTGGCTATCAATTCTGCAGCTTCTAAATCCTGGTTCTTACACTCCTATACATAAGGTAACAAATTAATAACCAAAATCATTCAAACATTTCATATTATCTTATCTTTATTTACCTGTGCTGAGGTTTCTACTTTCTTCTCAATGTCTACATCATCTTCTTGTACACGACTTTCAATAAATTGAGTATTGGCCAAAGCCAATGATGTATTGGTAATATTATCTATAAATATTGTTGTTTCATGTAATTGAGTTGTCAATGAATCTAAACTTTCCTCAACTTTGTTAGCTAGTGATACTATATTCTATAAGAAGATGTTATAAATAAATACAAATCTTATCAATATATATACGTAGATTTTTAATATATTTATTATAAAAGAAAACTACATCATAAATTTAAATCATACTTCAGAAAATTGCTGAAGGTGTTTAAGAAGTCCTGCATCACCTGCTAAACTCCAATCTCTTCTGTTTTTTCGCATTTCTTCTGTAGTCCATGGATGATCCCATGATTTATCCATTTCATCTGATATGTCCTAATTGCATAAACATGCCCCAGTTTTATTTTTAAAAAGCATTAAAAAGTTGTGTTTCATTAATTCTAGCATAATGGTTGGAATTTTGTACAGTAAATACGAAACGTAGGTTTTGAATTTTTTGTGATAACCCATTGTTGCCATTTGCAATTTATGTAAATTATTTATAATTATCAGACAAATATGGAAAAAATTCGTCAAGATTTTCTTATTTTGATTTAACATTTTTCACTATATCTCATTATATATTTTATAAACATAATGAAAGTGAAATATTATCCTATAATAATAAATTTTTACGCGGAGAAAGTATCATTAATTTCTATCATTGTTTATATTCATTAACCTTCAAATTATTTTTACAATAATTATAAAAAACAGTAAACAATCGAAAAACATACCATATCGCGCAGTCCAATTTGATACAACAAACTTATTTTTCTTTGTAATTACATTTACATATGTTTTATTTTTTTTTAATCAACTTAGTATAAGAAAAAAAACACCCACGAAGTACTTGGTACTACCACCTACAGTGTCCAGCACTGTCACATCTATTTGAGTGTATTGCTGAGTAAAATAGACTGTGATTGCACCCCTACGTGGTGTTGATTGCCACAACGTTATCGCCATCTAGTTTGAAAGTAAATACCTCAAAAATTCGGTGGGAGTTTTCGATCAACAAGGCGAAATACGATAGCTTGGTGGGCCTTTTTCGATCCCCCCTCATACTTTCTTTCAAAGATATGTGTATAAATGATAACATCAAATCTTTATTTTATAATTTTATTCTTCAATCTTATGTGAGTGTACAGAAAAAACGTAAAACACAATGTTAAGTTAAAATAATAAAAAGTTTTTATATAATCTATTTTTCACTCAAAGAGAGATCATATCCATCATACAACGAATTTTTATTTGTTCTGCGCATTTTAGCTCCAACTTGTTAAAGTACGCTTTGTAGAGCGCTTGTGCGTTTGCGCTGTTTGTAACATCGAGTGTGTATACTTAGTGATCTTTTATTTTGTTCATTACGTATATTGTTAATTCTTCCCTTTATTCACATATTTGTATACACCTTGTATATGACTGACGAATTAAAGGTATAGGTAGAGAGACAACTCTAAGTGGGAGTGAACGTACTGAAGTCGGTCGGGTTGCGCAAAAGAGGTATGATCTCTCGTTGAATGAAAAATAAATTACTTTTCCAATAAATTTTTCATGTAAAAGTTCTGTAAAAATAAAATTTTAGAATAGTTTATCTTGTCTATTACTACCTTATATGTTTAAATGAGTACATTGTATTACTATGTATTTAGTATTCATTCTTGCTCAAATAAATAAAAAAAGGGTCTATCAATCGTAATGTACGGCACTGTTGTGTGCAGTGTTGCCAAACGGAGTAGTATTTTGGTCCGTATTCAACATTCCGCTGTTCGACTGATAGAGGAACAGCGCTGTAGATAGATTGTTTGTCAATATCTTTGAGTTGGTTGATTTTTATTGGTTTTTTATGTGTAATGTAATAATTTTACAATGAGACAAAAGATTAAAAAAGTATCCTGACCGTAAACGCGTCAGAGTGTTCGGTGCATGTGTATAGGATATACTGACAATACTGTCAAAGAGAACGTTGTATAAGTGCAATAATGATACTTTTATATGCAAGTGAGGAATTCCATCTGTTTCATTAAAGAAAATAATATTTGGAATGCCTGCTTCATAAGCAGAATTTAAACTTTGTTAAATCAATTACTTCGAACCATACGCTATCATGGATGTTTAATATAAATATCATTTTTTTAAAATAACAAACTAAAAATTTGTGATACAACAGAAAAAAAACAGATAACCCCCAATGCAAGAAAAGTTCCAACATTGGTACTTTTAGTTGGTATGTTTATGAAATAAATAATGTATTACAATAAGAAACAAAAAATCAAGTTAATTAAATATTTATGTGAACAAATGATTTAATTGCTGAAAATAATATATGTATGTTATGTATACGTAGGCACAATTATCTGTCAAGTAACACATAAGGGTATATAAAAGGAATTGCAAATTATATATTTATTATTATTTATTGCTGTACTGTAATAATTTATATTTTATTTGTTTTAGATATACCATAAAAAATGTATACCAGAATGACACAACAAAGAGATACAGATGGTTTGTATTGTAAAGATGAATACATTCGACAATTGTGTATCCTGTTTAGTTGATGCACAAAATATTGTCTTAGACAATTACAGATTATTTTTATTGAATATCTTTGTTCTTGCTCTTTTGGAGCATTCTCATTGTCATAAAGTAATCAGTGTTCATAAAATCACTTTTAATGAGGCTGAAAGCAAATATAGGAAGGCAAACTCTCTTTTGAGAAGGTACAGTGTTTTAAAACTGACTTTCATGAACAATGAACCATTCGGGAAGTGGAAAACGTCAGGCGAAGGTTTTGGAAGAAAACTATTGGGACTGTAGTGTCTGCACGTATAGAAATACCGCAGAAGCATTTAAGTGCCTCATGTGTGACGTCCGAAAAGGAACTTCTACGCGGAAACCCCGCATTAATCCCCAACTTGTGGCACAACAGGTTATAATATTATATTATTTTGAAATGTTATGTTCTTTATATACCATAATAAAATACATTAAAACTATGATGGAATGTAATTGTATTAACAGTAATTTATGTTTAGGTTGCACAGCAACAGTATGTACCACTTTTAAAACCGGGAAAGAAGGAGGGTGGAAGTGGAGGTAGTACAACGAGTAGTGGTAAAGAAAAAGACCGTAAATTGGATAAACCACGGCGTAAAAATAGGCATCCACCTCGTCTCAAAAATATAGATCGTAGTACGGCTCAAACCAATGAAGTAACAGTAAATAATGTTACTGTTGTTATTACAGAATATAAGCCCAAAGTAAAAAAAAGTTCAGATCAGTCTGGTTTATCTAGCAGTGCTTCTTCCGAAAATGGAAGCCAGCACGATTCTAATCAAGATTCTAGAAGTCTGGATATAGGAACGGATGCTTAGCTCAATGCTATATCACATATGTGTATGAATTAATCTAATTAATATATTACATAATGTATGTCAATCTCCATGGACTATGGTCCATTTTATAGACAAAAACAACCATTTTGTCTATGTGTTACAGGTTATATAACATTCAATGAGGTCAAATGTTTTATGCTATAGGTGGAATCATTGACTTATGTCTTCAATACAGTATAAGAAATATGTCATGTATCATTGTTTCATATCAACATCAAAATTGTCTGATTCATTATAATAATCTATTTCACGTATAAAATATCGACAGAAGTTAGTTGTACTTAACGTTATTTATTTTATAGTTTGACAGTATTCTAAATTAATCTTTAATATTTGATTAAATATTTTAGATAATTTTTGTAGTGCAACTTCGGATATTATTTTATTTATTTATTGATGTAAGCATTAACATGGCAAATGTAATTTGATAATCTATTGTCGACATAACAATGCCCACGTGACTTTCATTGAATCTATAACACCACTGCCAGAAAGCATGTTGTAAGATTGTTAATTAGAATATTTTAGTGAACTCATTTATGTACAATATAAAATATTTAACTTGTTTATTTAATAATTACTATAGTGGAGAAATACGAAACTGGCATTGGTACGTACACACCTTTATCCCATTCCAAATTATTTATAAATTCGATCTGTTCTAAGCTTTATATTTTCATAGCAAATTAATTTTGCTAATGCTAAAAATTTAAGAAATTTTTAATTTATACATAGATATATATATGAAAGGTTATGTAATTAAAACACGTAACATAGTGCGTAATATAAAAACAAATAAGTGACATACAGTTTCACATATTTTAAGTAGATTTGAATTTATATCAAAAAATCTTTGTTAACTTTGATTGCTCATTATGTTGAAACACAGGTGTAATTTTTACGTACTTCTTTATTGCCCATACTTTAATAATAATAGAATATATTTATAGATTCAATATACCGTTAATTGAAAGCGGTATTTGACCAATCTATTAAATATTAATTTTCTTAAGTAGTAAAATTAAAAAAAAAGTGAAATACTGCTTTGAAATATATTTTCTTTGTTATTGTATTACAATAGAGCGAAAATGCTGTTACAGCTAAGCTCACATTAGTAACTGCCTGATCACTTGTAACTGTGATTTATATTTCTTTTATTGTATTTATTTTTACATATTTTACGTTACCAGGTAATATATAGCATTACCGAATTGAATCACACAAAATTCGTTGTGAATGTAAGGACCATAAATAACAGAATTATTTTGTAACTGCATGAAAATATAAAATGTTATATAACCGATTCTTTTTAAATTCGTGTAAAATATTTGTATGCTAGTTAGATCAAAACATAAAAAGTAACTTGTCGTTGCAATTACTATTGTTTATCATAAACATGAAAGTAAATAATACTTTTACAGACATTTATACATACAACTATTGCATTATATAGGTAATAAAGAATTATGTAATCATGCAATGTTAAAGAGAATTTATAATAATGATACCTGAAAATCTCATAGTTGTCATTGGTAAATTGTTTTTCATCAATGTCACCAATTTTATAAATTTTATAACACAAATGTCAAATTTACATTGAATAGAAAATAATTCCATCTTTTTGCGTTCATCACCATTGAATTTGTAAAACCCCACTTTTGTTTTCGTACTATATTTTACTTGTGCAGAAAATAGAAAAATTGCGTAAAGCATGCTTTAAACGATCTTATATTATTTACGATTTATTATCAGCTTTACATCTTATATGATACATATTATATTGTATAATATGTAATTCGAAAATTCGAACTTTTATTCTAACAAACATTTTAATAATCATTGATTCAAAATAAAATTGTTATATAATTTAACAATTTTTATTATTTTTATGATATTGAATATATTAATCAAAAATTTTTACCAACTGTCTTCAATGTATAAAAATGTGTTAAAATTAAATTAAATTTGTGTGTGTGTTGTAAATGATTAAAACAAAATTGCTATGTTGTACAGATTGTAAAACTTTCGAGAGCTATTGTTGAAATTAACATTATATTATTACAAGGAAAAATAAACTACATGTTTTAAGAAGAAACAGTAAAATTGTAATTCAATCGTCCAAATATTTTTTTTCTAGTGTTTTATTTATATCACAATAATGTACAAGTAATAAAATACAAGTACTATACCTTTAATTTGCAGTCTTTATCGAATTCATCATCAAGACTTCACTGTTTTACTTATTGTATTTCTTATGTTCAGATCCGTGCGTGTTAAGAATCATTGAATCCATATATTCAGTTACATCAACCATTTCTCCCGTGTCGCTTTGTCGATTTATCGCAGTACTGTTATTTCCGTTTTGTACATTTATTCTAGTTTGAAATCTCTCGCGTACTGTATGAAAAAGAAGTTACACATTGTGTTGAAAAAAAGAAGCATTAGAAATGAAATTTTTTCATTGAATCTATATAATTATAAAAAAATGCACAATTAGTATAAATATACCTTCCGATATATCCAAGAAGTCAAATACTTTAAAATTGCATGATTTGTTATCTCCCCCAACAGCAAATACAAAAGGATTATCTGGACTTGGTGTTAGACATAGTAGAGCACCAAGATTACTTTTTTTCTCAAAAATAAGTTGTGGTTCTGTATTATTAATAATATCCCATATCTTTATTATACCGTCATTTGCCGATGTAACAAGAAGACCATGACATGACGAACTGAGAGATAAGCCTAAAATTACAATGTAAAAAATATATTTAGTTTTTAAACTTCAATTAATTTTATTTATACTGTATGTATATATTTACCTGTAACTTCTTTTGTATGAGCTTGTATACTCCAGATTGGTTTATCTTCTCTTATATCAATGTAGTGTATGAATCCGTTGTCGGTACTTGCCTAAACGGTTACAAACGGGTATAAGTTTCGATATATACTAATCGATTTAATTTTATTTTAATTATAAAAAATTAATATATCGAATATACTTACTATTAAATAATTAGAATCAAAACGATTCCATAATACCCTCTCTATTTCTCCTGCTGCTTCCCAATATTTTACAAGTGATTCATATCTACAGTCAAATAATCTCACGATCCTGAGTATAAAATTAAATATAAATATTCAAAATATAACTGGACGACATTTTTAATTAAATACAAATTAGTAAACATACTTATCTGCACATCCTGTCAATAACTGATGTGTTTCTGTTGGATGCCATTGTAACGATTGAATTTTTTCATCAAAAGAATCAAATTTATTAACAGGTGTTCCATTTTCTAAGTCCCATAAAAGAACTGTTTGATCAGCTGATCCACTAGCAAGTACATGTCTAAAAAAATTCACGGTATTGAGTTTTAAAAATAACTGTAAAATGTTAATTCAGTACATGATATTACTAACACATAATTTTCATTCCATGCCAAATCTAATACAGCATCTTTGTGTCCAACACGTTTTTGATTTTTCTTCTTATTTGGCTTGCGACCAAGTTTATAAGCTGGTTCTAAGCAATCTATTAAATCCAAATCCCATACATCTATTATAGGAGTCATATTACCAATTGCACATAAATTACCTACAACAAAATAAACCCATCAGTATTTGAAATGTAATTATATAAGCATTATTTCTACTTACTTGGTTTTGAATCTGTGGGATCAAAATTGAGCCATTCCATACACAGTGGGAACGATGGTAACAGTATGTCATGATGACAATAAAATGAACCTTCAGCTTCGTTATAAACTGCAAAGTATATAATATATATATAAAAAATAATATATTTGCAAATAAAATTATAAGCTTTATCATTAAAAAAATTTGAACTTGGTTGAAAATTATACAAACCAAATACTTCTAAAATACTGGCATCTCCATCAACATGCCCTAGTAATACAAGATTGTCATCGCTTTTTATAGCATCATCTTCCTTTTCTGAATCATCATCATCCCCTGTCACAAAGGGATCTCGACCATCTTCTCCGAAACTTGCAATATTTTTAATATTACAATGTATATTACTTGCTATATACAAAGACAAATACCTTAAGAAAAAGTTTTACTGCTAGTATTAATATGATATATCAAATTGTTTATCATACATTCTTCATCATATTTGTCAAAGTTATATTCATCAGTTTCGCATGTGTCAAGTTCAGATTTTGTGTCCATTTTTTGTTCCATAACATTGTCCTCTTCTTCATCACTTTCAGCATCTCTGTAAAAAAGTAAAAAATATTTATTTAATTATAAAAAATCTTTTTTATTAACTAATCACAATTCAGCAAAATACTTACTGTAATTCGGACTGTGTTTGTTTTATAATCTGTTCTAATTCTTTAGGTGTCAGTTCAACCTAAGAGATTCAGAAAAAATTTTAATACACAAGATTAAACAAGTTTCCACATTAAATATTACAACAATTGCATTCTTGATATTGAGATCAATAAGGAACTAAAATTTAACTAAAATCTTGACATATTATTTATTAACCTTCTGAGGATTTGTAGATGCAACGCCTTTTCTCACCCAAGTTGCACACGGTATTACATTCATTTTCTGATTATATATTTACATTAATATTTATAATACAAATATTTACAATTTTTTATAAAAATGCTAAGTATTAAATTAACTACAGAGATGCACGTGGATCATGTATCATGTATGTCACATTGCACGTGGTACAAATTTGATTCGATATATCGATGTTACTCTCGAATCCGGACGGAACTCTTTGAAAAAAAGTAGAAGCGGCAAAGACGCGAAGCAGAGTAGACCAGAGGCGGCATTCTGTAGTATTAACGACAATTATCGACGTCCATGTTGGACTTTACTCACGATTGCAACCGTGGATAAGGAAGAATCTCACAATTATAGTAGCATTATTATAAGATTTCAGAATTATTATGAGGTTTGTAAATCTTCTTCACTAGATTTGAATAAATGTAGAACTTATAATGTACATTTACTTAATTTATGCGCGTTTCATGCATGATTCTTGGAACTGCAAATGGCGCATTTAACGAACGTAATTCTCCAAGTCTATTATAAAGACTTTTTTGTAACTTTGATGTGCCTATATAATAATTTTCAATTGCCAACAAATCGTTGAAATGCTTTATTTTATGAAATATCGCAATTTTTTATTTCTATAGTTTCTCTCTGTACTTCTAGATAGCGCTGATGACCCTGTTTTCATAAAACGCGGGAACAAGTACAACATTTCTAGAAACATCTAAGAGTAAGGATTCCAAAATGCTTTGAACTTATTAAATTAATTTAGCAATATACTGTTGTTTGTAGTAGTATATTTTACTTTTAAACATAGATACGTATTTAGAGTAATTTCCTTATTTATCGATTTCGAATATATATAAAATATACCAATACTGATAATACTTTTAAGTGTCAGGGTCTTATTTCTTTAGCCACCATTTTCTTAACAAGAAGCCAGATTTTTATTAGAGAACCCAGAGTTCTTTAAAGTAAACTCGAAATAAGTATGAAAAAACGTCAGGAAAATGTCAATCGAGATTCATCTGGTACTACATTTCAATTTGTCGATAAAATGTTTTGTGCGTTAAAACTACATCAAAAATGTTTCTCTCTCGTTCAATTATTTGCATTAAATCACCTGACATCATATCCGACTGTTCTTCAAAGAATTATTTGTTCACTGAATACGAAAAATTCACGCCGAAAACAATATTTTCAACGCTCTCACCCCTGTCGAGCTTTAACAAAGTATAATTTGTAACATTCACATATGTAGATGTAAATTGCGATTGGGTCGCTTGTGAATTTTAATCCGTCGACAAACGAGTTATATTTTATACTTCTTATCCGCCATTCAAATATCGTGCAAATGAAATTGTATCGTGAAAAGTTATTCAACATTTATGCGATGTTTGCGGAAAGATTTTCCAATGAAATGGATCCTTTTTCGTATTGCAAATTGTAAATTCTATTTATTAATATATATAATCTTTTGCAATAATAGGCATAAAAAGTTCATAACTTTTAAAAATAAATATAACGTTATTGGTAAGAATTGTATAAAAATAATAATAATAATTTTACATGAATATTTTCAGCGTTTATGGAGGTGATTGATTCTCCCAATATATCTAAAGTGTGTCGATCAAACATTATACGAACGAAACATAGGCAAGATACATCTGCGACAACGTTCAGCGATTTATAACAAGACAGATGGAAAACTTCTGGAAGGGTAAGACGTCGGAAAAATTTTTCCAGCTTTCGTCGGGCTTTCTGCTCAAGTTCCATCGCGTATAAAGTAATATAATGGGAAATCGAGCGAAAAAATGTCCGTTCAGTTTCTCATGCGTATATTTGATATCGTGAAACATCAATAACATCGAAGTTTTGGCGAAATTCAGTAGCATCGTCAAAACTTCCTTGTACCACGACCTCTTTTTAATACAATAATTTATTTTTATTTTATCCCCTTCATCTCTGCTTCAATACATATTAAATGAAAGAATATTTTCAAAGTGTATTCAAATAGAATATAAAATATTATTCGAATAAATAGAACAGATATTCAAACAAATAGAACTTTAATAAATAACAAAAACAAATAAAATTTGTATAAATATTTCAGTAATGTAAGATTGATATATATTGAAAAATATTACTATTGTTCTTTTATATTTTTGTTCAGAAAATTTTGAATTTTGCATCTGAGATTGCAAATAAAATTATTATAACTTATATTGTTTCTATGGAACTTGTAGTAAAAAATTCGACCCCTTTTTTTAAATTAAATTTCTCAAAAATTGATATTTATGGTGTAAAACAATTTATAGAAATATTAACAAATGAAAATTTGTATGAATTGATGTTAGAAGAGAAAAAAAGATAAAATGTGTAGATCATAGTAGTATGTTTAAACAGTTAACATAAAAACGACACTCGAAACGCACATTTAACATTGTTATCTCGTATGTGACAGATTCTACGCCGCAGGAATGTCACCTCAGAGGTGGTACAGGACCGATAAAGGTTGGTATTTTATAGGTCCATCGTTTTCATCGATAACAGCTTGCAATCTTTTCAACATCGATTTAGAAGCTCTATAATATCTGCTACAATTTTATCCCAGGTATGCTGCACACGCATTTTTAAGGATTTTCGCTTGTAGTATTATGTGCTTTTTTATTCTATTATTTACGAATTAATATAGCACTGATGTGCTGAGTAAGATTCAGTAATTTTAGAGTGGATAACACACACATGAATTTTTTCTGAAAAATGGCAGTATGCTTCACCCTAAAAGTTTGAAAAATTTGTTGGGTATTATTATGTTAGAATATTGTAGAAACCTAATTAAAGCCTGTCTATAACAGATTTGAATTTAATGAAATTCATACAAAAAAATATAATATAGAAAATTACATATAAGTCTTTGTAAAGTAAGATAAAAATATTCATACAGTTTTTATTTTATAAATGTTTTACTCTGCTATATTCATATATTTCCTCCATGCTAAATACAAATTCTTTATAAAAATTATTTCGTTGCATCAGTTTTAGAGAAATCGTATTTTAAAGGTAACAGAACCGCTTGTGGCACTTTTAGGTTAGAATGTTTCACAATCCTATTTGCACAGTGGAGTTAATTTGGATTCGATTGGAACATGCCAAAAACTTTTAGGGTGACCTAGTTCTATACTTGTATTGGATAAATCTTTAGTTAAATAAATCCGCATTAGTTAAAGCTTTATCCAGATAAATGTACAATAATTATTTTCCAATAACTTGTGTACGATTTAAGTTCTTTATTCGAATGTTATTTACTGTTTACTTTGTAGCAATGATGTTTTCTCTTTCCACGCGATAGAATTTATTTGTGAAACAAATAAGAAAAAACGCGCATGCATTCCTGTTTGCACAGGTCGACATTACGAACCCATAGCTCGAATTCGCTTTTATCTGTTGAGATTTCCTGGGCTACGTGATTTGCCTGCTAACTGCGATTCATGTACGAAACATCTGCACGTGTTTTCACACGTTTAAGACCATGTGCACCTCACAATATTCTACTTTGTCTGATCACCAGATTGCCGGTGTTCATGTAACTGAACATTTAATGCATAACAACTAATTTCTGAATTACTTCAACCCGGTTCACAGCAAATAAAAAGAGTTTTCCAAATATTATATTTTACGGAGAAAAGAAACAGTATTATCAGACATAGTAGAATGTGCTTTTTTGAGAATAGAGATTTTTTAGAGATATATACAGATTTTTGCATCAGATATTAATCATTCAATCTTGGTCCTTCTACGTTTCAGAAAGAGTCAAGTTTTAAATGTAACATTGAGTTTTTGCTATAAAATTATTACATAATGAAAATTATAATTTGTCTGATGTCTATGCATTGATCATGATGTATAGTTATGTAAATGACTTTTCCTATAATTTATCCTATAATTTTCTTATAATTTATTATTTAATAATTTATATAAAAGAAAATTATCACATTGACTCATACAAAAATTAGTAACTTTAAAAATACAAATATATTAAGTGAAATCTGTTATACTCGTGAGCAAGTATTTTAATCAGAGACGAATTAAATGAAAGAACAATTTAATACAATCGAACAATTTTAACAAGAGACCAACCGCTAAAATGTTAAATGAAATGCTCGTAGTTTCAACGTTTTATGGTCTTAATCAACATATTGTTTTATTTTTAATTAAGCGGCGAAATAATTGATCGCCATGGATGTGGTCGGTAATGGATTTAACCTTCGTATATTTTTAATCAAAATATTTTATCTCATAAACATTCACGTTCGAAGCTACAGAAGTTATTTGAATATTATCTGAAAATTGACCTATTTCCTGCGTGTAGTTGCATTATAATTACCATAATTAATTATATTAATACTCTGATAAGTTCTTGTTATTATAGTTAAGTGAGTTGCTGTTGAAAGTACAAATATTCTAATAAATTATTATAATAAATGCTTGAATATTTTTGGATATTGTACAGGACGTCTCACAATTAGTGTAGATCCCTGAAATGGGGGGTAGCTGACGTGATTCTGAATAAGATTTCCCTTTGCAAAAATGGGGTCTGAAGCTCCGTTTTTGAATTATTAAGGAAAAACATGGACCAATCAGAGCGCGAGGGTTGCGTTCTCTGATTGGTCCGCGTTTCCGATTGGACCTACACTAGTTTTGAGACACCCTGTATGTGGAACTTGCACACCTCCATCGAAAAGGATATTTAAGGGAAATATGTGCCATTTCAGTAGAGTAATATACGTTTTTTTTAACGATATTGCATTCATTTATCAATATACTAATGAAACTAGGCATTTATTATACAGTCCATTAGTTCCTGATAGCTGGTCTATTGTCAGAAACATTTTCGTTCATTTTTTAGCGGTGCAACGAGGCTAATGATTTTCCTATATTAAGTACCGATCAAACTATACACCCATAAATCTGTGACTATGTGCAGAATCAATTTAAGCTATCGAATTAATAATGTTCGAACAATATCTTAATAAAATAGTAGTTTTACAAATACGTTGCTTTAAAGTAATATCATTAAATAATTCACTTGTTTATGAAATTGTATTGTTACGTATTGAAGTTTTAATTAATCAGTCAGACTTATGAATTTCTTTCCTATTAATGTAATACAAACAGAAGAAAGTTACATAATCGAACTTATGCAATGTACGCATTTATCATTATAATATAAAGTTAGATACAACAAAAAACATTGAATGTACATTGTAACACATGCAGAATAATTAGATTCTTAACGAACCCAATCTCATTTGCAGTTTTCAAATGGAATAATAAAATTCTTGTTTCGTTCGTTGCTAATGAGGCTGCATGATCGTGGGTGTACAATAAGATGCAAAATAGGTTATGAAAATCGTTTCATTCCTGAATGTATATTAATCGACATAATATAGCGTTTTCCTATGACTTCAAAAATTGTGGTATCATAGAACACCCTATATGACGCACAGACAGATGATAATCAATTAATATTCGATCAGTGTTGAAGCACCATGACTTTGCACGTTTCCCTCCGCAATAAAGGATTTCTTTTCTGCAGAAGTCTTATAAAGGATTTAGTAACCATATATAATTTAATTACACTTAATTCAGAATCTACTTTGCAGCGGAATCAGAATCGAGTACGTAATTAATTCGAGCATCCTTGTGGCTGCAAGCTTACAGAATTCTCGGAGAATAGCTCCGTTATGACGTTCAATACCTTTCATGAACTTTTGCAAGTGTAGTACTTGTTCCCTTCGTATTATTCACTGCACATGCGAATTATGTTCAGTTTGGGTGCATTTACAATTTACGTGGAATAATATTTAATAAACCATCGGTACTGGATTAAACAATAAGGAATTTATGCAGTAAAGTACATGCTTGGGGAAAGAAGGGTTCTTTAGGAGGAAAGGGTTACCATTGATATGTTTCAGATATTTTATTTTATGGTCGTTTTAGTACAATTTGAATGGTCTCAATTTCAGCTGCAATGCTATAAAATCAGAAATAAATTATGTTAAGACAGGTCCTTGATCTTTTATCGAAAAAAATAGCTCCTTTATTACAAATGTAACTCATAGCCGATGATATACTACCTAATACTTCTAAACCTAAGTAGCTAATATTTCAAATTTCAGTTTAAAGTGTGTTATTTTATACACTTATTCAACTCTGCTTTTCTTGAAAAAATACAGAGACTAATTTTAGATAAAAATTATTTACAGCAACCTGTGAAGAATTGTATCAAATTAATTGTTACATATTCTTGAATACCTTACTTTTAAGATAAATTTTGAACATATGTAAAACTTTTTATATTTCATAATTTGGAGTGTAAAATAAAAGAAAGTAAGAAGTTAAAATTCGTATCCTGTAGCATATCCTCTCGGCATGAATCTGAATTTGTAACACAATCTCATGCAAATGTATCGTTTTGTTTCGCGAAAACAAACTCGCGCATATGTCAGCAATGTTCATTATTGGACATCTCGTTTAACTTATTCGCGACAGTTTTAGTTATTTTTGTGCTATGAAACACGTTCGGGATGCCGTTAATAAAAATAAAACCAATAACTCGTTACTGCTCGTAAATTCGTTAAATATTTATCAGCCTCTCAATATGTCTCTCGATCGCGCTAGTGCGTTCGATCAAAAATTTCATGAAATACTACCAACTTGTCATTGGTGTTCATGACGGATACGTGGAACAGTTTTAGCTCTTCCTGCGTTATTCAACCACGATAACGCAATTTTCTTGGTTCGTTTAGGATAAGTAGAATTACCTGATGGCATTTTTTGTTTATTCAAAAATAAAAACCTTTACTTTGAACAAATTTTAAGAACGGAAAGATTCGATGATATTCAACGCATTTAAATAAGTATAACTAATAAATTTTTTTAATTAATTTTCCCAGAAACTTCGGAACAAAATTTGTTTTACTTAATTTCGCGCGTGTGATTATCTTGTTTTATAAGCACATCGATTACCGATCCATATCGGGATATGATCTATTATTCTACAGTATTTATTACATAAAATAGTATAGTAGCGATAATGGTCGGCTACTCTAGGGAAATGGTGATGTAGAGACCTCTACGTATCAGATTTTAGTTAGCTAAAAAACTTCAAATTTAGAATTGTATACATTTCGAATCTCGGGTTTAAAAATTTTAAGATTTAAAAAATTTGCAAATTTGAGGATTTCAGGATTTAACGATTCAGGGATTCGAAAATCCGTGAATTTGCGAATTAAAAAATTTGAGAACCTTGGAGAACACAAACCATCACAAAATATTTTGAGGTTAATTCCAAGAAAGTACAATTATTTTAATTAAGTTACAACCTCATTGTTTTTTTAATTCTAAAAACGTTTCGTCCAACTTTAACAATGCAAAATTATTATAATTTAAGCACAAGATAATACAGTGACAATAAAACGAGCAAATAGAGTCTTTGCAGAAAAGAAAAAGAAGTGAAATAATCACACGATAGTTTCAGTTGTCCCAATTCACGATCGTGTTCTATTTTCGTAGTCGACGTTTTGTAAACATTGCGGATTACTTTTTCAGGACACTGTTGAAATTGCTGGTTCCCAGTACAGTTGTCACTTTATATGCCTCGTAGCGATGGTTCTGATTGATTAATTGATTAGCCACTCTAATTCAAAGAATTGTGTGTACAGAATACTGAACTAGATTGAAGTTGTATTCATTGCTTCACCATATGTCCTTAGAATGCAACATATTTTGATGGCGGTTGTTGCTGTAAAAAATATGTTACATTGTGTTGAATTTTCATTTTCATTAATTGAAGTTAATGAGCCAAAACAAATCTATGTATTGGGACACCTGGTCTACAATAAATAAAAGCTGCGTCCCAGAGTCAATAGGTCCTAAGGTCCAATTGGACGAATACGTTGCAGACTTAGACTATTATTTTTCCTCATGAAGTAGGTATTAGTCTTACTATGCGTTTTAGAAAAGTCTTTTTTCATTTTTAGTTCAACCCTTAAATAGTACAAATGTCCTTCTAAGCTGCTTTAACAAATTTATTAATTTTTGAAGACACTTAGTTCCTTTATTTAAATAAATAACCACCCCACATTCCAATACATCATATTTCGATATAGTATTCACTGAAACCTAATTTGAAATACTTTTGCTTTAATTTAATTTAGCACGTGGTACGTGGACTAACATACTAGAAGTAGTTACATGTAATATTGTACATAATAAAATTTATAATCAACAAGTTCAGAATCCCTTGGCTCACATGTAGGTCACGAAAGTCCAGAATCTCGAGTTGCATACCACATATACATTCCTAGTCAAAAGTCGCGAGGAACATACTCGGTTATATAACTTGTAATTATATAATATAAATTACTCAAATTCTGTCACTCTGTGACTACGATGGGGATACAGTTTATTTGGGTCGATCACGCCCCAACTTATGGGTTAACCTGTGGCCTCAGGAAATGAAAATGACGAAACGTAAATTTACGTGGCCCACTCGTTAATGTTGATGCACATTAGCAGATTAAAAGGCGAAGTTGAACGATTAAATACCTTGTTCTTAATAATCCGTGTCATTAGCTTCTATGATCATAAACGTCAGTTTCCACTGTGACAAAGTTTTAACATAATTTCCAATTTTATGCAACTGAAAATGTTATCTCAACATATATCACACAAAGAATCGTTCTACTCGTAAATAATTACCATATCCTAAATTATTATTTAATAAATATTCTTTACAATAGTGATTTCCCTCCAGAACGTGTGCCTTTGTGGAAAATAATATTCTACCGAAAGAGTTTGTATTGAAACTAGAATAATAGCATTGTAGATATTTACAGTACATAAGGAGCTCGTGAAATAGAACTTTTTCTCGTATTATGACAAAGAAAAAGAGCAGCTAAAACGGACAGAGTTATAGGGAGACTGAAAGTGGCAAGTAGAAGAAGACGATAGAGAAGCAAAGGGATTGAGCAACTCCCTCGGGAGCTTGCTCGGTTCTCCATGGCGCGATCTATCGTCCCATTGACCGCTGCTCCATTATCAGAATAGTAATGCTGTAACCCCTTGCCATCCATGTCGCCTCTTCTTCTTATTTTCGCCTATTCAAGATGAACTATCTGCTTTTCTTATTTCATCCGGAGGACCCTTCGTTACAAACCGTCGGCAACGTTGAAAAATATTTTCACGTAGCAGTTGTATTATTTTTCCAGAGCGCAATTTATTTTGATGCGCTCTTATATCACCATGTAATGGAGAACGTGGCATCTTGATACATTCTGTAGTTTTTAATTTTTACAATTTTCATTTCGTTCATTTATTTTGTACAAAATTTCTTGAAATATTTCTTACATTTTTATTTACATATATCATAAATAAAAATTTATGTATTGTAAACAAAAATGTGGAAGAACATACATTGTATGTGATATAAATCTAAAACGAATTAGAGAATGTTTACTTGCTAACAAACATTATACCCTTGGTTGGATGTTATTCTCAGGTACATACAGGTGTGAAATATCTTAACTTTTAATAATTAAATTTGTTTATATATGACAGTCATTCCTACTACGCATAAGGGTACATTTAAGAAGAAGTTTCCATATTTCGGATAGGTGTATTTGAGTTTGACTTCTGTTTAGGTTTGGTCTATATTTTCTAATTAAATGGAAGTGAGTTTGAGTTGGTTAGGTTTATTGCTGCAGTTAATTGCTGGACGGATGCTTCTCGTGGCCAGATTATTAAAGATAGCCAGGACCTAATTCAAACCAACTGAAATCAAACCCAAATTGATTTGATTACTAGATATCTTGCTATTGGTCTAATATTGGCATTCGAAGTGTTCGAAATTAATTTTTACTGAGTCTCAATTCAATTTGAGCTTAACCTTATTTTGTCACCTTAAAAATTTCTGTGTATAACTTGAAAGGACTTGACTGTCTAATTAATTTTGATCATAGCAACTGATGAAAACTGTTGATATGTGTTCAAGCCATTCAAGCTTGCAACATAAAAATAACATATATTTATGTAATTATCCTCGTTTTTAATTTATAGTCTACGAGTAGATCGATTAGTTCATTGCTTTAAATGTAATAATCTATTGTTGGTAACAGAATGAAAAGAAGTTCAAGATACTGAAAAGACCTGATTGCGGGCGAAAGCATCCAAAATTCCACGAAGTGTCTGCAATGACCATGAAAATGTAAAAAATATGTCCCCCAAATAGTGAATAGTCGGTGGTCTGTTTATGAGTCCCCGAACGTAGTCCGGGAAAAATTCGAATGGGAGAGAAATGGACAGAAAGTGAACAACAAAGTGTACGTAGAACGGACAGAAAACGAATTTGAGCGAGCTGCATAATAGCATCAGGAAATGGTGCGTAGTCGAGCGTACGGCGAGCGGATGAGAAACAGACCACTGCGGAGCGTTGAACATGCGGACAGGAAGTGAACCAGATGTGCCAAAGTTCGTAACACATCCGCTTCTTGTCCGGTTTTGACACGCTTAGGTATCTGTGCTGAACTTTAACCCTCTCTAGCTCTCGGCTCATATTGTACGTCACTTTATTCGAATTCACGTATCGAACATAGGAGTGAGGTTTTTGGCGGGAATTATTAGTTTGCGAAAAACTTTATTGCTGAACGTAGTGAGACTCATGGGACTCGACCTGCATTTGTTTCTACGCGTCGCAACTTTGAATCTTTTGACTCTAAATTTTCAGAGTGGACTCGTGAGACATACTTTTACTGTATAGGTTATGACGACAACCTGATGATAAAAATCTGTCGTCATCGACGTCGATTGAATCGGTAAACAAATTGTTCTTTGGTTTCGTTCTTCATCTTTTTAGACACATAGATTGTGACCACATGAAACATTCTATACGTTTTTCTATTAAAAATTTAAATAAATTTGTATCTGTTGAAATAGTAATACAAATTTTCTTTGCAATTTTTTTCAAATCGAACAACATCACGTTTAATTATGTAATCTAAACTACTTTTTTGTGGACGAAATCGAACTCGAAGGTCGATCAATGATATCCAGGTCCTCCGAAAATAAAGTGTAACCAGGAATGGTACAGATACTTTACTTCAGAAGAAAGCGAAAATTCTTTTGCCATTTTGCAATTTGCAGTTTTGTTTTCGAGAGATATACAGTTACAGATTGGAAAATCGATTTCCGGTGGACTCATTTGGAACAGTTGGTGGTTGAGCAAGTAGCCAATATCATGTTGTTCTATATCTAGGCTTAACATGCTTTTTTATCCAATCTGGAACAAGAAAAAAAAAACGACAAAACGAAAATTCTTCGGCAGATAGTTTTATTATGTTTGATTTTGATTAGAACATTGTGTTCTATTATTATATATATTTGCAACCATAATCGTCAAACTTATTCTCAAGTTGAAAGTACGAACATATAAGAATTATTAATAACATTAAATTCAAATATAAAAAATGTAGATTTAAGTATAAAAAGTAAAGCTTTAATTTAAGTATAAAAAGTGTAAATTTAGTTTAATCACAAAAAGTGAAGCTTCAATTTAAATATAAAGAGTGGAATTTTAATTAAAGTATAAAAAATATAGCTTTAATTTGAAGAGTATAATTTTTATCTTCAAATACCTTTCTTACGAAAATTTGCAATTTAAAAAGCGAAAGAAAGCTGTTAAAATAAGTACTGTAAAATTAGAATTATAAATGAGCTGGAAAATGAAGTTTAGTAGAAATTTTTGCACAGCAGTCATGGAACTGGAATTTTTACTACTGATATTACCATTATCCTGCAAGCGTCCTGTCCTATCTTTGGCACAGTTCTCCATCGATTTATCGAACGATCGTAAAGCCAGCATACGGGACGGTTTCGTAAAATTCAACGCCAAGGTGAACGATTTTTTGGTTTTCCTGGAATTATTTGGCCAAGCGTATTGCTAATTCGTTCCACCCC
This sequence comes from Megachile leachella, assembly GCA_963576845.1. Lineage (NCBI taxonomy): Eukaryota > Metazoa > Arthropoda > Insecta > Hymenoptera > Megachilidae > Megachile > Megachile leachella. The sequence continues at coordinate 16,665,968 of OY756248.1, forward strand.
TGTTTTTCACCGGTCATAAATATCCGAAGCAATAAATAATGGAGATTCAGCGTGCCTGAAAGCATAAATCGTACGGAAGATTCATTCTTGGCCAATTATCAAGAAAGGTATATCTTTGGAAAGGATCAACTTATCACAAATGTTTGCATTATTTGTGGGTTGCCAGTTAATAAAATGACCTATCAAATAATTTAACAATTTCTTGATAAATATAACAAATCCAATGAATCTATGTACTTGAAAAAATTGAACAAATTTTAAAGACTTGAGAACATTGAATAGTTAAAACTCAAGCAACATTTTAGAAATTCTACAAATCATACAAAGCAGAGTCAAATGATTTAAACAGCAGTTGAATAAAACGTTTTTTAATATACAGGGGAATTTTATAAACTTAGAGATATTTGTTTTTGTTAAAAAATGTGTAATTCATTTGTAAATTGTGATAGAAGTAAAATATCTATTTCAGACAAAAATATTTGACGAGGTTTTAAATCTATATTCTTTTCGAATATATGAATCTTGATATATGATGTAATACGTGGAGTCAGGGTGATCTCAATGACCTATGACAAGTATTTCCAAGTAGGGAAAATCCAATCCTAAAACATATGGCGTGCTCTCACTTCCAGAGCTGCTCCTTCACCTATGATGATAAGATTTCTACTACCCTTTCCTTCTCGCCTAGAAAGAAGTTGATCCTCCACTTAGAGGTATGGCTATCGATTATCGATATCTTGTTAATATTTTGTTGATACTTCACGATATTTTGATATCGCTAAGGTGAATAAACGATGAAACTATTGAACGTAATTTAAATATAAATTGACGTGTAATGCAAATTACATACTTGGCACTTTTAAATTTGTATGTAAGCTGCCATTTATGTTTTCATAATAATCTACTGCTAACTCATGGCATAAAATATACATTAATGAAAAGCGATTAAAAAATATATACGAAAGTTGGAAAGTCTCCCGTTTATACAAATTAGTATGAATAATCCTAAAAAGGTTTGCAGGAATAATGGTCATTTGTACAAATGTATTGTACTCACGCAAAACGTGCATTCGCTATCAAAAAAGGTTAGGTACATTCAAATAAATACACTGCTACAACTTGATCAAAATTTAATACTTCATATTTTACTATAAATTAAATTTGAAAACAGAAGTGGAAACAGATAAATATGAAGCTATAATTGCGTTATCCCAAAATATGGACGTACTTCTAAACCCCCTATCAGCAATGCACGCGCGTAATTATAGTTTTTAACAAGATTTTATTTGTACATTTTTCATTTTTATGAAAAAGTTACGTTTTTACACGCAAAGTCACTCTGCTGCCAGTTATGCCGTTACTGCTGTCTCTATATTTTTCCATACGTTTCAGACGTGATCTCGGTTATTTGATAGCAAAACGAAGAGTAATATCGGCATTAGTGGTATATTTTGATAAAACTCTGAAATAATTTCATTGTAATTCGAAAAGAACCTAGAAAAGGCATTGGTTAAGATCGAAATGAATGACCCCTACGATGGGAGATGGAAGAGAGACATTAACGTGATGGAGGTAGTAGTACTCGTCGTAGTTTTATTCTGATGTTGGGTTCACGTTCAATCGTGAAGGTGGAACGACAAGAAGGGGTGAAGAGGGAGGGGCTGCTTTCAGTCTGTCGATTGCCAAAAAGAGGAAATAAAGATGCGGTGTTTCTTTCCTACTTCAAACGTATATGTTATATACATACTTCCACTATGTGTGCTTTGAACGTATTTGATCAGGCATACGTAATAATTTCAACTAGAAGGATACGTTTCGCGTACAGTGGATCGAAAAAGCACGCTCTTTAAAACGGAGCAACCATTTTAAAAATAGGTCGCATTATCTCAACTGTTTTACCGGTAGAACAACTTTATTATAGACGATTTATTATTGTTATTGTGAAAACAATTTCAAAGAAATCGCCAGGAAAATGTGGGTCATCTCGTATAAAATAAAGGGGAAGACTGAAAATCCTTTTATATCAGACATATTAACTTTTATTAAGACGTTTATTTATTACAAAATGTTAGACCTATTACAATATTGTAGCTAGTAACTTCTTGATTAGTCTTTACAGTTGTTCATATATTTATGCATGTTCCCAAATGTTTCTCTGTATGTCTTCAGCAAAATTGAAGGACCAGTCATTAACAAGGACACTGTCGTAAATTGACTTTGTTTAATATCCAAACCTTTCATCATCCAAAAAAAAAAGTGAATTCACGGTTTCGGGGATTGAGAACTGTAATTGAGTAGCTATCGGAGGGGTTAGGTTAGGTCGTAAATTGACTTTGTTTAATATCGCTTGTAAATCTTTCGTCATCCAAAAAAAGTGAATTCGCGGTTTCGGGGATTGAGAACTGTAACTGAGCAGCTATCGGAGGAGTTTAATGCAAGGGTGCAGGGGTGGATATTTTATGTAGCTGTTCGGTGGTAATGAAGGTGTTTACATGCAAGCAAGAAGGCGTCTCGCTGGGCCGTAGGTAATTAGGACAGCCATGTCTACCTACGCGATAGGCATTACCAGAGGTGAATATGGACGGTCGCTCACGGAATGATGGCGTACACTCGTTATTTCTGAGCTTCGAGTCGTACAACCTACCGACGTAATTAGCGTTATCCGATCTGCAGACAAAGGCAGACAATCCGTTTATACGACATCCAATCCGGCTACTCGATTATGCGAAAAACCGGAATGCTTTACGCAAGATGCACAACTGATCCGTCAGACGCGATTATTGAACAAGGGACGCCAAAGTGACTGCTGTGAATCGGTGAAGTGATTTATTGCTTCTATACTGTGTGTTTTATAACACGTTTAGAAGTCACTTTGGCGGTGGCCGATAAGATCTTTAACAATACGAGTGATTCAGCGACGCGATAACTGGTACGAAATGATTGGATTGCAGATGCATTTGTGGTATACAGGTCTGCTGAGTAAACATAACTCGTGTAATTTATACACTGCGGATTTTATAAGTTACATACACAGTTTGTAGATGTGTTGACGCGTAAGTAGGCGGGAAATGATAAATTTGATTAATTTAACATTGGTTGCGACGATGAAGGTTGAGAATGAACTTCGAAGTAGGAAGAGGTATTTTGTTCGTTGATTTTTAGAGACCTTAGAGGATTCGAAAATTTGGAGGCGGTTTATGGGTTTCAGAACATAGGAATTTGGAAATCTGGAGATTTGGGAGGGTAGGAGTTTGGGAACCTATGAAGTAAGGAATAGCAGGTATGTGGGAAGGTCAAGATTTGGGGTGTGGAGATTTTATGGATGCGCAGATGTAGAGACTCGGTCGACGAACTTGGGGATTTAAGAATTGAAGAATGTGGGAATTTGGGGATTTACATACGTGGAAATCTAAGGATTTGGCAATATAGGAATTTGGCGATCTAAATATTTGAAAATCTTGAAATTTAGGGACATGGGTACTTGGTAATTTTGGTATTTAGAGATCTAGGTGTTTAGGAATTTCGAAATTTGCATATCCAGAAATTAGAAATTTGCATACCTAAAAATTTGAAAATTTCGATATTAATTTGAATATATCTCCTAAAGAGTTATTTCAAGAACTGAATGCCTGTAGTATTAGAGTGACTTTACAAGCGCATTTACAATAAGATCACTTCCTGGAATTCACGGTGATTCCGCAGAAAAGTCGATGACGACAAAGACATGAGATGATACAAAGTGGTGTGTCACTTTCCGACTCCATTCGTCGGAAGGAATGAATTTCCACGAAAGCTCCATTTGAGAGTCGAAGACTGGGAAATGAAATAGGAAGTAATCCATTGTATCGACTTTGATGCAATTTACGTAGAATTGTCGTGAATTTTGGAGAACATGGTCAAAATGTACCATTAACAGAAAATTCCTGAATGGTGGTCTATTCAATTATTCTCTTTTATGAACATCTATGGAGATATACCACTGACGTCACGTTCGCAAAGGATCTCCTAAAGGATTATGAAAATTATTGTGTTTCAGTTTTTTATTACAATTCTTTGTAAATAAATGTAAAATTATTATAATTTAAAGCACGTATAGTTAGCACCTAACAAGTTAGAATTTAATACCAAATACGATACAGTGACTATTGATTGAAACATAAAATACCTCATTTTACACATCTTTTGAAACTATTGGTTATAGATAATAAGATTAAAAAACAAGAAAAGTAGATTTGGTTCTTTGAATTCGTCTTCTGACGAGTTCACAAGTTTGGTCTTTGAGCAACTTTTCTATAATTTCTGAGATTATGTCTGTTCTGTTGACTACTATTCTATTAAAGGTCTATTGAGAGATATAGCATTTCTAGAGTATCTTAATACTGCAATGATTGCCTGAAAGACGCCGTTTCGTGTCTGAACGGATAATATAAATCGACCTTAACACGTTCGAGGTTGGCGTAACAGGTGTAGCGGAGGCGAGATAAGGCGAAATCGTAAATTAAACCATTAGGAAGTGACATCAACCGGTACCTCTACAGTACAGCGATCGGATTTCGTGTTGCGTCATGATCGGACAGTTTTACGACCTCTTTGGATTTCGCTGATTTTCTGTTGTGTTTATAGACTCCATTGAGTTTGAAAGACACAATAGTTGGGGTGACTTAAAAATTTGCCTTTTATCATTCTTGTATAAAGAAAGGCATAAATAAGTGTATGCTTCTGAGAGACAATATATTTAACATTAATCCTTCTAATTAGATGTCTTAATATTTTTAAATTAATATTTTACAATGATCAATTCGGAATAAACTATTTCGTTGTTAAATTATTTCCATCTTCAATTCAGTTATTTTTACATACATTTACATACTTTTTAAAATGTATTTAATTACATGCAACAAAGGTATTGATAAATAACAATGTCGCTATCGATAAGTAACGACTAGAAAGTTGTAATGGTTATAAGTAACTGCTGTTAATATAGCAGAATTTCGTTCGTTTGAATATGCTTAAAATTAACGTATAATATGTGTTGTGTTTGAATAATTGAAACTCTCAGATTCCCACTTCCACTAATTATTTCTCGTTTCAGTAATAAGAGCTCTTGTTAGAATGAGTGGATGCTACTGCGGAGTTTTGGTTATTTCGTGCTGCAGTTTATATCATGCTATAGAATAATGGAAATAATTTTTATATTAGCTTCAGCATATTCAATATTCACTAACATTTCATTATATTAATAATTAGCAAGATTTAACAGTTTATATAATACGCAAAGGAAGAATAGAAACAGTCAGGTGTAAACATTTTTTAAAATTCATGTACAATTATTTGAGTTTATTATTTACATAATCTGAAGGAGTTTTCTTATGTGTGAACATTTACAGTGTTAAAATACCACATGCAATTATTAAGAATTTAATGTTGAAACACCACATATAATTTTTAAGAATTGAGTACCAAAGCACCACAATCGTTAAAAATTCCTTTCCTTAAAATTATAAAATATAGTGACATAGTCCAGCATGGATAAAGTTCGAAACTTCATTATAAGACAAGATAGTTTGCAAAGTATTTGTAAAATTTTGCAGGATATACGTCTTGGTATGAGAAACAGTTCTCTGCAGGCAAAGGTATCGACTGCAGCCACTAAACAGAAGCATTTCCTAGGGACATGAAATAGAGCACGGTCGGTTCGAGGTCATTTACTCGCTGATACGGAAAAGCTGGATGTTATCTGACTAAGGAGCTAACATATTTCCCTGATCCTGAATTCTCCGTTCCGTTGGCTCGTTAAAGTCATTTCGGCGTCTCACTTTTCCTACTAGAGAAAGAGATTTCTTAGAAGTGGTCGTTTATAAACGATCGACTGCCGCATTCAAACGTTTCTGCGATTGTATGCGTTCCGATAATGCACTTCACGCCGTGCAATCTCGAAGAGAACGATGTGTTTTCAACCACTGCTGCATTCTCCTGCAAATTTAATATTATTAAACGAATTCTTGTACGTAGGTCTATTTTATTTCGAAAATTTAACTCTAGACTATTCTAGACTTGTAGAAATGTAGATTATTTTACAGGAATAAAATCTGGATTATTCTATTCTGACAAAATTCATTAAAATTCTTTCAAGTGATTTCTAGGTATAACCCACTTTTCTTTCTTCATTTGAGTGGAATCAGTTTCAAGAGAAGTCATATACATATCTACAAGAAGAATCGTTTCATTTTTCGATAAAATGGTTTTTAAAGGATGAGAAGATGGATTGATATAAAGGATTTTTTGCACGGAAGGCATTTGACGGGAAATGAAGACGCTAATTAAGTTTTTGTCTGGTTAACTTCAGAGCGACATACTTAAATTGGAGAGTGTCGTTCAAAAATCGTGCAGTGACTAAAGAACTGTCACACAGTTCACAGACATAGGAATTTATTAAAAAAATAATTGAACAGTTTAAGTGTTCTGACCAAACACAACTAAATAATATTTATGGATGCTTATATTATTATTTTATTCATCAAAATATTCATCATAATCATATTGATACACAGTATTCCATGTAGTTGAAAACATGCTCATTAAGAGTAACATAGCAAAAAGAATTAGTTATAATAACAATACACAGTTTTACTAGCAGTCTATAAGTTTCGCAGCGATTTTAAAAAATATATGATTTTAAAATCACCGCGTTTTCAATGCTAGGGTGCGAAACCCTTCCACCTGCAATCCATACAATAAATTTTTGCACCAAGCTATTATAATAAGTACTTGTGAAAACATTCGCAGACATAAATGCTGGCAGTTATGCGGTTTTCTTACACCAATGGGGATTACGATATCAATAAAGTTTCCGGCAAACGAACAGCTGGGATGCATTTTGAAAACGATCCTCCAGAGATGCCGCAAAACTGTTCGGTATTGAAAATTGAAGTTTTTATTATATGTATCGTTCCCGTTGGGGTAACGTCGGGCTTTTCTAAGCAAGTAATGTATAGAAGCGTCGTTGTTATCCTCATTGCCCGAATCTTATATAAAGGGCAGAATGCAGCTACTTACATTATTACCTATACCGCACAGCTATCTTATCAGAAGCGAAATACCTCCGGGACCAGGGACGTAGTAGAAATCTATTTCACCAACGGGAATAAGGATAACGTGTATATTTGTCTTGGCACTTTATGCCTTCCTTTCAAGATTATTGTTGTACTGAATCGTTATTGATTGTATTTTTAATTTGATAACAATTCATCCTTTGTGGTGCACTTTTGCACGGAACCATCAATATATATCTTTCTGTTTGCTTATTGAAATGTTTATGTTACTAAATGTAAAATACATAATTTGAGCTAAAGAATACGTTCTGATAAAATTATCAAAAAATATTTTTCCTTTTAATCACTGAATTTTGTTCTCGTTCGAATGAAAAGAGTCGAAATATGAATCAAGGATGACAGCCATAAAACTGAGTTACTTGTAAACTTTTCTTTAGTACAAAATTAATACTTCATATGTTTATTCGCTATTATTTCATGAATGAGCTGAATGTTTGTTACACAAAAACACTGTTTTTGTATGAAACTGTAGCATACTTACGATGGTGCTTAAAGAAAATGTAGCTGAGTGGCGACCGTGGCTGCAGTTGAACAAAAGAAAAACTTAAAGAGTTTTTTCAGTGTGGTTACTATCACCAGAAGACTTATTAAAAAAATACAAAAAGGCAAACAAATTTAATCTGAAAAATTTACTTGCCTTTTTTAGAGAAAGATAATTAAGAAGAAGAAAATATGAGCAAGCTCCAAAATATAATATTACATTCTTTGATTATTAATACAAAATGAAAAACAGTTTTTCGTTAATAACGGATGGAATAATATTTAAAATACTTGTCATCGAATTTAGTTTCGTTATCACCATTTTGTTTCTCGATGACTAATAAGTTGGAATCTTAAGTGTTATTTATGCCGTGTAATTGTTTTTGCTTTCATGTATTATTTCGTGTTAGTAAGCGACGAGAGGGCGGACAATTTAAATTATAAACGTGTTCGACCTAGACTACTGTTCCCTCTTATCGCATTAACACGAGAATACCGTAAAATGCGCAAGGCAAAGTACAATGCCACTCAACAACTTCCACGTTAACCCTGTTCATTACGAAGAAAGATCTCACTGAATTCCCCATTTACATTCCGCCATCGTGTGCGATTCTTGGCACAGACGGTTATGTGCTCTTATTCGATCCCCCCTTGCGAATTAACTTGTTTTCTTGCCACCATGCATTGTCCTTCTACATACATGGTGTCCTAAAGTGCCGAAACGAGCAACGAGCAATTCTACGCTCAGAAATATTCAGAAAATTTAAAACAGAACAAAATATCTTAGATTTTACTCGCATAAGTTTCCCTGAATAAAGATATTTAAATTATCAGAAAAGTATTAGTGTACTTCTAGTCTTCCAAAGTCCGGAAGACTTGATTATATACATGCTTTATTTGTTGACAGAGTAATTGATTAAAAATATATTATTCTAATAATGAGTAATATTAGCTATCTCTGAAATAAATTGTTTTTAGTAAATTTTAGTTATGATGTCATAGAAAAGTTGTACGAATTTGAGGTGTGAGGCTGTTTATGCGTGCATTTATTTGTTACGATTTTTCTCCAAAATGGCCGAACAATTTATAATTCCAGCTCACCAGAAGGCGCTGTAGTGAACGTTCTTAACATAGAAACACTTACACATCTGGATTTTAATAGATATCTTTTTTTAAGTTAATGATTTCAAGCTTGGCATCTTTTTCGTGTGTTTTTCAAGATTGATTCTTTCAAAAAGTATGATAAATAAATAATTTATTTAAGTATAGACAGAAGTTAAGAATTGTTAAAAGTATTGAAATAAATTTTAAACGTCTATCAGCTCCAAATAAAAATGTGAAAGACAAATTCTTTGTTTAGAATTATATGATAAACGAGGAAGTTGACTGCGATAAAAGAAAAGCAGTTGCAAAACTTCGCTGCGAAAATCGGCTGACAAATCCCTGCTCCACTTGATCCCGAAGGAAAAATGTACAAACTAAATAGTAAACAAAGTCTCGAGAAACAGCAGTATCCTATTTCGCGGCCGCGTCGTAATCCTAGTTACGTATTCTAGAACGTTTTCAGCTTGTAACTATCTGAAATGTGAAAACGCGATAGAATATAAACTAACTAGATAAATAAACACCGATAGCAAGTGTCAGATTATCTTTACAGTACCTTTAAATACAAATTCTGGTAAAAACTTTGCTTTACGAAAATATTCATATAAAAATAAATATAATGCAGATACAAAGACAGAGCATTTAAAATTGATTTTCTGTAGAAAATTGGTGTTGAAAGAATCAATGGAGTTCAAAAGGTAGTCAAAACAGAATAACGGAATCAATTTCGAACAAAAATTATGGAATTATACAGTGTGAGTTTACACACTCTTCATTAGCAAGTTTCTACGCAAATTGTGCGGTTATGGTTGACATTATTTTGTATAGACTGCACCAAATGTTGCCTATGGTCTCGTTAGATTTCATATGCCAACGTTGTTACCTTCCAAATACTGCAACTGTTACAGGGAAACGAGCTGCCTGTTTATTTAATTTGTTAATCTGAATGTAACATTTGTGGAAAAAGTATAGGGACACCAAGTTACATTCAGGAGTTTAGTTGCATAGCTACGTAGTTGCATTAAGAGTAGAATTTAATTATATATACTTAATTTAAAAATCAATATTCAAATATGTTAAAAAATATTTCTTTTTATAATTAACCATTAACTTTTTTTTAAACTCGCGCAAGTTTCTTATCAGTGGAAAATTGTTTCGAGTTTAGTTTAATTTCTTTTTAACAAAATGTTTTAAATCTGATGAAAGCTGTGATATATAAATTTTTATTTTACGTATACAACATATTTTTAATAAACTAATAAAACTTTTGTGGTAAAATTGAATTTAAATATTGCCTCAACAAGAATAGCTGTAGTTTAATAATACATGTACTATATATGTGTACATTTGCCAAGGAATTATAAAAAATGTTCGTTGAGAAGAAAAGTCGTTCTCCATTAACTGAGATTACGTTTGCCTGTAAACATCAATGGCAACTTTCTATTTGATTGAATACTTAATTGAAACATCATATTCCTGGATATAAACTCTTCAGTTGTATTTCCAGTATTGATTACTGTACGTGACGTATTGTCACATTATGAATTCTCTGAAATTGTCGATATTACAATGTTGTTTAAATATTCTGTAAACTACTTTTGTGAAAATAACTATAATATGAAATTTATTGTAGAGCAATATCCTTTTACATGTATGATTTCGATTAATGAAAACATATATGTACTGCAATAATTCAGTATAAATTTTAATGTTAAATATCTGCTTGTATATTTAAAAATATAAACCTTCATAAATAATAGTATTAGCATAAAGTATTAAATTTATTTATAACATTTCAATTTTAAGGACTGACCGTTTTTACTATGAATTAATTTTAGTACACAGGTTGTTTCATGATGTACAAAACCCGTTTCAGAAGATAACATTTCATTATATTAACAGGTTGTTATATCTCCTGCACGTACAAATTGAAATTGAAAAACTGAAACTGAGAGAAAACCAAATTTTTCTACGTAATTACTAATTTCTTTCTACTCGGAAAAATTTTTACGTTTGTGCAAATTAATATATTTTTAGAAAGCCACTTTCCTTGAAAACATTGTTGTACGCAATAAATAGCTTCGAAGTTATTTGAAGGAGTCGACTTCAACATATTTTATTAAAGTAGTAATTATACTACTAAACAGTACTAAAATATTCCTAATAAATAAGGACTTGAACTGGAGCATATTCGCAAAATTGTTATTTTAGTTCTATTAAAAACGTTAATAGGAAAGAGGGGAATTCACACAAGGGCGGGTGAGCGAAAGAGAATCGAGGGAGGCTCGATGTTCTCGAAACGAGAAGCAACGTCGAGTATCATTATACTTTTTGCTCTCTTGAATTCTGGAGATGCAATTAGGAGCGGCAATAGTGAACATTGTGAGACGCGAATGTAATAAACAGAAAGTGGACGTTCATCTCTGTGCCCTTTTTGATTTCGCGCGCAAGCGAGTTTTCGAAAGTACTCGTCTGTTGGCTATTTTCATTAATTCACATACCAGCCGTTAGTGTCGCGTGTTAAATTTATGTTTCCAATAACTTCTTCTGAACAACGGACTCACTTTTCACACTTCTTAACGCAATGATGTTAAAAATGATTTATTGTTCGCCTTTCCGTGTCACGTCACATTTTCATAAATTTCGTATTAGTGCCTATATACCTTTAATGAAAGAACGCAATTATCAGAATTATCGTTATGGAGCTCACCCTGTATGTATTTTCATACGCAATAGAAATAAGCACCTATAACGTAGCTCGGATTAAAACTGCAGCAATGAAATTCTTTCAGGTAGCTTTAATCTTTTGATAGTACCTTTTGTTTATCGTTCGTTGAATAGCAGCATGAACAGATGGATTATGCAGTTGTCGTTGAATTCATATCTGTACAGTCTTCTTCATTCAGTTTATGCGACCGTAAATAATTACTTCAATATTTCGGCAATAAATTCACATTAGAATATTTTTATTTACATTAAATACTGCTTTCTACGTATATGAGACGCGAAATATAATCTCTTTTTAAACATACATTTACTAAAAAAGTTTTTAATACAAAATGTTTTTGGTTAAAAGGGACGTACATAAGGTAACGCTACATGCACTGTGATGTTAGTTAAAGCTACATGTTTCATGTCAAAAGCTTAAATCTAGAAGGTATTATAAAACCACCCCTAAAATGCTTGTATTTATTTCATTACGAGAAACAAAGAGATGCAAGTTTCTGAAATTCTCGTTTTAGTAAATTGCGTAATAATAATATTTGACTTTTAAGAACATGTATACAATTTCGTCCTAAATAATTTCTCTATTTTTCCTTGTAACTTTGGAATAAAGAAAAGCATTTTCAGTTTTAAGCTCGTAACCGTTATAAACTGCGATACTGTACTCCAACGTTATGCAATTTTATAAATTTCAGTTGGATTTGTTTCTCTTGGTAACTTTCTTCCGTTTCTCTCTCTCGTTCTCTTTCTCTCCTCCTTCCACCAAGTGCAGCAAACGGGTTCACCATTCGAAAATATTTACGCCTGTAGCTGATCGCAAACACATAAAATAATATGACACATTCGAAAACGCCGCAAATGCTGCACACGGTTGCGTTGCTGCAACCGTTTTGTTTATTACATTTTGTTTGCCCAATAACACGGTATGTTCAATTTCCGGATCCAATATCGTCGTTAATATTGATCTCCAACACAAAGTAAAATGGAACGGTGTTACTCAGCAATCATGGTACAATTATACACGAGACGAAACTTTGTGCATACGCTGATACGTGTATACGAACAAACGGACATTAATCTTTGCAAGTAAACCTACGAGTGATCGACGGTGAGCCTAGAAATAGAATTATCGCTATCTGTTGATGCTAGAGATAGAGGTGAACGGATTTAGGTATACAAATTTCAGTTTGTGTTTGTTATCGATAACAGTTTGCAACTTTCTATCGACAAATTAAAAATCTCAAAACAATTTTTACATGCATACTTAATATGTATATTTAATATCTTTATATAATATTCAATTTCTCTTGTAAAAGATTGAAATATAACAACGAAATATCTGCCACATCACATTTGTGAAATTTTAATTATTAACTATCATATGAAAATGTTGATGTACATTATACATATATGTATAAATAATATTAGAATAATTTAAAAATTAAATAATGATTGGAATTAGTTATCGCCTCATTTTAGAAATTGTACATCTTGCAATCAATTTTAAAACAGATTGCAAAGTTTAACAAGGAACGGGGAGAAGAAGGCTTTTATGCGTAGAAAGTTCGTTTCAGAAATGTGCTTGAGTAGCTGTCAATGATATTTCGCAAACGAGGTGTCATTTGAACGCTTATGAGCACTTGGCGCTGATAGGAAAGTCATATGCACTGTTTCCCCCTTCAACCCTTATCATACTCACCCCCATTCCTCATTTCGCTGGGTCGGCTGCCGCTCTTTTCTCGGGACAAAACGCTTCAACAAGTAGTTGTACACGATTCTGATGGTGTCAAACTTTCCCTTCGCTTTACAGAAAGCGTGAACGTGAATTGTTTTCTGTATTAACGCACGTATTTCGATTTGTAACTCGTAACGAATTTAACGGTTTGTAATTTCTAACAGATTTTACTATTTTTGTAACTTTCTCTCGTTGCATCCGTACTAGGAAAAATCATTTTGTTCGTCTAAATAATGAAACCTGATTTACAACTGTAAAATTATAGTACTATAAGTTATATTTCAACAACTTTAAGTGATGTAGTTAGATACGTTCAAAGAGTTCAGGAGAATAAAAATCAAATACATGCTCATATGTTTAAAGATCATTGTATATTTTTAATAAAAAATTGTATACATCTATTTTCTAAAAACTTATAGAATCATAATCCAAATTTTGTCTGACATAATTAAGTGCATTTTCATAGCTTTCAATGTCAGTAACGCGATCAACAACATGTTCTTTTATTATGGTGATTTATGTTCGGTTTAAAGGATAATACAACTAGCGGCAGATGAAACAGAAACGATTGGATTTACTGACAGAGTGTCAGAATTGACAAGCGGCAAATGATGCTGAATTATTTACTTCGGTTTATCTATATAACCGGACAGATTGTTAGTTATATCTATATCCGCACATCACTGTATGGAATTATAGACCTTTCTGACACCCTGTATATCGGCTGATGTTTTGAGATAATATGTTGGCGTCGTAATTCGGCCAGATAGTGGCGTAGGTCAGGTTATCGTTCCACAAAGGCAGGTTTGTACGAAGCTACACGGAGTGTTGAAGCTAAAACGAGAGAAGTGCGACTGGTAACAGAGGGTTAGAAGGGACTCGAGTCAAGTGAGGTTGATGCAGTGATGCGTAGAAGGAGGAGCAGGAGGATGAGGTTGGTAGCACTGGTATAGGTAGTATACCGTTGAAAGCCTGTCCTTGCATTCCTTGGTAACCTTGTTATGTCACCCACTCAACTTAACCGCTAAATCACGTACACACTGCGCTGCGTTTCCAAAATCAGGATTACCGCTCCCATGCCTATAGACAACTGCAAATTTATCTATTGTCAACAACGGGATAGCGTGTTCTTACTTCTAATCTGATTGTACATATTACGCGTAGTAATACCAAGTAATTACAATGCTTTTAATGTACAGAATATTACAAGAATAAGAATATACCTTTTATTTAGTTATTTGAAGTACTTGAAGTTTAAACGACACTTAACTGTTTCATTTTACGAAACAAATTATAACAATAGTCAGCACTGATCCGATTAATGACACTTTCCTTTCTTTCTCAGAAATGATCAGAGGCGACTTTGTTCTCTAGCAAATTTAATTGTAAAATATGCTGCTTTTTTCAATTTTGTAATATAAGCGAATGCTTCCGTCTTTGTGGTAACGTTATAATTTTCAATGGATCAATAGATCTGTTCCTCGTTAGTAATGGTTCTTATGATACAGGTTGAGCCATTTTTAATTAAGCTTTTCATTAAATATTTTGCGTAACTATGTTTTGGTAATGTCTGTTTAATTAACTATATATTTTGGTTGTGAAAGTTTTTGTTAGAGAGGAACATTACACGGTCTGTTAGCATTTTAATTATCGCTGTATTCTGGTAAAATGGGTCACATACAATTTGTACAACGGCCATTCCGAGAGGGATTGTAGATAAAATACTATTGTTTTTACCAACAATTAATAAGTATAAAAATGCAATGCTGTTTTCGTTATCGTTTGCGTGTGCAAATTTGCAACGTTGGGTATAATTATTGAACATGTGTGTTTTGAATTTTATTGTCCGATATAATAGTAATAATATCGTACATATGTACATTCAATATATTGGTTTAAACTTTAAAATATCATTTGCTACACTATTTTAAATATAATTTAGAGTTATGGCAGTGCAGTGAAATTTTTAACTAAAATTAGTGAAAATTTCTATTAAATTAATTATAAAAATAACGTTACAATTCTGTATAATTATAAATATTTCCTTTATTTTCAAAAATGACGTATGTACTCTTGTTATATGATTTCTTTTTAAATTAACAATCTCTCGCTTTATTTTTTTAATTGATAACGTTGTTAATTAAAAACAAACTGTTGAGTGTAAATATAACATAAAACTCTGTTGCTGGTAAATTTATAGCGTCCTAAAATCTCATTCAACAATTAAACGTAAACAAAGTACCTGACATAACATCGTTTGCACCGGAATTTAATTAAACCCATGAGCAACATTTAGCAAAGAATCTCCGATTCTTGAAGATCAATGAGGATTTCAATTTCCTTATGTTTATGCACAGCAAATAATTGAATTCTCCGAGGAACCATCGTCCCAATTATGAGCCTCTTCATAGTTGAGTAACATTTCCGGAGGCAATTAGCTGTTGTTGACAAACGCAATTTGCGAGATGTAACTTTGTGACCATGCAAGCAGACAGAACCGAGCTTGCCTTGTGTCGCGTTGCTAAACACATTGGCACTATATCTAACGGCACATCCTCACTAGAGAGCATCGGTTGTTACTTTCGAAGTAACCAAGCATCGTGTCCTCTATATCCTTATTTACTAACACCAAAATATCTAATCACGGGTTCTCCCAAAGAGCCTTAACTCTAACTGAAATCACATTACGCACCTTTGTCAAACTAAAACGTTGGAAGTTTCAGAAACTTATAGTCCCCTTAAGCGCCTTCCGCGAGCATTTTATCCAAATACTTGCTATGAGGTTAACATAATTAAAATTAAAAATTGGAGATTTTATATAAATTTCAGAATAATAGTGGGTCTTTTGAAGGCATGAATTTACGATTTATTAGGAATACTCTGAAGAATTAATTCTTGTTATATGTTTGCATTGCACAAACTCAAATATTGACGTAGAAGTTCCTTCATTATAATTTTATTTTTGTAAATGCAAATTTTAACAATTTCGAAGTCTAAAAGTTAAAAAAGCTACAGACTCAAAAGTCTCAAAGATATCAATATTTAATAATTGCAATGTTCCAAATTTCCAAGATTAAAATTGAAAAAGTTTAAAAGTAGCAAAGCTCAAAAATTTCAGAATCCGTAATTGCAAACTACAATATTTTTGAAAACGATAAATTCTCTCCACTCACCTCATAGAAATCTTCATTTTGGTGTTCTTTAAATTTCTCTTATGATCTAATATTGATAAGGTGTTTCGCTTCAGAAGTTTAAGTACCACCGATTGGTATCAAAATATCCCGCACCATTTTCCCACGAACCCCGTGCATCGAATTGCATATTTGATCATCTACGATCATTTCGCAAATGCAAGAAGTCGATGGGTACATCACGATATTTATATTTCTTCCGAAGGAATGAGTTCTACTGTATCGTAATGCTTCAGGCTCTACTTTATCCTAGCAATCGTTTCTTATATTGGCCACTAGAACTGCAAGAATGCTTTTGTGCTTGGTACGTTGTGTGCTAAATTACTCTATCAACGGTTCACGTTTCTATTGGTAGAGTATCGACTTGAACAAACACCTTTTCTGGCCTCACAAATCTTTTCAGTTGTTACTCGTGTCACGTAACTCTTTTCACGTAAGGTTCGGCACTGACTGCTATTATCACTACCATTTTCTATTGTATTTAGCAATTAGTCTCGCATGTAATCATTTCTTACAGGACAGTCATACTAGATAAAACTGACTTTTTTACTGTTAACTAACTTTATTGTAGAGAAACAAATAAATGAATATCATATTTAATTTGAGAAGGAAGTGATTCTGTATGAAAAAGTAAGTTGAGAACATGAAATACAATTTGTTACATGCATACCTTTATTTACGAAATTGAATGTTTAATTTTCTTTAAATTATACACCAGAATAGTTTGCTTATTAAAGAAATAATGTTATCAATGTTTTTCGTTAATTCTACACTTGAATGTTGTAAATCAATTAATTTTGTTACCCTCTTGTAAGAAATAACAGTAGTACATTTCAGCAGTACTAATTATATGTATAATTAATATATCCATCTATGTTATCAATTGTCGAACGAATTTCTCTTGTCTCCAAAATTCAATTTTCCAGAAAATAGAAAACAATTGTACATTTTTTACTTTTCCGAGTAGAACCCTTTATCAGATCAGATCCACAATTTTGTTGGAACAAGTAATTGTAATACCATCTGTAGAACACTAGCAAGATGCAGAGCACCGATTGTATTTGCAGTTACATTATGAAGTTTCGTAGATGCAAGAAGGTAGTGATGGCAATCGAAAGGTTCATGAGGGAATGCAAAGTATTTCGGTGCAAGCCGTAGCACGGTCGATTGGCTTTGGAATCGCGAATAGGAGAAAGGGTGGAGGATCTTCAAGGGCTAGCGTGATGCTGGCAGGCGATGGTTCGGCAGAAAGAGGTTCGCGAACGATACAGTAAAAGAGAGCTAAAGGTTACGAGGAGAAGAAGGGAAGAAGAAGAAAGAAGGACAAATATCGTCAGAAGTTGGAAGGTACAATGGCAGTGTATCTTCTGGCGCCTTCGAGTCTCTCAGACACGCCTTCTGCCACCGGTATCTGCTGGGATGCGCTACGATCCTTTCTTTCCCTTTTATATCTCACTATTCTGTAATTCACACCCTCACGCAGCTTCGTCACCAGCGGAAACATGTTTACAAATGCATTTACATATATCATATTCGAAGTAATAGCTTGACATTAAATTATGGAAGGCAAAATAAAAGGATATTCTAACAAATGAATAAAAATTCAAATTTTTATAATAAATGAATAAATGACTAATGAATAAAAATTCAAACTCTTATTCACTATTACAGCAAACAAATGCTGTGTTGACACTTATTTTTTCATTATAGTCACATGGTTAAATATTATAAATTATAAAATGAAATATTATTTCACTAGTATAAAAGTGTAACTTCTAACCTTGTATGAAGTAACATGAATTTTAATATTTAAAAATTTTAATACATTTTCAAGAGTTTGTTAACCAAATAGTAGACTATTTTATCTTATACCTATAACCTGTTAGAATTGAATGCTTAAGACTACAAATATCAGGATGTTATTTTATCTTGCAACGAAATATTGAAAACAGCAACAGTGTCCACAAGTGTTTTCACAAGTACCAGTGCATTCAACTTTGCCGGAGGTTCAGAGTGTATAGGCTATAAAAACCTAGTAGCTATTTCTAAAGGACCTTCAATTCGATATCAAAACGGTAAATACCTTTCAGTACCTTAAATATTAAGACGACAGTCTTCTACAATCGTTCTACATTCATTTTGTGAATCACATTGTGATGAACTTCAGAGACGATTACGCTACAAAGATAAAATATTTCCTTCCTACGAAACGAGTTAATTTAAAAATGAAAATGTGCGAAAGTACAGATGATTGTTATCAACAATGAAAGTTTTTGAATAGCGTCTCGTTAATTAACGCGTTCCAACTGTATTTCTGAAAAATTTCGAGGTATATTTTAAACAGAGCGAAATATGCAATGTACGTGTCGGCTGAAAACTTCAAACGCGCTTGAAAACGCCATTTTTTAGATCCGCGTGGACTAAAAGAAAATTAGACATTTAAATCTTTTAATTAAAACATTGTACAATCATTTGTTGGAATCACCATCAATTTTGTATTTAGCAGTTCTTTAATTTTTGAATCGAAACAAATGGACACATGTATGATACATTCAACATATTGCACGTCATTTTGCGTACCTTTGAATTTTGAATATCCCACTGATTTTCAATTTTCGCGTAAATTCAAATTCAATGAAAATAATTAATTTTCTGTCGCGTATTTGTTTTTCGCTTCGTCATCAGGGAAAAATGAAAGAACTGTAGAAAATTCTTTAAATAAACATTTGATTAAGCCCCAAAAGTGACGCAGCTTTCGTGCTATAAATTTTGAAACATGAAAATGTACATTAAAAGAGAGTGAAACATAAATGTTTACCTTTGGTACACCCCGGATTGTCGAGAATGTAAAGAATTTTTGAAAGAAAAAAAAAATGGCCGATTTCTACCGCGAGAAATGGACGTGAATGATGTGAAAGATTAGTCCTCCCTTTAACACAGCCAGATTAAAAAAGATATCCTTTCAGTAGAATGTTTGAAAACTCCTCTATTCAGTAGCTTTTCGTATTGCGATGTTTAGTTCAAAAAGAGCAATTATTTCGACATCATTTGTGATTCCGTAAAAAAAAGTGTATCCGTGTTGAGCAAAATATAACTTTTGAGGGGAAGCAAGTCTCTAAAAAGTTAGTTTTTCCGCATCTTTTGCTAGTCATTGTATTTATCTCGGATACAAATCGTTAAGACGAAGCAAACTGATGAAAAGACATTAGTTATAATCAGTTTTGGTGAATCGTTCTATATTTTTGCCCGGTTAATCATTTGTCTCGCAAGTTGTCAGATTGTTTAGTTTATTTTGCTCACTTATCATTTATTTTCATCATTTCGCCATCAAAATTGGAAGGATAGAAAAAGTTTCAAGCCAGAAAAAGGTTGGCAGGATAGTACAAGAATACTGGACAGGGTCGGTCCATCATATAAGGCAGAATTGTACGCTGGGACTGGAATAGTACAGAGAAAAGTTGTGGCAGCGAGTATACGATACGCTTAGGTTAGTATAGTCTCTGACACGAAATAGCGGGGTCATAAAGTAGACCCATGTCAAGCTACCAGCGAAGTCAAAATTCTCACTGCTGTATTCTACATTCTGGTTTAAGCTTTATTTTCAATACAATTTATATTTCGAATCTTTTCCGAAAGTTTCAAATTCAGAAACATTTTTTGCATCTGCATTCAAATGTGGGAGATTCATTTTTTCAAGTGAGAAAATTACTCTAACATGTAAACTACTTTATGTATCATCCCTTATGTCACTATATTTTTTATTTTGAAGTAACTGCACATCGGTTAGTAGATCTAGTGTCAACGTTCTGCACTTTCAAAGTGTTCATTACTTTAATCAATCTGATTAATTGAATTTAATTAAATTAACCTCTTAGGCACGGTTGAGCTTTACACTGCCTCTCTGTGCGGCACAGTTTGATGCGAATTACGCAAACAGCACAACAATGTATGACAATGCTATTATCCACTCGAGCACATTGGAATGAAGCTTTTGATGATTAAATTATAATTTTTCCCAAAGACATGATGCTTTGATCAAAAGTCTTCTATTTATTATCCTATTAAACATTAACAAAGAAAATTGTTATAAAAATTATGGAGACTCTTGGACGTCCATGATATTAAATTAAAATGCAAAAGTTTAAAGAAAAGTGAAAAACAAATAATTCCAAGTAAATTGTTGAGCCACCATAAGTGAACAGCGCAATTTAATAATCATTTAGTAACGATACTGTTTATCAAGTAGCACACGACTGAAACAGCATGTATCTTCCGCATAGCATTGAATTTGTTATACTACCGGGAACAATAGAGTCCAATTAAACGTCCGGATATTAGTCCGGTTATACATTCGTCGCTAACACCATCAGTTTTTGGTTAACAGCGTCCACTTCGGTTGTCAACCGAATTACTTGACAAAAAGAGTTTCGAGATTTCAGTACCCAATATGTTTGTTTTTACAAGTTTCCAACTCAAGATCGCATTCTCGTGCTAGATATCGATATCTCACTCGCGCTTGTCATTGTCTCTTTGTTCGAATTCGCGGAACATATTTGTTCATTCCTGAATTACTACTTATTCTAACGAATTAGTTGTTCTGATATAATTGCATTCTGATCTTTTCCTAATAGTTCTGCCAATTTTTAATTTTCTTCAAATCTTCAGATTCCTGAGTTCCCTTAATTCACAAATGTGTCTCCACATTCTTAATTCATCCCTAAACTTGCAAAATCTCAAAATTTGATAAAAATTGTTCAATAAGGATTCTCTCCACTATTGCTTGTCACAGTTTTAACTTTAACAGTTAAATTCAATTGTCCCTTTAAAATTTGCAATTTCCATTAAAAAACTTCTGCATCTTCCTTTACGAACTTCACATAGCTTACAATATTCTAATTATTTCAATATAATATCAATATTCCAATATTATAATTACTTCAGCATAGCAGAAAATGAAGTGAAGCTCATATTGGTTAAATCATATAAAGTGATGTGTAATATTGATTAAATTGACATAGTCAGTTACATAACTAACATTCTATATTTATACACTTTACGGAAGATTAACGATTATCTAACAGAAACGTTGAAATGCATAATCCGATTGTTTCACGGTTAAAGGTCCATCCAGCCCAGCTAGTAGATGATTGATATCGCTTAACGGTCCTCCGTAATCACAATAGGCGCGGCTTCGATGATCCCTAATCTTAGTGATTAACTGTATTACGGTCTCTGTTAATTGAATAACCGACATTCCTTGTTAGCTGGAGAATGTTGAAAATATTACGTGAAATACTTAAACGTGTATTCACACCTTTTCGGTCACTAAATGTGCTCTTATAGAATACGTTACGCGAGGGGATGAATAGTATCTCAAAGATAAGCTTTAGAAAAAGAATTTGGAGACAAAAATAAAATTATATGATAATGTTTAGGATCCAAAAATACAAATACATATATTGAATTGCATATTTTTTCTTATTTGTATCATCTTCTGCGTAAAAAAATGGTAAGGTAGCATGTTTAAAAATAAATATTTCGTATGATAGCTCACATAAGTCACTTTTAACTATAATGTTCAGCAGTAACTGAGTAAAAAAAATTCGATTAAAAAAAAGTACATTTGTATCTTTTGAGTACATCAATTATAAGATAAGATTATCATGCCACTCAAATTTTCTTTCAACAATTTTTTTTAATACTTAGCAAATTCACTATAATGTATCTACGTTATAGTAATATACTCTATAGTACAGTTTTAATTGTCTAAGAATGTTTGTAAGTAATCTTAAACTTCTGATTGATGACCGAGAGAAAATACTGTGTGAAACATCAAGTATCGATGAAGAAATATTGGAATGGCGAATGTAGGTCAATCTAAGCTAGAGTACAGAATTTAAATTACAATCTCGAAATGCTTCTTCAACTTGTTTACTTAGCGCTTCAAATTCGATGTCAGGAGACACTCTGAATAAATAGAGACAAAGAAAGAGGATAATGATAACGATAAACATGTAGATTAGTATTTATAACACGGAAAGTCAGTCAAAGCGAACGAAGTATTTTGATTTTTCATTTCAACTACCGATGTCAACACACAAGTTGGAGCCTAAAGAGGTTGAGCCAGGTGTTTAGAAGAGTTACAGCAGTAGGAAATATTTGCGCGAGCAGTCACGCACGCGAATTCGGTGAAACACAATACAGTCAAACGTTTCGGGAGTGAGCGAGGTAGCGCGTATTTCGTTTAGCATTCGTTATAGTTTAAAGTATTATTATTCGTATATTCTATACTTGTCGAAATGTAAGTGAAAGTGTTCACGGTGGGGAAAGGACTTCTCTTACTTTGGGTCGATGACGCGCCAACTCGTGGGTTGACATCTGTACAATTATTACAAGAATATATACGTGACTATAGTATTCGTGGAGCTTCAGAAAAATAGAAGCTAATTATATTCTCTTATATAGAATACTTTTTAATGAAGAATTCAAAACAGAAAATGTAGAAAAATCATAATTTTCTTTATTTATTTTCTAATGTTAATTTCAAGAAAAACGGAAAAAAATATAAATGAATATTATATAAATGTGGAGAACTAATTACAGTTGTGATGAACATTAATGACAAAATTATTCTGTAATGATAAAGTATTTCATATTCTTCAAAATGCGTATTTTATTGAGCTCAACCCCGTATTTTCAATGTCGAATATTGGAATTACCATATTAACTTTAATTACAAAATACGAATGTCATTGTTCAAGCGTTATTTCTATTTTAAATTGATATTGATTTTAGCAGTATATGACGGTGATTATGAAAATGGTGTACGGCAGAATTCTAAAAAATTAAACTGGCCATTTACTTTATCGTACTCGTTATGGGAAATATTCATAAATCGATTTGATTATCGTGTTACAATTGAAATTCGCTATTAAAACAGTAAACATCAGTCGAATTTTTTAAAACGATGAAATAAGTAAAATTACCTTTGTCACACAACATAATAAAAGTAAACTAATCATAGCTTCACACTGTTCCTACATAAAATACTGACACAAATACTGGAACCCTTATACGGATTAATACTTCAGTTCATATTCAAACTCTAGTTCGAATTTAAACCAGTTTCTCTAACAATAGCCAAAGTATCATTATGATAGTCGGATTAATTTTACTCAGTTCTGTATAGAGCGTATTGGGACCGATTGATTATACTAACAATATCCATTTGATAACATTATCCGCGACTGCAATAATCGGATCGTAGTGTCTCGGTCAAATTTTCTGCTATCTAGTATTTACTTTCGCTTGAACGTTTACTCATATTTAACTTACGGAGGGTAGTGAAATTATTATACTCAAACACATATTCCATATTTTGTCATTCTAACCAATGGTGTAGATCAGATATTTTTATTACGATATCTCAATATGATACATAATTTCATAATTTACAATTCAATACGTAATATAAAATATATTGTCACAATTTTAAGTATAATATGCAACATAGCTTCACAATTTTAAATACAATACACAATATGCAATATAATTTTACAGTTTATAATACAATACACAGTATGCAATATAATTTTACAATTTATAATATGGTTCACAATATTCAATTTATTTTCACAATTTAAAATACAATACACAATATACAATATAATTTTAAAATTTATAATACAATATACAATATACAATATAATTTTACAATTTATAATACAATATACAATATGCAATATAATTTTACAATTTATAATACAATACACAGTATGCAATATAATTTTACAATTTATAATATGGTACACACTATTCAATTTATTTTCACAATTTAAAATACAATACACAATATACAATATAATTTTACAATTTATAATACAATATACAATATACAATATAATTTTACAATTTATGATATAGTACACAATATTCAATATATTTTCACAATTTAAAATACAGTATATATAACATAACGTTAATTTACAATACAGTGCATTGTATACTTTGTTGCAATGAATTATAAAAATTAATAAAATTAAAAATGACGAAGTACATACTTCATTACAATGTATTCATTTATAATTTTCAATTTACTTCTTCATTATTTATTCACATAAAATACGTCCTAATAAAAAATATTCACCACTCGCAGTGGTAGCCCCACATATAAATGTTAAGTTCACAAATTCAAGGAACATTGTGTATTACAAAGTATATCTCGAGTTTAGTCATCCACATTTGTATATTTTCATGGTATGGTCTTAACAATACAATTGCGATATATGAAAAGGCAAGATCAAAGAACATTCTACAGGTGCTTGCATCGGTTAGCAAGCACAGTTGCCTTCGACTCAGATATACCGATAATTAATCATCACGTATTGATAAGAGATAAGTGAGCCGGATTAAAAGGGATAGTGAGGTGGGAGATCGGGGTGAAACCCAAAGTTAGGAACCGGTGAGCGTAAGGGCGCATGCGCATGGCGGGAAAGGTGCGGCGGTAGGGAGAACCGAGTGGTAAGAAAGCTGCCGCAAGGTGATGAAGAGGGGTGAAAGGGGGTGGATAGAGAGGGGTGGAAAGAGGGGGTGACATGCTGTTGGGGTACACGAAACGCGATCCTTCAGTCGGAATGCCGCTCGCGTACTATCTACTTGTTCGTTCGAAAGTGTGATGACCAGTGAACGTGTAATGCGTGTTTTGGAGAGCATCGAGAGCCGTTCCCGGTTCCTGATGATGGTTCTGCTACTCTCGACCTACACTGCAACTGTTTGGACGGATAATTCCACCGGTTCCGGTGAGTGACTACTTGTTAATCATTAGTTTAGTGACGTGCGTTTAACACACGAGCAATCGTATCTCCTGCAAATTTCGCGCCAATTTCGGTTTTCGTATCGAACGAGTTTCGCTGACTTTTAATTTCGAACGCATTATCGACCTTCGATGGTAAAAGGAAGTGTAACTTTAGTGGTACTCTTTGAAAGTGTGCAGGTTATGGATGGTAATTTGATCGGAAGTGTCGTGTGCTAAGGACGGATTTAAATTTCTCTCCCGTTATGTCTGTAAATTGATAAGACTGTTTATCGAGTAATTGTGTCGGAAATTAAATCGAATATTAACACTTTGTAACGGTCGTGATTGTGATTTAATGAATTTTATATTTGAACAGTTATAATCTATTTTCTAAAAAATAAAATGTGTATTTTAAAATTAATTTGAAACGTGTGAAAAGAATTGGAACCTTCGATAGCGTGTATTTGTTAAAATAGAAAAAAGGACTAACATTTCAAAAATTACCTTAGGTCCACAAAACGTTGAAACCTGTGAATGTGTAGCAGACTAAAATTTTGTTACAGGATTAAAAAATATAAAAAAATGTTAGGAACAATACTGCCATGACAAAACGTGTCAAAATGCGTGATGAATTGTATGCGGTACATGCTCAACATGTTTTGAAAAATAGAGACATCTTTCAAATTTTTTCGGAGAGGATTTCTGAATTGTACGAGCTTTTTTATGGGCAGAGCGTGTAACTTAGGGATTTAAAAATTTGGAGATTCGGAGATTTGCGTGTTTGGGAATTTGCGGATTTAAAAAGTTGGGAACAGAGGAATTTGTGGATTTGGGGATTTGGGGTTGAGAATTTGTGAATTTATAAATATAGGAATTTGTAGGGTTGAGAATTTCGAAATTTAGGAATTTGGGGGGTTGAGAATTTAGAAATTTAGGAATTTGGGGAGTTGAGAATTTAGAAATTTAGGAATTTGGGGGGTTGAGAATTTAGAAATTTAGGAATCTGGGGGGTTGAGAATTTAGAAATTTAGGAATTTCGGGGGTTGAAAATTTGTAAATTTAGGAATTTGGGGGGTTGAGAATTTTGGAACTTGGAAACTTACAATTTTGAAAATACAGAAATTTAAAAATTAAGAAATGCAAAAGTCTACAAATTTATAGATTTGGAGATTTAAAAATTCTTGAATTTCGGAGTTAAGATATTTTGAGGAATTCAGAATGTGAAAATTCTAAAATATAGATCTTTGGAAAAATGGAAGTTCGAAATTTATTCGGAATAAATAAATAAATAAACCGAAAAGATAAATTATATCTACCCTGTATCAAAATTACCATTAATATTCAATATGTTAGTCTCTCAATTTTAATAAAAAAGTATTTACATTAATAATAGGAATGTATTAAAAGCGCAACATTTGTGCAATAATAACAGCAGTATTTTTGACTAGATTGAAAAGCGGTATTGAATTGATTGACTTAAAGCATTAATTCGCAGAAATCATTAAAACGTTATTTCACTGCGCTTCAATCGCTATAGAAATGTTATTTAAATTTTTGAATTTATACTTATGCACATTTCACTTTCCAACAGTGCACCACAGTATTTTCAATTAAATCGAGATTCGGTAATTGCGACGAACGGAATAAAGCAGTGATATTTTCTTCTGTAAAATGCTGTTTCGTAAATTTAGCCGTTTTATGGTGATTTGCTAAAAGGGCGAATTAAATATTCATATATTTGAGGTATCATAGTCGTTTTGATAATATTTAGTCGGTGAAATTTGTCTGAAACACTATTAACCCTTCCAGCGAGCGGAACTGTCTGACACGTCGACGTTCGCCAAGATGAGAGGTTTTGGAAGCATATGGTGACGTAGTGATATATGTATATCTCAAAATCCCATTACGTTTTATCGCACGTTAAAAAGTTTAATGTAATAGCTCATTTAATACGTTTAAAAGCAAGAGAAGTTTTTATTGCGTTCGAGATCTTTTGTTGACGTAGAACATTACTTAGACTTGTCTCTACATCTTTGAACATTTAAATTTTTAAATTATTAAATTATTATATTAGGAATTCTTTAATTTTTTAATTACCATGTTTTTGAATTTATACATTTTTTAATTATTGAGGTGCCATATTTTTAAATTAGTAAATTTTTAAATTTGTAAACTATATTTTTTTCTAAATTATTAAATATAACAATTTTTGAACTACTACATTTCTAAGTTTGCTCATTTTTTCATTTTTAAAAACTCTATATTTCTAAAGTTTCTAATTTCTTTATTTCCAAATTTCTGTATTTGGAGATTTGCAACATTGTAAATTTAAATTATTATGGCTAAATTTTTTTCTATCAAATTTACTATATTTTTCAATTTTATTTCAATATAATTTAATTTAATTTAATCTAAATTTCTTAATTTGATATATCTGCATTTTTAACTTCTTAAATTTTTTAATTTATGAATTTCTTAGTTTGGAAGTCTTTTAAATATCTGACTTTTAAAACAACTAAATATACGAAATTTACTATTTGAAAATTGCAAAATTTAAAGTTTCTGTGAACCTTGTTTATTTAAACAAGTATTACAACAGCACCGTTGTTATTTCCTTTATTTTCCAATTTTCCTACATATACACTAAAAAAAATATACAATATTTCACTCTTTCAGTCCATCAGAATTTAGTGAATTTTTATTTCACACCAAAACACTTACAAATAATCAACATATCGATATAAAATAAAATATTTATTCATAATAAATTATAAGATAAAATAGCTACTTATACAAGATATATAAAATATATCATAAAAGCAAGGAATTGTAAAATTTAATTAACTCTGTATTACATTAATTGTGCATTGATAATTGATTTAATAATTTCACGTTAGTTTGACAAGCACGATAAATGAATTTATTAATTAAATAAAGCACAAGTTTAATTAATTACGTCGGTATGGAACCATATCAAAAACAATATATTAGGATTAATTATACATACAACTAACCAGAAACACATTTGTAGGTAATTAGTCCAGAACTTAGTATTATGTGTGTACGAATGTTTAGGAGGCCTTTGGTGGCTGTCTGCAGGCGTACATTCGGAACAGCAAAATCGCTTGGACGACTTTCAGTAGATACGCGTCCGCAAAGGGTTAACTCTCCGAATTGATCCTGGACCATTTCGATAGAATGACGTCCACACCATCACGTTTCCACTACAGTGCACTCTTGATAACTTTCCATGCTCGGGGCTGTAGGAAAAAGAATTTCTCGGGAATGGAAACTTATCAAACGCCTTCAGCACAAAGACTGACACATGCAGAGCAAAAAGGACGTGCAAGTGATGTGGCTTAATCATTCTCGTTGATTCTATTGTGTTACATAAAAATAATTAGATGCTTGACACTCAACTTATCAACATGTGATGTATACTTTATTTGAAATTAAAAATGAAGTTAAAAAATAAATACACAAACGACAAAACCTAGCTTAACTGACATAATAATGTATACTTAATTTGAAATTAAACATGAAGTGAAAAAATAAATAAACAAACGACGAAACATAAATTATTACAAATATTTATTCTACATTTTGATGAAAATCAGAGCTGATGATTGAATGTATTTTTACAAAATGTGCACCTTGTAATAGGAAACTTGTGGGGCTGTCATTTGATCAGTTTGGTAGTTTGAGTGTTAAATTATGTTTGGCAAATATCGTTGTAATGTATAAATAGTATTAATGAAAATATAGCAGTAGGACTCTTTGACAAATTACATGAAAATAATTAGATAAACAAATTATGTTTGGCAAACATCGTTACAATATATATGTAGTATCAATGGAAATATAGTAGGACCCAAAAAATTAACGAAAGTGTTCAAGATTTTTGGCACAAGGAAAATTTTTAATTTATTAACCCCTAACCTACAAGTTTAAAGCAGTTGCATCAGAGCTACCTATTTATTACTGTAGTGTCAAGGTAAATAAAGAAACTAGAAATTTTAGGTATGTTCTGGTAACCTTACAAATTACAATTGGTGTGGAACTCGAAACTCGATCTGTATGCAAATATGATTTGGGTTTGTCACCTTTGAACTGTAAGGTGTGAGTCTGACTCGATGTTATAAGGAAAGGGGTTAATATGTTTCTTCTGACACTAGCATGAATTTTAAATGTACTAACTTTGTGTTAAAAATAAAAATTGGACGTTTGAATCAATTAAAAATAATTTTTCTAAATTAACTTTATTAAAACAAAATGGAGTTTCTAATATTGTCACGTCTTTAATTTAAGACTCCATATTTTTGTCAGTGTATTACTAATTTTACTAAAAGAGTTTAGTAGAAGATTAATTTTGCTGACATTTCACATTTATTTAGAACTGTCTATAGTTTTACGGATATCCGATAACAGTTTTAATAACAGTTTCAATAACTATATTTAATAACATTTCCACAAGGATGTAAAGTCCCAGAAAATTAACACTGTTATAACTCATAACTCGTTCAGTAAATCGGAACTTTCAGTGACGATTCGTGAAAAAGAGCAATCTGCTACGTTTTAAAGTAGGTCCTCAAATACCGTACCATATTTGAACGTTCCTGTGATGCATTGCAGATTTAGTTCTTCTTGCGACGTCTGATATATCGAGTTCCATTGGTAGATACTCCATTAAATTTCAATTCATTCAGAAAATAACACCTTTTCCCAATGTTGTGCTATTCAGTGTTTGTATGCTTCAACGAAAGCAGTCTTCAGTTTCCAATTCCTGCAACTAGATAGATACTGCCTTTATACGAGATACGTGTCCTTTGAGACCAAAATCATTAAGATGCCTTCAAATAACCTTTATAGTAATGTTCAGACTATTCGTAATAGGGATCCACTTTGAATGTTGCCAACATTCTGAGAACTGTTGTACTTGGATAAATAAGGACAAAGACTCGGAGTTTTTAATGTACAAGGGAGATAGAAGAAGGGAAATTTACAAATTCTTTTTATTAAGAATCTTTGTGGTATTTATATACAATTTACTCTTTCGCTATAATTCTTATTGTAGGTCGTTCATGCTGTCGATATCATAAGCTATTATGAATGTTGAAATATAGGTTTGTACAATGATATAATGATGTTTTAAAATTAATATTTAATATTTAACATATTGACTTTGTATGTGTATATTTCATACATAATATAATAATGTTTCAAAATTAATATTTAACATTTTGACTTTTTATATGTATATTTCGTATATAATATTTTTTTACAATGAATATCATGAACATTACAGAATACAAAGCATCAAAAATGGTCGCAAGTGCCTTTTTGAACCTGGAGTTGATTAAATATTATAATTATGTGTAAAACAACAGAACTGCAGCTTCATAAGTTTCGAAATTAAAACCTTTCTAATTAAAAAGCTTGAAATTGTATTTTGTATAAATACAATCACGTTTAACAACGGCATAAAGCTGTACTGGAAATTGCAAATGAAACGCAATAAAAAATTAATTTGTTCTTGTAAAACCTAAAACGAACTATCTCGAATATTATACTTTTACGTTATTTGACAATTACAACGAGATTATAATTTGCTCTTCCAGCTCGATTGTAATACAAACTCGACAAAATGATTATACAAGATTACTGTATAAACCAGGTGGCCACCTTTTTTATTCGTTAGAACTGAATTGTTTTAACCACTGTACTAGTTTAAAAGCAATTTCAGTCCCGCGAAATTGCTCACCAGTTTGCTGGTAACAATCAGTTTCGTACAATTTTATACACTTAGAGTATTTCATTTGATTATTTGAAATTCGAGTTTAATACGGAATAATTACTGAAACAGTTCAGCTGAGTACATAGACATTCGTTAAAGGTCTGCTCGTTTTTTGACATAATGAACGAAGCGAATCGGTGGACGAATAAATTATATAAAGGAACTCTTGCGCGAGGATTGAAAGTAATGTTGTTATTGGGATCATTAAAATAAATCATTTGTTTCTGAAAAAGATACGTAAAGATAGCGTAAAATGTAACTGTGGTGCGACGAAAGTGTGTTGTGGAGAAAATGTAGTACTCTAGAGAAATTAAAGTTGATTACTAACAAACATGATTAAATCTGATTATCATATTTATGCTTCATTTTTGTTGAAAAGAATTCTATTAACCTTTTGTATTTGCTAGGTGACACACACACTCATTATTTAGTTTAATAGAACAATTTGAAATAAATATTTTTGAACACAGTGTATAATATTATACATATATGTAATATTGCGTATATAATATTTATTATTAATATGTTAGTATAATATTAATTATACATATATAATATTTTGATTACAAACATGGTGCACACATGTAATTAAGCAGACATTTCTGCCAATAATAAAAAAATCATACAGGGAAATAATACAGTAATCTATAAAGAATTAAGAGTAGTCTTAAAAGAATTAAACAAACTTTTTAACAAAAACATTTTTAAATTCATATCTAACAAATATTTGTTAAGTTAACATCTACTAAAAATACCTTCCTAAGGGTTAAATTAATTTTGACTATAACGTTTCCTGTTATTTTCATTTCTCAAATTTTTGTTTTAATATTAATCCAAAAACGAATATTTGCGTCGAAGAAAATAACGTAAATATTTGATCCTAGAATATCATATTTACATTAATAAATATTAAAACTCATTTCGGTGCAGTATCAATTTCCAGATCCCATTTCGACATGTAAAAAACTGTATTATAATTTCGTTAAAGATTGTGTAAATAAATATACTCATTGATACTGGAAAATTTGACCAACGTAAATGAAACCTGTATGAAAAATTTTGTTTGTTCTCCGAATCGCATAATTAAAAATCAAACCGTTTTTTGTATTTTTATGTTTTCACAGAGAAATAATACAGTTAAAATTCGGTAAATTATGTGAAAGTAGATTTCATGCGTACAAATGACTTTTTAATGATTCCAATACGATTACATTTGCAGGAGGTTAGCTTAAAAGCAGATTTCGTGCGTTCAAATGACTCTTTAATGCTTTCAATACGATTGATTTTGCATGGAATATAACCATTTAAATTTAGTGTTTTTGTGGTACATTTGAATTATTTTTTCCGGAGCATTATATGTAAAAATTTAGCATATTAAATAACCTGGAAATGTCAGGTGGATGCTCGATTTTAAGAACGAACCACGAATCTCAGGATCAAAAGTACTAGAAGAAAATGGAAATATGCTTAAGGAGATCAGTGGTTCTGTCAGCCCGACAATAAAATTGTCAAGTGGAGAGGCAAAGGATTTCTATCCACGTCTTCTTTAACAATAAACTACGGCCAATTCGTAGATCTTAAATCAAGAATTGTACTTTCATAAAGAAAGAACGATCCCCGGTAAAATTCTGCGAATTCTAAAGCTATCTCGAGGTAGAGATTTCTTCAACTTTACGGATCTCCATTTTCTGTTAACAAGTTGCATGCATTTTCGTTGAGAATTGTTCAGTTTACCATCAAACTCGTTACTCATAAAACTCCTGCAGACGGAAATGCTATCTATTTTCACTTATTCATATTTCACAAATGTTTAATAAAAACGGTGATCGTTTGGTATCAGAAAAATTGATCTCACTGATTTAAACATTTTATTTAAAAGAGATTTTATTTAGACGTCTTATCGGAATGAATATTTGTCACAATTTTAAGTTTATGGTATTATATCGACGCGATAATACTTTATCGGTTATATATGTATAATTTGACATTTTTTTTTTGCACATACAATATGCAATATTATTATTTTTTCGTGTTGTCCGTCAAAGTCAGTCCACAAAGTATATTAACGAATTTCATAGAATTTTTAGTTAATTGCTTTTTAAAACAGTTATTAGTTTTTTAATGGTGTTTTTGAAGACAAAAGTGACGGGAGGAAAGAGAACAGAAGCACATACTTCGTTGGTAAAAATGATTTTAGTTTTCGGACTCGGGTGAAACAGAATAAAAATACAGTTAATTGAGCCATTCAGAATCAAAGGTATGTGAGTGACATTTTTTTGATATTAGGGAAATCGCGTTTGAAATTTAAAAGTATCAAAAAACCTGTACGTAAAATCGATATGAAAGGAAAATTGTGTTTAAAATAGACTATGTACGCAAATTTTTGGCGTATTTTATTATTTATTTTGTGGTATTAAATGTACAAAATTGACATTACGTGATGCGTAATATGAAACATGTATATATAATTAAATATGAATGAATGTACTGACAAATGTTTTGAAATTAGTCTAAGATAGTGTATTATAATTTAATTTTAAGTTGCAAGGGTAGTGATCGATATGTTATCAACCGAATTTAATAAGTATCTATAATACTAATAGGCTTCTGGTGGGTAAGATGTTAACACTACCTTGATGAAGTGTAATCAGTTTCTGCTTTTAAGAACAGTGCAAATAGTTAATCGTTAGAGGGGTATTAAAATAGTATTACACAATATAAAAATGGTGGTTCCAAAAAACTAGAACTAAAAGTATCAAATAAGAGTTATTTACATAGAACTTTTTTTTGTTTAAAAAATTGACTTTGAGAAAAAACATGTCTTTTGACAGTATTATTTTGATGAATTTTAGAAAATAAAGTCAGAAGCATTAAATAAAATTTGTTTATATAAATCTTTTTCTGAAAAATAGGTTTTGAACAATAAGGGAAGATACTCTTCTTTTAACAGTAGTATTTTGATGCATCATCAACATAAAATTTCTTTTACAGTTGTTTAATGTAATTAACAAAAATAATATTTACATGCATTTAATTGCTCCGTACTCCTATTTCAATTCTATTTACTAAGATATGTATTACTACTATTCGTAAATATTAATTATTTGTTAGTACATTCTAAATAACAGCAAATCTATAAATGATTTACCAACTAGAGCAAATTATGTATTTTTAATGATGCATGTTATAACTTCTAATACACTATATTATCACATTAATAGCTGATGTAAAATTATTCTCACATTTACAAGCACTCAAAGAATTTTGAGGTAATTATTGCACAACTCATTCATTCTGACAAATAATGTAGTTTCAATTTAAACTCTTATGTTATTTGTGAGGTTAAATGTTAGACGTTGTCTTAGAACGTTAATTTATTCTTTTTGAAATTGTTCACGCTTAGATCGGTAGGTCAATCATCAAACAGGGTGTTGACACTTCTACTGCATCCATATTCATAAACTGTATGAACTTTCGACTATTCCATAGTTCTACAAAAATAAACCAATCAACACAACTGATAAAAATACTGTAACAAACAAATATTGTAAATAAATGGTGAAGATTTATATTTCGAACTAACCTGACAGGTATTCAAACTTCAAAATCCACAGTTAACTGTCTAATTAACTGGTTTTAAAAACTATGTTTAGTAAAATAATAGAAGATCTCATTGACTCTATTAGAGACAAGTAACCCTATAAAATTTATTAAGTAACATAGCGTTTATTAGGTAAAAGCCACCTCATAAAATTTGTTAAACGAAAGTAACCTCACACAATCATGTATAAGGTACAAGTAATCTGACATTATTTCAGAGCTATAGTATTTTGATATAGTTAAATACTTTTATATTTATTACAACCATATATAAACCATATTTATCACAACCACATATAAAGTAATAGAAATGTAGGTGAAAAATATGGAGGTATGAAGTCAATTTGTGCAGGAATGATTAGACCCAGGTCACTTCTTCTTAATAAATAGTGCGGGCTTTCATTAAAATTTGTTTGCAAATTTTGCTATCGATGAAATTACGAATAAAATTAAATTTGCGTTAATCGATAGGTGATTAATAGCGACCCTATTTTTAGCGTTTAAAACGTACGATGGTTGGGATGTGCATCCAGTGGCCATAAGAGAAATGGCGTACGAAGATGTAAGACACGTTCAAAACCTAACCTAACACTAGAACTAAATGCAGACTTATTATCAAATCCACCATTTTGAATAACTTTTTACTTTTACCTCCTTATTTCTTTTTTTGTTATTTTTTTGCTATTATGTTCATTGAATCTTAAGAATTTCATAAATTTCTACCACAAATTTTCAAATAAATATGTACAATATTTGCGCACTATGAACATGTACGTGTTATAAACTGAAAGCATGAGACTTGGAACCCATAAGTCATTTAAAGTCGCGTTTGAATAAATTAGAATAAAACTAGAGATGGAATAGAATTTATGGGGTGAAGATGTAGGAAGAGATGGATCCCATATTTTTACGTTTTTACAATTGTAGAAGTCCATATTCAAACTTTGTACAACTACTTTTATACAATAATACAAAAGATTTAAAATTTATTTCAAACATTTAAGAAACTGTATTAGTTTCTTGTAATATCACAGACTATTCTGAATAATGGAGTCACGTATAACAAAATTAAACATCATTCCTTTTTCCTTAAATTTTTCCTTAAATGTTAAATATGTTTTACTGCAAATGCTAAAAATTTCCATATCCAATAATTTTGTAAAAGATAGCGAACCGTTTTTCTCTTTTATTCTTGTTAAATGTTCATCTTTTGTAAAAAAGACGTCAGCCAGGAATGATACTCATACTCTGTACATTGCTACTTTTTACCTCGTTTTATTGATTACACGATACATCGTATAATCAAATTATGACAGAAAATATGAGGTTGTTTCTCTTTTCCTGTTCCAATGGGACACATTCATGTTACACAAAACACACAGAAACTTTTACAAGAAAGAAATCTGACAAGTAATTCGTGCAAGCGGATTTGTAGGGAATAAAAACATCTGTAAAGATCTTATGGTTCTCTTTAGATCCCGAAAACATTGGAACATTCTTATATTCTCATTTGTAACTTCTTATTTAATTTTTATCTGTGCACATTTTGCAACGTGGACACAAATATAATTTCAAATTGAGAAATTACATATGACAAGAAAATAATTTTCTGTTATTCTTTTTAAATTAAAACTGATGTTTTAATAGAAGGAAGTGATCGTAAATGAAAACAGGCTTTTTGTGTTAATTTGTTTTTAATTTGAAAAATAGATTAATTGACTGATAGGAGCTTGCAAAATTTCAAATTTCAACCTTTAAATATGAAGATGTGAGTAACATTGTAATGATAGAGAATAGAAAATTTAGTCATAACAGAAAATCTTTAGAGTGCACGTTAAGAACAGGAATACTTAATCTTTTAATCTATTAATGTATAATACTGTCACTATACTAAGAGTTCTTAAAAATTCTTTTTGCTTCCTTCGTCCATAAATAATTAATTTGAGTTTGCACAACCGGTCACATATGACCGAGATATTACAAAGATTTTACAGAACTCTCATGTTACAGAGATTTTTATTAACTGACCCACTTATATATTTCGCACGCTTAAACATCGACGATCTTCTGATTACTAATGAGCACCTTACTAATGAGCTCCTTCTTAAGCAAGTTTTTTTCGGAGAAAAACTCTATGCACTATAGGAGTTCATAAATACATTATTTTGTTATAAAAGTTAAATAAGTAAAAGTTAAATTAACTCTAAATCCACCATGTTTCCGTTGGATTTAACTTGAAATCACACTTTGGGGTTGAAGTTGCTTCTCCTTCACAAAGTGTAAATAACATGAAGCAAGTTTTAGAACTTCAGAAAAATTTCGACACAAACTGTATACGATTTCATGTATCTTACTCTCTGTAACTGTACTTTTTAAGTCGAGACGTTGTTGTTCAATTATTATTGTTAAATTGTTTAATTAACAATAATTAATGTATATATCTGTAATTATTCTTTAGAAAAAAGAAGGCAGTAAATGGTAAAGGAGGAAGTAAATAGTAAAGACTAGTGATTGTTTAATAAAGAAAAATTCTTCACTTTGCAGTAACAATTAATTCAATACTTGATATTCTGATGTAAAATGACGATACCTCAAAAGCTCTACGCTTTTGAAATGTATAACATTCCCGTGACAATAGCTTTGTTAACAAAGAATGCGAAGATCGGTACACAAATAACGCGAATCAATTTTCAACCGCATATATTTCAATCTAAATACATACCGCGAATTTCAGTTTGCGTTGTGTGTTACCTATAGGGCATGCACGAAATTGATCCAAATTCAATAAATATTAGCATTCTATTTAAAAATTCAGAAGTGACTGTCTTACAATTACGTTAACCTTATAACACCCACATCTTCAAATATATACCCACAAACTATGTAATGATTGTTTAAATAAATTTGTTTTTACAAACGATTTAAAAATTCTCTAAACTCGGTTACGTTATAAGATTTATGGTAACGCGTTGACACTAAACGAACAAACGCTCCCCGAGGTCGAAGAAATTCGAGTGTAACCGAAAAGGAAAGAATATTGAATTTTGCTGAAGTGGAAGAGAACTGAGCATTTGTTCATTTAGCGTAAACGCGCCATAAGTAGCCGGCCAGTCGAGCGTTCGACTGCATGATCTCGTGAAACCGAAGAGTAGGGCATACTTTTCGCGTCGGTGCTCGCCCTTGAGCTCATTCTCGAACTACGGAGCACCTGAGAGCACTTCAGTGTGAATTACTACTTGCTGCCCATGCCCGACTACGGCCTCGTCGCCGGCAATATAACGAGGATCTACTGTACCTCGTTGTAGACCAGCTGTTGTGGAATGCACTCCTTTTGTGCAGTATATTTACTGATCATATGATACTACTTTATCGATTCCAATTGTAATGCATTGTTGGGTACAAGTACATGTGTCAATTCACAAGTTTGCTCGAGCCAATGTATCGCCGAAAATATGTGAGACGTCCATTTTTGTATTTTGACCAATTAGAGTTGTTCTTTTAAATGTCAGCCTTTTCCCGCGCCAAATTGCCTATTTCACAAATTCTTTAGCTCTCAAATCCCATATTTCCCAAATTCCCTAGTTTCCAAATTCGCTAATTCTAAAATTCTCTAATTTCCAAATTCCCTAGTTCCCAAATTTCCTAGTTCCCAAATTCCTTAGTTCTCAAATCCCATATTTCCCAACTTCCCTAGTTTCCAAATTCGCTAATTCCAAAATTCTCTAATTTCCAAATTCTCTAATTCCCAAATTCTCTAATTCCCAAATTCTCTAGTTCCCAAATTCCTTTAGTTCTCAAATCCCATATTTCCCAAATTCCCTAGTTTCCAAATTCGCTAATTCCAAAATTCTCTATTTCCAAAATTCAGCAGTTCCAAAATTCCCTAGTTCCCACATTCCCTAAGCCCCCAATTTCCTAGTTCCCAAACTTCCTGTTTCCTACATTCCCGAATTCTCCCATTCTCTATTTCCCAAATTTCCTAATTTCCAAAATTTCCAAATCTCAATCTTACCAGATTTCTAAATTTTGAAATTAAACATGAAGTTAAAAAATAAATAAACAAACGACGAAACATAAATTATTACACATATTTATTCTTTATTTTGATGAAAATCAGAGCTGATGATTGAATGTACTTTTACAAAACGTGCACGTTGTAATAGGAAACTTGTGGGGCTGTCATTTGATCAGTTTGGTAGTTTGAGTGTTAAATTATGTTTGGCAAATATCGTTGTAATGTATAAGTAGTATTAATGAAAATATAGCAGTAGGACTCTTTGAAAAATTACATGAAAATAATTAGATAAACAAATTATGTTTCGCAAACATCGTTACAATATATAAGTAGTATTAATGGAAATATAGTGGGACTCAAAAAATTAACGAAAGTGTTCAAGATTTTTGGCACAAGGAAAATTTTTAATTTATTAACCCCTAACCTACAAGTTTAAAGCTCTGCATCAGAGCTACCTATTTATTACCGTAGTGTCCAGGTAAATAAAGAAAGTAGAAATTTTAGGTATATTCTGGATAACTTTACAAATTACAATTGGCGTGGAACTCGAAACTCGATCTGTATGCAAATATGATTTGGGTTTGTCACATTTGAACTGTAAGGTGTGGGTCTGACTCGATATTATAAGGAAAGGGGTTAATATGTTTCTTCTGCCTTCTCAATCTCTGAAATCTCAATCTTACCAGATTCCTAAATTTTCAAATCTCCACATTTGCACCTCTTACAAAGTAAAAGAAGCTCTATCACCTTGAACACTTCTAGTGTTATATTTCGGAAAATAATAATAATGAGAGAACTGCTGAACGCAATTCGCACTATTTCACTCACTCCAGAAACGTTTGACAGTCATTGTTTTTGTTCTAATTGGTGAGCGACCACTCGAACTAATAGCACCGTCGAAAATACTCGTGATAGGCGTCCATTTTTATATTCTGACCAATTGGAGCCGCAGCTCTTTTAAACGCCTGGGTTAACCTCTTCACACGCTAACTCGTGGGTTGACATCTGACACTGCGTTATAATTGACTCTTTTGATACGATCCACCTCGTTGATTGCGAAAACCTTTTCTTTGATTTCAACAAGGTATTTTTTAAATGCTTTGTTTCTGGGTATGGAGTTCATTCACTGTTTCAGTAATTGCCTGCGAATTGTGGATTTTTTCTGCGCTTTTGTACCATTTTTGTATTCACTAATGGGACATCATTATATGTTTCGTCAGTGATCGTGTTGAATCTTAACGAAGTTTCAGCAATTAAACTTCATATATGCATGTGTTATATGTACATTTAAACTTGCATATAATACTTCGCGAGTGCTATGTAATTTGAGATATAGGCAGCTAGAAACTGATTCCACTTCAAAATGTGAGATATTGAAATTTCTACAGTAATGTAGAAGAAAAGTTTTCATTCGAGACTTTGTAAGATAATCGGCTTTAAAGATCGGCTACAGTCAAAAAAAAATTTGCCTTTTGTTGGAAAAAATATGGTAACCAAGAGAGGAAAGATTTATCAATTGTTCATTTTTACGGTTTTTTGCGAATTTAACTTGGATGTAGTTTAGAATTAGTGTTTTTGATTTAGAATAGCTAAGAATTTGGGATTCTTAAAAGGTGTCTTTACAATAAGGTAATTGACGAATATAACACTGTTTAAAAATGTTGAATCTCGAAAAATTCTAAATTGTCATAATTTCTCAACATTAATTTACATAGGTTATCGTTTAATCGATTCAAAAGTTACAGTGTATCTTCGAAAATTGTGGTTTCCGTACCCGTCAGTAAGCAGTCAAGAGACTGTTTAACTCGACCTCGCCTCTCGCTTTTGTTTGCTTCGTGGGTCCTTTTTACTCTTTTGTTTCACTCTCGCTGTGCAGCAACTTTGCATAACTAGTGAACTTTTTATTGTGATGTTTGCTGTTTTAGACGTTGACACGTTGACTGCCACAGTGGTAACTGGCGTTTGTGGTCAGACACACTATAATACAGAGTATTAAGACCAAGAGTACTTAATCTTTCAATTTCATCTTTTACTCTGTTTACATCTTTTTCCCAACGTTAACACTAAACTTATTGAAGATAAAATGTATGTTAATCTTCATTGAGATAAAGAATCATTGTATGATTATATTCATTATTTATTTATTTTTATAATTTAATTTCAATTTAAATGTAAGTTATTATATGTCCGTAACAGGAGAGTTTTCGAAATTTCCTTTCATTTGCTTTTTCTATAATTTATTTTTAATATAAATACATTTATTTCGCAATTATATTCAGTGAGCCAAGAGACTATAATTTCCTTGTTTGATTCAAATATCTTTCTTAATTGAAAAATAATTGAACTACGTGTAGAGTTATTAAATAAATAATTTCTCTTAGTTTATATCATAACTTACAGTCTTTGATACTCGGTTTAGCAAAGAACCGTTAACCGTTTTAATACGTTTTACCACAGGTAATCGCAGAGTTTAAAAGATTGAATTAGGTAATTAAATTTGAAAATTGGACAAGAAAAAAATTATACCGCGGAGATCAAAGTCCTTTTTACCGTTTATCGTATTTCCAAAAAACGTTTGCTGGAATTCTCTCATCATCAAAGGGCAGATTTACAGTAAAATCCTATTTCAACACGGAAATTCGTGATTCCAGGAATATGAGCTTTAGACCGATCCGAATTTAATTTGATCGATTCAACGTCGGATTAAAATATTCGGTAAAATATAGAGCATTAATTGAAATATTTACATATTTTTAAAAATTGATTGGAAAATAAGCAAAATGTAAAAATGTTAGTTTTGTTCCCTCGTTGCTATTGTAATCAACTCAAAACAACGCACAAATCGTGTGTACGTATGATTTCATTTATTCTTCATTGACACTTTGTACAATTTACTTTCCTGCGAATAACATAGATAGAGTCGAGTGATATGTAACTCGTGCATACAATGCATGGTTCCTTTGTACCTGACCGAAGGAAATGCTAGCTGATTTACAGCCAGCGTTTATCTTAAGAGCGTTCTTTTCTTGCTGAAGATAAATCGATATGGTTTGTAACGTACAGGTTGTCCCATAGCAGGTGTTAAAGGGCAGAAAACTGGAACTTTATGTGTTGGAGCGATTTCTAAGAAAAGAAGGCAGTTTATTAATATCAAATTTTATTTTATACACTACTATTCGTATTATCGTAGCAAAGTCCTTTTATTTTTAAAAAAATTGAAAAAGGTTCTATTATTTTATTTGTTATTAATGAATTTATAATTTCATTTATCATTAATAGATTATACAGGAAGAGTTTGAGTTACTCAAAACGCGGGTATAACTTACTTTATTTTGTTACAAAACAAACATTTTGTAAAGTGCAATGTGAAAATTGTTAATTGTGAAATACCTGCACAGTTCATATGTGTATAAGTAAACATTTTGAAATACGTTATAAGAAATGAGTAAGTTTCAAATAATTATCATTGGTTTCATCGTATCAATTCCAAATAATTCACGCAGCAGAATTTTCTAAATGAGGTATTCCTATTTGAAAAGAACATCAGCAGAGAAAAAATGAATTGTCTGCTAACCAAGTTCTGATTCTGATTCTGATTAATTAACAGCCCAGTGATGGATGGTTCGACCATTATGCGCATAACGGACCTGGATTCATTCTAACCTCCCCAAAGAGAGAACTGTGATGATATTTACACTGACGTTACGCACAATTTTTCAGCCCTTTGTGATATAATAAAAGAAACTCATTAACGAAATTTATCTGTTTCGAGTAGACAACATGTAAAATTAATGAACATTTCAAAATTGTCTTTTCTTAATGAACGCGAGTTCTTTCAGTTCTCTAAGTGAAACTTGATTGTTTATGTTTGTTCAGCTGAATTTAACTATAATATGGCACAACATAGAAAATTTGTAAACTACGCAAATTTAATCGTGACATGAACGCATGTTCTTAAAAGTGATTATAGTTTTAAAACTCTTTAACCTAATGAAAACTTTAAACACTTTGATAAGCTACACTTCATTTTAATACATTTTTAATTTACTTTCCATCTTCCGTTATATATAAAACAACTTGTTGTTATACAGAAACTTGAATCCGCTACTTTAAACTTGTTAAACTTAGAATACTACATAGAATATTAAGAAATTATTTGAAAATTTATAGTCAATGAAAGTTGAAGCGTTATGAGAGGACAATCCAAGAATGTTCCGTGTTTATGGTCCCTTGTTTGTGACTAAGCCGAAAAGGCAGGAATTAGGGTAAGTGTATGCACTATGTAAAAACCCGTAATCTGGAGTCCTGCTAGATCTCGATGTATAAATAAACGGATTTTATCAACACCTATGCAAATTACATCTTTTGTTCACATCTCCTGTGGACAAAAGCTACGATGACTTTTGAGGTTAAATCAATTATTTATAGCGGGGAGATTAATATTATTGATTTTGAAGAATAGAGAATTTGACTGATGAATAAAAAATATTAATGATTTTTCAAATAAATGTATAAACGTATGTAAATTATATTGTACATACATGTGTACGTATGTAAGTTAAATTGTATATGTGTACGTATAAATTATACTGTACATATATGTATACGTATGTACACAAAATATTTTTTAACAGTTAATGATTGTACATGGTTTATTATTAGGCATATTTATCGCTAACGTCCCAAAGCAATTTACTTTTTCAGAATTCTTCTTAGTATACTATATCATCTTTTTATCGGAACATATGAGCACGTAACATGAAACAGGTTAAACGATATGGAACATGTTTTATGTTCGGAATTTTTTTTATCGCTCATATGATGTGTTAAAATAACAACGGAATTACTCGGTAGTCACATAAATTATTGATGTTCGATGCGATGCAAGTAATATTTTCAATATACATTATTTGCCGAACGTAGACCGAAAAAGGGGGTGGACGAAAAAATATACTGCTTAACAAAATTATAGTATCACATTAATATTATTTCACATAAAATATACTGGTTAACAAAATTATAGTATAAATGATTTCATGTTGAAATTTTATGTAACTTTAAGTAATCGCAGTTCTGTTCAACATCAACAATTTTGACGTCGAATAAAATTTATAAATAGTGTACGAAATCAAAATGTATTATTATAAGTAGTTCTTGGAAATTCTCGTCTTATTTTTGTAAATTTTTAAGTGCAAAATATCTAGCTTTTAATAATTAATCCCGCTTCTGTGAATTGCTGAAGCAAGTGTTCTGATGTTCGAAGAATCGAAGTAGGACAGAAGTTCTCGTTCGAGATCAGTAGTGCTTGTTCGACAGGAGAAGTAATATAGGGCTACGCGTTACCATGTAATAAAATGCCTTTATATCGTTTTGCTGTGTAAGTTGGAAATTTCTCTGCAGGTGTCTTGTTCTTGTAATTCAATCGCTTTTCGTAGCGTTTCACTGGGATCGTCTGATCCAGTATCAGGAGCTCATAACAGAGTACCATCTTTTCATCTCACCATACGTAGAAGAGCAAGTTACGGATATTGCACTTTTGGGGTTAATATGGACGATTATTTGGAAGTACTTAAACTAGAATTGTCATAATACTTTCATTTTGTTTTGATTTGATATAGGAAATTATTTAATATGCGTATAATTTGAAATTAAATAGAAAATAAACAAACGATTAAATATAAAATAGAATATACACTAATTCCTGAATATATTAATTCTTTATTTTGATGAAAAACAATACCGTTTAAAAAAGAAGTATGTTAATAAATTTTTCAATTTGAAATAAGAAACCTGAGAACAGATCAAATGTCCAATTTGATAGTTTTGAATTTTAACAATGCAACCTAAACGTTGTTCACCATAATCCTCGGTTTGCATTTTCCCTC
Source organism: Megachile leachella (assembly GCA_963576845.1). Classification (NCBI taxonomy): domain Eukaryota; kingdom Metazoa; phylum Arthropoda; class Insecta; order Hymenoptera; family Megachilidae; genus Megachile; species Megachile leachella. The sequence continues at coordinate 16,710,402 of OY756248.1, forward strand.
CAGTATCTTTTTTATCTTATTTAACTGATTGGAAACAGCGGTCTGTGTAATTTCAAGTTGTATTGCAAGCTGTTATTGCGTCTGTACCGGATTTTCATCCAGAAATACACCTTTGTTAACATGACCTACATGTAATCGCTGAAACTCATTTGTACACATAATATTGTATTTTGTTATGAAAGCTACAAATGCAACAATAAAGGGAATACAATAAGAGCACAACCAGCTAAAATGAAATATTAACAGAACGGGAGATGTACATTTGTTTGTCTTTTCATTTACATAAATATTCATAGTAATTAAAATTAAATTATTTGAGATAGTTTTTTTAGGTATCGTGAATTACGTACCACACATATTTATTTATTTTATAAATATATTAATTTGACAGGTGTTTGTAGATACAGGTATATAAGAAATGTCCATAAACTTAGTGCTAAGTACTAAATGTAAAGTTTTAAAATAAATGTAAAATGTCAAATATCAATAATTTTAATATCTTCAAACATTTCGAAGATTACTACGTTGGATAAATTGCAGATTATAAAAGAAGATCAAGTTTAGGAATGTGTACTCTATACGGTGCGTACTACTGCACAATACTTTATAATGGCTATAAGCTGCGCGATATAGCATGAAACGGATGACAACAATTATTTGGCCGGTGGTTATTCATCGCATGCTACAAACCCATTTGTGGTGAAACGATGCACACTACGTATGTATAGTTGAAATCTGTATACAATACGACAGTCAGCGTAATTCAACTATCGGCTATTTCATAAACTCAAATGGTTATATTATCAATCGGAATCTTCTATGAATAAATTTGTGTGCCTATCACGATCATTGAAATTCGTAATTCATTTAAATGTCAATCGTTCATTCAAAGATTGAGAATTAAAGTTTTCAATGTACAGAATATTTTCAATCTGGCGGTGCAAGTGAAAAGAGGGTGAATTTATTATATATTAATATTACATTTAAAGAAAAAATATGTAATGTGTACATTTATGGAAAGAAAATCAAATTTGTTCATATGTCATTTCATTTGTGAAAATATTGAATTTGAATATTATTGAAGAGATATTATTTCAAATGTGGGAATGAAATTTGCACAATTCGATTATTCACCTTCGTCGGTAAATGATGAACTTGTGAAGACATGTTAACTATTTATTACCAAATTTTCGTTCGTATAATAATACTTCCTCCATGTGCAATTGTGCCAAATTCGACTTTGCTACTATATACTCACTTCCAGAAAGATGCAAAAGCAACTGCAGGGTTTCGATTAGCAGCATGCAGAAAGTTAATTTTGGGAAACGTCGGAATGTTAGTCAAAGCTGCAATTGAAACATTTTCATGATAATCCTCTTAGTCAGGTCTAGATTAAGCTCGTGCACACCTCACAGCGGTACTTCAGCCTGCTGTCAAATGCAAATACCACGTGTTCCCTCGCGCTAACGTGGAATTGCTATGTAGCTAGACCAGAATACAATTGCACTTGTCATATAGTAGTCTTTCGATCAAAATCTTTCATGTCATCATTCTCTCTGTCAAAAGGAAGCATGAAGATCTATCTCGACTGTCTATCATCGTGAACGTTTAATTCGTTTCCTTCAATTTTTGTCGATTGTACCAACGAACTTTTATTGAATATTTTTTTCATGTAATGTGTGTGTATGATATACAATATTGTCATGTATGAATACAATATGTAGTGCTGTAATACATGTGTATATTATGTGACACTGTAGTACATGCATGCAACATGTTGTGTAGTCATGCATGTATACAACGTGTGATGTAACACATGTGTATAGCATGTGCACTTACGTTGGGCACATAGTTCATTGTGATAGTACATTCTTCAATGATAGCTTAATGTGTTAAAGGTGTGATTAACTAAATTTTCTAGCTTCTAAATTTTCAAATTTGTAATTTAAAAACTTCTATATTTCTAAGTTTTATGACTTTGAAAAATTTTTATATTTCGAAATTTTCAGTTTACCAAATTTTCAAGACTTCTATATTTTAGGAATTTGAGAAATATTTTCAAATTCCGAAATTCTGAATTTTACAAATTTCCCGGGTTTTTAAGTTTCATGAATCGAGTATTAAACGAGCGATATAAATATAATGTTTCCATTTTTCGTCTCTCTTTATAATGAATCAAAGACAAAAATTCGACAGTAAAAATGTTACTTGTTAATCTGGCTCCTACAGTTCACTTAGCAACAAAATTATTTAGACATACATTTCCGTTTTCTAAAAGTTGACGCGACAAGAAGATCATAAAAGGAATTTTAGATTTTTCACGTACTGTTAGTTATGAGTTTATTGAATTCACTTTGACAAGATAAGTATTCATAATAAATGATTTTATCCGCAAATGATCTATACCTTTGATACGAAGCTAAAAGGCACTATGCGTCGGTTTTAAGATTTGAACGTATCAATTTGTTATATAGTAATATATATTTAAATCTTGTTAAAACGAAATAAATTTTGAACGTCTTAAAAGAACCTTCATTTTCCTCGTTACGGACATTCCACGAATGAGATTCGACATTTTTCCTTTTTAACTTCATCACTAACCTTTTTCTCCTGCTCTTTTTACCAAAGCGACAAAAATTTTCGGGTGCGTGGTACACGATTTGCCGCTGTTGCGTTGATAAAGTCCCTCCGGTAAAATTGCGCATGTGGACCGAGCGGAAAAGACTTGAAAAACGGTTGCGAGGTAAAAAACAGAAGTGACACGGAGCGTGCTTAATAACTTTGATTGCGGCTCTCTTTTTCGTTAGCCACCATTAAGTTTTATAATTTATATTCAATTTTCTGCGCTGCAGATATCTGTTTTCTATATGCTATATTTTTTTGTCACAGTGTTCACGCTTCTGTTGTACAATTTGATAGATAGATTTTGAAGTTCTTAATTAAAGTCTTTTGACGTTTTCATATTTAAGTTCATTATGCTCTGAACGAAGAACATTAAACTTCTTCATTATGCGGAAATAATACAGTTGAGCTTAGAAATTTGTATTTCTATAAAACGATCAATATATTGATTTAACTTTGGGCATGATAAATAATAAACGCTGTTATATTGTAAAAATAATAAATAATAATAAGGAAGGTGATTTTAATTGAGTTTAAAAATTTTCCATGAAAATGAAATGACCGACATTTGAACGCAGAATGAAATCAATATTTAATTATAATAATATAGACAAAAGTACGATGTTACACGCAAAAATATCTTGAATACATTCCTCGAAAAAAATTGCCCACGATAAAATTAATTTCTGAACATTTACGTTCTACATTCTGCATTCTATGAAATTGAATAATTACAGAATGAACGTCGCGTCGATGTTTCTGTTACGAAAGTTTTCCGGATGTCTGCCTCCTGTTTGTTATAACGATAAACCACGAGTCTCGGGACCGTCAATTAGAAATTAATTCCAAAACATCCATTAAACGAGCCTGTTGGAGTAAAGCAACGCACGTTCCATACGTTGCATACGTTCCGTATCGGTTACAAACTTTGCAACAGGTATAACGAGACGTGATCAATGTATCCAGGGTGTGTGACAGGTCAGCTTTACTTCGGTCTAGTGGAATTGTGAACTCCGTCACCACGCTGAGTATGCCATGCAATTCATTAGTAATGAAGCCTGTCCGATAAAAGCGACTTAATTAATAGCTTGCAGCGAAATCAATGCAAGTTTGCGGAATATGTCCAACTTAACAAATGAATGATTGGCAAATATCATTTTATAAAACATTGTCAAATTTTTTCATTTTTATAATTTTTGTCAAATACGAAACATAAGCAGGATGATGTCATAAATACGATGTATAATCACCCTCTTGCAGCTATTTGACAAAAAAAGTTTCCAATATTTAACTAAAAATAAATTATAGTGAATTTCGTGGATTAGGTTGATTTTTAGGTTCATTTTTAGAGTTAAAGTAAAATGTTCATTAAGTTTCGTTTATCGTGGTTTTTGTTTATTGTAAATATACATACGAAATTGTATTCAGAGTTAAAAGTTCACCAAACAATAAAGAGATCTATTGTAACTTAATAATTTGCAATAAACGAACCTATCGCGATGAAATCATGATTCCATTTGCAAAAATTATTCGATTTATTGGTTGTTTTTGTTACAACAAAATTGTTTCATATATCTTCAGTAGACGGTCCGATTGCAATCATAGCTTTTATATTTTGCGGAGGATATTTCCCTGGTGGTCGCATTTGCAACAGTTAGATTTGTTACTAATTGCTGTTATTCCAACGAACATATTGCTTTGCTCGGTTACTTTGCATTGAATCAAATGTATTAATCTTGATATTCTAATGGTGGTTACAATCTTGTCTTATGCGTTTATACTCCTTACATGTCTTATTATACTCCATCGTCAAAGTGTATTAGCACTGAAGCAATCAGTATTACTAATTTCAGAATGTGTTACTGTCTAACTAATCTTACGTACCTAACTTGTTAGATAGTTATGTATCCAACTTGTTAGGTAGTTACGTGTCTAACTAATGGAAACTTTCCTACGTTATCATACTAATATTGCACGTTCGAGAAACAAACCTTCAGAAAAAAATTACTTACTTGGATCTCATCCTGTAATTCATAATTATAAAATATAGCATACAATTTTTAATCAATAGAGACTACTTCAATTTTTTCTGAGAAATGTGTGACTAATATCAGTTTCAGTATAAATAAAAAATGCATGAAATATTACTTTAAAAGTTAATTCGTTTTAAAAAATGTAGAAGGCTTGAATATTCCTAGACAAATTGATAATATTTATGTACTTAATTATTCTGCAGCATTGACCTAAATAACAAAAGTCTGAATTGAAAATGCTGAGAAATGAAAATTATGTGTGAACCGATATAACAAAATTTGATACAATATAAAATATTTTGAAATTCACGTTCATTAAGATGTTAACTTTTACTAAGTACATTTGATATTATAATTTGAATTAACATTTACAAGGTTTTCTCAGAAGTTGACAAAATTATGCAGATTATGGTAATATGCATAAATTTCCGGTATATTTTCTAACATTTTTAATTAGCACTCATAATTTTAATCGGGCTCGCGAATTGTGGCCACAATCTATCACGAAAGTTGTGGATTACTTTGGGTAGGGAAAAATTTAATTTAAACGACATAGAAAAAAAAGGAGAAAACGGCACGGATCTTGAATCTGGCTCCAGAAAAAGAATTTCCTTTAGAGAGCTGAACTGTTAGCTGGTGGCTGCATGTGAACTTAAAGTTTTTTTTTTGACAGAATTATGCGGTGTAAACGTTAGAAGCGGGTATTAAACCCAGGAAATTTCATTTCTTGCCTAATAAACTTCATGGGCATTCATTTCTCTTTTTTAATTTAGTTGACCCTTTTCTCCGTCTCAAAACATACAAGGCACAACGAAGGATATAATTATATTTACATTTTTCAAGAATAATTCGGAATACCTAATATTATGCGCGAAACGGGAAAATTATGGCACTTCAGGAAAAGAAAATTTGTTCATTTACATACTGTAATAAGTAGCTCATTTTTTAAACACTAGCTTTCGGTGTCATTAAACAGAACGTGTTTTCAGATTAATTTCAAATCCAATTTTAAATTTAAATTAAACTCTGTTTTAAATTTAAATTAAATTCAATTTCAAAGGAAATTAAACGTTATAACTTTAATGGTGCAAATAATGTGAAGTAAAATGTCAAATATTTGAACATGGTTTAACAGAATTGACGACTAATTGAATATCAATTACCGAAAGATTATCGACACTCAGAATTAAATAACTGTTCAATGTCTCCATTCTGATCGAGTTCAATGTATGCACTAAGACTATGCACTTTGCAGATATGAATTTTTAAATTTTTGTCCTAGTTAACCTAACCAAAAATATGGTAAATTCAACATAAACTTTATTAATAATTTTTTTATAAATATGTTGCATATCACATGGAAACTTAGAGCAAAATATTGAATAATTATTTTATTACAAAATTTGTATATTTTGTTAGAAAATATTTTAAACATTCTCATACGTATCACATAGGGTTCTTTAATGTGAGGCAGCGCATCGAAGCAAACAAGCTATAAAACTTCATTAAAACGTTGATGAATTTCAATTACAGAAATTATGAGTGTAAGATAACAGTACGATCTCAATCGATTTGTTAATAATAATCACATACATAATTCGGACCCGCAGTCATAACGGACCCATAGTTGGCACAGCAAGCGTTGGATCAATAGTTCACCTTAAAAGTCCTCCAAAAATTTCAGGTCACAAAATATGCACACTATATCGTGTTATTCCAGTTGATGTCATATTTCCTTTCGAATAATTCATTCCTAACGAATTGTCTCGTATTGCTATCAATTTCAGCGAATATCATAATAAAAAAACTCGATGCACTTTCGCTTTTGTTGATCAAGTCGTTCATTTCGAAAGTGGGGCAAATCTTTGAAAATAATAAAGATGATAATAGAAAAAACTTAGTATTAATCAATCCACGTTTAGAACAATACAAATACTGTAATATGTGGACAATGGAAGAATGGTATTGGACGACATTTATTTTGAAGTGCAAGTCTATCTTAGTTTGTGCTTTGTTTGTTTTGTGGGTTATGTGTGTAGAGTTCACGCGAAGTTGACCCAAAGTAAAAGTTGATGTCGGTTCAAATTAACACTTCTAATTACTTTCTAGTTTTTTCTTATATCGTATTTTATATTGAAACAGATGAATAAGTTACAGTTATATAAATATGCCAGTGATGTAAGTAGCTTAAAATTAAATAGTCTAATCTGTTTGAAACCAGCTTAAATTATTTACACCGCGTCGTTACAGTTTGAATTCGCTCGAATACGTCAAAACAAATAGTTTTAGCGTTGTAAAGCACAAAATTAGTTTCTAATTGGATTATCGCTTGACAAATTAATATTGAGCCGTAGCGATATTCCTCGCACTCGCCACCAGAGAGACATTCGCAACAACTTTCTCGCAAATTGCAACTCCACCATCCATCTCTATATGTGCCTGTACACTCTGAGAGAAACAATTACATTCACTGGTATTAAAAAAATTTCACGTGGAGTCTCTATGAAAATTAAGCTTCGTTTAACGTCTGACGTAGCATGGAACATTGTACACGTTCAACGAATTCCGTATTTTAATCTATTAATTATTGAATATACGAAACATAATTGATAAATTTGAACTATTTTAATTTCTTCGACGAAACGGAAATGTCTAATATTAATTTCAGTTTACATGGAAAGTATAATGATTTCTTGCACTTTTTTTAGTTTAAAAAAATTTGTAACTATTTTGTAAAATTTTCTATCACATACGAAAACGCAATAAGATTTCTACATACACTTTGATGAATTTGAACTATTTCAATTTTTTCTATGAAACGGAAATGCCTAATATTTAAGCTTAAATAGAAAATACAACACAAAAAATTCTTGCATTTTTTTTTATTTAAAAAAATTTTTCACTATGGACATTTTGTAAAGTTATCACATACGAAAGAAGGTTTCTACACAATAGTATACTTAAATAAATAATGAGAGCTCTACAAGAAGAAATACGCAATCAAAGTAAATGAAATTTTATGGTTACGCTACAAAATGTACTGCTACAAGAGATTGTTCTGACAGCCAATAAAGCAGAAGCTACACGTGTCGAATTTTACTTCCGTTTTGTTCTCCTCGGATCAGTGACCACCATGTTCCCTACAGACCATACTCCATTATCACCAAACCCCTTTATGGCTTTAGAGTTGCAGGGCAGAAACAAGGTTATTCTATAATTGAGAATAGTTAAAATGTTCCGTAAATTGTTACGGTTTATTTCGAAAGAACTGATTATTTCTGTCCCATGAATTTCTCCAGAATTTTTATTCTTACTAACGTAATTAAAAAATGGTGTAATTTGCAACTTTACGCGGTCGTATTATTAAGTTTTCCAGGAATAAATTGCGGTACTGTCATGTTTACAGTGTTTGTATACCATACATTCTTAATTCATATTTATTGTGCCATATACCATTTGAGAGCGTAGATATCGCTGCCATTTACGAGATACGCTTTTGCTATCTGCATTTGCTCCGAATGCAACCTATAAACAAAACAATGGAAATAAAGCATTACGATATATTTACGAGAGTTTAAATTGGAACGTGAAGCAGTAGTAGCTGCAATATTAATCTCGTGCTTAAGTGACGGAAGTTAGGAGCTGCGACATTCAAATCGTTTACAGGTGATGAAAACCTTTGAAGCTAATTGGGTTTCACTACAATTCAGCTCTTTTTAATTTTCTTTCCATTCACACAATTCGAGCTTGTGCATTTTGTTCCTTAAATTCGATGCGATCTTATTTTAATTTTAGGGTGCAATTTTTTTCTTTTGACTATTATACTATTTTCCTGACTAATAACTCTTTTATCTTTCCATAAATTACAAGGTGCTTATCAAAACTGGTATTCCTTGCTTTTCGTTGCTTGTTCAATTTCAGTTGTTTACGCTTCGAAATACAAGCAAAATACTGAAGTAAAATTATATTCCTGTACAAAGCAAGTGGTTTCTATTGCTGGCTTGTAGAAAGTGTCTGAATATTAATGTGATATTAAAATACATTTTGTTAAAAATTTGTTAAATCAAATAGCGAAGCAAAAAGAAGTTGGCAATATTTCTGTGTAATAATATAAATTAACTCTTAAACAAACGTAGAATTGTTTCGTAAGATTAATGTCAGTCAGTGTAAATAGCGAGATCTTTCGGCAGAGAAATAACATCAGTTTCGCGTGAAAGATTAAGGTAACTCTCGAGTCGTTATCAGAATAGTAGAACAGCCAAGTGACAGAATACGACACCGGAAGTAAGAACGACGGTGAAACGTCGTAACGTTGCAAGTTACGGTATAGCAGAAAGAATCGAGATCGACACAGTGAAGAAGTTTCGGCCAAGAAAACGTATAAAGAAGTTTTGGAAGAGGGAAACTCGAACGAATCGTATCGAGGGTTCATGGTACGTTTTAATAGAAGTAGGCGAAAACTCTCCGAAAAATCGAGTAAAAAGCAAAAGCGGCAGACAGTTACAGGAAAATAGTATGGCTAACCCGCCAGTGATGCCTCCGAAAATTTAAACTGATGCTATCGTCCAAATTATCGCTTGTTCATTCCGGACACTTTTACATTTTGCATTTATTCAAATTATTTAATATGTGATCATTTATATCATAACCTCATATGATTATTATATTCATTTATTTCATTTTCCAATCGTTTTGTAATTTTAAGTCGTTTACATAAAACACAATGAAAATAAAATAAAAAGTAAGTTATGAAGTTACAATAAAAATTAAAGTTTCAATTACAGCATTAAAAGGTTAATATTTCAATTTGACAAGTTGAACCGCGTTTGCCATGTTTCTAATTAGAATGCATAGGTTTATGCGCTTATCGAGGTTTACAATATGTAAATAAATCATGTAATTTAGGAGATCTATGGATTAATTTAGATTTACTTTGCACACTTTGATGTATTATAAATGCACAAACATCCGCAGTTTAGTCATAATTATTGACTGGTAGATTACAGCCCGTTGCGTGGGTTATTCATGTAAATAGGATTGAATAATAAAGATTATTATATTTAATCTGATAATAATTATTAAGTACTATAAATTTCGAAATGTATATTGCATATTAGAGTAGTGAAATATGTGAGAACTTTAAAACTGTTTAAATATGGAGATAAAACAAAAGCTGAAAATGAAATGCGAATTTTGGAAATATTATTAAAATTGATTGATTTTGTGAGTTAAATGGGTGCACAAACAAAATATTATACATTATTTTTATGTGTAGATATCTAAATTTTTAATTCGCACTGCAAATTATAGTAAATTTATATAATAAGAACGTTGAATGAACGAGAGATTTAAGAATGATTAATTTTTGTTATTACAATTTAAAAATTTTTTTAGTCGACTTTTAGAAAAAAACTTGTATTTCATATTTTGTGTTAAATATTACATTTTGCACATATAGTATTTTATCTTTCACAGTATTTTATCGTTGAAATTATACATATACATATAAATGTACATATTTAACACTGAATTTATGGAATGCATAAAATAACATATTTCACATTATTATTTTAATCTTCAGCAACGAACAAAGCTTTTGTCGAAATATTAACTTTCCTCAAAATAAAAAATATAAAAACATTTCACCTCTTATTTATGATATTTATATTGTATCTAATTGTTAGTTCATAAAACTAGTTAATAACGTTCGAGATAAAAAGAAATGCGTACAAATGGATCTTTAAAAAGCACAGGTTGTAGGAAAATAAAAATTGAACGAATAATGCTTCAGAATAGTTAAACACAGTATAACATAAAAATTATATAGAATATCGTGACATAGATTAACAGATTTATCTTAATTAAGATCTGTAAATACGCTTTAAATAAACTGCGTTTTTCTCATAATAATAAATCATAATAATAAATCATAATAATAAATCTTTTCTGTTGCGCATTTTTATTATCGAAATAATTAACGGTTGTTACGAGAAAATATTGTGTACTTAAATTGACACGAACCAGATTTATCTTAATGCATTATAGACGATCTGCTATATAATAAAAAGCACAGTGAAATGTCTTTGTTTGAGATAGTACAGACTGACGTTAAATCGACAGATTCACTTTTTCTATTACGTTTTTCGATTACTTTAGCGTGGGGAACATGTCACACGGAATTTCTATTAGCACGCTTCATCGAGCTTAAATATGAAGGATTTTCTTCAGATGAACCATCCTGGAAAAGGAATAAAACGAACTATTGGCATTGGCACAGTTCTTTTATTGTATTTCTTCATGTGGAATACTGTCCAATGGCAGTTGAAAAACATCACTCCATTATTGCTATAGATATCACGATCAAACTGCTAGAAACAATTATATGATAATAAAGAACTGTATTATTTCTTCAAATTGCAGTTATTGTTTTACTGGAAGTTCTATTTGAAATTTATTTAAAATTAGAAAAGGAAATAACTGGAGAACATAAATAATTAATGGAAAATTAAGATTAAAATTATGAGTTTCTGGATATTTGAGTCCTCGAATTCTCAAAATTTCAGGTTGTAAAATTTTTAGGAATTAAAGTTTTCAAGTTCTTAAATTTTTTAATTTTCAAATTTCCAATTTCCAAATTCTCAAGTTTCCAAATTCTCAAATTTCCAAATTTCCAAATTCTCAAGTTTCCAAATTCCCAAGTTTCCAAATTCTCAAACTTCCAAATTCTCAAATTTCCAAATTCTCAAGCTTCCAAATTCTCAAGCTTCCAAATTCTCAAATTTCTAAATTCTCAAGTTTCCAAATTCTCAAGCTTTCAAACTCTGAAATTCCCAACTTTTCAAGTTTCCAAATTCTTAAGTTTCCAAATTCTCAAGCTTCCAAATTCTCAAATTTCCAAATTCTCAAGCTTCCAAATTCTCAAATTTTCAAATTCTCAAGTTTCTAAATTCTCAAGTTTCCATATTCTCAAATTTCGAAATTCTCAAGTTTCCAAATTCTCAAGCTTCCAAACTCTCAAATTCCCAACTTTTCAAGTTTCCAAATTCTCAAGCTTCCAAATTCTCAAGTTTCCAAATTTCCCAAACCCCCAAATCCCTAAATCCCTAAATCCCCAAATCCGCAAATCCCCACACATCCGAGCACATCACAAATTTTTAAGTATCCACACTAAACGTATTCAACGACAAATAACAATAGATATGCATACAGATAAGTGTTACAACATCTCAAAACATTTATTTAATATGTTTAACTAATATTAGTCTCAAGATCTACTGATCCTATTCCAACTACTTAACCACCTACTGGAATTATACATTTGTCTGAGCACACACGGGTCGTATGACAGTACTTTCATCATATAGGGCTTCACGTTCCTTCTACTTGTCTAACCACCTACGGTTCCGGCGCCTTAATATTACTTGTCTGGCTGCATGCGGTTTAAGCGACCCTATATTACTTGTGTGACTACCTACACTTCACACTATGATTATGTTTACACTATAGTCGCGTTAACTGATCACCGCTCGAGTCATAGTGCGATCAGTTACCATGAACGTTGCTTAATTTCAAGAAGCTCGGAAAATTGTAAGAATGCTTTAAAAAAATAATACACCATTGCGTCTAAGATATACAGTATAAAATGTACAGTACATTTTATTATATTCAATGTATTATGAAGATGATTTGAATTTTATTGAAATTAAATTGGAGAGCTCTTTTGAGGTAGAATTAATCTTCATTCACGAGTAGTCATGACTGCAGTCTTCTTTTCACAAAATATTAGAGCTGATTGTAGTTTGAATGTTCTTGTATTATAAATATTTGGAAAAATAGTGGACTTTCACATTGAATTGCCTTCACACAGTTCATCACTCGGTTTACAGTAGATGTTTTACTTTAAGGAAGGACTATGTCATTTGAATGCTGAAGAGTGAAGCATTCACGTGCTTGTAGAAAATTTGTCAAGTCTCCAAACTGCTATTTCTTTATCATATCTTCAGAATGGTCTTCTAAACGGTCAAAAGACCCATTAGCTCTATGGTGCTCTAACTATTACTTAAACAATGATTCTCAATCAAACAATAACGCACAAAACATCATGTACCGCGTGACGTAACTGTACTTCGAGACTGCGTATCTCTGCCATTTCTTGTTATGCTAAAAACATATGTGAGATTCTGAGCTGTAGTAAAACTAATTGGGTTCGTCACCCGATGTTCCTTTGTTCTCGTACCTTGGAAACAATTTCACATGTGGGGACAGCTCACATTCGCTTACCGAGGGACTTTAACGACCAGCTAACGTGACTTCGCTGTATTTAAGTACTCAGTCTTTAGACTTTCTACCAATTGTTCGAGCATACATTGTTGGTATGCTTGTCTGACCACCTATTGATCCCTCTGTTCCTATCTGACTATACAGAACACGACTGTACTTGTCTGATTACATACAGCTCATGTGGCATTGTGCATCTAGGCCTACATATGCACATACTAATTGCCCTTACAGTACTATTATATAGAAAACGAGTGACATCTGTATTTGTCTGATTTTTACGAAAATTTCTGAACATTCCGCAGGTGGAAGCTAATATACATTTGTTGTGTCCGATCGAAAATATGAGACATGAAGTCGTATCTCAAATATAGATCGAATTTTGCGTAATATTTTTACCATGGTATTTTACGTATGTTACATTTTTAGTACAACAATTCAACGAACAATATATATTTACGTAATATTTCCTTCTGCCTTCTATTCATAAAACATACTTCTAATAAAGTTTGACTGGAAAAAACTGATACCGGATATATACGACATGTACATGTAAACGTATAGAACTTTCGGACGTAAAATGAAAAATATAATAAATCCACTGTTCCGAAATTTGGTCGTATTTTCTTATTTTATGGGAACGATATTTTTATATATGGAATGTAGTTTGAAAAGTGATCGATTGCACTTGTTCATTTCTTTTACCTACCTTTATAATTTATAATAGATGAAGGAAGGGGTTAGCATCAAAAACAGGACAAATTTCATTTATTATAAGTAGTAGTTCAACCAATTTATTTACCGAAATTATTTATACGATTTAGTTGAATTTTAAAAGAGCTTAAATTTCCACATACGCGCGAATATCCTCGAACAAATTAAAAAATGATGAATTTCATTGAAATCGATATGTGGCATTTCTATACATTTCTACTGCAACTAATTTAGAAATTTCATTCCGAACATGTCATAAATCCAAAAAGTCGTATGCTCAGTAAATATAATACGAGAAGAAAATTTCTGAAAAAGAATATCAGATAAATCGCGTAGATATCGTACGCATATTTCAAACGTATTTATGCAGCTGCGGTCAGCTTCCACGAAAATGGAAATACAGTTGGAACGTGGATAATTATTATACCCAATGTTACGTTACACATAATTACTGTTTCCATATCTGCTATCACGTGCGAAGCCATTATTGTCATTGTTACTGCACGCGTTATAAAGGTCACTGTTAACGCTATTATATTAAGGTCTTGTAAACCTATTCACGGGCGGTATCGCATAGATTTATGTATACGTGTGTCCGTACGCTTTGCTAGCATTTCGTGCTTGAACATCTGTCTCTGTCATAGTGACCCATAAAATTTGTCTTACTAAAATACGATTATTTTAGGTATTAATGCATTCTTGGAAAAACGTGTTGGGCATTTTCGTTTAACTTTATATATCGCTGTTGTCGCGACTAGTCTCTTTTGTAATAATGCTCATTTATCCTACTTATAATTGCTAATAATGTTAATTGTTAATAATATGCAATTATCAAAATTTGTGTTTTTAATACTTATCAAAGTTAGTACTAATAACATTGAAACTAAACTAATCAGTAACTTGCTTACTTATAGTCGGTAATCTGCTAAGAGAGTGCTAGCTGAAAATACAGTTAGTAAAGTAATGAAAATTAGTGTTAGTAAAACAGCGTAAGTTAAATGACTTCAGTTTTGAGACCTTTTATACAGCAAAAATCTTGAAGAATTAATCTGCTTCCTTAACTAGATCACTCGTGTAGTGACATTATGGTGAAAGTTAACTATAGATGGTTTGAGATTCTGAAAATGGATCAGGATCGAAATGAACCGACTTTGTCCAAGCAAAAGTTCGAGATAGATAAGTGAAGATCAGAGAAACGGATCGAGATAAAGGAAGAATACATATAGGGAGAAAAAGGGATCAGATCTCGAGCTCTACGCTTTTGGAGATCTCGCCGACGATAATCCGTTGGCTTTACGAGAAACTATGGTTGCATTCTTCTCAAGGTTTGCAAAATACAGAATACGTGAAAGTAAAGAAATCTGAATTATTAACAAATATTAGTAAAATTTCGTTAAATGTCGAGTACACAGTTTACTCATCTAAGCCATTTCGTATTCGAAGTTTAAAAATTTCTTAAACCACCGCCTGAATTTTAATTAAATTATTATTAGAATTAATCAAAATTTTATATCTTAGAATTAATAATAGTATTTTCGTGTAAGGACTTTTACTCATTAAATAATATAAGTCATTGAATAAGATAAAATAGAGGCTAGGAATCCTTTCATATAGGTTAGAATAAATCATTATTTGATCTAAGCTCCATAAATAAAAGAATATCAATCATAAAAAATCCCAATAATATCGGACAGTAAAATATGTTCCAAAATTTCTCTTGCAAATTAAGACACTTCGAACATATATTTCCGTACTCATCCATATTCCACGCTGTAAATATAACGTAAAGCAATGTAAAATCTCGTAATTTAGCCCCGTACGATATTAATGTATTTCTGCTTTAATCGCCATGTTTCATGTAAGTTGTAAATATTTCGAATTACTGTTTACAAAGGGCTACCACTAATAATTATATATATCACCACGGGAATATATAGGATGGTACAAATATGCAAAGAGGAGCAAATAAGCCGAAAGAAATTTATCGGATTTTATTTTGAATAATGAAACCGTTTTTATTTCTGCCCGGTGTTATAATCCTGTTTAACAAAGAAGTGGAAAAGAACAGGTAGAATTGGAATGATACGCATGTGGGATGAGAGGGCTGTGTAAATTCCATATTTGCTTTGAGCCGGTGCTGTTTGCCTCAGATGTGCCTTTGTACACACTTATGTACAAAATCTGTTACCATGTAACATAATTAAGAGGGTACTAACAGAGTGCGTAATTGAGGCAAACGGATATAATCTTCCATATAATTAATTGTACTTATAACCTGTTGATAACGTATTTGTTTCTTTTGTATGATATTTTATTTCTTTATCTATGAAAAAATATGGTATTCAATTGAAAATTGGACATTCTTCTATTAAAAAAAAGATTATACGTGATACACGAGAACAAATTCAATTTTCATCATGTTTCAATAAGCGAACAGAAACAGTGCACATATATTCGTATAAAAATTGATTAAATAGAAAAAAGAGATTAATCTGGCTCACAAGTGCATGATACATGATCCAGTCACGATTGACTACACGAGACATGTATATATATTTGCGTGTTATTTTTTTATAATAAATTTCTCTAATAAAACGATTTTAGCGACATCTGCTCGTGACGTGTATATATGTACCTGTACATTGGCCCGTTATTTGTTCTAAAATAAATCCTTCAAAATCCTATCAAAATGATTCTAGTGACATCTAGCTATACAGTCGAGAAAGAAATACAAATAATCCCGAAATCGTATAGAATGAATTTTTTCAAAGCTGGAACCTAACTGTATCGTTTTGTTGTTTTCGAACAGTTAGCTGTTGCATCTAAATCGTTAAACGGATTTTCAAGATAGAAATCGTTAAACGGATTTTGAAGATAAAAATCGTTAAACCAATTTTTAAGATTATTTGCAAGATTAAAGATATATACATATACAGTATATTGATAGTATTATTTTAAAAATTTTGTAGTGTAATTGCTAAAAAGATTGTAAATGCAAAGCACATCTGTGTACACTAATCATTTGTGATCAAAATATTTTTCAGCACGTTTCAATAGAATTTTTTTTCACAAAATTATGATCACTGAAATTGCTGTAAATGAACAAAAATCTAATATATTTCATTTGCAACAAATCTGTTTAAGCGGATAGTATAAAGATTTTTCTCTATTTTTATTTAGCGAATTATACTCCGTTACTTTGTACGTAATGTTTAAATAATCTTATTAGAACTGTTTGAAAGAATTAATACTGCGGAGTATAACTTGCCGAGGCACGATTAAAAAGCTACTGTGCAAGTTAGTTCAAAGAGACAGCGGAAAAAGAATTCAGGTGCAGCAAGCTTGACTGCTCGTTTCCACAGAAGACATTTTTGTTTCCTGCATCCCATGTATGTAACCGCTATACTTCCATCGCTAAGTAAATTTTTGTGTACTACGTTTCGCCTTTGTTTGTGCCATCTCTCATACAGTTGTGATTGTTGAAATGCAGAAGGTAGATTCTTCAAAGAGTAGAAATTTTTGTTTGTAAAACGTTTTTTTTCAATGCAGTGCGATCAATGAAAATGTTGTAAAAGTTTTCTGTGAAATAAGAAAACACAATTACAACTTATGAATTCGCTTTGAAAAGTTTATATATGTTTGCAGGTACAACGCGAAATAACGAGAACGGCTATTAAAAAAAATAAGTCAACTTGGCTGGAGAATCGGAGTATTTGTCAGAAGCAGCAAACTTTCAATTTAATTATATGCAAATTTGTGTTCAAATATTTCTTAAGCGAAAGCCATGTCATAGAAATCTAACAAGTATAATTTAAAGGGTCTGTATATTTTTAGATTACAAATTTTGTTCAAGTAAAAATTTCATTGATATCAATTTAGAAAAGAGGATTTTAGAAATAGATTTCAAGCTCAATTTTATCTTTAACTGAACAATAATTCAAAGCAGATCCTGCACTTTTATAAAATCAAAAATGTAGTTCTAAAGTCACCTCACAAATTACAAAATTAAAAATTCCTCAGATTTTAAAATTCTATAATTCGACATAAATCTTTAAAGTGCTTAAAGTAAATACTTTAAAATATTCTCCAACGAGTTTAATTCAGAGTCGATTAAATGAATGTTCCATAAATAATAAATATGTCGGTTACTCCATCCAAAAGTACGAAGTAAGCTACATAATATTACGTCCATTATCTCGCAGTGACTCTAGGCCGATAAATCAACAAGTTAATCAATATTCTACCGTTTCCATACCTTACGAGCAACAACTTGTGTCAGGAAACATGCACAGAATCTGTAAGCCGATATGCAATATTCCAGAAAGCGGAAATTCGTCTGCAGGATTGACAGTCATTTTAATGGAAGAATTAAAGTTTCCACTCTTCGTTATTTGGGAACTTTTCATCCAACCACCTGAATTCGTTTGATTTATGTTTTTTTTTCCCCCCAGTTGGTGGCTGGATACGAAGGGAATATTTCGACGGTAGTTCGAGCATAAAAATAAAAGTAATGTTACAGGGGTTGGATACGGGCATCTGCTATTGGTTGAAATCCGACGGTGCACATCGAAGTTCCGATACTCGTGGAAATGGTAATTAAATCAAACATACAATGTAGACTGGGTCCTAGGTATAATTCGTTGAATCGTGAGACATCGATTAATCACTGTCAACCTTCTCTTCCGTTCCATATAACTGATACAATAAACGATCTATTCAAAAACTATGCTGCGTAGCGTGAGATTTATTACGCGGTAGATGTGAAATATACTATGTAGGACTTAATACACTATTTGATGCAAGTTATTTTTTATTGGAAATCACTGATTCTAAATTATTTCGTCTGTTAAATATTTACCAGCTAATTAGACTTGATGAGAGGGTTAACTTTTTCAGCCAAGAAAATGAGGTTATGTTGGTTTCCGTTAATCTTTTATAACCTGATTTTTTTATATTGAAAAAATTATGTAACCACGTAACTTTTTCATTTCTATTCACATTATTAATTGCGAGAACATAATAAACCCAGGCGAAAAATTAAAAATTGTAAAGAAAGCAGAGCCTGAAAGTAAAGGTCTGCAATCTGTACCTTGTGAGAATTTTATTTATTCTTTTTCTCCTTCAGATGAAATTCCATTTTCTTTTAATAGCATTCTTTGAATTCTACGTAAAAAGATATCGGGATGTAATTTCAAAAAAAGAATTTTATATGGCGTTCTAGATTGAGTTATATAAAAGTTTTAAAAGTTTTATGAATTGTCGATTTTTTTCGCATTACACTTTCGCACTATTTCATGTTGGATGTCTATCGATTTATGTAACAAATCGGAAGTTACATATAAATAAAGGCTGTATTTGTATTTCCTTTTTAAAACAAAATTGCATTGATTTTTTGTAACATTTTTCGTAAAAAAGAATTCAAATATTACCAAGTCGATAAATCAATAGTCCGAGAGATGTTCCATATTTCAGAATAAAACGTTATATGTAACAATTTGAAGTAACCCACGAATTGTTGACTTTTAATTAGTGTAAAAACTCGGTCTAGAAAAAGAAAATTTTATCGTGAAAGAAAAATTTTTCGATTAACGAACGCATCTTTAATACTCTTTATCTTGAGGTCACTCATTTTACTTCAGTTTTATGAATTATCACCCAACGAGACGATTCGTCTTAAGTCCATCTTCAATCAGATGCCTTCAAGTTTTATTTCGAGACCAGACTATGAATGTCAGTTTGTGTCACATTGTCCCTATGTCTGGCAATTCTGGTTACGAGGTGTTCCAAGACATACAGGACGGTTAAAAAATAGTGTACTTACACATTTTAAATTGTTTACAATTTTGCAACATACGAAATAATTTAAAAGCTGATTTCTTTTACGACTGTTTCAAATTTTTGGAGATTGCGAGCAATGACATATTACAGTAATTATTATTCAGAAAAGATGAGAAAAATGGCTTAAGTTCAATGTTAGTTCTGTGTCATCTAATTGTTCAGAAAATACCAGGAAGTTCACTTATATGTTTATATATTACTATTTTTTAAATAATCTGTTCGTACACATTTTACATATTAACTTCAATTTTAAAAAAGAGTATCACATTCAAATAAACTTATAAAACCCCAAAAAAGCCTGTGTAAGATCATAGTATATTTCAAGAAGTAAAATAACCAGATAATAAACAAATTGTAAAAGTCAAATACAGGGCACCTATATTACAAAATACAAGTAAAAATGATAGCATACATGTTCTTGTAAACGTTCTATTTATTTTCACTGAAAATATTTGTTTGTAATTGAAGTTATTTGTAACTGACCTCTGTATTCAATCGTTTACAATGGCATAGCCGACGAAGAAGCGTTATTTACAGGTATTTGTTCGTGCATCGAACATAGGTTGTTACCATAACAAATATGGTGATGTAAAATAATATTGACACAAGGAAAGTTCATGATGGTTTAAATATAATCACAGTGCATG
Organism: Megachile leachella; assembly: GCA_963576845.1. Lineage (NCBI taxonomy): Eukaryota > Metazoa > Arthropoda > Insecta > Hymenoptera > Megachilidae > Megachile > Megachile leachella. The sequence continues at coordinate 16,730,533 of OY756248.1, forward strand.
TAATATTTATTTTTAGAAGTTAACGCAAACTCGTGCTTCGGTTCTATAGTATAGAACGTAATAAACTTCCTAGAACGCGTAATACAACAGTGGTTACGTCGTTACTCGAAAGCAATTAGTTTGATATTATGGTCCACCACGGTTTCGCCATTGGCAAATCGAATTTCTCAAAGAGTTAATGCCACAGATAACATTATTGCGCTACGTGCATGCTACTTGTGAGCAATATCCACAGGAGAAATGCTTCGGGCTTCCGTTTAGAGAACGATTATTTATTTTTGTTGCAAATTATACAACTTCGAACGAAACTTGCTTACAGAACAGGCAAAATTAATTTATACGTATTTTTTGTTCCCTCCGATAACATAATTTTCGGCGGTAAAGGCGCTCTTTGAAAATTGGTATCCCCGAGGCTATCGCAGAAACTGTCCGAGATAAAAATATACTTCGGACTGCAAAGTTACACGGCTTCTCGTGTACTGTAATTTGATTTAAATTGTGGACGGTTTTGCATAAAATACAGAAATTCGTGGAATGTCAGTTTCTTAATAATAATAAAGAAGCTTTAAATATTGATAAAATTGTCACTTAATTTTGAAATCAACTGTACTTCGTATATTCATGAGACTTCCCAAATTTTTGCATGAAATATTCTGAATTTTAAATTTTTATCTCTTAACATTTTACTCTGGTCATGTATGATTAATTTTTCTGAACGAGGTACTTATGTGGACGTGTTTAAATACAACACTTTGTATAGTAGTTTTCATATTACATATTAGTAATTTATTTGTTAGTATTCGTATATGCAATGAACTTATTATACATGTATATAATGAACTTACTGTACACGTATGTGATATGAAGTTACTGTTATACAAATATGTAATATACTTCTTACTGTACACATATGTGGTGTGAACTTATCATTATATATATATATAACGAACTTGTTACTTTTCACATATGTGATGTGATCTCATCATTATACATGTGTGTAATGAACTCCTTATTGTACACATGTTATATGAACTTACTATATGTTATGAACTTGTTACTGCATACATATGTGATCTGCACTTATCATATGTGACATGAACATACCACCATGCATGCATATAATGAACTTCTTACTGTATATACATTCCATATGAACTTCTTATACATATATGTAATAAACTTATTACTAATAAGCTTATTAATATAGACATATCTAATGAACATATTATCATACACACAAATGATGAAGAAATAATCAATAAATATTTAACAACTCCTTATAGGTATGTAATGTTTGTTTGATTCTAACACAACAGCGATTTGTTCTTTCATGTAGTAGGTACTTTGAAAATATTATTTAAACATGGAACAATATTTGTTCCCCTGACAAAAGAACTTTTGACCAGTTTCAAAGTTGAATTGTCCATCGATCTAACACGGTGTCTGAATAATACGTGAATGATTCACGAATATGACAACGCTTGCGTCTCTCTTGAATCCACTTATCACATATGCCACACTAAATTTGGACCTGCAATGGGTGAATCCTCGCACGGTTCATCGCATACTTGGCAGCGCTCGTATTTTATTTCCTCTGTGCCCGCGTACCTTGTGTTTCACAAGATGCTTCTTGATATTTATTCCTTCCTAGATACAGGATCACCGCACGATTTTTCAAATAAATTGGAAGGACGTTTAGATAAGTAGCTGCCATTTAATTTCTCTTTCGCTATTGATCATACTTTGCTGATACATGATCTTCGGTCGAAACATAATTTGGTACATGATCTCAGATTTTTGTTCATTTTTAAAATTATTTTTGAGTAATTCAGGTTCTATGGATTAAATGAGTGTTTGAAAAATATAACTAATTTAATTAGAGTGCTGGTATTATTGCTTATATTATAGTTGAAGTCACATATTCACAATTCCAGTAAAATTGAAATATTTTATATATGTTTTCAATGATACAATAATGTCACAGTTTTCGCAGTATTACCGCCATAGTTAATTTTAAATATGAGGAGTGAAATTATATGAAATACAGCAAAAATATTACAGTTATCCAAGGTTTTATAACGAAGAATTTTTTTTAGTCACTCATAAAAATATTTCATTTAACTTCCGAATAATATTCGCTGCTTGAGGTTAAGAGAACTTTTCGAATGAGTTTCGGAACTTTTTCCATCTTCTTCTCTTTCAATGTGCGTCTAACTGAAACTAAGAAATTATTTTTACCGAACATAAGGAAAAGTGATATTTAAACTTCTTCGTATCTCCAGTTCTAAATTCCAGTAAACTTTATAAAGATATATCTTTATTGCAATTGTTTCATGAACACAATACGAACATACTTCTAAACGAGTTTTATTGAAAAGAATTTTTTAAATTGCAAAACATAAGATATGTCCTTATTGTTAATAAATACTTGTCAACCTATAAGCTTTCAAATATTGATTACTTCTTAATCAATAACGATTAAATGTTCTTTACATAATCGTACGTCATTGTACCATATTAAAAGATAAAGTTGTAAACGTGGACAAAGAGCTTTGTCAATGAAAGCATTCTCTTGTAATCAGCGCATTCATAAATAAATATCACGGTATCAGAAGTGTAAAAGAATAAAAATTCTGTTTCCCTCCGGAGATTTCATGCGCGAAATAACATTCGTGACAGAATCAATTTATACATGCATATGTGGACAGTCAAACACGTTCGAAACGCTAGTTCACATCTCTCTAATTTATTTTTGGTTCGCTTTTACCAATTATTTTTTTTATTCGCACGTTGATCGAAATGGAAAGAGGAATTTATTAAATGTTTATTCAATTAAACTTCGTGTACCCTTTTCTCAGTGCGCCAAGTAATTATCTCAAGCAATTATGGGTAATTTTCTGAGCAATTACGTTGTAAATTCTTGTTGAAATTAGTAAAAGTTAATAGATTTAATTTCATTCGAAAAGAATAAATGTTTTCTTTCATTGAGCAATAATTAACACAATTTTATTATGTGATTATCGGTTAAAATAACAATCAGTAATGTCGTTTTAATATAAAAGTTGTTTTGTGTTAAAAACGTTGCTATTGAGTGAGGCTTTAAAGTAAATATTTTCTGCGTGCAGAATACAAAATAGTTTAATGCATATAAGGTGTTCGGTGTTTTATGACTACAATAAAAATGTACAATGTATAGTATTAAACTGGGTAGGCCTCTCCTGGGAAAATGACGATATAGAGGAGCTTCGTCACTTGCATACAAATGTTGACTCTTGAACATTCAACTGAGTACATATTTATCTTATCAATAATAGTTTCCTGACTTTACTGTTTTGAATCACTCAGAAAAAATGTTAAAATAATTTTTTACCGACTGCAGTTTTTAAGTACTAATTGTGATAAAAGTAAAAATGTAATTACCTTTACTTTTATAATAATTGGTACTTATCAACTGGAGTAAGTAAAAAATTATTTTAACATTTTTTCTGAGTGCTTTAATTTTAACATCTTCAAAATTAGTATTATATGAATTATCTTTTATTTTGTTATTCATACAACAATTTTTAAAGTACAAATATAATGAATAATTATTTTTGAATATCGAATTGAGCATTTAATTGTTCTTTTCTTATAATTTTATATATTTTTCAAATAAAGTTCTGAGAACAGAAAAAAGTTGCAAATGGTTTTAAGAGAAATAGTATATTAACCAAATAGTAAATAGGAAACAAATTAATAAAATAATAAATATTAAATTAAGACAGTATCCACATCCAATCTCTTTTTGCGAATAACAAATAATGAACTTGTTTACAATATCAACACAAAGAGTTATTACAGATAGAATCTCGAAATCAAAACTTAAACAAAAACAAAATCCTTCTGTTCGTAATTACCCGTAGGTATCGGACTAAAACCGGACAGAGGTTAGGATAATTACGAACAGACTGGGGTAAATAGAAGCATGCTAGTTTTCTTTTATATAAAAAATATCTTTCCTCGTCTCGATTACATTTTGAGTATAAAATTAAGCCATATTATATAATAATTGTCCTTTTTATTCAAACAATTTATTCCTTTGACATTTTTGTATATAATTAAAAGTAACAATATATCAAGTTCTGAAAAAGCCAAACTCAGAATCGTAAATGAAAAGTGTTACAATTCGATGTTACACAGCAAACAATGTAGGTTAATGAATATGAAAGCAAATTCAATGAAATTAATTATTTTAAATATATTGCAGAGATAAAGCTGTAATTATCAAGCAGTAGTTGCTTTGTGATTGCTGAAAGGCTCGCCAACTTAATTGCTGAAATGTAAATGCAATCGGAAATATATGACGTAAAATGCACATCAGAAATAATGGCCTATTGAAAAATACATCATATACAGAATGGAACGAATCATTTACAGGATATATCGAATAATAAATAAAATGAATTGGAATCGTGATATACAATCCGTTTGAAAACACCAAATATTTTTCTCTCTTCAAAAAATCAAAATTCTAATTTATATTTTTTAAAAGTACAGTCTCTTTGTAGAAATGAAAAAGAATTAACAAATTTAGAGAAAAATTAGAAAAATGTCTTATTTTGTGACATATTGAAAGAATAAAATTTATTAGAGTCCTTTCAGAACATAAATTTGATTAACTTATGGCACTTTTATAAGTTTTGAGATATCTAACAAAATGTGTTCTGCACTAACTTTGAGCTCTAATTTTAACTTCTCAAAAGATTACGAAATATAAGATACAAATACAAATAAATTTACAAAATATATATGTAGATATATACAGGTAGCTGCCAAAAAAATAATTGTCTAATAATCTTATAAGAATCATAAAATTGCGTTTCATAGAAAATGGTGCCACTTCGTTCCTCGTCAGCCTTATTTAACAACATTTGAAAAAACGCAAAAATAGGACGTTTCAATTATATCCGTTATATCTATCCAATCAAGGAACATTCTTATTTACTGTGTGTTAGAGATTTTACTCGGGCGGAGTTGAGAAAAAGAAACTGGGACACTGTGTACACTTCTGAACAATGGGTAGATATAATGAGAAACGCAGCGCGAAACATTGAAGTTGTCGATGTCAACCAGCTCATATTCATGGATTATAAAATGTTGCTCTCAACGGTGAAGCACCTCGTATGGTTATCAAGTAACGAAGAAAAGTGGAGAGTGACTTTCATTGAAATTATTAAAGCAATCAAAATATTGTAACTGTAAGCACGTCGACGAACCAATCGATCACGCAGTAGTTTTAATTAAGGGAAACCCGTTTAATGCAGACCTAATAATGAAACGTCATTAAAAATATAAAAAGTTACTGAAATGAGCATCTATCATTAACGAATACAAGTTCATGAATAGAATCAGTAATATTCGTCATATTTGTACAAGTTTTAATTTCGTATATTCAATTTAGACATTTTTTTTCTAACATGAGTTTAGTAAAAAATTAAGAAATAACGATTTCGAAAACAATACTTATTATGCTTATTTTGTAACAGTACTTATCTTGTTATATAAGTTTAAAAGTATTTGTATAAATTTTAGTACAATTTGGTAGTATTTTCAATGTTTGTCGTAGATTCGCAGGAAGAGGTTTCAAAAAAAGACCTCCATTTTATTCTTTGCTATTTTTATGAATCGCAGTTTGATCTGGATCTTTCTATTGCCATTTTCATGAAAGCAACGAAAGCATGTCATACAGGAGATTAATTCCAGCTATTGAAAAGGACGGGGTTGTTTACTTCAATTTTGGAAAAAGTTGTACTGTTTTAAAGGGTGAATGTGTGTCCAGCAATTACTCTGTAACGAATGAACCAATCATGATGAAAGCTTTTATGCTATGCGGCCAATGTTTGTAGTACGGTCTCGTTTGCAACTTTTTTTGTTTGTTAACTATTGTTATCTCAAAAAGTTGTGCTCGGATAATCCTATAATAGGTGGATCAATTGGGATGAAATTCTTTTCTATCGTTTGCAAATATTGCTAAATTTATTTCTTACGTAATATTTTTATTATAAAAGACTTCACTGAGTAAGCACAGAGAATACAAGATTTACTGAGTTCACCAAAACTTCATTAAAATTTATTTTTAGAAAAGTAGTTTAGAGAAAAATAATTCACCGAAAATTTGTCTCGGCTGTAATCGACCACAGTGTTATAATGTACAAACTGTACTGCGAATATCTCTATGAAATAGAGCAAACCTGTTCCCGTAAATGATGTACTACTGTTCTAATCTAACTTAACTAACATAATCCTACAAAACATAATACGAAGTAAGTCATCCTAACATAATTTAACCTAGGACATAGAGTGACGGTTTTGACATTCTCATCTAATTTCAAGATAATAGTGTTTGAAAACCTCTACAGGTATTAATTAATGAATAACTCTCAAAGTATTATAACGAATATTACAATAATATGTGTGCTACATTTTCAGTTAATTGTATTTAACAAATTATTTCATTTAAATAACTGTTTTTGAGGGGTTGTAATACCACGAACTGTTTTGATCAATTTTCTCGATACGCGTTTGTCTTGCAATTACTTTACAACCGCGATGGCCAATCGCGATAAAACCTTTTACACCTTGTAAACGATATTTTGCCGCAGCTTCGTTTGTAAAAACTTTTCCGCTATAAGTTAGTGTGCACACGTTCCAAAAAAGGGAATGCATGTGGCTTTTGCTTTTATCCTACAAGAAAAAGCTGGATTTTGTCGCCCAAAAATAAAGAGGGATTACATTGAAATTTAAATTGTTAACAATAATCAATATTCTGTGTAAAAATATTTGACTGACAGTTTGTTAATGACACGTAACTATTATTACACAAAATTGATGATTTACATGTAGTTAAAATATATTATTTGCTCTTGGTTTTTTTATGTAAAATTTGATGTAGAATTTATGTGGAATATGATCATCGACAAATAATTGAAATTAACCTAAGCTAGCTCGTTTTTTAATTAAATTCAGAATAGGATAGTTTGACTCATTGTAAGAATAGGTTAGGTCAGAATATTTCAAGAGCCTAAGCATTCAAAAATTAAAGGTTATTTCATTTGTTGGAGTATTAAAAATTAGGTTATAGTAAATCATTTCACATATAATAAAAACTTAGGTTACTTTACATTGTCTCATTTATCGAAATTCTTGATAATTAAGTTATGTTACAGTATTTCATCTGCTGAACCACATGATAATCGACAATTAAAAATAATAAGTATTACGAAATATCTTATTATGAAACAACCTTACCGAGTGACCTTTCGCTACTTTTAATACTCAGTAACTTCTTTTAATTGAGCGTGAAATGAATTAATAAGTTTTTAATTAAGAACGATGATTAAAACTTTTTCGAGGTTACTGGAAAAAGGGTTCTTGATAGTTCAAAGTTTTATAAATCGGTGTCGAGATTATCAAACCCTCCTTTAAAATAAACATTTACTTAAAAGTATTTTCCATTCTAACTTTCAGTTTTTATACAATTTTGATTAATTGCAAATTGTTTGAAACACTGGAAGCACGTTGTCTCTTAAAGTCGAGCTTCCAAAAGTGATCGTTGATTTAGTATTAAAAAAGATATTTGATCTGACTGTCGCAATTGACTGCATATTACAAAAATTTAATGAAAAAGCGGTTATTATTTCCTTTTTTCATAAAAGCTAGAAAAAACTATTTTTTTTGTAATACAAGCGAATCAAAATAATCACAGACAGAAATCTTTTATAAATTCGTTCTCAATGTTCTTACACGAATTACAAGAGCTCCATGTTACTCCTTAGGAGGTTAATGATTAAACCAATTCATTCGCATGATTGCGTTTGTAATAAAGTAGGAATAAAGTAGCTGAAGTAGCTGAGCGTTAGCAATTAGTGTTTGAAACTGCGGGAACAAGAAACTTTCCTTTCAAGTTCAGTTTAGTTCCAAGAGTAACTAGAATCATGAATACCTAAATAGATTTTAGGGTAATCATTGCCAATTTTTTATCGATGCTATCCTTACGCAAATATTTTCTTACTTCTTTTTTGTAAAGTTTCACTACAGGAACTGTATAGCGTTTTTACTGATATTGAACGAATTTAACTTTAAAGATGAAGTAAACTACTTGCAGTGAAGATTTATTTCAGTGAACTCTTAACCTCTAATTATGAATAAATTATAGGAAGAGTTTTTCAACGAAATGAGTACCAATTAATTCAGCTACTTCAGAATTTTTTAAAAATTTTAGCAAAGTCTTATAGGAAAAGTATTTGATTGCTAATAACCTGGTATTATGTTCAAGTTCAGATATTTAGGACAAACCGAATGTACTTGTAGACAAAAATAGTGTTTTAATGAAATGTTTTTATTTAAATCGTTGAATATAAATATTATTCATGAAATAGCTGGATCATTTTTGAACGTCACTATCTGCGATTTTGCTGTAGAATATCTACATATACATTTCGATGTAGAAATTCGATATGCACGCGCAGAGGACACAATAAATATATCCTCTTGAAACTGGAAGAATTTTTCTCAAATAATAAAAATATTCCATAATGCAAACGTATAGCACCAACGCAAATGAATACCAATTGCTTTATTAAATTCCTGAACGAAATATAAAAGTAACTAACTTGCATTTAATTCCATTTCCGAGTCAAAGCAGAAAGAAAATATGTATAATATTCTGTAATGAAATAAAAACAAATATCTATGAAGTATCCTCCAATTAGCTTTGACAGATGTTTTTAAACGAAACCTGCATGTATTAAAGCTTTCTACATGGTTTTTAATATAGGTTTGACTAATAAACTGAAACTGAAACACTGCTCATGATTATACGCGTATAAAAACATCCACTCTGTGATTTCGAACTGCGTCTATTACAAGTGTTCATCTGCGGGCACGATCAGTTGTCTCAAAGTCATGAATTCTGCTTCAAAGCGACCGTCGCTCTGTTGTGTTTTGGCAGAGGTCATGTTACGATGTTTCCATTGCTATTGGAGCTTTTTGGATCCGAAAACTTTTTACGAGTGGCTGTGTCAATAGGAGCAAACTCTGAAATGGCTTATCCGTACAATCTTTTGAACAGTAACGCATCCAAACCTTGAGTTTTTTCGAACTAATTGGAAACTGTGGTGATATAAAATCACTTTGAACGTTCAATTGCATTTTGCGTAAAAATCACTATTTTAAAATGTGTTATAAACTATTTTAAAATAACTGCTTGAAATTTTTATTACTTTATATGGCAAAGACATGTGATTTTTTTAATATTTGAATCGAAAGGTAATTACAACAAGCAATTTTTAGATAATTTTGATAGAAAGATAACAGAAAACAATGAGTAATGGCGTTAACATTTGTGTTGTTATTTGGCGATACTGAAATTCTTGAATTTCAATTGTCACGGTATGCGTTTGTAAAATGGTTCCGAGTCACTTTAACAAACGAATCGTTTCTACGAATCGTAGAAAGATTATTGAATTTGTGCAGTGCTATTCAAACTATTTAAAAGAGCTAGGAGTATGAGTTCATTGATGGTATTTCTCTTGACAGAATCAGGATTAAAAGTGCGAAATATCGAGTTTAGTTTTATTGTCTACTCACAGCTTTTATTGACGTAGTGCTTTGTATAAACAATAGCGTTATCAAGTGTTTCTGTCGAGTGCACAAGATACTAAATCAAATATCAACAAAAAATCTTTTATATATTTGCAAATTTTTAAATTAAATTTTAAGTAACCATTTTTATTCTTTAAATTATGTTCGGGAAGAACGATATCAATTTTCTTGTTTCATAAATAAAAATATATTTCTCATAGAAAATTTTTGTAAATTATTAAATTCTTTGTTGATACACATAAATAGATTTTGTTGTCATGAAACGCGTAAAGTTACATGAAATATAAATAAATAATACGAAATTGTATAAAATAAAAACGAAAAACATGAAATTACATGAAAGATATGAAATTACATAAAACACAAATGACAGTTATGAAATTCAATGGAATAAAAATAAAAAAGACACTAAATTACATGAAATAAAATCGAAAAGCATGAAATTACTTTAAACACGAAAATCAATATTGGAAGCTTGTATTCGCACCTGTAAAAATTAAAATATGTATTTATTTTGAAGCTAAATAATTTTCCTTGTGTAAATTGTATACAAAAGATTTCCTTTTGGTTTATTACATAATTATTAAAACGTCACTGAAATATCTTATTTCGGTATAAGATTTCGAAACTGCATCTTGAATTCGTGTGTGCTTGTTATAGCTCCAACCGTAGAATGTTCTAATTGAAACGCTTGTAAATGAATTACACACGTAACTCACTATGAAAGCTATTTCGTATTAACCATTTGCTACAAAAGGCGCTTGTTACGCTTTGTAAAGGATGTTTATGAACAGCATACGTTCATCTAATTCTGTGTTTGAAAGGATTGAAAGCAGCTATTGAGTTTGATTCCTGAAATGATGGGAAACTGTTGTTCTGAATGACTTTTATAAGAAACAGAAGTATCACTTTGAAACTGATACTTTTATAGTTTTACATTTATTGCAAAACTTCTTTAAAATTAATTTCAATGTCGATCTTGATACAGTGTTAATGTGAAAACTTCCAAGAAACTGATTTTGATATCGATTTTAGTAATTGCAGGCTTACATTAATTTTAAAACATCTTATTGATTTTGATATTTGCAGTGGTATATTAATTTCAAAGCTTCTCTAAAATTGATTCTGATATATATTTCAATACCTGCAAATTTATATTAATTTTAAATTCACCTAACATTGTGATTTCGATCTTACAGTAACTAAAACCATTAAATAATAACAGAAGTTAATTCTTCATATCCCAAAAACAGAAATCGTAGAGTGCAAAATAGTAAAAAAATCTTTATTCTATTTTTGCGATCAGATTTTCAGGTCGTACACTATTTTTGACACGCCCTGTATAACTGACGCTCCATACGCTTTATCTTGCTCGCCTTATTTAAAAGCGATTGTTTCTTCACTTTTCGCTCGGCACATTATAAACTTGTGAACGGTGCAGTTTGCTGCTTTTTGATAAAATTGCAAATTTATTGTGCGCAGAACTACTCAGTTATCTGAAAATTGTTTTTCGTCGTAGAATATGATCCGAGGATGCACGTCTTTTTCCATTTTTATTGCTAGAATCTCCAATACTTTTCAATTAGAGATATTATGTTGGGAAAGTTTCATTCTCTCCGTAAGTGATCTGGTGGTTTTGTGTATTTCAATAATTCTTTTCGAAGCTGCATTCTGATAGCTATTCATCTTATTCGAATTTCTTTTGATTGTTAATTTGAAATGTTTTACATATTTATATGTCTATTGTTAATTCAATTGAATGTATTACATTAGTATTATGTTAGAATTTATTATATTAAATATTAGTATCGTAGTTTTTCTTAATATATTACTTATTACTTTGCAACACGGAGTTGTTATGTTATACATGTTTTATGCCTTCTTGCAACTTGGATTAAATCAAATATTAATAATACAATCGTACCTAAAATGATTTTTACAATTTCCATCTTTCCATGACAGCTAACCAAAATAGTTATTTTTCAAAATTCACTGAAAACCTTTATGTACTATTTTTTCTCGCAAACGTGTCAAACGGTGTTGTGGAATAAAATTCGAATTACCTCGGAAGGTGCTTGAAAAGAAGTGCTACCATTCGTAGAGGCTCATTTCACGAGGACAGTCGATTCAGGATTTGTAGTCATGAAGGAAGTGATCGTTGAAAGAGGAAGGACCGTCTTGGTCGTTAAGATCAGTCCGAATCCTTTTCCCTTTCATGTAACATGTCCGTAGAAGGACAACAGGGATTACATAGGATAGAGAGACGGTAAAACAACGCCGCGTGAAAATGGCTCGTAAATGCGAAACACAATTTGAATCGGTAATGTTCCCTGCTATTGAAAGGTTGCTATAAAACTCAAGTCCGTGGTATCATAAAGCTTGGAAAATGTCCACCAGCACTTTTACGATAGTCGATACGTTCTGGGTAGAAACGACCAATGATAACGTTGTCAAAAATTATGTTACATGTCAGTTACAGTACATGTCTGTATTTCGCATACAAAACACTGCGTGCAGGGATTGAAATTTTGAATCAAAGATAACATGGTTGAGGAAAGTATACAAAAGAGTAGTAGCTTCACTAAAAGTCTACAGCAGTATTAGCTAATAAGCTTGCATGAAGAACTAATTTCGCAATTGCTGCAACTTTTAAAGTGTTCTCTGATGAAATTCTTTGAAAATACTTTATTAGACTGCACTTTACTAAGTTTTACCTGTTTCTTTTCATCCCTGTCCATATTTTCATTTTTTACGAAAATAAGCACCTCAACAGAATTTGTAAACAAATATTTTTCTATTAGAATGATAAAATTTCGTGTAACTTTGGGTGAAATAATAGAAACTTGCTACAGTTTTAAGTCAAATAGTTTATGCTGAATTCAATTTTTAATCATGCATCGTAAGAAATGTTCAAAGTTGGCAGAAAAGATGATTCTTGAAGTGAATGAAAATTTTTATATCTTCTTTTGCCTCCTTCCTATGCGAATATCCTTGGAATTACTATAGCTAGCTTTATACTGCTATGAAATTGTAGCTTAAAGTTTGAGATTGATTCAAGAATATCTCTATATGAAATCATTTCAGAGATTAATTTTTTAATATTTCGGCGATTCCAATTTTTTATTAAAATAGATAAAAAGTTTTCATGGTATAATTAAATGAAAAGTTATGATTTTTTAAAAGAAGCTAGAAATGAAGAGAAAAGTTTGTGAACGAATGGAGTCATTTTAATACATATGTACATTTTGATATCCTATTTTCCCATCAGGCAGTACTATTACATTCAGGAATAATTAAATAGGTAAAAGTAAATAGTGCATTGTTTGGTGGGATTACAGCGCGTAATCGAAACATTTGTACATGAACATATTCATGGAATTTCTACAAGGTCCTAATCGATAAAATGACTATGGTAACTGATTATACTTGATTTTCGGTCTCTCTCTAACGATTATCTCATTGTTCCTCTCTCTACGCATATACATGCTTGTTTCAGCGTTTATGCTCTACATTATTGGTTTCAGACCAATGAATTAGTATAAATCGTGTGTACTAACCAGGTTTGTGGTTTATTCACTTCAGCAAAATATATGTGCAATTTCAAGTAAAATCCTTTATACATTACTGTTCTTGTTAATTTGATTACTTAAATGTTTATAGGCTTTAACAACGTCAAATATTTCTTCTTTATTATTTATCTTGAATGTAAGGAATGAGGTACGTAATAGAACTAACAGACTATTATTAGATTTAAAATAAAAAATTTGGCTCATATATAATTATTACTGCCAAACTTTCTTTAAAATTGTTAACATCAAACTTCAAGAAAAACATTTATTTATTAAAGAAATCTTAAATGCTAGTCAACAAAATAATTTGCATCATTTTCTATCGCTTTTTGCCAGTTTAAAGGCAATTGCTCGATTACCTTCTTAAAAAAAGTCCTTCGATTTTTCGTTAAAGAACTTGGAAGTCATCGAAGAAATTTTGAATACTTTTCGGTACCCCTAATACATACAAAGAACGTTATTTCTAAACTCGAAAAGAATTTTTAATATATATGAGTAAAAATATAAGTGCAGGTACCTGTAAGAAACGAAACAAATACAAGGTGTTAAAATTTGTACGAATCCGTTTTTATTTCTCGTGTTAAAGCAAATATTTTCACGTTACATTGACACAGTTCGTGACGATAAAGTTAAAATATTCTGCCACTCAATCCTACAGCGCGCGGGTAGCTAAAATTTTACGAGGGTTGTAGAATATTCAAATAATTCAATGGTTACACAACGTGGCTGCAGTTTGCTCGTTTAATTACTACCCCGTCGGAACTACGGACAAAGTAACGTAATATTACGTTTCACGACAATATCCAGGTTTCGTTAGGCTTCGACTAAATTCAGTCGACGACTCGGTGGGATCAGAAACAAATATGAACGACATTCATCATGAAGATGTCCTCTGCAAAACGGTTTAAACTCTCACGTGCATTCGCGCGTAAATCTTGAAGCCATTAATTAGACATCTATGCTGCATCAACCCTTGTAATTAGATTCAGTTAATAGTCGGCTGGCAAGCTCGTGGAACATCTTGGTGGTGTAAATGAAACCAGAGTAATTTCTAGGCTCTACCGTTTTAATAATATAAGTACAAATTTACTAATTAAACGAAAAAATAGGGTTTCTCTGGAAATTGTGGACGTATTTATTTAAAAAATTATTTCCAGTTACTCATAAATGTTTTAGATACTTCAAGTATGCATTGTAGGTTGAAACGTTTTTTGGGAAATCTTACAATGATATTTGTTAAATAAATTATTTTCTGTTACTGTAATTTACAAATCTTTTAAAAATACCCAAAGCATATATGTTATTAGAGAAACTTTTCACTGAAAACTCTACAATGAACGCATTCATATATTTAACAAATTATGTTCTATTACTGATGATCAGTAATCTCAATTATTAAACTGAAACTTCTCATGAATGCTCACAAAACAAAATGGTTGATTTCATATGAAATTAGGTGAAAAGAATTTTATTACTTTTATCGTCTGTACACAAAATGTACAATTATTTATTTTGGAAGAACTGATCATGGTATGTTATAGTTGTAAGAGATTGTGATGCCATATTTAATTTCTACAAAATAAAATTCTGAAGAAGATACACTCTCATGTTGATTATATTGAATATTCTCAAAAATGATAATATTTAAAAATAGTAATAGTAATATGTAATAGCAACAAAGAGCCTGTACATTATATCGATATATATTATTCTTGTTTAGTTTAGTATAAACTTGAAAGTGACCATTATCTCTAGAACATTCAGTTTTTCTGTCGTTAATGCCTCCGTAAAAAGAAGTGAAGTAAGGTTTTTCTGCATCTTTGAGATAGAACTACGAACACCTCGACGTCTTTGTACAATGATGCTATCACTTACCTTCTGAAATAACTGTTACACTCTGTAAAAAGAGCTTTTTATTACCAGTATGGCATTACGAGCTTTCAAGGTGAGATTACGATTATTACGTGGCACCTAGCTCTTCAAATGCAGCAACATCGTTAAAGTATGATCCCATTTAGGTTCGCGGCCATTATTTCTTTCACGAATTTTAATCCTGTGATAAAGTCTCTAAAGTAGATCACTGCTTCATTGCGTGCAGTGAATTATGAGTTCATGAGATTAATTTACTGACTCCATTTTTCACTGTCATTAATTATTTTGTTGATATATTAATAGATATTTGATATCTGTAATTTAATATTGGTAGATATTGCATATTTTGTAGTGCAATTATTTAATATTGGTTTTTTATAAAGGAATTTTTGTATGTTTTAATAATAAGATATGTGAAGATAAAAATATTTTTGTGTAACGTGATTTAACATTGGAAATTCGAGAAATTATTTGGGCACTTGGAGTTTTGGAACACAATAAGAAAATATCAATCAAAAAACATGCGAAGGTCCAACATTTTTATTATTAAAACACGAATTCTAAAAATTGAGTTGCTACATTGAAATTAAAGTGTTAATGTGCGAAGTAAATTGAAAGTAGGTAGGAAACAATTAAAAAGTTGAAAGTTCATTAAATAACTTTTGTTTATAAAAGTTAACAGTACTCTGTTGCTGCACCTAAATCTCTTCTACAGGGTGCGGTCGAGCATTGTCATGATACAAAATGACTTCTCCGTTTCCTTCACCAGTGGAAGGTCTCTTTCGGTCCAATTCGTCGCTTGTTGGATAACTTGAAGTTGTACAACAACTTCCTGTCTTGTTGAAGTCGAGTTTTGTCGCAGTAGCTAATACCGTTCCTCGTCACCAAATTTTTTAATGAGAGTATTCTCTGCTTTTGAGATTCTTCTTTTTTCGGTTGAAATATCGTTCCTTTTTACAAATCGTGTGAACAGTATGTAGATGAAGGATATAATAAATTTTTTCTAAAATTTCGGCGACGTTTCTTCTTATTTGAAACGTAAAATGGTGTTAAAAATGTTTCTTATGAAATGCTATTACAAATGTAATAAATATAATTTTTATAGGTTATGTTGCTTGTACTAATTCGTATAATGTTTTGAAAGAATAGATATTAGTATAACACTCAAAAGGAACGATTAATATTTTATTGAGAAGTAGAAATAAAAATTTGATGAATTTTTAAATTATTATTATTAATTCTGAAAATGAAACATTGCAATTATATTAAATCTCCAAATGATGGTACATAGTTGAAATAAATATTTATTACTGACCTTTTAATAAAAAATCTGTCGTAAAATGTATAGCACAGTCTTCTGAATGTTATACTTTTGTACTAAAATCACATTTTATTAAACAAGCTCAATAAACAAATATTTAATTATTTGTACTTTTGTAAAGATTAAATTCATGCTTCTTTTGTATACGCTTGAAACGCGATATTTATTAAAAACATAACTATTGTCAAATTCTTTTTACGGACAGTATAATTCAGTTAATGCTTTCTGTTGTATTGAGCTTGTCACAATTCGTTATTAAAATGTTGCCAACTCATCGATGTTGCCAACAATTGCTATTCCAATTACTTCTCTAATTAAATTGATATTTTATTTACGTACTGCAGTTATTTATATTAACATTCAGCTTTCGTAAATAAAAATGTTCCATTATAACAGAGAAAATATTAAATGCGCTGTTTTGCTTTACCTCCGTTCATGAATGTGTTATTAGTAACTAAATTTTCCATTTTTCATTTCATTCCACAGTTTAATTCTTTGCAAATATTGTATTTAAATAAGAATATGTGATTACGAAATTTAAACACATTTATGAATTTATAGAAATTTGTGTAAATTAATTATATAAAACCAATACTAACTACAGTTTTATTGCTCATTTCATTAAAATTATTACTAATTAAATTTTATTATTAATTTCAGTGAAATTTTTGCTAATTAAAATTTTATTGCTAATTTCAGCAAAATTACTATATATAATTTTCAGTCATATTTAATAGTAGATATAATAGCAAAAGCAGGTGTTCCATAAAATTAAAAACATAAAATTTTGTTTCTAATTATATTTCATAGAACTATTTCGCTTTTATACCGTTTCAAATTTGTAGCTTACGGATATGATGATCCATAAAATCAGAAGTTGTAAAACAGTGTAGTATTTTCTGTTCTTACATAGTACACGAGAAGAACGACTTCCTGGATGCTTGATTTCCTACGATCTATAACGAAGCGTAAAGTCGGTGGCCATAAATTTACTTGCAATTTTCCGGAAATAGCTAATTACATTGCGTCATTAATTTTAGTCTTTTCTTTCCTTATCTGAACGTGTACAAATTGCGATCTTACACGAGAACTATTTCAACATAAACGGGGAAATTTTTCTGCTGTGTTGACTTTAACATTTAACTATTTATCAAAATATCCAAGAATGCTTTCTCCGTTTTTCTGTAATAATTCTCTGAAATTTTTAAACAATATTCAATTATAAATATAAAATGCAGAATATAATATACTGTCGATGACATGAACATTACATTGAAATATAAAATATATGTTGTATGAATTAATATATTATAAACAAAATATAAAATGTATATTATATAAACCAGTATATGGTGCAGATACAACTATAGTATAACAGTCAAATGATACTCATAATACAATAATTATAATGTAAAATATTAAAACGATATTTACAATATAATGTTTAGAAACTAATACAGTGATATTAATAATATATTAATTGTAATAAAAAATAATAGTGATATCAAAATAAATGAGAGAATGAAAAAATGATTTTTAAATATTTTAAAATTTAATAAATCTTAATAACACATTACTCTTAAAGTAAATACGAATAATTATTATAAATAATTTGAAGAAATATAGTTTTTTTGTTCATATTGAAATTTTAATGCTTCTGAATTATTATTCCATTTTGTACAATGAAGAGAATATAATTCGACACCTTTGAACAATCTTATTATTCTCTCCCGCCAAATATCCTCCTCCACAAAACTTACTCTTTCAAAAAATAGTCCAATATTTATAATTAATGCTCATAATTAACAACGGTATTTGATCCGGTCTCCATATCTTTCGTAACAAGAAGAAACGCATACATTAGCTCCTTTCTACCCCAGTTTTCTTTAAAATTCCAGTTTTAATAATAAGAGAACAGCCACAAAAAATAAGGATTTAAAATATGATCCGTTTTTACCGTTCTACTCCTGAGCAAAACCGAACCTACTGGTGTTAGCACCTATAACAATGGTAAAATAGTGTGCAAACGACCCAGGTTTCTCTAAAAAGCGATTCTTATACTTCCACAAATCTTAAATTTTGTCATTCGATTCTTTAGTGCAAATTGAAGCACTTCGTTATACTGCAAACCTATAACCCCGTTTTCTGTATTGGCAATATTCAGCATAGCTGTCCGCGTGTTTTCTTTGTTCCACACATACCGGGTAGTAACTCGTTTGTAATAACGGAATATTTTATTGCATATTTTGTCCAAAATTACCACATTAGTTGTCCAACATTAATGAAACTCCCATTATTCGATCTGCATTTGTTTGTCTGTTATGGCTGCAATTTTGGTATTTTCATTAGAAATTTTGTGGATGGTTGCATGGGATATTCTAAATTTACTGTGACGTCAGTTTTAGAGTTTTTATCAATCTGAAGGGCTCATTTTAAAAAGGAAGCTTCAAAGAGTACATCCATATTTTTAAAAAATTAAGCCCCTTTAAAAGACTCTTGACACCCCTCATTGAAAGAACTGCGAAAAAAGAATTTGTTAAAATTTGTTAAAATGGAAAAAAATATTTTAAAATAGCCCAATCCTTGGTGAATAAAACAAAACAGAATTTAGCTAAATCGCTTCAATAGTTTCTGAGAAAAAAATTTGTAAGCCTATTTTGGAAGCAAAAATGGGCAAAAATTGCAAACTTTGAAGGTTTGCTGACCCTCAATAAATTTGAAACCTGCGAAATGATGACTTAAACCCCCTCCAATTTCACACGGACTGCAACATATTTTGATTAGAGTAAACTCGCAGACGGTGACGTGCAAAAGTGATCGATTTGACGTGGAATGACATTAGTGTCTATCACCGTGAAGTCAACAATAATCGTGTTTCGTATTATTCTCCATAGTTTCAGACACGTTTAATCGTCTAAAACGTCTCTAAAATCTCCGCATTTCATTCTTTTACCTACATGTTTACAGTACGTATTCTAAATTTTGAGTACACAGAGTTCGTGTGAAGCACCTGGTAAACCCTCTACTTTATTTCGTACCTATGCAATGCAATTTGCCAAACATTGTCAGCATCGCAGCATTTTTTGCTGACACCTCTTACTTCGCAACGTAACGTTATTTTATTTCATCCACTTTGTTCTGTTCACGTGCTATCTCAGCAGTGTTTCCAGGATTCAAGGTTTCAATGTAAGTTACTTTACTCGCCTTCCTTAGCCATTCGACAAAACCGTTTGGATAATCGAATGTTCCGTTAATCAATATTTCGATAATCAAATGTTCCGTTAATCGTTGCTCTGATAATCGATCGTTCCGTTAATCAGTGTTCTGATAATCGAGGTTTCGCTGTATAATCTGAAAACTGCAGATTCTCCATGGCATAATAAATCGAAAGCTTCATTACCATTTTGTGCTATAAGCGATTGGAAATTGGATATCCACTAATGAACAATCCAAACTGTGAATTTGTTGATACATCGTCTGTAGCGAGGAAACAGGCATTTGGGATTAAGAATGTTGATAAAACGTATAATCATTTTCTTTAGTATCTTTAAGGTCATATAAGATTCTATCTTTAATAATGACAAGTGTTACATTTTAGTTATTTCACGCATTCATAAGTGTATACCATAATCAGTAATCCATTATTAATTCTTC
Organism: Megachile leachella; assembly: GCA_963576845.1. Classification (NCBI taxonomy): domain Eukaryota; kingdom Metazoa; phylum Arthropoda; class Insecta; order Hymenoptera; family Megachilidae; genus Megachile; species Megachile leachella. Next base: position 16,750,591 of record OY756248.1, read on the forward strand.
ACACAGAACTTCAGCGAAGAATTTGAGTTAGTTTGATCACACTTCAATTTTTTAAGCACCGTGGGACTTTACGTGGCGCTCTTTCTCTGTATTTCGTGTAAATAGCATATGTGACAATGCTCGAATTTACAAAATGGACTGATCTCTCACATCACATACGTGTATGTTCCTGTTGTGTGACTAAGGATGTGAGGAAAGAGGAGAGTCGGTTTTTTAAATTCTACGAGGCTCGATGACTGCAGAAATGAAGTGTTTAGCGCACTTAGCAGTAGATTTCATTACAGGGTGGTTAGGCATTTTTAGACAGCAATGAATACCACGTGTTTGATAAAGTCGAATTTTCGAAGGTGCAAGACTGAAACAGATAATAAACAAACAAGATGGCGGCGTGATCACCGTAATAGTCTTAAAAAACGTGGTGAAGGTAAAAAAGTGCGAATCAAAACGATCATTCGTCTAAAACCCTTTGCACTCGAAGATAATTTTACTGTTTGCAAACCGTAACTTTAAAATATTAATTAAAATGTTAAATGACTTCTTTTGAACTTATTATTTGTGTACTAATAATTTCCACTATTGTCTATTTCACTATGTTTATACATCTCATAAGCACTATTATAGAATTAATTAAATAATGCTCCTTTTAAATTATTGTATTAAATCGAATGGCGCCTAAGGGTTAAAATGGTGAACGAGTGAGCCAGCAGAGTGAGCCACTATGGTCGTCGTTACTAATTGTAAGAGGTTAATGAAACCTTCAACAAAATTCTCTTCATTCTCTTATTTCTCATAAATCAATTTCTGAAAACTATATTTTATGTAAACATGGATTACTAAATTGATGTTTAAAATTGTGACGTTAAAAGAAAACATGTTCTCAAAAGTACTTTCCACAAATGGTACGCGACATAATTAAAAGAGAAGCGTCAAAAATAATGAAACTGTTTAATCCAGTATATTTACCTTCATAATTAAAATGATGGAGCTGTTGTTAAAACAAATCTGTCTTTTAAAGTGTCGCCATTCTGTTAATTTTGCAGCTGTTCCTCTAATTTGAGTTTTATTACCTGCATTTTTCCTTGTGAAGTTTTTCTCGATTTATTATGTTACATGCTGTGGAGTAATATGTAGAACAGAGTACATGTTTTTAAATAATTCTTTTAATTTCAATTTCCAATTTCAATATTGACTAACACTATTTTTCTTTCTTTAATATTAATAACTATATTCAGATTAGGGAGAAATTCAAGTGAATTCATTATACTGTTTCATAACTTTCGAACGTAGCTTGTTTTGGAACGAGTGGCAGAAACAACCGATCATATTCGTTTTAATTTTTCGGTATTTTATAACGAATTGACGGAATAGAAAAAATATTTTGAAATACCGCAATCCTTCGTGAATAAAACAGAAAAGAATGTAGATAAATCGGTTCAGTAGTTTTTGAGAAAAAAATTCGTAAGTGAAGCCTGTTTTCGCAATGAGAAATAAAAATTGCAAATTTTTAAGGTTTGCTATTCTTCAACAAATTTGAATTCAGCAAAATGATGACTTAAACCCCTTCTAATATCGCATGAACTACAACGCAGTTTAATTAGAGCAAAATCGCAGATGGTGATTTAGCGTGGAATGACCCAAATAAAAAATTTGTAGTTCTATATATTTCAATTAAAACAAAAATAGATAATTACGTAAATGATGCTTATCTTCAAAATTCTGTATTATATTCTCATAATAAAAGTAAAAATAATGGAGAATACGTTCGTTCTTCTTTCGTTATTATAGAGGCAAATGCACATTATCTTTCATCTATATTCAGCAATATTGTTTTAATTAATGCATCATAAATATAAAAGTACTTTCCATTCATAATATTACGTAGAAATAATTTTAATTCGCGAGGAAAGGATACAATTTTAGCTCTCAGTGAAAATAATATGATAATCGTGATGTTACACACGACCTCAATCAATAATGAATATTTTAAATAATCCAGGTAAATATTGACAAAAGAAGAGTATTGAAGAGAAAGCTTTTTAGCCTACTTTAATACCGAATTCATAATATAGTGATTCCAATATGAGTTTTGCGAAAATTGAATCACATCATTAAATTTATTAACGTGTGCTTTCCAATAACACATTCATTTATTATTCACGGTATTCACATCAAAAGACTTCAAAAAGGAAGTAAAGAATTTAATCACACGAGTATTAATTAAAACTGGGATAAAATTACTGATATTAAATGCATAATTTTTATTTATTATGTTTATTTGTTTTTCATAGTTATTATATGTGTGGCATCAATTTAAATTAGAAGTTTAAGGAATTCATTGTGAGGATTTGGAAGGGCCTAATCATTGAAATGAGTATCTATTTATTTATAATAAAAATTTTATATAATATTTTATTTTTTATTTTTGGTCATAGAACGACTAAAACAGTTAACATAAGAATGTCACATGTTTCATTTACCCGCAATTAAAATAGTAATAATACCGAAATTCATACTTGTCGCGCAAACTGCCAAACTTGTGGATATAATCAAACTTTCGCTACCAATCTCTCTTGCAAGACAATAAAAATGGGTCCACCAAATAAATGCATCTTCCATTGTGCGAATCGCGCGGAATAGTGTGCAACTCCCTTTCCTTCATTCATCCTTACTTCATGCCATGAAAATCTATTCTGATCCTATCTATCTTCAAGTATTTATTCCATCCGCATAAGAACCTCCGCGATTTCGCTCATTTATTAAACGATGAGAAGTAATGAATGCCTCCTGTCCTGACACTCTATTGTTAAATAAAAGCGGAGGGAATCAGAAACCGGTCTCGTGAATGATAGTTATAAGATGCGGTATCTAAATGATGTACCATGATATTAATAAAGTACACACGATACAGAATTTCGTGTCAGAATAAACAAACTTTTTAAAACGAAGAACTTCAGGATTCGTATCTTAAGTTTTAATGTATTTTAAATTTTATTAACGTTTTTGTTCTGAAGTGGGTGGTTTATTTGTAAGCTGTCGTTATTTAGAGTGGTGTAATTCTAAAAACTATCATAACTTTCGTTCAGGTAAATAAGAATTCTGTGTAATTTATTCGACATCGTTTGTTTATTTTTAATAGCAGTTCATCGTTTTTGTTTGGACAAAAAAATGTTTCAATTTTTACGAAAATTTGATCACAGTTATGACAGCAAACAATTTCTGGAGCGTCATATACAAATAAATTGGTGTAAATTTTTATATTGACAAAAGTGAATATTTTTTCAGCTTCGAATTAACTAAAAAATAAAATCTTAAAATGTGTTGAAAGTTTTTATTTGTTTGCAGATCAACAGTTTCACATCAATCTGTATTACTTTGTTATAGTTGTAATTTGTTATTTTAAATGATATTTCTATGCGCAAAAGTGTTACTCATGTCAATACCGTGAACGAATCACAGTTATTAAAATGATTCGAACTGGATTGATTACCGTGTATTATTATTACCAGAAATTAGTTAAAATTGAGCGAACAGTACATCCGCCAGGTATATCGTGGCTATCAGAAGTCCATTACGTAATCCGTATATGTACTTTACCAAAGTGTTTGTCAGAGTAGGGAATGTAATTAAATGCATTAAACCAAGCGAGCATTATAGGGACTTGTCGCTTAATCAAGCGTCCTAAAATTCATTGAAAATTCACCGATCATATATTTCCGATACAATTGAAAAGTAACGAGAAAGAAAAGTATTCGTTCGTTAAATAAATACCAGCCGAATCGATTTGTTCCGGTAAATGAGTTACAAATTAATGTTCTCATTCGAAATCGCTTACAAACGTGTGAAACTGTATCTGTCACGTGAAAATTGTATTCAGTCTGTGCTACGTTTAATGACCAAACGTTGTCAGTTTATCCCGTGGAAGAAGATTAGATGGCTAGATAAGCACATAATCACCTCGAAATTCGAACGAACGATCATGTATGAATTTAAAAAATATATGTGCAGGAATTTTGTAAAGAAAATTTAAATGTAGTACGAAAAACAAAGGAGGCAAATGAACAAATGTCTTCCATTATTTCTAAATTTACCTTGTACGATATTATAGTTCTTCGTTTTCTGCATGTTAAGTATATCGCTCATGTGTGAATACATTGGACCCATTTTTCTTCATTATTGTCAGTATAATGTACTTAGCATGATAAAAATGTACCTTGTAATACTATGTGGTATTAACAAGGAACATGTACCCAATACGGAACATGCTCCACGTTACCTGCACTCGACCTGCACTACATTGCATACATTGGTGTTTCAGAAAAATAATAAGAAGAAAATACATTGCTTTCGAATCTTGAGAAACCAAACATGTTTGAGAAGAAATATTTTATACTATACTATTTAACTTGTCTTTTAGAAATATTCAAGATTAGAAAGAACTTTTAGTTTCTTTAAATTAGGTTTGTAAACCATGTGGATGAAAATGTCAGTTAATATAATTTATCAGTATTTTAAATACATGGAAAATTATACAAAGGATGTATAGTCCAATTAAAGAACCTGTACAGTGAAATGTAGAAGAAACAGCAAAAAATATTTCTGAGAAAGCCATATACGTTAAGGATGAAAAGTTCGTGGAAAGATACCTAACCTAACTGAACAGTGTAGATGATGTGCTACTCGAGGTAAAAAGCCATGAGGTAATCACTCAAGGTAGAACGAAAAGAAGGCAATCTTTTGTCTTTCACCACTACTAGAATCAATAGAAAGGCTGGGAAAAATACTTTAAAGTTCGTTTAGGTGAAGTTTAATTGGACTACGAAAAGAAAGGTTATGATTTATTATAGACGTCTACGTGAAAATTTCATTAGCTGTCATTTATATGAAGGTAGAAGTAAAGTTTTAGAGGTACTCTAAAGTGTCATTAAATCGGACAAATTAATTTCACCAGAATCATAAAACTTACCAAAAATAATTATGTCCTTAATTTGCGACGATTTCAAAATTTCAAGAGAAAAGTGACAAATAGAAATATTTTGAATAGAAGGCAGTGTGAAAGTTTCGCATATTATCGACATTATGCTGACAATGTAAAATGATAAATTAAATGTAAATTTTCTCGCCGGTACTGCCTCGTTTCTGCTGCGTAATGTTTTCCAAAATTATGGAAATTTTGTTTGCTTTTTGTAGACAGCTCACTTTGATAAAAGCAAACATGACAGGCTGGATCATTCGAAATTAACTACTAATCCATTAACTAGTAAAAGCAAGTTATCTCGTCGTTCGAGCGCTGGACATACAAAGTGTAATAGCAATTTATCGAAAATTTTCATACATCCATTTAATCGTTACACTTGTGTTAGACAGCTGATGTAGTGAATTGCATAAGTATCAGTAACGCTTTCATTAATAATGGAGTATGCATAATACATTTTCAGAAAGAGTTTAATATAGAATGCTCTTAAATTAGAAAAATTATTCAGCACATGAAAGGTTTATTATCAATTTATCGACTGATAAACTTTTGCAGAAAATGTAGTGAAATAATAAGATATTTATTGATCATGTCAAGTTATGTTTAAGTTTCATTTAATCTAATATTTGATTATTTCGAAAATGTTTCATATAGTATATTTACATATAACGTACATAATTTATACGATGTATATTTTCGATATATTTGTTTTAATTATCACATAAATTATTAACATAATCCTGTATGCATTAACCGCATCAGTGAACAACATGAAAATTGACGAGTAGTATTTGTGACAGAATTTCTTATCAAAATATTAAAATTATAATTAGTCACATTAAAACAGATCATGACCCCAACCTGATTTATCCTACTCTGCCGTGCGCGCGATTAATAACCTAATTACGTGATATTTTCATTTTTACTGAATTTCTCGAAATAAACGTGTTGGTTAATATCCAAACTGATTCGATTAAGGAACAGTTATTTATACGAAATGAGGTCTTGAAATTATTAGTAACGTAAACATTTTTTTATGACTCGATAAAGAATGTTTTTGATTATTAAATCGTTGTTATAGAAAATAATAATATGTTTTATTAACGTGACAGTTCTCTTATCTCTTATATGAATGGTTTTTATTTAAAATCATCAATTGTATAACAATGTAAATGTTTTCTTTCCAATGCTAGACACCTCGAGCTATCAATTAATATCAGCAATCCAACAAACTTGCAACTTATTCAAATTTTATTGCATTTCTTGCTTATGTAGTTGGAATTACTCTGCCTTCTCCTATAATTTTATGGCGCCCCGTATATAACAACGGTAGCCAAATTGTAGCTCGTGAGCCAAACGTGGCTTTTCTAGACACTAATGTGGCTCTTACCTAGCTCTGAGGAGAAGCGAGAAAACGCGCAACAGTAACAAATCAAATGTAACTTGAAATTGCAACACGGAATAATTTATCGAAAAAGAAATTTACTAATAATTTAGTACGTTACACTTATTATTACCTGGATGGATATGCAATTCTTCAGAAAAGAAATGTAAATTTATTAATAATTTGAAGTCATCAGTACATGTCATACCACATCAATCGTACATTATATCGATTATTAATATTTATTATTACTCGTATATAAAATAAAGAAGATAACCTCCAAAAGACCACGACGCCATCTAGGAAGAAATTCGTTAGCATCACAAGGTGGAACCCCTTTTGATCATGCTTAACTGTTTCTGTAACGCTTAACCGCTCTGTAACGTCGATGCAATCGGAGATATTTGAGATGGTAATAATTATTATTACCGTTATTCAACCTGTGTACAGATGGACACGGAGTACAGAAATAAACTTCAGGGCTCTTTACCAGTTACAAAATGAAGTAGCGCACAAAGGAACCGCGTGGGCGTTGAGTATCCACTTATACGGCTGTCAGGGATGCACATATATAAACAGAGACGAAACTGCCATCTAAACTAACAAGCACCTTGTAAGCCACAAAGATACTTGTGTCACCCAACGACATTTCAGTCTCTCATTTTCATCTACCTTGCGTCGACGCTTATAAAGCGAACCCTTCAAACTCAGATCCCTACATTCAATTCTGTCCTATGCATCCACTACTTCCTATCCATAAACGAGACACATATTGCCTATACTGCGTTCGAGTTTTATCAAACGTAAGGGAGCTGGTGCTGATGACGTATAGAGAAAGCTGTATGCAAGAACCTCGACAATTAATTACACTGTTCAACAAATTTTAACTTTTTTTGTGTTTTTTAATACCCACTATGTGATCCTTGTAGAGTTTCTCGTCCTGAACAAGAATCCGAAAACCGAATTGCTCTATCACCCTCAGTTTTTGAAAAACACGAGCTTTTGTAAAAACACGTGTTTTGGGTAGAAAATGCGATATTGCGAGGAAACTAAAAAAGCTAGGTCATTCGAATTAGTTTTAAAAGATAGAGGAGAGTCTCCCGAATAAATTGGTATATATAAGTGTAATATTGCATAATTCTAAATAGGTGTAAATATTGATGAAAGTTTAAAAAACGGCGGTTGTACGCATTTCCGACGTGTTATTTTTGCAGTTTTAGAAAAAAGTATATGTCTAGCGCGAATTCTCTATACAGGATCGAATTCTATAGACATTTCTGATTAAGAAACTATACGGGGTAAGTATCGTAGCTGTACGCAATTCCAGTAAATCGAAAAAATATCTGCCGGGAGCACGCGTGCGGCGTTTTGCCGCGAAGCGGCCATAGCACGCTCTCCTCGCCAAGTCAGTGCCGTAGCTACGCGCAATCAACCTCAATGACGGAGCCTAATATACATTCACTTTTTATATGTACAATGTATAATATTTTTTAGTCTTATTATTTCATAATTATTGTTATTCATATTTTGTTATTATTCGTTATTATTTTTAGCTACCAATGATACAATTATAAAATATTATAATTCAAAATTTACAAATCGAATGATTGAGGACAGTTTTGCGGACCTGTTTAAAATATAACTGTTTAATAGTTTTTTACAAATATTAAAACATTGTATTTTGTACGGAAATTAACGGTCGTGGTATCTGAAAAATCAAATGATTGAGGACAGTTTTGAAATCTGTTTGTAATATAAAGGAAATACAACGTATACAATAGAAAGTTACCTGCTAAATAAACCATATTGTTCACAGTTTAAAATAGCGATGAGTTATTTAATAATCCTCAGATACCACGACCGTTAATTTCCGTACAAAATACAATGTTTTAATATTTGTAAAAAACTATTAAACAGTTATATTTTAAACAGGTCCGCAAAACTGTCCTCAATCATTCGATTTGTAAATTTTGAATTATAATATTTTATAATTGTATCATTGGTAGCTAAAAATAATAACGAATAATAACAAAATATGAATAACAATAATTATGAAATAATAAGACTAAAAAATATTATACATTGTACATATAAAAAGTGAATGTATATTAGGCTCCGTCATTGAGGTTGATTGCGCGTAGCTACGGCACTGACTTGGCGAGGAGAGCGTGCTATGGCCGCTTCGCGGCAAAACGCCGCACGCGTGCTCCCGGCAGATATTTTTTCGATTTACTGGAATTGCATACAGCTACGATACTTACCCCGTATAGTTTCTTAATCAGAAATGTCTATAGAATTCGATCCTGTATAGAGAATTCGCGCTAGACATATACTTTTTTCTAAAAATGCAAAAATAACACGTCGGAAATGCGTACAACGGCCGTTTTTTAAACTTTCATCAATATTTACACCTATTTAGAATTATGCAATATTACACTTATATATACCAATTTATTCGGGAGACTCTCCTCTATCTTTTAAAACTAATTCGAATGTCCTAGCTTTTTTAGTTTCCTCGCAATATCGCATTTTCTACCCAAAACACGTGTTTTTACAAAAGCTCGTGTTTTTCAAAAACTGAGGGTGATAGAGCAATTCGGTTTTCGGATTCTTGTTCAGGACGAGAAACTCTACAAGGATCACATAGTGGGTATTAAAAAACAAAATTGGTGTTGAACAGTGTTATCAATGCTCAGAAATTCAGAAACAATTCTCTTTGTGATTCCCGATGGAATAGGCTGGTGATGTAGCACTTGGAATGTGTAAGTTGTACTTTTTGATGCTAAAAGAATTAATTGAGGAAACAATGCATGTCTAAGGATATGTTTAGTTATGAAGGAGAAGTAACTTATGAGAAAGTGACTCAATAGGCTATTGTAATAGGTGTCCCTAAATTTTTTAATAATATAACATACGTGACAAGAAATGAAATCATATGGGAACACCTATTGTGCAAGGTTTCTTGTTAGTTTAATGTAGACACAATTTTCTGATTTTTATTAAAAGCATTCAAAGAGTTTATTTGTGAAATAAAATATTTGGGTTCGTTTATCTTAATATGTGTTAATAAGCAATAAAGTTTTGGACGGTATCTAAAAGTAATCGATCTAGTACTAAAAAAAGTAGAAAATCTGAAAGGGAGCTGATTTCTTCGAAAATATGATTCCTTTTTTACTTCACAATGTAAATGCTCAGAAGTGAAATGCCACAGCCGTTAAAACTTTCACTATTATTTTGCGTATTTCCGCTTAAACGCCGTTCTAGCAATGCATAAATTGACTTTATAACTTTGTGAACTTTATCAGTAAGAATTCTTTACTTTTATCGCCAACTTTATTTCAGCACTTGAATTTTTATCTGCGCCCCACTCCGTTTCGGGGCTTGTAGCATTACTAATTTTATTAATTTCCTTATGGAACTGTCGGATTATTCCTTTACAATGTGAAGCTGCAAAACAATGCAGAGATATTTTGATCTTTGAGACGGATCTCTGAAACTGTTATACCTGCGTCCTTTGATACCCTATTTAATAAAAGGATTTATTGCTCTTCATCTTTTGTGCAGCCCTTCAGCGTTGAAGTCGACTACCTTGAAACACTGCATATTGAATAATTCATAATATTAAAATAGCTTGTAATTCGTAATAGTATTATAATAATGTACAATTGTAAATTATAACTTACAATTTATAGTATTTATTGTAACTGTTCAGCCTTGAACATTTTCATTTCGAAGACAAATTTTATATGTTATAAATGAAAGTTTCGTACTCATAATTTAAACCTATGACTATAACTGATAATATAGTGATAACAAAGTAGCAATGATCTGATTACTACATTATGCTTCCCTACTCGACAATCATTTTGTTATATAATAAGCAATTTACAAATAATTCAGACACCATGTACACCGTCGTATCATCTCTACGTTAGTAACCGTTGCGGGTAAGGTTTTTGTATCACCTGGACCCTTATGGTAGCACAGTAAGTAAGGAGGATTAGGCTAACAGCCTGCACAGCATGGACTTGACAAAGTGATTTAAAAATGAGAGGGTTTTGTAAACAAACCGTGTAAGTTATAACGATCACTTTTTTAGCACTCTATACCTGCGTAGCGTGGATTTAAGCGTGTGTAAGCGTGTTGTACACGTATCGTGCTTTGTCAAGGCAGACCGCATTGTATAGCGAAACCACGATCCCGCGATAGAACCGAACCAGCTCGACCAAACCAATATAATGGGAATACTTCTCCCGAGTGCATTCAACCTTTTGCACATTAAACAAGTGCACTGACCGCGGTTGTTCACGATCGTTGGACTGGTTGGTTGACGGTGTGCGAAACGTTCTGCGAATATGTACAACCATCGAGTTAGAAGTTTGATTTACACACGACAGTGGACCGTGCTGTTTCTCCTCTTTCCTTCTCCCTCTTTCTATATCTCTGCGTCCCCTAGGCAAACCATGTAGTCGAATGGGGAGGATACTTTTCACGGGTGTACCGAAAGGACGAGTAACATCTGTGGAGCTAATAATTACTGCTGATATCTGTACATTTATATAGCTGCAAGCTGTACGAATCAAGTTTCGTACGAACTACAAGTTATATTTATTTTGAGGAACTTGACATAAATGGACACCCGTAGTAGTACTAATAAAATTCAGAAGGACGTATAGATGGATTAAAATTGCAATTTGACTTTATACGTAACATGTGTAAACGCGTGCAGGTGACTTCGAAAAGTTCATAAATATTATTCGACCCAGCGATTGTAAAATATCCTGAATAATATCTGTCATGCTCCTATTATGCAGAGTAGTCATATTGACACTACATTAAACACATTAGATACATCTTCTGATAGATCTGGTATCTCGGACAGAAAAGTGGAATATCTATGACCCGTGAATAATCCGTTACTGAAACATGGTCCAGTGATCTGGTGACCAATTATGCCGCACCAAGCATTGACATTCCACTGGTGCTGATGGTCCATTTCATGAAGCCAATGCAGATTCTCTGCTACACAGTAACGCATATTTTGTAAATTAACTTCTCCGCAGTTTGTAAACGGTTCACAGAATTGTACTTGCATTTCTTGTCTGATGTTATTTGCAAAATTTTGCTTTTGGCCATCCTCAAAAATACTTAAGTTCTGATAGGTTAGGTGGATGAAAATGAGGATGTAAAATATCTGATATTCGTTGTATTTTTAGTCTGATATTGTTACAAAATTTTGCGTTTGGCCATCCTCGAAAATACTCAACTTCTGATAAGCAAAGTAGATGAAAGTGAGGATGTAAAATATCTGATATTCGCTCTACATGAAAGTTACTAGTATAGATTGTGCAATAGATGCCAGAATAAAAGTATTCCTCCTCTGCAATTTTACTATGACTATACTGTGAACATTGAAGCATGTTATTTTACAATTTTATTGAGTCTGAAAAGAGCATGCTTGAATTCAACAGGATGTTTTGTTTCGTATAATGTTTTTGCTGTTGCAGAATTTTCATTCCACGTACCATAAACGATTATCATATCGTATCTTTCATTGTTACTGAACATAATAAAAGTACCATACGGTACCTTCTACCCCGACATATGTACTTTTACTACTACGAAGGACCTATTCATTTTTTATTTGCTGGTCGTTTACAAGGTTTTTTGAAGGCAATCTTACTTTCCTCAACTACAAATCTTTCTTCGTAGACTTTTACAAACATGAGCCAGCCATTTTTTCGACATACTAGAAGTCATTTGATTGTACCAGAAAATTAACACAATGAACAAAAATTATGCAAATGTAATTCTTTTAAGGTAATTATTTGACAATAAAACAAAACCGACTGTTTATTTATTTTTTTAAATAGAATTCTTAGTATACGAAATGAAATGCAAACTGTAAAAAAATTTTACGAAAATTGTGTGCAACTTTCATTACTGTAATTTGGAGACGTGAAATTACTATCTTCATTTGACGAAAAAGTCAAATTTAATTTGTATCCATCTCCACTTCAAAAATACGAAAACCAAAATACGTTCTTATTTCAAAAAATGTTTAATAATTACCGCTGATTAAAAACAAATCTAAAAGATTCTTTCTCTTTCTTGTAACATAAAAATCTGTGAAGTAAAATATTCTATATTCAAATAGATTTCTATTTGAGGAAGGAAAGTTGATCCCCTACTAGCCTCGAAAACGCCCAATGAATAGAAAATGAACGAGATAGTTATATAACTGCTTCGAAACCGTAAAACTTTCACATTCAACGTTTTCCATGAAAATGCTCTGTTTCCGATATATTTAAATGTGAATTTTTCAAATGATCATTCTACACGCGAAACACGCGGTTCGCTCGCAAAGTTCACTAAAATAAATTTAGTTCATGTTAGCAAAATTTATTATCGAGATTTTAAAATAGGCGCTCCGTGCTCGTTCGATGGAATGTTTTTAGAATTATTTAGAAGTTTTAACAAATTCTAGGAATTAGGATACGTATCTGCCTGCATGTTTTCGTAACGAACCTATTTGACGTTTATGTTTGATACGAAACGCGAGATGCGCGTTGCACGTTGAAGAAGCATTTTCAAATGGCACTAAAATGAACAATTGTACTTTATAGTCTCTTGGTGACAATTTAGTCGAGGACGTTTATGCCGCTATGAAAAGAAAACTTTAAATGAAATATGTATTTCATCGAAGTATCGCGTTTGGAAAATAATTCTTGTCGGTTATGTCAAAAACTTTTATGTTAAAATATGTCACACTCGAGAGTTATGGAGGTTAAATAATCTACTACTATCGAAAAAATTCAATTGATGTACTTTAAGGTGATACTGTTTTCATGTATCAGAACCTCTTTGCAAATCTTATGTAACTCTTGTGACACATGTGACATGTGTTAGGTAATATTCCTTACTACAGACTGAATTCTTAAATATTTACGTTATTCAATAGCTACCGAATATTTTTCTTAAATAAAATTGTAAGATGTAATTTTCTTAGAATATAAAAAGAGCCCAAATAAATAACTGTCTAAAGTTTGAATCACAAAACACGTTACTATTTATACGTACAAATTTTATCATTTAAATCGTGAAGCAGCTGTTTAAAATTCATTAATTGCACGCTTTCATACAGCGTTTTGATGGATCACCGTATTTCTGCTTTTCCAAGCATTCGAGATTTTACTGAAAGAGCTACTACGTTTGTTAATTATTAATTGAATACAATCTTGCGTCAGTTAAGCGTCAAAACAAAATAAGAAAGAAAGGCACTATAGTTTGCGTTAAAGGTTTGCGTTAGCTGCCGGTTATAAAGGTTAAGAAAAGCAGGGTCGTTAGCTTCGCTACACGTCGGAACGTTTTGCAAGGCGTTCGCCAATGTTTGGTCTTCTAGCTTGTTGGTTAAGGTACATAATGTCAGAAGGTATACCGGAGCGAATGTGTCGTTTAAGATGCTCTAATACTACTATACAAAGTTCTATGAACCTATAAGGATGTTACCTTAGATGAAGTAAAGCAAAACAAACGCTGACTTACCTGCGATAAACACGCGCGTGCATCCACATCCGTACATTGTTCGTGTCTTTCTGAAGCATTAGCATGTTGATCTAACACAGTTGCAACAACCGTGTTCTGCTCATAAGACGATTACTTAGGATTTTAAAGATTACTTTGACGATATACAAAGCGATAATATGGATCACTGTTTTTCTCCTTCACAAAGATTTATGATATGGAAGAGGAAATTGTGTAACTGGTAACATGACCTACATACTTTTCATATTTGCATTTTATATTCGCAATCTGAATTTTATACTTGTAAGGTTTTTATATTTGCATCCTCAGCTTTTGAGTGGAGTGATATATATTTTTTTAATTTCACGCGTCACAAGAAATTCTTTATGCATTACGTTGTTTTAAGACCGTACAAAGGCAGGAAAGAATCATACAAGATTTTTTAATATCATGTATATTAATATTTTATTATACATAGTACTATACATTGAATAGATGACATCAGATAGATCTCATAAAAAATTTAATATCAGTGATGTATGATGTAATTTCAACCATTTTTCACGTAAAGTTCCATGAAGACGCTCATAATAATTAAGAAGCAAATATTCGTTAAAATCTTAGGGCATATTTTTCTGTGGATATTTCTATTTATCTGAAGAATGATGTATTTTATCACGAAGATAATTAATTTGAGGTGAAAGTGAAAGATATTATTGGATTAACGAGTTCGTTGCTGCTTTAATAATTTTCTGCCAGGCTGCGAATTTCTAACTGGATCAAATCAGAGTTTTCACGGTATCCGGAAATTACACGTCATTGGCAGACGACAGGAATGTATAAAAGTAGGGAGCAAACTCGCGTTCACGCGCTGTATCGTGTCGCGGTATTACTTGAATTTAATTTCGACGTTTATCAGGAAGCTGAGGTGAAAGGGTCGGAGATTGAGGTTTCTGAATAGACTACTTGAAAGTTGCGTTTCCACTTAAAAACCACATAAACTTTTGGTGATGAAGTTCGATTGCATACTTTGTGTGTGTAATTTAATAAAACGTTTGTGGGAAAGAATGTTCTCATTACTGTCTTAATTATCATGGTGATAGTCACTGTTGCTGTTCACGCTGATATTCACTTTCACATATGTTATGGTAATCTTCCTGAGTGGCCACATTAATCCCACTACATTGCGATTTATGAGTATTAATACATTTTTCACATACTTTCATTTGACAAAAATAAAATACTCAATTCTCCTTCATTTAGCTAACAATCTTACCAAACGTTACAAGATTCTAAATAACATTCGCATTTCATCGTTTAAACGTCACATTTTTAGCTTCAAAAAGAGCAAAATTGGTATAACAATAAAGTGTCCTTCATTGGAATCAAATGTTTACCACCTGATCATGAACAGACACTTAAAAAATTTCATGTTCTTGTTTATTGCGCTTGTACAAACGTCAGCTATAAAATGCACGTTCCTAATATATTGAAAAGTAACAATAAACTTTTCGTTTGCTCTCTATCCATATATTCAACGTACCGTTGTCATCATTTATATTGTCGCTCCAACGAATTCTCTTCACCCAGACTTTCGCCCACAGTAGTGATGCTCTGCGACCACTATAGTACTCGGAGATCTACGGACACCACCACAGAATTCGAGGCTGATGTTCTTTCCTGATTGACGAATGCGAGTGCAAATCTTCCAGTGAACAGTGAAGCAAACTGTGGATATGTGGGTTCCTGTCTGACAGACCGATTCGGTGACATACCATATGTTCTCTGCGATTTTCGCGTGACAGCGAACTTAAATAAAAGTCACATTGAGATGATGCATTGTTCCGACAATGATATATCAACAACTTTACGATCCACACCGGAGGGACTCAACAGTCAATTGCGTTGAGAAAAATTTTTCTATATTGTTCTGTGAATCTACTCCTACTTGGCAGTGATGAAGAAAATCTTCAAATTACAAAATATGAATTAAGCAAGTATTTGTTAGTAAGTGTGCAAGTGCAAAGCATGTTCTATGTGGAACGTCATATTACATTTGATCATTCTGACGTTGATCTTCTGGAATAATACAAACTATATCAGCTCCACAGAACTTCAAATGAAAATAAAGCTACGCAACAACCGAAATTGGTTGAAGATTCATTTAATGGACCCACATCGATTATTCTGTTCAACAGGCGTTACATCCTGTTAGTTGACGTTAGCTGCAGGTGTAATGTAGCAATGGGTGCTGTCGACCGTAGCCTGAATATTGTTAGCTGGATGGTTCACGATCCTTGTTCTTGTTCATTGCTGTAACCAACTATTGCCGTACTCGTTGATGAAGTCCCGTGGCACTTGCAAATGCTGTCAATACTGTTCAGTCCGAAGTACACATTTCTGGTGCAAGTCATCTGCTGGATACCTCTGCACGTTCTACTTGTCTGCACTGTAGTCGAAAATAACTAATTTTACGTGGGAACTTGAGTGGAGTTTTTGAATACGTAAATGGTTGGAAGTATAAAAAAATCAGTTGAACAGAAACGAACTTATGGAAGGGTTCTCGTAAAGGTACAAATGAGGAAATGTTGAATTGAAATTAGGGAGGAAATATTGTACATATATTGAATAATATTAAGTTTAATATCGTCACGTGTTAGTAGCAGCTATTGTATGTGAAAAACTAATGTTAATTGCTGTATATGCTAAAATGCTTCGTGTCAAATGCATATGGGGGAGAAATCTACTTCCATATGTGTAAAACACATATTCCATCCGTATGTATAAAACACTTATAGTTAACAGTTTTATAAAAGCTAGGGTACTTAATCTCACAAAGTCATATGTTGGATGAATTACGAGGGCTGTTCAAAAAGTATCGCAAATTTTGAATTTCCGCGGACTACGTATATTTGATTTTTGTTTTTTTTGTTGATTTACGTTGGTACACATGTCCTTTATTTATGCTGACAAGGTCAGGCACTTTGAATGTTTAGCTAATTTTTGTCGACTGTTTTGCTTAGATGTGTTTTGGCTCACCTTCGATTTTTGCCTATGCTAAAAAATGCATCAAAGAATCTGTATCAAATTTTGTGTGACCAAAAACAGCACAGTAATGGTGCCGCAGCCACCGTATTCCCCAGACCTAGCCCCCTGTGGCTTTTTCCTGTTTCCAAAACTGAAGAGACCCATGAAAGGACGACGCTACGCCACGATTGAGGAGATAAAGACGCATCGAAGGAGGAGCTGAACAAGATTACAAAAAATGATTTTTTTAAGCGCTTTGAAGATTGGAAAAAACGTTGGCATAAATGTATTATATCCGAGGGGAATTACTTTGAAGGGGACAAAATAGATATTCATGAATAAATAAATACTTTGTGAAAAAATATAAAATTCGCGATACTTTTTGAACAGACCTCGTACATAGAACAACATAAATAGAGATGTACATGAAAACAATACGTGTTCGTATTTTGAAAAACGCGAGTAAGAGATATATTTTTACATTTTATTGCCATGGACTCAACGATAAGTGAGCCATCTGGAAAGTCTTGAAAAAGTGCACGGTAGAAGAATAGAACGCTGTGGAAGCTACAAGCCCCACATTTCGCGTTCAATAAATTTGGCCATAAAAAAGGATGCATGTACGAGCTGCACAAGTCATAAAGTAAGCGTTTTCTCTCTACGCGATTGACGAATTTCAGTATTTTTTATGGACCCTTTTCAAAGACATTTCTCGATCAGGTTGTTGTAACGCAATATTGAATGTCATACTTTTGAACTGTCCACGATGGAATCGATAGGAACGGGATCCGTACCGCATCGACAAGTACCGAAAATAAATCTGAAGATTCGTGACAGGTCAAAAATGTTTATCTTGCACGCTACAATTGACGTACATTTGCAACGGCGTTTAAGTCACGTTGCATGTAAAACAAATCGAACAAAATAATTTATAAATTATTACTGACTAAAACTATTAATGAACAAAATTATTCATGAACACTTTGTAATTACACGAGAGTGATACATGTTTTGTAATTATTTTTTATTGCATTTTGGTTGTAATAAAAGCGTGTTAACGTGTACAAATTGCTGGAGGGTAGACAATGTTGATGAGGTGACATTCTTGACATCACTTCACGTGTTAATTTAATGAGAATAATTAAAATTTGGAGGTGAAACGACAATAAGTGGTGTACTAATTATAATTGATAACAAAGGTCTGCAATTTTGATTTTAATCGATCAGATAGATACAATGAGTATAGTTTAATTTTTGTAGCTCTCATTATTCGTTGCAGGAATGCTTTCTCCTAAATTTAATTATTCGTTTATATTGTTTCAGTTAATATTATTTTATACAAAGGTAATTATTTCATACTGCTAATTAAGAACTATCAAAACCAATATACGCCACTTAATTACAGGTATCGATACTCTGTTCATTATCATGAAAGTAATTTATATTAACCACTGAAAGCAATATACTAACCATTTGAAAAATGTTGTATGATTTTGTGCTGAAAGTACAAAATACAATATGTCAACGAAAAAAATATGTCAAGTCAGACCGAAAATAATTCTACATAAGTATCATATAAAATAGAAATAAAAATATTACTCAGAAATGACTTGTACAGCTTTTTAAACTCCAAATGAGGCTCTCAGCTCAAGATCGAAATGGTTACAATGTCGTGAATAAAGGAGTCCAAAAATATGCCATGAAATTTATGTCCACATCACGCAGAGTGAAATTTATAAGCACACAGTGAAAGAAGAACGTTGTACGTGCCCTAGGCAGTTTTTCAGTCAACGAACCATCAGCGTTCTACGCCTTTGTGTTAAACCACCCTGTGCATTTTTATTACTAAACAACATTGTGAGTGCACCTGCCCACTGGCAATTTTAAGAGAAGTTAACGACTAAAGGTTTTTAATTGCATTTCGTCCTTGCATCCTTGACTTCTTCACTGGTTCACAAAAGTCTGTGAACATTCAATGAAAACGATACGTGTCAGAAAATGAGTTGTGGAGCACATGTTATGGCACCATGGAAGAGCTTATAACTATTTAAAGGATAGTGTTATGTAATGTATAAACATAGTAAAACAAACAATTAAGAATAGTTTCGAAATGCCTTGAAGTTGCTGTCTAAGAAAAAATATGTATGCGAAGGGTTAATGTGAACATTGTCTGCAATTCAGAATGAGTACCATATTAAAGATGCATAAGAACGGATGGATTGCACATGCGTGTCTTTATCTTGCTTTTATGGCTCAAACGAAAGGCATGGATTCCTGTATCTATAAAATTTCTTTACTATTCTCCCCAACTCTTGGCTGTCGCGTAGCAAAAGCACGAAGTCAACCGGCTGGAAATAACGAATTCATGAGTGGATAGGATTTATCGTTCGTATTTACATAAACAGGAAACATGGCACAAATGCATTGAGCCGCGTGACTCCCGAAAAATTGTAAATTTACGAGGGACGAATGATATTCGTGCGTGGTAAATGAAATTTTATCAGAATCAAAGGTGGAAGAAACGGAAGGCTTGCAGCCGACAATAAAAATTAACAACTATTCTTACTTTGTAATGATTGCACGATAGAAATGTACTTCGAGTAATAATTACTTGATACGTCTACTTATAACTGTGTACAAAATTATTAAACAGTAGCTTAATTACTAAATTAATTTGCAGTAGATTCATATTTAAATTATAAAATTAACACATAATGAGTTAATTATCAAATTAGTAAATAAACTTGTAATATAATATTATTAAATTGACTTATAATTGGTTAATTATTAAATTGATAAATAAACATGTGATACGTTAATTATCAAATTATTAAACTGACTTGTAGCAAAATAATTATTGAATTATTATATTAACGTATTTTAGGTTAATTACCAAAATTGCAGTTTGTAATGTTTATTAACAATTTTATTCTTTATAAACATTATTAAATATATAACGAAATTTGATCATAACACTGGTATAATCTGTTATTGTATGTGAATATAAAAATAAAGTGCAGACACATGTCTTCAAGCTTGATTTTTTCGAAAACAAAGGCCCGAATCTAGATTGTTTAATCATTTTTGACACAGTAATATGTCAAAAAGTACTCTGTATGGTAGAAGTCTTGCAACAACGTGTGTACACATTTAAATATTCAAAACAACAGCACTCCGTGAAATCTCAAAGGCGACCGTGTTTAGACAAGACACGCAATTCTAAATTTTTCTCTTGAAGAAAAATCTCTTCTTTCTCTTAAAACAGAATGAATTATACTTGAAACGTTTCAACGGGTAGTGGAGAAATTCGGAGATAATTACTCGTGGAAAGGTTAAAATTTCTGCAGACGCTGTAAAAATCGTTATGAAATCTTTTTGAATCGCATGAAATTCTTTTGTAATCGGTAACGGATGAGAAATGAGTGTTCCGAGAAGTTCGGATCGTTGTTCCAGTTAGAGAAGCGTGGTCGATTGCAGTTGATCGTTTCGGTATAATCATTTCTAAAGGTAGAAAGAAAACTAATTTTGCTCTATTTGAAATGAAAGTTTGAAAAATGGGAGTTTTTAACGTTGGAAATGAGAATGTTTTCGGGTCGTAATCATAACGAACCTTCAGAGAATTCAAATAACGCGGAGAATATCATATGTTCACTGGTTAAATTAGTTCTTATTACAGAAATAGTACAAAAGTATACGAATGTCTGATTAATTCATTGATATTAACTCCTTAACCTACAATTTTGTGAACAGTCAATTACTCCTACAATCTGAAGACAATTGATGAAAGTTAAAATGTTAGGTATGTTATTCAGTGGTTCTTACAATCATAAGTGAGCTCAAAATTCAATTGCAGTGAAAATACGAGGCTAATTACATTTGAACTGTACTGTGTCACGAGTGTGTTGTTGTAGGATAAGGGGTTAAGATAGTTGCTTTAAATAAAAAAGTGAAATACTTATAAATGAATAAATTATTTCATATCATCACGATGGTAAAATTAATGTATATAATAGCAAAGATAACAGTTTATAATAACAGTAACGTGTTCAAAAGAAAGGTAAAGACCTGGTAAAGACATAGATCGGGCCATTTAAATGTAAAAAGGCAAGGTTAACTTTTTCAACGGTCTAGACCAAGATATCCTTTTATGCAGACGTTATCCTTGTTTGGTATGGATTTGTTGATGCATGTTTACTTCTTATCGGCGCGTTCTGCATCGACAATGAACGATCCAACGATGTACGTTGCAATATGCAGCAGTAGGTACTATCTATCGTGAATCTCGTATGCATTGCTTTCTTTAAGTATCGAAAAATACTTTATGGTTAAACACCGCATAATTTTACAGTCTTGTCGCACATGTGTTGCATAACATTAAACTTTTACATTAGTATCTATTTGATGTAAAATCTTGTTACTCAATTTTATATCTTTTTTATGATGTTAAAATTTTGTATTTCTTTATTGTTTATAATACCGAATTAATACACGTATGTGAAAATATATGTGTATATATGTGTTAGTATGCACATGTTAAGTGTTAGGATATGCACATTACTTCCAGTTGTTTACTTTGTCCTCACACGTTAATTTATATCTAAACTTACTATGAACCTACCTGAATTATAGTTATTTAACTGAGTTTAAACCTTCTCAAAGAATTTCTTTAATCAAAACTCCCATCGAAATTCAATAAGCAATACTCAAAATTATCTTAGACAAACTTGATAAGCATAGACGAGCTTGAAATACACAGGTATAATTAATGCATAATAATACTTTAATAACAATAAAAAATTGTGAAACCAGAAATCATTATAACCATGAGAAAGAATTAGGCCGCGTGTTCCAGGCACAACGTTAATTAGATATTAAAGAAAAGTAGAGCAAGAACAGAAAGTACCGAGGACGTGTTTAAAAATCACGCTGCTGAACCGACGCGGTGGGCCATTAATTTTAATGCTGGACTCTCGGCCAAGAACGCGTTATACGTAAACGTACAAAGCACCCTCTGCATTTTCCGCGCCAGGGTTTCCGTAAACAGACCTACCCAGACTGAACTTATGGGGCAGAATTTTGAGTTTTTATTTAGCGAGAAAGTTTCACGCCAGACCGCGCCTTCCGACCCGAGCTAGAAAAATATTCGTTTGTCTGTAACCAGTCCAGCTCGTACGAGGTGTGGCTTTTTAATAATAAGACTAATACCGTAACTTAATTTTAATAAACAAATCTGCTAACTAACTTCTCTTCCCACTGGACACATTCTACATCTGCATTTGTAAAGGACCTAACTTCTCTCGATTCTGTGCATGAATAATTGAAGACAATTTGGAATTTGCTTTGATAGAGATCAATCTTCAATTTCTTGGTTCCATTATGTTTTATATTATTTTTGTATGAATTTTATTGTTATCGTGGATTTTTTAAATGTGATGTTTGGTATTAAATGAATTGTTGTTTTGTATAATATCTTTAAAGAAATTTATTTCGTATTTATTTCGAAATGCATTTCGAGGTTTCTATATCGTCTAATTTCTGCATTTATAATTTTTGTGTCCCAACATTTTTGTAATTTTCAATTTTTATAACTTTGTAGTTACGTATTTTCTAATTTTTATATTTTTGAACAACTATAACATAAATTTTGATGTTCTCCAATTTTTATAACTTTTCAGTTACGTATTTTCTAATATTTATTTTTTTGAATGTCCATAACATTAACTTTTATGTTCTTCATTTATTTGTTTTAGTTTCTCCATGTTAGCTATGTTCTCATGTTACATATACATATACGTATAACATATCTTAGTAAATAGCGAAAACAGTGCAGACTTTATATTTGAAATGTGTATCGAAGTGAAATGAGAAAGTGTTCCAAATTACTGGTAACGACATTCTGAAGAAATAAGTCTTCTATTAGAAGCTGTGATGAATTTCACAGGGAATTTGAATCGATACATAACTCTATTACTGATCTCATCATTTTTCCGACACATGGGAGAAGCACGGTGGTCTCGATCGATGTGCAACAGCGAACTAATAACGCGACGTCTCTGAAGCTTGCAGGGATTATTTCGGTTTGTCTAAGGACAATGTCTCTCCAGCCAATTCCGAGCTGTGCGACGTTATTTGATCCCTGGAAGCTTAGTTTCGCTATCTACAAGCTACACCTCGTATAAACCATTAATTTCTGTAATCAAAGGAGGAAACTGGAAAAAGAGCAACCCTTCTTTGAGAGATAAAAACAAGTACGATGCAATATTTGTTTAAATAAAGTTAAACGTCCTGCTAATTTTGTTAACTTTGAAATGGTTTTAAATACTTCCAAGTTTAAAATAAATGTTATTAACCAACTTAAAGTTGACATATATATTAATCTGCAAAATATTTTTTATGTGTATTAATCTGTCATTTAATTCAGTATTAAAAATGATATGTATTTGCAATCTGTACAATTGCAATTAAAAGTTAAATTAAAAAGAGTATTATTTATTTTATTATATGTTATTTTGTAGTTGAGAACTTAATACATATTGTTCCATTATTCCCATTTTAAAATACATTTTTATTTTTTTACAGTTGTTATACTTTCAGTAAATTCTAGTTTTTTTGTTAGAAGAATTGTACAGAATATTTGGAAAAATATTTTTTATAGTAGGTGTCAATAACAATCAGCTCTATGATTCTATCGACAAAACGTAAAATTTTAACGTAACTTTATTGTTAACGCGCTTCTCCGAAACGAAAGTTTTAATCTGTGAAAACATTCGATTGTATCCTTATTCAACGAAGTTGTTTTTTATTCACGATTTCAATTAACACGGCTAAAATGTTGCGACGGCTCACCGTATAATATATAATGAAAACAATGTGCAGTGCCATGTTAGCTCGTTAAAATAATATGAAAATTCAGTGCAGGATTTATTAAATCAGGATATACAAGGTTTATATACAGTACTTTTAAGACTAAAACGCAAATGTGTTCGCTGTTTGGAAAAGAAACAATATACTGAGTATCTATTGACCGTTCCGAAAATAAAATAACCGAACAGATTATATTCGCTAAATTAATTAATCCCTGGTAAAATACACGAGATTTCATTAAATTTTTCGTATTACTAGATCAGTTCATATTTGCAATGAAAATTGCATATTTCTCCATGAATTTTTATTAAAATCGGAAATCAATAACCAAACATTGATTTAAATAATTCTTGGTATTTAAATACTAAATGAAGAATTCATTTTTGCATAAATGCTTAAAACAAAAAATCGATTGAAAAATCTGTAATTAAATACTTTTTGAAACTGTTTCGAAAGCTTTTAGACTAAATTCGATTCGAAGTTAGATCAAGAATAAACAAGAATGTGTTTTCAGTACTTAAAAACAATATGAGACACGCATTTAAATTTTTGTTTAAATCAGCATTTGTATGCAAAGTGATTTCAGTTGAGGAACGCTTAAAAAGTTTTTAGTACTTGCAAATAAAACTCAATGCATTTACGTTCGCAATTTGGACACGGAGTCACGAAACGTTACTAAATAAGCATTATGTTATGAATGTGAGAACGTATGTCTGACATGAGATCCAGAGAAGTTGAAACCTGACAAGAAAATGTGAATTCCCCTTCAGAAACTTTGCCCACTGTCGCAGGAATGTTTCAGTTTGTTTCTCCCTTAAAGGAATTCGTTTCCATATTACTTTGAAAAACGCAAACTTGCAAAACAGTTACCACCCTTTAAAATATATATCATTTTTGAGTTACCATGCTCTCCTACCGACTTCAAGTAAATTTCAACAAACTTGAGGTAAGATAAACATTTTCACGTGCTCTGTAAATGTACTCTCATTTGGAGCTTCCGATTCCTTTACCTAAATTAGTGTGGTAAGAAAATTGTTAATTTAACTGTGTAAAGTTCTGTGACCTTATTGAACCTATTTCACAATTTTAATTACTAGTTTCTGTAAGGAAATTTATATCGAAAGAGTGAGTTGTTTCATGCAAAGTTTCATAAAAATAATATAAATAGTTTAAGAGGTCGGTATTGATCGCTTAAGTCAACGTGAAAACACGTTAGTTCAAATGCTTATAAATTAATATACATACAAACTCTGTTCCTTTTTGTCAGTACAATACAAGTCAGAAATAAATGTCTTCAAAATTATTAAAATTATCTTTCGATCTAAGAACCCTCAAAATTGTTCAGCAATCACATTTACAGTTTAAAGACGAACGGTGCAAATCGTTTTGTAGCAGACGCGAATAAGTTGAGAACACATTGCACCCACGACGCTCGATGTCAGGTGTGGCATCAGGAAACATTGAAACTGTTCGAAAACTTATTCAGCACGAACGACGCATAGAAATCGATGAAATTTGTTCGGAAGTTAGCCGTGATAATGCGGTTTCCATTATTCGAAATGAATTGAAGTTTTTAAAAGTCACGTCCAGATGGGTTTCACGAACAGAAAAAGATAAAGAAGCATATTCGACCATGCTTCATCATTTTCCAGATTTATCTCCATGTGAGCACCATTTGTTTGCATCAGTGAAAGGGGCATTAGAACGGAGATTGTACGAAGAGGTGGAATAATTCGTGTGCACCTTTGTCCTCGTCCTGCTTCATTTAGCGAAATTGGATTAAAAATGGCGTCAAACGGACATTGACAGACGGGAGAGATATACAGCAATTTTGTCAAGATACTTTTTAAATAAAATATTCTACATTATAACGACTCGCGTACAAAATGTACGCTTATATTAACAGTAAAAATATCGTATAAATTGATTCTACAATATTTTTAATTCACCTCTACGTTTGTTTGAATAACGTAAAAAATTTGCATACATATTTATAAATGACTCTGATTTTTTTAAGAAAGAAAATTGTTGACTCACATACAAAATATTAACAGTAAAAATATGGTGTAACATGTATGAGTTAATGATTGTGCAGTATTTTTAATTCATCTCCATACTTGCTCAAATAGGGTAAAAAATACGTGTACATATTTCTAAAAAAAATGACCTCGATTTCGCTAAGAAAAATGTTTTCGAATCGTTTTTTACTGTGCTGTATACTGTACACCCTAAAACTCTAGTTTTAACTTTGTCTTTATCAAATAGCTACAAGTGGGTGGAAAATCGTGCATCGCGTTAAAGAGGACATCGTTTATATTCATAGCGAAAAGATTAAACGTTGCTATTTACCTAAAAAGTCATAAGCAAACTGCAAATTTTAGCCGGTTCATGTACGTTTCATTGGCCATATTTTAACGACTGTCGGGAACTTTTATGGCACTCGTACGGCAATCTTAAATACAAATTATCGTTAGTGCCTGTGGCGTTCAAAAGTTCCTTATGCGAATTTATATGCAACGAACTAAAAACTAAACGGGTTACAAGTAAAAAATTGGTGGAATTTAGCAAGATGTCAAAGTAATTATTCCCTGCGTTACTAGCGGAATAATCTGATTAACTTCGAGCATTTTTAAGCTGAATATCTTTTTCATTTGTATTCAAGTTTAATGCGACTCGATATCATTAACCACTTGCAGTTCGATTTGTCAGGTGTGGCAGTCATATCTAACTATTCACAGTTATAATATTATATTAGACAAAATTAAAATGTCAATATAGTATTTTGAAAGCAACCATGCAAATTGTAATTGGAACTCCAAATGGAAACATATTAAAAATTCGAGTAAACTTGGTTACAGATAAAATACGAAAAGTAAAGTACAAAATCAGACTCGTCAAGGGTTAATATAAGAGCAGTTATCCCTTTGTTTAGTTTATTAGAAAATTATTTTGACACCATGTAAATTATAAATTACATTGGCACCTCTTTGTTATACGTAAAGAAATTTGTACAATTCATTCTATATAACGAAACCCATTTGATTTCAAAGTTTTCTGATAGCCTATCAATGTAGGAAGTGCGTAAGATACTCCTAAGTGCTTGTACATAGAAAAGTGTCTTTTATTTTTGGCTCTTCCACACGAGAAGTTTCATCAAAATCTGGATAGGATCGTTCAATAATCCTTCGTGAGACTGCACATAACCAGGAGGAGCTGGTCCATTGCGCCATGACCAGCATCGTCTGCATCAAGTAGAGTAGGATTCCTAGTGCACATCTATATCATCATGAGAAGTGACTACATAAAGAGCCCATCTTCAGCTTGATCATTGGTGGATTCGGTAACGTAGGTATATTACACCTGCGTTCGTACCCATCGGTTACTCACGTTGAAAATGACTGAGTTTTAGGAAAAGTGAAAAAAGTTCAACCGTGAATTCCTCGTCCATATTATTGTAAATTGATTTTCTAAAATCGTTATTTATTCGATATATCACATTAAATTTCTTGTTATTATTCAGAAGTCTCATTCTTTATCATTGGTTGCATTCTATGCTGAATATTTATTCCTGACAGTGAAATTAAAAACCTAGTTGCACAAATATTTCTTCTGTATTTGTTTTGAATATTTATTCTGTACTTTGACAATATTTAATCATGTAGTAAAGTATCCCATAACTGTAGACGTTAGATCCACGTAAGTTTCTAAAACAACAAAAGCCAGCCATCACAGAAGTCATAGTGTTAGAAGAGCGAAAGAAACGCAGACAAATGCGACAGAAGATCACAACCGCTATAGAAGAGTACAAATGCATTAGAGGAATTTGCGGATAGATAAACACGATAACTGTTATTTTATTCGATAAGTGCGCAGAAACATCTGAAATTGTTATAAAAAGGCGGCACTTTCCCGAAGCTACACTTCTCGATACTATTTCCGGATTTTTATCGGATAGAGAACATTCAAGAGGGAAAGGAACTCGCCACTTTGCTGGCAGTTAAAATGCTGTCCAACTTGCCCCACCAGAAACTCTTGAACTGCTCAAAACTTGGCAACCGTTGTCGAGCGTGCTCCAATCTGGCTACATATTGTGTCCTGTTATTAGAATTTGCTTTTTTAACGAGTACATTATTGTTCTAGGAAAAGTATGACTTTTGAAACTACTCCGGAAGTTCTTGCGCTTGAAAGTTTCTCGATATCTGGGAAACAAGTAACAGCGACCTAAAGCGATGTAAGAATCGATAACGACTTAACGCATTTAATTTCTGCGGGTAAATTATCGGGTGAAAACAGTGATGAAGCCTAGGAATTTCTTTCAAACTTTGTCCGAAGTTTAATTCGTTCGAGAAGGAAATCACATGTGTATGCATTGCAAAAATTTCTAAAACACACTCACTCAGACATAATAGTTCACGTAGGAGTTAAATAACCAATTACCAAGTTTCAGTGTTTTCACATTTTCAAAAGTGCAAAGTTTCAACTTCAGAAACGACGTAAAATACTGGCGGTTTTTTCTCACAGGCAAAGTGTTAGAACAGTAAATCGTGTTAGCAGTTTGTATAGTCGTAGCACTTCATTTCAAGAGATTACTTTGATCTCGTTGGTTAAGTAACGTTGATTTCCGTAGTTGAAAACGCTTTAAGTTGCAGCAGTTTCTTCCGTGATAATCGACTATTAGCTCGGCGAGTTAAGTACGTATGCACTATTATCGAGGATGAAAGCAATTGAGGTAATCGATATTTTGCGGTTCGGTTATATAAGGAGTTAAGAGGAATTCTCGTCTTATCGTAAAGAAAGGTAGAGACACCGAGGGAAAAAAGGAGTAAGAGGTAGATGCTGAAATTGAGATGCCTTATCTTGAGGATGAGAAAGGAGTCTTCCGGATGGAGTGCAGTTGGCGAAGCGAGGTCCTGTAAAAATCTCTCGGGGAATAAAAGGGGATACTGCTTGCCGGGAACCAAGCAGTTTCACTAGGTCGAACAACCAGGTTTGTTCGTATTGCGTACCCGAGATTCCATGTGCTTCCCAGATTCGTCCTCGTGGAAAGTAAAAATCGAAGGTGGTTCGATGGGAAATTGCTTTCGCGGTCTCCTCGGATCGCTAGAAAGCCTCGGACTCTTTCAGATCTCCTACTGTTCCTTTATTTTTTTCGGTAACCTAACTTGACCCTCTTGCCATTCATGAACGACAAAAGACAGCTGCAAAAGAGCTGATGCACGATTTAAAGAGTGGACTGTGTTTTCTTAGCATTACGCTTTTTTTGCGAAGCTTCTTATGAGCAACGAGCTTTCACTTCTGTCATTCATGATTATAAACTTGTGATGAAGTATCCTTTCTATTACATACAGTAACAACGCTAAAGACTTTTTTACTGCTTTTATTCTCTTTGCGAAACTTTCAAGTTTAACGTAATGTACTGTTCATAAATGTGAAGGGGATAATTAAAGAACGTTTGCGAAACGCGTAAAAAAGTTCGCTCAACGAAAATAAAACGTACAAATTATTTTTTGCTTTAATAAACGGCCTTAATGGAATATGCGAAAAGAAATTATATTATTTTAGTATTACATATCTCTGGTTTGTTACTCTCGTTTATACTGTTTTTATAGAAATTCTTATCATTTTTGTTACTTTGAGTTCGTTAAAACACTGATATCGTAACGAGAAATTTTATTAGATAAATATTCTGTTTTAATTTAAATTTTTAAATATTATTTCAACTAAAATTAATAAATTATATTTGTCAATAGCTTGTATTAATAAACCGTATATATTAATTTTAATGTCAGTTTAAATCAAAGCTATAATTTTTTAACCTTCCATCAACCACTAGGTTCGTTTCTTAGAAAGTCTTGAAAATTTTCAAAATGAGAAATATTTCTTTTATCATGGAAAATTTTTAAGATAAGTTTAAAAGTCAATACAGCTTCCATACTGAAGCGGATACAGTAATTTATACACCAAGATTTTGAAGTACTGCATATTATGTACCGTTCCATATTGCATGTGCTTATCCTACATTATAAGTTTAGGAGACATACGTTGCCCATGTATCGAAAGTTCATACAACGGCATGACGAACATCCTATGGATGCAGCAAACAAAGGACCATTTTCAGCAATATCTTGTTCACCCGATCAATTCAGTTTCAGATGTATTACGTTATATCGAACCATATGAGCTGCGTAATTGTATGCATATAAGAGAGAATCGTTATACCGGTACACGGTAGTGTTTGCACCGAAAAGTTGGTCGAAATTATTTCGTTCCATAAATCACGTGCCATTGAGCCATTCGTTTAATTTATACGGTACATTATTGGCTGGAGGATACATTTACGGACTTTACGTTAAAAGTGGAACTAGGACTAAAGTAGAACTTGAAATATTGATACTTTGAATAGGGCAAGGATTACACATCTGACAGTTGTGAGTACTTAACAAAATAATTCATTGAAATTAACAAGTAGTATTTCTTTAACTCCTAACGACGAAGTTTGAGAACTTTATACGAAGATTGAAAACTAAATTTATACAAAGATTGAAAACTGCATTTATAAAAGGTTAGAGAAATTCCACAGAGGTCTCCATAAATCTTTGCAGCAATGATATATTATGACTGTATAAGTATATGGTACTTTTATGTGGCTCGTTTTGTACGGTAGTGTATCGCGAAGAATGTAAACGAAACGTGGCAAGAGCTTATGGAATAACGCAACATAGTGTAAGCACCCAAGGTATCTAAATGAATTGATTACAGCGCGTGCTCGTGTGTGCATGCATTTACACATAATGCGAAAAGTCTCGTTATATTTGATCAATTCTGGTTAGCTGAGCAACTGTACCTGCGTAAATCTGCGGGAGCATACAGAGATGTGTGTACGACGAGCCATTGCAGTCTGTTTTTATAGAGAATCTGGAGCCGCCAGAATGTTAGAAGGTGAGCCAGAAATTACCTTGGGATATCTACACGAAAATGCTGAAATTTCAGTAAAGGATAGGCAGTCAGGTTGCCAGGGGGTAGAGGTCAGTCTCGCGTGATGGCTAACGAGCCTGGTGATCGTTGAAAGAGAAGTGGAGTAAAAAGGAAGAAAGCTGGCTTGAAACGCCAACATTGCGGGCTTCAACTCGCCGAGCATTTCGCCTGAAACAATTTTACGCGGCGCACTTCGTGTGGTACGTTACTAGACTGCCTGTTTAATAAACAGGTTTTATATTTACTTCGTTTAGGTGGATAAACCGTATACGTTACTCAAACCGGTATTGTTTTGCTTCAATTATTTTCAAACTATTATGTGGCTAATCGGGTAATGGCTTGGTAAGATATTCAGTTAATTTAGTTACTAGCATTTATATTTGGTTACTATTGTTGCTTTTCTTGTTTTGGATAAGAGAAAATTTAAATATCATATTAATTTGTCATATTTAGAAAAATTAGAGATTAATCCATCTGCTGTCAGGATTAAATAATGATTTGAGTATAATTTTCTTTGTGACTTGCAATATAATTATATTAAATAAAATGTGTATTTGGCAAACACATGTTAGTTAGTTAAATTTAATTTTTGTGTCAATCTTGTCTAACTTATGAGTCTGTTACATACATGTAACATACATGTATAAATTTACAACTCATGTGGTAAGACAAAAATATGGTAGTTAATATATTATCAATTGCACAATTCATTTTAAACAAAACACATTCTCTTACGTTAGTTAAATCTGTGTTAACTAAATCTATTTCAACTTAACAACTTCAAGATTGTTTAAAAATTTCAAATTAATATAATTTGTTATATTAATTCAAACGAATATAATCGATTTGAGTAAAAATGTACAGCAGCGGAATACGCCTGGAGTATAGTCAGACAAGTAGAATAGGTCCGAAATTGCTGCAGTTGGTGACCAGACAAGTAGAAAGGGAGGGCACGGTGTCCTACATGCTCAAAAAGGTAGAATAAGGTCATGGATAATTGTAGTGGTCAGCCAATTGGAATTGAGTTGATAATACCGTAAGTGGTTAGACAGATACTGTAGGGAACATCGGCTATTAGACAACTAGTGTAGAGTAAGTAAAGTGTCTGACATGTTTCGAATCGGAAACTAATTAAATTGAATACATAAAAGTTAACAAAACGTAATTCTATACTAAACGAAGTAAAATGATAGTCACACTAATATAATACAGCAAGGAAATTTTGTATTTATATGCATTAATTAGGAAGTATAGTTATATTACCAAATGGCAACATTATGCAGGAGTTTGTTTCAAAATTTTGCTAAAAGTGAACAAACATAGGTCCTATTGAAATTTAATTACAGAATGGAAATTCCTTGTTTCGAATTATTTGCAAAAATGAGGAAGTTGTAATTTGTGGCAAATGAAAAATTTTCATCATGCACCGACCTTTTAATTCACGTTTTATGATTGCCTCTACCGTTTTTCGACGGAATAAAAATTTTTTCGATAAGATCAATACTGGAACCTATACATACATTCACACGCACGCAGTAGGTCGTTAGTTTTCTATGGTCAATCATTTACGGCTTTTCCGTGGAACTATCCGAATTATCCGGTTGAAATAGGCAAAGGGTGAAGGAGAACGAGATTCAAGGTTCCCCTTGGGATTCGGACTTAACAGCCTTTGGTGAAATGTGTCGTTCTGGTGGACGGGTTCAGCAGTCCCTCGTTCTTCTTGATCGATTCGTATTTCGTTCCTGATGCAACTTCCTTCAGCTTTTGCTCGGATGCTTCCTGTGAATTCACTTGTAACTCTGATGTGAATTGCATGGAGTTTCCTTAGAAATAGATCGATTGACTTTCACGTTTGCTCTCTACCGAATTTTATTTAACTTACTTTATTTTGCTCCCTTCTGAAACCAAGACAGATCAGTTTCGTCAGTTAAAAGAAATTCGATTTACTGAATGCAACGCTAACTTAATCATTTTCACATTTTGACCTAGATATTCTGTACTGCATGCAGCTACAGCACTATAGTAATAGATCACGCGGGGTTTTTTAGAAAAATCGCTCAATGTCTTGCAATGCTAATTTACTTATATTCATACTTTAATCAAATCATATATTACATGAGTTAATATGTAACTATAGGGTAAATTATAGTTTCATAGTGAATCTTCTAACATGGAACTTGTTTAATAAATGGCAAGATTTCAAACACTGTCTGCGACGTACTTCACAAATACAGGGTGTCTTATAACTCGTGTAGCTCCTGGAAAGGGGTGGTAGAGGACGCGATTCTAAGCAAGACTCCCCTTTGCAAAAATGGGGTTTGAAGCTTCGTTTTTGAGTTATTAAAGAAAAACACGGACCAATTAGAGCGCGAGGATTCGGCGCCAATCGCGGCGCGCAGTCGCGAGTGCGACGCCTTCGAGCATAATGGCCGACTGGGCGTAATCCTCGCGCTCTGATTGGTCCGTGTTTTTGCTTAATAATTCAAAAACGAAGCTTTACACTCCATTTTCGTAAAGGAAAATCTCATTCAGAATTACGTCCTCTACAATCCCTTTCCGGGAATTACACGAGTTGTGAGACACCCTATATAAGCTCGCTTAAAATGTCCAACCCATCAAATCAGTATGTGGATGAAACACACACAGTTAGTTACGAAATAAAATAGCATCCCTGCAACTTTGAACAGTTCTGTAACTGAAATAAGTTGACATCTCGTATTTGAAGAAATCTTTATATTGTAACTTTATCTTACATATTATATCAATAAATTTTAATGACGTAGTGTTGAGTTAGCATTTATAACGTACACAATAATTAGGCTATTTATCTTGCAGGCTATTTTAATAAATATTGATGATATAGTCCTCAGGTAGTATTCACTATATTCATGATTAGGCAATTTTACATTATACGATATTTTAATAAATGTTGATAGTATAGTCCTCAGGTAGTATTTACTATATTCATGATTAGGCAATTTTACATTATACGATATTTTAATAAATGTTGACGATATAGTCCTCAAAGTAGTATTTACTATATTCATAATTAGACTACTTTAACTTACACAATATTTAAACAAATGTTGAGGATGTAGTCCTCGGTTAGCATTTACTGTTTTCATAACTATGCTACTTTATCTTGCGCGACATTTCAACAAATGTTAATGGAGTCTCTTAGCATTTACTACCTCCATATGAGTCATTTAGCATACACGATATTTCAACAAATGTCAAAGATGTAATCTTTAGTTAGCATTTACTATGTGATCTAAATCATACAAGAAACGATATGTTATCTTCCATAGTGAAATACTAAATTGTGCTAATATTTATAGGAGAGGATAGAATGTACTCCTTGGGAAATTGAGATACGACGTCGTAAGACAAATGATACACGCTACTTTTCGCAATGTACGTCGCAGTAGTATTGAACTACCTTTAGCTAGTAATATGTTCGCACAATTCCAATTCCATTTAGAATAGACTGGTACAAGTTTCGAATAGTTTCTAGTGTAAGAACGGACGCAATCACACAAGGTAATGTCATATGTTTTAACCTGGTGAGACAGAATTCAGTATTTGAATAATGTAACTTTTTCTCTTATTTTAATTACGTGACTATAGGTACATATTGTATTTTATATTTTCCACATAAAATGTTAATACTTTTTTGAATAAAATATCTAAAGTTTAAAGCAACATTTTCATAAAGTCTATATATATTGCAAGTAATGTGACGCTCAATGTATTTATTAAAACGGACGGATATTTCTGAAATGTTCTATGTTACGATCTGAAGGCAAAAATGACACGAACGTGTCATAATTTAAGGGAACTAGAACGAAATATATAGAGAATGTACAGGCTACCGGAAGAAATATGTTCTGGTGAAGTTTCAGTTTGACCAGAAATGATTCATAACCGCAGAACTACTGAATCTGCTATTTCATCGGATTCTACAAATTTTCAGAACGCGACTAAATTTAGTTCATAATAAGTCGAGTTTCGTGTATAATGTATTTAATAACTTCCGCTAACCATATTGAATTTAATAATTATTATACTAACGACCTAACTATTGTTATTAGTTTGAACAGCTAACATATATTTTATTATGCACCATATTTATTATTGTACAATATATGACTATTCTTTCTTTGACAAACCAGAAATACTTTTATGTAAATCTCGACAAATGCTTCTACATGTACATTTACCACCTAATTTAATTATCAATGATTATCTCAATACTCAAAATTATTTTACAAATACCAATATCCTAAGATGAGGAGTATTTATTTTTGACCATCCATCGCAAAATTCCAGCTGAAAATTTGACTGGCTAAGTCCCTATAGAGTCTTCAAACGCGTAAATGTCAATATTTCACGCTTTCACGGGATCCTTCAGGTAAATAGCGATGGATTGGTTCCGTATGATAGCTACCAACTAAAGTCTGGATACTCGTGCGTATGTACGCCTCATTCGATCCGGTCTCGATTCGCGTTCACCGCGCATCTTTCGACGAGTGTAATATCGAAAGCGTAAAGTACATAGGATGTCATCTGATCCGGCTTCTCAAGAGCCAAGCTATTCGAGCACACAAAACCGTCCTGCCGGTTCCAACGTCAGAAAAGACGTGCCCGTACTGTGCAGAATGTCTGGAACGTTTCCGTAACACTATCGACGAATCGTGCTGGGATTACGTGCACGTTTATCTATTCGTATTCCATGCTCGTCAGTAATATGTTTCCTTTCCTCTTTTCCTAATATAGATATTGTACACATCATCGTAAATTTGAATATATCTCGAGACTCTTTCTGCTGGGGAGATATGTCTTTATAATATCACGAGATGCGAATACAATGTTCACATTTTTTGTTCAGTTTGGTTTCTGTTTTTCTTCTGAGATTTTGCTGCTGACATTTATCAGTAGATTTTTCTGAATCTGGTTTATTCTAATAAAAGATAGAGGGGGTTGGTGTATTTATTCAACATACTCTATATACACATATGATATAACATGTTATAATAAAGAAGTATGTATACGTATGTTATAATATATTATACTAGTAAAGTATATCTACATATGTTATAGTATATTATAACAGAAAAGTATTTATATATATGTCATTGTATATTTTAATGGAAACGTATGTACACATATGTTATAACATATTATAATAGAAAAGTATATATACATATGTCATAACATATTATAATAGAAAAGTGTATCTGCATATGTTATAGCATATTATAATGGAAAAGTGTGTGTACATGTTATGATATATTCTAATAGAAAGAAATGCATACACATACGATAATATATTATAATAAAAATTCGCACAAAATATATATAATATAAAATACATAAAAAAAATGTAAAAAATATAAAAGATTATATAATAACACGTATGTCACATATTAATGAACGAGTAAACGACGTTTTCGTATTTTGTATTTTTAATTTAACTACGTATCAGTTTTATTGCTCGTAGAATATTGCACCATGTATTGTTACTTGCAGCACCCAGCTAGCAAGTTAGTACCATTACTAGTCTCAGAGAGTTAGAGAATCATTGAGAATCATTCTAGCGGAATGTCTGAACGTCCTGTTTGCTCCTTTGCTTCAGAACCTTTACAACCAGCGAACGAGTTTCGTCTATTCAGATCAGTTGGATGTCGAAACAATTACGGTTGTTAGCGAGAAGAAACTGTAGTTTAATTGAACGATAGTTGAGTCGAACTTGTTATCATTCTTGGTGGCTGATCGATATTTTGGCCGAAACATAGATCGCGTTTGACTTATATATAATCGATGGGAAATGGTATTAGAAGTGATAGATATTCAATGGTAACATTAGGAATCAGAGGCTGCGAATTCTGGAGATCTCTATTGACGTTTATCCCTATGAATTACATAGCGGCGTAACGTTTGTAATTCATGAGCTATACATTTGTCACATCATGCGATAAACGCGTGAAACATGAATTTATATGTTTGAAACCGGTGCGTAGTTGAATTCATTATATCGAGATAACTACGTTTAATAAATTTTCACCTGGATAAGCAATATTTTGATACATTGAACCAGAAACATAAATGGAATAAGCTCTACAGATATTAGTAAACAGTAGAAGGAAATAAATATAATTTCTATCAATTATAAACAATAGTTTCTATTAATAATTATGCAGTAAATAATTTTACAAGAAATAATCCTACAGCAATTTATTGCTTTTAACTTTCTTGTTATTTCAGAAACGTATTATACATTCTGTGCATTACATCATTACTTATTTGTTATTATTATTAATTAATAATTATAAGTAAAAATTGTTAATTTTAACAGAATATATTTTTACAAATATTTTATTCACTCAATAAGCCTTACACACATTATGTCTCTATTCTAACGTTTGATTTATTTGAAACATTAAATCTATGTATAAAATAAATTTTGCAACATGTATCTGAGCGATTCATTCATGAAATATAAACATAGAACATATAATATTCGTTCAGTATTGAGTTATAGAAATCGGAGACATGAGCAGTCACGCAACCATCAATCAATACTATGTATTAGAGCTAAGCATCGCAACATAAAAGATGTTTCCAGCAAAGCTCAAAAATTATTCTGTCATAATTGATACATTTTTTAAAAAGTATTAAAATATTCAATTTCTAAATTTTATGTTTTTATATTTTATTCATCTCTTCACTTTTGTTTTTTACATTTTTCCCAGTGAAGTCAAATTGAGCTTGGTGTTACCAACTCCTGACGAAGTAGCCGCACAATCAATGTAGACCGAGAAATACCTAAAAATGTTTACAATAAAATTTTCGCAAAACGTAAAAGTTAGATTAACTTTTACGCTATCGAAGAATAGACTACGTGAAATATGATGGATGGTGTAATTGAAAGCCAGGATAAAACACATTTTTCTATCTGCGATTCAATTAATAAAACCTTTGCGATACAATCGACTTGCAAAGTTTCGATTTTATCGGTTTTTCGACATTTCGATTGCGCGTAACGCTTCAATGTAACACGTATGTAGATCCTTTGTACTGATTTCAGTAGTTTCCCTCTATATATCTCGAATACAAGCGATGCAATTTTTTTAAAGCAAACACCAAAATTTTTTTCCAATACTTTTAGTAGTCTCAAAATATTTCTAGCCATTTGTTTCTGCAGTTCTGTTGGAATTCTTTTTCAATACGTAACTGGCCTGTTATTGAATTATTATTTTAGTTACTTAGAACAGGTGGTTTTTAGAGGACAAGCAACAGTATGAAAGTTAAATCGCGTTAAGTGAAAAGGATTAAATTTTAATAAAGAGAGGACAATTTGTTATGAAAGTTTTGCAGGGTAATTTTAAACTCCTTCGCAGGATTATGTATGTGGGACACTTAATATGTCACAACTCCATTATTTATAGGACTTTTAATACAAAATTTCGTAGAGATTTGCTAACAAAATCATGCTTCATATACTCAGAAACTTAGTTTTCAGAGTTCATTTAAATATGCAATTTACTGATTTTATTTGCATGAGATTAAACATTATTAATATCAAAAGTTTTTTGACATTATGGTTTATTTTGAATATATCAAATACTGACAGTAGACTTTAGAAAAAAAATACAGATAGGTTCATCAAATTTAAAAAATGTCAAATTATTATTTTAAAATGTTGAAGTATTATTTTCTTGCATATTAAATAATAAATTTTTAAAATCGCATACAAATGTATTTTACAATTAAAAAAGTGTACTAACCTAGATTATCAATAAAAGTATACTAATACACAATGTCACTGAATATATGAGCCCCAGTTTAACAATCAGTTCCGTCGAAGACAGTGCGCGAAGTTCGTAGTAAACACGTCTTATATGACCTGGTTTATGAAATACAACTTGCGTCGTTCAGTGTCTAGTTTCCTTCACGAAGGTACTTAAAATGACTACCTTGCATTTCAAAGCGTGCAGACATCTTGTCATTGATCTCGTTACTCTTCCAATACTTCTCGGTGTTACCCATAGTTGTTGAACGCCGTGTTCAATTCTGTGATACAGTACTTCAGCGTTCTGAATAGATATTGTGTATACAATGGATTTCGAGTGTTTCCCACAAATAAGAGTTCAGCAGAAGTAAATCTGCAGAACAAGAGGTACACGTAAATCTCTATGCAACGCCTTCTTCAGAAAATTGTCTATTTACTAATTGAATTTTAGAATGCTTTTTAATGGTTTATTTTAGGCATAATTATTTAGTTGACATAGTTTAAATGACTATTATTGCGCTTGTTTTAATTTTTGAGGTCCTCGGTTTTGAAGTTCATTGGTTAAATGCAGTGTGCATCTTGGACATTAATTAAATAAAATGTTAGGAAAATGAGTATGTGAAGTGTAATAATGAGTGATATATTAAGTGTATCAGAAAATTCTGCTTCATATTGTTGAACAAAATAGTGTCAATGTTAATGTCAATGTTAATGTCGATGTTAATGTCAATGTTAATGTCAATATTAATGTCAATATTAATGTTAATATTATGGTCAATGTTTATGAAACCTTTACCTACAAAAATGGAATTCTCAATTTTTGTTTTATTGTCAACTTTTTAACAACATTATTACTACCCATGAAAATAGCATTATTACTAAAAATTACAGTAATAAAGTATACATCCTACATATTTATATACAAGTATACTAAAATAAATCTAACGCATTAGTCAGAATAATTCATTAATACATCCTATCCTTCTTTATTCCACCCTAAATAAAATATACCCCAGCACAATACAAACACAGACGCTATCCTCGCAAATTTTTCACGGGATACCTGATATATCGTCCGTTATCGCTACTCTTCTAGTTCTGTCTTGAATATTCGCCTTAATTTAATCTCGCATCCATTCTTTTTAATTAAACTATCGATCGGCAGACCTACTAGTGTCTGCTATTCTTTTCCGAAAGAGATCAGCCTCATGTTACACTCCATCTATCCTTTGAAATGTTTTTTGTTCGTTCAACGTACTGGGAAAATGCTTCTCATATAAACCTACCTGATAAACTGTATTACGTTCTATTTAGCCTTTGTATGAAGTACATACAATGACTTTCAAATTCAAATTATTTTTCATTAACGCTTTAAACATATCTATTATACTGAAGTTCAAAGCTTTTGTTTACAAAATAAGACAAAATAAATTAATAGAAGGATTGAGATAAATTATGGCTGTAACGAGTTTACAGGTTTATTTGCAGGACATAAAACATTATTTGTAAATAGAGCGGAAGAAGTAGTATCGGCTTCATTTATCAGAATTATTGTAATAAAAGTCGATGTATCTCGTAAACACGGTTGTGTTTTTATTTGTAATATCTTTTGTCAAATAATTATTGAGTAGGTAGAATCAATAAATTATTTAATATCTAATACGTTGATTGATTAATGAATCAATGAATTATTAAATTCTTAATAAATAAATTAATTATTAAATTCTTGATGGACAAGTAGAGTATTAATTTCTTGGCGAATGAATGGATTATTAAGTTCTTAGTAAATTATTAAATTCTTAATGAGTGAATGTATGATTAAGTTCTTAAAACGGTGTTCATTCAGTTTTAAAACGTGTTATTCAGTTTTATACGCGGAATTTAATTATTAAGTACTTGACAGATGAATAAATAATTTCTGAACGAAATAATTATCAAGTAGCTAATTAAAATGCGAACCGCGGTCTATGTACATTTATTACGTATGTCATTCAAAATGCGAACATCTTCGCGCTCGTAATTCCGTGAAGCTCGTCGTCAAAATTTTCGAGAATATTCCCGAGGTTAAGACCAGGAAATTTGATTTTTCCAATTTACTAAAGTGTTCGTAAAGTATAATCAACTGATGCAGAGAATCGTTCTCATGTCACACGCCTTTGACCTCACTACTTTCCTTCACCCGAACACACGTTCTCGCTTTATGACACCTGTTTGCTGGCGTAGCTTTCTTCATTCTCCTGTTGCCATCTTCTGACCATTCAACCTCTTGCCGTTTTCTCTTGCAGCTTCACCACACGTCCAATATGCTGTTGCAGCTGATGCGATGCCTTGTCAGCCTTATCTTGTTAGATGAATTATTAATCAGTCGTAAAACGATTGCCCTTTGTGCTTCTGTAATAAAACGCGAATGAAGAAAAATTTAACTTTCATTCAAACATTTCTTAACACTTTAATAATTTATGCGATCGACGTTGTTTATGTATTTATGACATATTGAAGTCTGCAGACACGTCATTCAATTTGGAGGTACAGAATGTTACTTCTAACGTGATACTCGATTTTTCGACAACTTAGAACTGTCTGATAGTAAAAGATTCAGAAGAAAAGCTGCACCAAATTTAAGGGATGCAATCTAACTTGACATAACCTAATCTAACATGATTTTCAATTTTCCAACTACTTACAGCTGTCTGATAAAAAAAGATTCAGAACAAAAGTTGCACTTAACCTAAGGGTTGCAACTTAACCGAGCATGATACTTTATTTTTCTACTTACAGCTATGTGATAAAAAGATTCAGAGTAAAAGTTGCACTATATAAAGTGAACAATAGATC
Source organism: Megachile leachella (assembly GCA_963576845.1). NCBI lineage: Eukaryota > Metazoa > Arthropoda > Insecta > Hymenoptera > Megachilidae > Megachile > Megachile leachella. The sequence goes on from OY756248.1 coordinate 16,791,964, forward strand.
AGTATACCATTTATAAACTAAACGATTTGCATTTGCAATGCAGATATATCATAAATAAATAAATCAAATCTAGTCGTCATTAAAGTGTTACCAAGAATAACTTTGAACATCTTTTGATGTATACATTATGAATTTTATCAGCTCTCATGTATTATAAATGTATAAATGTTATCATTACATGTTTGATACATGAAAACGTAACTACAAGTGTTTGTTACAAGTACACAATGCAAATAATCAAACGTCACGTTAGGACGTCATTGGCACGGAAATCGATGTGTTTGCTATTTTGTATTATTTGTTAGAAATTCCGTGTGTTCCATTTGATGTTAGATATGCAGTTTGAAACAGCGTCGAAATAGGCGCGCAGAAGGAAAGTGGTTTGCTTCTGTAAAGCAATGACACACGACAAATCGTCTAGCGTTTCGACAGGAATCTCAAGGTAGATTTATTGCTCGCTGGTGTAAAGGCACTCACAGAAAGCATTTGTACTCGCGACACTATTTCAAAATGTTCGACGTTGCGTTGCTTGCATTCGTTTCACATTAGCATTCTAAAGCATTCGACCTTTGGGTTGCCAGCGTTTAGTAAAACTGAAAAGAGATTTCGACGATTCTAAATTTTCTTTCTAGACGTTAACGGTTACGTGATTTATTCATGAAATCACTCTCGACCATTTTCTCCGATAAAATTAACACGTATTTTTTGTTTCTAACATTTTTAGTCAGTTAAGCCATTTTTATCCATTTTTAATGAAATACTGAACTGTCAAATTTTGGTAAAAATAAAACGCTCCAGTTTGTGTCGGTGAAATCACGAACAAAATCAAAGCTTTTATCTCCAAAATAAATTGTGATCAAATAACCATGAAGAGAGACTGCTTCTTGCATTAGATATCGAATGTTTCTGATAAAAAATATAACTAGTTTATTTTGTATTTATCAGACAATTTGAAATTTGGAGACCTAATTTGAACCTTGAAATATGTCGTTTCAAGCCTCAGTCTTTTTTAAATATTCGAAAATATATGTTAGTACAATATTTCACTGAATTCTTTCCCGATTTTTATTGACCTTTCTTACATTAAACGTTAGAGCAATCGAAACACAAATTGATGAACTCAATTGACCCGATAGCAGGGCATCAGGTGCAGTTTGGTCACGATAAAACGAAATCATGTCATTAAATTGTACCATTAGGAAGCAACACCCGATGACGTTGCAGCATTCAGGATTCTGTTTTAACATATTATACAGAACATATTGCCACCACGAATTTCTTCGTGCAACTCTGGCCTGGTATTTTAAGTCCTTTTCTCTCCCTATATGTCCTAAAATGCTGTTTTGGGGATCGGATTTCGTGTACTTTCACGCTTCAGCGACTTTACGACCTCTTAAAGATTGCTGCCTCCCTGGAATGTGTAATATTACACAGCTGGCCGTGAAAATGCTAACCTGGGTTTATACATTCATGCAATCTGCATAAACTAACTTTTACAATCGAATTTGTAGACGTGCATTGTTACGCGTGAACGTTGCACCTGCTAAAAAGTTTCGTTTAAATAAAATTTCTTCCGTCGTAGTTTACATCTGAGGATGTAAACTTGTGAATGAATGTAAATGATATAATTTAATATTTACAGTGCTATGTACTGCAAGATTTTTTTATGCTAACGTGGATGAGAGAATATAAAATTTTTTTACTAAATTATGAGCTGTGTATACTTCAGAGATTAAACTTCGGATTAAAATAATAAATGTATAAAATTCTGAATGAAGACAAATATGTACTGCTGATGTCGATACATAAAACTGAAGAAATGAATTCATTTGCGAGTTGCAAAAAATTGTGTAAACTAAACTGCCTACACAGATCATCAATTCAGTTTATTTGGATAAATTTTGTGTTTATTTGTTCCAGTTTGTATGAATTATATGAGTCTGTAAATTCAATGCATTTGTTAAAATGTTTTCTCTCACCCAACGATAACAAAATAAAAATAAAAAATAAAACTAAATACTTCTTTTGTTTTGTAACTTTGTTTATTGTTATGTTTTATTTTTTGTTACATTACCTTGTTAATAACGTATTTTGTTAACAACATAAGTGTCGATCGTACCAGAGTTATGTTTCCATTAAAAAAATGTCGTACTTCGAAAGTAAAAAAATTTAACAGAAATATATTTTGAAACTCGAATTTCGAGAACGCGTTATTTTAATAAATTTTACCTTGCGGGGTTAATTCTTTGTCAACTCACACGAGTGTGATTTAATTTCTCCGCCATGCTCTAGTGCATTGCGTTTAAAAATAAATCAATAGATTCGAAAATTCATTAATTCTCGTAAAATGTGTGTTATAGTACCGAAGATAACACCAGATTATTTAAATAAGTTATATATTACAGTAAAAGGGAGCAAATGTTAACAAACGATAATCAAAGATTTATTAATAGTTTCGAAAGCCGATGTTAAATATTTTCTACAGTCGCGATTTTTATATGGAATTCAAGAAATAATAAAAATAAATATTAAGAAAGATCGATACTGTAACGAGATGGAAACTGTTCGTAAAATCGTGCATGTTCGATGTACAATATCTTTTCTTCTTATGTATTGTTGAGAATAATACCTTTCCTCCTATGTATTCGCTTTTAACGAGTACAGGTTTAACGTTTCTTTTAGTGCGTTCTTCGTTGAATGTGCGCTTATTAATATCGTTTAATGAGCATTATATGAAATTGAGAGCTGAGAGAATTATACTCCTTTTCGGTATGGTATGTTACGTTAATATTGCGCTAAAATGAATGTTTCAGAGAGAGAATTATATTTATGCATATCGAATTAGTGCGTATATTCGTTCATGTGTATATTAGAATTGCTAAAAAGATATTTCTTTAATTGTTTAATAAACTTGGAAGTTTAAAAGTTTAGAAGGTTAGAAGGCTAAAAGTTTCGAAAGTTACAAGTTTAGAAGGTTACAAGTTCAGAAGTCTAGGAGTTTAGAAGGTTACAATATTAAATGTTAAGAAGTTCAGAAATCTAGAAATTCAGGTATGCAGACATTCAAAAGTTTCAAAATCCGAAAATTTAAAAATTGCATAACTTAGGTATTCGATAATTTGTATATTTGAAAATATGTGTAATTGAAGATTGCTATATAAACTTTTTCAATTTATTCCCTGAAATTTATTTTTCAATCATAATGATCTGAAACGATTGAAGACATGAATATGGACTACAACTACACATGTAAAAAAAACGTCAACACATGCATATTTCTTGTAATATTCTCATGTCACAAAAAACCATACAAAAAAGTACCTTATCTCACAAAAACTGTATTTTTATGATTATTACAATTCTAACCCCTTTCAAACCTTCAGCCTCCTTTATCCATAAATAACGCAATATTTTAGAACCATCTTAAAGTGGATATAGAGTAGCGATTTTTTCTATAAACAGAATTCACCTTACATTTATGTAAACTCAAATTATACTTTTATTATTATTACTTTTCGCACTATGATCTCGTTAAAGGAAGCAACGGTTCTCGTCGAAAGGAAACTACCCGCATTTCAAAGAACGTGGCTGACCATCGAGAAGGATCAATATGCTTCTCACCGTCGGCCATTTCCAGTATTCTTCGTCGGCTGATCTTACCGTAGATCGAGTCCTATATCTACGGAATCGTTCTAGGAATGTTATTACCGCTCGTAATCCGCAACGCGTGGAATATCAAGTTGAGCCAACGGTTCAGTAAAGCCTCCCTTAACCGTCGTTCCCTTGGGGACCTATGTTGCTACTTTTCCATTTTTATGTGACACCCAAGAAAGCATAGTTTTTCCCCACAGACTTTTGCTCTTTTCGTTTCACTTATCGACCTTGATGTTACATTGATGCGATACAAGTATTTTCACTCTTTTTTTTTAATACCAGATTTCGAAACAATTTTTAGATTTTCTACTGTAACTCGTTGACTGTTACAGTGAAGACGTTTGTAGTAATACGTGTAATAAATCATGGAATACGTGTAAACGTTAAATAAAGCTATCATTTTAATTTTCTGTTTGTTTGTAATTTAGTGTAGTAATTTAGTGTGAGGCAGTATAGCTCGACTTTAACCTATTATTTTGTCATCGCAGGTATTTTATTGACTATACTTCATAATACCTTCCTTTGAAGCTTATTGTGTTAAAACTCCCATTTTCATGCTCTTTTCATTTAAATCACAATTAACGTTAATTAAATTTTTATTTGATTGCACTCTTTTCTCTGGTATCACAGCGATTTGATTAAAGGATTGTTTGAACTTTATCGCTAAAATAAATACGTTTGTCTGCAGCTTTTCATTAACTACATCTGATTTATACACGTTAAATTGTGACATGTATAGTCACCTCTAATTTAAAATATTTTGATTAACTTCGCTCACCTTGTTTTGAGTAAATAGTTCTTGTAAGATAAATAAAATATGTCATTTTTTAGTGTCTCTATTTTACTGTCTAGTGATATGTGAATCACGCTTCTGTGTTAAATTATAATACGTTTATCTTCGTTTAAAATGAAAGTTGTTATTCTTCGTAGCGAATCTCGATGAGATTAATAAAGCACTTACTTTTATAACCATGATCTTCAGACTACTTAATTTTCAGAAATCGTTACCATTGTTTTTATTTCATTATGTATATTAAATTGCTACAAGTATTTTAAAAAAAAGTTCATTCTTGCCGGAAGGCTTTTGAACTCTGACTTTCGATCTTTAACACAATTTATTCTAAAACAGATTTATTATAGAATTATTGCAGTCTTTCTGTAACATAGAAAAATTAAACAGACATTGTCATTTGTATATCCTTAACTCTAACATTTGAAGCTTACGTCAAAGACTATTGTACAATCTTATTCAGAGTGCTTTGTTAATTCAAATGACAAAATGTAATAAACAATGGCAGTTTAATATTCTAAAGAACGATTATCTAAATGTACGTATTTAAGCGTTCTCTTTCTTAAAGCTCAAGCGAGAAGGGGGACACATCGAAAGACAAACCAACCATTGAAAGACACATTCCTCGAACAGTACACGCTCAATGAATACCACTTTCCTGTTGGATACGAAAGAAAACTGTGCTTTCAGTCCCAGCAACATGGTTTTAATGTATCTCGCAACTTGAAGGCTCTCAAAGCTTCCTCTCTCCTACGCTTTTAATGTTACACTAGCATCAAACGTTTCCGTACAACTTATTCTTCTTACATCCATGTGATAGCTTTGCGACCAAATATGTTTTTGTAATTCATGGGCTCTTCTACTGTATTGTTACAATTTTATTATATTTTCCTCTTACCTTTGCGTTCTACCATTTCTAGGCACTTTATGTAGCAAATGTATCATAAGTGTGATTTGGAAAGATTTTTTTGTTAGGGTAAGAGGTTCATCATGGTTATAATTAGGTATCGGTTATCATTTTCTTTTAGTGTTAACATATATATTTAACAATGATGTCATCATAATTAAAAGGGGACATCTTTATTAAATTCATAATACATTTATGCTTCAAGATTATTCTTCAAAATTATATTCTGTTACAAATAAAAGTTACAACAAACTATGAAGCATTTATACTCCAAGAAATATGAACTTTATGTTCAAAAACATTTCAGGTGCTGTAAACATTTCAAAAACATCTGTATAAAACAATTTTCCATTTTACTTTCATAACAGGAGCATCATATCACTTTCCTGCAATTTTGTATTTCAACAAACATTTATTATTTTCGTAGCTCAAAAATGTTTTTCCTTTCACAATTAACAAAATTATGCAACGAAAGCGCAGAATTGTCATTTCATTATGAAAATGAGGACCACTGTTTACTCGAAGATACACATAATCAAAGTAAAATAAAATTTCGTGAGGAATAATCATGTAAAATACTTGTTACGAAAGCGTTTTATTTCATTACCACGTTCGACGCTGTTTAAAATATTGTGTTGACGCTGTGATTTGGCAACGATGGTGTCAGACGGTTCTAATTCCAGGAGCGGGATTTATGAATGTTTCTGTCTTTGATGTATATTTACTCTCATCTTTAGCGCCTATTGACGTCGTTCTAAGTCTTTAATCAACAACTCAAAGCTGGTAACAGGATCTGCAGACAGAGTAACTTTACGCTGGAATCAAATTCTCCTATTTACATTATTGACGCCTTTGCGCTGATTTCCTTGGCATCCTACAAATAACAGCTAATTACTACAATAATTGAAAATGCAAACTTCCTTCAGATACGTTTAGTAATACATGTATTTAGCTGTATTTAGGGGTAATGATTTTATACTGTAATATCATGTAACTATACATACAATAATTCAAACATTATTCCAGCAGATGGGAAAATGTTTTCAAAGAAGTATTTATTCGTTGAAAATATTTATTCAGAATATTTAGCTGCCTTATTTTTGAAAATTCCATTTTTATTTAAATTTAAATGTATTATATTAATCAAGTAGCTCAGGTAAAGTTAATCAATGTAACTAGGTTAATTTTATGAATGATTAAATTCAAATTAACCGAGAGATTTTAACTACTTTAAAAATCAAACAATCATATATGCTTCCATCTCTAGAGTTAATTTTTTGACGTATGTACTGGATTATTAGTAGTTTATAATATTCGTGAAATGAAGGTTAAAATATATTTCATACATTTGTGTCCATGATCTAGCACAATTTTCGTATAATATACAATACCTGTAGATACCATAATTTTGTATCAAAATTTTATTCAGAAGAAACAAAGAGTGCGTTAATATCACATTTCTATTTTACGATACCTTTAATGACATTCTCCTGTAACAATCGTACCCATGTGTACAGCAACATGATAAGAAGCACGTTGACATACATTTTAGCAGTTCGAAACATTGATGTAGCGTAGAAGCGCTCCCCTGTGGAAATTGTATAGAGTCATATTAAGCACATCTCGTATTCGGAACCGTTATTCTATAACACGCTTGTAAAGGAAAATGGAAGTGGAAACACGACTTACCCAGTGGAAAATGAAGCTGGAAACGCAAAGTTGCGACGGATATAGGATTCCACGGATCCAGTTTCTCCAGACAACTTTGGACAGATATTCTAACGTTTTCTGTGTACAAATGACAAACATGCATGAAGTGTAGCGAGTAATCACTATTTACTAAAATATTATCCAGTGAATAATAATATCTTGAATGCTTTACTAGGTATCCTATTACGTATCACATTCTGGGTTTAACAAACTGGGCGATTTAGGTGGACAGGGTAGCCGCAAAGATCGTGATCATAAATCTCGTCGACCAATAATGGTTTATCTACGTTTGATTCCAAAAATAATCACCTCGAACGTTATTTTACATTATTAATGTATTTACTTCTATCTTGAAAATGAATGCACTTCACTTTTAAAAGTGTTTGCTCAGATTATTTAGCTAAATCATGTTTAAGAACACTGAGGTTAGAACATTTGGGAAAATTCTAAATGGCTTCTGCAATTTGATATTATTAATGTACCAATGTACTTGCATTACTTCGATCTTGAAAATGAGTGCAATCTTCACTTTTAAAAATGTTTGCTTATTTAGCTAAATCATGTTTAAGAACACTGAGGTTAGAACATTTGGACAATTCTAAATGGCTTCTACAATTTGATATTATTAATGTACCAATGTACTTGCATTACTTCTATCTTGAAAATGAGTACAATCTTCACTTTTAAAAATGTTTGCTTATTTAGCTAAATCATGTTTAAGAATGCTAAAGTTAAAACATTTGGGAAAATTCTGAATGGCTTCCGTAGTTATTACTTTTTATTAAATATGGCTATTAATAAAATCTTTTCATTAGATTATTTATTATGGCTTATTTCAGAACGAACGTGTGTATATTTACAGGTCATGAATAGATGTCACTAAAGTTACAGAGTGTTATCTTCAACATGACGCACCATTTTTCACCCACTTACAGCTGCCTGATAAAAAAAGTTCGGAACAAGAGCAGTGTATAGAAAGTACAATAGATATCAGTAAAAGAACAATTCGGAAACCGTTCGTTTTCTTGGTGAAAACGAGGTCACCTTTTGTGAATAGGAACACATTTTTTACCGTATTGAAGAGAATATCGATAATGTGACTACGTGAATAGAACATAGAAATTTTATCTTTTACAACAAAAATTACAGTATATCGTACAATGTGTGCTTTGTGTTTGTCTCCGCATTCTCTGCAGTATGCTAAAGAGAGAAGTATGTTCCTACTTGTAGAATCCTAGTCGCCCTCGATTTCACCAAGAAAACAAACTGTTTTCGAAATTTCTTTGATATCTATTCGTTATCCCCTGAAACTCTTGTAAACTTTCTTCGCAAGTGGGTGAAAAATCGTGCGACGCGTTAGAGGTAACACCCCGTATAAAACTGGGGCGGTCAAACTGAAAAGAAGCTTGAAAATTCAAATAAATTAAATATGAACAATATTAATAAAATATTAGACGAAACAAAAAGGATATAAATAAGGAGACAGAGGATGTGACACAATGAATATAAGAATATTATTTTCGACGAGTTTTGCATTTTCCTGGATGCACGAGCTATTCGGACATTATAGAAGATCAAGTGAGTAAGTAGCTCAGTGAATATCGGAACAGTACAGAATATGAGAACATTCCGTAATGCAAACGTGGATTATAGACGAGCAGTGTAAATCCAACATGCGAGCCTTAATAGCTGGCGCACAAATTTAATTGATTGCTTCCCTGCATATGTTCTGTGTAAAAATTATGAGAAACAGGGTTTTGAGTAATTACCTAATTATTTTTTGAACCATATATTAAATATTAATTTTAGTAAACTGTAATAGTGACATATTTTTTGTTTACATAAAATTGTGGTTATTATCGTTGCTTCACAGTTTTGATCCTGTGTAATATTTTTCTGTATCTTTTTGAGGTTAATTATAGCCTAAAAGTCCTAAATATTGAAGTACATTTGTAGCTTTTGACGCAGCCTCACCTTGAAACAAAGTTTGGCCACCATTTGCTTGTCGCTTTACGACAGGACAATATTACAGTACCGTGTTTAACAGAACAGTTAAACAGTAACTGAAGAGTTATTGTACTTCTGAACGCAAGTGATCACGTAAATGAAACTATGCATAAATCAAGTTCAGACATGTTACTAATTAGTTGCAAACAACGTTGCAACTGCCAGAAAAGATCAGTTTTGAAACTTTGTTCACGTACCGTGTACCGTGTGTTAAAACTTTTGATTCAGGTCAAATTTATTTTTGTCGAATAATTAATAAATAATTTTTATTATAATTCTTCTTTGACACTCTTCTTTACATTTAATTTTATGTGAACCAAATTTCAAATTTATTTAGATTATATTTTCCTTTATGGTTTTACAACTTACCAAATAGGTAAAAAAATTGTGTTATTTATTTTTAGTATCGTATAAATTCATGTTTAATTTTATCTCATAATGAATCGATTACATTAAGTTTGTAGTTATAACATAAGTCCCCGTTTTGTTTAAATTAGAAGAGACATCTTTCTAAAAATAAAATCCATACATGTAAATAAAATTGTAGTGTCTATCAATGTCTTTTACTATTTTGAGCTATTGTGACCTAAACATATAACAGTGTTCAAAATTTTAATATTCCTGTTTACCTAATTATCCAGATTTAAGGCTGTTGAATTTTAAGAAAATTTGCACAGTTTATGACGTTCGCATAATCTGCTTTTTGTTTCATATCTCAAGTACTTCTGAAGCTGTGAGATTATATCCGACTATTTATGAGCATCGTAATACCCTTAAGTTGCTACTACGTAATTATAATCTTGAATGCAATAATTTTAACTGCAGAGTTATATCTTCATTCAACAATTCGTGCTATGATTTATTAAACTCATAAAATAATTTATAAAATTATAATTGTTCACCGATTGTTAGCAGAGTTCTCTTAAAAATGCAGTGGACTGTAGGATTTTATTCCAGCGCGTTGGAGTGTCAAAATGTTTGTTCACTAGGTTCGAACATCTGTTTACATACTCAGTTATTTGCGCCAACTTCATGCAAATTATCTGGCAGAACAGATTTTATTCAAGCCAAACATTCTGGGTTGCCTAAACTTCAGATTCCCATTCACACGTAAAGATCTACAGATTTGTATAAATTCAACTGTACGTCGGTTTATGTAAATCGCATGAACTTCTAAACCCGGCTTAACGTTTCTTCCAAGGAGGTATTATACACTGCTTATTATCTAAGTACTTATGGAACACATGTGAGAGATGTGAGATTTTCAACAGTTTTTAATTATTTTACTAATAAAATATTTGTAGAAATATCGATTAACGAAAATAAAAAGCTAAAGGGGAAATAAAGTGCACTTACAGATTTATTACCTGTTACAAATGTTCAACTACGTACGCTTTCCACAACGTTTTGTTTCTTCTCACCATTTGTTCAGTGCTCAACTTATTTTCCTCTCTTTTTACACCCGTTTTCTACCACTCTTCCTATCTATCGTTACCAATAATCACGTAATCTTTTCTGGAACGTACAGCTTCCAATTTCCAATGATCGGGATTTCATTTCTGATGCTGCATCGCGGGATAAAACACATGCCGTTCAGAAACCGATACGGAATACTCTATTTCTTTATAACCGTTTTCGTTTACTTGCAATTTGTTCTTGACATCAGGGAAATTCACTGGTGTTGAATACTATTTTTTGAGTTTCAATGGACATTCCATCATAATTGTATCTTGTTTTTCGTCAATTAAGTATTTTTAACTTCTATGTATTTTTGAATTTCATATTCTGGTACCATAAAAGAAATTTTTATATTTATTAACCCATGTTATTTACTAATTGCACTTACGTAAATGTTAACACGTTTAGAACCGATTTTCTATTTCACACATATAGATATGTATGTACAATCTATTTTCTATGTGTATTAAATAGTATTTTACATTTCATTTTAAATAAGTAGAAAATCATAACTTGAAAGTAAATTTTTAAAAATTTTACACGTGAGATTACACATAAAAGACACATGAAGTACACAAGCTATTTTGACAGTAAATAATAAATGATATAGAAATAAAATAAATAAAGACGTATTATTTAGCACGTATCTTTCAGTGAAAAGATACTATCTTTTACAAATTAAATTCCTCAAAATAGATTTTGTTAAAGAGTGCTGTAACTGACCTAACCTTGTTAACTAATTCGGGCCACTAATTAGAGAGTCTCTAAATGCGATTAGTGTCACATGAAGGAACTTTTCTCTCTCAGAAATTTAAAGAACATGGGCAATTTTATTCTTTAAAGAATAGTAGTCGAAACTTTATCTCATTTATCTATTATAGTTATTGAAAAATTAGTGTTACGCAAAAACATTATTAATCACAAAGAATTTATGGTAAATATCACGGCTGCATCGTACGGTTGCATGACCCGGATTATACAAAATGCAATCTGTTAACTCGGACATGTTTATTTTCTTTCTTTCGTGACCAACCTGGCGTATTTATCAGCTTTTTTCCTTGCACCTAAAGAAACGATTCCAATCTACTTTCTACGTATTTTACTGCTTAAAAGGTGCAGGTGTAGCACCTGATGAATCATTTTGTTTCCTTCATTAATTCTTGGTGATAATACAATTTGTCCGAGTATATTTTCCTGTATAATTTGTTTGTTTGAGTTTTTTCCAGTATTCAGAATGTGAGTATTCTTATTCGAATATTTTCGCAAAATCTTGCGACGAAACAATATGGCAATTTTTTTAGTTTTGACAAAGTTTTTAGCAAAATACACACTCCATCATGTAATCCATAAGTTGACACTTTTCTGATTTTCATCTTTTTCATTCAAGTAGACATTTTTTTAATTTTGATAGAATTTGTAAAATTGATTTATAACAGAATCTACAAAAAATAAATTGCAGAAGTTCATATAATATTTAAGCAGGTATTTAACTTAGTAATTAATAATTTAAGAGAACTCTAATAATTTACATCAAATTTTAAATAAATTTTATCCTGTTCTAAAATACATGTTTCACAACATTTTTAATTCTAGAAATGTGAAAAATATCGCACACGAAACTAAACAAAATGAAGCATCTAAAAGGTGAGACTAGAAAGAGTATTCTTTACAAACTATTTAAAATATTATTTCATACACAGTTACCTTCAATGTATCAATAAAAAATATAGTGATTAGTCTATTCCAAAATGACTAATCTAATAATATACGAAATAACATACTATCTATAGTATGAAAGCATTTTCCAACTAATGTTCTGATTATAGTAATAATCCTGATCCATAATTTTCTTCGTAACGTATGGAATGCACTCTAATAGAAACTTGTTTATTTAATTATACCGATGCATTCAGAAAATGCTTCTGCCATAACCGCAGTCTTAGTTCGCCACGAAATTGTTCGGAATATGTTCATACACTTTCGTGGTATTTCAGCACAAATACCAACGAGTATGTAATTAGATCTGGTTCTTGTTCCATTTATAAAATATTCGTAAGTTCAATTTTTTGTTCACGACGTAGCTAATTATTAATATATTTCGAGTTCCAACTTTAAATGGATAAAGTAGTACAGGTCGGTTACTCCAACTGGCAAGTTTCTGCAGTTTTTATCTTGCTATACGGGGAAAACAAGCGGAACGCATTACGAGAGATCGTGTTCGTCCATCTGCTGCATCTTTCGAACCTTCTGAAAACTCTCAAGAGGTTTCGTGCGAATTTCTTCTCGGCAGTTGAAGAATCATTAAGAATTAGACAAAACTGATCGATAGTTTTGTTTTCCTTGTATCGTTTTCCAATTCCTGTTTTTAATACCAGCTTCAAGAGACAATGGCTTTGTTGAAGTACTTTTGTTACTTGTAATAATATGGAAACGTGTTATACACGATACCGTGCACAAAATGAGCTCTGGGAATTTAGATAGGCAAAGCTACTTTTCTTCTCTTCTGAGCTGACTCTGACCGATGTAAATTGTTCATATTTGCAGAGAATATATGTGAAGCTATATACTTTTTGATTTAATTAAAATATGCTTTTTCATTTAGTCTGCAGTATTTCTTCTTGGGCTCATTTTGGTGGACGAACTTATATTAATATTTCAATAAAAAACTTCAACTTACTTTTTCTAAGTGGATTATTTTATGTTTAGAATAATTTTCATAGAGTGTTGTGAAAGTTCGCGCAAGATGACTATCAAAACATTTTGATCCGTATTATAAAATACGAACTCGTTAATTTTTCCAAAACATATGTGTAAATTATCTCACACGCACAGTGATGAGCACACTGAAATTGAATATTCACATAGTAATTTTGAAATAAAAAGCATTGGAGAGATCATTTAGGCAGCTTGGAACGGTTTGAAGTTAGAATGCAAACCCGTCTTGGTCGATTGGTAGCCATGGCTACTTAGCCACGGCCAAGATTTGTACTGTGAATTCTAACTTAGATTAAACCCGATTTCAACGGAGGCAAGAACGTTAATGAATCATCTCAGGGGTCTCGCGGATTCCTTGCTTATATCTGTCGGTATTCTTGATTCAACTGCGTTTTGCGTTCATTGTATGATGTGATTCGGCTATCCTTTGATCTGCAAAGCCGAGGGCCATTTGGCTGAAGATCCTGATCACTGCTGAGTGTGCTTCCAAAAGCGTCGTATTCGAAGAGAATTTTGTACGAAAGCAAACTGTGTTATGTTCCACATACTTCATTCTCTCATTTCACCCATGCGTTCATTAAAAATGTTAAATTTTTTGACAAAAATGTTGAATTTAAAAAGAAAAGAAAAATGTTCTTCTGAGATCAATAAACAGTACAGAACGTGAAAAACATTTTACTGAAATAAAATTTGTTGACTTCAAGGAGTTCATAATTTTTTTAAAAGCATCCAATGCAGTGATTTTAGATATTTCCGCGGTTGGGCAAAATCCTTGACCAACGTCAATTTTATAATATATGGAGCTTAATATCAAGAATTCTCGGAGTATTATACCATAGATACTATCCTTAAAGGAGCTTACAACGTCATTCCTTAAATCAAAGTATAGAGGGCTCTAAATGCTATAGCACAGGCGTTTGTGTCCACATTCTAAAATGTTGGCTCGGTTATTGGCAATTTCGAGTGCATTAAAGTATTTGAAGTTGAAAGACGTTATCATATCTAACCTTACGTCGAAGAGACGAATGAACCACGATTTAATTGTTTTATTCTGAACTTCAAGTGAATATTTCTTTAGAGTGAAAGGACTATGTGAATCAATCGAAATGAAGTTAGTTTGAAAAATCTGACTGTTCAGATAATTAGATACGTTATTTATTCACTATATAAGTGTAGTTAAGCAGCAATTTAGTTATTGCATGCAAGAGTATTATTTCTGTAATTGTAAACGTAATGTATATTAAAATAATTTATGTTTGAAGACATATTTTGAAACAACGATTATTAGATGCGTTTGTGGATCCACCTAAATTAAAAAATACGTAATTATAATTCGTTAATATAAGAAACGTTTATTCTACATGTTTTGTTGTTATTTGAATGACGAGATTAAATTAGAAATTTTTTGTGGAAGAACGTGGAAAGAAATTTTTGACGTGAAAGTAGTCATTTCGTGCAAACTAGTACAAATACCTATGCGAAACGTTTTCATTAGCACAATTTTTTAATTAGTAGTTAAATGCGTGCAGCTTTTTGCATTGTGCCATGTTTTCTTCGCAATTATGACGTGCAATATTTTGTCATTATTTATTGTATGTATATTACGTTGTGTAGTACGTGTTTATTATATATATGTATTACATTATCTCTGCAACGTATTGTAGCGTTTGTGACTTATAATGCTTCATGAGACATGGTTTATGATACTGCCCTTTATTTTATAATGTTCTGTATTTTATAGAGAGTTATAGTGTTTCATAACGATGTACAGTGCTTTATAAAGATTTATAAATGTTGTGTTGGCTGCAATAATTTATAATATTTTCTTATAGTTTACAACGCTTTATGAGATTTTAGAATGTTTTATAGCATTTTTCAGCTGTTTGTGGCATTTTTAGGTAAATCATTATTATATTATTATTAGGTGAATTAATATCATTACTACAATATTACTACTTAAATAAATATACTACATAGAAACATATCTGTCTTTAAATTAGAATATTTAAAAAAATACACCATGAAAGTTTCTGAATAATATACCGTTACGCGTGACCAATATTTTTATTTCAACGCCCCGCAATTTAATTTTCAGTTTGGTTTTGTTTGATTGTTGATTCGATTTTCCTTTATTGGCACGGATACATGTATTCCAGCGAATCGAAAAAGTAATCACATAAAAAGAATAGAAGACAAAAGAATTCACGTGTATTTATTTCGATTCGACGTCCATCCCGTACTCAAAGATAATAGGTCAACTTTTAGAGGAGCTCTCTCTAGAATAAGACGCAATAAAAATAGCAAACAGTATACAAGCCCCATAAAGTTAGTTGAACATATCAATTTCAGTTATTTTATTAATTTCAATTTATTATTTTTAGTTCGATAAGTCAATTGACTTCGATGAAGCGTATTTGCTTCGTCGAGCAAATAAATGTTTATCAAGTGTCAGCTATCAATACTTAAATCATTCAAAATTATTAGCCAGCAAATACGGGCGTGTACCAAGGAAACATTAGCGACAAATATTTCATAGTCGCCATTTAACGATTTATGTGTCCGCAAACATTGGCGATATTAACACTCGTGTAAACGAGCAAAGCGTCGATACCCGACGCCGGGCAATAATCCGATAATTCGGTAATTGATTTATCATGTATTATCGGGTTTATAAAACTAATCCAACTGGGGATTGTCGACGTTAATTAAAACAAACACGTCTACAGATTTAACGCAACATTTTTCTTTGCGCAAATATTTGACTGGTCGATAAAATTCGTTCACTGTTACTAATTCGTTTCTCTTTCATAATCGACGTGCTATGAATATCACGCGATTGTTGCGCGAAATTGCCTGTAATTGTTTGCACTTGTTTACATCAAATGGTTAGTAACAAGTATTAACAGTATTTACCTTGAACAAGCTTTCATTTGGATAAATACAAAAATTGTAATGTTTGGAAAAATACATTTTTATGCAGAATAGCGTTCGTTCGTAGAATTTGCATTAATCTCGTAAGACAATGTTTGAACAGGTATTTTTCAGAATTTGTCTATCATTTCAAATAAACAGTACGTAAAAAATTCTTATTTCACATAAATAATTTCATATAAATTGCTGACGTTCTATTTTTAATTTGATATAAAATAAAGTTTTCAGAAAAACGATCGCCACAAAGAATTAGGGTTAGGTTTATACCTTGACTTTTAATTTACGTTAATATTAAAATATAAAAATTTCATATTTTGGTATAAAAACTTCTATTTAAAAGTTGACACTGAAATCTTAAAAATATCTTCATGTATGAAAAGTATACTTTCACTGTTACTGTTTAAAGTTTCTATGAATGTTGAGTATCTAAATTCATTTTTGTGCAAAACATATTTTGGGTAATATAGATCGGGAACGTGACTCTACCGTCATTTTGTTATTGAACGCAAAACCTAGGAGATTAGAAGAAACAGACACGAACTTGAACAGCTGCCAAAATTATGTATTTTTATTAACGGAGACCTGCTGCATACGCAACCTGTATGAGAAATTTTAAAATATGATGGTTTTAATAAAGTCTGTCATTTAATAACTTTAAATAATTTTTGAGATTTAATAATAATTTTTAACAATTTTACATTATTTAATATTGCTTTCTAACAACATTTATTGTTCAATAATACTTTTAAATAATGTTTGTCGTATAACAATAATTTTTTACAATGTTTATCATTTAATATTAGCTTGTAACAACGTTTGAGATTTAATAATAATTTTGAACAACTTTACAGTATTTAATATTGGTTTTTAACAACGTTTACTATTTAAAATAATTTTAAATAACATTTATAATTAAATAACAATCAGTGCAAAGAATAAATAAATATTAGCTTTATTCAAAGTAGCATGTATTTAAGAGTATTAATTTAAATGTGAGGCCGAAGTTAGAAATTCCCATTTCTGTCTCTACAATCTGTCGAATAATTAGTAGACTCACAAGTTTTAATCAGTCCTTCTCTTCGATTCGACAACTTCTAGGTTCTCTTGAATAATCGCTTTGTAATACGCGCTTCCTATGACCCTCCAGGGAAACGCAAAACCATCTGGTTGAAACGTTGACACTAAACTAATTAAAGTATCATCAAGCACATACGTGAATATGGTACATTACCAAAATTAGTGTATTTAATACCTGCTAGTCAAACGTTTGCAGCAACTAAATTAATCAAACATTTTAATTAATTAATTCGATATAAACTAAGCTGAAATAACAAAAAGTTAAATGGCTTTGCAGTGAACTTTGTAATTATAAAGAAATCTTGATTTATTCATTTTGTGTTATGGGTCGGTGAAACCGTTATAAACGTTATTTCATTATACGTGATGAATTCTCGTTACATACTCCCAATAATAACGATTTTATTCGTAATGAAGACTTTTGAAAGCAATTAAAACCATTTGTACCTTTCAATGTTTGCTCATGTACACGAGAGTTTTGTTATTATACAGTTTACGATTTCTAATGTTTTAGAAACAGGAGGATTCTCTGCAATTCGATTCATGAAGATTTCTTGTTAAAGAAATATTTCATTTGGAAATTATTTAGTTAGAAAACAAGTAGATATAAAACTGTGTAAAATCTTTGTATATTCAAATTTAATAGCTGAATGCAATCTATGTAAGTTTTGTCAAAGTTATAGGTTTTGCAAAAACTGCAATCATTTTCAAAATAGTCACTCTGTTAATATTTTATAAATGGTGTACTATTTTTTATTGAAACGTTTTCCATTGCTATTTAATCTTGATATTTTCCAGGCAAAAATAAGTTACATGAAAGATGTAGTGAATATTATGAAACATAAACAAATACATAGCAAGAAATGTAGATAGTATTGAATGTAATAAAAACATTGTATTTCTCATTTAAATCTACTTGAATATACTACTACGTTTAAAAGCAAGTCTTACAATATAAAATCATAGAAGAATGTGTTATGTTTGTTTACATTCATGGCTTTGGATTCACATATCTGATACATTTGCAACACCATTCTAACAGTTTACATAAAATTGAACTTCGTTCTTCTTCGTTCTGTAAGATTTCCAGTAAACATTGACAAAAGCAATTTTTCAGAATTTAAACGTACAGGAAAGTTAGAGCTATGCACGTGGCGATAGGTTATGTTGTGAAATTGTCCCGGGGGTCGAATAAAATGGAGATATTGCTCGAAGTCAACTTTATGTTGTTTTCAAGGAAATGCAAATTTTTGAAATGGTTTTTCCTGCGATAGATAAAGCAGGATAATTTATAAATATGACTTAACATTGTAATATTATACTATAATATTATTTGTATTTTCAAAGCTCCGTTCTTTTTTGACTGAAATTAGATGTCCGATTCTGTTCAGATTCGGAAATATTCTGCATGAATTGTTCTGTAATTTAAACCGACAGTTTGTTACAATTTTTCGCTGGTTTAATTATTTCGTTTGAAGCTACTTATTTTAAGTAAAGGTACCTATTTTCGAATCACTACTTCTTCGATAATTAAAATTTTTTAAGCACGCTACGGTTTGGTTTATGTATTAAAAGGAATTTTCATTTTCATATATTTCAGTTCTTGCAAACGAGAGCTGTTTGTAATCAATGCTTCAGCAGATGAAGTTTTGAATGTAGCAATCTCGTCATTTTTCCTTAAAAAATATTAATATACAGTTGGAGATAGTAATGCTACCTTTATGTAGGCAGCTCTTGAAATAGTTATAGGGAAATACAAGTTATATTTATACACATATTTCTTAACATAAATTTAAACTTCTTATTAAACAATTCTAAACAAAAAATATTTTTAAATTTCTGTTTTTTAAGTACTCAAAACAGTAAAATCATGCTCAACCTGTTTGTCCATTTTTTTATATTTAAAAAATCAAACTGCAAAATAGAAATTTAATTGCAATCTATGAAACTAATGTTTCCAAACAGTGACGCATTTATGCACAAAATAGTTATGATTTAAACTTTTCATATTTTCATATTATTACAAGATTTTTCATTATAATATAGATACATTTTATAATCGACCTTTAACTAAATATTATATTAATTTCACCGGTTTGAAATCATATCCAGTAATGGATATCAAAAATTAACATAACGTTTGAAATAATTATTTGAGATTTGCGCGGAAAAATGATTTGTAAACAGCGTTTCAGCATTCTGTATTTTTAAACTGTTAAGAACGATATGTTGTTCTGTAAACGCAAAGTAAGGGTAGGTAGTACACAAACAGAGTAAAGTCTACTCGCAAACAGAACTTCCCAAATGGTCGAGTCAGATTTTAATGAGCTTTCGCATGTTGATAGATCATGCAAACCTATCTGCCTATCATTAAGAGATTTAAAGACTTGGTAAATTTTATAAAACATTCTGTTACAAAATTATGAAAATATAACATTTTATTACCCTGAAATTATCTTTCAAATGACATATTTTGTATAATTGTAACTTTATTTAATAAAGAATTTGCATAAAAAGTCCTGAATAAAAAAATTATCAATTTATTATTGCCATAATGTACAAAGTTTTACCAGAAATTTTATCCTGTATAAAAAGAAATAACTTCAAAAAGAAATCGAAAGGACGTTAGAAACGAATTTTACTAGAAAGTCAAATGATGTTCTTGCTGCTTTGCCACAGCTTTTTATGTTGCTGAATAATTTTTCATTTAACAAACAATTACCTCTGAATGTAGATACATTATTACCTAATATGTGCATGGAATTAATCTCTTAAGCGGCTGTATTATGCATGCATCATAGGTAGCTGTAGTCGATACACATTAGGAGTGATATGTACAATTATTCGCACTATGTAGTCAAAATCTTTACTCCATTATATTGTTAATATTCTCCAATATATTTGCGTTGACCTTCAAAGAAATACATTGCATTTCTATCATTAAGATGTTTATTTATAGCTTTGTACAAGGATGAAATTTTAATATTGTCTTGTTTGTGTTATGGCATTTATTAATCACATTTTAGTAAATAATTCTTTGTTAACATCAGTTTTTATGTCTGTTTCTACAGTAAGTTTTATATAAGAGAATGTGCATTTCGCATAAATATATGAAAAGGAAATATTTAGAAATATTCTAAAAAAAAAAACATTTAACCTAAAATATGTGATAATGAAATTTTATCAATGAATGAAGTATTTCATTTGCAAAATAATTTTCATAATTTTCTCTTTTCATTGAAACCTAAAATTAATACTTCCATTTAAATTCCATATAAAATTTAATTAAATTATTTAGTACGCTATGAAAATGATTGCGCGTATAATACGAAAAGAGACTTTAAAGAATAGACATCTAATACAGATTGTAAAAAATTCCATTTTCAACCCGAATCTGGGTTAACTTTATTCATAGAGGATCCGTTGCATAAACTTATTATTTTTATCACACTGACGGAGTTTTTTCAGAGTATTCGTAAACGCAGCAATATTTGTACTTTTTAACGTCCTTTCATTCACCGAGTAACTTTCATCGTGATTAAGAAATTAGTTTACGAGTTTCCTTCTTATTTGTTGAATGAAAATTCAATTTTATGAGAATCCTAATTTTGATCATTTAATTTTCTTGTAATACATAAAATGGATTTAATGTTTGTCGCAAAAAGTATGTGAAAGAAGTACATACATATTATCCTTTACTGGGTAAGAAGGTATTTTCATAACTTCGTATTTTCGAGTAAAGGGTCGTGTCTTTGAAGCTTGAAAATATTCCAATACGATAACAGAATCATGTAAAGAGTATTAAAACCACGACTTTAAATATTGTAAATTCTGAAGTTTATATTTAATTCTAAATGAGCAGATTTACTATATTTTTATAAACTTGTGTGAATAAATAGTGGTAAAGTGAGAAGAAATTTTTGTCAGAAATACATTATCACTTATAACAAAATTTCTCTTTATCAGTTGCTACAAGAGTATTCTTCTCCTGTTGTGTAACTATTTACTTCAATTAAATTAATCGACAAAATGAATGTTTATGCAGATATTAACATTTGTATTATTTTATCATGAAATATTCGTTGCATCAGACACATACATATGTTTGCAAATAAATAACTTTTGCATGTACATACAGCAAATAATTCGTTTCCGAAGCATTACATTTAGTCAGAAACCATTTGGAGATGGTGTGATAAATTAATTACATAAATAACATTTATTCCAATTATTGACGAAAACCGTGAATGATTAACGTTTTGGATAATTAGTAAAATCAGTAACAAAAAATGAAGAGGCACATGTGACGTAATTTCTAATATAACAAAGTAGTATTAATATTTAAAATTGTTACGGTTCTTGTAATAATTGTGACTATTGTAATTGTTATTGTGGCTGATCTATCGATCCTTTGACTGATTGGTTTATTGACATATTGATTGATTGATCGATTGAGTTACTGATTGATTGATCTATTGTCTTATTGATTTATTGATCGATTGAGTTACTGATTGATCTATTGACTTATTGATTGATTTACCTATTGACCTATTGATCTGTTGATCGATTAACTTATAGATTGATTGATCGATTGACTTATTGACTGATTGCACGATTGTCCTATTGATTGATCGATCGATTGTCTTATGATTGATTGATTGTCCTATTGATTGATCGATCGATTGACTTACTGACAGTTTGAATGATTGTCCCATTGATTGATCGATCGATTGTCTTATGATTGATTGATTGTCCTATTTATTGATCAATTGATTGACTTATTGACTGATTGAACGATTGTCTTATTGATTGATCGATCGATTAATTTATTGACTGATTGATTGTCCTATTGATTGATCAGTTGTATTATTGACTGATTGATCGATTAACTAATTGACCAATTGATCTGCTGTCTAATTAAGCGATTGTGTGGATGACAGATTATTTGATTGACTAAGAAACTCATTAACTGATCAAATAATTGACTGATTAATTGACTAACTGATGGAATGACTGTTTAATTTAGTGATCAATTGACCGATTCACTCACTGATTAACTGATAGGTTATGTCAAATTCTAACTACGCAGAATTCTTTACTAAATACAAACATGCATTTATTGCACTAATTGGAAATTTTTATATAATTATTTGCTTTAAACCGTTACCACATTTTTAAAAGTTCCTACCAAATTTTCAATTAAAAGCACCGAATAATATAACTTCAGTGGAAACGATTCATTTAATTAATCGACCAGTGAAAGCTATTCGTACCTTCATACTCCATGCGCTCCGTTCTGAAAGTTTTTCACTCGCAGTTTCAGTTCCTTTTCTTTCATTTGAAAATCATTCAAAATGAGTCAGCTAATGGAGAAGAATCGGTCAGAATTGAAAATCTGTTTGCAGCTGTACTCGTTGAAACCAACCGCAGTTTCCTCGAGATTGATCCTTTAACTGAAATCACGATTAACATGCTCAAAGTAACAAGTTGCAAATCGTTTTTGTTCTGTTTATACGGTGGTGAAACTTTTCTGCTGTTGTGAAAACGATTTGTACTGTGCTCATTATTGTATGCGTATAGGAACTTTGTAACAAGTGGTAAAAAGCGTAAATTAAATTCCTTGCTGTTTTGTGATGTAAACATTATAATAGAATGACGTTTCTATTAAACATTTAGGCTTTTTTTTTGCTTATAAAAATGTGGTAATTAAATTAGGTTTATGAGTGTGACGTGGATTTTCTGCTAAATTCCTAAAATTCTCATATTTCCATATTTTCAAATTTCCAAATTTCCAAATTTCCAATTTCCAAATTTCTAAATTTTCAAATTTCCGAATTTCCAACTTAGCAAATTTCCAAATTTCTCTATTTCCAAATGTCCAAATTTCGTTGTTGTCTTTCTCACAACAACAACAAATAAAACTACGATTCTTCATATTTTTTTATTTAGAATAACACAGAATATTTTTCAAAATTCTTACACTTTTCATTTTAAATTCTACACAAAAATGTGCTTATTATTGCTTACTTAAAATTACTCATAAACGTTGAAAGCTGTAATCTTTAAATAATGTGCGAAGTGCCTTCACGGAATTATCCGTCCGCATATCTGCGAGACTTTAATCAGTACGCGGTCGCTAATTCCAAGTTTGCATTAACTTAAAGTTACAGCAATTTAATTCGATCGTCACCCCATAAAACAATTGTACAAAATATTTTTCTTCATAAATATATTGTATTCGAGTTAAATAAAAATTTTGCGAAGAAACTCTTGAAAAAGGTTAAAAGTTTTGATCGAACTCCGATGACAAAAGTTTAAAAGCGGACATGGAGCGATTGTTTAAACAAAAAGGAAATAAATTAAGTTGAAAGCATCCGAAAGAATTCGCTATCGATTTTTTCCCGCTTTTAACGAACGCTCGCATTGTTTCTTTTAATCGACTGGGAAATCGTTCAACACTAGAAAGAAAACTATGCCGGTCGACTTCTGTTCAGAAACGAAACAATGAGTTCTGATAACGATGGCCTTGTGGAACAGAGAGCGAAAGAAAGTTGAGATTCAATGTTGGATAATAATCGTCATTATTTTCAATACCACCGATTGTCGGTGAAAAGCAAGTGTTTGATGTAAACGGATAAATAAAACCGTAGTGCAACCATTCATGCTCGTGTTTTACTGTGAAATTGTAAACTGGAGTTAATTATATTGAATATCTAATATAATATATGAAGTACTCATTCATATATAATATGAATCATATATATTCATATATAATATATGAAGTACTCAACTTATATTTCACTTAAATCTAAATAAAACAATTCTTCGAGGAATATTTAACAAATGTATTAAAAATTTGTAAAAGTTGTGTAACATATTAGAAATTCATGACATTTATTATCCAAATATTATTTGAAGAATAGCAAAGAACAGTGAAGGAGAATATTTTCGAATTTTTACCAAGCTTTCGTTATTCACATTTTTAATTCTCTTGTCGTGTTTGGATCTATGTACGTGACTAGAATATGTTCTCTTAATTTACATAATTTTTTATCTTCAACACCGTAATATTTACCATCGTTTAATTTTTAGTAGAAGAAATTGTAAAATACCAGTTTCTATTATTTGTATTTAATTTCTTCTTACTGTGGCTTTTGCTATGATGTTTACTTTGTGTTCGACTATCGAACATTAATTATTTAAAATTAGAAAAGTGTTAAATATATACCCACATTTAAATTAAAAATAGTTAAATGAATATGGAAAAATAAATTAGTATATAGAATCATTCAAACGAGTGAATTTCAATAAACTACATTAACATCTGTACTTTAGTAAAAAATTTGAAGCATCAAAAATGCTGAAGTTACTGAACTTCAGTAACTTCATTTCAATAAATAAATTACATTTCAAGGACTTTTGCTTGAAATTGGTCTGTACTAAACAATTTAAATCTTATTAAATTGTAATCCAGTATTCCGCTGAGCTTTCTAATTGGATTTCGCTAATCATGAAAGCCATTAATTAATCAGGGCGAACACTAGGTAAAAGTGAAGATGAACATTTAGCGTACGTGTTCATTATCTTATCCGGTCGAATCTAATCTGCAGTTTAACACTTCTGAATGTTCAATCTTCTTACACAATGGATTTACAGCTATAAATATTCAATCTTGCATTTTTATCTATGCAAAAATGGTATATCATGATGAAATGAAAACACGGTTACTGAGAAACAAGATAAAGTATACCTATTTATATTTCATGTAATAGATCAATCACTTAATAAACTAGATTCTATAAATGAAACTTTGCACATTTACGTATGTAAATTTATTATGTTTTATTTTCAGAGACAACAGAAGAATTTTTTAATGTAAATATAAAAAATTAAGTTTATTCTCATACGTTTGTGTTAAGGTAAAAAAAAGGCTTCTTCAGGTAAAAGGTTGAAGAGAAGCAGAATTTAATAATAATTAATATAATAATTACAATAATAACTGAAATTAACAAGAAATGTAAATAATTGTACTCATTTGTCACGCAATCTAATTTTTTAAAAATCAATAACACTTGTAATGAATACGACTTTATGCATTTTTTACGCTCACATATTTTTGCACTAACTAATTTCACTGTGACACAAAATAGTAAAAAATGTTATGATACTGTAACAATAAATAAAACAAGCTCCGGTACTATCAACGATAAATACACTCTTATTATTATGCAACGTTGTAAATTATCGGTTGCATAATAACAGGAGATTTTCCAAATCGGATAGCAATTTGCTAATTATGCACACAGTAAACTGAGTTACATTATTTACCAGTAGCGTAATTAGATCGCTATGTACACGAAAGCATCATAAATATCACAAGATAAATATAAATATTTATATCGAATTTCAATAAATATCAAAAAGTGATCTTCCCATAAACTTCGAATTTACTCACATTACATTATTGTTCACAATATACTCATATTTTGAAATTTGTACCAAACAGCAAATGTAATTGATTCCCTTTCGAAATATTCGTTAAAATAAAAAAATAGAACCGTGTGCGTAATTTCATTATGAAAAAGAACATCCAGGTGCCGCTGATAGAATAATTTGCTTCCGAAATATTTGAAATATCAATCGACCGAGATACAAAATAAAACGAGGCAATCTTTCGTGTCCACAAATGTAACATGATACGTGTACAAGTCAAGTAGAGGAAATTCAAGGTATATCGATCACTCAATTGTATTGATGGGAGCCAAGTAATCAAGATGGAGTCAATATTCCATGATCCGTTCTGCCTGGAAACCGGTCTACCCAACGTGTAATTGGGATCAGTGCTTATCTGTTGGCTCACACCGAGTTTCAGACCCCTTGCCAACATTCCTCCCTCTTTGCCTCCCCAACGCCTTCCTGCAATTCGTATATACCCACTTAAATCCTCCTACAGACTGATTCAAAACTGCTAGCTTCCTTAGAAAGTGATACGAAAGTAATTTAACTTTTTTACTGTCTAATTTCACTTCGAGGTACTAATTGTCACAGCAGTTAGGTCAGCTTTTAAAAACGCGGCGATGCTGGACATTTTTAACAACTGATTTTCCTTTTTTTTTAAACTTTTGTAATAATAATTTTGTTATCGAAGTGTTGGTATTGGGAACTTTTGAAATTTTTTGAGATTTTTTTTTATTAAACAATATTATTTTAAATAATTTTTCATTGATGTCTTGTAAATCAGTATTGGAGCACATAAAATTAAATTTCTAAAATATTTTGTACTTTAACATTCGTAACGATTTAAATTTCAGTGAAATTTGTTCAGTTTGAACAAAATCAGTGTATTGTTGCTCCTTATGAAATACCATTTTCTGATTGTGGCTGATTAACGAACTTCGTTTAACTACGAATATTAATACAATTATTTAAAATTTTAATTTCTTATCACAAGAAATTTTTACAAATGAATTCTATGAAACAAAATCATTGAAATTTGTAAATTAGAAAAGTTAATATAGTTTAGTTGAAATTGTCCTTTTCTGTACGCACACATGTATAATCTCCATTAAACCCTTTATTGACCCAGCGATAATTGAGGACTAATGATAAAATGCATATTCCTTAAGTAAAGCGGACGGAAACGAAGCTCCACTTTAACTTAAACTTTCACTACCTAAAATCTCGAACCTAACCACTCTAAGGCTGCAAACAAAAGAAGCATGTGGGTTTCAGGTCCTAGTGGTTAGGTTACCACGATGTTGCGGGATTTCTCCATTTTTGCGGCCAGGTTCCCTTTACCTCCATTTTCTGACTTTTGTTTACACGTCCTTCCAGTACATCGTTGCTTACGTTGCATACTCGAAAAATATCCTTGATCTTCAAGAAAAACTTCATAACATGAATTTTAAAGAGTCTGAAATTTTGCAAGAATGCAGTTCGAACAAAGAAAACATTCAGCAATAAAAAAATACTGTGTAAACTCACACTGTACTTTGTATTTATAAAAAAGTCTCGAAAAGTAATTTATTTCGACAGCAAATAATTGACAAATTTTCGATTATAAAATAAACGATAGAGCGGGTGTTAACTGATATCGGAAAGCGATATTTAATTAATGAATTGCCACAACGGTAAATACGAGGATTGTATTAAAAATATTTATTATATAATTCCGAGTTATCGTCGCAAGAGTTATTTTTTCCATGGCAGTAATTTTACAAGAGTGCATCACAAGACCCACTATGTGAAAATAACTAACTTAACTGTTACTTTGGCATCCACGTTACCAGCAATATTTGATTTACTTTTGAGTTTTAATTCGATTTTAGCGGCTAAGGTTAGAAGTTTTGCCATTTTACACCCAGGGAATGGAATGCAATTTGCTAACACTGAAACTGTGTTTAGTTTGATATACATTTCAGAGTGCAGGTGCTTGTATTGCATGCGTCTGCAGTCTGTCGCGCGCGATATGTCGGACAAAAGCAAACTGTTTCGTGTCAGTAAATTCTCTGCTGTATGTCGATGCAGCAGAATGTAGAGAATGAGTTACTTAGGGTACGTGAAACGAGACGAGTTTGTTGTAGAAACAACGTGTCGCCTTCAAACTTTTCGTGTGCTTTTATTGAATTTCCACGAATCGATACAAACGTTTCAATAAAAATTCCGCGATCTAAAATATCTTGTTTATCGCTAAACCGATATGTTCAATCATTCAACCGAAACTACATACTTTTTGTATTACAATAAAAATTAATAATGATCCCATGTGTGGTCTTTAGCGTAAGAATAAAATACACAAAGATTAAATTATCCCTCAAAAATAATTTAAATACGACTCAAATCTTCTGTAAAGAGGTAACAATTTTCTTGAAGGCAAACATTGAATTTGTTAATGGTACGTAAAATAAATTCGAACCGTACGGATCTTAAATATTTAAATTGTTGTAGAAATAAAGTATTGTTTAAATTTATTTTTGTTCGTTGTTTTCTAAAGATTAGTAATTTATTTTGAAATATTTTGTATTGTACAAAATGTTCTTGTGTTTCAGAGGGACCGAGTTTCACTGTGCCAATAACAAATGTAACAGTCCCAATGGGGCGGGAAGCGGTTCTTGCTTGTGTGGTTGCAAACCTGTCTACGTACAAGGTAAATTTATTATGAAAAATAGTGTGCTTTCTGTATGCTCAATGAAATTATACACAATCCAGGTTGGAATGTCGACATATTTGTTTTGCTAGCACTTCGCACAATGTGTTTCTTAAACTATTTTTTGAATGACCGATTTTAATATTTGACAATTATGCAACGTATAAAAAGAGGAGTCAAAGAAAAATAATGCAAGAGAAAAGAATAGAAATTATGCATAAAATCTGAAAATGCGAAATGAAATGTAGAATAAAGCGACATATGAGAAGTCCACGTATATGAAGTGAAGTTGTGACATTTATTGAAAAATAAATTATTTTCTGAAAAACGCTAAAATATGACGTTTCTTCTTTTTCTATACAGTTCAAGCAGAACTGTGCTTTATCGTAAATTTAATAATGAACATGCTCCTGCAAATTTCATAATGAATGCATTTCTGCAAATTTAATAATCAGTATATTTCAACAAATTCAATCATGAATATAATTCTGTAAATTTAATAATGCGATTTTGTGATTGTATTGTGTTCTTTTGGTGCGCATAGATCCAATTATCCATTGTTTGCCAATTTCCATTGTTAGAAGATACATCCTAATATCTGGGTACGAAATATACTAAAATATCTTGCAATGTTTTGTGTACACGCTTAGTATATTTTGGTACATACTAATTGTTGTATACATACTAAAATATATTGTCATTTTAATATACATTTTACTAAACATGTATGTATTATATTTGTAAAATGATTCAGATATATTAATGAACTGTTAACCAAAAAATTTCTTTCACAGTAGAAGCGAGTAATACTAACAGTTTGCATCTGATTATGTTTATATTTATTTCCTTAGTAAATCATTAAAAACTTTCTTACAAAAATAAAATAGGTAGGACGAAAATTTTATTCATTTTTCATGCATTGAAGTGATGAGTGATAATTTATCATGCGGTGACTCTAAACGTCAAGTGCAGGTGGCTTGGAAAGCGGGCTTCGACAATTAACGTAAAAGGGGTAATTCTTCATGCAAAGGCAATTTCAAAATGTGGTATAAAATTTCATCTTCGAGGGGTATTGTTTTCAAGAAAATCAATCAGGAACATTTAGCGAACACTTGATTATGAGATACGAGTTTCGAATGAAATGTATCTAGGGTACACCATAAAAGAGCATACAGAAAATTTCATCTTTTATTAAAAACAGTGTATTAATTTTTAGTATCGTTACACATTAACGTTTATACATTATTTACATATTAATTATAAATTAATCATTCCACTATAAATATTACAAAAATAGAATTCTACTATAAATAAAAAAAATAGGATTCCATAATAAATATTACATCAGTACACAACCACAGTAAATATTTAAAGAGAAGTTTGACAGAAGTTGAAAAAATTTCGAAATAAATCAGACCGCAATTCCGTGTACATAATTAGTAGGATCGATGAGAGTTCGTTAATAAATCGTTCCAGTAGTGTACTTGTTTAAACTTGTATTACATGAGAAAAAAATGATGGCGAGGAAAAATCCGTAGTCGAATATTCAATTGAACGAACAATCGAGCTTAATGCGACTGAAAGGAAATTAAATCTAAACCTGTGCTATATTCAGATCGTTGAATCGTTAGAAATTAATAATTTGCATGGCCCGATTGGTACTCTCCTTATTATCAGATATTGTTTAAGATATCTGCTAACTGCACACATACATTACGTCTATGCGAAATTGGAGGGAAACCGTTGACCCGAATTTTGAACAGTGCTCCCGTAAGAATCGATTCTATTTAATAACTTTTAGCTCGTATAGCGGCATCTGTAGAACAAAAAGCTACAGTTCTCGCATGAGCAATCAACGAACGTTGTGGCCGAAAAACTGGAGCGTAAGCAAATTTCGTTAATTCGCGATTGAGTAATCGTGAATTGCTACAGTGGAAAGCCGTTTGTGCGAAAGAAATTGGCAGTATCATGAAATTTTTACTCGGGGAATTTTACTCGCAATTTTTTATCGACATTCGGTGAAACTGGAAAGTACGACATGCTCGAAAACATTTAATTATTTTCTGCCGGTGAACGTACGAAGGTCTAAACAATAGACAATCGAGTATTTTTAATATAACATAATTATAGTAACATATGAAGAAACTATACATTTTGTCAAAATTTGTCTTTCGTGTCGTTATCGAATAAGCTTGATGAATGTTCAATCCAGCTGAATATTTAATAAAAATCCTCACGATTGATTGATTCGGATGGATGCCTAATAATAATTCTCACGAACGACTAATCTAGATAGATACCTAATAATAATTTCGATGAATCGTTAATCAAAATGTCTTATTAATATTAGTATTGATGAATGGTTGCTCCAAATGAATATTTAATAACAATCTTATCGATTGATTAGTTCACGTGGATCTCGAATAATAATCTTGATGAATGTTTAATCCAAATGAATATCTAATAATAATCTTGATACACATTTTACTCATATGGGTACCTAATCATCCTAATGTACGTTTAATTCAGATGAATACATGTAATAATCCTAAAATAGTTTCATTCATATCCTAATTTTTCTATAACTAATTAACTGTTAATAATAATAATAACCTTTCTTCTTAGTTTCATATATTATACTATCTAATTAAATTATATTTACTGGAACAGTCAGTACATTAATTATGTCATTCTGGTTTCGATAAAATATTCATATGATCGCGTGTTTTCAACACATGTTGATGCGTCGTCAAAAATCGAAGAAATGTAGCATAAGAATAACTCGACTAAAATAAAAAACACGTTTTGCGATATATCTCGAAAATCGTGTTCTGCAGACCAAACTGATAGACCGGGGAATAAAATTCTACTATGTAAGCAGTTTCTGCAGCATCCAAATTGACACAAATTGTCGAATTTGCATTTAAATTGTATATCAAAAATTGACACATTTTTGCAAATTTATTGTTCATCGAAGTTTGTCTACGTGGATTAAAGATCGGTGCTGAAATTATGAATAATATGCAATCTTCGACATCTAATATGGAAGCCTAATATAATTCAGACCCAACATAATATCATTCAGACATAATATAACATAATTTAGACCCAACATAATATCATTCAGACCTAATATAATATAATTCAGACTCAACATAATATCATTCAGACCTATTGTAATATTATTCAGACCCAACATAATATCGTTCAAACCTAATATAAATAATTCAAACCCAGTCTAATTTAAACATAGCACACTTCAAACCCAATATAATATTATTTGGACCTAATATAATTAGTGTATTAAACCTAATATAATTTTAACCCAGTATAATTCAAAAGGCAGCACAACCTGTTTATTATAATGCTTCAAATATAATTTCAATAATTAGTATTTTCTTTAACAAACCCTGAACAACTCATCAACCTCTATTACAGTTGTATTTCGTTACAAACAAACGTCACATGGAAATACAATTATCTTGTTAAACTTACCGTGATAATTGCACGCTGTACTTAAGCAACTAGGTTACAAAACAGAAATAAACGATGCTTTTAAAAGCATTAAGGATGAACTTACACATCGGTGGATCATGAAATCATTGGTACCAACGTAGTTTTAATTTAAAAAGTTTCAACTTTTCTCTGTTTCAAAGCAATTGGAACAATTCACAACTTTGCTTTCGAAACAATTTGCGCAACTGCATTGAACAGATTTTTTTACCTGAACAGTGTTTATGCATTCGCTCGGAACACACGTGGTCGGTATGAAATTTAAATAGAGACGGGGATGAAAGAGGGAAAGAAATTAAAAGAATAGAGAAAGCGAATGGCTCTGTAGTATAATTTTTATTTAAATAAATTCAAATGTACTTAAACACAGCATGCTACCCCGTTTCAAGGTACAAGACCAAAAATCGAGGAAGAGGAAGCGGTATAATTAATGCGAATTCTTGAGCAACTAAATTAGTGGACAAAATAAAGTTTTCACGAATTATGTTTAATTATGCACGCTTATATTCATACAAATATACCAACTCGGAAGTGAGTGATTTAATTAAAAAGATTTCAGTTTAAATGAAACTGGTTTAAATAAGTACACAAGAATTACGCTTGGATAAGGTTATGTTTCATTTTAACTTTCCCGGTGAAAATTTAGTTTCGAATTTTGCAGGGTAATTCTGTAAATTTCGAAGTTGAGATTTTGGTGATTTAAGAACTTGAAACTTTGGAAGTTTTGGAATTGGGGATTTAAGAATTTTTAAATTTAGATGTCGGAGAATTTGAAGATGTGGGAATACGTGAATTTAAACAATTTCTCTAAATCATTAAAACACAAATCACTACACTCATACATAATTTAAATCATTTTATTTTCACAATTCACCTATTTGAACCAATTATTTAATTTTCAAATACAACTCTGCACAGTTGTACCTGTGTTTACAATTATTATATGTTTAGTTTGTAAGTTCAACGGTGGAAGAACACAACTAAGAATTTAAGCTCTTCAATTGACCTCAAACGTCCTGTATGAAGTTCAAATATTTGGATAGCTGTTTGTTTGACAGACTTAGAGTAGACTTAGCTTAAGTATTCCAGGTTAAGCGAGGATATTGCGCAATTAGGTTTCATGGCACACGATGGCTGTCCCTATCACCTTCCGACTTTCCCAATTCCGTGAAGATTAGAATACCTGGAATATCCCTTTCATCAGACCGAAACGTATTGCAGTCTCTGTAAATATTATGCTATTCCTATTATCACGAACTATTTTATTCTGCGTATACCTTAAACGAACCTGTTGCGAATTCTATTGTAAACAAGTCATTAACCTGTTAAAATTATGAATTTTGAAACAATTTGAACTTGTTTTTTTTTGTAAACGAAATCTCAAAAAAAGATGAAGTTTTAACCCCTTTCTGCGTGATTTTTTAGAAAGAGCTGAAAAAATATATGTTGTTACTTTCAATGTTAGTAGTTAATAAAAACAGTTTCGACAAAAATCTTTTTATTATCCTTTTCATTAAAAATAGGTTTGGCCTATGTATGGCACATCATGCAGTTTAGTATTTTTCAACAACGTTTGGCTCATATATGAACCATTATAAAGGAGTTAAGATACTCAAAATATCTCTATACCCACACACCCAAATTCTCCAAAGTCCAAAATCAACGAGTGACAAACGATAACTTTTTAGTTCAATATTTTTATTTATATTGGAAGAAAGTTTAGTCATGAATTTTGTACGGTGAATTCACTCAAACTTTTTCCGCCAAACATTATTTGCACAATAAATTTAAGATTGAAAGATAAATGCAGGCTGTTCACACTTTGCGTGGAACTATTCCGAAGATATCGCGAATGATTTATTGCAGTCCGTACAAAAAAGGTATAGTTTTAACACGTACGAACAGTTAAGACTTCGCTTGATCTGCATTCATATGCATGATAAGAAGTATGGTTGAACAGTGATTTATGAACAGGCGTGCAGTTAAAACGTACAGTTAAATATTAGCAACAGTCTTATCATTGATGTTAAATCGTTTATCTGATTCACGTGTTGTTTGACGTTCATTAATTACAATTTTGGAGATTATCTTGAAAGCTCGAAGCAGGTTTGAACATTGATGTAGTGGAATATTGAATAATGTTCGTGAAATATACTTCACTGGAATTACGTTTATTCTGCTTTAAATATCAATTCCTTTTTTTATTGCGAATCGCTGATTTGTGGAATATTTTTATTACGAATACTACAATTCATTGTGCTGTATATATTGTTGTTGCGATGGCGATGCAAAATGCGTATAAATAAAGCAATTAATTCGTAATATTTATGGAATAGAAATATTTAATACACAAGTCTTTTATGTCGTGTATAGGTTCATTTATAACTCTTAGTAGTGACTATAACATTCTTTTATTTTTAATATACGAAATAAATATATATCAAATATGAAATAACTCTATACAGAAAAATAAACTCAATTAAAAAAAACAGTTTGCACAAAAGTTTCCTAAAAATAGTAAAAAATTGTAAAATTGCAAAAATTGCATGATTCAAACGCGTTGAAACGTCGGACAATCTCGAAAGTGGCGAGAAAAAATTGCTACGAAATACGTACTTTTCGGATGCTAATACCTAACAATATAATGCTATGTATTACAATGAGCGCAACAAGTTGCGGTATTATATTACAGATATTACTTTTGAAACTCGGAAACGTAGAATTTTACTAACTGATCAAAGTGGTCTTGGATCCTATTTTAAATCACAGATTCTGTTCACGATTATTACAAAACATCTTTAAATAACTTACAATTTTACATTTTATTCATAATTTACATTATTACATAAGCGTATCCATAATTTACCTTTCAAATTCATTTTCAATTTAAAATTAAATCGTAGTTATATATTGGCAAATCGTAAACTTTTTCGATCCCTTTAACTCCTATGAATCGCTATTGCAACGTTTAGCTAGTTCCCCGACGATATCAATAAAAAAGATATAGGCAGTAAACTGTAGAGTAGCGTGAATATTTGAAAGAATCTCCTGGAGATTTGCGATGCTTTAAAGAACAGCACACGGGGAAACTTTGCCGCCCGCGGTGAACACATTTCCTCTTCGGTCCTCTCTCTATTCGTTCACACATTTTCAAGCTGCTCTACACTCCTCCACCAGGATGGACTAAGGTAACCTCGTTCACGGACCGCTTGAAATAGGAAACGTATTTCTTCGCGTGACAAGCGAAATTCATTTGAAAAAATATGAGCTACATTCCCACAAGGATTCTTGGACGTCGTAAAATACAGCGTTTAGGCTCTTCCTGACTCCTATGTTTCAACGCCCTCCACGATGTACTTGTTGTCTGAACGTTCTCGCTATTTTTCTTCGGAAATTTACTGCGAAATTTGCAGTTAACCCTCTCGGTTCTTATGATATGTTATACGTCACGGTTGAAGTCACTATATAACGGAAATTACAAATTTGTAACCTAACCTAACAAAACTTACAAACTTGTAGCTTGACGTTATTATCAGGTGGTTTTTTCTGTCTCGGTTTTGAAGCACTTTTTAAGAGGATCAAAAAATTGTATGAATGATTTTAAACTGCACTTCGATAAAATTTTACGAAGTTATTTATTAGTATTTTTTAAGAGATATTTTGTAAAACGCTTATTTTATAAAAATCTGCAATTATACTGTTGCTAATAGTTTCATAAGTACTTCATGTAACCTTCATTTATCTTCACTTCAAAACAGTTTACATAAATATATTCGAAAATGAAATGAAGTCGAATAGTAGCAATAAAATTATTAGAATAGAATTACAGCTGTGCATGTTGGTACCACAGAAATATTACAAGAAACGAATCAATTATCGTAAGTCGAATATTTACCAACTTGTAATAATTTATTCGTTGAATACACAGTTTCGATTATTTAATTTCGCAAGTGTACGTTGCGTGAAAACTGTGACGTGAAACGTTCGAATAATTGAAGCACATCAAACGATACAATTTTCGAAATGAACAATTGAAACTAAAGCTGGGATGGTAACGTCATTGAAAAGCTGATGAGAGTAAATTTTCCTCGTAAAAAATCCTCGTGCTAATTATGTAAAATGATATGAACGAATCTGTGCTAGCTATACGTTACATATCAACAACTGAATACGTCTGTCAGATTAAATATCCGCTTTCAATGTAACATTTTTTAATTATTTCACC
Organism: Megachile leachella; assembly: GCA_963576845.1. Classification (NCBI taxonomy): domain Eukaryota; kingdom Metazoa; phylum Arthropoda; class Insecta; order Hymenoptera; family Megachilidae; genus Megachile; species Megachile leachella. The sequence goes on from OY756248.1 coordinate 16,828,097, forward strand.
CCTAAAGGAAGACGTATTTTAAAAACAGCTTTCATTTGTAGCTATCTATAAATGTCAGATATTTAAATGAAATTTTACGATAACTGTTACTGCAATTTCAAGATATTTTTAATATTTTAATCATTTATTTAAACCTCTTCATTTGTCAATTTGATCAATTTCCAAATATAATTGTGTAGACTTTTAATATTCAAATACCAGGTTCTCATTTTTCGCCTCTTTAAAAATTTAAGTTTTCTTAAAATAAAAGTTAAAAATTAACCGCTACATCTAGAGATGCAACTCACAGTTTTTAAGACAATCGTAACTATTTTATAGAAGGTTTAAAGAGTTGTAGAAGTATATTAGGTAACATTTCAACGTCTCACAGGAAAAATCTGGTGTCTGCATAATTCAATAATTGCATTTTCTATATTAAGTTACTGAATTGTTAAATGAGTGAAGCTTTATAACATACAAAATTCTGTGCGACGGTGCAATGTATGAGTGACAGGAAGGGTTAATGTCAACGTTCCTTCCTCATAGATCGTTTAATACCGGAAGCAGAGGTCCCGTACGGCGGTATCAGGAAACAATATTGTATATTGGATGCTCTATTCATGTCAGAGAGTAAATATCCGTCATATGCAAGCTAGAAATTGCATTAAGACAAGCTTTCTATTGCGAAGGTTTCTCCTGTTTCTACTTTGACGTATACCTAAAGTATTTTGCATGACTATAATTAATATGAAATATTGCTTTGTAGGAAAATGATTCCAATAAAGTATATTATGTGACCCAATTATGGAAGCTTCCAGCTTGTTTGCACAATCATTTATAAATTAAAAGTGCTCTTGTATGAGTACTATATTCTCAACGCTAGATTCAAAAACTCCATTTGTGTAAAAAATATCTTAGAAATCGATTTATATAAAATATAACTGTGTTTTATTAACAATAGTTTGTTTTAGTAAAATTCATAGATGTTAACAGTTTAAGTATCTTCGATGAAGACATTTTGTTATTTAAATTACATGCTGTTTAAGTTACAGAAGAACCAGCTTTTATAAGAAACAATTTATAAACATTTGCAATTAAGAATAATAACACAGTTAAAAATATTTATAACATTAAATATCTGCATCCACATTAACATTTACAACATGAAGTATAAATATTTTGAATTGGTAGGAAAATGTAAGATGAATGAGAATATTAATTGTGCAGAAATTTTAGTACTCTAACAAGACCGAAAGGAATGAGATAATGCATATGTAGAAATAATTGGTTGATTAATATTTCAGTAAGTCAATATTTTGTATGTGTGCACGAAACATGTGAAATGGGTGTTAGAATCGAAGGTGACAATGCGTGTAATGGGCAAAGTGCAGCACGAATCTGTTCTGCAAGCATGGCTCTCGGCGCATTGCCAACATCCTAATTATTCTTGCTCCGTTAAGCTCGTTTAATACACCGATTTGGCAATTCCTCTTATTTTTCCAGTTGCGTGATTCGTATAGCCATACTGGAATCAAATGAACGTGCATATATGTATAAATACTAACATACAGTGTCCTACATAGGCAGATATAAGAGTGCCGATCCAAGTTGAAATAAATATACGAATTATGGAAGCTGGAGTGAATTAACGGTTGCTTTAATTTTCTGAGTTTCTAAGTTTTTGAAGTTTTAGGTTTTTAGATTTGAAATTTTTCAAGTCTTCAAGTTTTCAAGTTTCAATGTTTCTAATTTTCTAGTTTTCTAGTTTTCTAGTTTTCTAGTTTTCTAGTTTTCTAGTTTTCTATTTTTCTAATTTTCTAATTTTCTAATTTTCTAATTTTCTAATTTTCTAACTTTCTAAATTTCTTGATTTTTAAACTTCTAAATTTCTATATTTCCACATGTTTCTCTAAATCTAAAAATTTCTAGATTTCTATATTTTTATGTCTCCAAATTTTTTCCCATCTTTAAAACTTTAAATCCCTAAATTTTTAGAATTTAATTCTAATAACATAAACAGTCAATTGTTAATAACCTAAATTGTTCAGATCAATCAAAATATCTTGAAATTAATAAAAATTGAAAAATAAATATTGAGAAATACCTACCTTCTATAAGTAATAGTAATATACATTTCTTTCATCGAAAGCCGAATATTGGAAATGTAATAGAATATAGGAAATAGTACTTTTCTTTCCAAGAATAAAATAATAAAATGTACATTTATATTTTCAATATAAGAAATGACCGTATTGAAGGATCGAACCGGTGAAACCTTCGGTCTCAACATCTGTATTTTACGACCGCTGTTCACAATTTTCTTTTTAGCGGTTAAAATTGTTAATAACAGAATTTGGGGTTTAAAAATTTCAATAATAACTTTCATCGTTTAATATCAATAATGCAATAGCTCTCAGTATTTCAAATTTTCAACATCTAAAATCAATAATAATAATTTTTTGATATAATCAATAATAGCTTTTAATATTTAAAATTATTGGTAAGTTTCGAGTGTTTAAAATTTTCAATAATAATTTCTAGCATTAAAAATTGTTGGTAACAGCCTTTTATTATTTAAAATCGTTAATAATAACATTTAGCATTTAAAATCGTTAATAGTAGCTTTCAACTCTTAGATTTGCTAACAACAGCTTTTATCTTCTAAAATTTTCTCATAACAATTTTTAGCATTAAAAACTTCTGGCAATAATTTTCTCCATTTAAAGTCTTCAATAACAGCTTTTATCCTTTAAAATTGTTTTAGTACTTAAGATTGTTAATAACAGTCACTAATAACCTAAGAAGGTGCATGTGACCTTAAACATTCAATTAAAAAAAAAAAAAAACAGTTTTTAGCAAGAACTCATTTATTAAGAATTCCTGAATAATCTACCAATCTGTATTAAAATATATGTTACACTACTAGCCGTTTATCAGAGTGCTGAACGTACACGAAACTCCTAAAAATTGCTCATATTTTGTGATCTGCATTACGACCTCCTAACCTCCATTGTGACAACGGTTATCATATGGTAATTCAAAGATGCGTTCGATAGCAACACAAGGACAACAGAGTCAAGTATATACGGTCGTTTCCCATGGTGTTATGAGAAAATAGAATTGGTAATTGAATGTGACTCGCAAGCTACCACTCGTTCATGCTTAAGATAATCCTCGTAAAAGAGATTTGACAGACATAAAGGGTTTTCATGCTCGTACAAGCATAATTGAAAATTCGTTTAAAATTCTTCTATATTCGTAAGAGTATTGATATTTCTCTCAGATTCAGGGTTTGAATGAGTCGATAGCAACTACGTGCAGAAAATACCGTTTGGTACGCACTTATGGGAAGATGAAAAGAAATCACTTCAGATGGTACCGGTAAAAGCTATATTTCGCTCGTCTTTGATCGATTCGAACCTCTCACCTTTTGATTATTGCCACACTTTGATATAGTAAGCAAGTTATAGATATCATGAATGCGGTACTTGAGAGATGAATGCTTAACATTTTCAAATATCTATCGCTTTGAAACTCAATGGCTTCTAGTACTCTCAATGCATTTCATTTACTCTGTATCACTTAATATGATACCAGTCGATTAGTTGAATGAGATCCAATTTGATCGGTTGAATACAATATTTTTTTATTAACACTGTTTGCTCAGTTGAATTTGATACTATTTGGTCAGTTATATACGTTATTTAATTAGTCAAATATAACTCTATTCGATTGCTTCAATACGATTTTATTTGATTATAATATGATACTAGTATCAACCATTTGGCTAACAAAATTCGTGTACCCTTTACAATTATATGTTAATGTATTAACTTATGCTGAACCTAAGAGATCATTATCGTCTTAATGTAGATGTGACCGTAATGTAGATGTAAACTGTTAATTTGATGATAGACATTTAATATTCAACATAGAATTCTCATGCAATAATAATCAGCACATGTCATCAAGTCGGATCCATAATTCGAAACTAAGACCAATTTGTGCGTTCTCCTCAATCAGTATGCACATCGCTGAATGTAACGGAACTTTGACATTATCTAACTCTGTAGAAGGAGATTAGTATGAACATGGTTGTTCTGCTTCTGTGGCAAAATCAGTTAGATCTTAAATCTGACTTTGTGAATGTTTGTGCTGATTCGTGTTTATGTAGATGTTAAATTAAGTATCAAACTTTGAGTTATCAGTCGTACAAGAAGATAAGTTGTTAGCGTAAACATAACACGATATGTAAAAAAAGCAACAATAAAAGAAGTACATATAATATATTTATATTATAATATATACAATCTACTTATATTTTTACAATATGTATAAAAGATATATCAATACATGTAATGTAAAAGAGGAAGATAACTTCAATTTTTATTTTAACAAAATTTTTTTTTATTTGGAAACTAATATTTGTTATTGAAGAGCTACGAAAATTGTAATTGTTTTAATTTTTATATGAATTTAGAAAATGCAAATGAACTTTCGTAAGTGTTATTCAAACGATTGAAACTGATTTTAGAAACTTTAAAAATATTTCAAGTAACGCAGTGTTAGACGGACATGTTATGCGAGATTGCGATTCGAGATTCGAATTACGACAATTCCTTAAAATGAATTGCGATTAATCCTTACAACGATCTGATGTAATCTTCTGCACTTAATGAAGTAATTAGGAGGATTTAAAAGGACGTGAATCAGAACTGGAACGTTCAACTATTCTAGATACCCCACGAAATATTGGAAGTTTTAAACCTAATTAACTAATGAAGCTCCAATTTCTGTTACCAATTTCTGAAACAGATTCAAATATACATATAATACTTTGATTCGACTTTGAAGTTGCATGAAAGTCAAACAGGTCTTAGTAAATAGTATGGGAAAAGACGGAGTACGAAAATATTTATTGGCAAATTAGTTTGTAGGAACGTAAAAGGTTAGTACAAAATTGGAATAAATTTAATGGAATAACTTTGTCGTCAATTAGTTAAATTAATTGGTAAACAGTAACCTGATAAATATATTTATTAACATTATTATTCTTCATATTACTGCAACGAGGTGGACCTAACCTATAAACCTAACCTATTTTACCCAAACCACGTATTCTTACTTAAACTAAAAATATTTATTTCTGTTAGCTAGTGAAATACATATTACAGAATTAGACCTCAGTATTAGAGAGGATTAGTCCTCAATACAAGTTTTTATCGATGCAATAATTTCATGACTTTTCATTCCCTCCCACTTGCAGTTTTAAATCAATTCTTTACCCATAACAGCAATAAGACCAAAGTCGTTACATTCTAACGAGTATTTTTTGATTTATGTTAGTCACATCTGGTTGTCCGAACCTTTATCTTAGCAGTAGGTCTTTCGTTTGCAGTTTTCTATACATGCCGAGGTATTGCTTGATTTTACTACTTGCTACGGTCACTTTGAAACCCCAGACCCTCTTCATACATCATTTGTATTTCCATCTCCATCCGAATTTTAGCTAAACCAATAGAAAATTAGAAACTGTTTTCCCTCACCAACGTCACAAAAATTATACCCACTCCGAGCTTTTGTGAAATGTCAAACATCTTCGAAAAGACACTCTCGAACAGTCATCAACATAGCAAAATAAACGCTAGTCAAAGTCAAATTTATTTCTTAGACGCAGTCCACTTATGTTCACTCATTGTGAATCCTAATGACACAAAGTGTCGTTTAATCGTCACTGCTGACGTTACGACGCACATACACGGACTTTCATACATTAATTTTCTTTATACACGTACATAAACAAGTTTCCAGTAGATTCATTAAATAATTTTTATAAATGTCCATCGTGAGAAATGCGCTCAATGTAAATTGTGTTCGTTGTCAACTAGCTGTCTCTTACGACACGAATATTTTTCTAGGACAAATGATAAAATTAGATCATTCTAAACTCTATCAGATCATTGTAGCTTTACAAGTTTTCAAATAGCACCAACAGCTATTTCCACCGTCTTATCACAAATGTCAGACGCTGAAAAAAGTACGAGTCAAATATTTCTCTTGGAATTGTATTGTTCGTAAGTTTTATAGTAATCGGAAGTTATCCCTTCCTGATATCCCCTAGTTGCTTGTAACTAATGTTCGACATTATAACTCGTATTCTCATTGCTCGGTGCTGTTTGTTTTCCTAACATGTACTAGATAAGAATGATAAGTCACCAAACGAGTCGCTGAGTGTACTATAAAAACTGTTCCTATTTCCATAGCAGAGGGTTACAGGGATAACTTCTGGTCTGACTTCTAACCACGGTGGAAAGAGGTCATATATTTCTTTGCGGCTTGAACGGATAGATCAAGCGACTATCAGATAATTAAATTCCTTCTGCGCCGGCACATTTTGAATATTTAATTCATCTGTGTCTGATTCCTTCTTTATAAGAGCGCGAGAAAAATGCATCGCTTGATTAAAATACCGTAGAAATTGATTAATATCCTCGGTGATTTAAATTCACGTATTTTCCTTACATGATGGAATAAATATGTTTAGATGGTAAATATTATTATTTGATTTGAAATAAATTAAACTGGGAAGAAAGAGTTTTAAAATGTATTATAACTCTTACATCAATATTTAAAAAAAGTACATTATTGCACTTTTACATTATTTATATTACAGCTATAAATATTGTACAAAGTAATGAAGGCGTTTGAAACTTTAGCTTTAATTTCAGAAAAATGAGAATATTTTGAAACAAGTAAATTTTTAAGTTTGAGAGTCTCTGAATTTTTAATAAAAAAATTTCTAATATTTTAGTTTTGTAAGATGAGAACGATGAGAATTTAGAAATATAGAAATTCAGATCTCCAAATCATCAAATTTTCAGACCGAGAGATCGATTACCCATCAGTGTCCATAAATGCACGCCAGTTACACGTTCGTGCACTACAAATCAGTTTGGTCACCGCTGATCAATAATATATGATTGGTCCGTTAAATTATAATTGAAATATGTAAGCAAATATTGTTCAAACATTACAACAGTTGTTATGGTTACTTCATTTATTGACTGTTCATTTGTTAGTCAGCTATATCGTTATTAAAATTTACGTACTAGTTTACTTTTCAAATTAAAATTTATATCGCAGAAAATTAATAAATCTTTTAATTAGTACATGTACTTAGGTCCTAAATATATTTAGGACATATATTATTAACTACATTTTTTATTAACTACATTCATTATTTAATACTTATATTACTTAAAGCATATATTAATATTCGATGCATATATTAACCTCCATGCAACCCTCATGCAGTTTCGAAAATGCGTTTATTTTCTCTATTTATTTACAGTATTTATTTTCTGCCTTGTTCTGTTAAAGTTTTGCTTTAACACTTAATGAAAAACAGTGCTTCAAAGACTGTGTGTGCAAACTGGCGGAAATATCATTTAAAATATACATATAACGTTTGCGAAACCGCCGCGAGATTCTCCGTGTGTTTTGTTGAAACAGCGTTCGATATATGTATAACGGTACGTTTGAAAAGAACCTCTTGATCATGCTCTGATGGCACGCATATCGAATATTGGTCAAAAAGTACGAAAATTAAAAGCAGTGTGCATCCAAAACAATAGGATCACCGCACCAAAGCAAATTAAAAATTCTTTTGCAATTTACAGCTTTGTTCTCGAGATATAAACAACCGAAAATTGGAAAATCGACTTCCGGTACACACTCGGATATAACGGGATAGCACGAACGCATAACCGTTTATTTGTAACTTGGTATATATTGATTAAAAGACACAACCCAAAATAGATACTGTAAATTGACGATAGCCTTTTATTGAAATTCATATTTTTGATGAAAATTTTATATCGCTTTCTTTGTGTAATTTACTTATTTCAGTTTATTCTCTTCAAAAATGGCTCGGCTCAAATATTATTTCACGAGTTGAAAGAAATAAAAGTAGTAAAAACTACAGCAAATAGAGGGTAAAAGAGGGTAACAAATTAAAATATTTGACGTGTGCTGTTTTGTATATTCATCGAATATGTTTTTTATTATTTTGAGGTTATGCGCTTTCTCCATGCTTCGATCATTGTATGTTTATGTAAATATTTAGGTTCAGTTTTGAAATTAGAATTTATTGTACATATTAAACATTTATTAACTGAGTGAATCGATAATAAGAAACAGTAAATGGATAAACAAAATATTATTCAATTAAATTATATTAAACTGAAGTAAATGCAGACATTGATACATATTGTACGATTAATGTACGAGGACAAAATCTTGTAATTTTTCCATGAGCGTTCTTCAAGATACGTCTGCATAACACATGAATTTCTAAAACAATTAATAGAAAATTATTTTCATAAAAATCGCCCGATAGAAAAGAAGCTATAATAAATATAAAACATTTTTAAAAAATATTAGGGTGAGGTATTGTTCCATATTTTTGCAATACCAATTTCCCACGATAAAATTACGAATGTGCAATGTATTGCTTGACTTTAAACAGTTTAATCGCTGCAGCAGAAAAACAAAATCGTATAATCTGAAATAAATTAAATCAGTTTTATTTGTGCCAACGTTTCACAATTCGCATGCAAGTTTAATTTATGGACGCTTTTTGCACATCGAATTTATTCGGCAGCGATTTGCTATTCGCATCAACTTTAACTTTCACGGGTTGATCATTAACATTTGCGTAAGCGTCTGATCCATCTGTGAATCTACCGATACCATTTCGTCCTTAATTTCCTCATTAATATGCAGTACCCTGCTAAGATCCTTTAATAGAGGAACGGTGCGATCTCCGTTGCGAACTACTTCATTATACGGTCAAGTGTGGGAAGAATTCCAGAGATAGATACAATTACGACGGCATTGCAGTGGAATTAAAAGTGTCTGATTACAAATCTTGCACACGTACGAAACTTTTGCGAAACTTTTACCAGAGATGCAGAAAAGTAGAGAAACGACACTGATTATATAATGTCAAAAGAACGAGCATGACCGTTCGAAAACTTTCGTTTCACTTATCGATTTTAACAGAAGGTTCTCTGCCAAAAATAATGAGCTTCTGATATATCAGTGCTTTGCAAGTTGTACTATACTTCTGCACAATAAACAAAATTTAAACACTTTTGCACAGTAAGCTTATCGTGCAATAATAAGCTAATCTTTTCATTGAAATATGAGGTGCGCTCTTTTGCTAACCTTTTGGAATGAAGTAAATGCTGTGATTTCATCGTAGTTGAATGTGCAATGGTGTTTGAATATACAAAGGTCTAAAATGAGTATCTGAAATGAGATTTAAAATGAGTATCTGAAATGAGGTTTAAAATGAGGTTTAAAATTTATCCTAAGTGAGATTTAAACGAATATGTTAAATGACATTTTAACTATTTTTGGTTTGTTACACATTCTTGTATAAAATTTAAAATATTTTCATTTCTTATTTATTTTACTTGTAGCACATTTAGAATGCAAATAATTTATGTACATTCAAACAAAAATCGAGTTCCAATGAAAAATATGTGAACAGGTTTTCGCACGCACGTTGTTTGCGAAGTTCAAATTTAACAACAAAATAAAAATGTAATATAACAAATAGTACATAAATGCTTCGTTAAAAAGTTATAATAAATATAGAACTCAGAAATGTCGTTCACCTTTATCGATTCAAGGCTGATGTGAATATATTCTGCATTTTTGATAGAGAAAGATTATCTCAATTTGCCGCACTTATGCATCATTCGCAAGATTGTACTTTTAAATCTTAACTCTCAAATTGCAGGATCGATTTTATGATCGCAGGTACTTACATCGAAGCCTCTGCATATTTCATTTTTTAGCAGGGTTTATGATTTTGTTATAGTTTGCTTTGTTCGCGATTTCAAGTTTTTTTTATAATTTAATGTGCTGTAACGTGGTACTTAAAATGCTACATTTTACAATTTATGTAAGTGCTGACGACTTCAAAAAATTTTTTGTGAATTTAGGAAATTTGTGAATTTTGGGAAATTTGAGGATTTGAGAAATTTGGAAATTTGGTAAATGGAGAACTTGGGAATTTGGGAGTTTGGGAAATAGGGAATTTGGAAAATAGAGAATTCAGGAATTTGGGAGTTTGGGAAATAGAGAATTCGGGAATTTGGGAATTCGAGAATTTGGGAATTCGAGAATTTGGGAATTTGGAAATTTGGGAATTTGGGAATTTGGAAATTTGAGAATTTAGAAATTTAGAAATTTAGAAATTTGGGAAATATGGAAATAGAGAATTTGAGAAATTTGGGAAATTGAGCTTCTTTTGCTTTGGATCGACCTCACGCGTCACCACCTGTGTAGACACACATGTAGGTATGTGATATGTAATACAACGACAAACTTATCAGTTTACTGTCAGGAGAAGATCAATTGAAGTCTCGAAACTATTGTTATATAGTTTTGTTATTGTTGAATAATTGAATAATTTCGTCAGCGTTTAAACGAGGGGTCGCAACCCCAAATGGGGTCGTAAAGTGAAATGTTAGGGTTGCGAAAATTTAATTCGCATGTGCTTAACGAAACACATCCTTCTCTTTAAAATGTGATTTACTTTCATTAATTCTGGTCCACTTGAAAATGCTAAGGCTATATTTTTTTGTACATTATTTTTCAAACATACAAATCGCTTATAAAAAATTTCTATTTTTATACTTTAATTTTATAATTGACTTAACTTACTTTAATGATGAAAGATGTCTTGACTGAAAATAATTTAACAAATTTTGTAAAGAATATAATAATAGCAAACAGTTATTTATATAAATAACTGTTTTTATAAGAATTATAAGATTTATATAGATTTATAAATTTTATAAATCTTGTTTCATCATTTCGAAGAATTTTGTCTTATGCTTCTCGGCTAATAAAATATACCGAGAAGACGAAAATTTCACAAAGCTTTAAGGTTTGATTTCACTTCCTTAGAGTGAATGTGAGTGAAAAAGGAAATCGTCCGTTGCATAACTAGGTGCCCTCTACAAGCCCATAAAAGTTTCGTTCAAATGAGAATTTCCGGGAAACCTTCCTCGTTAGTTAGGTGAAGTCGAATTCAACCTGAACACCATTTTTGCTATTTTCAAACGAGATTGGAAAAGTTATTACCTCACTTTATTTGCATTTATTTATATAATAGGGAACAATACTTTTTTATGCTGACTTTTTAAATTACATTCTGAAAATTATTTATAAATTTTCATTTTAGTTTATGCAAAATTAACTTTTGTTAAATATAAATTGATACAATTGTAGATATCTAGAATTTCTATTTTTAGGTATTTTATATTGGCACTTTTTTAGATGTCTTCGATCCATTCTTAAATATCCTGAATTCATATATTGAACTTACTTAAATCTGAAATGAAATAACTTATTAAATAAAATTAAATAACAACGATAAGATTAATTTGTAAATTTCTTTATTATTTTTATTCCACTTTTCTTTCCTGTGTTTTACTTTAGTTCCAATTGAACTGCTATTTATTACAGCAATTTATTTTCAATAAAATGTCAACGTCATTTAAATTAAAATTGCTTTCCAGCTACAAAAGTTTATTCATAAATACGTTAATAATTCCAAATTACAAATAAAACTTTTAATAACAATTCCTTTTCTATAGAATTGATTGCAAAGCTAAATAATCACTTTAGTCGATTAACCTAATTTAATGGCCTCATACAGGGCGATTCAAATAATATGTCGCTTACAATCTCAGAAACTCTGAAAGTTAAAGCAAATTAATAAATAAATATCCAACTAATCAAACTATCAAATAAGTCACAAAATTTCGACAGTTTACTGACAAGTGTCTAAACTACTAACTGTACAAACTTCGTCCAAAGAAACTTCATCGCTGCATATACACCAGTGAAGGTCCAGAAACAAATTCCATTGATCTAAGTGTCCCTGCAAGACTTAAGATAATGAAACACCCACGCTTACCTGTGTTACTCGTAAGTTTGGTATCAAGAAGATTGGTGACCCAAAGTGGTAGATTCGTGTCAGCCTCAAGAATTTCAGAGGACATGACGTGCCTGAAAAGTTAAATTGGATCCGAAAACATTTACGAGAGAAGTTCTCGCCACAAATTTTAAAGCTTTAATGTTTGATTGTCTTCAGTAAAATTCGTGTCAGTTCATTTCGGTCGAGATGTAGATGTCATACTTTCATCATACAAACCTGAGAATGATATTACTCATTGGACCAAATATCATCACATGTTTTATAGGAAATTTTGTTAAGTTTATGGACAAAGTGGTTGATAGATCGAGCTGCTAAGTTGCAGTTAAGTTGGTACTTCTGCAGAATTGCAAAAATAATACTTTGAGCATTTTTACCTTTGCGATCCCTCGCGATTCAATTATAAATACTATAAATAAATTTTGTAGAACCCCTATAACTTTCATGTCATCAGTTCGCTAACTGTATCAAAGTATCATAAACGTCGGAATAACAGAATAACTATGAAAAATTATAATGTACTTCCCTCGGAGTTCTTTTGGAACACAGAGTAGGGTCTGAAGAAACTGAATTATAATTTGGGTCTGACATAGACCTTGCCGTTAAAGGGATAACGAAGTAACTTGGTAATAGGTTTTGTAAGAATATGTATGTCCTAGGCTTTGCTCGATTAAGGGCGAATGCAAGGGAAGGATTTAACTGCGAGCGAGGACAGGAAGGTTTTTGTTGGGTACCTCAAAAACTGAGAGCAAATGGCGTAGAGCTTTTTCTTTCGACTTTGACTAAAGGAAGTCTACGTTGAATGTACTTTTAAGAGATTTCGTCACTCGATTTAATGCGTCCGCTGTACATTAAAGAACAAAAATGAAATGTTATATATTCATAGTTAGAATTTTAAAAATGTAGAAATTTGATCATTTACAAATTTGAAGTTTGGAAGCAAAGGAATTTGAAAAGTTGCAAATTTAGCAAGTATACTACAAAATATAAATTTGCGCAGGAAAATTCTTACTTTTTTGATAGATATCGGTCTTTATTATGAAATGTAATATTAATACGTTCGTCACATAGTTCCAAATCAAATGTGGTCACTAATAACCTAAGAAGCTGCATGTCATCTTAAGCATTCAATTAAAAAAAGAAAGAATGTCAAGATTTGAAAGTGAAGGATTCTGATAATTTTGTTATTTGGAGATTTGGAAATTTAGGAATTGTAGAATTGGGGAATATGGAACTTTGGCAAGTAGGTAATTGAGGAAATAGGGAATTTGGGAACTAGGAAATTTGGCAACTAGGAAATTTGAGAACTAGGAAATTTGGCAACTAGGGAATTTGGAAACTAGGAAATTTGGGAACTAGGAAATTTGGCAATTAGGGAATTTGACAACTAGGGAATTTGGAAACTAGAGAATTTTGGAACTAGGAAATTTGGGAACTAGAGAATTTGGAAATTAAAGAATTCGGGAACTAGGGAATTTGGGAACTAGAAAATTTGGGAATTAGGAAATATTGAAACTAAGGAATTTGGGAACTAGAAAATTTGAGAACTAGAGAATTCGGGAACTAGGGAATTTGGAAACTAGGAAATTGGGGAAATAGGAAAGTTGGGAACCAGAAAATTTGAGAAATAGGGAATTTTGGAATCTGGGAAGCAACAAATTTTGAGACTTAAAAATTTGAGAATGTGAGAATTCGAGAGTTTGGAAGTTTAGTAATTTAGGAACTTAGAATTTCATTTTAGAAATTCCTAAATTAAGGAATTCAAAAATCCAGAAATTCCCAAATATAATAATTTATAAATCTTATATTCATTACATATGACATAAGATATAAAATTACGATTATCTTCTAAAGATAATTTTATAGTACAATGACTTCAATAAAATATTCGTAACGTTTCGACAAATCTCATCTTCACTGATATATGACGGACATTATTACCGGCAATAATTCAAATTTTATCCTTTATGCAAATTCCCTCTAATCAATTCAGAGCTGGGTAGTAACGTTTGATTAGGTTCAAAGTCTGTATTTCTATCTAGATATTCAGATATATAGAGATTAATTCCATCTCAGTAGTGTTATCTTGTAATATCTAAATCCATGCACGCAGTCACTAAGGAAATCTCATTAATTATTCACGAGCAAATATTCGTGACGTGAAAGCGATCACGAATTGTTCCTGTCGTTTAGCGTGCAGCCAACAATCGGTAGAGGAAATCGATAGCAAATATTGGACGCCATTGATCACCTCTATTGTCGGTGTAATTATTTGAATAGTATTTTCAAGTAAATCATGGCTTGCTGTGATACTTGTAATTTAACATTTTTATCCGATTTGTTCCTGTGTTTAGCGGACTTGAAATCATAGAATTAATTTTGTAATATTCAGAAAAATATTTGGACGACATACGCATGACCTGGCTTATTTTTAAATGAAATTCTGCATGAGGAAATTTTTTTAAAATATAGAATAAATTTTTTTATATTAAAAGATTTCGGTGAAGATATTATAAAATTAATAGCTCACAAAATATTGAACTTGGACCTTGTTAATTAGTATTGTTATTAATTGTAATATATCATTATTAATTTATTATGGAAATTCTGTATCTTATGAAAATAAGAGCGTAATGCAATTTGGTTTTTGTTGGATATTCACTTCATGTTGATAGTGGTACAACTTAAAAAAGTATTTCATTAGAATGTCATTTTAAAATGTTTTAATCTATTATTAGTTATTACGTATCGTTATTAATCTCTATAAATGTCGTTCTATCTAAATAAAATAAAAGCAATCGTATTCAGAATAAAAACAAAAATTGAAGTTCGTATTTTAAACTTTGGTGCATTAAAGCAGATGTGTATCACAAGAATTGCAACTGTTAATAGAAACAGAAATTTCTTCCATCGTTTCAAAATTTAAATCCTTGCGAAGTATGAACTTATATTATCAATACATCGATTCGATATCACTTAGGTAACTGAACACCTAACTCTTCAATACCACTTGTCCAACCAAATATTGACTCCATTGCATTTATGTGATTACTTACAGACTACAGTATTGCTATTCTACTTGCCTGACCAGCTATGTTCCACTTCTACTGCTTTAAACATATAGATCTTACCTGATACTGTTTTACTTGACAGACCATCTGCCGTTCTACAACTTCTCGTTGTATTTATTTGTCCTTATTCATACTATTCCACTTATCTTACTGTCTGAAATCTATATTCAAGGTTTATTTATTTATTTGGAAATTATAGTTACAAATATGGTAGACGTAAGTTTGTAATCATGTAATTTTCAAATTCGGGGAATTTGGAGATTTGGGGATTTGGGAATTTGGGAATTTGGGAATTTGGGGAATTAGGGGAGTTTGGGGAATTTGGGCAATTTGGGGAATTTGGGGAATTTGGGGAATTTGGGGAATTTGAAGATTTGGGGATTTGGAGATTTGGAGATTTGGGGATTTGGGGATTTGGGAATTTGGTAGTTTAGAAATTTGGAAGTTTGGGAATTTGGAAATTTGGAAATTTGGGAATTTGGGAATTTGGGAATTTGGGAATTTGGGAATTTGGGAATTTGGGAATATGGGAATTTGGGGAATTTGGGGATTTGGGGATTTAGGGATTTGGAGATTTGGGGATTAGGGAATTTAGAGATTTGGGGATTAGGGAATTTAAAGACTTGTGGATTCGGGAATTTGGTAGTTTGGAAATTTAGAAATTTGGAAATTTGGAAATTTGGAAATTTGATAACGTGATGACTCAGTAATTTGGAAATTTAGAACTTTGAATACCTAGAAATTTGAAAAACTAAAATTTTAAAAATCTGAACGCTTAGAAATTTAGAATTTTAAAAAATAAAAAATTTCAGAATATTAAGAATTCAGAAGTGTAGAATTTTCTAAAATTCCAAATTCCAAAATGTGTACTTGCATAAATCTAAAAACTTGCAAAATTTAAGCTCTTAAAATGTAAAGTACTTATGTATATATCTGTATTTATATTTATTATTAAACACTCCAATAAAAGAGGAACCAAAATAACAACTGAAACTATTTATTATATCATGATTTTAACCCAAGGCTCATGTTATTTGTCATGTTTTATCGAATGAAATGAACATTTGGTTACTGATGGAAACACGATCGCTAATGCGTACATTTACCTTAGTCATTGCACATGTACCAGCAGTAATGCATGCTTGAATGATCGATATGAACATTCATGTATCACAAACACACGTGACAAATTTTCTGCATTATATTCTTTTCTCTAAATTCATTAAATAGTCCATCTTCAAATTACATTTGTAAACTTTTCATAACGTCATTTCATTTTTTTTTATAAACAAGTTCTACTTACAAAGTCAGATTTACATATAATTTAATATTCACTTGCATTAAATATTTTTGTAATAAAAAAAATCCTGCAAATAAAAAATATTCATTAAACACCAGACATGATCATAGTAATAATGAATAATAAAATTAATTGAAATAACATTGTTACTATTAATATACTTAACATATAACATTACTAATAATTTATATAAAACTTTACAACTATATTACTTTAATATTACTTCGATTAGACAAGTCATAAAAATCGTATTTTCAATCTTTAACATCGTTCAAGACTGAAAACAATTTCCTAAAATGACAGAAATTGAAAATAAATAATATTTTTATCATTGATACAAGTGAAAATATTCTTACAAAGAGTTGAACATTAGCACAATATCCGTCATCATTATCCATAGATAGTTAATATATTTTTGGCACAGTTAAATTCGATTAAAATACCGGATACCACGAGCAAAATTGGTTCAATTCGCTGAAGTTAGTCCACGATGGAACAGATAACAAGTAGGATGTTGGCCAACGTTAGCTAACAGTCTCATGATTTCTGTCCTTGTATCCCGTGCCAGAAACGATTATTTTTAACGATTAAAATCCGGAAAAGAAGGAAGACATGTTCCTTATTCCACATTAAGCCGCAAATATATCGCGTCCATATTTTCTTAATTTTCTATGGTTTTGAAATTACGGTTTGGAAAATTTGTCCAACTTTCTTCGCGTTCCAGCCAAGTTAAAAAGTTTAGAAAGATCATGTGCAATTTAATTTTGACCAACTTTTACGAGATCGAGAGACGATTGAATATCTCTGAATTATTGCAACATGAGAACAATGACATCAAGGATGACAAATTGTATGAAGAAAGTGAATTAGAAGAAAATGAAATTGAACTAAACAATGATAATAAGATTACAAATAAAGAAAATGTTCAGAAGTCCTCGGAAAGTGAATTAAAAAATATTTGCAATTTACGTAAAAGTGCCTGTTCTCTGTGAAAAAGAAAGTGTGAGAGATCAAAATAAAATTGCTGCAGACCAGTTGAGGAAAAAATAAAAGGGTATAGGTATATTATTTTAGGTATCATAGTTGTTATTATAGGGTGGTATTATTTTATATTTTTTGAAATGATAAATTAGTGAATATACGTATGTATACAGGGTGTCTCACAAATAGTGTAAGTCCCCGAAATGGGGGGTAGCTGACGTGATTCTGAATAAGATTTTCCTTTGCAAAAATGGGGTTTGAAGCTTTGTTTTCAAATTATTAAGGAAAAACGCGGGCCAATCAGAGCGCGAGGATTACGCCCACTCAACCATTACACTGGAAGGTGTCACTCTCGCGTCCGCGCATGCGTAATCCCCGCGCTCTGATTGGTACAAGACTCATTCGTACCTACACCAGTTGTGAGACACCCTGTACGTAAACGTTTTAAAGGCCATTCTTACAGGTAGAAACAGCTGCTAAACAGCTGACACTAGTGTTAAAAAAAACAATTACTTTCTACTTGTTGACATCGGGCACTGCAAGTTTTAGTGTCGTTCTGTAATAATTACTTTTAACATTTCAACTTGTTAAAGGTTAAAGATGCCTACGGATGAGAAAGGATATCTCGTAAAAAGGTGGAAAGACAAACGTAAAAGATTTCCATTCTCTGTGAAATGTCATTGTCTTATTATTCGTTTCTCGGAACATTAACCGTGAACGTGGTTGGTAGGAACGTTACTTTCATGAAAGAATCGTACGATCTGGGAACATTGAATCCCGATCTCGTTTCGCCGCCTTTTCAATTCCTATTATCTTGTCGACCGAAGAACAATAGGAAGACAAAAAACTGCTCCCGGCTAGCGATAGCAATGAATTTCGATACAGCTTAAAGCCTTTCTGAATCTGAGGCGTAGTCTCGTCAATTTAAAGGAAGAAAGACTGAAACAGGAGAAAAAGAATTTCAAGACTTTGTCGATGTGCTTAGCAAGACCGACGCGTTACTTCGATAAAATTGCTTTAAAATGGACATTCAAATGCCATATTATTTTACTTCAATGAAACGATTCTTCGACCGTTAAATTCCTATTTATTTGAAGAGGCGAATAATTGTGTTTCTCGTTCGACAATAAATACCTAATAAGAAAATACTTGGAATAACTTCTCACACTTTCGGCTCTTTGTTTTAAGCTTTGTAAAGACACTTTCATGGATTTTTCTGTTACTAAATGTTTTGATAAATAAATTAATAGAATGCTACAAAACTTAGCTGAATATACTTGTTATTGATACAAAATGCTTTTGTTAAATAAAATTATACTTGTATTATCTCCACCACTGATTTGCTGTCTGAATAAAATAATTCATCAAGGTTTAAGTAACATACTTATTTTAAAAAAATATAATATATTAGAGATGTTAATAATACAATGTACTTATGCATACAAGTGTATCGATTTTTATTCACTTAACGAAGTCTGGCCAATATATTTAAAAATTGTGTAATGATTAAATTAACAAAAATGGGAGAGAATAAAGGAAAGCAGCAATTATATTTCGATTATTTGAAATGCGCAGGAAATTGAAGGTTGAAAGCAAATTTAGGTTTGTCTGTGTTGAAGTAACCTCGCAGCCAATGAATTATCGTTATATTTGGACAAAGGAAGAAAGAATGAAGATGAATGTATCTATTTCATAAAATGGAGATACGAATGAAGTACAGATATACACACTGATGTTTATACCTACATTAAGAAAGATGCAGAATGATAGATTAAGAATAATGTTTGCATTGATCCTACCGAATGCGATTTAACGGATGTGAAAATGCACTTTTGCCTCAGATACTCGTCAATCATGCTAGCAATTATCATGTTGTCAAGCATTGTATTTCTAAAGTTTTATCTGTGAAATCCACGAAGCAAATTAATGTGAATTATTCCGTAAATTTTTCTTCGTTTTTGACAGAAATGGATATCAAATTTTATACCATTTATTAAATAATTAGAAATATAATATTATTTTCTTTTATTATTATATGCTTTTCAAGCAGTTTTATATGGTTTTAATTTTTGCACGTTTTACTATCAAAGTTTTATAACCCTTCCGATGCTTCCATTCTTTCAAAGATACGAGATACTATGTTTCCATACACGATTAGAAATAATTTAATCTCCACTGTTACTAACACCAAGATCGTTTTCCATCGTAGAAACACGTCGTCCGCGGAATCGTGTGTAAGATCTTTATGCTTTCTTGTTTGCGTTTATGATGTCATGTTTCTAGATATGTACGTGCGACGAATATATACGAGTGCATTTGAGCGTACAAACGGCGAATACCGATTTTATTTCGATCATAAAAGACACGAATGTTTTTAGGGGAAGAAACACTAAGAGAAATAATTAATATTTTTAATAAAAACACAAGAGCTTTTTGAGTGACAAATAACCTGTCCAAAATAAATTTATATATTTAGAAATTGTTGACTTCACTTTCTATGTTTAACCAAAATTTTTATTATCGTACAAACATGATTGCATTATAATTTTATTTATAATTCAGATTTGTTGTCAAGGAAAATATAAGGAAATATTTTAATTAGGTTATCGTACAGATACATATCAAATCTATATAAATTAAATGTATGTGAGAAATCAATGAAAAATCATTTCATTTCATTGTAAAAAGAATATAACAACGAAATTTTTTCATTTTAATTTATTTCAGAAATATTTATCGTGAAACAGAATTTATTCGACGTCGTTCGATATTGACAAAATATCTCATAAAAAACTGTGTTAATTCGTATAACTTTCTTTCACGCCCGAACGCAAACAATCGAAAATATCAAATCCCAATTCGCACCAGTGCACTGCTGTGCACGGTTTACGCATTAGTTTAATGATGTTTCGTCATTATAATTATATTCGTCCCCGAAAAGTTTCACAACTATGCATATCACATATTCATATTTTTCTCGTTCGTTGATAGTTTGAATATTGTTTAAAAAATTTGTTCTTTCAAAATATACTGTCAACAAATTATGTCATAACACAGTACTCTTCCTTTTAAGCTGCACTATTAACAATTCTTTGTTACGTCAAATCTAGATTAATAGATTTTTACTAAATATTTCGAAATTTGTCAAAATTGATTGAATACAATTTTCAGTCTGCAGATCACAATAAAAATAACAGTTCTTTAAAAAAATTTACAGTTTGACAGAGTCTATCAGTTATACATACACATACATATGATTTTTAAAAACAAAATCTAACATATTCATTATGAACTATATACTCATTTTCATATTTGTATTATGATAAAAATTGAGTTATAAGAATACGATCGATCCTCCATTAACTGGGCAGTGATTAGTTAAAATAATGATAACAAAGTATGCTTTCACTTTTTTGCAAGATCGAATTAGAGTTTGAAATATTAATAACAATATGAGCCCGGGGGGTGCAAAGAATAAGTTAATGTTTTAGGCAGTAAGGAACTGAGTGGATCCGTTGAATCGTTCGCTGTCTAGTTAAATTAGTGCGGCCATTTCCATTACGTGCGATGAATATTTTAATAGCGACGTTCTTCTTCACGTAATTTTCTAGGTTACCGGTCTCCGCATCGTTGTTCGCCGTAAGATTCCCGTAACAAGCTGTACGATTCGTTTCCGGGATATAAACTGAGCGGGCGGAAGGTTGGCAGGAAACCCGGAAGCCAGCTCGTTCGATTTTAACAGGGTCATGAAAATGTTTTCAGTTTTGCGATGCTTTCCTCTGGAGACTGGAATTACGATCTTTTCTCAAGTGGAAAAACTTCATTTCTATGAATATTATGATCTAAGTATACAATATCGGAATAAGAATTTTATTTTCGTACGGAATGAAATCAAATGACTCCTTTGAAACATCAAAAGTAGTAAAGAGTACAGAATGTAGAAACTTGCAACTTCAAGTTTCCTGAAAAACTGTAAGCTCCTTATGTGTTTGATGTAAGTGGCTGCTTGTTAAACGAACGTCTTAACGATCAATCTGTACAGTGCGTTATAAGATACTTAACAAACAATGATTTTAAAAACGTAAGTGAATTTGCACGATAATTTTCAATAAATTTTAAATTTTAAATTATAAAAGGCTATTATTTATTATTTGATGATACGTTACTTTCTTCAGTTTAATATATTGTATTCTGACATAATTAAAACCTAATGCAAACCTGCCATGTCTAGTTTTAACCAACATAAAGCAATTTAGCTTTTCAATAAAAAAAGAGTTCGACCAAATACATATTCAAGTTAGATCTGAATTAACTTCTCGTTATATCTTTTATTTTAATGCACTGCTAATTGTGTGATATTAACACCGTACATGCGACAAAGCGTTATTATTTGCATAGCATATAACATTTGCAAGCATACAGCATAGATAATGAAAATCCGATTAACAATAAACGCGTTAATCCGTTAATTAACCGCAAATCGGTAATGTATACATACATTATCTAGGTATTATCACATACATTACCGTATTTCACACTTTGTTCGTACATAATTTCAATGTCCCAATATCCTTTGTTATGTAAAGTAACCTTTGAATCGATCATTTACATTTAATCGATAAGTCTGGAATCATGAAGTCACAGAAATACTTTTTTTTATCAAGTTTGGAAAATGTTAAGTAAAGGAGAATTCATTCAGTGGAAACTGTACATTATGAATTTTACCTTAGTGAGATTTCAGGAGTTAAGGAGCACGGAGAAAGTAATGGGAGACATATGGAGACATCACAAATTCCGCCTCTCCCTTCTCACTAAAAATTGTAAGGTCTCTATGTACTCACTAAATCTGTTTTTTAGCATCACTCAGATTTTCTAAGTACCTATATAAAGGAAACGGTATTTAAACGATTTAACGTGTACTTCATTTGTACCGGCTTTCTCATATGTGACCCTATAAAAACGCAATGAACGCGTGACAACTTTTGTAAAAAAATACTCGTTTAACACATTAAAAGATAATTTACACACTCCATATCACGACAAACAATTTTTAATTGTAAAGTTGACCATTCCAATAAATCATTGGTCACATCCCAAAACCGTATTTTTCTGAAAAAGAAAAAAGTCCAAGAAGAAATTTGTTAGGAATTCAACCCCTTTCCCACGGAATACATGCGGTGAGCTGAAGTATCACATACACAGCAGTTCTTAAACTTGCCCGCTTCAGGCGACTCCTCGATGTCAGAAGGAATCGAAAAGTACTTGACCATTCTACAAGTCCACGACTTCGCAAGGAATATAATCTACCACGTTGAAATACTGTTTACTCGACAGCACCATCTGCCTGACGGCCCAGTAACCTCATTCCGGTTTTATGACTACATTGTACATGTGCATAATATCGCCATCCTATCCAACCCTTGTATTACTTGACCGCCTACGAATCATATATCTATACTACTTGTTGGACAGTCTACGTATCTCGTATCTACTTGTACTACTTGCTCGAGCACCTTTCTTATTTATTCTACTTGTCTGGATACTTTACTTCTTTTGATTTCTCAAATATAGCAACAAATGCTTTTTCAAATATCCAGTATTTACAAATATAGTAATGTACTTACTGTCTAAGATTATGTTATTCAGCGTTATTAAAAAAATTATATAATAAGAGTTTAACTTAAAGGTTCCTTTGCACTCGTTCCTCACATATTTAATTTAATACAAGTTCAAATAAATATCACAATATTTTTCACAAATGTGTGACACTAAATAAATAATATTACGAATGCGACACAGTGAAATAGACGAATTAATAATGAAAAAAATTCAACGAGAGTTGTAATCAATCTGAAGTTGTAATCTGTCAATATCAAAACTTGTGAATGTAATTGATTACACTTGAAATTTCTGTACTAAGGGAAACATTCAGAGTCCTGTCTCGAACATCTTCATTCGCTAGAAACTTATTTGCTATGCATTGTGTCTCAGATAGAAATTGATGATTTATGCAGCGTTGCGTGGTTAATGAAGCGTTCGTAGAATGTCACAGTTGTAAAATCGATATTTGCTGTAGGCTGAAGTGCAAATGCGGCAATAATCCTAGACGCAATATATAATTATGCCTTAGGTGGCACGTTATTACAGATATAGGCTTGGGCGCGACTCTTGGTGGTTCACGTTAGCACAGCCAGCCCATTCTCTACGGAGGCCGTTATCTTCTCCTCTCGGTGCATGTGCTCGGCTACCGAGTAATGCGAGCCTCATATGTAAATCCTATTCTGATTAACATCCACGTGTACCAACACACAAGCACCTTTACATCACTGTGGCTATCCTTCTCCGATCCTGCTTGCCCCTAAACCCTCTTAACTACCGCGTCACGTGAATGACCCCACCATGTATAACTTCGTTCCTGTCACACCTAACAAAATTAACTTTCTCGACTTTATGATACTCGCGTTTGCGACTAACTCGTGAATATTTCAAGATTTTATCGTTCACTTTACGGATTGGAAACCGTTTATCAGTGTCGACGATTGGCGAGTTTTAACTCCATCTTGATCGGTAAATATTGTGTTGCTCTAATGAATTTAATTCGAATTTAAAAGTCTCACACGCAATGCGTGATTCAGAGCATAACGAGTAGTTGATCGTGTTATAAATTTTGCGTGTGAAGCGAAATGAGGGAGGTTTATTTTTATTCTGTAAAATTGTAACTAGTTGGTGGCTGTAATGAAGTTTTCAAGCGAGAGTTAACTGGTTAAATACTTGACAAATGTCTGTTGATTTAATGGTTAGTGCTTGTGACAGTAATTTTGTTTGCAGAGGATGTTCAAATTAATGGTGTAATCGCAAAGGTGAATCTACGTGAGAAAATAATGAGAAGATGTAAAATGTACTGGAACATAATTTTTGGAGAAATTAAATTTTGTAGGTTCTTTAAGATAAAAGAAAATTTCATGAGATCACAATTTTTGTATAATTCTCGATGATATAACAATAAATATAATATAATTATTATTACAACTCTATGAAATAAATGAGACATTCTTTATCATACTACTATCGCGTTATACAATTTGGTGGAATGAGTCAAAATGATAAATGCATACATAAATAACAAAATGGAACATTAACTTTAGTGATACTAATTACTGCATTGTATTGATTTATAGCATCTATTAATTGCTGAACTTATCGAAAGTGTTATCGAATATTTCGGAAAATATTTAAATTCAGTTTTCTGCAAAAGGAAAGTATAATATGAGAAACTTTTATTGTACACCATCGATTTGTTTTTGTGCATAGAGTCATTTCCCTTTCCGGTTGAACCATCAATACTGGGACACTCGATATAGTATATTTCATTTACATATTTTCGAGGGTACCAAAAATTTCGGGTACATACATCAGTTCGGAAAATATCGCATTTGGCAAAAATCAATTATGCCTCATTACTGAACACCGTTTTGAAAATTTTCTTGGAAATGTGGCAGTTGCATTAATTTCTTGCGTGGTGATTGATTTAAATCGAAGTATTTAAATTGAAGTGAATGTAAGTTATCATTACAAATTAATGTAGTTTGATAAACTTTGATATCTGAAATTGGAAAGAAAGCATATTATCACAAACGCGTAAATATAGCAGCATTTTCTGAAACTCTATTTAAAATATTTTTTCTTTTGTTTCATCTTATTCTCATTAATATCATAGCGAAAAATGGGTTTTGTGTAAAATGTGTATTAAATATTGGACAGATTTCATTATAGCGAAACACGTTAATGGACGAACTGCTACGAAAATTAAATGTAGAAAATTCATTATTTCCTGAAATTCTGATTTTTCTGCTCTTTAACGTATGAATAAAAATGCATAATAGTAATTATGATAAGAAAGAAAATACATTGTATAGGCTTGCAGAATAACACAAATTTACGAGTCAGGATAAAAATGTACATCACTCGAAAAGAAAAATATTGGTATGATTATAGTATTTAAAATTATTCAACAAACAAGTAGTTCATTTCCTAAATCATAAAATCATACATTTTATCACTTGTTTCAGTTTTACATTTAACGCTGTGAAACACTTTCAAACCATTGTTCATAAATTTTTACGTTGAATGTAATTTTTAATGTTAAACTACATTCAAGACTGTGTAGACATGCAAAGTCTTAAATCTTATCCTGAACGTACACCCGCGAGCAGTACGCTATAAAATTTTATAACTTCAGCAATTCTGTATTTTTTTAATTAAAGTTTAAAGTGCTACGTATAAACCAGCTGATTTATATTGATATAAGACTGTTATGATTTTTTGAAGTTCTTTTAAACATTTGACGTTCATAAAGAAAAAGTTTTAAACAATATCAAAGACAAAATGTATTAAGTTTTAATTCACGGTGGCTTTAAACATTTTTTTTTTAAATTATAAGCATATGTGTATATGACATGTAACTATTTCGTGTGATGTGATATTTGATTTTTGATCTTGAGATATTCCATTATTTTTATATAATACTACACTTATTAATGAACAATTTTAAATGTTATAATATAACATATGTTATACATGTAGTTGCATATGTGTGTACAAATACACATATGTACATGTATGAGTATGTGCATGGTTTTGAGATTTTTAATGATTGTTGTATAATACTATGAATACAAATAAATAATTTCAAATGTTAGATATGTATAGTTACATACATGTGTACATATACACATATGTGCATATATGTGTGTGTTCATGGTTTCGAGATCTTTCATGACTGTTATATGTATATAAAAAAATATAATAAAGCATATATCTATGTACACTGTCATTTGCAATACTCATTTACATTTTTATTCGAAAAGATTTTGAAAAATTGAAAATTGTTTCACCTTCAGGCAATGTGTATTAAAAGTTAAAGAAAGATATTTCATACGTGCATCAATATATCCCAGAATAGTATCAGCTTGCCAATTTCAATTTCGAATAAATATTTTATGATTTATTTACGTCACATTTCCATAGAAGTAACTCAAAAATTTCGTCACAGTTTTCGTTGAATAATTAAGCTCGAGTGCAAATGGTAAAAATAGGAAACCGCAAAATGTATCAACTTGCGCCGGTTTTCCGCACGGTTTGTCTCGGTATGCTTATTTTCAACTCATGAATGCCTCGGTACAAGGATTTAACTGGTGAATTCACAGTCACTAGCTGCAACGCGTTCTTTCTTTTTCGCTTTTCTCCGCGAAGACAGAAGTACGTATCATTGCGCCATTAGTAGATTGGTAGCGGTGCTAGTTGTCCACGATACCAGTCTGGCCAATGTCATTGAACGCGTACATGCGAAGTTGAAGCGGATTTAGCTCCATTTAGGATATTAAAGAATTGCATTGCTAAAATGTCTAAAACAAGCTTACGAAAAAAAAAAAAAACGTACAGCGTTAATTCCCAACCATAACGATTATCGGATTAAGAGATTTAGTTTGCACGGATCCGGATATTGCGCTGTTGTATTTAATCGTGAAAATCGAATGGACGGAATCGAGCCAGCCGTGAAAACGAAAGTGCAAGATAATAATTTTTGTACGACTCCGAGGTGTTAAACGACAAACAGAATCTACGATTAAACGACGGAATAGTAATTTTAAACATGACGGAACGCGATTGCACTCTCGGCATTAAACGCAGTGTACATTCTCATCCGCGCGGAATTACCGAAATGAACTAAATTTAATCAAATTAATGTGAATGTATTAAGGGGTTATACTGATTGCCTTTAAATTGGACACGCTTCAATTTGTTTCGCTTTGCACAGTTTTAAACGAAGGAAACAGAAACAATTTTGGAAGCGTTAAACCGGCTTTCAAACAAATTTCAATCGCTTTGTATAAAGCTGCTACCGTTCGTGTATTTATTAAAGCGACATCAAAAAATAACGAGGACTACGAAAAGTATGCGGATACATGTTAGGATCACGTACAATAAGGCAATATCGATTTTTCATCAAGTCAATGTTGAATAACGCTCCTCGTAAATTAAACAGCATTGTTACGAAAATGAAATGCAATGTTTTCTAACAAATATGACAACTAATATGTACGTACATTCACGGTAATGGATAAAACTGCGGGGTTGACCATTTTACTGATTGTTTTTTGCTACCACGCGCTTTCAGTGTTCGCACGCATCAGTTTATCAGATAGGTTTGTAATTTAGGTATATTCACATTCAGTTAACGTTTCGTTTTGATTTCTTTCATTAGATTTTGATTACGCGGTTTATGTTCGAATAATCGATTTATACAATTACGCTGATTGGCTAAGTTTTTGGTATTTAAGGTGATAGATCAAATATTCGATTTACCAGCTAAATGTAATTGTTAGCGAATGCGTGTTTATGGTGTGTTTTTCATTATCGATAACTTAGTATTTTATTGCATATTTAAGAGAACGATTTGGACAATTTGGACATCTTAAATTTATTCTATTAGTTCTAGTTGATAGAAGATAGGTTTCAAGTTTAAATAACCGATTGCTGTTCTTACAGGACAAAATGTTTAATAATATTGTCATATCGGAAATTTGATGATTTGATGATTAATGATGAAATTTGGAAATGTGTAAAGTTGGATATTTAGGAATTTGAAACGTGGAATTTGGGAATTTAGAAATTTAATGAGGGATCTGGGAACTTGAGATTTTAGAACTTGAAAATTTGTGAATTTTGTGCATTTAATAATTTAGAAGTTCAGAAATTTAGGATTTAAGAAAAATATAGACTTCACATGTTTTAATCTTCAAATTTTCGTATTTTCAAATTTTAGTCTAAAAGTCTAGAAACATAGAAACTTAAAAATTGTGAAATTTAGAAATTTAAAAACGTAACAATTGAGAAATTAAGAATTTGAGAATCTTAGGAATTTAGAAATTTAAAAATCTACATATCCCGAAATGTAGTCATGTGAAAGTCTAGGAATTTAGAGAATTAAAAATTTTTTAATTTAGAAATTTAGAAATATAGAGACTTGGAAATCCAGAAATTCAGAAATAAATAGTAGAAATTTAAAAAATTTGCAGATTTACAAATTTACAATTTTACAAATCTACAAATTTGCGAAAGGAGAAATCTTGAAATCTGAAAATGTAGAAATCCATAAATCCAGAAATCCAGAAATCCATAAATCCAGAAATCCACAAATCCACAAATCCACAAATCCACAAATCCACAAATCCACAAATCCAGAAACCTAGAAATTTTGGAAATCTACAAATCTACAAATCTACAATTCTGCAAATCTACATATCTACAAATTAAAAAATTTGCAAATAAACGAATTTAAAAACCTAAAAATACGCAAATGCATAGTATCATAATGCAATTGCGTATTCGACAATTGTGAAACTTCAAAACATGAAAATTTCAAATTTCCAAACAGCGAAATTGATTACCCGCTAGTCCGAGAGTGCACGGCACTTGCACATCCATGCACCGTATCCTTGCAAGCGCAGTTGCACATAGCTGTTATATCCATTGGTTAGAAGTTGGGACAGTTCGACATACCAGCTTTGTTCTCATCATTCTCCATCGCATTGAAGTTTGACCCCATTGCAATTCGAACACTTCTTATCCTTCTTAATTTCTTTACATCAGGACGTATTTCTTCTTCTTATCACTTCATTCCGTAAATCTACTTTTCAAAAAATCATTATACCAAAACAATGATCAATTTCAATCGACCTAATTCGTCTGATTGAAACAAGGACCCAAACCAGTTCTCCGGAAACTCATTTCACGTGCGTGGTTGAACATCAAACATATCAATCAGTCCATTTTTCCAGTGAAATACAACGCAGACAGTAATTCGATCAAAAAGAATTGTTCAATATTAATTTCGACGGAAATAGGGATTTTATTCAAACGAATTTTAAGCGAAATATTTGAGGATTTGTGGTGTTTTATTGTACAGATACCTTCACCATTTTAACTGGAAATTGAATGTTGAACGAAGTGTACTGAATGGATGTTGAAAGTTCATTAAAGATAATATTTTAAGTGGAGAAAGTTATAACCTTAGCGGGTAAAAAGTAGTAATATTTAAGATTCTGCTGTATTTTTGTCACAGAGTGTAGCACCTCGAGATGCTCGCACTTAAGTACTTGAGCTTGTACTTAAGTCGGTCGAAAAGTCATAAGTGTGCGGTTGTTCTGTCCGACGGACAATTAACGTTCTTATCACGGTAGTTTATGATATAATTGAACAAAGTTTCGCGTGTGATGAGTGTCTCACAGAAAGACTCGGTCTCCTTTTTAAATACGACTCTCGTAAAAATAAGGTCGAATTATAGCTGTATTTTCTTCAATCGTATTTTAATTATTTTAATTAGCACTCTCGATTCAAAGTCACTACTGTAGTCGTTAATTATAAATTAATTAGGTTTGTGATTGCCAACTTTACTTTGCTTCGATAACAAAGGATGTAGAAAAGCAAAGGGACTGAGAAAGAAATGTAAACTCGCTTACAAAATTTTGAAGTTACTGAATCAGTTTTCAAATTTTTATTTCAATTATATTTTAATCTTTTTTACTTGTATAGGCTATTAATTTGTACTGGGAAATATTTTCAAGAAAATTAATGATGTAATTAATTTTCTTTTGAAAATATTTCCTAGGAATATTAAAGATTTAATTAATTTTCTATGTAAGATATTTCCGAGAAATACTAAAGATTTAATTAATTTTCTATGGAAAATATTTCCGAGAAGTATTAAATGTTCATAATTAATTTTATATTTCTTTATTTTAATCATTACTTTTATATTTTAATTTCATATTTTAATATCATATCATATCATCGTTTCAATATACCATGTACAAATTATTATTGTATATAGCTGCTACGTTAATAATTTTTAAAACAACAAATAATTACACATTATGAAATTTTCAATTTTAATCTGCTACGTGCGGTTTCAGTCGGTGAGGAATTAAAATGATATCATACCTCGAACGCGTTTATTTGAATTTTCGAAAATGCACAATGGTTTTCACATTTCTACTTTATTAGTTCAATACATATTCCATGGCACATGCTTGGAATTTTTCTACTGAATGTTGACGCAGGCATTCATTCGAAGCGTGTATTTTTACAAAAATATAGTAACGCAGCTTTTTTTATCAAAACATATGACTGCCATATTTATAAATGACTTTCATCTGTTCTATGCTATATACAAGTATCTGCGACCACTATGAAGTCATTATATGCACCATACAATATTTCTAGGACCATTATGAACACATTTCGTGTTAATTAATAACTCATTTCGCTCTCGCGTACAAAAAACTCATGTTTAAATGTTTAAAGGATCAACCCTTAGAACACATATTGTACATATTGTACATACTGTACATTTTTACACGTTATTTTTGAAAACCTTATAGCGATATAATTGTATTTGAAAATGTCCTTTAATGTACACAGTTCATTCTGCAATTAGAGTAAATGAAGATAAACTGAAAAATAATGGCGTAGAAAATTAATGTGAGCGACCATAATAGTAATAATAAATCTTACGTTTTCATGCTTCAATTCCCAAAAATAAAATTATAGCGTGATCGAATAATTTCGACAATAACTGTAATATATTTTTATCTAAATACCTGCTCCAGAATGTCGCAGTTCACTAGAATAAACTTTGAGATAACGATGAAAAAGTCAGTAACGAACGCTTGTCGTTTTCATTCTCCATTTTCTACATTATCTGTTAGGATTGCATTCATAAACATCCTTTTACAAGATGTGATTACTAAAAGATGAGGGTCTTCCTGGTACATCTACTCTGCTCATCAACTGTAACTCTGTATGGCTTCTTTTTTCCAAATGTCAAGTTTGCTCTCAAGAAAACTCCATTCTAGTTAATTAACGAAACGACGAAGAGAACGGAGCTGCTGATGAGCGAATGTTTTTCATTGATACATCAGGAAGTTCATTTTCTGAACACTTTTTATTTAACATCGTTGTCTGAAATTAAACAGAGAACCCAGATTTTCATTGTTTCTTTTTCTTTTTGATTTCTTGAAAAAGGATTAGAAAAGTCTGCCCATATTTGTAGGATATTGTAGATTTTTATTTAGATAGTTTAGAAGACTTAGAAGATTAGGAGATTTAGGAGATTCAGGAGATTTAAGAGATTTAGAAGATTCATGAGATTCAGAAGATTTAGAAGGTTTAAGAGATTTATGGGATTCAGAAAATTTAGATGATAAATAAAATTTATAAAATTATAAGAAATTATAAGCTCACATCTTCAGAATATAATTGTGAAACTACACTTAATATTTATTTCCGAATACATTTACGAAGATTTACCATTGATTTATTAAACGACATGCAATAGAAAATAGTCATGAATAAAATTCGTCAATTTTCATCACAGCACAATTCTGAAAAACCAGACAGCAACTGACAGAAAAATTGACTTTTCTGACTGTTAGCATTTTTGACGAACAGTTTCACATTTTTTGAAAATGCTTCCTACGTTGCGCGTGAACATTGGAAATATTTGCCGTATCGCAAGACGAGAAACGAAACCTCTCTTCAAAGCGCCAATCGACAGAAATTGCAAAATGACATCAAAAAGTTCAGTAACTATAAAAAGCAGCAATAAATGCCATACGTTTGATAAAACGGTTAGAAAATATTTTATTGCAAAGTTTTTCATTTTTTGAAATATATTGATAATTTTACAATTAAAAAGATGCTGTTTCTTGCACATTGAATATTTAGAGGTTAGTTTTAAAGTTCATGCTATACGTTATATTACCATTTTTAAAGTCCCATTTTCCTTATTTTTTCTGGTTACTTATCTTTGTGCAAATACTTAAATTTATCAGTGTACTTTGTTAAAAAATAAATGTCTATTTGACAAAAAAATTTATGTGTAATTCTTACGAATTCTTATAATATTTAATATATAATACCAAATGTCTATGTGACGTCAGTTTTTGAGGCAACATCGTTCTGAAGAGATCATTTTGAAAAAAATATTTAAAAATAGCCCAATCCTTTGTGAATAAAACGAAACAAAATTTAACTAAATTGGTTCAATAGTTTCTGAGAAAAAAATTCGTTAGTGAAGCCTATTTTCAGAAAAATGGGCAAAAATTGCAAACTTTGAAAGCTCGTCATTCCTTAACAAATTCGAAACTGAAAAAATGATGACTTAAACCCCCTTTAGTTTCACATGGACTATAACATATTTTGATTAGAGCAAAATCGCAGTTGGTGAAGTTGAAAAGATTTGTGGTGAAATTAGCCTAAATTAATAAAGGTTACTATTAAATGAAACTAATTACTAAAATTATTGAAAATATATTACGTTAAAATTGTAAGGAACTTTATAAATTATGTTACGTGCCTTTATATAAAAATCGATACGATTTCGTGAATTTCCAGAATTTACAATCGGAAACTTTTACGTACTCGTTATTTTGCAATGTACGTATGTGATTCAAGTTCAAACGTTCTGCAAGAAAATTCAATCTTTACCGTGATATCAGTCGCGATAACTTTCAAAGAATCCCGGCACAAATCGAAAAGTCGATCGCTTTTAAGTGAAATGTTACGTTATTATTTTGCTGAAACTGCGCCAGCTGAACCCGAAGCTTACGGAAGGAATGAAAATTTGTTCTTGAAAGTTTCATTTTGAGGTCAACATCTTTCTAGCGGTCTTTTTTTACCAATACTGTTTACGGAAAGCACATGACATTTTATCGAATTCAGTTTATTTTACGAGGGGCAGGATTTTTTAATTAATATTCAACAGCACGTATCCTGTGAAGTGTTGTCATTTGCTCCGGGGTTATTCCGGTATCTATAAAATATATCAGTTTCCTATTATTGCTCTTTTATAAAGCAATGGTAAAAAACTGATATTAGATAATAATAACAAAATTTGCACACGCTTTATAAAATACTAATAAACAAATTCACATACTTTTTATAAGTACACAAACTGAATAATACATAAACTGACATACATTTTATAAAGTAACGATAAAAAATATTCGTCATATTTACTATCGAGTATTATACATATGTTATATGTATATACAATACAAACTATGGTTAGTGTTTGTTATATAAAATATTCTATCTTTAATAAAATGAGGTTCGCAATAATTTTTGAAAAAGTACTCCAGAAAATAGTGGTACATAATTAAATTGAAAATATTACTATATTAAACTTTATTTCTAAAGAATTGAAAAATCTGAAACTTATCAAATTCTTAAATTAAGTTGCATCGAAAATAGAAGTATTAAAAGATACATTCAAAATATGTTTAATCTTTGTTTGAAATTTAACAGATAATTTACTATGATTAAAATAATGTATCTACAGAAGATTCATTGAAATTTCAATGTAGAGAGTGTTCTATTAAAAGTTTGTCTACAATCTATCTTTAAATTAAAATATTGAAAACGTAATCTATAAGTAGTGTGTACATGCACAAATTATAAAGAACAACATAAACAGTTTAATATACCAACTGTGTTTTTATTTGCATTTTTTGGAACGAGGTCCTTCTTTTCTAAAGAGTGTCTAACTCTTTTGTCGTATGTAAAGTACAGTGACAGCAAAAAGTATTGTCGCGAATAATATTTTGTCACAGAACCATATGAAATATAACAAACATTATTAATTTCATGAAAAACTGTATGTTTAATTTAACAAATAATGAATGTTATATATAATGAGTGTATTCGTAAATGTAGTTATTGACCATTATACTTTACAAGTTTATTATTTATGTATAAACTACATCCACCAGTTTGTGAAATATTGCAGTAATATCATGAATGATATTTTGGAGCTAATTATTATACTGACATGAAGGTTGAATAAAAATAGTTTTAAGAAATTAAGAAATCGAAACCTAGCAAAGAAATAATACTCGTACTAGCAATACATTTTCATTATCGCCAACACATTCTTTATAGAAGACCGTGATAAGTTACGTGTCACTCATGAGTGTAACAATGAAAAACGAAGCTCAAAGAATTAAGGTTCTTTGTCATCGGCTGTAAAAGAGAATAAGCAGACGAAGCAGCAATCATGTAATCTGTAGAGAATGTTACGGTATGAAGCCCGCGCAATGAATGAACGGATAATTGTGAACTAAATTTCAATAACGTTTCTATTGAATTTTCGATAAGTATCCAATTCTCTACGCTGGAACAACTGAACCACCAATGAGTAAATTTTAATTAGAAGATTAAAGAATACAATTCAATCGAAATCGTTGAAAAAGACATCGTATAATAAAACATTCGTGTGCGAAAGCAATCAAAAATATATAGCGAAATCACGGATCTTCATTTCGGAGTATATCGAATTTGAAAATTTAATAGCCACACGCCTATCGATTGATTTTTTTATTTGAACCACTCTTGCAGGTTATCGGTCGAAAATTGGACGCATGTGGAAGCTTAGCAGTTTTCCAAAAAATCGGTTAACAAAAATTTGTTCACACCTGAACAAATCTATTGAAAAATTTCATTATAGATTTATTTCAAACTTTTGTTATTGCGGTTCTTTTATAAAGTTATACATTTATTTTATTTCACTATGTCAAACAATTGAGTACCTTGTTAACTTCTTGATTAAAGATACAGAAATCGATTGCAAGTTTGATATGCACTAGAAACTATTTAAAATAAATTAAAATATTGTTACATTTATATTTTTTAATTTCTGTAAGTAGCAGATATTTGAACAAATCATACAGCAAATTTGGAGAAATTTTGTATACATACATCAAATATTGAAACCGTGTAAAAAGTATGTCATTCTGTTTACATACTTAAGTGTATGTCTTTCCCCGCAATTGATCAAATTTTGAAAATAAACAAAAAATAATGTTTTGTAATTTAAAAATGTAGTGTTCATATGCAATTTTTTTTCTATGAAAACAATTCTTGTAAAATATTTCTGAAACATTAAATTTCAGTTGTTTTATACTGTTTCGAGGATGATTTTCCGACAGAAACATATGAGTTATAATTATAATATTTGTTACTGTTAATATTTCCTGTTGATTTCCAAAAATCCAAAATGAGCAAGAACGAAGCAGTACTACAAGCTTGTAATAACTAACCAAATATTCGTTGCTTGCCAACATTCAGAACACATTTCTATATGTTGCCAATGTCAGCTACATTCCACGTAGCTATCATAATCCTCGTAAAATACGAGCGTACTATAATAAAAGTCTGCAGACCATCAGACCAAACGATCTCCCGTTATCCACCTTGTAGTATAACCGATGTGACCTACTTTAGAGCCACTAGAATCAAACGTTATTTCATTTTCCGATCTCACCTTTACAATATATTATTCTTAATTTGCTGTAGAGTTCAAAAATTGAACGTTATGAAAGAACAGAATTAATCTAAGTATTATAAAAACTAATTGCTTGATCGTACTATTAAATTTTCGTTTCATTTTGCAGAAAAGAATTGTTCGCAAAAATATTTGATCGTGAAGACACAACAGTATTTCAATATTCTTAAAAATGTTTATATGTTGCATACTCACAGGGAAAATGTCGAATAAAATTTCTCCTTACGAAACTTTTTATTTCAATATTTGCTGATCACTCGCAAGGAGCACCAGCGAATTTTATGATATAGACCAGGAAAAAATATTTTCACGTACCTTTTTTACGGTTATCGCACGCACAGAAAACACGAAAATAGTCTATTAAATTGAGATCGAAAAATATTTCCGAAGGTATACTTCAGGAGCGGTTGCTTTTAAAAACGTATGGTTTATGTTTTTAGAAAATTGCTTTACGAAAGTGTTGTCCTTAATTTTAATTCCTTGGAGAATAATTCATTTAAGCAAAAATTCTGGGAATACTTCATTTATTTTGTGAAAGACAACTTTTGGGAATTTTTAAAGTTGTAAATTTCGGTTAAAATATTAACAAAACAATTCTGATAAATTTGTACGTATAGATCTTTCAATACGTAACAATATTAATGTATTAAATTATAAAATTATAAAATATATTACTGTGGTAAATAATGGAAACATAAAGTATATTAATGTGTATATAAACGTTTTAAATCTACGCATTGTGCCCTTATAGATTTGCGAATCCCATAAAAAGATAAGACACATCAGATCAAACAAAAATTTTCCACCCCATTTATTCGCATTGTCAGAGAAGTGCTATAGTTTCTCCCCCTTACGAACCGCTCTTATAGAATCTGTACAATCACCAAAATTCAGTTTCCTTTCGCTAGATTGCAGACTAAGAAAAGGAAAAAATTCCATTGTATCATAAGATCTCGTATCATAATACTTGTAAGTGATACAGCTGCTAGAGGGGACCGCAGTATTATGATGGAATCGACGGACCAGTTACTAGGGAGAAATGGCGCTTTTCAAATAGCGACCATTTTATTCGGACTCATGGTTACATAGAACGTGAATAATTCACTGAATCTGTCGCTCTGTTAACTCAGTGTGTACGACTGTTTGATGCTTGATTAAATGCGACGAATGCGTCATTGTTACTATTCGAACAGCAGTTTTCAATGCACCGAAAGATAGTAAAACGGAATAAAATTTCGTCTGCTGCCTTTCATGCGTCGAACACGGTGATGCAAATGCACATATACTTCGGTTTGACACGTTTAACACTCTTGAAAGTTTTATGACTGTTAATAAATAGTTTGAACATTTCATACTTTTTTGCTTCAAAAGGTAAAATTTTAGAATATTTCAAATGTATAGAAATACGAGATGAAATATTTGGAAATTGTTCAAAATCTGTGGGAAGAAAAGTATCTTAACTACCTATGGCGTTCTTATCGTGTTTTCTTAAATTTTTCTTTATTCAAAGTGTATACTCCCAGAATAATTGTTTAGTTAGATTTAAGTAAAATTGTATAAGTTTGGGTTATGTCATAAATTTTGTAACCAATATTACAAATATTGTAACCAATATTTTGTAACCAATATTAATCGGGAACCAATTAAATCCGTTGTTTCTAATTATTTTACAGGTAGCATGGCTCAGGGTAGACACACAAACAATCTTGACAATAGCTAATCACGTGATTACGAAGAATAACAGGATTGGAGTGACGCACACCGAACGCATAACCTGGCATTTACACATACGTGAAGTACGTGAATCTGATCGAGGTGCTTACATGTGCCAGATAAACACCGATCCAATGAAGAGTCAAACTGGCTATCTGGAAGTTGTAGGTTAGTTTATCGTACTCTATGTTACACAATATTTCACATCCCCACATTAATTCCAGTTAAATACTGTCCTTGTTACACAATACGACTACCAAGACCGTACAGTTGTGTAACCAGTGTTACATGAGTTTAATATCCATCGCACCCTTTTGATAACGAAGACGCATGAATGATACAATTAAGGGCACATACTTATTCTGAAGCATGAAATTCAGTTAATTTTTCGAATTGATATCTTTACCATTCACCTTATTCAATCTCTCGATCTATAAATTCTTACATGATGTGATTTGCTTCAAATAAAAATAATTAGAATAAGAATTATGTGGGTGGAATGAGTACATTCTTTCGTTCTTATAAAGATTCTCAATCTTTTATATCGATTCCCTATTTTGTATTTCCTCAGCTTCAATAATTTCTTCTAATCCACCAAGTTTTCAACGTTATCCTACTTTATACCTTGAACGTTTCCAGCTTTCGGAAAATGCTATTTTATGTAAGCTGTTGTTAATCGGTTCCTCTTTAGCGAGTTCGACTTACAAGTTTCCGATGGGGTTTAATGGCAGTCAGTCTATAAGTTCTATTCGGGAATCATTGAAAAATTCTATGGGTTACTTCACGGATCGGTTCTTTTGCTGTAAGACAAGCGTTACGTGAATAATAAAGTTCTCTTCGATTTATTCATAGAATATTGTCTTATTGCTTTAGAAAATCTAATGAGTTGATTGCCACAAGTTTCGTGATAAGAATGTTCAAACAAAGACAATTAGCAGTAATAATTAAAGAGCAGATTAATTTATTATATTGTAAATTTTGTTCCAGCATCTAATTTTTCGTATGTTACATAAAAATCTAAAGTTTTTATTAATTTTTACAAACGATATTTAAAAATTTCACAATTTTATCATTTTTACTTGAAATACTTAAAAATTTGAATATATAATATTTCAAAGTTCGAAAATGTCTACAATTTCAAATGTGGTCCACACATGTGAAACGTCACGCATGGTTCACACACAATTTCCAAAATTACGGATTAACAGATTCCACAGTCTTTTATTCGTAGAAGTTTGATAATAGCTTAAAGTGACATGTTGTGTCGCTGCCTTAGTTCATTTAGGTTACAATGTATCACGTTACACCAAGAGATTGCCCTAATGCTCGTCCCTGCTGTACAGGCTCTGGAATCTGTCAAGCTGTTCATGATAACCCTCTTATCAAAGATATTATCGTTTCCTCACCTCACGACCAGACACTTCAAAACAATATTACAGTATTTCCTAGTTAATTGTTGTCGACTGCAGTTCAACTTGCGATCGTTATTCGCACAAATTGCTTTTCTAGGAATTGTCGATACACGAACAATTGAATACCAGTTTGCTATTGCGACAAAACAACATGTAACTGGAAACCGTGATAGTCATACGCGTATTCGACGAATCGTGAAAGTTCAATTTTTTAGGAGCCTTTTGAATGCGAAAATTTAATATCAATTTATTCACATTTTCATATAATGTAATCTGTTTTTGGTTACCGAAGTTATATGTACACGTATGTTATTGTGAAGTATGTTATTATATTGGTTTTTGAATGAAACGTTATCAGTAATAAAACCTTCAGATTATTTTTTAAGAAAACGGTTGACTTTTAATATTATTTTTCAAGAGATTGGTTCAGGTCGATTGATCTTCATTTAAGATTTTATTCTTGCGACGAGTATCGCAAGATGTAAGAATGAAGTTGATACCGAATTGCAAGAATAAGATTCTGTATTTTATAAATTTTTATTTCATTCAGTTTCTATATTTTCTAAATCTCTATATTTACATTCTCGACATTTCAATGTGTCTATGCAGAATTCTCAAATTATACTCCAGAACTTCTATATCCAACCTCCACAATCCTCAAATCATATTCCCATTTTTTATTTTGTTCGATTGCTACATTCCAACTGTCTATACCTAAAATTCTGTATCCCATAAATCTACACTTCAGAATCTCCATATTTCTCAATTTCTCTATTTTTTTTAACGTAAAACTTTAGTTAATACGAGTTTTGCGTAACTCTGTTTTCAGTTCAATTTTGCCACTCTAGTTTTGTACACAATGGTTCCAGCGACATCTATGTGTCGCGTTATTTGTTAGAAATAAATTCTCCCAACAAAAATGTCTCCAGCGACATCTCTACATTCATCTGAGAAAGAAATAACAATAACTGTAAAAAAAGATCCAAATTTTCCAAAAGTTTATTATTTTCCCGTCTTCAAAAATCAATTTATCCTTCACATATATTAAAGTTGTTAAATTAACATCAAAATTATTAGAGCCAATTTTAAGATAAAGGGGAAATAAAGACATAAAGTTCATTGAAATATCTTCCAGTCTAAGTGAAAAAAGCATAGATCGAAACAGTTCTCAGAATTGATATGGTTTCCCGACAATTAAGCATGGAACATTGACTTTTCCAACAACAATGAGATTTATTATTGTCAGTCATCTAGAAACCATCCCGTGTCTGTTTTACAATAGCCCATCGCCATTCGATAGGTCCACAAATTCGAGTCGTTAGCTATCACCTTTCTGTCTAAACCATTCATTCTGGTACCCTGTGCCGAGGTCCCAGCTCGATAGAACTCTCAGTCCAGTTATAAATTACAGGAAAGCTAAATAGTGGCGTGTTATCTATCTTTGTACCTGCACGAAAATACGTCACCGTTAACATATAATTAACCTTTTGTGGTCCATTTAATCTATACAACTACTGGACACTTACGTCAGTGTTCGTAGGCAAAGCAAGGCTGACTATAACTAGAATTCTACTGTGTTCAAATCTATGATAATCATTGATTTGACAAAATGCATAATAAAATGTAAGATTAAATGAAAGATCCTTTAAATATCGTTTAACATTCGAGGCACATAATTTATTTCTGTTAAATGTCAGAATTAAGAAATTTGAAATGAACAAAATTGTGATCTGAATTTCTCATAGCTGTTTAAGAAAATATTTGATTTTGAAAAAAATTGCTGACGTGAAAACTTAAAAATTTGATTTGAACCTCATCTACAGAATTTTCATTTAATTTTATAGGTTACTGAATATGTAAGAGCGCTATTATTAGAAATATTTGAAATCTTAATCAAGATATTATTAACCTATTTACGCTGAATTTGAGAGATATTTTAACTTATGAAACCGAACGAATGAAAGGCAACGTGGAATCTTTTCGATCCTTTGATTCCAGTACCTCCTGATATTTTGGATTATTCAACGAGTACGGATATGGTGGTGAGAGAGGGAAGCAACGTTACGTTGCGTTGTGCTGCGACGGGTTCACCGAAGCCAAATATTACTTGGAGACGAGAAGACGGAGAAGCTATACTCCTACAAAATGGCCAGGAAGGTAAGAGATAGCTAACTCAACTTCATAATTTACCGGCAAGAAGACAAAGAGCGTGATTCAAAAGCTCTCTAAGTAAAAGCTTCGGTTGCAACGAATTAAAGTTAAGTGCCTCCAAATAGGTATCTCAGTACATAATTCCATTATCACTATGTTAAAGTTTGTGTCATGTATACTAACAATGCGAATACCACATCTTAGACTGCCTCGAAAAATAAATCGCTTCATTTTTTTTCAAGACATTTAACTGAAAAGTTATTCAATTTTTATCATACGAATTTTAATGTTCACCTGACGAAGTTATATTTATACCTCGAAGTTAATATTTATACTGAATAATATTATGAAATTATAGTTCATGTAAATTATTTCCACTAAAACTCTAGGTCAAAAGTTGTACGAGAGTATTATAATTTCAAGACACGAAAGTAGATAATCTTCATGGTTGTTCTTTAAACAGAAAAGTTGTATTACTTCAGTTTCTGTATACTTTTATTATCTCTTAAATGCAACACGTAAAATCTTGTTATAAGAAAAAGGAACAAATGCAGTTTAATTTGAAGTAGAACGTATGTTGTCATACGCGCACATGTGATATAAGAAAGTTATTTTTACGTCCAAGAATTTTTAGGAGACATCAAAAATTTATGAACAATTTCTAACATATTTCTTAGCTTAAAATTTGAAAAGTTCGTAAACTGTTTTGTTTACTGCACTGTCATATTCCTTTATATTATTCTCAACGCTAGTAGCCTGGTAGTTCTAGATCTTGAAACATTCAGCCAGTGTTTTCAAAATGGCTCCGTGCCCTGGAGGTGTTCGTGTATTCTTTCGAATGTTTCGCAATTTAGGAAACGTACTGCATACAAACATTTTATAAAACCATTAAACGCGCACCTGACATACAGAATGCAACTTATCGTGATCAAATGAAAATATCAGAGAACTGTATCAGATATCTTTTAAATATGCCGTGAATATAAAGGTGCACAGAAAGAGGACAAGACAATCTATGTATGATAGTTAAGGTTTCATAATAACACAGTAAGTCTCTTCAGAGAATAGTAAGGATGTAAATTGCTGGTAAACTTTATTTAACATTTGATTTTGTTTTTAACGATTTTTCAGTTATATAAAATATTTTATAATATTTAAGGTATTTCATAAACTCTTGACTGTGTTAATGTACTTTTAATAATATCGAGTAAAGTCTAAGTTTCCTAAAGTATACCAATATATTTAACTGAAATTTTTGGTACTTTAACTTCATAGCTAGTAAACAAGAGATACGAACATTTCAAACGAGCCATTCTGTCTGGTTAAATTAGCTACTGTTTCTGTTTCTTCGAACAATTTTGCTAAAACGCTTTCCGTGGAAATGACCTATAACGTGTTTACTTCTAGAAGTATGTAAAATATCTAGAACGTTCAAACGTAAATCTTGTGCAAATAAATCTTCTTCGAAGTATACAAATACGATAATATAGGTAATTTTTCTTAATATGTACGTCTTATATTTACCATATAGATTATCCGTAAAATATCTGAAATATTCTTAGTGAAAGAATATTTAATTGCCATATAGATTATCCGTGAAATATCTGAAATATTCTTAGCGCAACTAGAAATATATCAAGAGTCTAACAATAAGTAAGAATTTTCATTTAACAATAAGGACGCTGAATGAAAAGGCAAAATTTTCCAAAAGCATATTGAGACGAATGCAATACAAAGATAAAGAAATATATGGCAAACAACGATGAAACAATGAAAATTTATCACCGATGGCTTTCAAACTTATTTAACGAGCACCATGCGTGATGCAGAAGCAGTATACAAACCTGTCGTTGCACCTGTATCGTTGGCACACCAACGATGTCAGAATGAAATACGCGTTCTGCGTTTCACACAATAACGTCGAGTAATATTCGACAAACGAAGACTATGTGCGAGCCCCGATAACGATTTATCATTCTTTTGTCTTTTGCTCGTATCT
This sequence comes from Megachile leachella, assembly GCA_963576845.1. Taxonomy (NCBI): domain Eukaryota; kingdom Metazoa; phylum Arthropoda; class Insecta; order Hymenoptera; family Megachilidae; genus Megachile; species Megachile leachella. Next base: position 16,871,122 of record OY756248.1, read on the forward strand.
GTTTCTATGTCGAAAGCTATCTAGTATAAGACAAGAAAAATATAGCTGCGGTTTAACGTCTTTTTGTTCTATCGTAACATCGCGATTCAGAAAATTAATCGCTTCATAAATAAATCTGATAGAATTTAACGATTGTACTATCCACTGGAAACTAAAGTGTTAACATCTTCTACGATAATTTCTGTATGCTAGGGAAAATTTATTTTTTTACTTCGATAGGAATTAATTTATATTAGAAAGGACTAATTTTATTATCATGACAGAAATTAATTTTATTCCGATATTAATAGTTGAGAAAATAGTTTTTCATCTTTCAGTAAATTTTTAAAAATATTTTTTGTGGTACAGGAGTGATTGGGTACTGAATTTTTTAAGCTACTATAAATGTAAGATACTTTAACATCAATAATATTTGTAAATATAATTTGATACAAGGAGTGACTAAATTCAATTAATTTGTTCTAAACTGGAGTACCAAGTTTCACAAACTCTATAAAATCGCAAAGTTTCATAAATTAACTTGTAAAATTACGCAAGTTTCCTAATTGATCGTTCAAGTTCTCATTATTGATGAGTTATAGGGCGTATCGAGTAAAACTTCAACGTTTAAGTAAACAACCGCAATTCGACCAATCGTAACCGGAAACCACAGCCCTTTAGTTTTCCACTGTGAAATTTACACATATTGACTGACTGTACTCTATGTGCGGTTATTACTTTAACCACTATTGACTCCACTAAAAGCTAAAATTCCCCAGCGAGTTGTACAACTTTGTTTATTTTGCATCAACGCTATACCTTTTATTTTTATATTAATATAAAATGAAAGTTATTTTTGATTGCCCGTTGAAAAATATCGAAATTAACTATTGATATAATTCAAATTGTTCGTATACGACGGTGAAAATACGTGGGGAAAATCGATATCTCTGGAAAATTTACATGAAAATGGTCTAGACTGTATTTTTCGACTCATTCAAGTGTAACTATCTCGAAGATTTCACGTGATTGGAGATTCTAAGGTAGAATTTGGATTCAACGTGACAAATTACATTGGAAACTGCTCCAAGTTCTTGATCATTAAACTTTCCGAGATCTCTGTAATCGATGTTAACTTACAAGCACCAAATTACTTATAATCTGCATTTTACATCATTTGCAGGATTTCCAGTTTTATGAAATTTAATCTATAACGACGATTTAATGAGGTAGTACGTGATGATCATCGTCATTATTGTTGCAATTTTTCATATACTTTTAATAAAATCAAATTTTCTAATTATTAAAGTCAACAATTTTTCAAATGCTTTCAAAAAAATCAAATTTTTAAATTATTAAAATTAAACATTTATCAAATACTTTTAATAAAATCAAGTTTTCTAATTATTAAAATTAAACATTTATCAAATACGTTCAATAAATCAAGTTTTCTAATTATTAAAATTAAACATTTATCAAATACTTTTAATAAAATCAAGTTTTCTAATTATTAAAATTAAACATTTATCAAATACTTTTAATAAAATCAAGTTTTCTAATTATTAAAATTAAACATTTTTCAAATACTTTTAATAAAATCAAATTTTCTAATTATTAAAATTAAACGTTTTTAAACGAACGAGGTACAGATTTAAAATTGAAATTTAAAATTAAGAGAGTGACAAATTATTGAAATAAAAAATTGAAAAATGAACAAAAGAGTAATTATTGAAATTATTTTAGTTTAATTGAAAGAAATTTGTGTAACTTAATTGCTAATAATTTTTAATAACAATCTTATAAGAATATAATAATGTATTAATGTAATAATCTAATAATGTAAGAATCTAATAACCTAATAATCTAATGATCTAATGATCTAACAATCTAACAATTTAACAATTTAACAATTTAACAATCTAACAATTTAACAATCTAACAATTTAACAATCTAACAATCTAACAATCTAATAAAGTAATCTAAATAACCTAAAAATCTATATTATTTCTAATAATCTTCTAATACTCAAAATCAAGTATTCGAAAAGAAATTAGACAGAGTGTTTTATGTTGATTTCTTACATTACTTACCAATCAGAATCTAATTCTTTGGTATAACTTTGTTCGGAGATCGAATCAGGCCTGCAGCACCATAACGAAATATAATCAGCGGTTCTTCGGGTAAGCCACAGTTAGCAAGAAATTCTCCGCAAGCATTACGTCCACGATGCAATTCGCCAGAAATGCGTTCATAACATCGAATGTTATTCAGATTAAGCGAACTAACAAAAACACAGCGGTGCTCGCGATATCGGAAATGCTATAACAAAAAGCGTCTCGGTTAGTTAACATTAATTTCGAAGCCGCTATTATTACGAAGTTTTTGTGCTACGAAATCAGCGCTACTGTTCCGCAAATGATTTTCGATTTGGTGAAGTTCAGCATGCTGCACGTAAACACGTGCAATGCAAATAATTTTGACGAAATTAATTAAATACAGTCTTCTTTCAAAATATTTGCACAATTATTAACGATATTTGTGCAAACAGTATATATCACGGTACAGTGAACTTTATTTTAGAACATTACAATTACCGTCGTAGCATAATTACAAAATTATTTTAAATTTGGTATATAAAAGCTTAGAAGTTGTAAATAAAAATTATTACAAATATTATTTATTGTTTCCGTCGCTGGTAGTGTAACTGTTACTACTATTCTTGTTATTGCTAATAATTATGAGTAGTTGAAAATTTTCTCAATGCGTTGAGTAGTTTGTTATAATCGAATCATTATAGTAGCATCAAATTTTAATGTCATAAAGAACTTAAAAATCCATAACGACTAGTTCAAATTACTGTGTATGTCATTTGTCTTCAAAATGAATTAATTTTGTTGCAATAAGATAATCATTTTCAAAGACAAAAGACGCATTTAGGTTTCAGCTTTTGGAAAATTTGTTTTTTTATCGTTATTGTTATTTCATTCTCGGATATATACCTAGATGTCACTAGGATCATTTTGCTAGAAGGATTTGCTCCACAATGAAGAACCCGTGAATATATTTACGCTCCGCACATAGATGTCGCTAGAGTCGTTTTATGTAAAACTAGGGAAAGCAGAGAATAAGGGAGAATCAAATAGAAATTATTATTAAAATATTACTGAGTCAATAGATATAACTAAGTATGCAAAGTTAATATGAAGAAAAAGAAAAACGTAAAATAAATTATTATCGAAGCAAATATTAAAACAGTTTTAATATTAAAATTTTCTATTTAGGAAAATTATATAAAAAATTGAGAAACATATTTACAAGTCTATTCTAAAATATTTTTATAAGTAATTGACATTATTATTCTTGTATTGGTTCAATCACTTGATAAGCTGCATCAGAACTTGTAACAAGCATATTGGAATTCACGTTCCGAATTTTACTCTCAACAGCTGAGTCCAAAAAGTTTTGTGGTTAAAATTTGAAAACTTTACTTGTTACTTCAGCATTGAAGTTTCTTCTAACTTTCTTAACAGTCTATAAACGAAAATTTGGGATTCCGCTACGTTAAAGAGCAATGTTTTAATTTTGTGAAGTAACTGTACTGCGACGATATAACAATAAAAGAAATTAAATTATCCGTGAACTAAATTTTTTCGCTTTATTTTGTAACTCTAAACACGCGAAGAAAATTATATACAAACTGGTTGAAAAGGTATAATAGAAATTTAAAAAATGAATAAGAGTTTGCAGTTATAGTAAAATACTATATGCGAACAGAACAATATTAAAAAAAAAAAGCATTTAAAAAATCGTGTTAGCTAAAAGAAATTTGAATTAGAAAAAATTAATCAACTCTCTTCATTTTTAAGATTCTTGTATAAAAAAGTTATAATTTTATAAGTCTATATTTTTATATAAAATCCTTTTCGAATTTGTAATATTTCACAGAACAGAATGTTCCGTAAAATTAACTTGTGAGATATTTCGAAAGCCTATAAAAAATACATACAGTGATTTTAAGCGCACAAAAGTTTTTCATTGTACTTTTTGAACACATGGTACTGTTACACAAAAAATTGTGCGAAAATAACATTTCTGAAGAGAGCATGAAACGTTAAATTACAGTAACAAAGAGATTTTATTGCCGTAATTTGATTTGTTCGAACAAAAGAAATTTTGGAACGGAATTCGATTCAATCAATTATTTTAGCAGACCAGATTTTCTACACAGCGTTTGTCTCTTTCAGTACAGTAAATTTCCAACAATATGGTTAAACAATTTCGCTGCATAAATTCAATTTTGTTGCAGTAAGAAGCGTAGAAGGGTCAATCTTCACAATCACGAAGGTAAATAGATTACAGATGGGTGCATATCTATGTATCGCATCGAATGGAGTGCCTCCAACAGTCAGTAAAAGAATAATGCTGATAGTACACTGTGAGTACTTATTTTTAAGTAATATTTCACCTACTTCTCGAGTGTAGTTATAACGATCTTTACTGTTATAAATTCACAGTCAGTCCAATGATTTCGATCCAGAATCAACTGGTGGGTGCGCAGGAGGGACAGAAGATGACTCTTGAGTGTCATTCAGAAGCCTTTCCCAAATCAATCAATTACTGGACTAAAGAGAATAATGAAATTATAAAAACAGGTATTTCTAATTGGTTGTTAGACAAGTGTAGTTTGCACAGATTTATTTTTCTTTTTTACGTTCAGATTTTTTAAATTGAACGTTTGCATGTTGCTGTGTAATTATTAAGCATGACAATTAGCATGAGTTAGTAGATGTTAAATGTTCATTTCTAGATTTTCATAGTAATTTTCATTATTTTGTACAATCTGCAGAGTCTTTACCAGTAAATTAAACTAGTTTTATGAACCATTACATTTTCTTGTTGCACTATAAAATTTTATTTATACAACCATCAGAAAGAACTGGACACCTAATTTAGAGTAATTTAACAGAAATCTGTTAAAATTAATTCAATTAATTTTAGTAACTTTCAAATAAAATTAATTGTGATTCATCATGGTTCCATAGAATACGTAATCTCCTGGCTTTATTGAATATATTCTTTCCTTTATCACCATTAAATCGCTTTGTTCAATTATAATAGCTACCTAACAGGTAAAGGTCCGCGTTTATCGCTGGAGGTGTATTGAATTACTAATTAACCCTTTGCGGTCGTACGTCTGCTCTCAACCACCATATTATGATTGCATATTATTCGCTTGTTAATTTTGCATGACTATTCTACAGAAATGAAACATTACAAGACTTCGTAAATATTGTTCTCAAAAATTAGTTCCTTTAAAATTATTATTCTTCAAATATTTTTAGTTACTGAAAATATACTTTAGTACATGTCTAGTACTCGTACATACATACGTATATACGTATGTTAAATAAGGTACATTAAGCGTGTGTCAGCTATTTTCTGAGAGAAAATAATTATTTCTAATTTGTTCATTGTCCAGTGTGCACGAAATTTATTCAAGATGATACAAATAGTCAAAGCAACAAAGTGTGAACTCACTTGACGTACAGATTGTCACTGCTGGTACAACCAGAAAGTTTTACGTAAAAGAACAGAGACAAAAATACAGAATTTTCGCTTTTGAGAAAACTAAAGCAGACAATTTTTTTAAATATTTGTAAGTTTAAAAATGTGAAAAACAAATATTTTAAAAGTATTTAATGTATCTTCCAAAATATAGTGACTGAAATTTCGTTACAAACATAGTGTGGTAACCTTGTAATTTTTTCTGCGTTGGAAACATGGTATCAAGTTTAAATCAGTGATGGACAATTGGAACCACAAGGATGCAATGTAGCGTACGTTCCCGGACACCGATGGATATTAGCCTGTGGGCATTGTATTCATCTGTTCGTTGGAAGTGGAGAGTTGGATTCGGTATTACTCCGTCTCTTGTACACCTCATCGTTGCACGTACGGTGCATGTCGATGCCCATGAGCTCTTCATTCGACACTTGATCTGCCCATCACTGATTTAGACCACTGTGGCATCCGTTTGTTCACGATAACCAACTTCCTGAGGCTCCAGGCGCTGGCCATATGTTCTGACGCGTCGGTTCGTTCGTACATCCAATTTCTCACAGCCCCGAATGTTAATAAATAACCTTAAGCACACTCGGCAACCTAAAAATGTACCAGCTACCTCATCCCTTTTGAATTGTTGTGCTGTTAGCTAAAATCTATTGCTTCCACTAACTAGGTACTTTTTAGACGACATTTTATATTAATCATTAATAGAATTTGAGATTGAAAATAAAAAGATTTGTGTAGCTTTTATTTTCAGGCATTTAACAATACTAAATGAAAACTTGTAATTTTATTACAGTGACAGTTTCAATAAAATGGAACCGGGTTAATTGGAACGGAATTTGTCCTATATTGGAAGAAAACATTTCATGAAAAACATTTTAGAAAATTATTTCATGGAAACAATAATTGGATATATTGAACGTTGCAATATTGAAAACATTAATCGTTCGTTGAATGCACGAAAATAAAATTTGTATCGAAAATACAAAATGTAATTCAATGCAAATATGTGAACAGATAATTATTTTAAAATCTCTGCTTGTAACAATGATCCATAAAAAAATCTATGCCGCAAACTTCGTTTCGTGTATTCCTGATTTTTTAAAAGTTCCGCGCGATAAAACTAACAAAAAAAAGCTGAAAACCAAGAGTATTGAAGCTTTTTACTCTACCGTACAAAGTTTCAGAAATTTTTGTCGGATGGTACCGAAATTGTTAGCTTTCAAAGTAAAATTGGATAACGCACCTTTCTGAACTATGAATAACACGATTACACAATTTCTCTCATATAAAAAGTATAAAATCCTTTTTTGTGTCCATTTTACATCGACTAAAAACGAATAAACACGTAACTGACGACTGTTTGTGTAGAAAGAATCTGTACACGTAATAAATTGGCACTTGTGAGAAGGTGAATCTTATTGGTTTATGGATCATCGAACACATCACTTGGGTCATTAATTAACAGTATACAAAGTTTTACATTTGATCAGATGAAGAGCCATCCGCAATAACCTGAACAGAAATAAAAGTTTAAAACAAAATGGAAATAAATATTAAAATTCAACATCATGTCGAATTATTGGATGAATTCATCTCGTAGTTTCTTAAATTCATTCTCGTAATTTGTGACTATATATATTAACTTTAATTTTCCCCTACTATTTTTAAAGTATACTGATAAATAATATCTATCAGAAAACACTATTGCATTTTCTAATAAATCTTTCATATATTGAAAGTGTTTTATCTTGTCTAAATGTTATTCGCTTAATTTCATGATACAGTGCGATAATGATATTAAAACACTCTGATAAATTAACGAAAACGACACACTGTTAAAATACTCTGTAAATAATTACAATGCATGAAAGGTTCAGTAACAGTAACAAGACTTAGCCGACGTAATTATGTCTCCATACGTTTCTATCTATCCGGTTGGAACGGTGTTACATCGTTTCGGTAATGTACACTACTGTATAAAAGTATCATGGTACTTGCTATTTTCAACTGTATTTTCTAATTTTATTTAATGAAGCTTGAATCATGTTTGCTGCTGTATAACCATCACTTATCAATTATGAAAATATTATTGTCAATTTTGAGTATTTAAATAATCAGCATTTATTGCCAATTTTTGAGTATATAAATAATCTTCTATTACTAAACTACTTAATTAGTAGACTACTATAATTAATCAAAACATATGCTTCTATTTTCATAAAATAGATAAATATGTACTTTCCAATTAACTCAATCATTCAATCTTCGATTATTTTAAAATTAAATAAATATTTTACATGTACTATCACAGCGTGAAAAGACATTATACATGAGTTTAATCAAATAACAGTGAAAAATAAATACAAAATCTTATAGACATTCATTACATTACTATCAAGGGAATTTAGTTGCATTATACTTTTATAAACAAAGAATTAATTAAGGTATTTGAAATTCTTTTTCATCAAAAGAATTTTACTCCAATATCTGGCATTGTCTTCTACAAACACTATTTCATACACAAAACTACTTCCAATATGAGAAACTCATTTCCAATATCAAGCTTGTTTGAAATCAGTTTGTTTATGAAATATCAGGTTCATATTTTTTACTGAGATTCATCTGTACCACCTGGACGTACGAATAACACGATTGATTAATAAATTTATACATATGTGGATTCACATATGAGTTAATTTAATTGAACAAATTACGTGATATGGATCAGTGCCAGTATAAAATATTCTTAAACGAAAAATCTGACTCTAAAAATTTCTATTCAATTATTTACTCTATGATTGAATGCAAAAGCGAGAATTATATATAGAAAAATGTCCAGTTAAAAAATGCAAGACACAGATATCCGTAAAATATCCTTAATGAAATTAATTGATATGCTACATCATTATCTCTCTTTAAGCCTACGTGAAATGTCATAAGTTGAATACTTTTGAGCTGCAATGTACGTGTATATGCTATATATGTGAGCACTGGTGTACCGTGCGTGTACACTCGTTAATAAAACAGCGTTAACTATGTTGGCCAGTACGGTTCAATCGCTCTTCAGTGAATTAGCAGCCCAGAAACACGTCCATTACGATCAGGCAAACGCGAAGGTACCATGTTACATTTATTTACCTGTAAATCTCGTAAAACATGAATGCAAACTTTTATTTCGTTTTATCGGCCTTGGAACTTCTCTGTAATGAATGTCTGTGAAAAACAAAATACTTTAAAATTCAAATAAATGGTCTTGAGATGAGAGACGACTTTTTAGTATACGGTAACGAAATTAACGATCGATATTATTCCAACGATATATTTAACAATATTTTCATTATATCATAGGTAGTTTAATATTATTGTTCAGTAATTCAGCTAACGTTTCACTTTTGCGTAGCTATTGTGTTAATGGTGTGTTCTCGTATGAACTGTCGATTTTAGACCATTTACGAGATTAAGGATTATTGGGTTATTATTGCGTTTGGAATTCTGTACGCATATTTAGTCAAGTTTTAAGGCGACATAGTAACATTTTCAAATTATAGCATTCTTGGAATTTCATTTTTAATTACTGTTATAATTGACGTAATTTATAAAAAGAAAAACAATTATGATTTTGTTCTACATGAAAATTTTCTTGTAAACTCATTCATGTAAAATTATTTTTATAAACATATTTTGTAAATATAACATTTTTTTATTAAATAGTGGTCATGTAAAATATTTATAAAACACCTTTTATATGTATAACTATATGTGTAACTATATGTATAATTATACATATGTGTAAAATTTTTCTTACGAATTTTTTTCAATTCTTATTCAATTTTTATTAAGTTTCAATATTAACGTTAAAATTTTTAATACTGTAAAATAATGAAACTTCATTAAAAAGTTGCTAATTGTATTTTATTTAGAAAGAGACCCATATAAAAGAATAAGTAAAAACTTTTTGTTCACAATTGAGAATATTCTGGCAACAGTAACGTGTGTCTAACATGTCATAATCAATTCAATTTCTGTATCATTCCACAGAACGAAACGTTCGCAGAATTAATAACTATGCAATATATTAACTCAAAACTTTTTTACTTTTATATTTCCCTTGTTAAAAACATCAATTCGAAACTTTCATTTATTTCGGAAATTTCAATAGCGTTTCATTACTTTTGGACATTCAGATTTAATTGCTTCGGAGATATTTCTAGAAAGTCTCATAAAATTTTATATGAAAAATGACAACGAATCTTTTCTGTATTCCTGGAATTTTGAACGGATAGCAATTACATGTACAAGATAGATTATAATAATTACTGTTGAATTTTCATTTCAATGAAATTAATAAAAATAAATGTACGTATTGAGAAATCGATAATCAAGTTTGTGTGTTTATCGATTACTTGTAAGACACTGCTCGATTTTGATTGGACCTACATATGTTAATACAGTAAAATCCATCGTTTATCTTGATAATAATTTTCACACGTATAAAAATATAGTGGGTTATTTAGAATTCTCAATATTTATAAATCACGTTTAACTAACAAATTTTAAAGATGTCTTTCCAAGTCTTTAAATAATAAATTCCAAGTTCTTAAATAATAACCTCCCCATCAGTTACAATTATTAAATAATTTTAATATCAATAAAATAACAATCATAAGTCATTGTTGTAGTCGATAATAAAGTAATAATTTATTATCACTCAATAAGTAATTAATTAACGTTTTACCAGAATCAGTAACAGCATCATTAACTCTTAACGAGGGATTGTTTTCCTGCGCAACAATGTTAAATGTACCGAAGGCACATAAACACGTAGACTGTTTGAAATGAGAGCTATGTATATTAGTTTAATCACGATCATAGGTGTAATCATTTCGTGATTAATAATTACTGAGTTAATCACGTGTGTTAATGGTAACAGTTTCGATTACTTCCCTCGTTCATTAATTATTGAACTACTGACTTCCTTTTACGAATAACGAGGGAACACGAAATACGAATTGATTTCTGTTATCAATTTTCACACAATAAAAATGCATACAAAAATAATACTTTGATTACTGACAAATTTTATTTACGATCAACAAGTATTATATTAAATAATTTACTATTGTGTGATGTCTGTATTTCGTAAACATTCATTAAATCGTTGAAATGTCATATTTTCGTTGTGAACATTTATTATGATCATTTATTACGATCATATATATTTTATTTTATTTGAAACATATTTTGCATTAAATTAATATTTACAATTTCTTGGCACGACTAATTATTTATTTAATTATGAACTTTAATTACTTAACAAGTTAAAGAATTATAAAATGCTTTCATAAGTAATCAAAATTTTAACTATACCTATTTCTCAGTATAGAAAATAGTAAGATGTCGAAATAATATTTTGCAAGTTGAATTTTAATCACCACCCTAATTTGTCATTTTAAGTATTCAGCAGCATCCTAATTTTTAATTTTGAATTTTAAGCACCACCCTAATTTGTCACTTTAAATATTAAGCACTACCCTAATTTGTCATTTTAAATATGAAGCAGCACCCTAATTTTTCATTTTGAATTTTAATCACCACCCTAATTTGTCACTTTAAATATTAAGCAACACCCTAATTTATCATTTTGAATATTAAGCAGCGCCTTAATTTTTCATTTTGAATTTTAATCACCACCCTAATTTGTCATATTAAATATTAATCACCACCCTAATTTGTCATTTTAAATATTCAACAGCACCCCAATTTTTCATTTTGAATTTTAATGACCACCCTAATTTGTCATATTAAATATTAATCACCACCCTAATTTGTCATTTTAAATATTCAACAGCACCCCAATTTTTTATTTTGAATTTTAATGACCACCCTAATGTGCCATGTTAAAATTAAGTACCACTTTAATCAATCATTTTTCTCTTATCATAATTTGCCATGGATTATCAAAACACATAAATTGCTATAAATGCAACGAGGTTAAATTATGTAATAATTTAATGAACATTTTTTAATCGTTGTCATGTTGTCTGTTCACTCTCGAGTAGAACTTTCCATGTAATGGAACACCCTATGTACCAGCAGTACGAAATGTATTGTTCGGATAATAGAACATTCCGAGAATACAACGTTCAGATAATAGAGAGTTCGGATAATGGGTGTTCCGATAATCGAGGTGCCTCTGTAGCAGCATATCAACAGTCGTCTTTACCGACGACAAATACAAATAATTACAGCTGTACAATGAGAAAATGAACTTTGTGCGATTTTAGGCATAGAAACAGTAATGTTATAATGGAAACCAATGGATAATGGAACTCATCTCCCTGTTACAGTGGATCCTAATAGCTAAACACAGGGATGATCTGGTGCAGCTATCCCAATAGAAACATCGTTATACATCTTATGATTATGCACAAAATATGAATGAGTATTTTTGGATAGTCTAACAAATCATTGTGAAATAACAAAAATAAATATCAGTAAATATTTTGAAATAATCTAAAAAATATCGTTAGTCTTTTTGAGATACCGCGAAGCGAATGTAACAGTAAATTGAGGTGTAGCTATTGAAAAAATGTAGTAATAACAACGAAATAGCTTCACAAAAATTAGTTTCAAACATTACATTAATTTAACTTTATACACAATAATAACAATAATAGCCTCACATGCATAACCTATAAGATACGCACAACTCTACATACAAGATATGATTATCAAACATAATTCCAATATGGCAATCACAAATGAGAGAAATTCTTACTAAAATAAGTAACAACTGCGTTTTCCTTGCCATACATTTATTTCTGCTCAAAGATATTCGTTACGTCTTTGACATACCAGTCCATCATTCCAAAATGGCCAGCCTTGACGTACCAATACGTCATCCGTTGCAAATGGGTTAATAGCTATGAACCAAGTACTATCTGCAATAAATCTCCCATTCAAAGTATTTCTCCTCTATGACGACTTTCCTAAAGGAAAAAAACCCACAAACGTCAAAATATATTCTACAAACTGTAAATAAGCACGACATGCAAAAATTGTGAAGATCCAAATTTTCTGACATTTCGAAATTCTCGAACGTTTATATTTTTTTATTTCACAAATTCTTAAGTCCCTAAATTTAAGGATTTTTAAATATCGTAATTTCTTATTTACAAATCTCGAAATTCCATTTCTTTATTCCCAATCCCTAAATTTTCAGGACACTCCAGAACAACACTAACTATATTCACGCTATAAGAACTCTAAGGGTCTTCAAATTTTTAAATCACCAAATCTCTACTATACACCACAACACTGAGGAACTACACCATCTACACTCATTCTACAAGAACTCTCAAGGTCTCCAAATTTCTGGGTCACTAAATCTCCACTATATTCTACTACATTCAAGAACTTCACTAACTACACTCATACTACAGGAACTCTAAGGGTTCTCAAATTTTTAAATCACCAAATCTCTACTATACACCACAACACTGAGGAACTACACCATCTACACTCATGTTACAAGAACTCTTAAGGTCTTGAAATTTCTAGCTCACCAAATCTTCACTATACTCTACTACATTCAATAACTTCAGTAACGATGCACAACAAGAATTCTCAAGGTCTGCACCTTTCTAACCTCCAAACCTGTAACCATAAAAATAAAAATGGCGACAACGGTTATGAAATGGGTAATAATGTACGACACCCTGGTAGATTATTATTAAGTAGCGTTAAATATCACGCGAATAAAACTAACGAAGAACAGTATGGCATAAAAAGCTCTGTATATAGCGCCATGCCTGGGGCTACTTACCAATGCCATTACTGTCCTTTCTGCATCGCGACGACTCGCACCCTTCTCAAGCATCGCAAACCAGACGTTTTCCGGCTCTGCTGGACGTGGTATACAAGTTTAATGGCAGGTGATTGTCATGACTTCTGCTCTTTGCGCCGCTCTTTTCGCCCGTGGCGTGCGGTTTACCGAGGGAAAACGATGTCTGCTCTGTTATTAATTCTTCAGCGAAACTTTTAGTTAACGAATATCCCTCGGATACGAATGCAGACGTATGCAGTTATTCAAAATTGAACAACTTCTTTTTGTTATCGAAGCGTTTTGTACGGACGTTTGAATTTAACAAAGCGGTTAATGTGTTTATTTAATAAATTCTTTACTATCTGAAGTTTGTTCAGATAGTTCTTTTCAAATTGGTTGACTGTCTTCGGGGTTCTTATGAAGATTTGTAGCAAGCTTTTATAAATAATATTTATGTTCATTTATGTGTCGTCATTTACACATGCACATGTGTCACATTGAGTAAACTTGTAACTCTGATACGAAGTTTATTACGATAGTTTTTTTGAAATCGACTGTCTTCACAGTTTTCGTCAAAATTTGCAAATAATCAGTTTGACTGAATAACTTTGTAATTCTGAATAACCTTTGAAAATAAAGGTTAAACGTAGATTTCGTGTTGAAGTTTCTGTAGCTGCACAGAAATGTTTTGAGTACTAAAGTCCATTTTGTAAGATCTCTCGAAGAAGATACATAAATATTTAATGTCTGAATATTTCATCTTGTAATCCACATTTCAATGTTAAGTGAAAGTTGCAACTTATCAGACTAGTTCTTCCGGCGTTGTATATTACATTGTCATAAAACGTGATTTAAATTTTATTATTATTGTTAGAGTACTGGTTTGAATATTTAATTAGCTTTTGATGATACCGAAAAATTATAATAACTACCTCTACGTTGATCAAAAGTAATAAATTTAATTAAATTTTAAAAAATTGTCTACTATTTGCCTCGTATCACTTGTTCTCCATCTTGAGAGAATATATGAAACTTTAACGAAAATTTCTCTCGTACATAAAAATAAAAAAGTAAAAGTAGCGGTTAGGTTCTTTTACACTCTCCTTTAATAAAGAGAAGCCTCGGATGTACGTAACTGCAATCAGCCTTCGATAAAGCCACCCTTAATAGTGACAAAGATGGAACACACTTTCCTTCTGAACATAATTTGCACCCGGAAGCCACAAACGGTACAAGCCATAATTAAATGTTTCACTCTTTAACAATTTTGCTGTCAGAAAATTAATCACAAATTAATTAATGTAGGTACTTAGTTACTCGCTATGTCTACAAATGGTGTGCTTTTGTATAGTTAATATGAATTTCTTGAAGTGAAGGTAAAATTTCTATTTTCAGGAGAAAAATACGAGCAGTCGGTTACAGATAATGCGTACAAGATTCAGATGAAACTTACAATATTCTCGGTGACACAATCCGACTATGGAACGTACAAATGCATATCGAAGAATTCGCTAGGAGAAACGGATGGCAACATTAAACTCTACCGTAAGTTTTGTTGCTATTTAACAAATTTAATGCTACAATATTAAATATTATGTACTATTTAAATTCAAAGATTTTTTTTGTGCTGAACTTTTTAAAGAATTTTTCCTATCTAAAGAATATTATAGCTTGACTTATTTTACTATATGACAGTAGATGTATTTATATGAAAATGTTACTAAAATTTCAATAAATAATTTACAGATATACCAACGCCAACGACACAAGTCAGAACGACAACAACTCCAAGTTCCACCGTCGAAGAAGGTAAATTTATTGAAAGTACTAAAATTTGAAATTAGTATTGCAATATTCTCTTGCGCATATATGTTCAGTGGTGCATAAACGGGCCTAATATATATAGTAAAATTTAATGAAGGTATTATATTTCCTCGTAATATCTTGCATATTTCAATTTATGTAGGAAGCGTGTTCTAATTGTTACGCTCTTGCCTGCACATTTAAAGTTGCTACGTACTGCTATTATAACTTAATGCACCAATAATTTTATTGAAATTTTATTACGCATAAAAATTATGTATTCTTAATAGTAGACAATCGTATAAAAACTAAACAATAATTGCAGCTGTATGAGAACTTGTTTTCTTCAGATTAACTGTGTATTTTATAAATATGAAATATTGAATGCAACTATGTGCTGTCAAGAATTAATTTTCAATTAACTAGAATGATTAACCTGTAAACCATTTGCTGTAACACATTTTTTTCGAACCTTTTTTTTTTGAAGAATATCCTTTTTCCTGAAAGATACATATTGCTATTTAATTTAAAAAATGATGAAAACTCTCAGAACGCTCATAAGTTTATCAGGACTTCCAAAATTAATTTATGGAGGTGATTTTCGTTCATTTTAAACTTTTTCCAATAATTTGCAATAAATATTGAACAAGTTTGTGATGGCCACCAAACTGACTTTTGTTTTGATAAATTGACGATCCGTCACACTCTGCAGAGACAGGCTTCGATAGGCAATTCCACTTCGTCGAAAAAAATATATATAAAAGTTTGACTAAATTTTTCAGCAGCATCTATCTTTAAAATGCAGTTCGTCAATCCATCAATTTAGACAAATAAACGCACTCTCTGAATCGCGTTTAAGGAAGGGGAAATAAAACATTTTTAATCGAAGTATCTCATGGTTTATTTCAATACAGGTTAATAAAAGTTGTTAAATTGAAGAATTGAGTATTTAAGACGTGAATACAAAAGTAAAAGTTTACGCAATAAGCATGAAATATTAAGTAAAGCAACAGTTACTGAGAAGTGAATAATTTAATTTCCAGTTGAGAATATTCAAAACTCGCGACAGGAACCATTGCCCAGTGAGGAACCAATCCAGAAACAGGGGACGGATAGGTCGTTAACTAATATCCTTAGGAATGATGGTGAGTAATTTATTTTAAAACAATTTATAAATTAAACGATATTCGAATCACTTTACATTGACCAATAGAAAAAATAATTAAATGAAATCGAATAGTAATTTATTAACAAAAATTAAGATAGGAAAAAAAACCCATTATGATTGTTCAGTTTCACATATTTGATTTTTATAATCGTTGCGTATCCACGCAAAAAATGTTTATTTAATCAGATTTCAGTTGTCATTTCGTTTTACCGTTGACACTGCACATGTATGCAAAATTTGCGATTTTGTTGAAGCAACTTTGAATATTCAAACGACTACGGTCACATTTGCATGTTTACATTTTGTAGTTGCCAAGCAAAAATTCGATCACATGTATCACGTAAAAATAGAAACGATGGAATTAAATTATTACTTTTTATTATTCTGTTTAATTTCGCAAGAGCTTATTATAATTCTTTGAGGTTTATACCAAATGTCAGATAAAAAATTAATTTCAAAATTTAACTACTTAAATCAACCACTTAGATTAGTATAATAAGGAAGCAATACTTTTTTGGCTATATTAGTTTCTTCTTTCATTCAAAAATATTTGTGATTACTAATGTCATAATTAAATTCTTTATGTTATCACTATCTACCATGTATGATGTAAAAATTTTATAAATAATTTAATTATGTACATATATATTTTATATGAACGTGTCAATAGTTATTGCTATTAACTTGAGTAAAGAACAAAAAGCAGATAAAGAGACACAAAATGCACCAGCAGAAAATAGAACAAGACAATCGATTCAGTTTGGACATAAAAATAGCCTTAATCAAATCTGACCCAATTGTCAATAACAAAAATTGAATCAATGCTCGCACAAAACAACAGAAAATTTCAGTATGAAATACGCCATCATTTCAGTATGAAATAATTAGAACGCGTATTCTCCTAATTGACGAACTGTTATGGGAAATGTCGAGGAAAATAAAAAATTGATGAAGAAACCACGGGAGATAAAATTTAAAACTGCATTCAACACTCTGCTCGCTAGCCACAAAGCTTAACAGTAGAATATTCGATTAAGAACTTTGGTATAAATGAAAAGTAGATACGGCGGGCGTATTTTAACGTAAATACGTTATCCCGCTTAGAAATTCCCTGAGAACTTCCTTTTAAATCATCGGCCCCGGCGTAATGCGAGAACTTACGCACAGTGGTGTGAGAAACTTTTTGAAGGGAAAGTTCGAAGGAAGACGTGAAATTTACCCGCGAACTTTCAGCAACGTGGCACGATGCCGTAGATCTTCTCCAAGGCGACAAACACTTCGTTCTCAACGGGATTTTGATGAAATCCCACGGCGGTTTATGAACTACCACGTCGCCTTCACTATGAAAAGTAATCTGATCTTTCGTTTGAGGAAACTTTCGTACAGGGTTCCCTGACTATTTCGCGTTTTATTCAATTGTAATCTGTCGTTTCGCGAAAATCCGAATATTACAAATTT
Source organism: Megachile leachella (assembly GCA_963576845.1). Lineage (NCBI taxonomy): Eukaryota > Metazoa > Arthropoda > Insecta > Hymenoptera > Megachilidae > Megachile > Megachile leachella. The sequence continues at coordinate 16,888,927 of OY756248.1, forward strand.
CAACTGAACGTTCAATCTTGGCTATTTGTCTTCCGCATACTTTCATTTTACTTCGGATGTGGATTTAAACCTTTCATATCCACTTTGAGCGCTGGAAATTGTTATGAAATTTTTCTGCAATCTTCGTACGAAGGGATTTTATGGAACAAGCTTTCATTTTCTTTTTCATGTAATAAAATGAAGTAAAAATGACTGTCGTCTAAAGCACATGCAAAATTTGCGCATCTTTGTTTAGATATTTGGATAACGTTTATAGTACGAGATAACTCACGTGCTGCTTAATATATGAATATTTAATAAAATAAAATAAAATAGTATGAACACAGAAACATACAATAAATATTAATTATAATGTGTCAAATTTAGTTTCCAGTTTTTGTTAAATTATTGCTGTGGCTTTTGAGTGATAAATCTTATATTCTTACAGATGTGATTTCTTAAAAAATATTTTCAATATAAGTTTTATATAATTTCATCGGATACATGCACTTATTTTTCATACAATATTTATCTGATACTCGAACCCGTTTTTTATACCATATTTACTTGATACTTGAACTCGTTATTCATACCATATTTATTTAATACTTGAACTCATTTTTATGTAATGTTTATTTGATACTTGAACTCGTTACTTGTACCATATTTATTTGATACTTGAACCCATTTTTATACGATATTTATTTCATACTTGAACCCATTTTTATATGATATTTATTTCATACTTGAACCCATTTTTTATACGATATTTATTTGATACTTGAACTCATTTTTTATACAAATGTTTGTCTGATACCTGAATTTATTTTTCATAAAATATTTATGTGATGGGTTTCTTTTACCTTGACAACTATCCAATAAATTTAACTATCTAACAGTTCGACCTGCTTATATATTTCATGGCGCTTTTTAAATAAAAATGATACAGCGCCGAAAATGTGAGAAATAGAAGAAAGAAAGTGTGGGTCATATACATAACAGGAGCAAAAAATATACTCATCAAATTTTCTCCCCTTTTTCAACTGGGTCAAAAAGTAGATTCAGTGTAATTTTTGAAAGAGATGTCTATTTGAACTGTAACGAGGGTGAAATCGATTATTACGAAACAATAAAATATTCCTCAAATACGTGCTTTCTTCCTGTCAATATGTAACGAAGTGCATTTTGTCGGAAACTATTTAAAGGAAACAAAATGCGTATAACAATTAAGGAATTTTATGTGGAATAATATAGAAATTCTGTAGGAAACTCTGTTTTAATAGATAAAGCATTACTTGTTTTTTGAGTGCCATTAACTGTGATATGAGGCTTGAATATGAAAATTCTATTTTACTTTCCAAGACCCCTTCAAGGAGAAGGGAATAATGAGATGATAAATGAAACGAGATTACGATAGAATGAAAGAGTAAACGAATGAAGGTAGATACTTATAAGGGAAATCACTTTATTTCGTGAAAGCTATCCTTTGCAAAATTTCACCCTCGCAAATTACAGTCACTATAAAAAATAACTTTCATTCAGTATTGAAAAAAAGAAAAAAACTCAATCATGTACAATTGAATTTTTATTTTAAACGCTAACATAATATAATTTAAAAAGAGACAACATCTTTCTAACGAAAATTATTTTCATTTTTAATTATTTGTAAATAAAATACGTGAATAATATAGTTAGTAAAATATGTCAATATATTCAGAATATTATTTGAAACATTACTGAAATACAAAAACTAATAATTTTATAAGCATGTTACTTTTATTTAGTTATGACAAAAAATTACGGTGTTTAACAAAATTTAATATTATTGTTTCTGTTGTAAACACTTATATGATGCATAATTGTAACTTGTGGTAAGTATGTATATTGAGTAGTATAGTTCAATGACCTTGACCATGAGACACATAGAGATTACGACAAACTTGTATAACCGTTCCTGTCAGCTAATTCAAACCTAACCTAATTTTTCGCGCAGTTCATCTAATATTGATCTTCCTATAGTTTGAAAATAGTTATGAATAAATGAAAAAGTAAGTTACAACACATTTTATTTATTTTTCCATGGGCGATCATTTCTAACAATTTCCATTTCATTTTTTATTTTCTGTTTTTAGCAAAGATACTCGTACACCCTAAGAAGTTCCATTTCATCAACATGCGTTAAACATTTCATTAAAACTGTTTACATCGCTATAGATAGGATCACATACGATGGAAACTGCAACATTATTTTCGTATCTACTTTAAAGAATTTGTTAACGCATGATCGCCACTGCTAATAAATCAATCACTTTTTCTCAGATATACGGCTTCATGGCAGAGCAAGCAGCAGCGACTATAACGATGCTGAAAACAGCGTGACAAAAGAACGAAAAAATGTCGGCGGCGAGGTACGACCACGAAGAATTGACAACACGGCACAATCGATGTCATCCAGGGGTACAAGCTCGAATTTTCTCGTGCAATCTAGAGCGGCCATCTGCATAATCCTACTATTTGCCCTGTCGTAGTCACGTCAGTGTCCAATAGCGAAAAAAAAAAACGGTTGTTCGAGGGAAATCCTTCGGATGGGATCAAGATTCGCCCTGTTCATCGTCATTTATCTCAACCGTGAAAGGGATCAATTAACGGATGTGCTTCAACAGCGCAAATTAACCGAGAATTTGTGCCATCGCGGTTCTTTGTAAAATTAAAACTGAAGTCAACGAAACAATGTTATTTTGTGTTATTCGAACGAGAGAGTATTGTATGCATAGTTAGCCAACGAGCTCCTTTCGAGTTCTGTTACTTGTAACGGTGTGCACCTTATTTCGGTTTGGTATTGGTTATCGAAATTGTGGATCTAATTTTTTAAACGATGCGCTTGGAAGAAGACAAACATTTTAGCTCCTATGTACATATGATATTTTATATGCTTTATAAACCTACGAGTTACTCAAAGAAATTTCATTCTGTGAAACATGTTCGGCCTAATTATTGTACATTGTATTGTATTATTGTATGTATTGTCACTGCATCTGTTGTACGAATGAATGTACAACGTACAAGGTTTCTCTGGAGAAGATTGGTCTCTTCAGATAATGAAAATATTTTATTAACGATCTTGAACAATTGTGTTGATGTAAAAAGATTTTTCAGTTGGAATTAAAAGAACACCTGTTAGGAACAATGAAACATTTGAAATTACGAGTATTTAGTTTGAAAAGTGAAGATAGTTAAATACAATCTGACTCAAATATTAAATATTGCATATGCTATTGTAAATGTATATTTTTTCCACCTTGAACGCAAAATGATATTTTATTTCAATTTGTAGTACCTAGTCCAAAATTATACACGTGTGTTCAAAAACACGAAAATGAATATTTATAAATACTAAAAAAATTGTTTGAATACCATAGAAGCTATAAAATCTGTTCATATAAACAAAACGTCTACAAAAATTTATTTAAACACCATAATTTAACAATATAATTGTTCTAAGAGTATAATAACAGTATAATTCAGTGAAATTTTTAAACATTTGTTGGCGTTATTGCGAACAACATACGTGGACTAGGTTTAACATAATTTACAGAATTGTAAATACACTGCATACAAGCGTACCCTGCAATAAATGTAAATATAATTCAGAAAATTTGATCTGCCTTGAAATTATGGATATTCATGGAACATGCTCATTTAAAATGATTAAACAATTATTAAAAATTATTAGAGGAATTGTTTTACATTCGCGCATAATGGTGAGATATTTAAGAGTGTTATTTACTCGGTATAATTATTTCTGGCGAACAGTGGGAAATGAAGGAAATAACTATAAATTTTGACTCTGTAATAAAATATTACGAAGAGCACCCATTGTGTTTTCCTTATTATCCGTTATTGTGTGATACGGTGATATACAAGGTGGTTCATTTTGGAAAACCTCTAAAATATGTGATATATGAAAATATTTATTACGTAAGCGTTATAGAACGTGCATGTAGATACTTCTTCTATAGATCGGGGTGTTTCGAAGATTTTAATATAGATTTTATTTTATCGCTACCACTTATCTCCAACGGTCTTATCTTTATTTCCTTACGGTATTGATAAACTTATTCTACGGAAGTTTTTGATATTGGGTCTTCAACTTTGTAGTACTCCAGATAAATTTTTGAAAAATTGTTCAATACTTTTTTAGATAAAAAGGTAACTTCTACTTGAAGTTCTCCATGCACTGATAGTTTCATACAAAAAGTAGAATTTTAATTAAAATAACGGGATTGACGTTGAAACCTTTGAAGTGCTTTCTACTCATGAAAATTCTCTTTCAAAGTATGTAACGTTCACTTAAAAATTTCGTTTCAACAAAGTACAGTTTAGAAATTTAAAATATCAAAGTTGCTTGAACCACTTGGATACACCATAGTACAAATATTTAACACACTCTCCTTCGTAGGTGAAATAAACCCGTTTGCTCATTCTCTGTGCTTTTAATAATATTGTGTTCATATATAAAAATAACATGCACAAATAATGTTTATTTAAAACAAGGAAACGCAAAAGGCGTTTATGTCAAAGTTTATGTAAATATTATGAAACAAAAACAAAAAAAAAACATCAGTATTTATTAAGCATCCACTGCTAAATAATTATGCAAACATTTATTTATGAAATAGTTACCTCTTAAATTATTTACATATTTAATTTTAAATCTTTTATGGGAACTGTCTTCTCCTGAGAGACCTTGTACTTATCATAATACACACACCTTTGTATAGTATAAGATTGTTCAACGTAGCATAGACATATTGTTTATGTGCTGATTGTGCGGTGTGTTGTTGAAACAACTTTGTATAATTGATGTGCAGTATACCGACGTATACACGTTGCACTGGAATGTATTGAGTGACTTAAACGCGTTGTATCATTGTATTTGCAACTTAAAAAGTTGACACGGAGAATAATGTGTAAAACCTTAGAATGAGTCGTACGTGTAAATTTCCTCTAGAAAGTAATTACTTGCATATATTTGTAAATATGGTAAAAATACGATGATTCTAATGACGTTTGCCAGCGAATCTGTACATATGCGACTTCGTGTGTAGAATAAAGAGTTGTATTTAATTTCTATTTGATTATCTACATTTGAAGAGTTTCATTTCTGTGAAACTGTTGTTCAATCTATTTATAGTAATTGTGTTATTTATATTAAATTTATATTTATATTAAACACAACTTATATGTATTATATTATATATATTGCAATTTTGTATATAACTGTATTGATTTAATCGTGTGTTGTGAAGTGTACAAGCAAGTTGACTACAACAGTGAGAACAAATGAACTTTTCTTCATTTTCAATTAATTTTTTGAGACAAAAGAGAGTGCTAGGTACTTTGAAGTAGAAGAGTTGGTAACAATATGGAATAACGAACAAAATTATCGTAGAATGATCTGTTTAGCTTGTTCAAAAGTTGCATAATAAAGTTGCAAGTCAATGAATATAAACGCAGCTAAACTTTCACCGCAGCACTGATTGTAAGCGTTAATTATACAGCAGAAACTGAACGAAAACAGCCTGCAGTTGTTTCAAAATGTTCTGTAAAATAATATAACGGTTTGGTAAAAAATCGATGTCTCGTATTACTACCAACTCTTCTAGTATTAATTGTACTATAATATGCTAATTATTGATGAAATTCATTGTACAATCTGTATATACGTATAGCAAAGTAGTTAAAAAGTACATATAATTTATAATTTGTAATCTGTAATTAGTCGTAACGGTTATAGTAATAATCAACATAATAATAAAAGTACCTCAGTGAGCTTGCTATTCCTTCCTAGATATGCAGCGTTTAAAATTAAATTTTTCTTATTAACAAATTAAAGACTTCTCATTTCTTAATTTCATTTTATATTTAAAAGAAACATAAGTATCTCAACAAATTATGTATTGTATATTTTACGTCGTATCAAAACTATAGATTAAATAAATTATTATTTCGAATGAGGTGTAAGGAAAGAATAGTACAAATGTTATAGTTTGTAGAAATATTTATTTTAAATCTCAGTATTCCTATTGTATCGAAATTTTTAGAATTTTGTTTTAAACTAACATTTAAATTTACATTCTCAAAATAATTTCAATTATTATTGCTCTAATAATAACTTTTATTACTCTCAGAGTAATTTTCAAATTTTAAAGTATAAAAAGAAGTTAATATTACATGCTGCATATTTAAAGGACTTTGGTGAAGTTCGTAGATACAAATCAGTGTAAAAACTGTCTTTCCGTCGTTGTAGCTTTAGTTTGAACAATTGAGATGAATTTTTTTCATTGAATAGATATTATCTTGACGAGAAGTGTGAATGTTCAACCCTTAGAGTACGGATCGCAGTTATTAATATGGCCGAAACATAAAAACGGATAATATTGAATTTAGAACTCTTTTGCGACAATTGATAGTAATTTGGGAATAAAAGATTTTATATAAAATATAGTAAATGGCTCGCAGTACTTTAAGGGTTAATTTATCATGTACAAATGAAGCAGTACGTTTCTTACGCATATACATATTTGTACATAATATACCGAAAATCTGCTCAATTTGAAAATTGCGCACGTATATTAAGAAGTTCAATTTTAGCAAATTGTCAAATCGTACTATTGCTAATTTTTTACATCGAGGAAAATTTGCAGGTTTCATTTTTTACAGGATTCATCTCTTTCTCAGAAATTTTATACCCTTATCACGAAGGTATGCTATTTGTTAAAAATATGATTGTTAAATGTGTTGATTGAAAGTCGATTTTGGCTGAAAATAAATAATTTGGTGATAAGACACATCACGAGATTTACCGTAAGTTGAATAAAAATGATGTACTGCTCCATTGTAACGTAAATACGTAGCGTAAGGATTCTTGTAGAGACATAATAATTTAGTCAAAATGTATGGTAAGTAATTAAAGAAAGTACTTTGTATTCAAAATATGTTATTAATTCCTCACGGTTGACACCTATTATTTTTAGGTGTTTGTAAATTACATATACTATAGTTACAGTACTGCGTTCACCCTTTGATTAAACTTTTTTAAGTAACATCTTGCAATACTTTTTTTCAAATAAAATTTATTTCAAATAAAAATGTATATTTACTACACACTAAATAAAGTAAATTAATAAATAATAAATATTAAATACAAGTTGAATGATATGTAAGATAAAGGTGTTTAAAATAATAGTCTTCACAAAATATTTCAAAATTAATGAAACCGAGAAGAAACTAAATTGGTTGAGCATTAATAATAATAAATAAATTGTATAAACTGTATATTATTTATATTAACCTTTTGCAAAAAAAAAAGATTATATACAGGGTGTCTCACAACTCGTGTAACTCCCGGAAAGGGGTGGTAGAGGACGTAATTCTGAATAAAATTTTCCTTTGCGAAAATGGGATGTAAAGCTCCGTTTTTGAATTATTAAGCAGAAACACGGGCCAATCAGAGCGCAAGGATTACGCCCACGCGGCCATTATGCTCGAAGGCGTCGCTCTCGCGACTGCGCGCCGCGATTGGCGCCGAATCCTCGCGCTCTGATTGGTCCGTGTTTTTTTTTAATAACTCAAAAACGAAACTTCAAACGCCATTTTTGCAAAAGGAAATTTTGCTCAGAATCGCGTCCTCTACCACCCCTTTCCAGGAGCTACACGAGTTGTGAGACCCTGTACATTCACTATTCACTTGCACACAACAAATTAAAATAAATATCTTTTAACTAAATCAGTAGATATTTAAACTAAATAATATTATACGCATGTACATAGTACAAGTACATAGTATAAATATATAGGAACAGTACAATATAAACAAAACAATAAAGACAATAGTAAAAATTAATAAATACAGAAAAAATTGTCTTGAAACAATTCAGCAAGCTTTTAAATTAAAATGTTTCAAAGCTGCCATCTGGCAACAGGAAAAAGGACTTCGAAGGATTAATTTATTATGAGTGTTATTAGCTGTTAAAAATTTTCTCGTCAGTCGGACATTATTGTAAAAGAAGAAAACATTGCAGTACAATTTCCACATTCTTCGCAGATGGTCCGAAACTGTTCTCAAAAGAGAAGATCGGCAAAGTACATAACTTCCAAAGTTGCAACGAAAGCATCAATGGCGACAGAACTATTAGAAAGCGATATTGGAAAAGAATTAGTAAATGTACGGTTGAAAGAGCAGTAAAAGAAACTAATTTTACGAGTGAAAAGAAAATGAAGCTCTTTCGAGGAACATCAAAGCTCGTTTAAATTGCGCAAAAAATACTTCAAGAAAGTCGAATGTCAAGCAGTAAAAGAATTAACAACTACGATCGAAATATTAAAGAAAGAAAAAATAGTACTGTATTCAGTGTAGCTACAAAATTTATTTTTTTGAAAATAAGGTTGTATGACCATAACACATTAATGGAAAATTAAACAATTTTAAAGGAACAATATACATTTTTACTGTATTCTGTATGCAAATATTCAATAAAATATTACTTATGTTAAAATTCCATTTTCGTGTTTAGTTTCGTTCTTTATTACATATATGATATTTTTAATTCTTTATACGAAAGATTACTATCTTTTGTTGTACATATCTTGTAAAAATGAATTGTATTGTAACAGTGTTGAAATTATTTTAATATACAAATCACGTGTATGATTTCATGTCACTTTATTAAAAAAGAAGTGGCTAAATAAATGTTTAATTGTACATATTTTAAAATAGTAAATCATTGTGATATGTAAAAATGATTGTAATATATAAATAATGTATCTGTGCAATTTTATGTCGTTTTATTAAAGTAGAAGTGGCCGGACTTTCCAATTGAGCGCATGTAGCAAATGCGTTAAGATCAAACGGTAGCACAGACAATTAACTCTATCGTTTAAGAGCTCAGAGAACAGTTGTGGGACACTCGAAATTGCTTCAAATTACTAGCTGCAAGAGTATGAAATGTTGCCTGTATAACTACAATGGACGACACATTCAAAATGACCTTGTCAATGCAACTCTCAAGCATTATTATACTGTTATTATGTCAAATATAAATGTTGTCCTATGACTTTCGAATTTTAACATATTCTAATGATTTTTAAATTCTAACATACAGACATGACTTCTGAATTTGAACATTCTATTTGATTTTTAAATTTCTGTATATTTTAATGATTTTTAGATTTCTACATATTTTAATGATTTTTAGATTTCTACATATTTTAATGATTTTCAAATTTTAATACATTGCAATGATTTTTAAATTCTAACATACAGACATAACTTCTGAATTTGAACATTGTATTTGATTTTTAAATTTCTGTATATTTTAATGATTTTTAGATTTCTACATATTTTAATGATTTTTAAATTTTAATATATTGCAATGATTTCTAAATTCTAACATATAGTCATGACTTCTGAATTTGAACATTCTATTTGATTTTTAAATTTCTATATATTGTAATGATTTTTAAATTTCTGCATATTTTAATGATTTTTGAATTTTTATATATTGTAATGATTTTTAAATTTTGAAACATTGTAATGATTTTTAAATTATCATATATAGTAATGATTTTCAAATTTTAACAAATTACGATTTTTATATTTTAACATACTGCGATACATATTTTCTAATATTACTAAAACTAACAAGTGTTAAAATATTCGTAACTATGCAAAGTTTGTAAATGAGTGTTCTTAAGATATTCTTACCAGAAATGTTTTTTCAGCAACCACATGTTCGGCAATCCCTGAAATCTGAACAATAATTGACATGCTTCCATCCACGCTGCAGGTAAGTAATCAGATTACATTGAAGATGTTTACGTTCATAGTATATCTCTCATATTGTTGATAAAAAGAAAAGTGAAAATTTAGAGGAAAAGGTTTCTTTAGGTCAACTTTCTGCTATCCTTTGGATCCGGTTATCGATTTGTTGGGCATATTACACCTCCTTTGGGAAATTTAGAATGTATAAGGACGCTCACAACCTGAGAGAATTAGAACACCGGTGAAACAGACATAGGGAGTGCATAATATATGATATTAGATTAGCAATTAATTTGTGATAATAAATGGTTATTTTGTGTCAAGATAAGCAACATCTGAATCATCTTATACAATATTGAAGTGAAAGGCAATTCTAATAAATGAGTTAGCACGAATCGAATAACTGTCTAACAAATGAATTAAGGGGAAATCGAATAAAAATCTAATAAATGAATTGAAATAAAAAAAATATGAAAATTTAATGAAATAAAATTGAAAAAAATGAAATAAAATAGAATTTCAATAAATAAGTTATAACAAAAACTAAAATTTCAAATAAAGTAAAACTTGAACAATTTAAAAATAAAATATATGAAAAGATCACTTATTTATAATTTTAAGAAAACAAGTACCCTTCAGATTTGATTTAAAACTGGTTTCCTGGTATTTTCGCAAATTCTCTGAAAAATGTAATTCCGTATTTACACAGTAGAAGTTACAGATGTTTGAAGAATACAACGATCAGTTCTGTTACCACATGTACATATACACATATGTACGTATGTACACATACTTCGTCATCGCTTCGCTCAACCCTCATTTTCAAAAGATAAATATCTTTGCTGTTGACATAGTTTCTGGTATTCAATGAATTTAGGATCGTTTCTATCGTCAAGAGAAGTAAACACCGGTAAACAGTTTAGTTTTGTAGTAGTTTGCTACATAAGGTAATTCTGAATGAGGTAGCCATACAAATCAGAGAATGAATTACTATAATTCTTGCAAATTATTCACCAAGAATAATTTTTAACAATAAATTATGTACATTTATTGAGCAATGATTAAATCATCACTTTCGATCGGTCAAATAATCTAACTTTCAACTCCGTTTTAAATTGAACGTTAAACTGAAAAATGATAAAACAAATAATGAGAAGAGTTTGAACTTTAATCTAAGTTTTAGAAAACCAAGTTTAAATGAACTCCGGACTTTAATCTCAAAGTTAAAAACCTCAGTTTAAACCAAATTTAAATTATTATGGAAAGGCAGTCCTTTGAAATTTTTTTTCTTCCTGAAATACGATATGAAATTGCCAAAAAGACCGAGAAAGAATTAAACTTTGCGGTGGCGTTCAATTTGTCGCGGCTTTGATCTCTCGATCATACTATAATATTAATTAAATTACTATTAAGCATATTATTCCATGTTATTTTATTACGAATTGAAAATGACGTTAGTGCTGTTGTAGATAATTATTAAATTTCAGAATAAACTCAGTTTGTTATGATCATTAGTGAGATTTGAAATATTCTAATTAGATGGAAATTTGTTAAAAAATAAATTCTACATTTGAGATAATGAAGGTCGTAGCCATTTTTATTTCGTTCTATTAACTTTGTTGGTTGGTAACTTTTTATTTGGGAATTTGAGGATTTAGAAATTTGGGGAATTTGGGAATTTGGAAATTTAGGAATTAGGAAGTGTGGTAACTAGGGAATTTGGGAACTTGAAAATTTAGGGAATTTTGGGATTTGGAAATTTGAGAATTTGGGAGTTTTGGAATTTGTAGAATTTGGGGAATTTGGAAATTTGGGAATTTAGAAACTAGGAAGTTCGATGGCTAGGGAATCTGGAAATTTGGAAATATAGGGAATTTGGGAATTTGGAAATTTAGGAAGTTTTGGTATTTGAAAATTTGGGAATTTGGGAGTTTTGGAATTTGAGGAATTTGGGAATTTAGGAATTTAGGAATTAGGAAGTGTGGTAACTAGGGAATTTGGGAATTTAGAAATTTAGGGAATTTTGGGATTTGGAAATTTGAGAATTTGGGAGTTTTGGAATTTGTAAAATTTAGGGAATTTGGAAATTTGGGAATTTAGAAACTAGGAAGTTCAATAACTAGGGAATCTGGAAATTTGGAAATATAGGGAATTTGGGAATTTGGAAATTTAGAAAGTTTTGGGATTTGAAAATTTGAGAATTTGGGAGTTTTGGAATTTGTGGAATTTGGGAATTTAGGAACTAGGAAGTTTGCTAACTAGAAAATGTGGAAAATTGGAAATTTGGGAATTAGGGAATTTCAAAAATGGGGTATTTTCGAACTCGGGAATTTGAGAAATTACAAATATAGAAATTTAGTGTTCACCTTTTCAGTCATAAAGCTTCGCACAAAACGAATAACTAACACTGTATAAATAGTTCAGTGTTACATTTATTTTAATGGCAGTACGTTTACGAACCATATTATATTATCGAGGCATATACATACAACTGTTGTATAGCTACATCTACTTAGCAGGGAAAATACGATTTAATATGTACATCATATTATACTATATTTCGTTTGTATATATTTGTTAATTCTTTGTGTCTTCTACTTACAAGCATTCGTGAGTAACCTCGCATTTTCGCAGTTAATTACATTAATCATTCTTCAACATTGATTATGATGATATCTACAATGCTGATGATACAAAATATTCGCATGTACATGTTCAGTTGTTACAGTCATCAGATTCTACTTACATATTTTTGAATTGAGGAAAACTCAAGTTCACGTAATCTGAATAACTTATTTATTAGAAAGAAATAGTGAACGAACAGAGTTATTCCTTTTACAAATATTTTTGTTATAGAACAATGTAACTCAATTGTTTCAGAATGTTTAAGCTCGTACAACTAATAATGGAGAAGTTATTTTAATTATACGAATTTATTCCTTTATACAAGTTCAATGTGTTTGAAGAATCATGACGAATTATTATTTAGTCGCCATTTTACAAGATTTAATTGTACATCTTCAGAAGGTCGGACAATAATTTATAAATACGTTCTTAATTTTTTGTATATACGAATTCGTTTTACACTGGATGGCTCTGTATTTTAAATTTTGTTTTACTTTTTTTATTGTAAAGAGAACGTAGAGTTCATTCGTACAAAAGAAATTGTATACAAGGTAGATTCGTGAACAAAATATTGTTGACGTGGTAAATTTGTGTAAATAAATTGCAACTGGGGTAGATTTGTATAGAATAATTTTAAACGTGGTAGGTTTGTGTAAATAAAATTTTAGACGTGGTAGATTTGTGTAAATAAAATTTTAGACGTGGTAGATATGTGTAAATAAATTGTAGCTGCGGTAAATTTGTGTAAAATAATTGCAGACGTGGAAAATTTGTCTAAATAAATTTTGCAATTGGAGTAGATTTGTGTAAAATAATTGTAACAAGGGTAAATTTGTGTTAAATAATTGTAGACGGTGCAGATGTAAAAATGTTATAAAATAATCACATTTTTAATTTTAGTTTAGAATGCATTGTCGAAATTAACCCAATAAATTCATACATTTCTTTTCCAATTAATTTTTGTAACTTAACCTCAAAATGTTACAGCTCTGATTTTACATTGTATACATAACACACAGTTAAAACAACTTCTTGCTAACAGCGTTTACAGCTCGGCTGAAAGAAAAGTTAAATAGTACATATTTTACACATAACATTAGCAACAATTCCTCGATTCTACTTTATTACCTAACAGTATTATTTATATTATACGTACTACGACCACATATTTAGTTTTATTTGTCAGTAAATATTCTAATTGAATCTATCTACCAAAAGTTCCGTTTAACATAAAATAACTAATAGTCTAATTCGTAAGCTGTAAAAATCGTATATGAAATGTAGAAATCGTTGGATCGAGATTTATACTAAAAACTTATAAATCTTTATTTTAATCGTCTAAAAATATTCGATCTGCGAAGAAACGACAGCTTATATCTAACTTCAAAAGTTTCTAATATGAAAGCTATTCGTAATTATGCGATATAAAATACATATTACTCGATATCGCGATGAAAATTAATTTTTAAACCAATTTGTAATGAAGAGTAGTTGTAACAAAAATTAAATGCTTCCATTTTCTTGTGTTCAATCATTCTGAAAACGCTTTTTCGTTCTGTGATTAAATTATTTTGTACGAACAATTTACTACTTAATATAATTCATTTTCTGAACACTTTACATAATTTCAGATAATAAAGAAGAATTTAAAAAATCGTTGTAATCAGTTTTTGTAAGATTGTTTACATCGATATGTACAGTACGGGGAGCGAACAAAATTTACAGATTATGAAGAAAAACTTGAACTAATTTCTTATTTAATATTTCTATATCAAGCTTTTTGCAAAAGTGACGTTGTGTTTTTGAAATATAATCAAACAAACAAAGTTTTCATACTTTCTAATTTTAAGAATATAAATTATTCGATTTTTAGATTTTCGTATAAGTTTATGTTGAAATTTATTTTGACAAAAAAGTTTCGTATAAAAGCAGACGAGAGACATGAAACTTTATAAATTCTTATTTCTATGCAAGTAAAATAATTAACTGTTCGAAAAAAAATTATAATCTATTCAAATAATTTCTGCTAGTAAAATAACTGAATTTAGATTTTTGAAGGATACTGTGCACAATTTAGTTCTCACTTTGATGACAGACCATGTACATATGCTTATTGTACACTGTAATTTTCATATAAAAATGTTTCTAAAACGTTTTCATATATCTCTCCGCGTTTCTAACAATTCTAACAATTCGTCAGATTTGAATTTCATGCCTGATTTTGGAAGCTTGATTCCACTTATTTTTTTTCGCAATTCAGGAACTTAAAATATATTTGTAAGAACAATGTTAAAAATAGACATTTTCTTTGAATTTCAAATCTTGGAATAACTCAGAGTATTTCAGATTGTGATCTTTTCGGAGTGATTTTTTTTTTAATCTACTATTTACAGAAATTATAACTTTTTCTAATTAAATGCATTTCTGTTACATTATTTTGCACTTTTATATACATGAGAATAGAGGACACTAAAATACAATGCTGATTTTTTAGAAATTTTGATCCAATATGGCGAATCGAAAAATTAGAGATTGAATTGTTTAATTACAGATTTGTAATGCGCTTAAAAATTATCTATTTTTGACAGTGTTCTTTTGTGCGATGTCTTAAAAATTACAAAACTAATTATTGCCCGTAATAGGTAAAGTATTATACATATAATTTTTCTGTCACTGTAATGAAAGTAAAAAGGTTTTATCTTTCCAATTGATCCATGGTTTTCATGGTCCTCGTACAACGAACTATTTTCAAAGATTTTGCTGAATCTTATTGACTATTAACACTCAGAAAAATAGTTCTAAGCGTAAAGGAAAATATGTGAGCTAATTATTAGAGCAACTGAACATATCTTGTATATTTCTAGTATAGGTATTTGAACTAAAAATTGTTTTCAATAATTAATAAATTTTATACAGACAAAATTTGTAAGATTATTCATTCAGCATGTTTAATTAAATTTAGCTTTGTGATTAATGTCAAATAAAAATTGTTTAGAGCGAATTCTTGAAATAAATGACAAGAAGTACATAAAAAATATGTAATAAGATTCGATAACTCTCCTAATTCGTGAAGTAGAATGATTAACCCCTTAATCAATTACACCGTATTTATATTTAGATGATTCGAACGTAAAGTATGTAACATCTACATTTATACAATATACATATATAACAAGGTAGCAGATTCAATTTGTTCTTCCGAAAGACCAACGTCCCAAATTTACTAAAATTTCGTACAATTTGGTTCAAGTATCAAATATCAAGTATCATAATGAAAATTTCATTGTGGACTTCAGCGATGAACCATAACGTTTAAGGGGTTAAATGAAAATATAATTTGATCTATATTCCGTTCTTTTTATTTCCTCAATAAAAATGTACTAAATTTCCTATGAGAAAATCTGGTCAGTTTAGATATTCAAGTTCAACCACAGATTACTTAATGCAATTTAAGAGCATCGAAATGATACTCTCAGTCTTTGGACAACGCTATCCTAACACACTATGTATAGTTATATACACAGATACGCTATACAGATGCACCAGCTATAATATGCATATATCGAGTGTATATGTACATATACATTTATGTGTATATTCATAGTTATTTCGTTCGTTACTATAATATTTAGTTACATTGTTCTTGGTACAAACATTGGACGCTTCCGCCGAAGCGGCTGTTACTAATTATTAAGCGTTCCCTATCAAGTGCTTACAAATACAGTCTCTATATACAGGCTGATTCAAAAAGAGTATCTTCACATTTTAAATGTTTCAAACTTCGCAGGACTGTCAAATGATAAGCAATTTTTCCGGTTAATTCAGCTAATACGCAAAGAAACATTGCTACAAATCAAATTGGGATTTCAACTTTTTTATATAAATAAATTTTTTTAAATACAATTTCATACGAAAATAAGTTTATCAGACGTTTCAGTCTGAAGTTTAATATTGTCTGAGAAGATTTTGTCAGTAGTTGAAATCTTATGCAAAATGCATTAGTTAACCAAAAATGTCACAAGAGATTTTGAGGTTGCATAGAATTTGTAAGGAATATAAGATAGACTAAATTCGGACAAATTACTTATCACTTGGATATAATTTATACATTTTCCGAAATTCGGAAATATCGATATCCCCTTCGAACGATCCTGTATTAATAATTTTCTTAAAATCAAATCTACCGAAATTCGACACTGGTTTGCCAGAAAGAGAATATCCTATTTTCGTTATAGTTTGTGCGGTATAAAAGAATGAATATAAAATATAACAAACTTGTATTGTATAAATGTAAAATATAATAAACTTGTTCTGTATAAACGTAAATATAACTAACTTATATTTCATGAACTCGAAGCATGACAAAGTTATATTTTACATTTATGTGAAATTCGATGCTTTTAGCACTCACTGATAATCACAATTCATTTCCTAAAATTTACAATAAATATTTTACTTGTTTCAATAATTTCCAGAAAAAGGGTTCTGAGTTGATATTCAGAATTTCAATTAACAGCAATGCCTAATTGACAATTGTAAGATGAAGTACACAAAATTTATTAATAAAAATAGAAAATTTTTATTTGTATATTTTGAAAATAAGAAAATGTTACCGTAATAATAATGAATTTATATTTGTTAAAATTAATAGAGTTACAAGTATGTTCTCTTCCTGGCAGACTAGCTTGTAGCGACTCTAATTTCATAATATTCACAAATTTAAATATATTTATTACAATTACGTTAATCTAAAACATAAATAATTAAATTGTTTGCTTTGTGGACTTTTTGGCTACGTGAAACGTGATATGTCTTGATTTCATAGGAACCAATTTGAAACAAAGCATGCTTGCAGTGAATTCTTATCAGACCGACGAAATGGAGTACAATTTGAACACATTTCGAGAGAAAGCCTACATAACATGTAAAGTTACCGCAATTCTACATTCTCTTTGTTTCATTTTCATGCTTTTCTTTGTGAAATACTTTATACATTGAGAAACAAGTAATTTTCATTTTCCTTAGAAAGCTTCGTTAATAATTAAATTACGAATCGTAATTAAATCTTAGATTACTAAAATCCTGAATATCTTAAAAATTCTAAATGAATTATAATTAAGTTATTCTAAGTAAAGCACTCTTAATATTGTAGTTTGCAACAAATAAAAGTGGAATGAATTGAAAATGATAAAAAACGATACACAGCAAAATAGCACTTAGCTTTCAAACAAACGACTACATGAGTACTAGCAAAGAGTTAGGTTTCGTATTGACTAGCTTCAAGTACCATCATGATTTATTGAGTATCATACTTTACAGTACTTAGGGGTACAACCGTAAAACTGATGATTCTACAATACTAAATAGAAAATGTCAAATAAAATTTCTTGTCACATTCATCATTAGATAAATAGTAGTTCAATATTATAGACGCTAATTAGGCTCATTTGTTGGTTGCTTTTTAATCCTTTCTTTCGCTTTATAACACTATAATATAATTATCTAAAATTTTGAGTATATTCCTGTTTTTGTGTTTTGGAATTTTTATTAACACTATACCAATTTATATAACTTTTAACATGTCACCCAATCTTGTGAATATAACAATTTATAACTTACAGATAGTTAAGTATGTCAATTTTTTTAAAAGTTACATTATTTTTTATTTTAGCAATGTTTCGAGTATTTTACTCTTCGGTATGAAGTATGTTCTGAATATTATTTACAATGCGTTCGTTGTAAAACACTAGAATAACAATTTCAGTAATTATATTATAATAGTAAGTTATCAAAAATACAGACAACATAAAAAGAAATTCAGTCCTTATACAGATATAAGCAGTTTAAAAATTTAGAAGGATGCAACACCAGATCTGAACATTAAATTCAAATAAAAAAGTACTGAAATCCTTTGCTTCAAACAACTTTACGGACATTTTATTCGTGTTTGAAACACATCTATATCTGAAATAAATAAGTAGGATCGCTAAATAGAAACAAAACAGTGGTATCATGGGCAAAACAAAACAAGCAAAGTAAAATGGTAGTTCGAACAAAGGAACAAAACAAACTGGTAGTAATCTAGAGTACGATTCAAATATTCGATTTCCTTAAAAATAGATTTTCTCGAAGAGATTTTGTAGACATCTAATACATCTTTGTACAAGAATCAATTTTACGATTGTACCGTATATCCATCGATCTACGATTAATTCAATTCCAGCAACAGCTTAATCTCAAGATTATCACTTATTGCTCGCTGCGTGTTCTTTCCATGACGAAGAATGTGTTACACTTAATCGACTAAATTAACAGCTAATATCGTTACATATGACAATGCTTTATAATACAGTGTAAAGTGGTCAGCACGATTCTCGATGATTTATCCTCGAGCGGAGTCCCTGAGCGATGGATTTCCAAGTGAATTTACAGATTTTCCACGAGCCGCGACCAATAGAGGAATTCGACGATGAGTTGGCGTGTGAACGGTGAAATTTTCAAGCAGGGTGGAGTGTTCTTAACTGAGGATGATGATGGTAATAAATGATAAGTGTAACCAAAGCGAAAATCAAGCTGAAAGAGTTCTCTTCCGACGCCACTCCAGAATCATCGTAATCGTCGCCTTCATTTCCGGTGGTTTCTTTACGACCTCGTAGCTTCAGATCTGCGAAAGGAAATTGAGGTGTTACTATAACGCTTGCTCCTCGCAAACGGACGCAAGGAAAATTACGAAAATTGTTCAAACTAATGCGTATTTTATTTCATGCTGTAATGCAACTTTTATCTACGAACTTTGATATTTGTTTTATAGCGTAAAAGCACGGGTATAAAATACAAGATTTATTATTTGATAGATACATAGAAAGAAAGACTAATTATCCATTGCTATAATCATTGATTTCTTCAATAAATTATTATTGATCATAACGTTAACTTAAAATTACATCTATTATAGAGGTCATACATAAAAGAAAAACTTGTACATAAAGACATTTTTAGTCACAAATAAATATTAATGAAATTTCGTAGTACTTTTTTTAAAAATGTGGCTAAATAACATATCTGTCTGATAATTTCTTATGCAATACAACAATTGAACGTTATTAATACTATGAGAAATAAATGCAAACGAATCAAACAATAAAATCAGTTTCCACTGATATCAACAGTGAAATCAATATCCAATGATGTCATTAGCAGTGAAATCAATTTCCAATTTAAATTTTAATTAATTAACAATCCCTAACAGTTAATTTTAACATTAACAGTTCCTAATCTATATTTCAAGATTTTAGTTAAATTCCTGATATCCTGACAATTTAACGTTAAAAATAAATTAAGCAAATAGTAATGACGAAGACGTTTAATTATAACCTTAAAAATTAAAATTAATTGAAAATTTTCAAAACGACTGATTTTACGATTATGACAGAAGTTTAAAAATTGTCTTAATAAAATAAATTACATATAAAAAGCAAAACTACACAACTTAATGTTACTTAAAGGTTACACAATTTAATTTATTCAAAATCCTTTTAATCGAGTTTCATAACAAAACGGTGTACGATTTGCAAAGGAATTATTGAAGAAACAAAATGCAACGCAATAAAGGTTGGAAACTCGATGAATATAAAGGTATTGATCTGTTAAATTTAAATTTTTATTATGATATAGATGAGCGTAAACAACGTTTAAACGATCGCTGAATATTGTGCCCGGAACTGACCGTCAGATTTTAATTGCTTAAAAACGGAGACTGAAATTTATAGATTTTCTATATGAACTTATGAAGGGAATACGTTTTATCTTGTTTATTGTTATAACGAAGGGAGCTGTTGTCTATATTTCTCGAAGGAGTAATTTCATTAAGATTTATCGATTATATAAGTTTTGTTTTATTTAAGTGCCTGAGGCTACTCTTTGCTTAATTGCAGTAACTTCAGAATTTACAAAGTAACAAAATATATTTCTGATAAATAAAAAATATGTTGGAGGAAATATTTGAAACTAAATGTTATTAATCTTCAACTACGTTCACTTAATATATCTTTTCTTATATAGATTTAAAGCTGTGTGCCTTGCATTCTTAAAATTGTTAAAACCCTTTAAATTTGCAAATTTTAAGAATCTCAAAATCAGTTATGCCATGCAAATTTTTTTGTAGTTAAAAATTTCTCAAAACAGGAATATAAGTAATTTAAGTGCTTGAAAAATATTTTTTAAAATTAGAAATAATTTTCTGAGAATCACAAATTTTTATTATTCATACAACTCACGACTTGGTCAAAACATTGAGTAAATATAGTAATCATAAGTATACTAAATTAAACATGTTTTATAGCATAGTAAATATATTTTTATAAACTCATTTTTACCTCGTTCCTTCAGCATGTCCTGATTTCCTTCGAAAATGTCATTCCCCGAATTGTGTCTAAATTTTCCTGCAACACAAGAGAGATTAAAAATAAGATCATGCATAACAAAACACTAGACTATATTTCGTTATGCTTTCATTTTTAATGTTATTTCTGACGGTTGCTTATTTGTATCCCATCATCGTTAAAAATCAGATCAATACAGTCCATATCACGCTATAGCTGTTTTCAATCAGAACACAATTTAAACCACTAGAAAAGATTTTTACGTGTTATAAATGAACATTAGTATCGCAAAAAAGAAAATAAGCGGAGAAACGAAATAGTGGCGCTTGAACAAGGCAGAACGGCCGTATTCGAATGAGTTTCACGACACTGAAATGATGTGGCAATCCACTAGGTTTGCAAATAACGAGTTTTCTGAACAAGAAGAGGATTCTCTATATACCGTATGCTATATGCTACAGTTCATCTGTAGAACACGAAATTCAGAGGCAACGATTTTTGTGCGAAAAATCGAGTTGTGAGTTTGGCACAGCGTCATTTCGTTATTCTTCGATGATTTTTAACCGGAGTGATTCGGTCTCTTTTTCAATTATTATACAATCGATCTTCCGCGAGGTTTTTATATCGCATGCTTCAAACGCTGAAAATTTGAGTCTACCAGTTATTCACGCAAAAATAATATTGTTGCTATAAATAGAATTGCACAAATAACTGAATGCGAAAGTGTACATTTTATTTTAATAACTGTAGTTTCTATGAAAAATATTTTTGGAACATCTTTCATTTGGATGATTGGGAGAAATCTCTCAACATATTAGAAATTTATTGCACAATGTCAATTTTCATTATAAGTCACTTATACATTATAGAATAGTATTGCACAAATAACTGAATGCAATAAATGTTATAATTTTTATAGCAATTACTACAGTTTCCACAACAAATATTTTTAAAACATCTTTTATTTGTATGACTGGGAGAAATCTCTCAACATATTAAAAATGTATCACGTCAATTTTAATTGTAGGTCACTTATACATTATTGATTGCACATTTTCGAAATATGTTTGAGCTAATCAAAGACTTGAAGTTTCACAATCTTAAAAATATAGAGCTTTAACTTTTGAATTGCTAACACATTAGACGTTTGATATATTCCTGCTCCATGGGGTATAAAGGCGCAAACATAAAAGTCCAATATCACATTTATTTTCCTCGCACGTTTGATTTTTCTTATTTTTTATCGATTCTATGCTGTCATCTAGACAATAGTGATAGACAAGCGTGATGTGCACGAATGACGGGTAAAACACTCGTATTCGGAAACAGTAAGTGTACTGAATTAGACAAAATAGCAGGTTTAAATGGATAACCACATTCTAATCCACTAAAAAACCTTTATGTATCATAAGAAATACTGAAAAAAATATTTAAAAAGTGTATTGAAAAAAATTTAAAAAGGTTATACGAAACTGTATCGTTTAAACAAATGAATTTATGTGGATATTGTTTCCATATCTCCGAAATTACTATACCTAGCTTGATACTTTAATGAAGATAATTATAGCAAGTTTGGTGAATGTATCGATTGCAAGATATTTCTCTAAATTAAACCGCGTCGAGGATATCAATTTTTGAACAGCATCAAAAGTTTAGTAACCTGTAATTTCGGAGACAAATTAATAAATAAAAATATTCATTTATTCAAAGATTTCGTCGTCTCAAATGTTTCTTATAATGAAAAAATTAAAATACGCTGATAACCAATAATTAAAACAAAATAATACATTGAAGTATTTTTCTTAAATATGTTTTAACTGTACTGTAAGAAATATTTAGTCCAAATTCTGTATATGTTTGCAATATTATTATAGAGTGTATATTATGTGTAAAAACTGCTGTATTTATTCAGTGCATATCTACTGTTTCGTGAATATATTTGCACGATATTGTGACATCTGCCCTAAATTCAGAGGCAGGGTACTTTTGCAGAAAAGAGAGGATGCAGGTCAATATAAATTTGACTTATGGCACGAAACGGTTCTATAAATCTTCCATCGAACACAACACCACCTTTCAATCTGTTAGCATCAAAATCTTTTGCATATATCGATTTTTCACCTCTCACTGTGTACGCAAATGTAGATGGATGGTCAGTCTCTAATAAATTCCAGATTTTTCATTAAGATAAACAAGAGAGCATTGGTGAAAACATTTTAGCTGATATTACTGTATGTCTTTTAGCAGATATTATTGTCTCATGATTAACTATTGTTTTGTCCGTTTTTGACAAAACATTGTTACTTCGTTGAAAATAAAATCGTTGAAATCAACGATCAACTCGTTCGAAACCAACGTACACAACATAGTGAAACTTGATTAACTGGAATTTTTCTGGGAGGAACCTTTACTTTACGACACGTTATAACTAAGTTTATAGCGTTTCGACTTGCACTGTTTATAGCCGTATTTTACAATCAGTACTTCGTTTGCTCGGCGCTTTAAAACTGCCCGAATATAACCTAAGAAACTGTTTCGATCTGAAGAAACCATTAAGTCTAATTATGTTTGACGTTTTGAATCTAAGTTTACAAATTTTGATCTCATTTTAAACATGTGGTGTTACTTGTATGAAATAATTTTTTTTAATAAAATTTTAGATTGATTTACTGTTAATATCTGGTTACTAGAGAATACTTAAGTAATGAACATTTTCAAATTAAGCTAAATATATTTACAGAAGAAATTCTGTGAACTTAGCAATTCTTATATTTGCAGAATTTATTTAGGTTAGGTTTCGATTATTAGCTATCTTGTATATAAATAGTTTAAATATTAAATGTTTAGAGATAAAGATAATTTTTTAAAGATACTTGACATTAATAAATCAAGTTATATTAGTAAATCAAAATATGGAAGATTATAAAAATATGAGATTACTTTTCATATATATTTCAAAGAAGATATTAAGGAAAATATAATAGTAATTTATCTGAAAGGAAGCTCTGCATGGTGCTGCCTCAAAGAAAACGAAGTAGATAATAGACACGAAAGTATATCAGATGTCTATCCAAAGAAGATTGCATATTAAGAACAAACTCTAAAAAATTTGCCTTAGGAGCGAGGCTGATGAAGATATCCACCTTAAAAGCATATCATTTTACTGATAAATTGAGTTAATCGTTGAATGAGACAAGCTATTTACATAAAATATTTATAGATAAAGTTAGTTATTTGTCTCAAACTTAATATGTGAAAACTATTTTAAATTACACGTATTTTATCGAAATAATTTAATTTATAATGACCACATTCCTTTGATTTGAATTCGAACTCTACAAAATCATATAACAATTTACTTATTTCAAAATGAATGTCTGTGATTATTAAATTAATTTCGTTTTGGTTATTAACAGATCCCACGATTTTATTGTTCATCTGATATACAGCGTAGAATCTAGCAGAAAGAGTGATATAGAGCAAACTCACCACTCATATAGAGTGAATTCACCACTAGCGTGTTAATGTTCACTCCAGAAAATTTTATCGCCTGTCGAGTGCGGAAATGTTTCGTGCAAACTAAGCATAATACTTGATAACATCCATGTATTATAGAAAGTGTAGCCTCCTTCTCCAACATTTGCTCTGTGTATGTCTATTCGAGGTATGATTATTTACCCAGGGTGAACTCCCTTAAATATTTATATGTATAATACTTTTTTATATGGGGTTATTCCTTAGTGCCAAACTTTAGTATCTAAATTTAGTGTCAAATTTTAGTACCCTAATTTAACGTCAAGCTTTAGTATCTAAATTTACTGTCAAATTTTAGTATTAATAGTCAATGTCGAATTTTGGTATTCAATTCAGTGTCAAAGTATAGCAGTTTTAAACTTAAAATTCAAACCACTTGAGATTTGGCAACTTCTGTTATTGAAATAATGTTTACTTCATATTAGGTTTAGAACATAAATAACATGTGATTATCTTTTCAAGTACAACTTGTTTATTTAGTTAAAACTTTTCATAATAGACCTCTCCCAAATCGAACACTGCAACTTACCGGCTATCGAGAAAATTTTAACTGCTAAAAGTAGTGGTGAAAAAAGTAGATTGGAATTCAGTTAGTCTAGATGGAAATCGGGCGGTTAACTTTGTACAAAGTTGTGTTGAAACTAAACTCGAGGGAAAAGTATTTACCGAGAAAATAGCAAAGCATTCGTAAACCAAATAAAAACAATGTATAAATACTTAATTAAGAGATTAAATCATTACCATACTTCGATTAACTTCATCATCTACCATTGTTATTAGTATTGAAAGTTAACTTTTAAAGACTTATTTGTCCTTGATATAAGTAATTACGGAATTAAATTGTTAGTATTATTTTTAATTTAAAATTACTGCAGTTAAAATGGGAAAATGTTAGTTATATTATTTAAATGAATTTACTAAGATTAGAATATCAATTAATTCCCTATTTTATTTGATTATTAAAAATGGTTTTTATTTCTGACGCAGTCAACAAGACTGATGCAAATGGATTTTAGAAACTAATTGGGCAATTGTTTCGACAAAAAATGAATCAAACATAAAGTGAAAAATTGAACAAACAATTATTTCGTTTATTAGCCAAATAATGAAGCAATCTAAAGAAATATTTGGAGTCCAATATAAAGTAAAATTGTATTTAAACATAATAACAAATGGATATAACATTGTATAACAGTTGTCAAATAATATTTGAAAAATGTTTAACTTGATGATTATGAAACTATTTTTTAACTATTATTTGAGCAATATTAGCAATAAGTCATATATTTGAGCTATGTCTAAAATTAGTACTACTACAATTTGATTCTATTTAATTGATACCATAACTACAAAAATGTACTTTTAAATTAAGAATAAATAAGCAAGTATTATCTCAACAAAATGTGACAAACATTTCGACAAGAGCAAAATTTTGTAATATAATCCGTAAAACCTGAAACTGGTCATTGTGTTTGGTTCTGCTGTTAAAGGAAGCTCAAAGGTTAATTATGGTGTCTTATTTTGCACACACCGTTGTTGCTAAAGTAGCGCTGGAATCCAATTTCCTCTGCGTACGTTCATGTGTATATGTGCGTATACATCTGAGACTCTGAATCAATGGCACATGTAACATCCCTCCCAATTTTCGGATATCAGCGAATGTGTTGATCGGCAATTTGCATTATACACACGCCCCATCGTAAATAACACTGGTACCTAACCTAACCCTCAGATACATATGCATAAATGTGCATAAATGCACACTTAAACAAAACAGGAAATAAGTTTAACACAAGGTTGCTATTAATCAAGTTTCTGCCCATTTGATTTAGTATATTCTACTTTTTAAAAATTCTTTTGTTTAATAGAATTATCATCTTAACGCTTAACTTCATAATTGCTTCAGTAATAATTACATTGTTGAACTTTACAGAAGCTTTACTGTCATATTAAATTTTTTGGAACTCACGAAAAATGTTAACGATTATTTCATAATCGAAGCTGAAACAATAGAAATCTTGCGTCAGTAATGTTTAATTGAACACGCCGTTATTCATCAATATTCAAAGTTATGGCGCACATTAATCATCGACATGGGAAGTTATGAAGGACATTATTCGTCAACATACGAAGTTATGACGGTCATTACTCGTCAACAGAGTGAAAACGTATTAATAATAAATTTCATCTCTTTCGCTAAATTATGTTCGCGATACTTGCCGGACTAATTTAGTTTCAGCTAAGAGCTCTACATCGTTTTAAGTAACTGTCCTCCATTTCATTGTGATGGCACAACAAATTAATGTTGGCTGTTTCCGGAGGATCCCTCGTAATACGAAGTGCCATCTGTATGAAAGCTTCAAAACTATCAGCTATAGAATACGCGGCAAAAAAGAATGGAAGGTAAATATTTTGTTAAAATCGCTGACAAAGAAGGGAAAGATAATTGCACTAGAACTAATAGACTGCTAATTAGATAGTAGTCACGTGACGGTCAAGTAGAGAGAATTTAATGTATTTGTCTGACCTATACCACTTGTTTGGCTCGACGAACTGACCCTATTCCTCTTATCTAACACAACGTACCAACCCTATTCCGCTTGTCTGATCGTCTACAACCCCACGACCTCATTTAACCTGTCTGATCGTACAGGAATCCCGCCTCCCTATTCTACTTACCTAATTACTCATACGATACTACTTATGTTACGTATGTACACTTCTCCAGTGCTTGTTTACTTTATCGTATTTATTTACAATTTTTACATTTTTTATTATTTATGTGTACTTTTATGACTATTAATGATTTCTGTTTTTATTCTTGTATCTGTATTTTCTTACTGCAATTTAATTCTCTGCTTCAACTTGTTGCAGAGTATTGATACAGAGTATTGATTGTTCTAGAGTATATTGATACTTCAGAGTTCTTTGCAGAAAAATATTTTGACAATTTTTACTATTTTTACAATTTTCACAATTTTGATCATTTTAATGATTTTAACAATTTTTATAATTTGACAGTTTTGACAATTTTAACAATTTTGACAATTTTGACAATTTTGACAATTTTGACAATTTTGACAATTTTGACAATTTTGACAATTTTGACAACTTTGACAATTTTTATAATTGTGACAATTTTTCCAACTTTTGTAACTTTAACAATTTAAAAAATTCTTTTAATTTTTACAAATTTTACAATGTAAACAGTTCTTTCCAAAATTTAGGTTGGTTTTTTATTACCGACAGAGGAAGACAGTAATATCTAAATATTTTTTTACGTCACAAAATAGAATAAAATACAGTCGTGTATGAATAGAAACAGTACCATGTAAATTAATTTAAAACAAACATATCGGAATACAGCATTGCGTGTAATGTTTATTCACTGAAACTTTCTTCTAAAGTTATTTTTTCCAACGAGAAAAAGTTTAATCTTGATGGTCCAGATGGATTTAATTCACACTGGAGAAGCTATTGTAAGGAACCTCATTTTCCGCGGTGAGTTTTAGCGAAGGAACACTTACAGTTTGCGGTGCACTTTGTTCCAGTGGCAAGCTTCAATTAGCTTTTCCTTTTTCTCGAATGAATAGTACAGAATACACTGGAATCTTCGAAAATAATTTATAGTCATTTTCACGCGTAAGGAAAGAAGGTTCAGTGAACGCTACGAGAAAATGCACCCTTTGATGAAAGAACTAAAATTAATTAAATAATTTTATACATTTAAGGTTAATTTAATGAAGTTGTCATTTTCACAAATGATTGGAACACTGTAAATTTAAATAATTTAAAATTTTTCTGTGTAATTTTAAATTCATTGAATGATTTAATGGACCAATAGTTAGGTTAGGTTATTACTGCATGGTGAACAAAAATATTTCGCTGTACCTTTGCAAAGAAGTACACGAAATTACGAATGCAATATTCTATGAATGAAACATGACGTACAGCAACATTATAGTAATATATTTTAATATTTTATTCAACACTGTGACTGTAAGGTCACATAACGTATAAAGTTCCATATGAATCTGTGTTATTAAAAATTTGTCCACTCACTAAATTCAAAATATTGAACTACTTGTAAACATGAATACATATAACAAAATATTGTAATCATATTTGATAGGATTAGTTAATTAAAAATAAAATATTGCCGAAAAAATTTTCTACTACTGTCAAACATTGAACAAACAGTTTTGCCTTCGCAAATAGTAAAAGTATACGAATTGCATAAGGTATGGATAAAGTATAGTAAATAAATAGCTATGTTCGAAATTAAACGATGGCATAAAAAATTGTACATTCGCATCCGATGATAATTATCGCGCAAATTGTCTATAATATACGTTGTAGCATGATTCTTTTTTATTTTGTATCTGAGGAAGAATCATTTATTTGATGAAAATACAGTATGGTTTAATTAACGAGAATGCCAGGCAGCGGGCAACGATTCGTGATTCCGTTCGTTATTCTGACAGTAGTGTTCTACGTTTATTATCCGATGTGGTACTTTATTTTTCACGCTCGAAACGCGAGCTAGAAATCAGGAACACATTCGGCCTATGTTACCGCTTGCTTTGTGTCGAGTGGTACTTCACGAATGATGCAGCGTAACGTACTTGCGATGAAATAACGGGTCGCTGATTAATTAGATCGAGTGTCTAGTTTGAGCATGCCAATCCACTATACACCCTTGAATATACTCTTGAATGTACTTTTGACTGAGTCTCAACAAAAGATGGACACGAAATTCTGCTTTCCTCAATGCATCCCATCAAACATTCATCCGTCGTGTAATAATCACGTGTTAATTTTCAAAGTGAGGACATGAAGCACTCGTCAGCTTTTTACATTTAAATTAAAATATCAAGGGAACGTGTACTGTTGTATGTTATTGAATGAGTTGTAAAGCATCATGCTGTTGGAGATATATATTGATTCTGAAGTTGACCAACCTCTCGTGTGATTGAATGAACAGAGTGAATGTGTCTTTCCTAGTTTTTGAACATTTCACGTTATTAATTTGTTAAATTGTGAGCATTTGTAATTGGTTTATTAAATTATAAGTAAAATTAATGAATAATTAAATTACGCTTCAAATTATGAAATTATTAAATTATAATCAAAATGATCAGATTATGTAATTATTAAATTATAATCAAAATGAGCAATTGTTATATTACTAAATTATAATTAAAACCTTCATTTATGAAATTAAAAGAAAGCTTAAAATTATTAAACTTAATTATTAAATTATAAATCAACATTAAATTACAAACTTATGACTCATTAAAATGTGCAATTTTCTGAAAATGGCATAAAACAAAGAACTATAAAGTAACTTACCTTTGTATTGTGTATTACCATTACTGGTATTTGATGCAATTGCTGAAACACAGAAAAAAGTAGTTGACAAAGAATAATCTAGTTTTCGACTATAAAGAAGTATGCAGAAACTGAATGAAAATAATTAGCAATTATCAATCTATTCATAGTACAAGCTTAATAAAACTTACGATACACTTTAATGGTGCCATCAGTGTCTCCTAATGAATTTCTGGCTATGCACTTGTAAGTTCCAAAGTCAGACGGGCCAACAGAACTTATTGTCAGTTTCATGTGAACGTTGTATGCATTCTGCAATTCTATTACTTCGTACTTTCCTCCTGAAACTAATTACAAACTTTTTCAGTATCTTCCTTCAAACAAATCAGTACACAACTAATTTTTTAACTGGTGTAAAAAAGTACACTATGTTAGACCACAATTCGGTTACGAGTGCAGAACAAAAATGTCAAAAGCAATGATGAATGGTTGAAGAAATATTATATTCGTGGGACCAAGTTTTATGAACGCTATAAAGCCATTTATTATTTTTCATAACTAAATATGGAGGGTGGTTCAACTGAATTAGGTTACAGCTCCGTTACCAATGCAAATCTAGAGAAATGTCAGAAGACAAAGATAAATGGTTCCAGAAATATTATATGGACCAAGATCTATACAGATACTTCAGTACGTAATAATAGATGTAACCAATGAAGATACAATTCTGAACAATTAAAGAATGCTTATATGCTCCATTGCAACGAATAAACATTATTTCCACTGAAATAATCAACTCAAATCGAATTGACACGTAAGAAAACGATCTGCTAATCGTTTCAGAGGTTGTCATATCTTGTACAAGATATGTCTAGAAATTTCTCAGGTTTTTTAGAAAGGACGTCACAATAGTTCAATCAGTTTGGAAGATGGACCAGCTTGTTCCCGTGTCTGGCTTATTTTAGTATTCGTCGTGCAGCAGTCTAAGTTAACGTGATTTCTGTTTAGATCGACACCATTCAGGGACGTTTCCGTTCTCCTGCTCGTAAGATTCGAGATTCTATCGAGCAATGGGTGCTATCTTCGACGAATGGAAAGGCTACGTGGATGCAAAGCAAAATAATGAAAGGAGAAGTGTGATTGGAAGTGAATAGCGTTGAAAATGTCATTGAATCGATTTTAAATCTTTGAAAACTTTTTGCTGTTCAAATGTCAGCCAGAAAATACATTTTACGCCCGTTGATTCTCATGGAAAATTTTGACACTTCGATCCGCTGTTTGAGAAACCGCAGTACGAGCATCTTTCATCGCACGTTAAATTAAATTGTATGTAAATTTTGGTAATTTTAAGACGAAAATTTGAACACATTTATTTGCAGTAGAATTGTAACTTTCATATTTAAATTACAGAGCATAGTTTTTAATGTACTGATTTTTGACAGTGGCATAGCTTTACATTAATAGATTCTCAAAATGAACTACATTTGATTTCAAACGTTTGCGCATATATTTAGGAAAGGACTACCATATTGTTCGAGTCATAATTTTTCTAGAAATTTGAAAGATTGGCTCATATTTTTCTGTAGGCGTTATTAAGAACCTTAATACTTGGCTAAAGGCAGTAAACGTGATATATGTATACATAAGTATTTATGAACGTACCACAGTTAGAATCCTAGTGCAGGCAATTCGAACCGATATAACTTTCCATACGTGCAGGAATTTGAAAAATGTGTCCAACGAAAGTCGCCAACAATAAATTCAGTAAGAACTAACTTGCAAATACATACAGAAGCTGACTGCACAATTCATTCAATTGCAGTTAATCTTCCTCTTACATATTTGGAATAAAATTAAATTTACTTCGTGTATTTCTAATTTCTGAATGAAACTTGTTTTATTCAAGTTTAATAAATTTTATGATACAAAAGTGTCAGAAATAACTACGAAAAGTAAAAACTAAATTAGTAATAACAAGATATAAAGTAGAAAACTTCAATGAAGAATTAATGATAAATTATAGAAATATAATTGTAAACAACTGACAATCAGATGTGGAATCGTAATTAATAACAGTTAATAAAAAATATAAAACGAATACAATAACAGATGACTAACAATAACAGATAACAAAAGAACAGTGAAACAATACAGTGTGAGCATAAATGCCGTATATATGAATTCTAAAAAGTCTATTGAATTTTTATCATTGCGACCAGCGAATACAAATATTTGCAAAAATGTACCTTAAAATAAATATAATAAACACGATTCGAACGTTATGAACTTTCATCATCCTATGAGATATGATATTCCTGAGAGGTGAATGAAAGTTTCATTTTTCATTTAGAATTATTGCCGAAATGGTACGTATATCATATTGAACTTCCATACTGAAAATTGTATACTATGTAACCCGATTGTAGGATCGAATTCATATTGTACGTACTATTATTGCTTTCGATACAGATGCAAATATCGTGTGGACTGGCGACGTAATAACGGCAGGAGAAAAGGCCGGAACCTGTCGTTTCGGTCTTCATATACATACACGCATCCTCAGCTTTCCTCATAAATGCCAGATAAAATCATGTTATACCTTTAACGTGCTGCTTGGATTCGTATGCATTATTCAAAAGCTAATTTCGTTCGAACAACCGATTGAAAGGTAAATCTGACGAAACATTTGGCCACACGTGTGATGTATCATTCAAATAAACGCATTAGGCAGTCAATTCCCTCTTTTCATCGACAATCTAAAAATCCCGAAACTTTATATCCTCTCAAAGGACATTCTGTATTAAACAATTAAGGAGTAAATAGAAGATTGCGTTAAATTATTTTCATCTATTTACGTAAATTGATATTTCAGAAAGTACAAATATTACGCTCTTATCTTACATAATTGAATACCTTTTTTATCATGGACTTCTTACAATCATCCGTAAAGTACACGGAAACTAAAAGTACTTGCATAAAAATTACCTGATTTTCTAACAAGTTCTGGCTTCTATACTTATGTAAATTTTTAATCTATCGTATTTTTAATATACTAGAAATTGAACTTATGTGCTTGACTATTTAATTTTTAATGAATTTGCGAGAGCTGGTTTTAGCACTCGACTTCAAATTTTGAAATCAATATTGATTTGACAGCATTCGTTAAAAAGGCACTAAAACTTTCATACATTTATTTTTATTATTTATTTCAGTTTGTATGACGAAACTACACGTATTTATATTAATACGTGACCTATCGACTTATCGTTAAGAGATTCTACAAAGTCTCTTCAAGGTATCACAAAACTTTAATTGTGTGGTACTATTAATTTAATTATACTTTTTAATTATTTTTCAGAAAGCAGAAAATATTAGAAAATTTATAAATACAGGATTATTTATAAATCCTAATTCAAATTTAATACGTCCATCACGTTTTCCGTTTCACGCACAAGTAATTTCGAATTCATTTCGATACATTAAATCGATCTTGTAGTTCCAAATGCATTTGTGTCGTATTGTACTGCAATTCGCCTGTGGCCAAAGTCTTCAAGTTACCATATTACATTTACTACGTAACCGGTAACCAGATATCTCTGGCATTCATAAAGCATCACTGATCCACTAACAATAAGTGATACCCTATCTAACTAGTTCAGAAGGATGTATGGACGTGCGTTTAGTACAGCAGGATCGGGCTGGATTAGAATAATGGACAGATACAAGTCGCATATTCCTGTCACTTCATCTCATCTCGAATTACTTGATTCGAGATCATTGTACTATCTTTTCATGCATCTCAACGATCGTTTCCCAAATATTCATCATAGTATCATACATTTTTAGTTTGCAAAAATAGTGAGAATAGTATGAAACATTTTTAGTTTGCAAAAACAGTAAGAATAGTATGAAACATTTTTATTTTGCAAAAATAGTAAGAATAGTATGAAACATTTTTAATTTGCAAAATTAATAAGAATAGTACGAAACATTTTTACTTTGCAAAAACAGTAAGAATAGTATGAAACATTTTTAGTTTGCAAAAGTAGTAAGAATAGTATGAAACATTTTTAATTTGCAAAAATAGTAAGAATAGCATGAAACATTTTTACTTTGCAAAAATAGTAAGAATAATATGAAACATTTTTAGTTTGCAAAATTAATAAGAATAGTATGAAACGATTTTACTTTGCAAAAATAGTAAGAATAGCATGAAACATTTTTAGTTTGCAAAAATAGTAACAATAGTATGAAACATTTCCAATTTGCAAAAACAATAAAAATAGTATGAAACATTTCCAATTTACAAAAACTCTAAAAATCATACGAAACATTTTTACGTTGCAAAAATAGTATGAACCATCTTTTTCTTGCAAGAATAATAAACATAGTACAAAGCATTCTTCCCAAGAATATTAAAAATAGTATGAAACAATCTCAGTTTAAGTCTCGCATACTTTATTGCATTCTTACTTTACCAATTCTCAATTGTAAATTTTATCGTCGCTAAATCTCGCAAAGCAGTTGAAATACAAAGCTAATAGCTGTCTGTAGTTCCGATTTGATTATATCTGGTTCATGTCACAAGATGCAATTGAATGCAGACGTTCGCACTGCAATCGACTCTGAATATTTGATGGCAATTGAAAATTATGTAATTGGTATTTCGTTATTAAGTTTTTCGACGTAACGTGAAACTCGATTTGTTAGGAATAATTTGGGTAAAATCTCGTTACATTTATTTCAATGTTAATCCTTTTACCGATATTTATGTTGGATAAGTTCCCAACTTGCTCGGTACTGTTTCGGGAATTATATGCACTTTTACACCTTCATTCTCCATTTCTAAATTTCGATAGAAATATAGCGGACAGATTTCTTATTTTTTGGTGTTGTTTTGTACGCAATGAATCGCGAAATTAATAATCGATTTCGAATATACAGTACCAAAGGAGAACTTAATAAAGCTAATCTTCTGGTGAACAGATACATTTTTTGTATTTTGAAGAAGTACATCATATTTGATGACCACGATTTCTTACTCAAATTCACATGCTTAATCCAACTTCTTCAAACATTCTTAATTTTTATTTCAAAATTTCGACGCACAAACTTCTTTACTTCCAAACTTTTGCACTCGAACGTTTAATTTTTATTTCAACACTCGAACGTAATTTTCATTTCGAGGTCGGACCAGTTAGAACTTTCTGCCCAGAACTTGTGCGATAATTATGGAAAATGATTTTAGGAAGTTACTACTGAATTACAGATCCAAAAATCTGTTGAATCAACAGCTCAAAGCGGTATGTCGCTTCACGTCAGTCTTGTTTGTTTGGGTTACAAGGTATCACGTTACTCCGGGAGGTTGACCCATTGCTCGCCACTGGTCTAAGGGTTTGCGGGATTAGTTTGTAAACTCAAGAACTGTAACTGTGTCCAGTGCGACTCTCTGATTGAACTGTAACTAATCCTGAAATGTGGCTGAGTTTTTCGAATGATTGAAACTAGTTAATGTGTCTCTCTGATTAGGGTATCGGTGACTGCTGAACTGCGGCGTTTTCAAGAATGACGACTAAATTGACTACGCGGTTGGGGTGTCGAACTTTGCAGGATCAAAATTGGTTACTTCATTTTATTACTGTGATGATGTTTGATACATTTAAATGAGCATATGTCATTTGTGAGTATACACTGATATATTTGTATTCATTTATGAGTACAAATTGAAATGAGTCTGAACTCATGTGTGAATATAAATTGAACTGAGTGTAAACTTAGATAAGATGAACATAAATTCATTTAAATGTATCAAACGGTAAAGCATTATATAACAAAAGCAAGTAACCAGTTTTGATACCTATGATTATAAACTCGAATGAAATTATATTTACCAATACAAATATAAGTTCATATGAATTTATACGTAAGTTACGTAGAGAAAGGCTGAAATAGAAGTAACACTTTTGACATATGACCCATTAGCCAATCACCTTTTAAAAATACAGAAATCAGATTATTGTCACAAAAATGTACGTTGATTATTAACTATCATTTGACTCAAATTTAGCTTCTCCGTCATAAGTAAGAGCCACGATATTTTTGTTCAGTTACCAACCCATCAGAACGAAATCTGATTTTGTACTCAATTAAGTAAAAATCGTTTATCCAACGCAGAGTACAATCTGTGTTATAAGGAACATCAAAGTAAATATAATTAAAGAAAAAAATAGAATTTCAAAAATTGCTACAGCATAATTTTCGATATAAAGCACGAGATCACGAATTATGAGTTTGAAAGACTCGTTACCTTTACGCACACTGTAATTCACAGCTCAGTACCCTTAAGTCCTACTACGATGTTTGATAAACTAAAACCTTTTAGAATCTAGAAGAACCACCCTACAGGGTAGTAAAAGGAGCATCAAAGTCCCTCTAATAGGTTCCAAGAAAAACGTGCACATATGTACAAACATACGCGACGAACAGGCAACCCTTTTTTGAAGTCGGTTAAAAAGAAAGCTACTTCTTTCAAATCTTTTATGTGTGGTACAGATACGCGTACATGGCATAATTGTATATATACCGTAATCAACGAACACTCGACCTAGTAAAATTAATAACATACTGGAAACTTCAATCTTTCGGAACGTATGCATACATGAAATCGCATATTCTTGCAATAGATTTATGATCAATATATTATGATGGATAAAGATTGGTTGTATCTACAGTGATAAAATTAGATTTGTACTGATAATTCTAATTTTATAATACGTTAAAAAAATTTTAAATTTCAGGTCGTTAAAAAATTCATTGAAATTCATAAAAAATACTTATAAAGCGATTAAGAAAAAAATATTCTATATATTTTCAAGAATAAATAATCTTATATATATAAAATAATTAATTGAAGTATTTAAGTACACAAATAAAGTTTAATTTTGCTTTTATAAACTATTTACTATTTTATGAATTTTCCTTAGGAAAATAATGAAATAAATTATATTGCGTGTTTATTTAACGTAGCAAACTAGGACGTGAGCCGATTAACTGCCCTGTAGCCATAAAATTAATGTCTCAAAATAATTGTTCCTCAATCACGAAATAAACAATTTGTATTTACAAAATTGTCCAACACAACTTGATTAATGGAACCGAAAATTTGCCCAAAGTTCGTGTACAGTATCTAGATATTAAGTTTTCTTAATGCACGTAAAAAATTTCGGATAATGCGAAGGGTGACGTCTCGTGACCTTACCCGGACGAAAAAGAGGAGTATCAGGCAATGTTGCAACCAATGTGTATACATGTATATGTTTGACGCGAACCACGAGCAAACACATCATGATACGTGGAAAATACAAAGATCTGAAAGGAACGGTGGATCGATGGAAAGTACTAAAGCTGCCTTTTATAGACGGAGCATAAAGCAGAGCGGAACGTTTATACTCGCGCTTCGCAGGTACGTGTGTTTATGCGTTCACCATGGAGCTTTCATTATTCAAACGACTCGTTACACCTGGTTACTTTTCTTCACCGTGAATATACAAGGAGAATAAGTACAATAGTTGCATGCTTACAGCTTGCGATTGGCAATGGGCCAGTAATTACTTGGGAAATTATTCTCGAAGAGAAAGCGAATTGCTCTTTTTCTGTAACTTTGGTGAAACGTATGCTGAAGTGACCATCGACTTTAACAAACTTTTGGAATATTAACTTTCTAAGAAATGATAGCAAAGGCAACAGTAATTAGCGATTATGAAAATTTAGTTTAAATAAAACATCAAGTACATGTGTGTCATGTCACATCATCATTAACATGTGTACATGTGTGTCATGTAACATCATCATTAACATATGTACATATGTATATATATGAGATAACACACATGTACCTGTACCACATAATAAAACATCATCAGGTACCTATACTACATAATACATGTATCACATAATAAAACATCATCAGGTACATATGTATCATGTAACATATGTACATATGTTAATCCATATATATTATGAGTTACATATGTTTCAATAATTGGACAATTAAAGTTGTGTATTTCTAGAAGTCTGAAATTTTATCTTGAACAAGTATCGAAAAGTCTGATAATAATTCATTCAAAGATTTACAAGCAAGAATTTCGAATTACCATTATACGAATCTTGGATAAACGAGAATGTAAATCACGGCTGAGGCTTTGCATACGTAATGACTGTACACACTTTGAAAAAACAGTGAAACATTGTTCGTACCTACCTTTTGGAATTATTTCGTCCTTATCCCTTGTCCAATAATTGATGGAGTTGGGATAAGCTTCCGAGTGACACTCTAAAGTCAACCGTTGACCCTCTCTAGCACCTACCAATTGATTTTGCACCCAAATCATAGGAGGAACTGGAAGTGGAAAAACAAGCTTTTCTGTAAACCTCAACTTTAAAAAAAAATAGCATTTTGTTAAAAAAATGGATTCGACTACTCAAGAACTGAAGTTATACGTAAAATCATAAAATTACGAAAATGTAGCGAGTTTTAAAAATATATGCACCAATGTCCGATAACTTAATTAACTTGAACGGAACAAAATTCATAAGGGTTTATGAAATTCAACGAGTTCGTTTCAACGCATTCATTCTGATACATTTACGAAGAATTATGCAGCACGTTAATAAATTATGGTTCCAAAACATATTACCGGTAATAACCTGTGCAAACATCATAATGAATACGAGTTTGAACAGTTATGAAATTATACTGTTGAATTACAAAAGAAAATTTCATTCCACTGTCAGAATTTTGGTGGTGAAGAATTAATCGTGGATTATAATGTGATCACAATTGAATTTCAATATGGTATTGATCGAAATTGGTAGATTTTTTGGAGGGGTTAATTCAAGTATACTCGTGAGTAGTACGCTACTAATATAAAAGTATATTCCTCGTTCATATTTTTATAAAATTTTAATATCTGTAATTATACAGGCTAATACAAAATTTCTATTGTATTTACATTTATGACAGCAATATTGAACTTAGACCAATTCATATATCTGCACTTGGAATCTTTTATGGTCGCTTTAATATTAATTATACTGCTACAAAATCTTGTTTTACCTCATCTTATACTTTAATATCAAGTATAATAAAGCTATTAAAATCTTATACAAATCTGCAGAAATAGATGAAAATACTTACACTGAACAATAAGCATAATCCTTTTGCTAACTGAAGGTGGGACCCCATTGGATGCGATGCAAAGGTACGATCCCATATGTGTTCGATTTACTTTGGTAATAACAAAATTTGGTCCATCAACGTTCGACACTGTAACATAAATATCGATATTAAAACATTAACGTGTTCACCAATTCCAAAACGTACTAAAATATTTTATATTCGGGTTTCCATTTACACGGTCCATTCGAACTAAAAAACCCATGCAATATGTGAAGTGGATATGAAAAAATAGGAGAATGGTTTCACACATGAAAACTCGATACGAAATACAAAAATTCTCTAATTTAATGAAACCTAATTTAATTTTAAATTTAATAAGGAGAGCAATACATAAAAAATAAAAATTGTTCAAACCATAATAATTTTAAATATACAAAAAATTCTTTATTAAAAAAATTTTTTAGATAATTGTATTTGTAGAGTTAACACCATTTCGTTGAAGTAATCGATACTATTTAAACGTAAAACGGACGATAGATAGAACAGTTACTAGGGATGATATTATTACGACGTAAAAGGAACGTTTAAATCGAAAAATTTCTCCATATAAACCGATTTCGTGTGTAGAACGATGTGATGCTGCTCGCTTCCTGAATACTTTTTTTCCCCGGATATTTCACGAAAGTTAGAGTTTCAGATAGTTTGGTGTACGAGCGTGAAATTTTTGAAACGGGTTCAAGCAACTTTTCACCGTTGTTATATTTCCGGACGCTGTTATCTCGAATGCTATGAAAACTGCATCGAAATTTTCTTCTTCGCCTTGTTTTGTAGAACAATCAAACCTACAATTAAGTCTCCTACTTTCAAGTCTTGGATATAAGTTATTAAATATTCAATGTTAACTAAAAAATTTATTTGCACAGCGCTTTTCTCTTTATTTAACAATTATATAGATTCTTATTTTAATTCCTTTTTTAAATCTGTATAGATTATAATCATTTTCGGTGAAAATTTATTTAAAATTCTTTCATTTAAAATTTTATATATTATATATCTTAATTTTCAGAAATTTGTCATACATTTATACTTCCATTTGTTACTAAAAATAAACTTGTCATTTACCTAAAAGTTAGAACGAAGCATTATGTGTCTTAAAATTATTTTGCTTAAATATAATTGAATATATTTTATGTAAATATAAATGCAATTCAAAGTTTCTAGTATTTTCAAGAGTTCTAAAAAACTTATATAATAATTTGTATTAGTAAATTAATAGAATAATTTCTAATTTACAATTTGTTTAATTTACATACTAATGACATTCTTGAACATATGTCACATTGCATTCTATGTTCCTCTTTATTGTCGACTATATTCATAAAACGGGATAATACCAAATTAGTTTATAAATAAAATAGTTTATAAACGTACAAAGTGTATGAAAAATTAAGGAAATGAATCCACGACCTTTAATTTATTACAGAAATGAACAAATGCGAGGTACAGTAAGAGTACATTAAATGTTTGACCGAATGTAGCTCACTGGATTCGCAACTTTTACGCAAAAGCACTTCTCACGAAACAGAAAATTATGTTACCATTTATCTCTCAGAAGATGAAAAATATAGACCCATATTATTTAACGATAATATATACTTGTGTTCATTAATACTGCTCTAATTTATGTAAACTTCAATCTTTAAAGCAATTTATCTGCTCTTTTATGACATACTTGACTTTTTCAGTACAGTTTCAAAGTTATTTTAAATTGCTGCCGAATTCTAGCTTTGCAAATTTTGTGATGTATATCAATTCTAATGTATTAATTACTATAGGTATTGCATTGTTGTGAAGTAACCAAATGAATTATTAAAAATTTAATAACATTATATTATGATAAGGTGGTAATATAAAGTGGTACCATAAAGCTGCATATGAACAAAAATATACAGTTCTAAATCTTTCGTGACACTCATGATATATTTTTAACAACTGACTATATCTTTTATTTCGTTTTCCATCTTTCAATATTTCTAGCAACCCCCAACCAATCAAAGTCAACATGTTGCACCAAAATAACAAAATGTCTACCACTTGTAAAATATACAACTTCCTTTAATTTCGTAAAATATTTATTAGAAACAGCGATCAAAAGTTATAGACAAAAATAAGCAGAGTAGCAGCTTTGAGGAAAGCGTTGCATGTAGTTTTTCCTTTCCGTGGTTAAAGTCTGAGACCAGAAATTTACAGAAACAGACAGCTGGAATAACACAGTTTGGGTGTTGTCTTCTGTGCACGAGCGCAAATTTAGTTTACTTATCCGGAAGTCGAGGCAGTCAACGTCCATCCATTTACCACAATTAAATCTGCTGGAATATTTGCGTCCGGCTAACAAACTGAACGAAGTCGAATGCGAAAGGAAAACCGTAAGAAATTAACGCGTTTCTTTTCTTACGAAACACTGGCCACTTAATTAAAATGCTTGTTTAATAAGTCAGTTATCATTTTAAATTAGTACACAGCGGTGAGCTTATAAACAAAGAAATATTAAGTCGGATGTATAGTTCCCGCTTAATGACCTTCTTTTACACTGGTTACTATTCTTAGAGCTTACTTTAAAACTCTCTCGCGGAATATGTGTCAGAATAATAAAATTACAATTTTAATAACTGCATTTAATTTATAACATCCGATACTGAATTGCTTGAATATTAATTCTTATCTTCATAAACGAGTCTTCTTACAGTACAGAATCTTCAAATTCCTCAAAACAGAAAAAGTTCAAATCCCTAAAAATAGCCTAATACGAAAAATAAACTCTCCACGTTTGTGTTTGCAAATTATTTCGTTGCTTATACGATTGCGGCACGTCAAACATTTGCACCTAAACCTTGTTACTCAGATTGCCATATCCGCTTATCAATAATCGAAAATTTATTAATCAGTCGTGAAGAGTAGTCGGATATTAAATTCCAAGCGGTAAAGTTACGAATCGAAATTCATTTATGTCGTGGATCAAATACATTCGTTTGATGCAGAAAACTCATAATAGATCGGATGTTTCATTGTAGCTGGACGCAAAAGGCAGCCACGCGAATCTGGGAACGCATAGCACCCTCTCGGTGTTTGCCAATTTCAATGCAAATATAGGAGATCTTCTCCACCTATGCAAACGTATCACCACCCTCTAACCTATTGGCCTTGCTCGA
Organism: Megachile leachella; assembly: GCA_963576845.1. Lineage (NCBI taxonomy): Eukaryota > Metazoa > Arthropoda > Insecta > Hymenoptera > Megachilidae > Megachile > Megachile leachella. The sequence continues at coordinate 16,930,987 of OY756248.1, forward strand.
ACGCGGTGCGTTTGCCCTCCCTAGAGAGTACAAGACTCGGTTAGTGCACCGCGAATCTGGCGAATATATTTTCGCAGTTTAACATGGATATTTGAAAGCTACGGATTTAGGTTTATAAATCTTAAAGACGGCCAGACGATGCGATGCAGGTTAAGAAAATTCAGTTATTTAGTTCTGTAATCCAATTTATACGAGGATAGAATCAATCAAGTTGTTCGTGCAACCAGAACAAATAGTATTAATCTCCAATAGGATTTTGAACCTTCGATCAGTCACTATTGTGTTTGCTGAGAGTGTTTTAAGTTTTCCGATAAATGGTATCGCTATGTTCTAAGAGTTAATATAAATATAGGTTGGAGAAGTGTGAGGGAAACCAGAGTTTGGCAGCAGTACATTAAAATGATGTATTGTTTTCAACTTTTAGCTTCAAGTTAAGGCCTTAATTTTTTAGTACTTTTGGCATTGTTAGTTCTCAGTTATTAATATCAGTTTTTAGTATTGTTAGCATTCTTAGGTAATATTTTTTTAATTAAATAATTTTTCGTTGCAATTGTGCATCTAAGTCACTGATAAAATCCACAAAATTTAAGATAAAGGTTTTGTTAATCATTAAGTATAACTGATTTTTTGCTCGAGTGTTTAAGGTCACCACCTTGTAGGTTATTAAGTGACCACAATTGGATTAGAGTCCATCGTTTCTAAAGCAAACAGGTCAATATCTCTTATGAAGCAGAACTTTACTACTGGAGTCTATTTCTCGTAGGACAGTGTATTTGGTGAGTTATGTTGTTTTCTCTTCACACTGCATTTGGGGTTAGTTACCAGTATGTGTTCAATAGCATTTTGTGTAACTGCGTTTATTTTGATCCATTTTGTTGATTTTCCAGCTTACGATTGTCGCTTCTGTGTTGTTTGTTTCCACATATGGCCTAGACCACATGATCCTAGTATCCATTAGATAAATATATTCACCAGGAATAGTATACAAATTCAGATTATATTATTTCCACTAAAGCTATATCTAACTGCATCAATTCTGCACAAGTTATAAATATTTAAATGTACAGATGTATAAAGTTATAAATATTTAAATGTACAGGTGTATGAAAATCTAAATGTACAGATGTATATAGATATAAATACTTGAAAGTACAGACATATAACATTATAAATATTTAAATGTACAGATACATAAAATTTAAATGTATACACCTGTACTAAACTCAATCTGTCTACAGTGACATACAAGAAAGAACACTTCGTTCTAATTTAATACTGATAAATGTATTTTCGATAAAAGATCGTTGTTTCGCTTCATTAAGGATCTAACAAACTAGCTGCCTTAAATAATAAAGGTGGTTCAATCTCTGCTTTGCTGGCTACCAAAAGCGGTACATCATGTCACTCATCTTGTTTGTTTGGGTTGTTATGTATCATACTGCCTAGAGAGATTGCCCTGATTCCTATTACTAACTTAGTGGTATTATCACAAACACTGCTTATCTATAACAACCTCAACTAGTAAACATGGTCTCGATAAACACATTATAATTATTTATTTATTTGCAGCGACACGCTTCCATAATCTTTATTAGTCCATATTTATAACATTGTCGTCCTCATAACAATTTTTATTAATAACACATTGCCCTTAAAGCATAGTAAAATTTGAAAACACTTTTTCAATGATACAGGATTGCATATTTTATTTCACAATCTTCAGCTATAGATATGAGGAACATTTTATAGATATATCATTATAGATGTTTATCTTCGGAGCTGCGACAATAGTCTCATAAACCATTGAGTTTAATTAGAAATTTTCGACAAACTTCGAATGTTTACCAGTGGCCTTTTGCCGCTACGTAATAAATGGATTGTCCGTGCTTAGTAATTTCAAGTTTGTTGCATGTTTTCCAAGACCCACCGAACTTCATGAGTTTATCGCTTACGTTAACCTAACACTCGGAGCTTGCGACACTTCGAAGTTAGACACTGACTGAAATTAACTACTAGATGTGGTCAAACTTCTTTTCGTAATAAATCTATTATTATTTGCAACAATAAATGTAATAAGCAGAAAAACTTTAATCAAGATCTAACTTTCGAAGTCTGTAATTTAACCTGGAATATGGCGAAATCGGGTGTGAAAGTGTTTATACTGTCATTCCTAACGAATAAAAATATTTTAATATTTTAATATATGTTATTTGAAAATGTTTCTATACGGAATATTAATTTTGAGAAAATTGATTTGAAGAAAATAGAGTTAATTTTTTTTTAAAATTAATAAATGAATGTCAGGGATAATAAGGTTCAAGTATATACATAAAATACAAGCTTACTGTTCTTTTATTTAACTAATCGCTTCCTCATCAACAATTTAAAGTCTCCACTTCTAATTCTCGTGTTTTAATTAAACTACCTGTCTACCCTACACATGTCCACCTATATCATATGAAACTTTCATGAAGCCCTACTTGCGAATACAACACAGTTACGAATTGTTCAATAAAGCAGGTAAAATGAATTTTCAAGTAACTTCGCATTGAATCAGTACAATTACAGTAACTGGAAATTTGGTAGACATTAAAGCGATTACTCAACTGATACGTGGAAAAATTTTGCACTTGAGAAAAACGAACCTCCACATTTTCTTTTACAAATACCATTCGATTATTTTTTGATATTTTTCAATACTTCCATCAGTGGCAGTCAAAGATTGAAATTCTCTTTCAACTGTGTATTCCACATGACTGCAATAGCTAATACAATGATGTCCGGATACATGATTACGATTCTGCTCGCTGACATGTGAGTCATTTCAAAATGTCATTTTCACTGGCCGCTTTTTGTTAACTTTGGTGCACTGATTCTGAATCTGCAAACTGTATTCTGCTTTCTAGCTCCAGTTTTTGGGGAATTTGATTTTGAAAAAAAAAATAGAATATTGAAGCTATGAACGTGTTTTGTTCTCATGGAATAATAGTTATTTGGTTTCGCAACGAAATTATTTTACGAACTCTACTGAATAAAATGAAACGTTATTGTAGTATTAAACACTTTTTGGATTCAAATGAATATGGCGCAGATATTCCCCGCGGAGCATCAAGAAATCTCTTTTAATTAAAAAAAATTTTGTGAGATCTGAATCATATGTAACAGTAAAATAGATGTTCTCGGTGCATTCAATTTTAGAAAAAATCAATTTTATTATAATTATTAAATTAACTAAATTTCGTGATTATAAAATTATCTATATTATATCGCATTATATAAATTGTTATGAAGGAAGAAGATGACATATAGTAGACGAAGAGTTTTTCTGGTATCAATAAGTTATTTTAACATTTTTATAAATAAAGTGGCTAGTTAAAAAATAACAAGTATGTTGCTGCATTGAAAATATTATCTTTAAAACCAGAAAACAGAAAAATATAGTTAACATCTTAATAATACCGTTGCAATTCTGCACCCTTTCTGATGAATTATTCTACCTTTAGCCTATCTACAGAATTCTTTATCTGTAAACTGTTAGTTGCATTTATAGCATGAGATTTGATGAAGAGTACTGACCTTGCTTGTCATTCGACAAACGTATCAATTGACCATCTTCTCGTCGCCAGGTGATGTTAGGTTCTGGTGATCCTGTCGCTGTACAGTGTAGAGTTACGTTACTACCTTCTCGCACCATCATATCAGTGCTTGTATCAGAATCCAAGATGTCCGGTGGAACTGTTGCAAACAGAAAAATGTATGTGTACAAACCATAGCAAACTTTATAGAAAATTCATAGAAATTTTACAAATGTATCTTCACGTGTAGGTATTCGTACATGTACCACAAAAGTGTTTGAATTTTCAGAGAGCTCTCTTCTTGATAAGTTATATTTTCGTAAAACTATGTCGGTGAATTTTATTTCGAAAAATTTTCAACTGAAAATAATCAGGAAATTTTCATAACTATTAATCTCAAATTTTAATATATAACATTTGGTATTTCAGTAGTTAAAACGATAGTGAATAGCTGAAAATCCCTATTTACTGAATAATTCATTAGTGCAGTTAATTTTGATTGAAGAAATTAATCATTTGATCAGAAATTACAAATTAATGATAACAAAATGTCCTGTGCGAATCATATTTATTCCAAAGAATCCAAAATTCGTCCAAAAATTGTTTATTAATTACGATTTCTAATTTTGCAATTTTAATGATTGATTATTAATTTCAATACTTAATCGCAAACATAGTGCGAAAATAAACAATTACGGTTCAATCTCGCCACAAACCGACGTTCTCCATTACTCATTAAACAGAATCTTGCTACGTGTCTGAATATTGCAAATTACATTCGTCTTCGGTGTTCTTAATTAGCAACATGTACCTGAAATCTACAGTTCCATGTCACATTTTGTATTCTTGAAATGTTCGTTAAGTTGAGAGGAGCTAAATTAATATGAAAGTAAGTAGATCAAATAATTTACGCGAAAATTTGGATATATTTTAATCCTCGTTGGTTGAATGCTGAAGGGAAGATTTTGTAAGCTGAGCACATTGAGCCGGAAATGTCAAAATTACGGTTTCTCTGGAAATATCATTGGCTAATAGGTCATTCACTTCTATTATCAATGGCATAGTAAAGTAGACATTTGTCACTTTGCAGATATTTCGAAATTTCACTCCAAATATATTTTTTCTACCTTATCTGAACAATGATTTAATTTAATTTCAATTCGTTGTACAATCACAGAACAAATCCTGTCCAACTTAATTCATCTCACAACTGAAACTTCTATTAACAAATTATGTAATCTTGAAAGTTGTTTCGAGTTTATTAAGTTTACGCATAAAGTTTTATAATGTATGAAATTTTATCTGTAAACTTTGTTCCAAGTTTCCAGGATTTCCATGAATTTATTTGGTTACCAACTCTATTTTCCACTTTCTACTTTTGCATACCATGATTTTGAGCGCAAAATGTTATCAACGGTTTAGAACAATTTTTTTCCCAGAAGTACATTCGACCGACATTTTTGCAAGTAAATTTTTAGATCCTTTCTAGATTAAAGTTTTACTGTAAAAGCGTTCTGAAAATCTAATTGAAAAGCCATGCAGTTGAAATTGAACGAAAAAATATTTGCTTCTATTCCAGTTATTAATTTTCTGTCACTAAAGCAACACCAAATCAAACGTTAGAAAAATATAAGCAAAGTTGGCAAGCTAGAATTGTTCCTTCTTTTTAAAAATCGTTCTATCGAACTACTATTTTTGTACGGGTTCACAAAACCGTCTGAAAGTATGCAGGATATTTCGAGGGGTACAAAAAAATGCTGACCAAACTTTATTGATCAAAGTTGCAAGATTTTTTTGAAATGAAACTTTAAAAGTTTGTGCAGAATAGACGAAATATTTCGGGAAGAAATGGAAGCTTTACAAAATATAGTACAATGATTTTCTTGTATGATTTCAAAGAAATGAAAGATGTAAAAATTGTTCTATTTAGCTAGCAATACTTATATCAATTTTTTATATTTTCGTTGAACAAAAATGAGAGATACTTATTTTTTAATATTTTTTAATGTTATATGAAGCCATGTGTCGAGATGAATTTATTAATTTTTACATTTTCTTAAAAAATGAACAAAATAAACTCAAGATGTTAACATTGTATTCACTAATACATTGCTTTTAGAAATTGATAGAACTACACAACAGAATTTAGAATAATTTAAAAAGAAATCAATTTTACTAATTTTTATTAATTTTTACTAATTTTTACACTTATATCCTTCAAGACCGCCATTTTCTTAAAAACGAAAAAGATAAATACATGTTAATATTATATTTATTAATACGTTGTAATTAAAAATTGACAAAACTATCGAAATTTAGAATAGTTTAAAAATAAATCAAGAACAAACTTTTACAATTTAGAATGAATTAATAAAAATGGTTTCAGAGGTTATGATATTACATATGCATGAATTCATCTTTATACACAAGATGAATATAATTCCATACATTCAGTATTTCATATGGTATTAAAAATGAATTTTATAAAAAAAAACTAGAGCTTATTTCTACATATACATACTTCTTGAAACGAACGCACAAAAAATTAATACGTGCCACCGCGTTGCTAATAAATTATAATAAAATGTTTCTCTGTGCCATTGTTTTGAAATCCTTACGAGGGATCCATATTATCAAACGCTTTGTATACTGAATTATCTCTTGCAAATTACCTGTTTTTCTTTTAATTCTTATCGTACAAGTGAATACTTTACTCGTGATAAAACCTGGCACAAAGGATCTTTTGAATCCTAGTGTTATTTGTAGGAAACATGCTTTTGAAACTGAGCGCGAGAGAACAGTTTTCAATTATATTTGCCTTATAGTTTATCTTTCATAAATGCAAGTTTCTATATACTCAGCGTCATAATGAATTTTATTCAGTTCATAGTTATTTCCTTTTATACGAATTGCGTGAAAATTTTAAAGCAGACTAAAGTAGAATTAGCAGATTTTAAACCGGGTTGTAATTCTAATAAAATTATTACGTTATGTTTTACTTTTCGTTAAAATTTTATGTACGGAGAATTTTCGCCTATACTTTTTGATAATTACGAGTCTCAAAAAGTAACGAAAGTTTTAAATAAATTATAAATGCAGGTCGATAAAATAGTCGTTTAAAAATCTGACAGAATAATTAACGCGTTAAAAATATTCCATTAATTATATAGTAATTCGTGCTATTTTTAATAGCAAGATCAACAAACGTATGCATAATTCAATTCGACCTCTCTGTATACAAATTCTGATTTGTCGACAGAAGTTGTCCGATAGATTGAAACATGTGTGCCGGAATAATTTGTTATACGATACTTTGTAATGATATTCTACACCGCATACAGTCCCAGAATAATTAATTTGTCGATATTAATTACATTGTTTGGCTTGTCATTTCTTCCCGTTAAATAAGGACAGGTTCAATGTAAATAGCATATCTCGTTATATTAATAGTATTAATAATTATCGCTGTATGTGAAATGAAACATATTTAGCGTATGCAATTTTAGCTCGAAGTTGTATTAAATTCTTAGCTATCGTTTGCTAATGAAATTGTGGTACAATAATGACGTCATTATTTTACTTTTTACTGAAGAGGTTTTCATTTCTTGATCCAAGTTACTTTATATAATAGTCAAATTATCAGATTAGTTAAAAATAAAATTACCAGGAGCAGATCTTTCAAGTTCAGCAAAGCAGTCAGAATTTATGCGTTTCATTAAAAATTGATGGTGCAATATGGTGAGTTTGAGAAAAGTAGACGTCACATGAGTGCAAGAGAAATGGGTTCTACTTTCGTATTTATTTCTTCGAGTCAACATTACGCTGACCTCGTACCGTTCAACGTCGCTTTAAGTCATGTATGTCGGTTCGCAAGATCTAAATTTCCACACTTCAGTTCCTGCGTAATTCTACGCTCGTATATTTCAATCAACACAGTGAATCGAGCAAATTAATAAACGTAAGAAATATTTCTTACTCTACCGTGTGCAGGAATTCTACTATTTTTCTTTTTCATGAACTACACAATGCATATATAGGGCAGAATCATAAAGCTTTGAATAACAAGAACAATCAACGTATCGTTCATAATTTATAACCACTTTGATTTTGAGAAAAAAATTTTTATACAGTTCATACATAGACACTAAATACTATTAAATAATAATTTAAAAACAACCTTATGTTTTCAAGGATATTTTTGGGTTTTTAGGTTATGTTGCTCAAACAAATATTTCTGACGAACAAGAAATAATAAAAATAAGAAATATGTTCTCAAAGCATATGTGAATTCATACGGAATGTTTAGAAATTCAAGTAGGTCACACTATTATTAACCTCTTAATATTCTCTATATTGGAAAGTTTCAAAGAGAAATGAACTGAAATAAATGGCTTTTCTTAGACAGACTGAATGTTTAACCGCTATCTGGAATCTAGATTACTGGTCTTTTGGAAACTAAAATAACTGGACCTTTTAATAACTGTAAAAGTTTAACTACATAGGTGTAATAATATAATTGTAGGTATTGGGTTATGTAGAAAATTCCTGCAGATCATAATTCCGAGAAATGAATAATTAAAAATTTATGAATATTGTAAAAAACTGTGATCATTGAGTACATACTTTCTTTTATTTTTACCAAAACCTTTGTGAAATTTATTCAATTCTTTTTGATAAAAATTTTTAATTTAAATTTACAATTTATGCAAATTTACAATTTAATAAAAATTTTCACATTTTATTTATACCCAATAAGAAAATTAAATATAACTTGGATGGATTGACTTTTCACAAAAAATACTCTTGAAAGAATTTCTTTTTAAAAGTCAAAAATTAACTTTACTGTCTCTACTTCACTAAATGATGGTCTGTTTTGGATCTGGCAGTTCTAATTTACATAGAAAAAGACGGAAGCTTAAATTTAAGCCCCGTTGCAAGCTTGTATTCGACGACGTAAGTAAACCGCAAAGAATTTCCTGATTGGTCTGCTGGGTAATTGCCTCGGGGTGGAGCAGGCAAAGTATTTTTTAAACGCTAAATTCTTATTGTATGACACGAATATCATGTCAAATAACTATCCACAATTTACCGCAAGTAATTATTGACTGCGTTTATAAATTAATTCTTGAAATATGGGGCAGCTTCTGTGGTGAGAAATTGACCTGATATTACACTTGTAAATTTCATTATTTTTCTTGGAAAGCATAAAATTCAGTAGCTGATAATTATAAGTAATATTTAATAAATACCACATTATTCATATAAGTAAATATGTTCAAGTGTAAAATTTTTCAAGATGTACATTTTATATGAATAAAGTTAACATTCGGACTTTAAGTTTCAACACTTATGAATTCAATTGAGGTTGACTACCATATTAAACTTATTCAATGTTTCCTAATTTTGTTAATAAGTCTTGCCTATTATTTCCACAATATTTCACTCGAATTATTTATAAATGTAATATCAGTATTATATTTTTGGTTAAATAAAATAATTCCAAATAACGAATTGATATATTTCTGTCGAAACCTCACCTTGAATGACAGCCATGTTAAAAACCTCATAATAATATCAACAGAAAATTCACACAACCACAACATTGAAACCGACATTTGTGGTCAGAGTATAAAACAGCTGGTTCCATTTTATTTTCTACACGTAATCTGAAATGTTTCTTTCGATTTCCTTTTCCTGATTTAACTGAATTTGCAGCGCCGTCACACGTGATCAAAGCGATGATGAATGTACCAACTATTTAATTTGAATATTCCATGTTAAAAATCATTTTTACCGAAGCCTAAACGAAACTAATGATAAACGAGACAATCAGTCTCCATCATTCTCCAGTCGGAAATTCGTGTTCACGTGTATATACGAGCGCGTTCCCGCATTTCTAAGCAATAAATCCATCTCGCTCTCATTCGCGTTCCGTTTACTAAGCAAGTTTCACCGGTTGTCGTAACACTTAACGCAACAATAACGTCCCCAAGTTACACTCAACACCGTCGAGAATGTGTAAATGTATCTGTTCACCCATAAATTGTCCTATATCGTATGTACACTTGTTCTTGTGGTACAGGTACCAGCAAAACTCCAGCGAAATGCATGATGCAAAGGTCGTTTCGATAAAAAAAATATGCGCGGTGAAAACGACGATCCTAGAAACTATTCAATATTGGGTTTCGAGAGATTTTTACAGAATACGTTTCTACGAAGTTGAATTCGTTAACTGGAACAGTGTCGAAAAATTGATAAAAAGTGCAAGTATCCGAATACTCAATCAATAGAGTATATAACGGAAGTGGAACAACTCCAGTTTTTTAGAAAATTCCATTTATTTTTTAGTTGAAAAGAATACAGGAAATTGAATCATTTTTAAAAATAGATCCACTACTTTTATTAATAGTGCATATATAAAAATTGGGTTAGGAACGATTTATAACTCTTACACATTATTGATATATTTACATATTACACTATTTCATACACTATTTGCGAGGAAAAAAAATATTCGGAATCAGCTACAGCTCCTTTTCGAGAGTAACACAAGTTGTGAAACACCCTGTATTCGTGAAAATTATTTCACATCATTCTACTATCTATGAAAACATCTATGAAAATTATCTTGAGATATTTGTAATTTAATCGAACCATATGCATTTTAATTGAACCACTATATTTGCGTACTTCACGAATATATGCTCTCTCACGGCGTTTAATAAACGTCAAAACCAAATTGCAAATAAAATGAATAGTAAATTTACTGTTTGCCACGTGACTCCAGTTGATAGCTCAGTGAATTACTCGTGTGATTACCTTCGCTCTGTCATTATCGAGTCAGCGCCTTTACCAGAACAGATGAGTAGCCCATATAGATGACACTCTTGAGTTCCTCATATTGTTGACACTCTCGAGCTTCTCCGTTGAGACTCTCGAGTTCTTCAGACAGTTTACACTCTTAAGTTCATCATGTAATTGACATTCGGTAGTTTTGAAACAGTCACAGAAACGGTAGGTATTCACAGGTTACAATGTATCGGCAACAAAGTTAATGAAAAGTCCATAATGAAGTCTTTCCGGTGATCTGAATAATTTCTGCCGCTTATGCAGCTAAACTAAAAGTAACAAAGAAGAATCTTTGCAATGTATAAAACAGAATTCCCGCGACATGTAAAATCTCCATAATGGAGATAAGCTGCGTGTTAGTTCCTCAAATTAGGAAACTTGAGCCTAGTTGCATAAATCTCTAAATAAATCTCGTTAAATCCATTCAACTGCATAGTTAGCTTGATATTATATGAAGGTAACAAATGTAGCGTTATGTAGGCCAGTGAATCATGCCAGGAAAATATTCTTTCGTTGAATCCGCTAGAAGTGAAACCACAGGTATATAATCCAGCAACTGGATATATTCCACGGATCAGACCTTTCCATTCGACCATGTCCATTAAAGCCAACCTGACTTTCTCCCCTGTTCACCTCCCTACTTTCCTTTCTCTCCCCGAGCGTCGAATAAACGTGTCCCTCGCGAGTAATGTCTTACTGGATTCGCCTACATGCGAATCGGCCCGAAGGTAGCGCGGTTAGTAGTAGTACAGCCAAAGAGGAGTAGGAGAAGGGTTATACCGAGGGGTCGATTTTATTCCACCCTATGGCCGGAACTCGATTTGCGGTTGAGTGGCCGTATGGGTGATGCTGAATTGGCGGGTCAAAGCCACCCGGTCAGTTTTCGATGCTCTCCCAGTTATATCGGGTGTTAAGAAAGCAATGTCCATACTTTACAGAAGGCATTGTATGAACGTTTTCATACACAGCAGATGAGAATTACGAAAACAATCGACCCGTGAAATCGATTGACTATCAATGTTTTTCGGTTAAGCTTACGCATTCAGAAGAATTGTATTTACTGCAGAGCTTTTCACTAGGAAATGACGATACAGGGATAGCAACTGACGTTTGCTTTAACGCGTTTGCTGCAGATTGTAAACGTTTGCAACGGTTTCAAATTTAGTTGAACAATTTGGAATTTGGACTTTAATTTTCAAAGTTATAATTTTTCAAAAAACTATTTAAATAAAAATGAAATAGTTATAACTTTTAAGATAAACCTGCTCCTTCTTCTCGTTTAATAAAATAAAATTGCAAATTAAAATAGCGTAAAATTTCCTAGAAGATCTTGCGTACTTGAATATTCTGAAACTTGTTCAAACAGCATGTTCGGGTTGATGACGAATTTTCATAGAAACGACACGAATTTAATATCACGGGTGGCTGCATATCGAAAAGCTATTATCGTAGAAAAACAAAAACAATTTGCTTGATCTGCTTACTCCATTTTAATAAAATTTCTTGTGCTATAAGTTTCCTTTAATTTTTGCCTGATCGACAAGGAAACAACCTTTGACAGAAAGTAGAATCTTTCTCGTTCTATAAATTTTTGTCTGATCGATAACAATATTTGATGTTAAAATAGAATATTCAATAAACACTCACTTGATTGAAATTAAGAGAACGAATATTCAATAATTTACAAAATCAATATTCTTCAGAAATAAATTCCAGGAAAATTAAATTAAAATCTTTTTCTCTTAAGATACTTAATATTTAATACCATCATACAGCATAAATCTTGATTAAATATGTGTACTTTAAGAATGAGGTTACACATGGTTAATTATGCAGTAACTAAGACAAAATTATTCTTTGGCACAAATATTAAATAAGCTGCTTCCAAGATTTTTCATTTCTAACAAGATTTTAATTTCTGACAAAACAATTTTTCATTGAAAGCCATTGGCAATTCCATCTCATTTAATAAAGACGGCTATCAAAATGATACGCTTAGAGTTTAATGAGTTTTCGCCCGTTGCATGTATGGTTTTGGATGCGGAAGACCAATAGTTGAACCCGAACCATACATATACGGAGATTGATGATGATGTTATCTTTGAGCGTGTAGTAAAAGTTCATTAAACTCTGAAAATATCAGTTTGAGACCTCTTTCTATAAGGTCTTGTCATTTAATCGCGATGACAGCATTCGATAGAGAATTTAAAATATAATAATCAGATAATTAAGTTTGATACTCGTTACAACTAAATGAAGTAACTAATAAATATATCACGAAATGCTGTTGCATAATAGCTATCAGTTGCAAACTGGAGGAGCTTTGATAATATTCAAAATTAATAATAATACATCGAAATAGAGGTTCACGAACTGCTTTTGATGCACTGAACTAAATAGACGGCAACTTGTTTCTATTAATATGCAAATTCTGTATTTTCATTTCGGTGTTGTATCTGGAAGATCATTTATTATTAGAATGTGATGTTCTGAAAACGTATATGTAAGGTAAAAATAAGGATTGTAGTAGAAAATGACTCTTGTTTTTATATGCAATGTATTTTTCTTTTGTACATCTTACAGAATGCATAGATTTGTGTATTTCATATACATGATACGTGCACAAAAATTATTTAAAGTCAGTTCATAATCAGATAATAATCATGATTAACATTTATTAAGATTGCTTAAAAATATTATACAGTGTGTCTCACAAGCTGTGTCCATTAGAAACGTCATTGTTATTTCAATGTATAAAAAGGTTACGTATAAAAATGGTAAAAAAATTTACAAAATTGATAAAAAATATTTAGAAACATTTCTATTCATTATACAGTAAACATTTCTAAGATAACATTTTTACAATTCGTACAGTTTGAGTATAAAAAATTAAGTTTTCTTGCCAAATGTTTTAACAAATAAGTGAATTGTGAGTTTAATTACTAAGGACTTAATTGCCAAGGGTTACTAATACCCAGTCGAAACGAATTACTTCAATGTCGTTAAATTTCGTATTCCAAGACAATTTATAATCGTTAAATACGTGACTTTTTCTCTGGCCATTATCTTATTTTCTAGCGGCAGTCCTAGTTCATTGGAAAGTAACTTCTTGCATCCTGCATCAATCTGAATCTGCCTCGTTTATCCTGTCCCGGTACTTCCACCCTTCCACGCTCGCCGGAATTCACCCCTTTCCAACGTTATCTAGCACCCTGGTCTCGTGATACGTTCTTCCTCCCGATCACACTGACATCTCATGCTGATTGTGAATCGGTCAGGAGATAAAAATTAGAGGTAAAAAAGTGCCGGTCGAACGCTGCAAGCGAACCGTGGCTTAATTTTGATGTGTAAATCCGTTCGAAACTCTTTTGCTGATCGCATACGAAAATAAAAGATTCATTATTCCGTACAAACGATGTCGTATCTAACCTATCCATTTGAAAAAAGTTCGATCTTTTTTCGAATGAATCGTTAAACCTTCGACGTTGGCGCTGCAACGTTTACATTTTTATTTGCTGAAAAAGAAATCAAATATACGCCAATAAAATTGATAAAAATGTGGAACAAGAATTTGTATTTAGCTTAGAGTTCTTTATTGAACGTTTGTCAGTGCTTCGGAAAAAGATAAGACCTGAAATTCATTGCTGCGAGTAAATCTTGAAGGTATTTCATGGGAGGATGTTCTCAGATTAACAATTTTACTTAAAAACGGTTTCACAGTAAATAATTTTTATTTCAAATTTTAACGTCCAAGAAATAATTATCTTCCACCTTAATGTTCTTTTTTGAGAACACGTGTTAAATTATTTTTGTATAGATTTGATTTTGTTAGCGACAAAAACTGAAGACAAATTTTTTGAGAGGTACTCTCCGTCTTCGTTTACTAAGATTGTTGAACGAAATTGCAAAAAATGAGGAACATTCGTTGAAGTTAAAATACGCAAATACATTCTTTTAATACCGAAACGCGATTCAGTACGGAAATCGTTTGCAATCGTGGGAAAAAGAGAAACACGTTCTTGGTAGAGCTAAACTTTATTGGAGTAGAATATAAGAACAGAGCACTTTATCAGAGATAAAATATGTAGCTTACAAGTTTGATGCTTCCAGCGAACTGCGTATTCCCGCAAGAAGATTGCAGAAGTGACAGAAGAAGTTCGGCCGTATATTTTGTGGACAATTCTGCTAGTAAGAAAAATCTGAGGCATTCAATATCCGTTTGGAACGATGCAAATAACAGTCGTACAAAATGCATTAAAAATCCTGTTACTATGCCACAGCGGTCATATTCTCGAACAAAAGTATCTTATAAATGTGCAGTGGTATTCTTTCATAAAATGGTTTAGAAAATCGTTCAAAAATTCTTGCAATTTCCTCATTCCTAAATTTTTAAATTCCTTAAAGATTTTTTAGAAGTGTACGCAACATTTGTGTATTCTAATGTTATCTTTTATATTATTGATCGATTATGAGTATGCTTGTGTTTCCATTCATGTTGTTTCGACTTCAAATCAAAATTGGTAAACTACACGTTAAGATTTTCCTATTTCGTACACGATTACAAAATAGCTCGTTACAAAAGTGGTCTTCTACACAAAACAGTGTTCGAACAATACGTTAATGCAGTGTTGAAGTCATTTCATTTGTTTCCGCTTAAACTTCGCTTTTATAAAGCAATCCGAAACTACGGAATAATTATTCTAAAACTGAATGAAAATTTTTACTCGAACGATGCACCTTCAAACGAAAATGTTGCAGGTTTTAATCAGAACTTTGTTGCCATGGCACTTGTAATTCTATATCCAGCTTGAATATTCATAAGCTTAAATTCGTTGCGCGGCGCAAAGAGCGTTTCAGCTGCTTTTGGTTTCTCGGAACGTTTAAACGAACATTTATTTATTTATTCGTTTATATTAAAAGATCATCTACAGTGCACACAGAGAAACGCATTCGAAAGAGAGAAGTGCATATTGTTCTACCACAATGTGTAATTTCTGCGGGCTGTAATTGTACTCTTATCAGAATATACAGGTATTTCTTTCTTTCTTGAAGATAGCCATTTTTGAGATAAAAGATACATCTCTTTGTTAAAGTATTTGAATTATTATGTCAAATAGAAATTCAGTAGGTTAATTTTACGTTCAGATTTCGATCAAGATGGCGATACAATCCAGGTGATATATCGTCGAAAAATGTTAGATATATTAATAAAGTATGAATCATAAAAATAATATCATTTCTCGTGTAATGAATTCGATTCAAGATAGAATGATGTGGATAATATTTATACATATGAATAGTAAATACAAGAGTAATAAATAATAAATTAAATGTAGTGACGCCTGTTAATATTTGAATACTATTGTACTCTATCAATTATTCTATTATCATAAAACAATATAAATTTTACTTATTCCAACAAATTGTAGCTTCGGAAAGAAAATTTGCAGTTTTGTTTATTTGTCATGAACATAACCCCCCATGGAAGTTTTAATTATTTAAAATGTATTTCCGAAATGTATTCTACATTTTCAGAGATATACGTGAAATTAATTAATTACAAAAATTAACATTGTACATCATTAAAAACACGTACTTATGTCTTGTAATCCTAAATGGCTCCACTCACGAGAAAAGCTTTTCGCAAAAGTACCATCCTTTTAACATCGAAAAAACAATAATCCCTTTTAAAATTTTAACCGAATTATAAATTTTCGCCGTTAATATCGCGTACTTACCGAACGAAGCGTAATGTCCACTTTTATCTTCGAAAATAAAGGATCCGAAATGTGGTTAAGCTATTAATTCATTATGGCCGATTAGCTTTGATAAAGATTTAAGGTCTCATGGAAGATCGTTGTCTCGTAATTGATTGTTGGCGTAAATTCTATATCGGTAAAAGACACGGCAAGCGATGCCAGCAAATAAAATCGCTTTAATCGATAGAGGAGAAGTGTGTAGGTCATTAGGTGCTCGCGTGCCAGCATGATACGTGTTAATCGCGATAAACTGCTGCATCTGCTTTTCCGAATACCGTGTGTTCACACCGAGACACACGAGTAATTCGAAAATATTACCTTTGCACAGTCATGGTTACATTTTAATCATTTATTTACCACGTCGATGTACAAGCATCGAGGCTTTTGCGCGTGAAAATAAATGGAAGGCTTTATTTATAAATCCAATTTGCTTTACGACACGCGATAAAAGAGCTTCCCATGTGAGCTTCCAAGTTTCAATATCTTTCGACGGCTAAAAGCTGATTGGGTACTCGTTTGATACGTATTTATCGGATGTAACGTTAAACGTCCATTTGTTACACGCTACCGTTCAGCGGCTTTAGAATGCGAGTGCATTTAAAGGGATACTATCACGCTTGACAAATAATTGCTAACACGTCCCTTCAAAGTTTTTACTACAACGATTCATCGGTTATCTTGATCAACAAAATTAATCTTTATTTTATTTATTAACCTTTTGTACTCGAAATTAATTTTACTGTTTGCAAGCAGCAACTTTAACTTACTAGTTAAACAGTTAAACGAGTTCTTTTGAGGTTATTATTTCTCTACCAATAATTTTTATTGTTTGTTACCTATGTTTATACATCACACGTGTCATATTATAGAATCAGATAAAAAATTATTACAAATTATTGTATTAAATAAAATGGTGAGTAAAAAGGAAAATTAGTATTTATGTCACTTTTGTTCCTCAATACATCAAATACTGACACAAAAATTATGTTGATGTTATAAAATAAATATATGAATCAAATAAATTATAGAAACAATGAATATAATATTTGTTGCATCTGTGGCAGTCACATGTGGTAGATACATTTGTGCATTAAATACATTTTGGATTAAAACGAATTCTGACATATTTATACGAATTTTTATAAAAATGAAGAGAAAGTTTGGAGTATCAGTAATAGCAATTTTTTCGGAAACTGGTTAAAGTAGTCGGCTTTTTTCGGTTAAATGGTTAAAGTAATCTACCTGTATCGCGAAGAGACATTAAACGGAAATTACAAATCATTGAACGGAAAGTAATAAATTCTCATTGAATGAACGATACTGACAGAATATAATAGAATGTATTTGTGATATAACAAAGAATGGTATCTGCAAATTGTGCAATGATACAGAACTAATCTGATTCGTTGAACAATCATGCAGGCACACGCCACGCGCAAATGAATCATATTTTCATGATATTATAATTGAGAGGTGCATCAGTAAATGAAGCATTGTCTATAATCTTGCAAGATTCCAATCATCGATATGGTTATTATTCACAATGATACCACCTAATTTTGAATGGCTTGATAATAATTAACATATTATTCCTAGAGGTTTATACTATTTTTGGAAATGGTATATTCGCTTAATATGTACTTTTTCTCAATAAATCGTGTCCTCTGTATAAAACAAGATGGTATAAACACATTCTCGAGTTTTTAAACAATTTGAACTGCATTTCATATTCGTTAATTTATATAAATCAGTATTGAAACAACTGCAGCTTCTTTTAATAATCCATTGCTGTATGAACTTTTGTATACAGAAGAGTTTTGATTAAATTTATTTCTATTTATTACTATAATTGCACTTTGATCTTCCAGAAATACCTTTCAATTGCAAAATGTTTGATTAAAACATTATTGAAATAATAATCATAAATTTAATATTTTATACCAATAGTCTTATTTATTCGCGATATTTGAGTGAATCGAAGTTTAATTAAACAGACATTACAAGTGTTTTGAAGTTGCGGAAAACAGATCTGGAATGTTTAATTACAGATTTTATTAACGTAAGTCAAAGGGTTTGCTTCATCAATTGATTGCTTGACTGTGTAGGTATACACATGATGTTTGTCTCAACATTTAATTTCCCGCCTAAGGAGAAACCCTACGTGACAACAGGCTGTCGGTTAATTAGCACGCTCAAAGTTGCTTCGAATTCGTGAATAATTCAAAGTGTCTCGTATACCGTTTCTGGTCTATTGAGGTTGTTTTCTCTTATGTAACCAAGTAAACTTGGGTAAACAACCATTGAACTTTATAATATTCGGAACGGTTAAAAATTATGATGGTTTCACGTATAAGTTCATCTAATTAGATATAGTAGAAAAAATAATAGTAAACGTTATGAGCAATTTCTACATTCAAGTGTTTTTCATAATAAGTTCTCTTTGTTGTTCTTTTTTCTTTATCGTACAATTTTATATTAATTTCTGAATCGTATAAATTCTATGTTGAGTTGTATAAATTTCGAAAACTATACAAATTACATGAATTAATTTATTTATATCAATTATGTTAATTATATGCATTACATGAATTATAACGAATTGTATGATGAGTTAGAATAATAACATGTGTTACATGTACCTCATGTATATTATAAATTATATGAATTATAAAATTCAGCAGTCATAAATGATGATTGTCAATTTCAAATTACAGTAAATCCAAAATAAACTGCAGAAGAATTTCCAATATGAAATTGTAAATGTATCAATGTACTCGCCAGAAGCAAAACACCTAAACATCTCGATTTCCTAATACGAGAAATGTAGGCTTAAAGTTCTATAGTATATCAGTATTTTGTAGATATTGAACTAATATGTATGATACGGTTTTCTGGTATATTTTACCGCGATAGCTCAGCAGGTTGGTGGGTTTATGACTGCTTGAAGCTGTAGCAAGTTTGTTCGATTTTATGATGGAAATCACTTTGGCCAGTTTCCAAAAGGAGGAAATGTAGGCTACCCTATTAGCTGGTCGGAATATGAAATATATTTACCACATTAATTTATTTAAAAGCGACTGTAGATGCCACCATTATATTTGTCAATGGCCGTGCGCGGTTTTATAATTGAACATCTCCTTTGAGGTATCCTGTACTTTTCATCGATCGATAATTTGCGTACATACATTTTTGTTTTTGCAGATCATATTTCATTTTGAATACACGTTATTTTTGTTTTCACAATTATCCGTACATCGTTTATTTTATTTCATCTTCCATTTTATCAGATAGATTTTTTATCCCCGAATGTTGAAATAATTCGATAAATTCTAATCCGTTAACTTGTTCCAAACTCGTTTTCATTCTTTGCATTACTTTCCGCGGTTTTACCGCTTTTCCGATTTTTGTATAACGCTGATGTTTTACGGTGGTATTACCTCGATTTTCTTTTGTACTTTCATTAAAAAATTCCATTATCAGATTGTGGTAATTTTCATTTTCAATTATTTGCAGCCGCTTGTGACGAACATTCTTTCAGTATTTTAATCGAGTAAACGATATCCTTTTGTGTTTTCGACATAACCTAGAAATTTCTGCTCTATTCAGCCATAACTGGTGTACACTAACGGGAAACTGTTTCTTTTTCTTCAATAATGGCTCCATGCGGAATTTCTACGTACCATAATTGGATTCGTTGAATTTTTTGAATGATACAGTAATTTCATTCGTTTCCTTTACTTGCTGACCTGAACATAACCTGTTGATATACGGTTCTGTTTTTAATTTGGATTTATTATTAAATATTATTTGTACTTTTGGGTCGATAATGAGCATTTATAACTTTTTGAAATTATACTGTACTAGCCTATCAGTTTGAATTGCTAAACAAATATTTATTATGACAAATGTATGTTCTTCTTTTTATTTTTATAGGGAAAATAAATTGAGAAACACGAAGTTTAAAAAAGTAAAATACTAGACGTTTAAATAATTATTTTAATAAGTTCGTATAAAGTGATGCAGTGAAATCGTTGTTTAATCTGTCCATTTACAGCCTATAAATTTGTAATGTTACACAAATTCACTGAATACAGTAATTGATGTATTAAATTCATAATAATAAGATGCACATAATTTGCAATTAATAATTGCAATATCAACATAATTTCAACATAAAAGTCCAACCTAATTTGACATATATAATTGAAAAATAGTGTAATGTTCCATCCCCGCCATAAATTCCCAATATTAGGTCTTTTACCTCCTAAAGAGTACATAAAACCCTCTTTATGTCAACGACGTAGAATTTATACTTATCGAACTCGACATAATTTGAATATTTCGCACCGAAAGTATCAAATGTTTCAAATAGAAAGTGTTCACGATAAAGTGTCACAATAATATAAACCCGTCTTAGGATCTCCCATGTTATGAACCAATTATTTGAACCTTTGCTGACCATACGAATAAGAGACACTTTGTACCGGGAAAAGAGAAAAGAAACGAGAACGCAGATCGCTTTGTTATGTATTTGGTGATACGTACATTTCGACGCTGCTGGAAGATAACAAGAGAAATTTTCTCTCCCCTTTCTATCCTTCCTTTCGACCGCGCTCTCTGTTTCCGCGTTTTTCTTGCGCTCTTTGCTCTCAAGCATCGCCTCCTGTGTTTTCCGTGACGAGTTCTGGACAATTTTCTCCGATGGAAGATATTTTTCGTTACGGTCCGTTGCTATCTTGTTATCTGCTAAGGAACCCCCGCGAAGGCTCGAGGAAAAACGAAAATAAGGATAAATGAAAAAGAAGAAACGACAGGAGAAACTGAAAATGCCTTTGTAACATGACGTCCACACAGTGTTCGACATCGGAAACGAGCATTGAGTTTGGGGGAACAATACGACGCGTTCTGTGTTGGCGAAACCGCCATTTTCTCAAGTTCGTAACTTATAATTAGTGGGACAGGCACGTCAAGTACACACAAGGTATTATCATACAATATTTATCAATTATACCGTTAAGCGACACATTCTCTATTTAACTAAAATCATTGAGTTGACTTTTTATAAAAAATAGCGCGAACTTAATTATTTTAGATATACTTAGTAGATATAATTAACAAAATAATTAGTAAGTACAATCAGCAAGTTAGTATTTAATTATTTTTAATAATAATGAAAAGTTAGAAGTTAGTTAATTGTACAATCTACAAATTTAAAAATGAACAGAAATATAAACTATAAATCGTACACTTAATGTTACGTTACTGAAGAACACATGAATTGCCAAATATAAAAAGTTCATTACGTTAACATAACAGTGTCGGTATTTAAAATGTATCGAGCTTTTAACTCGTGTTTTAAGCAGAGAAGTAGAAAAAAGTCTGTTGAAGCCAAATCTGGCAAATATGGTGCAATATGTGATCATTGTACCAAAAATTTTTCGACGAGAAATACCGTATTCCACTTGAGAACATTTGAACGATTCGTATCAATATTTTTAAAGGCTATTTGAATTATTTTCCACATTGACGAACCACCTTTTTAAACATTTTATTTCAATTATACCGAGACGTGGTTGCTAATCGGTAATTGTTAAATAATTATACAAAATTTTTTAATAGCTAAGGGAAACTTTTACAGGTATGTAATAATGTGGCCATATATCGGGACATCACTATGTTTATACACATATAATAGCAGTACATAATTAAAATTGTATACCAATGTATGCAATCTTGTATTAATATAAAATACAATTTCTATTATAAATATGAAAATAGGAAATGCAATTTTTTCTGAACCACTCTGTACACGAAGGACAAATATTCGCATAAGCTCTTCAACTCATTCGGCTATGCTATAGTAAGTAACCTGTGTACAGTAGAATATCGATTTTGTGATGCAATCTTTTCGGCGCTCCAATATAATTTACCAAATCACGCTGAAAATGAATCATGTGCAAAATTAATACGAAAGATTTATTTCTTTTTTATCGACGGCCTGTTATCGATTACGATTACGTTCCACACTCTCTGTCGTTGGCACAAAAACGGTATACAATGAACTTTTTTTAAAGATAAAAGAATTTTTAACTGCTGAAACTGAAATGACTTTTTCCGGGAATAGCAAATATCGTGATGACAGTTTTCGGAATTACCTGCGAAACGCAGTACATATTGACGGCGAAATACAGAGACTGCAGTAGAATACAGGAGGTCAATCGAAATTGATCGAATCGCAGCGATACATATATCAGGACGCATGGTCTCGGGTATATTTACCTGTTTGGTACATAAAGCACAGGTTTGAATGTCTTATGTATGGGACACAAAATACGTTATATCGCTGCAGGCTGACCTGGAAAATTTGAGATAAACAGAGTCTCTATAATTTCGTCGTAGGAGTACAGGGTGTTTCGTGCTAAACAAGCCATCTAAATGTTTCCGCCATCTATAATATTAGAAACGTTTCTTACGCAATATGAATTATTCCATATAGATAATCAAACGGACACTATTTTTATCAACTACATACTCTAATTTGTTCGTCAAGATCATACATTTTTTATGTAGTTACACACTTCATTTTTTCTTTTTTCTGACGCATGTTACAGTTAATACTGTGCATTTTTGTGAATTCTATAATTTTTTAATTAATATGAAATTTTTGCAAGATTTTCAGACTTAGACAAAATTTTTGTAAATTAGACAATGATGTTTAACAATTTAGTTTGGACAAAGAACACACTTGTTAAAAAAGATTGAATTATATGTGTGTATTATTATACATATGTAAACTACTATACGGGTATATCATATGTGTACTATTACATGTGTACATTATATGTGTATTATTATATCTATAATGTCATATATGTATATTATATATGTACTATTAATACGTGTACTATCATATGTGTATTATTACATGTGTGCTACCATATGTGTATATTATATGCGTACTATGATATGTGTACTATTATATGTGTATTAGGAGGCTTTATAAGCTTTTTAAAACATATTGACACGAATATCGTATATGTTATGAACGTTTCTATATGTTTAACTATTTAGATGCTTAATTTATTTTATAAGAACAAGACTTTGAAAAAACCTTAACTTCTACATATTCAATTTCCCAGACCCCAAATCCTTAGATATCTAAACTTCGACACGTTCAAGGTAACTAAACTTCTTGTGTACAATTCTCTAAACTGTAATCCCAAGACACGTAAATTCCAATATACCAAAAGCTCCCAATTCCCAAGCTTCAAATCTTAAAGTCCAAATATTTCCGAATTTCTACACCCGAAATCCCTAGAGTGCCAAATTTCCAGATGCCCAAATGCGTTCATTCCCATAATCGTAGATCCCAAAATTCTGAGGAACCAATCTTGAAAATCCCTAAAAATCTACGACTGAGAGGTCATACTTTTCCTAAAGAATTCAAGCATTCTCATCTCGCGTAACAATTCTGTCGAGAAGAGGTTGAAATTTCTGCTTGAGTAACAAAGAAGTGGTGATAGGTACTCGGTCGATGCGATCCTTTTCATTTGAATTGAGCTCTACCATTTTTCTAATTTAAAGCTTTTCCAATATTCTTTCAATACTGCGATGCAGGAGTTGATCACCTAGTTTTATCAACAACTTTTTTATATTTTCTACGTGTTCAAGTTAACTACAGCGTTTAAATATCCCTTACAATATGATGATGTTATAACAGTTCAACATTTAAACTACCATGTAAACAAATATGAAAATTGTTCAGCAGAATGTTGTTAAGAAAACCGACTTATAATTTGCTTACTCTGAAATTAAAAACGAAGTTGAAAAATATATGAACGATACTAGTTAATGTACATATTAATTCTTTATTCTGATTTCAAGAAAATTTAACAAATTCTGTAACTTTTTACTTCAAAGATCACATTCGGTTTAATACATCAAGTGGAAACATTTTATGTTTTAAGTAAATCTTTAGTGTTATACACATGGTACACAAAGAACAATTTAATAGGTAATAACAACAGACATAGCAAAAGATTTTTAAGTTGCAAGCTGCCAAGAGCAAAAATGTTCAAAAGTCATATTGATCGCTTTGAAAGTGTCAAGCAACCTAAAAAATGTGCCAACAAACAAGTGACGCATAAAGAGTTAAAGCTAGTTTTTAAAAAAGTGAGGAATCTGAGCAGAAACTAAAGATCGGAGGAATCGAGATTCTGCCACTTTTTAACGCGCAAAGAAGTCTCGAGGATAGAGTTTATGGTGGATTTACGACGTGACGATAGTCGACGAAGCGTGATATTTGCACGTTTAAAACGGGTAATCCAAGGGCCCTTCTCGGTTCTGATTACTTCAACCGAAGTGCAGAGAGAATCGGAGGGTTTTCTCGGTTGCTCGAGTAGTGTTCCAGATTGCACGCATTTCGAGATATTAGAGGAAAAGTAATGGCGCTGAGTGGCAATGTGGAAGACGATGGCCCCGGGTGAAAGTAGCGTTAGAAGAGGCTGGTTTTAACAACTCGAAGGATGAGAAGAAGTGGTTAACGCGAAGGCTTAATCTTCCTTGAGCTACGTAATGAATAACAACGGTGTAAAGTATTTGCTACTCAGCTGCAGTACAGTTTCGATGCAAGTTTGTTTATTACATTTAATTAGAGCGCGATCGAAGCTGCACTAAATGCAGCTGCCTGTGGATGCGTAACATGGCGTACGAAATAATTTAAATACATCTGATACTGTGTACGAAATAATTTAAATACAATATTGTACAGTCTGCGTACAAACTCGGCGAGATTAAAGACGAGGAGACACTCTGTGGTAAAACCGTAACTTGACTTTCTAAAAATATTAGTGATATTAACAAAAACGGTATTTTTACTCTTTGTCAATGATGTACAGTACTCATTTAATTATTTATATGTATACGTGGAATATGTGTAGAATTAAATTAAAACTAAATTTTAATTTTAATACACAAATATACCTGAATAATTTTGTCATAAACATACATCAAGCAAGTGGTATTTCAAATGAAACGAAACTAGTATAATAAAAGATGAGTAAAAATTAGTTCTATTAAAACAGAAGGTGATCAAAAAGGACTCGATTATGTAAAAGTTCGAAACGTTCCGTGAAAATTCACTACTATTTAAAAGAAATGAATATTTCATACAATTATAATACTCCACTAAAACATATTTGCACGAAAAGAAGAGTGGAATATGTAAATGGCGTAGTACTACGTATCTCACAATAAAATCAGACCGGCTATACCACTTTTGCAGATTTTTTTTACGTGGAGATAAAGATACTGACAAAACGAGAATGGACTTGCAAAGCATGCAGCGAAAAGTTGCGAACTTCCTCACCAAGTGGGTTACAAGAGCGAGGAATTCAAGTAACTTCGGATCATTTTAACTCTCATGTGTAAAATTTCAACGAAGAGTTACGCGAAGGAAATTTTAACGAGCTGTTTAGTCACAAAGAACCGTCTGAGTGTCTGTCGGTTTTTTAAAGACCGAAAATGTTAAGTTTAATTGCTGGGAAAATTACACGATAATTATCTGAACGATTTTCTTTCGAAACGTACGAAATACGGAAGCGTAGATATTTTGCAAAATTAAAATTTATTTTGGCGCTATGATCATAGTATAGTAAATGAAGAGATTTACTGGCACACATGACAAATTATTGATGGAATGTGTAAGGTGCAATTTTATTTATTTTATGCGTAAGGACATTTCAATTTTATTGGGAGAATCTTTATGAGAAGTTTACTACAGACATTCATATTATATGTACTTACTGCAAGAGCTAATAATATTAATTTTATTATATATTATTGGTCAAAATTACAGTTTACTTAATTTTTAGCTATCCAGTTATGAATAACACTTATCATATAAGAATGCAAGACAAAAAATATAGCAAGAAATTTTGTAATTTTTATATATACATTAAATTATGATTATTTTTACAAAAAGTCCTGTTTATATCATAAATTAAAATATTCACTTTAAAAGTTCTTTTCTACTATTCTAATTTAATATTTACAATACCATTTAAGATTGCTATTCTCTTACTATTCTATTATTAGTCCATTACTTTATTATAAACTGTCTAAAAAATCCTTTCTTAGACTTCCAACTCTCTTGGACTTTCAAATATATTTTATTTTCTTCATAAATTTAGTTCCGTAGATTATCAATGACATTTATATCCGGAGAGCGTGTCGGCCATTTTAAAATTTGAATATTTTGATCCGTAAGCCATGCTGTGTGCTTGCACCACGGCGAATGGGAGCATTATCCCTTTAAAATCTGAGTGATAT
This sequence comes from Megachile leachella, assembly GCA_963576845.1. Taxonomy (NCBI): domain Eukaryota; kingdom Metazoa; phylum Arthropoda; class Insecta; order Hymenoptera; family Megachilidae; genus Megachile; species Megachile leachella. The sequence goes on from OY756248.1 coordinate 16,957,499, forward strand.
TTCATCATTTTCGCGAAGATGAGGGAGCGAATGTGATTTTAAAATTCCTTCATGTTTTCCGCTACTCATGCTTGCAGTTCGGAATTTTCGAAAGCGTCGCCAAAAGTAGCGATGCTAAATTTCTCAGAGCATTGTTTTCCTTATATTCGTAACACAGTAAATATTCTATGTACACAAATCTTTCGGGTCTGAGGTTTTGCCTATATCGTAAAGGTACTACATTTCGAGCAAAGAAGACTGAACGTAAACAAACCGTGACCTACCGGTAGAACACGCCTACTGCAAGAATAAAACTTTCTTATTTTTTATTTTTTTTCTGAAATTATTTCAAGAAAGAGAACAGCAATTAGTATTATCCCTAATAAGAAGCTACTTCAAGATGAAGCGAGCTTATTCATTTAAGTAGCCGCGTACAAACAGTTTTATAAAATTTGAATTATCTTTCTTCATAGAATTACTCAACATAATTTCTATGTCCTCTATTATTCGTCTTAGGAAAATGATGATGCATTTCGAAGCATTTTTGCTGAACTAAAATGAGCTACATAAACTTAATACTGAGGATATAACCAATGCAGCTCCAATCTTAAAATAAATTTATTTCTAAACTTTCAACAGTTTAAAAAATAATGTTTAACAGTTTTTAAAATACTTCTATATTTCAGAAACAAGGTCTTCAATTTACTTAATGAATATTACAGATAAAAATCTTCATTCTTATTTTTAAAATTAAATGGCGTTCAAATCAAGCTATTGATAGCAAACGTTGAAAAAGAAGACATTCTCAAGGTTTATGTTTCCGTTCTTAGCCAGCATTCTACACACTGGTTATGGAAAGCCACAACAAGAATGTTTTATGAGCAAAACGTCTGTTTTATAAGGGAAGTCATAAAAGTGTTCTGGCTTGTGTTGATTACACGTTTGCTGTTCATTGCACGGCCAGGTTTTACAGTAACTCATAATGTAATGAATACGATAATCATCGTAAAAGAATGATATAAAATGAATTTTTAAATGAAAAGAAACGTTGCTGGGTCGAAAATTCATTTAAAAGATACGATGTTTCTGATGATGCGTTTAAGACCGTGAGATCCATAAATGAAGTCCACTAGCATAATGTATGAGGGGATAAAACTGCACGGGAAAATTCTGCCCGAGAAAATCGGCAGATAAATTCCGACCAGGCTGAAACCTAAAGGAAGAATACCTATACAAATCAAAATGAATAATCGGTGATTTTAAAAAACATTACCCTGTTTCGTCCGCATCGTAAACCCGGCCGACCTTGACAGATGCATTTTACCGCAATGTGCAGATGATGAAAATTGATCACCCTCCATTTTTTCAAACATACAGATTAGCTACGTTAATGCGTGTGTTGCTGTTAGTGAAGACAGAGATATTCACGTACAAATTGTAGCTCGTGTTTATAGCATTGATGCGTTTGTCTCATTGATTGGTAAAATGTTGAAGACACTTTTGAATATTGCGACATCTTGTTTCTTCTTTTTTTTTGTGTAAAAGCATAATACACCTCGGCTCAAATAGCTCAAACATAGATACATAATCAACTAATTTTTAATTTAAAAAAATAACGAACTGGAAAAATCTATCTGTTTCTTTAAGTAAAGACATTATACTTGGCCCAACAAATTAATTTTTTTAGTAATAATTTTAACGTGAAAAGTTAACGAATTTTATCACTTTCATTTGCTTGCATTTGCAAGTTTTTTAAAAACTCGAAAAGTATATTGTTCAAAGAATTTATAGGTTAATAGATATCGATCAGGTGTTCCTAGCGTTAAGTGCATTTTCAGGTTCGATCCCAAAAAGTTTCTTATATAGAATATTTCGCAATATTTATCCGAGTAGTATTACTAATTTTTCGATTCTTATGTGACGTGCCAGTAATAAAACAGTAGGTCGAGAAGTTTTGGATCTTCGTACGTGCCCGAAAGAAAGTAAATAGCAAGGAGGAAAAGAAAATGACCATGGTTACATGGACCAAACTCATAGGATTATATTGCTGCAGATAGGATGCACGGAACTCCCGCATCTCGAGAATACCAATTTGATTTTCGTACGAATACCGGAAACGGAGTCGGAAGCTCGTAAAGTATACAACAAACGTGGCCAACGAACCTTCCGTCGAGTCAGTGCAGGGGCTAAAAGTGCCATTCTGTAGTAGAACAAGAAATGAAAGGACACTTAAGAACATGACGAAAGCCATCTTTTGTTGGAATTGTATCAAACAGATTTCAGAGATGAATATAACTCATCATTTTGCTCTTAATGCTTTCAGTATTTAAATGAATCTAAATGAAGAATAACTGAGACTTAGAAACAGTAGGATTTGAGAGAAGATATTTCACATACTCTTTACAAACGAAAAGAAATACCTTTTCCTTTTCAATCGTCATAAAGCAAAACGCCTAAAGAATGTGATGCTTAACGAACCGTAATGATATTCGAAGCATAAGAATGCAACCGAATTAAACAAACTTCATTCAGGATATTTGGTTGCCAAACATTTCACGAACCAGAAATACCAAAAGGGAGATTCTACTAAACGGGAGAAATCCAAGTGATTTTCTCTTCCGCGAATACGGAGACGAACTACCGTTTGTTAATGAAGCGAAAACCAGTTTGTTCAGAACACCCTATCTAAATTGACTTGAGTGAATTACGCTTGAATGTTTTTCACGAAATAGAGTGCGATCATGGTAACTTTTAAAGCTTCAATGTACGTGCTTAGACCTTACTTAACACCGAGAGCACCACTTTTGAACGTACTTTGTTCGATAAGATATCTTATGGTATTAATTTTATTGAAGTATACCAATTTCTCTTAGTAATCTACTATTTCCTTAATAGCATTATATTTTATTGTTTTTCATATTTCTGAGACTTTTGAATACTGCGAAAATTTACAAGAATGTATAAAATACACTTCGTCAAAAAATGACAAATATTATTTGCAAAAGAAAAAAAATAAATTGTACTGTAATTTCTGTATTTCTTTTTATATTATAATCCTTGTAGATTATACTAATAAAAGGTGGCAAAGAAAATTAACACATTTAAATTTAAGAGAAAACAAAGTAATAAGGGAAATAATGATTTACTAACAATAAGATGCAGATAGTTTAGATCAAAAAGAATAATCTTGCATTGTTATCAATTTGACGTAGAATTATGAATCAGTATATATTGAAGAGAAATTTTGAGATAAATTGAAGAACATCGAGTGTACTTTTCAGCAAAAAAATGTTCAAATTGCATTAACCAGAGTATCGCGTTATGAAAAACCACGTTTCAAAAATTTTACAGCTTACAAACAAGTTGACAGCATTAGATGAGGAGCTAAATGATAAACTAAAAGCATCGCCACTACTCCGCAGCTTACTGAACTTATATAATGCGTTGGTCACAAGTTTGGAGAGTAGATGCGAAAAGGATTTTACTCTGGACTCCATCCAAAGCAGGTTAATGGACGAACACAAAAAACACGAAAGAAATCAAAGTGCAGAAAACGACGGCGAAACAGCATTATAAACGGTGTAGTACAATAAGTCCGATCAATGAGGAATTTTCTTCTTTTTGGGAAACCAGGTCACTTTCAGGGAAACATTAAGTATAAAAATTGGAAAGAATTTAAAAATATCTTGATCCTCGTTTAACATGTTTTAATGCACAAAATTCAAATTTTGTATTAGCTTTAAGTCAGAAAAGGATGCAGATGATTCACTGATTTAAGGTTAGGAAGCCATAAGACAAAATGGAAGAACTTTTCAACAGTCTTGATCTGATTGATACGTAGCTGAAATAGACAAAAGAAGTAGAACACAAAAATTGGTTTCATATTCACTAGATAAATTATCACTTTTGGTCCAAAATTATAATGTAATGAAACTAACAGAAAGAGAACACGAATTCAGTTCTCAAAGCAATAAAAATATAATGTACACAAAAATTCAAGCTACACAAATATACACTAACATAATTTTAAGCTTGCATGAAGATTTCAAAGGACATCACAGAAAATTGTAGAGTAAATTTAAAAAATGTACATTTACAGCTATTTATAGGATTAATAGATCAAGAGATCGATTAAAAACTAAATTGAGAAATTACTTTCCTTCTACAAAAGTCCTTTCATAGCACTCGACTAGTTTTTGAACTTCAAAAAGGAATTGTCTGCAGAAGAAAGTGGGTTTGTTTACGAAACAGGCACTGAGATAACTTATCTACAGAAACCCGTTCAATACAGAAATCTCGAGCAATCAAACAAAAGAGTATCAGCTAGAAAATTAATTAAACTTTTTCAGAAAGAACGTAGAAGCGAAAAGAAAGTGCTATGTGAACCGTACAAAGGAGAAATAGACAAAGAAATAGATTTCTTATTATATAACGATACATGGTGCACAGTGTCAACGCCGAAAGGAGACATTGTTATCTACAAGTGGGTCTTCAAGACAAAGCAGAGGACAAGTATAGAACAAGATTTACAGGGTTTTTGCAAACGCACGAATCACGACAAAGTATCTGTAGCGGAACTGACTTTTTACTTGTAACAATTGCAGGACTGAAAAACTTTATTATTCGTGTTGATGTCAAGGAAGCGTTTCTTAGAGGAGAATTGAACAAGCAAAAGCAGAGACAGAAAATGCAAATATCGTTTGTAAATTGAAGAGTTTCTACGAATTGAAATAAACTGTGGAATAACAAAGGAAATTATGAAGGAGTGTGGTTTTATATACATACTTATTTGAACATAGATACGAAAGAGTTAGGTTATGTTACATGAGAGCTATTGAAGTTATTTTTAATTAGTAAGAAACTGAAAATGGTATATCATAATTGCAGAAAGCTGTAATAATTTTTATTGTGTCATTAAAGAAGAGGTGTACTTTTAGTGCTGCTACAAAATAATTCAGCTTTAAACAACAAATTCTATAACAATTTCCTTAATATTACACTTGTTAAATTGTAACGCTTGCACTTGAATGAAAGTAAATTTATTTGGATAAAAAATCAGTAAGTGAAATAATGTCAATAACTATTTGAAGTTTAAAAAGTGCTAAAAATTATGCTTGAAATTACTGCAATTTCTAATAATTGCATAGTGGAATCGTGAAAAGTATTATTAAATGTGTTTATAAAACGAATATCGTATAACCTATGGACACATTGCTCCTGCTGTATATTTCTTGCACACACATTATACATACGTGTGTCGGTCAAAGCCTCCATCACACAGCAAGTAAGAATGATTAGATACATACGACGGATATAATTAATCCTTTGACTGCGGTTCGCTCTAAAATGGAGCTGTTCTTTTTACGACACGATATTTCTAAAATTATCTGTAGCTATTATTAAAAATGAGGAAACAAACAGATTTTTATATTTACGTTTACTTGAATTTATATTTTATTTACATTTATTTAATCACGTAAATAACCAAACACATGAATTCAATGAAGTAGTGTATACGTTTGAAAAAAATTGTATTACATAGAATTGAATTATCATTGAGGACTTCATTTAAAACTTTTCTATCTAAAAAAATTTTATATTACGTATACTTTCTTACATTTTCTTTATATTTTTTGTTGATAATTTTTATACCAGCTAGAACAGTTTTTACTGGCTCACCCCGTATACACCACTTTCACCTAAGAAGGGTTAAAACGTGAAATATTATTTTAACCCTTTTCTCCTTTTATTTCGGAACACGTTCCTTTTTAAATCTTGCAAATATTTATACTGTTTTTTGACATTATTTTCTTCTCTAAACTTACTATATCTTTTGAGTGCTCTTTTTTGAGGTTCATTATTCTTCGTTTAAGTACAATTTTTTCGGTTACAATTAAGACAGCTAAATGTCACAAAATCTAAATAAGTTGAATGCATTTATAATATAAAAGACAAGATACTTCACAGTTTTGTTTCTTTATTAATATAACAATTTCATGTCTTATATTTATTTCATTATTTACTCAGTCATTTTTAACATTTCAATTAATATACTCTTTAATAAATACTGTTTTTATCTGACGAATTTAAGCATTTTTTCTTTATCCCAGTACGTACAAGTATTTTCGACTGCAGCGGAAACTCGATCACAGAGGCAGAGAAACCTGACCACGACAGTTTTCTAAATTACATAGGTATTTTAAATCAAATAAATGACAGTCACAAGAAAAATTAAACAAGTTTAAAAATAAAAATAAAAATTATCCCAATTCGACAAACGTACATGTTCACCAAAATAGACAAGAATTTAAAAACCTGAATGTTCCCATCTGTCAAGCAACTTTGAAATTTGATAAATCAAAAATAAAATGCATTCCTAAAACCTTGCATGTAATTTTTAGATGCAGTATTTGTAACAATATTCTTGGAGTTGTGTTCAAATATTTATTTAGCGCAGATTAATTCTACCAACGTTTTCAGGACAAATTTTATTGTCAGGCCACGTATTCTAAATTTAATTTTATCAGAAATGTGTTAAATGTGATATAAATTTATTGTAGTTTGGTAGCCATTTACAATCCTTCAGTGCACTCAATTACAAAATTAAGAAAAATCAATTTTACCTTAATTATTGATCACCGTATAAATTGTCGTAAATATATAAACAATTATTTATTATTATTTATTACAAAGAAGGAAAATTTGGAGAAAAATATGGGCGAGCTACATAGTCTTGATTCCTACTAAAATATTTAACCTGTACACGACAGTTTCCAGTTACCATATTTCTATATCGCAAACACTATTAGAATATCAGTAGTCTGAGAAATATTTTCAATATACTAATAATAATCTTATTGTGAATCCTTTCAATCACCTCCCCTACTAACTACAACTAATTCAACATGTACTTTTAACTTGAAAATAATAAATGTACAAAAATAAATGAGAAGAAAGTGAAACATACAATTATTCATCTTCACAAAAGTCGACACATATTTCCATAAAACAGCCTTACATCAATCCTTGAAAACGACTTTGACCTGCGTCCATTGTTAACCGCCAAAGAAGAAATTTGTAAAATTCGTGGTTTCGATAGAATCGATTGACAGAAGTTTAGCGCATTCATCCGGCAAAGACGGAGTGGATATGAAAGAATATCGGCGCGAGAACTGAAAGAATTGAAGGAATGAAAGAGAAGAAGGGTGCATTCGTTGAAAAAGCATACACGAGGTTTCATTTCCGAGAAGGGCTGTAAAGATTGCTCGCGTGCAACCCTCTATACAGCGTTCTCGCAAACCCGACCATATTGCTCCATAATAATAAGGTTAATGCTTTGCAAATTAAGTAGACGCGAAAGGCCTTTCGCGTGGCTTTACGTTCGTTTAAACTGCTCAAGCTCGATCTTTGCGACTATACTCGCTTAAGTTAACTGGATTCGTGGCTATGATATTTCCTGTACGAAAAAATGAGGAAAGTAATGTGTGATTTAACTTGTAAATGGTTTTTCACGCACGGTTCAATGGCTTCTCTGGCTGCCATTTTGTAGAGTTGTACCACGTGGCTTTAGACAAATTGGACGAACTGAAGTTTCATCAGAACACATACATTTTGTTCGTTACATAGAGCCTGATAAAAAAATATAAGATTTTTACGTGAACAATCTAATTTAATTTTATTGATATGAATATTTTTGGATACATAAATATTGCAACGTTTGCAAGAAATAAAGAAAAACTGAATGATGAAACTCTAGGTGAATTCCGCGTAAAAAATAATAACTTAAAATGTAACGCAACTAACAGAATATAAAGCACGACGGAAATTAATCATGCGGAGATTTCGTTCAATAAATTGTTCACGAGTGTAATAATTTCAAACGCAGTCGAGATAATAATACAAAAAATAAAGTAAAAGTTATCGTTCTATAAATTCCATCAACTATATTGTAAGCGAAAGGAGTGATTTAAATTGACAGACGGGATAAAAGTTATTCATCCACAAATTCCATTAAATAACGTGAAAATACCTATCCACCACGGAACTTTATGAAACGTTACGAAAGAATTACGCTTTCAGAGAGCGTTCATTGAAGATTTATCAAATCTTGTCAGGTTATTCAGAAAATCAACGAGTTAAACATTACGTTCCACTTACCAACAACGTCGAGGTAGCCAGTTTGACTTTTCATTGGATCCGTGTTAATCTGACACATGTATCCTCCCCTGTCAGCTTCTCTTACTTCTCGTATGTGAAGAAACCATGTATGATGATCGCTGTGGGAAACGGCTATTCGATGGTTCTTTGTGATTACGTGACTTGCTATCGTCAGTATCGTTTGAGTGTCCACCTGTAGCCAGGCAACCTGCAAAATATTGAAAATTATTGTTATAATATATTAGGATATCTTCGCACGAAACCTCATTTTTATAACCAGCACTATTTTATCTTGTTTTAGAATATAAAATTAAACTATGTCTGCACTGAGTCTGATAATATTATAACAACTAATTGCTAAGAAAAACTTTTACTGTGATTAGTTAACAAATAAATTGTTTCTTATAAGTGTGCTTATACAGGGTGTCTCATAACTAGTGTAGGTCCCTGAAATGGGAGGCAGCTGACACAATTCTGAATAAAGTTTCCCTTTGCAAAAATGGGGTTTGAAGCTTCGTTTTTGAATTATTAAGGAAAAACACGGACTAATCAGAGCGCGAGGATTACGGCGCGCAGACGCAGGAGCAACGCCTCCGAGTCTAATGACTGAGAGGACGTAATCCTCGCGCTCTGATTGGCTCGTGTTTTTCCTTAATAATTCAAAAACGGAGCTTCAAACCCCATTTTTGCAAAGGGAAATCTCATTCAGAATTACATCAAGTACCCAGCATTTCAAGGACCTATAGTTGTGAGACACCCTGTAGTATTTTCGTATTAATGTTTGACATGTATTACATATATTTTATATCAGCCAATATATTCGAGTAACATGCAATAATCATATTATGTTATCACAATATTCACTAGTCATAATGTACATTAAGTTTGTACTATTTTTCGTAACACATTGTTTGAAATTATACGTTTTAATTAAGTTCTGAAGGTTCAATGTTCTGATTGAAATTTGTTAGAATAACACAGTATTACGTTTTCATTATCGTTATTTCGCTTAAATGTTTCATTTACTGTCGCACAATTAAAGCTCGCTAATCGAATAGCAATAAACATCATTTGTTTATGCTAAATGGATGAAAAGTCGAATGCTCCTCTTAATGATGCGTTTTGTGTCAAATAACGTGGTAGGTAATTTTGATATTAGAAGCAACGTATGCACATTTTTTTATTTTAAAAATATTATATTTAATCTTATTGCATTTTTATTTTATAATTCTTTCATGTACGCATATGTGTAAAATGTAAAACATAAAATATAAAGTGTAAATTTATAAAGTATAAAATATAAAAAGATATGCATTGAATCTTTCATTCATAAAATTATAATATATTTATACAAAGAGTTGAACACAGCTGTGATTTGAGCAAGCTTGTAATTTCCGATTTCCCCGAAATATCATAAATGACCAAGAAAATAATTTCAGGGATGAAACGTTGTACATAAAAGTACCGCAATATTAGTGCGCTACTGCAATTGGATTACAATTTCATTTACTGAAGAACTGAAGAAAATGGCAAATATTTGATGCATCTGAACAAGTTGCGGTAAAAAAGGTACGCCATAAAGCGTTTATACTTTCATCTCAAATTAAAACCATCGCAAATATGGTAAAGTTTTTTCCCAATATTTACTGTCAATAAATTGAAATCAATGATAACGAAATTACAATAAAAGACGTACGAGATCGAAAGATTACTTTTTCAAAGGTAATAGAAAACTCATTTATTTAAATATAAAACAAATAATTTTAATTACCGTAACACAAAAATAAATAAATATAATTGTGAATAGCAGCAGAAAATAAAACAATTATTTTTTCCAGAAATTCAATATGTTAGGTTATTTTGCAATGCCTTTATATTTAAATACGTAAATACCAAAGACAAATGATATTGCAAATAATTATAATTAAAAAATGCTGTATTATGGTTTACATGGAAATTAAAATTTTGGATTTTTGAATTTCTAAATTTACAAATATTCTTCCAATGGTTAACATTGAAAATATATTCAAATATAAAATTTTTATATTGTATGTCAAACGAATGATTTATCATCCAACTCTTACACTAGTTAGAAAACACTCACATAAACTATGAAGGTGCATATCGTTACAATACAACCTTGCATAATATACATAAAATATCTGTAAATCAGATGCAATATAAATCTAATAAGTACACACTTGTATAGGGAATAGATAATTTGTAGAATTGTGTTTAATCGATACATTTAACACGTTCAAACCCGGGATAACAGGTACAGCTCGGTGCAGATAAGGCGAAGTCGTAAATTAAACCATTAGGAAGAGGTACCGATTATTGCCGTGGCGGTATCTGCCTTATTTATTGCGGAATGAAAAAAATTCTCAGAACAAAATTATACTGATTCCAGAACACTTAATACAAATATATAGTAATTCCTTTTTGAGAATTCAAGCTCTTACACTCGAAATTATGATCACCCATTTACTGCAAACTTTTACAGGCTTATAAATCAAATTTAATCTTCCACAAATTAAGTTCATCCTTTTACGGATTATATTTACTTTTCTATAAATCAGATTCATCCTCGTGCAACTAAAGTTCTGCAAGCTTTCCTTAAGCTACTTCAACTAAAACGTAAAGTTATAATTAAAGAATTTTGTAAGTACGTAACAATACTTAAGAAATAAATTCTTATTTAACACAGAAAAGAATTAGTGTAAATTCATACGCAATCAAAGAATACATTCCATTTCAATATTTCGATTCCAATAATTTTTATTATTCGTACGAAATCGAACCAGGACCCACTGTTTAACCAAAATGGAATTTAAAAGGAAGTTCCATTACGCAAATGGTGAAAAGTTTTTCCATTTCTTTTCGCTATAAACAATATCCAATTCTCAGGATATGCATCTATTTGAAACCGGTCTGCATACACTCTAAAGAATTTTTCACGGCAACCGAGGCAACGCTACTCCTATCGAAAGAACTTCCGTTACACCGGTAACTTGCTTTAACTGCTTTCCCTGAAAAAAAGGAAAGGAACGGGAACGAAGAACAAGCAGCGTAAACATTCACCCTACTGCCAGTAGTTTGGTGCCAGTCGGCGGGAAAAGAAGAGAAAAAAAAATAGCGTAGAGGATGTTTAAGGGCGATGGAAACACGAAAAGCCGACGTTCCTTGGCACAAAAGCGTGGCCTGCGTCGGGTTGCAGTAGATCAAGCCGTTAAGAAAATGTGATCCGTTTGTAAAAAAGTCTGAAAGTACCGAAAACTATTCACCCTGGGGACCGCATTGAGGTTGTTCCGTCTGCCAACGTTGAATCATTCGCACGCATCTGCATTCTCCGTTCTGCTTTGTGCCGCGGTTACCAGCATGTGATCACGAATTTTCCACGCTTATGTGCACACACGCTTTGGTACCGGTCCTGGCAATATTTTCATTCGAACCGCGTGCATCTACTCTCAAAGGCTAAGGATAATGGAATTGCCATTTCAGTGAGTAAACATTTATCAATGGATATGTTATAGACTGTAATTTACGGAACGGCGAATCCAGACTTTTCGGATTCTCAGTTTCCTTGCCAATAAGATGTCCATCTCACTCATATATTACTTCCACAATTTTCACATTGTTTTGTTCATTTATTAGACTCCTCTATACATAAGGAAATACAGAAGATTTAACGTATCTCATAATTTTCACATACGAAGTTTGACATCATCACGTATGATTCTTTGTACAGTTGCATCCATGAATTCTGACTATTTAGGACAGATTTTAAATATTGTTAGGAAGAAGTTCAAATGTTGGGGATATTTTGGGTCCTTGATTGTGCAAATTATAGTTAAGATTGAATTCCAAACTGAAGTCGTGATACAAATACGATTTGTTACATTTGAATTGTAATGTGACAACATATGAGCCAAAGGGTTAAAGCGATGAAGAGAAGAAATATGTAACATGTGAAATATAATATACAAAATATGTTGCATGAAGATACGAAAATGTGGTGAAGCTGAAGATCCACAATGTGACGAAAAATAATATCCAATAAATAAAATTAAAATTAAATAACCAAAATGAAACTAAATGTCCTTGGATATATACTGGTAGCTAAAGTTATATCTTCATTTTTACCTACGTTTACTTTTCTAAATAGTATTACTACTTCTTCTTGCAATGTCATACAAGAATGATAGGCAATAACATTATGATTAGACATTTCGCAATTTTCACACACATAATTATTATCTTCTTCATAGAAGATTCTCTTACTATGTTGGACATTCCAATTAAATAATTTCAAAGTTTAAATCTTTATTTCGGTCAACAAGGTTTCTGATTAAATCATTAATTTTTTCTTATACCAAATCAATAACAGTTTTCAATTCTTGAACTGTCGAATATTTCACGTTCTCGAATACTATTCGATAGCCCATACGTTTTCAATCATTTTTATATCCGGAAAACGTGTCGGCCATTTTAAAATTTGAATACTGTGATCCTTCAGCTATGTTGTGTGCTAGCACCATGATGAATAGGAGTATTATCCCGTTAAAACATGAGTGATATATCATCATTTTCTTGGACATAAGACAGCAAACGTAATTATAAAATTGTTTGCACGTTTTTGACTATTTGCACTTACATTTGGGAGATTTGCAGCAAAAATATGAAATGTAAAAACATTTCTTTACGTTTTTAAATATCATGCTAATAAGAATTAAAATCATTTAACTCATATAAACTTCAGCAAGTAATTTTGAAGCAAACGTGAAAATGCACATAAAATGGTTTCACCACATCTGGGAAACAAATAAAACCATCGCGGAATTTTAGAATAATATTTGCCTACTTATTTTAAAAAAGGAAAAGGAATTTCACTCATATTTTAAACGAGCGATGCTTCTTTTAATCACTTGTACTAATAAAGTAAAAAGCTGAGTTGGATTGTTTGATGTATCACGCTTTCAACAAAAATTAAATGCTGAAGATTTAGTACAGCATGTATCAGTGAAATGCATAAAGTACTAATTAAATCAGAGGAACTTTCACTGACCAAAAATGTAATTTATTTCTGCAATTCAATTAGTGGTTATTTATTGTTTCGTAATGTCGTATATTGCAGTAATGGCTGATTGAAATAGCGACTATCCAGGGATCAGTGAATTTTCATCAATTCTGATTAAGAGAGTACAGAACTTTTAATATACTGAATTGATATGAACGTTAATTCATGTATACATATAAGTAATACATGTTTAATGGATAACACTTTATTTTGAATATTTTATACTCAAATATTTGATATCTTGTGGTACGCACTATGTCACTGGAACACCAGACACGTACTCAAAATCGATCAGTTACCAATACCAGAGACTGTGTTGATGTTATTACCATTGCTAAAGCTCGATAAATTGAAGAAAAACAAATGCGTTAGCCGGTAAATATGAACCATAAAAAATATTATTTCGAGCTGAAAATACGGGTAAAATAATTGAATACAAAGAACAAAAATTGAAAGGATTCAAATTCTGATTCGATTATTGTGGTAAAGAAAATTTCGTAAAACAATATTCTCTAGAGATGGAACTTTGAAACCGGTTATTGCAAATATGTGCTTCCGTAACCTAAATCACTGAAAATTAATTCATCAGTCAATAATCCCTGTGTCAATAAATTATAAGTTTCCACTGCAAAACTGAATAGTTCGCTGAAAGCTTATTTAAAGCTAATTTAATCAGTGGAATCGATCATATTTAATAATCATTCATCAGAAATATTCAGCTGTCATATTAGTTCATTGATTTCTCTTATTATTAATAATAAGATTAATAAGATTTCTCTTATTATAACTATTATTAGTGAACATAATATGATACATAGCCACATATCAGATAACACAATACAATAATTTTTACATTTATACTTTTTAACCTTTTAACTACATTTTTCAAATACTCTAATTTTTATATTACTCAAAAATTAATTATAATTTCCATGTTACTTCAAATTTTTAAGTGACTACTTATAATTTTTACATTACTTAAATCATAATTTTGACATTTTTCGAGAATTAATTATAATTCTTATATTATTCATATTTTACATTCACGCAATTTTATATTGCTATATATTACGCAAATAATTAACAAATAATATAATTTTATTTTTAACCTTGATGCTTAGTATCTCGTTGTGTTTTAAAAAGAAGTAATTTGTGAAAAAAAAGTCCAACTCACTCTCAGACCTGAATAGCCACGTTAAAAATTTTTACTTTTTAACATTTCAATTTCCGTGGACGCGACGCGACGAACGAATTCTGCTTCATCAAAATTTCAAATAATATTAAAGAATACTTAATGCGGTATACTCCAAATAGAAACTGGATTATTTATTTCTTCGCCACTGTTTCTGCGCAAGAGAGTCTTATACAAAGTACTGTAATTGGTATAATTCAAACTTTGGCCTTAATGGTGATAAGAATGAAATGATAACAATTTGGAATCAGTATTTTTTAACTGAATGTATAATACACGTGTAATGTATAAAATTACATGATTAATAACGGAGGAGTAAAATCTTCAAAAGAAGTCATCAAACTCTTCAACTAGAAAATTTGAGAGTACAGCGAAAATGCAGTGCAGAGTTAATTTCACTGCAAGACTTATATTTTGTGGGGTTACAAAATTATACTGTTGGATGAAGTTAGTTACAAGTCTATTTTTAAGGCTAAAATTGGTCATCAGACTATTTTGACGTAAAATTAGAAACAATTTTATTTTTATGGCAAAATTAATTGTAAGACCACTTTTGGGGTTTGTAACAAGTTTACTTTTATTGTAAAATTAGTTATAACTCCATTTTGATTATAAAATTGCTCATAAATCCATTTTCATGATGAAACTAAGTATAAGTTCATTTTTATGACAAAATTAATTATAAATCCATTGGCATGATAAAATTAGCTATAAGTCCATTTTCATGATAAAATTAGTTACAAAACAATTTTACTATACCCTGTTTTATACTTTACACCCATACACAACGTCCTGTTATACAAAACTGGAACACGCTGCACAAAATGTTAACAAGTAATAGTAGTTTCTGCAGTTTTCATTGTACATTAAGAATATAAATTGTATCCAAGTGTTTGTCGTGCAATACCACTGTCGCCCAGCACTGACCCAATTCTTCCTGTATCTAAGATAAAGAAGAAAAGAAGATGATAACATAACAAAGAGGAAAGCAGACAATGATAAAAAAGCTACCGAGTGCTCCATTTGTAAAAAGCTGTTGAACAAAGATTGGCTGTGGTGCGTGAATGCAAAAGTTAGTTACACATCGAATATGTAGATCATGAAAATATGAATCTATTTATTTGTTTTGTTTCGAAAAAGCTTGGGTATTTTTCCATAACGTTTGAACATGTTTGCTAACGTTATTAATTGAGTCTGCTAACATTATTAATCTGTTGATATTATCAAATGAACCTTCTATTATTAATTGCATCTACTAACATTATTAATCGAATGTTCTAATGAAAGTGCTGTATCAGATGATCTTCCTTTCTAATTTATTTCTTATGCTAGTTATCAATTTTTAGCAGAGTTGAGAACAGTAATTCTTTCCTGTTGTCAAGTTTTATTTATACTGTAAATAACTTTCGTATTTGATTTACAACTAAACTGATCTAATCTAAATTAACTAAATTTAAATTTAAAAAATTAAAAAACTATATTTTTGGTGAATTGAATTTTGACATTGAGAAAGTATGAGCCGTTTCAAAACTGGAAATGTGGGTAACATAAATGAAAAAAGGAGCACACTGACCAACTAACCATTACCACCTTCGCGTTGTCCCGGTAGAAATTTCAGCCCTTTCTTGACAGAATTATTATAAAAGATGAAAAATGGATATTGCACTGTAATGCCCGCCCCAACACGTAGTGGACAAATATGGAAGGCGATACGTTATGATCCACTGCGAAACAGAAGTTCAACTCGAAGAAATCGTGCTATGCACTCAAACAGTGAAAATTATAATACCTCTAAGAATAAATACCATTTGATGACACTATTTTTCCACTTATGATCCTTCCTGCAAAATCTGAATTATTTGAAAGATACACGAACCAAATAATAAAATAACAGAAATCACTGAACAAGATAAGAATTTATATATTATTTACATTTTCTGTTACAATAAGGTTTGTATAAGCGCATACAATAAATGTTGAAGCAACTTCCACTTCAAGTACAGCAAATACTATGAATAACATAGTACGAAGCAGCAAACACATTTTGCATTGCCCATATCGATAAATTGCAACTTCACCTCATATCGCGAATTTTCTTAAAACAAAATAATACAAAGCATTTGCATAACTACCCTCTGAAGAACTATGTATCATGAAAAATTCTTTTTCATCCTCTGACAAATTTTTATTTGAAGGTTACAAACAAGAAAGCAAAACATTTCTCAAATTTTGACCTGAACTGAATATCTAAAAAAAGTAGTTGAGCTAAATGAAAAATAAAAATATCGTGTGTTTGATTTTTCCCATAGAAATTATACATTTCTTAAATTTTGACCTGAACTGAGTATCTAAAAAAAGTAGTTGTGCTAAATGAAAAATAAAAATATCGTGTGTATGGAGAGGAATTAGCTTTATAAGAACACCGAGTACGCGAATGAACTGAAATTTGCAGGGTCGCTAAACGTCGGCGGTCATATGATCAAGATATTTAGCACATTAAAGGGACGAAGGTCCGGCGTTAAAAACAATGTCGACGCAAGGGAACACATGGTTTGCGTAGTAGTATCTCCGTAAATTACAGGAATTCACAGGAGAAGCCGTAAATACTTGGTTATCATACTTGGCGGAAGCACGGACGGGGCATTATACGTACATTCGCGTACATCGTGGCCAGAGATGGCGCTAACCGTGGATATGGTTTCACCGTTTCCATTCATCGGTGTGGATATCAAATGCAATAGTTCATGGCGCGTTTCCGACTAGGTGGTCGACCAGTCCTCGACCAGTCTGCCTCCTAATCCAACCACCCACCGTTTCACACCGGTTCCTGGCAGATTTACAGACACGGGGTTTGATATCTGCATCCGAGAGTCCAGGACTAGTTCCACTTGTCCCGGATCTCCTGTATACTTTCCGTCAACTCGCGTTTTCGCGACGACACCTTCTAGATAAATCAGACCGAGCATAAACTCCGACGAGTTAATCAGAGATCTTTCGGTCTAAGTTTCCTCCGGTGTATTTGAATTGATGTGCCTATCTACTAATGAATGCTGCCGTGCAATTTTCTCTGATGCATCAGGTGAGCTGCAAAGTTTTGTTTTCAATACATTTAACACCTTATCGACGGAGCTAGTTTGCTTATTACTCAGACGATGATATAAATACACGTCAAGATAAAATGACCTCTTACGTACGGAACTTCCTTGATTTCCAGAATTTGCACAAACTGAATGTCAGTGGTGGAATATCATGTGCAAGCTGATAGACAAAGTGTCACAAGCGTATAAATTCATAGGTATGTCAGTTTGCTTATTAGCTGCATTTCGGATAATGTGAATACACATCAAAATAAAGTGGCCTCTTGCGAACGAGACTTCCTTGATACGATTTCAATAATTTGCATGCGTGACAAACTTTATGTCAGTGGTGGAATATCATGTGTAAGCTGATAGACAAAGTGTCACAAGCGTATAAATTCATAGGTATCAGTTTGCTTATTAGCTGCATTTCGGATGATGTAAATACACATGAAAATAAAATGACCTCTTACGAACGAGTCTTCCTTGATGCGATTTCAATAATTTGCATGCGTGGTTAAACTGGATGTCAGTGGTGGAATATCATGTGCAAGCAGTATGGATAGACAAAGTGTCGTATCGTCACAAGCGTATATGTACACAGCATGCCGCAAGCTGTCATCAAAGCCAGGGGTGGAAATACAAGATATTAATATGTGTTAAGAATAGTACTAGTAGAGTAGTAACGTCACCTAATAAATTATTACAAATTGCAAAGGTCATTTAAGTTTACAGAAAATATAAAAAGTCCTAGGAATGTGGTGATCCTCCTATGACCGGGTAGTTGCATTTCAGATGATGATATAAGCACACGTGAAAATAAAACGATCTCTTACAATGAGAAGCTTCCATGCGATTTCCAGAAATTGACAAACTGAATGTCAGCGATGGATATGCAAGCAGTATCGATAGCAGTAAAGTATCGTAGCATCACAAGCATCTGCTGGATCTAGTATCGAGGCCTAATGATACCTGCTTGAAAGGTTTGAACCATTACGAGCACGTAAATGGAACTGGTATCGATACGCTCACGATTGAATACGTGTAAGCAGTGTTTTGTTTAGTACTGCGCAGAAACGGGAAAAGGGATGGTACAGGGGCAAAGAGGGCACTTCCTTCGATCCGTCTGAATGGATTCACTTTTGACGATTCCGAAACGTGCAGTGACGTAGTATATTGGAGTTTTGATATATTCTGAACATTAGTCACTGATATTTTACGTTGCTTTACACTCCCATCTGACTTACATGTTTAGCTTCATTTGTTTGTTACAGTTGAATCTCGATAACTCAGAACTTTGTTCATTCTGCTCTGCTTTGCTGCGAAAACCTGTTTAAGTCCATAAAGGTAACTCTATCTCCATAGAGATAAAACTTTAACTCGAATTGTTTAACATTTCTAAATGCATTGGTTTATCTTGAGAAGTCGGAGTTTGGACGAGTCTCTGTAAATTACTGATTTCACTAATACACGAAATAAATAAAAAAAACGCATCAGAAATGCATCACACAATTCTTGTAACTCTCAGAATTATTAAAATTCTAAAATTCTCTATTTTCATTTATGGTCTATTTAAAAATATTTTTACAAGCTCAATAAATAATTATTCACTGTCCATTTCCACTTTCGTGTCATTAATTCTCTCATTTTACCCATAACCTAACCTAACCTGCCAGAATTATAAAATTTCGAAGCACAGAACATACGCGTGTCCCATAAATCAAGGAAGAATATGGAAACGGTACTTTATACATCCAATGCATTCGATAAACGTATATACGTTACAAATATGTACATTTGTTTAGGTTATGTCGAACAAAGTCAAATAATGTTGCGGATAACGATCTTCACTGCCATTACGGTATGTCAATATATGAGCTTTCACTGATATTTCAGCTATTGCATTCAATAACTCTGACAGAGATAAACTGTAGGTTACTTATTGTACACAAGATGGTAAACAGACGCGATTTTCATAAGAAAGCGTATGGATTTTATGATGCGGTTGCTTTTTCCACAAATCTGTTTATTGCGGGATAAAACAGTAATATAAAACGGTGTATTGCGATCATAAAACTATATTACTACTACGTAACTAGTATGTTACTATTAGAAAATTGGTATAATAATTGCAAGATTTTCATGCATGACTATGATTTATACATATAAAAGAAAACAATACACATTGACGTATTTATGTTTTTAATCTAAATGAAGATGAAATCAAAAAACCACGTAATCATAAAACTTCCTCCTTCAAAAACAAAAGATACCACGAAAATTGCGAAACTTACGAAAAATTGCTATCTTTTAATTATACAAATGTTACAACATTTGACAAAATACGTCTTCTTTACAATATTTATCTCCTATCGGTAAAATATACATACAAATAAATTTCTACAAGGAACCAATTAAATTACTGTAACGTAAAAATTGAAGAAAAATATTGGAAGTCGTAGTTCCACATCGTCAAAGTTTAACAAAATATATTGCAACGAAAAGTCAGTTAAAGCGTGAACTTTGATGTTGATTGACCCCAGATTTCTTCGGCCGATTTCACTTAAGTGGGTGACTGATCGATAAAATGTTCGTTTACGTGATGGCTCGTAACAATTTTAAGCAACAATTTTCACAGTTATATCGACAGGTTTGGTCATTTAAGCGAAAACAAAATGTAGAAGAAATTCGATGCATATATTTTTAATTTTAACTTTGCGGTCAAGAAAAATTATTCTTCTTTGTTAAACTATCGAATTACACAGTTTATATACATATTTTAAATCGTATGATCAATTTATGTATTTTAATAATTGCACGAATATTTGAACGAAGAAAAATTATTTGTCGTTATTAAACCATCAAATCACACAGTTTATGTACATACTTTAAGTTTGTTCTTACTATGTGATCAATTTACGTATTTTATTAATTGCACAAAAAGAAAAGGGAAATATTAATTTATGATTTAGTAATATTCACGTTATCAATGTATTTTGACAATTACATAGGAAGAAAAGAGAAACTGTCGTGACTTAGTAATTTATAATGATTTAGTGACATTTATGTGCTGTTGCGACAAAGTTACCGAGCCTGGATACTTATGAACGTATTTGTATGCATGTTTGCTTCATAGACAGGCGCCAAGTTCTAAAACTTTTGTGACGCACGTAACAGCTTTAAGAGAAATTTGGAACTTCCGTACTAGTTTATAACTTAGATATTATCCAAAATGTGATTTGACATACTAGATATATTCAAAACTGAGGGCTGGCAAAATTATTTAATCTTTACAAAAATCGCTGGAAAAACTGAGCAAATATCGATTTTTATTTCATATTGAAGACGTTCTTTCTGTAGAGAAATTCTGCAAATTGATTGTAAATAAATATTAATAGTTTGTATAAGGTCATAATTGTTTCACTCTTAAATTACCGATGCTGATAGAATCTGCTGTCTTCATTATTCAAGTCCTCAAGGAATAAATATAATATTGATTGAGTTATGAATTCTATGATGTTTTCATTTAAATCAGGAAAATATACATACAAATTAAAAATATAATCTACGACGAATTTATTTTCAATGAACTTCAATTACCAGGCTCTTCAGGACTGAAGATTCCAATAGAGACGCGATATTTTTATTTCACTGCTTCAGTTTAAAGCTTGAAGTGGCCTAAGTATTACAAGTGTTACTTAAAATTAGGGAAAAATGTTAATAAAATTAGGGAGATAGTTTCTCAATTTTTCTTAATTTGCAGCACATCTTAAACTTTAATTCTTTGCACTTTTATGTCGAATGTGGCTCGACGTCGTATTTCTGTTCGGTCTCACAAATAATTTAGATATATAGATCAATTGAATACATTTCCATTTATTTACTGCTACATATTTATCACATACTCTGCACTGTTGCAATATCTTTGTTGAAAACCCCTTTCTTGATTTATTTTATAAACTGAAAAGTTGGTGGATGAAAGAAGTTAAGAAGTGCAAAAGGTTAACATCTTGAGCTAGGAACCACATTAAAGATTGCACAATTTTCTATACACAACTGATATTCCAGACCTATTTCATTCATCGAACGTCAATTCACCAGAAATATTTTACGTATATCAATAATTTCGCTTATAGAAAAATGTCTGTTAACCGACAGGTGAAATGTAATATTTCATATGCTACAAGCACTTTGTAGTAACTCTTGCAGTTTTGTTATTCTGCAAAGAGGATCAGTCTGTTAAAATAAAGAAGAGTTTTCTTCTATTTTTATTCGAGGAGACTGTTTCCGTCTACAAGTGAATTGCTTGACAGGTCACTTGGATGCCGAGTCAAACTAATATTAAGAAGATGAAACCGAGGTCTGTTGACAAAAGAAACATAGCTTTAAATCCCTCAATGTTCATGATTAGATTCCTTCCAGGATGAAATTGGACTAGGATCGTAAGATTAATATTTTCGCAACTGTATACGTACGCAGCTGTCAACATCCACAGTACAGAAAGGTAAATACGAGTTTTATGGCTTTGCGGCGTCGTTTCATGTAGCGACGTATAGTCTAGGTGCATACTGTTAGCAAGCTGTAATGCTCTACAATTTTCTTTGGAAATGATATTCGTAGGGTTGTAATATAAGGAGCTGAAATAAGTGAAATATAAATTTAGCATGTCTTTATAATACATTTCATGTTTACACCCTCATACTGATTAGTCACTCAAATTAGTAATTGAACAATTATTTTTGTATCTGTTATTGTATGCAGAAAGAAATGATATATAATATAGTATAGTCGTTGAATTATTTATTGTAAATAATTTCTTTTCGAATATATTTTGAAGTGAAAGTACAGGACATACGTATTTGGAGGAAATAGAAATTTGGAAAATTTGAGATTTGATCTAGAAATTTGGGGATGTAGGATTCTGGAGATTTAGAAAGTTGAGGTTTTAGAAATTTGGAGGTGTAGGGATTTGGAAATGTGTGGGAATTGGGGATGTAAGAATTTGGAAATGTAGAGATTTGGAAATATGTGGAAACTGGCGGTGATAGGAATTGGGGGATATAAGAATTTAGGGATGTAGAGATTTGGAAATATGTGGAAATTGGGGATGATAGAAGTTTGAAAATATAGGGATTAGGGGATGTGAAGATTTGGAAATACATGGAAATTGGGGATGATTGGAATTTAGAAATGTAGAGATTGAAGAATGTAGAAATTAGGAAATGTAGAGATTGGAGAATATAGAAATTTGTAAATACACGAATTTGTAGATGGAAAGATTTAGGGATACAAGAATTTGGTGACCTAGGGTTTTGAAAATATATGAAAATTGGGGATTTGGGACAAAAATTGTAATGAAGAAACCAACCTCGACAAATAACATCAGTAAGAAAAACTGTTTAACAAAAATTACTTTTGGTTTCAGTAATAACACTATTGTTACATCACATGCAGAATGTAAATAAGATTTATCCATTGGGACACATTTTCGACATATGAGTTGACACTCTGAATAGTAGAAATCACCGTTTCATGTACATCATTACAATTTATTCATTTTATTTCAAATATTCAACAAAATTCTGTTTTCTTTTTCATGCAAGCTGTAATATAAAGGAAATATTATACTGTTTTTTACGTAGCCATCACAGTACATATAGTTCAATTTTCAGCAAAAAATATGGAAGTACAATGCTGTGTGCAAATATAACCGAGAGTAACTGTAAATGTACTTCATTTGCCATACATGGAATCACGCATTGCTTTTGTCGATTCTTCATGTCATTTTGGATATCAAATTGCTGGAATACAACGTCAAAAATCAACGACGTGTCAATATTTTAAATTCATACTCACGAAATATTTGTACAAAATATTTGAATTATTTAAACACGGATTATTTTATCTAATTTAATTTTTGACTTCGTAACTTCTCGTTCAGAGTGGCGTCAACTCTCGTAAAAAAAAGTATAAGCTCTTTTACAACTGCGCTGTGTTCTTCAATAAAACATCATACTGCCATAATAAAGTTTGTAAAGCAATGTTAAATTTTCCTTTATATTTTTTTCCTATCTTTACCTTACTGGATCCACTTCCTATAAAAGTATTCCAAGCAGAAAATATTGCGTTACAATAGAATTTCCACTAAAAATTTGAAAAACAAAGTAATTGATAAATTACAAACACGCGAATAAGATAAATGCACGAAGCATGATAATGTTTCACTTAATTCTTCGATAAAACATTTTATCGCAATCTTCATCGTGCGATAAAAATTTTATTTCGTCATGAAAATGTTACATAAAATTGGCCCGATATTCAATGTATTAATAATAATCACACAAATGAAATAGGTGTGGCAGATAGGCTAGTGGATTGAGCAATAGTTGGTCACATAACGAAGATAGTATCGAATAGAGTTTGCAGATAGTGGATTTTGTGCATTGCCTTGATCACAGTTTGTTACCTAAATGTATTAATTTCAAATGTATAATTTTTCATTACGTTCAATCATGAAAATAAAATGAAATGCAGAATAAAACTGATGAAAAATGTTTGTGAAAATTTAAAAAATTTAACAAGCAAGTCTTAATTCAAACTTTTGTATTCGCTGATGTCTTTATTCACAATTTTTTTCATATTAATTAAAAATGGTATTATTTTCATCTTACGCTATGTATCATCCGCCTGCATTATCGGTCTTTCATTTTGAATTAAATTCACTCTTCATTGTATTCTGTTACAATTGCGCTGCATGAATTTATGTATTGTGAAAATCTTGTGTTTCGTTAAACGAGGTGCAAATTTTATAAAAGAATAATGTAATAAATATTATATTAGAAAATATTTGACTTTTATGATTATAATTTTTGTTATAATCTCAAAATATTGTAAATTTTTCTTTTGTTCAATTTTCATAGTAGCAAATTTTTGTTTACTACTTGTTAAAATTCAAAGATTTTATTAAATTGAAAAATAATACAGCAATACGATTAACGATACTAAATACGATTATTTAATGTATATGAAATAATTTTGAATTCATTGAGAAAATTTTTGTTGTTGTTATAAGTTAAAATTCTGCAGTCACAAATAACTGCAATTTGTACGAAAAATACATATTTTTGAAGGACCAATCACAAGGTTACATTTTTCCTTCCTCTCCAGATCCTTTTATCGTCATCCTGCTAATTGGAGTGGGGTTCATAGCATAAAACGAGTTAAGGCATGCAAGAAACTTGGTACGACACTGACGGTTGAAACGTCTTAAATATTGAAACAGCAGTTTGAGTGGCAGAAACGAATTGTGAATCGAAGCTTTCATCAAACTGGTAGACGTTTCACTTCATTCCGTCTGCATTGGAATAAAGTTCACAAAACCCTAACCACCGTCACGTCAACCCAACCATTTCGCTCCGAAGTTTTCAGGGTCGATACACGTTTACTGGAACCGCTCTTAAGTTGTTCGATAACTGTACCAAGCCACTTTGAAACTTTCTTATAACTTTATTAACAACAGGTAAATGCCTTGTATTGCTGTGTTATATTTTCAAACACGGAGCGAGAAAAAAAATTCAATTTTTCCCTCGGCCTCTCGAAACAGAAATTTTCCGCTTCTGATTCACCTGGTCGCGAATTCATTTACGCGGATATAAAGTTACCATAGAATTTTATTTTATTGAATTAACTCGAATGCGGTAATTCCGTTACGACGAAACTAAAGATATAATAAAATAGTCGAAGAACATTGAGAGGAAATGAAATTTTATTTCGATGAAAATGGTAATTCTACTGATGAAAATATCACATTTTTTTACAACTCCACAAGATTTAATTTAGTACTTCTGCATTCAGTTTGTTACATGGAAGATAAAAAGATGAATATATTCACAGTGGAGGTAAAATTATTTGTTAACAATAAGAGTGAATTTTCTTTGTTGCGTGTATAACAATTTAATGCATTTACAGGTTTTGTTTTTCCGAGGTTTATCTTTCATAAGAGATGGGAAGCTGTTACAGTTTTATACATATAATGTGTACTTACGACGTCCCTGTGTACCTAAAATATTGCAGAATAAAAGCACCAGTAAAACACGAAGTGAACCACTTTCCTGGTTCTTTATCAGAAATGTCGATGTCATGTTGCAGAAAATGTACTATTATCCATTTTGTTATTTATGGATTGATATTTCCACGACTTTGAAACTACCTTGAAACTCTGAAAGCATTTTATCAAAGTATGTTAGTTTAATGCACGTACAATTCAAATTTCTACGAATTTCCTTCTGCGATTTAATCTTTTAAATAAACTTGACGTTATATAAATGAACTTTCTGGCAAGTGTGCCATTTTAAGGTACCATTTCATGACAAATGTCATCCTTGAAGGGAAACATCTCTTTTCTGCTAATAAGAGAGCAATAGTTCGGTTTCTATTCGAACTCGTTTATGGAAACACGCAATCTAGGCACAAGTTAAATGGGTCGAAGAAATGCAAGAAAATGGCGGAAAGAAATTAACGACAGTAAACTTAAAATTGGGAAGTGCATTTATGAGAACATATAACATGTTAGAATATTAACTGTCTCTTTGGAATTCTTTGAATATGAACAAATTTTCGGTATTTTTTTTTACGATATAAATAATAAAAATAATATTGGAATCCATAATTGATTTATTTATATATCATTTTGATGATTACTTAGTATAAATATAATTTAGCATAATGTATAAAATAAATACAAAATACAAAATAGAAAATAGAATGAAAAATTCCATATTTTATAATTTAAGATATAAACACTCTAAAATTTTAAATTTGATGTTTTTTGTGAAGAACATCCACAGAGAGCTAAACGTGGCACACGATTTGCAAAAAATGAACGGAATTTAACGCTCTGGTCAGAGTAGCTTGTTTAGTTGGTAATGAGTTCAGTAAAGTTAATACAAAACTAACTGTTCACTCAGATAAATGCATTCCTAGACCTCCAACCTAATCCCGAGGAGAACTAACTTCCCAGGACACTATCATTTCAGTTGACTGGCTTTACATGTTAAATCTGGACCACAAGTTTACTTCCGAATAAAAATAGTCTGTTTTTAATGACCGATTATAAAATTTTGTAGGTTTTCTTTAAGAAAAAATTCTTTTGACTTTCTTTGACAATTCTAGTTTCTTTTTATAATTTCAATTATGTCCGTCATTTTTAATATCTTATATGAACAAAGAAAGCAAAATATCATTTGCTTTGCAGCTTTTCACTTTTTTTCCTTAAATTTTTCATTGTAAGAAGGTAAAAATTTAGTGTTTACTTTGAAGTTCCGAACTGTTACAAAAGTTTGAAAGAAAATTGTTTTTAATGATCCTGTCAAAAAATATAAATACGATCATAATAAAAAATATAAGCACAATCATAGTAAAAAATATAAACACGGTCATAATAAAAAATATAAACACGGTCATAGTAAAAAATATAAACAGGGTCATAGTAAAAAATATAAATAAGGTCGTAGTAAAAAATATCATAGTAAAAAATATAGACGGTTATAGTGAAAATATAAACACGATCGCAGTAAAGAATAAATAAAGTCGCGTGACAGTAAATGAAGAAGGTCTTATATTTTCCTGGTGTGGAACGATTTGGAATTTGTAGCAATATTGTTAAACGTTAAAAATGAAAAAGTCGTTTAGTATGAATACAGAAACTCAGATTCGAAAGGATATTAAATTAAAATCAACAGAATTTTTAGCGGTTTGTTATGCAATTAGCAAAATCGAATAATATGCAAAGCACAGTAACTTGTCATAATGACAAGGATGTTAAGTTAATTATGGTCTTCAAAGTAATCTACGGGTGGCAGAGCATTAGGTACAATCTCAGGGGAATCTCCCGAAATGTCAGTACGAAATGTCATACAAGTGTGGCGCTGGTAATCCTCTTCACCACTCATCCTTTACCTCTTCAACAAGCACTGAGTCAAAGGTTCCTTTACCTCTTCTCGTTCCAGTTATGCACAAAAGGATGAAGATCAAACAGAGTTGATGTACTGATCCGTGATCTGAATGCATGCTTGCATTATACGAATCGATAACGAAATCATAAAGAAACTGAAAATGTAGCAGAACTAATTGCATATCGAACGTGAATTCATTCATCGATCAATATTATACAAATACAACAATTTTATGTCCCTATGTTCGTCTCTAGTATTCCATTCCAATGTCGTTCGTAGATCGATCAATCAATTTTTCTAATAACTATTTCATTTATTCGAAATATTTCATTGTCAATAATATTCAAATGTAATAATTATACTTCTATGTTATCTGAGCCTTCTCTAGTTTTATCGCATTCCATTATCGTTTATAGATCGATTAATCAATTTTTGTAATAATTATTTTACTGACAAGTACTTCGAAATATATTACGTGATATTTTTATAAATACGAAAATCTGGAAAAATGTTTTCTCTTCTATTTTTTTTTCACTCGTCATGCCTCGAAATACTTGCAGTATTTAATCAACATTGAAATTTACTTAATATCTGAAGAAAGATTGTCGTAAAATACACGAGAGTTTCTTTGGAAAGTTGCTCAACAGTTCCAGGGAAATTAAAACAAACTAAAGTGCGTAGTTCATAAATAACTAAAAAATGTTCTACCTGACGATTTATAAAAAATTGAAAAGAAGTTCTTTCAAATTATCTTGTCTAAGAAGCTTCGTTGAAATTCTTTTTACATTCTCTCAATGAAGGAACATTCTGATGTGCGCTGTAAATAAAAGTTTAAAGCAAATTCAAAGCGAAAGAAAATTAAGCTCATTTAAGCAATCATTCTCATTTATGAATTTTAAATTAGTACAGCATACAGTGAGGAACATCGATGAAGTTTCTAATAAATCTATTTATTCTGCAGAAGAACAATATTTAGTAAGAATAATAATACGTTCATTATAAAAAATCAACACTGAAAATTCAAAAATGAGAATAATTAAACTTTTAATCTTTCATTCTTTCAAAATTTTGGCACTTAAAAAATGTATTTAAGTTCAACGATTTTATCTTCGTTTCATAAAATTGATTTTTCGTTATTGCACTTTCAATTTCACAATGTTACACATTGATCCTTTCTGAAAGCCAAAAGAAAAATCTATAAAATTATTGCAAGTTACACAATCGTATTTGTTTCTGTTTCAATCACTCGAATTCAATCATGCTTTGACTCATTCAGTTTTAAAATGCTTCATTCATAGCTCGCGTAGTATTTGAAAAAAGTGAAAAGAACGTCCATACTGTGTGCTTGCATTAACCATAGAAAACTTGTGTATAAAGTTTCCAACCTGAACTCGAGGACTCAGAACAAGAATCACAAAATTGATAGAATAGTACATGCAATGATTAATTGCAATTGTCATCAAATTAAATGCTGTTTTGTGGCAATTTTGCGGAAACAAACATTGGATAAACTTGTGATCTTCCAAACTCTTAAAAACTGTCTTAAAGCTGTTCTTTTGTGTCACTTCATATCTTACATTAGCATAACTAGAAAAACACAATACCAATTGCTTTGGACAGAAAAGGCAGTAACTTGGAAAATTAATGTAACGCAATGTTGCTAGTAAAGAGTTATAAAGATGATGTAAGACTGCGAAAACATTAAATGCATGAAGGTAGCGCTTTACTGTCTCGTTTACTGAAATAACATTTTTTACGACTTTCCTTGGACGAGTTAAGCTTGGATCTAGGATGTGCACACAAGGCGGTACAAACTGCGTGGAATATTGGTTCGTAAGCTGTACCAGAATTACCTTCTTTCCTACCTGTCTTGGATATAGTATGCACATTCTTATAAAATTTTAATTACTCCTTATTTACGTGATCAACGGATGTACCTATAATCCGTGGTTGATCATGCAGAAATGCAACAGAAAATTAAATTCTATTTTCTTCTTTGACTTATTAAATATTATTTTTTATAGTTCTACTCAAGCTTTATAATGCTCAAGCTATATGTTACTGCAAATCGTACAATCCTTTGTTAACTGCGTGATGCACAGTCAGAGAAGGTGGTATATGTTTGGTACCATGCTCCAATAAAATTGTAGTATATATTTTTCAAATACTTTCTAAATGTTAAAAGAACGTCTTATTTCATTTTAATTATTCATAAACATATTTTCTTGTTATTAAAATTTCATAGTCTACACAAAATAAAAAAGACTTCACAATTACTGAAAAAGTTTAAAACTTCTAAAATGTAATGAAGAGTTGTATTTAACTGTAAATATTAAAACATTATTCCCAGAGGCAGAATTTAATGGCAGCTTAAGTCTTCTACGTGCTTTAGTTCCTTTGTTATTTGCTTTATCTCTTCAATGAACATTGCATCGTTCTAGGAAGGATAAAGATCAGCTAATTTGTCTGCTAATGTTCGATCTAAATATGTACCTGTCCCTTGAGTACTGGAAACAAAATTCCAGTGCAATCGCAATTACGAGTAGTGGAGAATGTAACGTTCTCTTACGTTTCTACGATAATTACATGTTGTTCGCCATTTATAGTACATAACGACTGAAAGTAGTGAAACTGTTCTTCCATAACTGACTTTCTAAACTGATTAGCTCCGACCAAAATTTTGTTTTCCTATAACGTTCAAATGCTAAAGTCCATTGTTATTAGCATAACATTTGATTACGTACTTCTGTTACTTTATGTAATAAATTCACTTTACTGGCATAAATCTTCATGTAAACATTATTTCATTATAAAGAATTATTATTTTACGCACAATCAATTTAAAATCAAATACAGATCTTTTTAGCTCATCTTTGTGGACGATTCTAATAAATAATTTAAGACTGAAATAAAATGATTGAACGCTGAAAAATGCGATTTGAGATCTTGTAGAAAGGACAGTCGCAAAATTTAGGATATCACAACGACAGGATCACTATTGTAATATTCGATAACAATACAAATTTTCCTAATGCTATAGTATCATATTCCTAAACAATTATTATCGAGACAGTTAACATGGACGCAATTTGCTCTAGCTCCGTCGTTCTCATTTTCCATTATGAAACCTTTCAAACCGGCATTGTATTATGCGTCTTGTAACTGATACTTGACTAAATGCAATATTGATTTTCCAACCGTTTCGGATAGGATTTAGTCGTGTTTCGAACTCGTATAAATGGTTCGTAAATCAAATGGTTAGTAAAACATGGTACACATGTAACATATGCTTGAACAGAAAAACAAAGAGCCATTGTAACGAAACGTTTCAATAAGTTTGATCAATAAAGTTAATTTGTTGGTCGAGTGAGCAATATTGAAATAAATGACTTGTGTCATAACATAAATACGTAATTACTCAAATAAAACGGTGTAAACTTGATTACGTCAAAATACCGGAAAAAGCTCGCGATCAAACAGAGAATAAATATACTTCTAACTACCTTTGATATGTAACGATAATAGCAAGTTAATAACTGCGGAGGTTACAAAGAAAGCATTCGATAGAGAAGCTCCAATTTGAGTTACGTTAAATTTATGCGTTTAAGAGTGTAATGTAGTGTTGGTTACCTGGTAACTAATGATCTCAAAACTTGTGAAATGAACTTTCCTCGGGACGAATAAACTGAACCAAACGAAGGCGAGTTTTACGTAACGTCAAGGAGGTCCGTAATTTAACTCACTAATTTCCAAGCGATTGAGGTGCAACGAGATGAAACAAAAAAGAAAAAGGAAAAAGAAATGGCCAATTTGTTCAACGCTTTGATGCGCTTTGCAATAAATTTGAAGGTACCAGAAAAAGGAATGAAAGGGATTATTCCCAAATATTTCTCAAACTATATGTTAACTAATTTATGTCGAATGTGTGTTCTATCTGAAAAGGTTAAGTTGTTTGATAATCATCAGTGAAAAATTTGCCAAATTTAAATCTAGAATTTAAGCTTAGGAATTTGTATAAAAAGGTTGTGAAAGTGAAGGCCAAAATGGTCTGAAATAGTATGTAAAGCAATTCTATAGATAAAGTTTGATGAAAGGTGCATGAAACAAGATGGCGCGCGAACATAACCAAACTCAGCTGAAAGGTGGTCGAAAGTGACCCTGAATCAAATTTACCTTTGATATACTAGTTCATAGCCTGAACAAAAGGTCGTACATCAAATTTCACTCTTCTACTTCGTTCAAAAAGCCAGTTACACGAATTCGAAGTTTCTACTCTATTTTTCTTGTTCAGTAACATTCAGAAATATTTTTTTACTCACGTTTTCTTTACGTTTTTACCCTCCACTGTCAATACCACGTATGGAATAAACCGAAAATATTTTTAATTGCAGATGTACCAAGTATTGAAAAACAAGATTTTTATTTTTGCAATAGTTGGCACGAATATTCTCAATTTTTTCTCCGCTCTTTGTACGTCATAGTTACTGAAATCAAAAACCAATTTTCGTGAGGTATTTCGGTTGAAAACGTGATCAATACATCGAATTTTTGCGTTTTGAAAGTTGGAGTATATTTTTTGTTTGGTACGGAACGGTATATCGCAAGGTAAAATTGGTGCGCTAGCACTTTTGACCATCTTATTCGGCTATTTCCTTTGGTCATAAATATGCACATGGAGAATGTCGTAAATGTTCCATTCGCCACATAGAATATTCCATTCATGGTGAAAAATTGATTCAATGACTCTTCATTGCTTGAGATTTCCTTTTAAACGTATTCTTCGAAATTTAAACGTGAATCCTTTAAATTTTTGATGTCCTTTTTAACAATAAACACGTATAAAAAATTAATAAGTTCGCTATGAAATGATATAAACGAGATCGACATATAATATCCAGTTCTATTTAAAGGATCGAATTTTATATTAATATCTAGCGCATCACAAAAGAAACTAAAGCTTAATTTCTCTGTCGAAATTAGCAACACCATATCGAAGATCGATACTGAAGCATAGGGTGCAGGAACGAATACGAGATAGAGTAGAAATATGAGATACCAAGCTTTTCATTCATATTCAGTATTCACACTTTCGGCGATAATTAAAAATAAAGTATTATGAACTTTTTATAGTAACCTCGTCTTTTTATTTTAAATAAAAGTTCCTCAATTTGATCGAATAATTTTGATATACATATATTCAAGCGCAATTTATTCTAAGCATTTTCCAATTTTTTCAGTATCAAAGAGAAAGTATTAGAGTCACATTTCTTTGTTGATGTTTGCATCGGCAGAAATTATTTTTTAATTCTCGAAGAGTAATTCTGTCAGCACATATTTTATTTAAATACTTTTCTAAACCTCACGAATTATTGGACTCGCCTTCAAAGGCACCAGTGATACTAACTTTCTCGCAAGTCCTCGAACTATTCATTCGAATATGTAGAATATTCAGGAAATGTTGCGTCAAACTTTAGTTACAAACAGTACTCGTCAAAACAAATAACGAATGTTTCATAAACACGCTTGCAGGATAATAAAGCATTTTCGCGTATCGTCTGGTAATCGAATGACCTCGTATTTGAATGTTATCAGGTAAATCACCAACAATTACAGATGAATGAAGCTAATCTCAAACTACGAGCTGTTAAACAGGAAACTGAACTTCACCGTTTAAAATGTAACTGAAAGTAACTTTAGGTCGAATACAGGCTGATTTCTATACAAACCCTGGAATGACTGACACACTTTGTACGAGGACTACTGTGAAGTTTCATTATATTGCCCCCTTTTTCTGTGAGCCGTGATATTTCTTTATACGCGTATTTCACGCATATGGATGCTGGTTTATTATATACAGAGATTTAGAAATGTCAAATTAACAAATTTATTTATAAAACTTCGAATTTTTGAATATAGGAATTTATATATTTATAAGTTTGTAAAGTTACGAATTTTCAAACGTTTAAATTCAGATATCTGGAAGAGTGGATATCTGAAATGTCAAATGTTTAAATACATATAGTATGAAGGTTTAAATAAATAAACGGAAAATAAAATACAGTTACATTTCATTTCATCCTGTTCGAGCTTAAACTTTTCATTTAAAAAAACATCTGGTTTTATGAAATTTTTATGGAAAGCTATATTATTTTGGTGAACTTCCCAAACTTCTGATGGTATAAATATTTGAGAAACTATGCATTAAGAATTTTGTAGAAATAAATTATTTTAGGAGGTTTGCAAGAAAAGATTTCATAGAATCCATAAATTATCAACTACTAATTTTATTGGAAAATTCGTAGTTCTGTATCAAATATTTCGTACAATTCATACGAGGAAATTGTATCATATGAATAGTTTCATGAAAGTTATTTGATAAAAAAGAAAACTTGTCAAGTTTTGAATAACAGTTAATTATAATTTAGACGAACTGAAATATATAACTTTAATAATATACTATAATTTCTATAATAATGTTATGATTGTATTTGAATATTATTAAACTGTTTGACTGTAATAATTAGTTAATATTTGTACACCAATATTTATCAATAGTAATCAATATTTGTAATGAGTGACAACTTTAATGCCGATCAACAAAATATTTGTTCCTACTACACAAAACCTTGTATTTAAATTAAATATATTCTTTTTTCATTCTCAGAATTCAGTACAATGAAAATTAAAAATGAATTTCGAATACGACCGAGTTATCACAAAACCTGAACATTCAAAATTAACTACCTTCGAAATATCTTTGTTTCATTCGAAATTGTCACTTCAGAACCTTTGAACGAATTTCCATTAAAACAAAACTTATTCGTTGTTTCCAACCGTCTTTATTCTACTTCGTATTTGTATTTCAAGATCACTCGAATAACGCTGAACTTATAATATTGTCGCAAGATGTGTTTGCGAGTCTAACAATGAAAGTACAGGTACAAAACTGTAATTTACAGCCGTCTATAAATTTCAAACAAAGCTGTCTACGGAGACAATCTTGAGAATCGATATCACATTTCATCAAATGTTATGTTACGCAGTATTCAACGTCAGCTTCAAAGATTCGTGGTTAGGCTAAAGTATTAACAGAATATAACGTTATGAAACTTGCATTGCAATTAAATATTGCGACAATATTTCGTTATTTCGAACTTTCTTGAACTTCACAATTGGCAGGACTGAAAAGACGGACAAACGAGTTCTCCCGAAGTTTTCATCTGTTTAGTATCCTTCACTGAACTTAATTATTATAAATCTGGAAAAGTGGATCTCGTATAACAGTGACTTATCTATGCCATTTATTTAAAACGTGATCTGCGAAGAGAATTCCTTAAATGACTACTGACAGCACTGCCAAAAATTAGTTTACTAATTGCATTTTTGTCAAATAAACAAAATTATGCATCTGTATGTTGTTTCAAACGATTTTCAGTTTACGGACACATAGCATCAATACAAATCTCTCAGTAGCACTATCAAAAGTTTAATCTACTTCGACCACTGCAATTTTGTCGAAATGATCAGCATTATGAACATGTATGGTATTGTTTCGAATAATGTTCGACTCGGGTGGTAACAGTCGAATAGATTCAATATTATACGCACATATTGTACAATAGACTGATCTCGAGAAATGGTTAAATCGGAGAACAGGTTAGGATTAATAGATTCATCAGCGTTTAAAGAGAATCATGATTAATCCGTGGCCCCAAAACCGATGAGTCGAATGTTCTTCAATTGAAGCAAAACGAAAACGATGTTTGCAAATAGAGATTGATTCGGAGTAATCTAATGCATTGTGAACGGACAATAGAATCGTTGGGCCAAATGTAGCTCTGAATCTATTGAAAGCGAATTAACTTGAAAATTGGAAATCCTTTATACAAACAGACAGTTAAGACGGTGAATAATAGGTTTGCTTTAGTGATTAACACGTTCGGAAGAGTCACGAAACAATTAATTATATTTCGCGATTTCATATTTCGTTGATATTGGCCTAATAATTATAATTAATGTTCAATCGATACAATCTAAAATAGTTTATCAATTTTTAAAAGAATTGCTGAACACGGAAAGAATGAAGAATTTAATTAAACGAAAGTAATTTCGAAACTTTACGCATTCAAGAGCTTCAGGATTATACTGCAAATAGGGAACATAAATCGTAATTATAATTGAAGCCACATTTAATGTATTCCGTCGTTTAATTTATTAATTATTGGACAATTTCAGATTTAATAATAATATGATTAACATGGGTTAAAAAATTGAAATGAGTAAGAGCATTAATTTTATGTAAAATTTTTTAATTGCAGATGAAATGTACTGTAATTAATTATACTGGTGCGTTAATTATTGTACTAATACTTTAACTGTTGCGAGGTAGATGTAACGTAATTTTGACCCAGATATGGAAATAAAATATACGGAATATGGAAAGTTTATTTATAAAACTCATGCATAAATTAAATTGTCTACTGCAGATGTTTCCTACGCGATCTTGCAGTCATTTGTTATAATTTAATAAAAAAGATTTATTACACAAATATTTTATTATCAAATCTATCATAAATTGCGGTAATAATAATTTTAAATGCATTTTTTATTATTCAAATTTATTTTTTTACTGAATAACGTATTAAATACATTTCAATTTCTCACAAAGGTACCAGATAAGATAATTTTTGAGTGATAGGAAATTTCTATAATTCTTTTAGGAAATATCTCGTAATCTCTAATTCTTCTAACGGGTTTCACATACTAATAGGGTGCAAGTTAATGTAGCTTCATGAACATCAGACCTGTCGCTAACTCCTGATACAGTCGTTACAGTTAGAATTGCTTTAGTATTCTCACGTACTAATAATGAACAACTTGATGGAATTATACGTACATCAGACCTGTTAGTAACTCTTGATATAGTCAGCGCAATTACATACGAAATCATGCAACTGTAAGTAGAAATAGCACGTAGGATTATTAACGTTTCATATTTTTCTCACGCTTATACCGCAATCAAATATTGTGAAAATATTTAAATATTTTTAATTGTGCGCAGCAAAGAGGTTGCAATTTATTGAATATATTAATTATTATTTTTGTACATTTCTTTTAACATAAATATTAAAATTGTATTTCACTTATTGTAAAATGTAAAGGAAATAGAAATTATTTTTTACTCTTAGCACATCACGAAGTTGGTTATGAAAATGGCTGGAAAATGCTATATGGTCTTAGGAGCATCGAGCACAAGTTATAATGTATTATGAATCAAAATGGCCGCGCATACGTGTGTCAAACAAGTCCCAAAGCGATTGTTTCCTAAGGGCTAATGGATTATAATTTTAGATTAACTCTGAAAGAGTAACATTTCTTATACATAAGTAACAACATGGTCTGTGACGTCAGTTAATTAATTTCACAAAAAATTCTTCATAAAACCGTAAAAGGTTCTTTAAATTTACAAGTGACTGAAGTATTTATTTAAAATGTCTAGAAACTTGATATATAATTCTAGAATTAAATGTCATAAATTTTGGCGTTTTTAAATATTTTATATTCCTAAATAAAAATAACATAGATTATTTAGAATTTATTATTTACTGCTGTACTAGCTCCATTTCGTCGGATCGTTAAATGTTGGGAAATATTGAAGTTCAACAGTAATTATCGATGAAACATTTATAATTACTATGCAATGAGTTCGATAAAATTAATAGAACTATGTCCGAACTTTCAAAATGGAGTAACTGCAGCCGCTGATTAGCAAACGATAACCAAGGAACAAAGTTCCATGGAATTCCCTCTACATTCCTGAATTAAGCAAGATCGTAGTTAACGCTCTCTATTCACTGAATACTTAGACCCAAAGGCACCCTTAAACTTCGCAATTAAAATTCAAAGCACGATGATACCCCAGCAACGGAACCGTAAACCTCGAGAAAAGCTATGACCAGCCAGCTGGCCAATATTACAGCTTGGAGTAATAACAAAGTCTCGCTTGTCCCCAAATACTAGCATCTATCCCAGCTACAATAACCAGTTATATTCGTCTTGAAGAAATATTGTTACACTTCAATCCGTGAAGTTTGAAATCACAGATTTCTGTATCACAAACCTTCCGTGAGAAAATCGACTACCATTTCTGGACATCTATTGTTATTTTACGAAAAGACTGTTGGATCTTAAAATGGTTATTACAAAGAAATTAACAGTTGTACAGTTTTTCGTTCCTTCACATTTATAATTTCAAATCAATATCGTAGCAGTAAGACCCGAAGAGTCATTACATTCAAGCGAGTAGTTTTTTATTTATCTGGTTCTCAGAATCCTTAACCTCAGCAGTAGTTCTTTATTTGCAGTTTTCCATACATGTCGAGGTATTGCTTGATTTTACTACTTGCTTCGGACACTTTGAAAACCAGACCCACTTCACACGTCATTTGTATTTCCATCTCCACCCGAATTTCAGCTAAATAAATAGAAAATTAGAAACTGTTATCCCTCACCAATGTCTCAAAAATTGTACCCATTCCGAGCTTTTGTGAAACGTCAAACATCTTCGAAGAGACACTCTCGAACAGTCATCAACATAGCAAAATAAACTCTAGTCAAAGTCAAATTTATTTCTTAGATGCGGTCCACTTATGTTCACTCATTGTGATTCCTAATGATTCCACGTGTCGTTCAATCGTCACTGCTGACTTTACGATGCACATACACGGACTTTAATACATTTATTTTCTTTATACATGTACATAAACAGGTTTCCAATAGATTCATTCAATAGTTTTTATGAATGTTCATTGTGAGAAATGTGCTCATTGTAAATTGTACCGAATTGTGTTCATTGTCAACTAGCTGTCTGTTACGACATGCATATTTTTCCAGGACGAATGATAAAATTCAACTTGCAAAAGTAGTGATCAAATATTTTCGTAAGTTACTGTAACCATAATTATTATCTATCATCTTAATGCATAATCGAAAGAGTGAGAAGACGCATTTGTGGCTTATAAACGGCGCGATTATTCCAAACTGGCTGATCCAGCCTTTTTCAGTGTCTCATCTTTCAACCATGGTATCCTATCCCTTCAGTCTAGAAGAGTGTAATGTCGGCCGCAGGTTAGCCCGCTAGCCTTTGTAAATACATTCATTTGAATTTCATGCCATGCATCCTAACCAGATGAAAATACTTTTCAATATAGCCTCTTTGGTTGATCTCCCAGCTCGGAAGAACTCGTGTCTTTTTTTATAAATGATCCATCCAATGAAATTGACAATGCAAAGGTATCATTTTTCTTTGTCCAAATGCAATTTGGTTAACTGGAGGACAAAATTCATTTGTGGACGGAACATACTTTAACCTTTTGATCACACAGAGACCTTAATCTACTTATATTTCATAATTTACTAAGGCTGTCCCTGTCCTTTAATCCACGTAAAGTCATATAACTTTCTAACACATTCATATATCTGTAATATTAAAATTTCTATTTATATCTTTCTACTAAAACGGAGATATTGTCGTATTGTTATTGCTGTATCATATCTTTCTAGAGTTAACAATTTACTGTTTTTGTTTCTCGGATCACTGCTGAAATTTCAAAAATCACATCGTGCGAATAATATAATTTTTTCTTTTTTATATTTACTCACATAATTATTAGGAACGATAATCGTATTTTTAGTTGATTTTAAATAATTAATTTTTTACAATGTTTGTAACATGTATTTCTTTCATTTCTCATGAAATATGAAAATATGGAAATAGAGACATTATACAGTACTGAAGCAAGCGAAGAAGAAACATTAGCGGCTATAGATTGATCTCTTCTTCGACTCTGATTTAAACGAGGAGCAATTAATAACATTCGTTCGGCAACGCGCATACGTTACTGATAGCAATAATAAATCACGATTAGTGAATCCTATAATGAATCTGTTAATGAACCTCTACGTTAGGAAGAAAATTGGATAAAAAGAAATGTCCTGGAGAATTTCTAAGCAAATAATTTTTAATTTAAGTTTGACGCTGCAATATGAAATATATTTTTCATTCAGTACCGTACCGTATTACAAATCTCGCTAATAAAAATTTAATTTCGCAACATTAAGTCACGACACAGAATCTAATGTCACGGTAAGACGATTCCCGTTCTCAAGA
The DNA here is from genome assembly GCA_963576845.1 of Megachile leachella. NCBI lineage: Eukaryota > Metazoa > Arthropoda > Insecta > Hymenoptera > Megachilidae > Megachile > Megachile leachella. The sequence continues at coordinate 16,997,103 of OY756248.1, forward strand.
CGCCAGAAGTCACGATGTAATATAAGAGAAGCTTTGGTACGTCATATTATGACAGCAAAAGTTGTAATGTATTATCACGTGAAGTTGTACCTTCAAATATCCGCCGACTTTGTTCTGCTTGTCTGGCTGCGAACGTTATTCCACTTGCTGGATTACGAACTACTGCTGTTCTGCATAATTGTGAGATCGCTTTAGGTACTCACGTTCTTACTCTATTTGTTTGGCCACTTACGGATTTCGTAGCCTTATTCCACTTATCTGCCCACGTACTTGATAAATATCTTCGGGGAAAATGGTGATGCATGAGGAGAAAATTCTACCATTTCGATATGAACAAAGGTAGTATTAAGTGTATAAGCTAGTATTTCGTGGTTATTTTAAAGTCAATTTATTTATTAATCATTAAGAAAATTTCAATGGTAGTTGATATATTGTTGGATGTTCTCTGCGCTAAAGTTTGAAACTAAATGCATTTACACTTTATATATTAGCAGTTTTGGGTGCACTTGCATTTCCTGCATCTTTGCGTTCATAAAGAAAATGATGTTGAAGAATAATTATTGTTCAATTATTCAACCTTTTCCTCTCTATTTTACCAAATTTGAGATGTAACTACAAATGTGTATACTGTACGTAAATGCACTGTATTAGATTATTCTAATGAAGACACATACGACATACATTGTAGTATGATATACATACATGAATTTAATACACAGTCATTTTCAAGTATTAAGACAAATAGTAGGAATCTTACATCGCCATTTTCCAACATTTTCATCCCAGTACGTGATCAAGTCTATAATTGGCATTTTAAGAAAACTGAAAAATATGCGGAGCCCAAAAACAGAACTTCACATTTTAAATTCCTATGATAGTAGTACCTCCACATACGCGAATATTACCCTACAATTATTTACATTAAATATTTTAAGGTTCTCCTCGCTTTAAATCTTATTAAGATCAAGCGCTATTCCACTTAATTTGAAGGCGTTCCATTCGTCTTCTTCGTCACGCGATGCTGCATGATCAGATTAGCAGGCTATTTCTTAAATATAACAAAACTCGTGCGCTATCTTTATTTCTACACCCGAATGTTTATGCAAATTTTTCTAAAGAAAATATGTCTCCAGATATCCAAATAGTGTTCCTTCTTGGAATATTAAAAATTCGAAACAAAGAGGAATATTTGTATACAAAGTGGTTTGTAAAAAAAGTTATTAACCCTAAACCTGTCGGCGTATAATAAGGACTTAATGTAAAATTAAAATTCAAGTTGAAAAACAAATAAATAGATTAAATATAAAATTGTATAAATATTAATTCTTTATCGTGATGGAAATCAACGTAGATTTTACCAAAACCTTCTTAATAATTTGTGTAACTTCGGTGAATATTAATTTTAATTACTATATGAAGTATACAATAATAATATTATTAG